>OX463811.1:10809980-12085220 GCA_949825045.1 Argyresthia goedartella | reverse complement strand
GGTTGTTTGTCTATCTAAGTATAATATTTATCTATATAAGTATGTGTATCGTTGTCTAGTACCCAAGATACAGTCAAAGTTTGCGGCTAACTAGATCTATGTGTGTAATAAATAGTGTCCAAGGTATTATTATTATTATTAGTGAATGCAGTGAATGACCACCACGTTATTTAGCAGATCTCTCTCTAAATGGTTTGTTCCGTTTAGTTTTGACGTCCGAAAAATCGGGACCCCGTCTTTAGTAAAACCGCAGTTTCGAAAGCTTGGTGATGGTGGTGTACCGTCGACAAGTTTCGTAAAATAACTAAATGGTCCTTGTTCGGAACTGACTTCGTACAAGTATTGGTTCGCAACTGGTTACGGACCACCGGTTACGTAAGCGGCCGAAACGACAGGGTGTAATACTATCGCCACCTGGAGAAATGAATTGACCCCAAAACTGATCTAAAAACCATGAACAACTCCGAAAACGCGCGATATTTATATTTCACTAAGCAGCCTGAAACAACAGAATACTATTTCGCGCCAAGCCCAGAAAGTGTTATATTTAAACCGTCTATATTAAGAAAACGTCTGTCTTAGCTTTTTTATTATCCCGGCCTTGATTGCCCAAGGTTGGGGCATCATTCAGCCAGGATCTATACCAGTGGGTCACGGGACCGTTTGCAGCTGTTACGGAAATTTCAATACTAAAATGTTATGTAACTTTGCTAAAAAAAAGTCAATGATCAGTGTCGATTTAGAAGAACTCTCTATTATTATATCAGAAGATAGATATCAAAGTTAACTTGAGATCAGCGATAAATCGATTTCTTTCATCGGTCTGATGTACTGTAGTAATGTAAGGTAGACGAGTGTGTATAGGTATTATGTAACGAGTATAGAGTGCTAAGAATGTAAGTCTACATATGTACTAGCGTGGCACGAGGCCGCTATTTGAATTCACGGTCGCGATTTGACGTACTCAGACGATAAAACGTACACGCGACGAGGAATTATATCATTCTAATGTTTATTGGTGCGTTATATCCTTTCAGAGATCAAATAAAAAATTGGAGTATTTATTTTTATCGCCTTTAATTTTAAGGGGTATACTTTCCTTTTCTGCACCCGAAGGTCGCCACTATTACTAAGCCCCGCTGTCCGCCTGTCCGTCCGTCTGTCACCGGGCTCTACTGGATCTACAGAAATAGGTAGAGCTGAAAATTTCACAGAGGGTGTATATCTATTGCCGCTATGACAACAAATAACGAAACATACCAGTTTTTAAGAATTGACGGAAATACCCATACAATAAATTATTGGTATGGCCATTTTCTTAGTTCTTTATTCTTCTTTCGTTCTTTATTTTGTTTTATTTGTAAAACTGGACTCTCCCGATCTTATCGGAAAAGATCTTTAATTGCTGGTATTGATTGAGTTTTGTGCTTATGTTATTGTTATTATACGATTAATAATTGCTCATTCGAATTATAACAAATAATATTAAGTTTTTGTCATATTTGATTTTATTTCTGTAAATAAGTTACTCAATTTAAATCCACTACAGGTTTCAATGAGCAAAGAGTTTCGTTAACCTGAGTACATAGTACAATACTTACATACTACATACACAAAACTCTTTTTCAATGTTTCCAATTACGGCCTTGAATGTAGTCCTATCTAGTATTTTATATTTCATTATTATAGTAGTTTATGTGACTGCTACATAATGGAGGGCATTAATACTCGAGAGTGGGTTTATGAAACGAGCCGAAGGCGAGTTTCATAATAATATCACTCGAGAGTTTTAATGCCTAATTATGTACAGTTACATACACTAGTTTATCTACACACATATCATAAGCTCTTTTTGATGTGTTCAGGAACCGCATGTTTGACCGGCATTGTGACTCTGTAGTTGTTTAGCTTGTTCTGTAGTACCAACTCCACAGGCAAACTAGGGGCGGCACGCGGGCGGGCGTCGGCGTTCGAAATTTGAATGTCATAATATGCAGAAAAATTACACATTATGGTCATAATGTGTAAATTTTCAGATAATAAATGAGTTTTTACCAAGCAGTTTAACATTATGCTGATCGTAACGTGCGGTTTTTGTACGCGGTAAAGAGGGTATATGATACGTGTGTAGATAAAAGATTAAAAAGCTATACTAGTACAAAAGACTACCGTTTTACGATTTTCTGTGTACAATGGTATGATGGAACCCTTCGTGAGACGTCCTAGTCGCACTCGACCGGTTTTATTATTGTTACTTTTAATAAGGTACTGATAATAGTAGTTCATGTGTGTGACTGCTATATAATGGAGGGCATTAAAGGCGAGTTTCACAATAATGTCACTCGAGAGTTTTAATGCCTAATTATGTACAGTTACATACACTAGTTTATCTACACACATATCATAAGCTCTCTTTGATGTGTTCAGGAACCGCATGTTTGACCGGCATTGTGGCTCTGCAGTTGTTTAGCTTGTTCTGTAGTGACAACTTCACAGACAAAGTAGGGGCTGTACGCAGGCGGGCTTCGGCGTTCGAAATTTGAATGTCATAATATGTAGAAAATTTACACATTATGGTCATAATGTACAATATTCAGATAAGAAATGAGTTTTTACAAAGTAGTTTAACATTATGATGATCGTAACGTGCGGTTTTTGGACGCAGTAAAGAGGGTTTATGATACGTGTGTAGATAAAGTAACTGTACTCACTTGATTATAACATATTTCATCTGTCTATTATACAATCTATCTATCTTATACATATTTATTAATACATACACAATACTGCACGGATATCAAATAGTTCCGAAAGAAAATAAATTCATCATCTATTCTCTTTTACGTAACTATGTGTTATCTTCCATAACTTCATGTCACTTTCCTGTTGATGTACTTGTATTTTGTTGTGAATGAACGTATGTCTATATCTCTTTATTTCCAAACAAGTTATAAAACTCCAGTGAAGTAGGACTGTCAGTTAGGTCGACTAGCTAGACGGCGAGTTAAGCACACGCTGGAGTAAACTTTGATAACTCCATATAAATTTATATGAAGTTGTTTGTTAAAGTTTACTCGAGTTCACGTTAATTCGAGTTCGAAATAGTCGCACTTAGTACGAAAGTTTGCTGACATACTTCACATACTTTAACGCTTTTTCCAATTAGGGTCGGTAGACACAAATTTATTCTACTGACAGCGGTTAACCCAACGACCTAGCTGTAGATATGAAGGTTTCCTCACGGTGTGTCTATCTAAACATACATAGACAAAAACATTTATGCACCACACGTGGCCCCACACGTGGATGGAACACCTGGAGTGTTTTTCTTCCTCCCCAGCCGGGATTCGAACCCGGGACCACTCGCTTAGAAGGCCGAGACTCGAACCGCAACGCCACAGAGGTGGTCGATAGTGACTCACGTGCCATTAGGGCAGAGTTGAGACCTAGATCAATTACTATAAATAGAATAAGTAAAGATAAAGCTGAACTATGGCCGCATTCTTCGTCGCAATATCCATAATTTCATATCTGCCACATGTGCCCGCAAAGAGATTGTAACAAACACAGGGAAAATAAGAAAACAGTTTGTTCATCTGAGGTTACAAGTGAATCACAGAGTAAATAGCAAGTTTAAGCAAGGAGTTTCGACTAATATAATAATAATAATAATGTATTTTATTCATAAATAAACATAAACATAAAATACAGCACGAAAATAAATCGCAAGAACTTATATTTAACCATTAACGCTAAACTATTTTCCTATAGCAGCCCAACGACCAAGCTAAGCATTTACACCATTCGAGTCGAAAACTTAATGATTAAAAACAATTAATTGAGCGAGCGAGCGAAGCGTCTCCGTCACAGGATTGGGCAAAAATGCTTTCGTTATGTCCAGTCAGCGGAGATGTTTTTTTTTTGGGTTGTGGAAAACACCTACGGGAAATTATTATTGAATTTTGTGTTGTGTTGCTGTTGCTCAACCAAACTCAGACTCAATCAAAAAGTATTGAGTAACCTTCTCTGTTGTGATGGATGAGACTTGACTTCCTTTGGAGATGGTTACCCTTTGTCGCGTAAAGAAAACTAATAGACGCGGTCGATGTCGCGGGCACCATCCAATATTTTATACAACTTGGCTTTATCGTCGACGAACGGTGTCTCACTATCATATTCGAGAGTAATCAGGCACTAAATTACTATGACCTAAGGTCTTGGTTTACCAGCGATATGTCGAACATGCAGCGCCTCTAGCGGAATGTAGAGAAAAACATGAGTTAGTTCCGCTACTCGTTGCTAGATGGCGGTAGTTGTCTAGAAAAATAATGAGTTCGCGAGTTCATTAGATTGTCTGGGAATCGCGTCATAAATTACGGCATATTGTACGAAAATACTTCAATAGTTCTGCCAGTTAAATTAATGAGCCCCAATTTTATGAAAACGAGGCCAAAATATGTCCTATTATTTCATGACTTCAAACTTTGCATCCGCCACCCCGTAGTTGATAACAGCGTGACGCTATGTACATGCTACACAAAGTTAACTAGGCACCTCGCTCTGATGACGTCATTGCGTGCGAGGGCGAGTGCGTGCTAAAGAGGGAGAGGAAACGGCGTGCCTCGGGTTCCAAGTTATATTTCTGGCTTAGTATGCATCGATGTTTAGTTTTTCTAAAGATGGCATAGGAGAACATATGGAATTACGGAGTGCTGTGCTCCACCTACAAAAATCTGTAAAGCCATTTTTTGACGACCGGTTAAGCCTAACGGGTAGTGACCCTGCCTGCGGTCCTGGGTTCAAACCCCGGAAAGGGCAAATATTTGTGTGATGAGCATGAATATTTGTTTCTTAGTCTTGGATATTTTCTATATATTTACATAGGTATATATTTCATATATCGTCTAGTACCCATACCATTAAGCCTTGTTGAGCTTACTATGTTCCTAGTTCGATTTGTGTAAGATTGTCCTCTAATATTTATTTATTTATTTGTTATTATTATTTATTTATTATTTACCTTTTGACTGCCACATATCAAATACGAGATGTGGAACTCATACACCAAACATGTTTGCTTCGTTATGCAAAATACAACTTTATTCATACCTGATAAAGTCTCTTATAACCCCCAATAAAAAAGTAGGGTTTATAATTTTGAGGCGTCTGTCTGTCTGTCTATTTGCATCACTCAGGCGCTCGAACGGGTGGACGGATTTTAATGCGGTTTTTTGTAAATAGTAGCAGACTTCCCGGCGACGGGTCGTCTTAGCCATGTTTTATTAAAATTGGTTCAGTGGTTCAAAAACTTTCAGCTTAACCTTTTGACCGACATACATCAAATACAAAATGTGTCACGCACACGCCAAAAATGTTTGCTATGCTATGCAAAATACAACTTAATTCATAAGAGGTAAGGTCTCTTAAAATATAAAAATAGTAGCCGACGTGACGCCAGTGGCACGACGATCAGTTGTCGGCCAGTGCCGACTGGGCGGTCACCAGGTTAACTTAGGAAACCAAAGTCAACCAAATTTTAGACTTAACTTAAAGGATCTTAGTGTTTTTTTCTTTACCTTACTTTTTTTCAATTCCCGAGAGTTTTAATGCCTACAAACAATATTTTTGTAATTAAATACTAAAACTATATTAGGTTACATACATATGATAAATCAATCCCTCAAATTTTTATCATTATTTCATCAGTTTTTTTTATGACATATTTAATTTGCAAATTCAATACTCTAGTTTTACAGACTGTTTAGCCGTTTTGCCAGCGCCTTTGTTTACACTTCCGCATACATCGCTAACCAGCGTGCAGAAAGATTAAATCCATGACGCCAGATGTCCATGAATATTTGTGGACATATTCCTTAAGTGTGGTTGATTATTATCAAAAGTCTGTTTTTCCCTCCACAAGTGCTTTGTCAACCGTCGTATGAAACACGTGGGCTTTGGTTATTATAAAATGATACCACAACATGTGTAATTACCATCTTTGCACTTGTATCATACATAATGCACGATACAAGTGTGCAATCATCAATTTTGTCCACTGACGGCTACAGCCTACGACTTTCAATAGACAGCCTAAGCCTAAGTTAAAATAGTTTCCTCACCCAAGTGCGTGCCATCCAGATGAGGGTCTCGTTGCTAAGTCGGGGCCCGACCAGCGGGTTCATCTGAGCCATGTACGCACACAGCCAGCTGAAATGTACAACATCATTTTTATATTATCATTATTAAAGCTTGTAGCTAGCTAGCACTTCTTGGGGGAATACGTAATATATTTAAACATAAGATGGCGTACACGACTGATGGATAGAATTAAAGTGATGACTTGTCAGACTTAAAGTTTAGTGACATTCTAGAATGTATTAGAAGAGCAAGAATATTTGGCGAGGGACATCTGTTGAACCAACAGTAACCACTGCAAATTGGGAGTAATAGTCACAATAGAGGACCGAACACCGGCCTGTAATCATCAATCAGGGGGTTGAAGGACTAGATAGTAGCAATTGGTTCTTAGTGTCTGCCTTCTCCTTTTTTTGGATAACCTTAAGGATGAGATGGGACACCCTCTTAACTCTGAAACCAGGCGGAGCACCTCTGAGCACAGGGAGAGCACCTCTGAAGACAGGCCGAGTAGACAATGACAGTTCAGTGACAATGACTTGAAGACGACAGTCAAGGTTCTCTTCGGTTAATAATTAATTTATATCTTCTCTAGTTTTCTCTTAATGTATCTTTTTAAAATACTGTGTTCAATAAAGAATTATGATTCCTTAACTTCTACCAATTATTGTCATATAGAGGACTATCCAACTGCCAAATAATTAATACCTAGCATAGTTAACTTGGCACCTCGCTCTGATGATTTCATGGCGTCCATCACTGTCCTAAAGATGGGGTGAGGGAGAGAGGGAGGGAAAATGCGAACCTCGCGGGTGCCAAGATAACTGTGTGCCGTAGTAATGGTGACCATTGTAATCACATCATTGTCACTAAGCAGTTGCAGTGCTACCAGAACAGAGCCGCAGGTAGTTGGGCTACTACTGTGGCTATTCTACCCAGTATTTCACAGCATTAGTTATTGCTGGTTCTGCACAGATCTTCTTGTTATAGCAATCATAATCATGATTGTTTGAACTCTTCTTCATTGATGTTATCCATCTAGTACTCTCATTACTAACAGATTTAAGAAGAAAATAACAAAACTCTTAAAAGACCCTGGCCCCGACGGCTGGAATGCAAGTAGGCTTTTCAGTGTTTGTTTGTATAGAGTTGTCCGTTATTCAGAGAACAGTGGAAACTCGCGTTCTGTAAATGAATGGTGTATGAGGACACGAAGGAATTCGCCCCCTTATCGACACTCTGACCAAACTCAGTAAGTAATAGGCGTGTTTTCTTTAGAACCATGAATATTGAAAATAATTTAGTTGTAAGTGTATGAAAGGGGTATTTAAGTATTAACCATCAAAATACTCACAATAACCAACACGTCGCTGCTGTTAACATCAACACCACCTGGATTATCCTGAAAACACACGAAAAGAAGAGGTTTAGCTGCTGAATGAGGCTGTCCAAGGAAATATTTAAGAAATAGGCAGCCCAGAAACTTACCCTCGGTTAGGTCCTTTAGGAGCGAAGAAAGGGCAAACTATACCAACCACACCCCACAGGATCGTGAAGAGGGCGACGGGCAAAATGGAATATCCCATTTTGGTTGGATATTTAGCACTAAATCTGATATTTCTCAAAATATATCAGCTGCCTCAAATCCAAAATGGTGGACCAACAATGATTTTAGATTGGTAGCACTGATTCAAGTCATATGACAGACAAACATTCTGTTCACTATCAAGGTTGCACTAGATATTTAAAAAAGTGGATTTTGATACCATATGAAAACACCATTAGCATTTTTTCTTAGCCAAAAGGCTTAAAAAAGTGTAAGCTGTGTCTTGCCAAGTTAAAATAAATATTGAAGTTATGAACAAGACAAAGTTTAATTGATATATTATCATCCAACATAGGAGTAACATAACGCAACGCTTTGTTAGTGCTGCCTATCATTAGTTGATCTTCGTAAAACTAAATCGATTGTGTTCTGCATCGATATGTCGGCGGCCGATCGTCAAATTCGGCATATCATGATGTGCCTCGGCTTATCATGCATGATATGGCGGCATTCCTAGATCTGCCATGTTAAACCCGCCATATCGTTTCAAGTTCGACGATCTGCCAGCATATTACTCGGCGAGCTTGCGACTGAAAGTAATGAAAAGCCAAACTTGGCTAGAGTAAGTTATTGGGCTAAATTTCAGTTGTGTTGGAACTTAGAAGAAGCAAAACCGGAGCGTGGCGAAGCGAAATGGAGCGAAGCGTATGCAAATAAAACAACATTTAATAAAGAGGATAATAACAGTCTCTAAAATATCATACTCGGTTACCCAATAGTAGTCCACCCGGAAGTCGATAAACTACTATTGGGTATAAATTACAGAAATCATTGGAGACATTACTTTTAAATATAAAAAAAATGTTGACCTTGACTGATTTCAAATTATAATTTTCAACTGCACATATGGCCTCCTACAAGAAAAAATGCATGAATTGAGCACATAGCTATATTAAATCTGCGAGGTCCGATGTACTGCAAAGGGGTCTTTCCGATCATGAGACGGCCCAGATTTTTAAATTGAAAATGAAGAAGCATGAAGTATTTGATACCTGGTTCGAGTTTAAAAGGGACTACAATGGGTGCTCAAAACAATTAAAAAATCTGCAAATATATCTCAGCTTTCTCATTTTCAGAGGTATTCGAATGTGAGGATGCCGCGGAAGCATTTGAACTATTTTATGTATGTTTGTACTATAATCTATGTTTTCCTATAATTAAAGTTAAAATCAATAATCGAGCCAAAGATGCTGATAGGGTGGGTAACAATAAGTTTAAAAAATCTTGCAAAACAAAACGATATCTCTACTTAAAATAGAGACTGTTTGTCTGTATTATAACTTTAGGAGTAAAATAAATAAACAGACAAACAAGATTAAGTTTAAAAAGTACAATGATATCCTCAGAGATAACATAATTGTAAATAGACATAGACATATACATAGACATAGACATCATTTATCGATAGTATTCATTACAAGTCACAATACAATGTGTATGCTTGTTTCCTGGACTTAAGCAGAGCTTTTGACCTAGTAAATTATGATCTACTATGGGAAAAACTCCAGCGGGCCCAAATAAACCCAAAAGTAGTGAATCTGTTGAGATACTGGTACGGAAATCAAACTAATGCCGTGAGATGGGGCGACACCACTTCTAATGAGTATAGGTTAGAATGTGGAGTACGTCAGGGTGGGCTCACCTCCCCCGATCTGTTCAACCTGTACGTGAATGACTTGATCGTGGGCCTGAGGGGCACCAGGGTCGGCTGTCATATTGGTAATGTGTGTGTTAACAATCTGAGTTACGCAGACGACATGGTGCTCCTCAGTCCCTCGATCGAAGGTCTTGAGCGACTTTTAGCCCTATGCACTCGCTATGCCGAAGTGCATGGACTAAAATATAATGCGAAAAAGACCGAAATGATGGTATTCAGATCGGGGAAGGGTCCTGAGAGGATACCTCCTCTGTTGTTGCAGGGCTCGTCGGTGCGGGTTGTGGAGCAGTTCAGATACCTTGGCCATATCCTTACAGGGGACATGCGGGACGATGTCGACATTGAGCGGGAGCGCAGGGCCCTGGCCGTGCGCTGCAACATGATAGCACGTAGATTTGCTCGTTGTACTGACGAAGTTAAAATTACTCTCTTTAAGGCGTTCTGCCAGAGCTTCTATACCAGTCAGCTGTGGCTTCATTACACCAAACGTGCCTATAATACCTTGCGGGTTCAGTACAACGATGCATTTCGAATACTTATGCGTCTCCCGAGATACTGCAGTGCATCGTCGATGTTTGCGGACGCCAGGGTCCCTGATTTCTACGCAATAATCAGGTCGAGGATCGCATCATTCTGGGGCAGGCTGCGTGCTTCAAATAATAGTATAATAAATACTATTATGGAGAGCACGAGTGGCCCATTTTTCCAGCATTGGAATGCCGTGCACCACGTTGGGAACAGAAAATGATTAAATGTGCTGTACAATAATGCTTATTTATAATCCTGACAATAATTGCTATTGCACCATTTTTTTATATTGCTAATTTTAATTTTAATTATTCATTTTAATTGTAATTGTATTTTATTCATTTAAATTTGTAATTTGAAATTCTATGGGTGTAATCACCTGAAATAAAATATTTTATTATTTTTTATAATACAAAATACAAAAATACAAAATACAAAAAGGATCATGAAAAAAAATGTTAAGCTACTTGGAACATAATTCAATCAATCAATTATGGCCTTTAATATCCATAACAGATGATTTAATCAGCGTCCAAAGTTCATGCTCGCACGTGACTATACAGTCCGATCCTGGAGTGGCAGACACGTCCACACGCACTTCACACATGTTGCGTCGCTACTGATGCTGGTAGTGCGTGTGGACTAGGTGGAGGAGCATTTCGTTTCGCTCTTTTCACAGTCAGAGTCACAGTTCGTCAACTTATCTTAACATTACGTGGAAATATGACTAACATAGTCGACCGGCACACAGAGCATCGATCCAGACCCTATCGTGTGCTGTGCGACGACTCTCCTCCAAGTTTCTCGGACAGCGGCGACCTCTTCCACCTGTTGGCTTCGATTTGAAACGCGGACATGTCACGCTTGCCACAATCCTTGAAACGCAACAGGAGTCGTCCGACTGGTCTCTTGGCGTGCGCGACTACAGTTAGGAGAATTAGCCGAGGCAAACGAGTGTGCTAAATTCGATGCACATGTCCGAGCCACCGCAGCCATCTCTGATTGCAATTGTGCGGACTTCAGCACTTCCTCGTTTGTTTTACGGTCCCTCCACGTTATGCCGAGTATGCTCCGAAGACAGTGCAGGTGGAAGGTATTTAATCGACTTTCGTGTTTTGCGTACGACGTCCAGGTTTCTGTTTAAGAGAAACAAAAGGGTGCTGAGGACACATGCTTGGTATACAAGAATTTTGGTCCTCACTGTAAGATGATTATTGTCCCATACTCTTGAACGCAGCGTCCCAAACATAGTGGCCGCCTTGCCGATGCGAGAATCGATCTCCACGTTAAGTGACAGATCGTTTGACACATGCGACCCCAAGTAGCAAAACCTGTCAACTACCTCTAGCGGAGTACCGTCCAGTAAGATTGCTGGTGGGTCCGCATCTCCCTGCGTTAGCAAAACGGTGTTCTTTGCGTTGATCGACATAGAGAACATCGCGCACGCTCTTGAGAATTTGTCCATGAGGCACTGGAGTTCCTCTGCGCTGTGTGAAACAAAATCTGGGTCGTCAGCAAATAGAAAACTGTCTATGTGCATGTCCTTGCGAAACCGCTTAGATTTGAGTAAGGCGATGTTATAAAGTTTCCCATCAGTCCTCGTGTACCATGGTCAGCCTCGCCGAAGAATATGCCGAACAGGGTAGGTGCCAAGATGCAGCCCTGGCAGTAAAATAGTTATTTTTTTCATATATATATATATAGTATATATATATCATGGTTGTTTATCTATCTAAGTATAATATTTATCTATATAAGTACGTGTATCGTTGTCTAGCACCCAAGATACAGGGAATCCTAGTTTGGGGCTAGATCAATGTGTGTAAATAGTGTCCAAGGTATTATTATTATTATTATTATTATATATATATATATATATAATAATAATAAATATATATATATATATATATATTTAATGGTGGACTTATGGGATTTTAAAATGAAAAAACACTACAGCCCAAACGGCTCGACGACGGATATTGACCAATGAGGTGTCGTTGGATTTGTGGAGACCGTGAAAGTGACATAAACTATATAATTTTAGCGAAAAGTCGATAGCTTGTATTTTAGATCGCAAAATATAGTTTACAAAGTTGGAACCTTTGGCACGGTAATGTCCCGGGGCGGTTTATTCGGTTAATTTTAAGTTTTGTCATTTTCTAATTTTTTATTGATGTTTAAATGTATGTATAATAATATTACTTATAATTGTTTCCTTTGAAAAAGAGCTATCTTAGAGTTTCTTGTGGGTTCTTCTCTGAGCAATATCTGCTTTTGGAATGTACACCTACCTAGTATTACAGAAAATAAATGATATAAATTTTGATTACAAAGTTATTGGTGCGGCTACTTTTATACTCCATTTACGTAACCAGGTACATTCATAAGTTTTTATGTGTTATTGAAAGAAAATGCAGTCGGTTTATTTGGTTTTATAATAATCCCATCTGTTTATCCGATAAACTTCAAGGGCGGTGTGAGCGGTGAGGGGATGGAGAATAATGAAAAAAAAAACTAATACCTGGTGCCGCTCGCGAGGTCTACAGCTCGCAGAGCCACTAGTAGGTATCTAGATGTTATTCGATCAGGACTAATTTTACCAAAGTTACATTTCACCGAAATTAACGCCAGTTCGCACTAGGCTAGTATTTTAGTCGAGTAGCGAGTAATTTAGTAGCTAAACGTGTCAGAACGTCGAGTATGGTAGTAAGCAATTTAGTACGACTAAATTAGTCGCTACTCGTCTAAATTACTTGCCTAGTGCGAATTAGCCTTCAGCATGTCACTGGTAGTATTAGTATAATATTATAGTATCTGGGCTGGTAGGTACTTCTATCGGGACTGGAATCTATTTAGGGACCGGGAACCGGGGTGGAGGCAGAAATTTTCAGGTAAGTAATTCAGTTTGTTTATTTATTATTCACCAAAAAATAGCAGATATAACGAGAAAAACACATATGATAAAAAACACATATGTAGGTACTCAATTATAATAAAGCTGGGTCCAGACATGTATATTTGTCCGTTCCGTACCTCCGTTCCGCGATCGGAAAACGCTGGTTTAGACGCCCATTTGGTACAGTACGGTGGAGGTACGCAGTACGGCGCGCGGCGTCTCGATCGGCGATCGAGACACCGTGCCACCGTACCATATCGAACAGCCGTCCAAACCACCGTTTTTTGATCGCGGAATGGAGGAAGAAGATATCTGGACCCAGCTTGAAGTAACCGTCAGTTGGCCATTTTAAAAGAAAAAAAAAGCACACAAATATTTATTCTGAAATCAATATTCTGTAAATAATATTCCATAATCATACGTAAAAAAAGAACAAAAAAATATGTAGGTAAGTAAAATTTTGATTAGACAAAGTTATACATATTTAATGTATTTGAAGGATTACAAAACATAATAATATTTTGTCATCTGTCAAATGATAAAACAGTCTACAATTCGACATGGTTTGCAATTTCTCTCAAAAAATCCAATGTACTCATATCAGACATGTTGTCACATAGTCTTTGTATAGCGTTAATTCTTTTTAATCCTTTGTTTTTAAGCTTTGGCTTTTTCAGCGACATGATTTGTGGTCATTTGTTCTTTTACCATGTATTGGATAGTTTTATAGACCCCAAATTGTTTGTCTTAAGAGGTTGTTCCAACGCCGATGCCAAGCCTCCATTGTATTCTGTGTTCTTGGAAGTTATAGTGCGTTGCTTCTATAAACTGACCACAGATTAGCAGGGAACATTGGATAGCTTCTCGTAACAGTTACTCCAGTCTCTGTGGCATGCGATTGTATTTTCCACACACATACCTTTCAAAATATGCAACGACTTATTTTGCTTCGTCCGGAAATATATTGTCCTTCTTCAGCATTGTAAACGCTTCCAGAATTTGATTTGGAGGTAAATATGCCAGAGCAATCGTGAGACGTAATTTCAATGAGAAACCACTGTCATTTCATGATTGAATTTTTCGCCATTTATTTTGGCCGATATGAAATAAACAACCATTGTGTATGGCGTTTTATCTGCTAACAGACAATATTCCACCGGAACAATCTTATTACTCGGAGCATTATGACCGACATAAGCATGTATTGAATATATCTGTTTAAATATTGTAGGGCATGACTGAAATGTTCCATCCATCAGCCTAGTTGTGGACCTAAGCAGAATCAAAGAGTATATAATTTAGAATGCCGACATTTTTTGGGGTACACCAGACACAGACCGAATATTTATGTCAGGCATGTCATAGAATATAATTTTATTGACAGGTTTGTAAATAATCCCCTCAGATAAACGAAATCCCACAACAACATGAACAAAACATCTGACAAAATCAAATATCTTTGGCTATAAATCGCACTTCAAATTATCGTTATGCGCCCATATCTTCGGGTGAATCCTAGGACACGTAAAAAGATGCAGTTTCGAGTCCAGGTACTTACTTACATGTAATCTACCGCTTTTTCCGAATTGAACCACTACAAATTACTTCGCTATAGTTGTCTTTATATTTGGACCATCGATATAAATACTAGTCTGTGATTTGGACAAAATATCAGTATTTTAGTGGATCCAAATATAAAAATAAAAGAATAGGCACATTTATAAAGGCACGTGCTTTATTTCTGGACCAACACAAGGAAACCCGGTGTTGCGGGAACCCGAAACAGCGATGCTCCATACATATAGCTACAGCCCGAACCAGGTTTATTGGACTTTGAGCCAGCTGTCACCTCTTTCTCTCGCCCAAGCATGCATCACTCTTGTACCCTAGCATGCTGTGCATCGCTACCCCTCCGGGCAACATTTAGAGGCCAACAAAATTATCGGTTCCTATGATTCCCGACCGGGATTTGAACCCAAGGTCTTTTGCTTGCGAGGCCGATATCGTCCGCTACGCCCCCCAGGGGTATTTTATTAGTTAGTTTAGTAAATATTTATTGTTGATTATTTGGTCCGCCAGATTTCAGTCACGGCGACCGCTTCAACTGGTCTGTACAGTCCGCGCTAAGTTACTAATAAGGCGCTGAGCGAACTGTGACCCATCTTTTTCTCGCATAGGATAAGCTGGGGTGGGAGGGAGACAGAGAGGTGACAACTCGCTCAGAGCCAGAGAAACTTGGCGTGAACTGTACTCGTCGCTCATGGGCTCTCATGTAGCATATTTATCCGATCTTCCTTGTGAAGATCCTCGCACATTAGTTGTTACAGAAATGTCGGCTCGCCGCCGCCGCCGGCAAGTGTTCCTGGAAGGTGATCCCGAAAGACTCTGTCGAGGTTCTCCGGCAGCAGCGCAAGCGTCGTCGCAATGCTAAGGTGTGGACTTTTGAATAACAGAAGGCTAAACGCGGGCGAAATGAGCCTGCCACCCCACACCCCATGCCAGTTAACTAACTATTTTTCATGAAGTGACCATCGACGTGAAATCTATGGCGTGTGACGTAGAATGACATGCCACGGACATGCCACACCCAAAGATTTCACGTTCATTTTCACGTCACGTCACCTCAGTGGGCATAGCGCCGAAAGTCGTAAACACTTATCATCGCTCAGGCGGCCAAGGTATGGCCACACATGTATAATTCATTACTAAAATCTTAATCTGTTGTTTTATTTTTATTATCGTCTACTGTGTAAATGGTTCTCATTCTGCTCCTCGCTCTCTTTCTTGGAAAAAGATGAGCACCACATGCGGGATGAGGAATAACGCGACCATAATACTTCTCTGTCTCCTTTCATTCTTAACACGTTGAGCGCCAGTGTATCTTTAATGATACACCATAGGGTGCTTTGTCACAGGTCAGTGTATCCTTGATGATACACCACACTGCCCGACTTCGGAGGCCGGTGTATCCCACAATATACACCGTTTCATACATTTTAGTAGCGCATTCAAAAGCGTTGGCCCTGGAGAATGTGCCTGTGTTTTTGTGGCGTAAATATCTTAAAAAATAAAGAAAATAGGGGGTTTTTCTTAAAAAAAATACTACAAAATTATAGGTATACACTGGCCTGTGAGAAAGCACCCTAGGGTGTATCATTGAAGATACACTGGCGCTCAATGTGATAATTCCCATGCTAAGCGACGAGTACGTGGCAGGGTTATTAGACTATATTTTCTAATCCACTATAAATGATTACATTTATTCTCAAGTAGCAACGCGAGCTGCAGGACAGCGAGTCCAGTGACTCGAGCGAGGACAGAATGCACGACTCTGGCGGCTACGTGCGCTTCCGGAAGAGGTGGGACCATTTGCACTTTTCTGGTGACATAGTATAATAAGAATGAGTAAGTTAACAAGGCCCCTGTTTGAATGTTAACTACTTACTCTGGGTCAAACTGTCGCTCAGCTCAGGCGCCGGGCGAGCGTGTGAATGCGAGGGGGTATAAAAAAGGGCAAGATGCAAGGCAAGTCACACACGTCACATCATAACTCATAGGTATGAATGAACTCGAGCGCAGCCGGCTGGCTGGGCCGGGTGGATTGGCAAACCTGTCCTGCGCAAATACGCTAATAACACTCGAAGGCCAGATCTGCACCTCGAAACTCGGCAATGTTGCGTGTGTGGGTGCTTACGCGGAACAGAATCTGGCTGTATGTGTGCAACCGCGCGCGCTATTTCTGTATGTAGACTACCGGGTGTGCTGATGGATGGCAGTTTGGAAAAGGGTCAGACAAAATATACCTCTAGAAGGCTATAGAATAGACAACAAAATAGAATCTCTAGATGGGCAGAACATGTATTGGTGTAGTACCAATCTCATTAGGAGCTATTAATATAGCCCCATATTCTATCTATTACTATTTTTCTTCTTCCTTGTGCTTCTTTCTGCACTCTTTTGGTAGTTAGCAGTCAGCTCTTCATATTTTTTGTTAATAAAACGAGTCAGCTCTTCTATGCTGGCCATTCCCGTCCCCTTCCTCTCTTGCACCTACATTAACTCCAGTCTAGACCTACCAACTAACCTTAGTAATTGAATAGGTAAGTCTCAGCGCCTCTGCCACCCTGGGACAAGTCGAGTAGCTATTGTTTGTTTCTAATCCTTGTGACTATTTTCCAGAAAACGAGCGTCTGGGCAGAGAACCTCTGATTCATCAAACGCCAGCACTGACTGTTCTTGCACAGCATGCAAGAAGAAGAGAAAGAAACGAAAGGCAAATACCTAAGACGTATATACCTAAGTCGACCGCTGAAGGTTTGCCAACAACGTCGTACAGATTGTGTAGGCACATAGTCTTCGGCAAGCCTTCTGCGGCCGACTAGTACAAACAAAAGCTTCTACAAAAATGAACCTTTGTAGAAGCTGTTTTTATACCTACTCGCAAAATATTGATCATTGTGTTATAGTGATTATTTAAAAATATTAAACGTATTTTTTTTGTAAAGTGCTCTAAAATCTCTGTCATTTCTTAGGCTTCTTATACATAATCACTCAAATCCAGCACACTAAATAAATACTATGTGAACGGGACACAGGCGAGGCTTGAAAAATAAAGAATCTGAGAAAAGAATAGAACCTCTGTGGCGTTGCGGTTCGAGGCTCTGCCTCCCAAAAGAGAGGTCTCGGGTTCGAATCCCGGCTGGGAAGGAAGAAAAGGAAATCCCCGGGTCTTGGATGTTATATTTTGTTACATTTGCTGTTTCTGGTTCCCACGACACAGGGTATCCTTGTGTGGTGGGGCCAGAAGCAATGTACAGTGCACCAAAACTAATAATGCACATAGACATCTTCGCCATTACTCGGCAAGGGTCGTATTTCTGAGCGTTCGGTAGACGATATCTACATAGAGTGGATAAAACCGTTTGAAACCGAGTTATAAAAGGGTTTATATTTAGGATGAAATCCTAAAGTAATGTTTTTGGTATTGATGGAATAGTTTGTTATGATTTATTATTTTCGATTTGACTAGGGGATACGAAACTTAAATGTAAAGAAGTTTATATAACAATTTAATTTTATACTAGCTGAAAATTCAAACAGATTCAAAAATAATCTCTATTCCTGGCATCCTAGAGGCATCGGAAAATACATTATCGTCTTGTTCACTGTCACTTTCCTCACAAATATCACTCGTTTAAATAATAATTTCATCGGCAAATCTCGATTCTTGGGTCGACTTGTCTATTTTGATCTTCGCATTTAACGGCATGATCACGAGCTTTTTCCATTCTTCAGGTATATTATTGATTTTTTCTAATATAATTTCTTTAACTGACGTGACATTCCTTGCAATATATTTTTTGGCCACGTGTTGTTTTATTTGTGCCCAAATGTTTTCGACGGGATTAAAATCGGGATTATATGGTAGTAAACGTACAAATATGTGCCCATGTTCCTCCATTATACGATCAATGGCATAATCTGTGTATCTTTCTATTTTTATAATTTCGTACAATTCGAGTTTCAATTTGTTTATGCCTAATAATGTGTTGTTGTAACCACGCTATCATTTGTGCCTTGGGTGTGGTTGAGTATGGTGGTTTCGCAGACAGATTATTATGATACGAAGCGTTATCAATTTATCAACACACTATTAGTAGGCAAGTTAGGGAATCAATTGATTGCAAAGTCTTTGATAACATTTCGCGTTTTTTTTTATGATAGTCACCTTCTGAATCAACACATTTGTGCAACATTACAGCCTTCCATAAACACTACGTTTCTACCAGCATCCCTCAGCTATATATTTATCTGAGATATTTGATTCTTTTTAAACGTATATCTGGCTTTTCCAGTCGATGAAAATTGCATATCATATTTCGAATAGCATAATGGTCGAAATCATCAAGTCCCACCCGAAACCTAACTTTAGGTCTTCCTTTTTTCGTTGATGACAATTTCATTGATTGATTGATTGCTTCTAGATATTACTCAAAGTTCGCCATGAAATTCCTGTAGCTTTTGTAACGGTCCTGAACTTTATTAAAATAACCATCATGGTCTTTTTTATATATATTGGCTTCATTTTAGAAATAAAGGAACACATTAAACACCATTTGCCATCGTGGAAGAAAATAGGAATTAATGATGATGATGTCCTCCACGATGTATCCCTCGACTGCGACATCCTGTCAATTTCTGGCATGTGGTCGGCAGTGACTTGCAAAGCCGAACTTGGTTTGAACGTGCGGATGCATATGTTGCACTATTACTGTCCGCTTGTATTGTATGTGTAATTATAGGAGACCTTGGGGCGTGTCGTTCGATCGTAGCGTTTGGCGTCGAGTAATTCAGGTCGGGCATCTTGAAACTGTTCAGTTCCTTTTTTGATTGAACTACGCCACTCTGGTCTCATCAAGGCGTCTTCCTCCCACGTATTATGAGACTTGCCGCAAGATGTTAGATGTCGTTTCAGGATGTCCTTGTATCGGAGATACTGAACATCAGGCTTCCGTTTCCCACCGGAAAGTTCTGTGTAGAAAACGAATTTGGGCAAACGTGAGGCGTCCTTGCGTACAAGGTGTCCACGCCATCTTAACTGCCTCTTCATCAGGAGACATTCCATGCCTGAGATATTGGAACGACGTAGAACCTCGGAGTTCGGGTACATGATCCTGCCATTTTACCCGTAAAATTGCACGAAGACATTTTATGTGAAAGGTGTCCGAACGCTTAAATGACTCCGAAGCATACATAAAAAGGGGTAGTAGGTATTATTGCTTTATATACGGATATCTTAATTTGTAGATGGAGGACGTGGGATTTCCAAACTCTCTGGTTGAGCTTACCAAAGGCCGCGGCAGCGCTAGCGATTCTTGCAGCTCGGACTCGGAGCAGGTATCGTCGCGTATCATCTTCCAAGGTACCGCAACTTTCGAACCTCTTCCAGCGGCTTTTCACCTAGGTAAAGAGCAGTGTCGGGCGCAGATGTTCTTCTTGTGGGCTTTTAAGGTCTTAGTTTTCGACACGTAGATCACTAGACCGAATTTGCGACATGATTCGTCGAAATTGTCCAAGTATTGCTGCAGGGCACCAATATTGTCAGCCATAAGGCAAACATCGTCGGCATATAAGACAGTGAGCGTGGTCGTCTTCGGAGTCTTGCGTTTTGATCGACTTAAATCAAAAACACTCTTATCAGACCTTACATTGATTTCAATCTGTCTGTTGCAGTTCTTCAAATCATCTGTCATGACTGCAGCGCAGTAGAGGGCAAAGAGTGTCGGGGCCATGACACAGCCCTGCTTAACACCGCTGGCAACCGGGAACTGTTCCATGAATTCATTTTCATGTCGAACCCGTGCCATCATCCCTTCTTGAAACTGAGGCACAAGGTTTATGATCTTTTTGGGACATCCAGTCTTCCTTAATATTGTACACAGGGCAGTCCTTCGAACTCTATAAAACACATGTACAGATCACGGTGTCGTTAAAGGGTTTTTTCTTGGATCTGATTGACAACAAAGATGGCGTCAAATGTGCCTCGATTGGGACGAAAACCACACTGACTCTCCAGAAGAGTGCGCTCAGCCAAAACACTGATATGCTTTTTAATTATGTGGGATAATATCGTGCCAGCTGCAGAAAGAGATGTGATATGCCTCTATAAGAGCCGCATTCTGAGAGGTCTCCTTTCCAATTGTATAGCTTACAGATGGAGGCATCCTTCCAGTCCTGAGGTATGTTTTCCGATTCCCATTAGCGTAGTACCAGTTCAAATAGTATTTTCTTGATGTTGGGTCCTCCATACTTAAACACTTCTGAAGGCAGACTATCTGAGTCGGGAAACTTGCCATTCTTCAGCCGCTGGGTGGTTTTGTGGAACTCGCAGAAAGACGGCAGATCGTCAAGTTCTGACACTATGGGTAGGTCTTCTAGCATGTCTATGTATGACAGATCAGCTCCCTGTGTACCGGGATTCAGAACATCTTGGAAATGTTCTGCCCAACGAAGAAGCACCTCTGAAGGATCTGTCAGTCGCGTGGATTTGTCCTTTCAATGAACTTTTGCGGTTTTCTTGCTTCTGGGTCCAAAAACGCTTTTCAGACCTTCAAATAATTTTGCGGTCTGATTAGTGTCAGCAAGAATTTGCAGCGCTTCAGATTAAATTTTTCACCACCGGTTCTTCAGTTCACGCATTTTTGCTTTCAGATCCTACTGTACAGCTCTACGATGTTCAACACTGGACGGATTTTGTAAAGCGCGTCTTGAATTTTCAACAAGTTTCCGTATTTGTGAATCGAAGTCATCGAACCAGTCTTGTTTTTTTTCTTCTATGGTTTCCTTATTACATGTTGAGAGATTTTATGAAGGGTTATGTATGGCTTATTGCCGCCATACTTCATCAATTGACGCTCCTTCTTGCGTACAGGAGCTTGCTAGTGGAGGAATTAATGACTTACATGATCAATAGACACTCATGGGTTTTGATTGTGCAGCCAACATAATTAAAGTTGATATTAAACTTACCTCAGAAAACAAAACCAAGAAGGGTTTGTAATCTGGCTCTTTATAATTCCACGTATAGACACGTGCAGTCGGCATTAATGCTCATTCAAAGGCAAATGACTGATCGGCGTGGGCGACCGCCAGTGTGACCATCTTGAAATTGGAAATCCCGCCATGCTTAAGATGAAACACTACCAAATTGTGCCCCACACTTCGAATAAAATTACGAAAAAAGCTGAATTAGGTAGGTAGGGTGGGGTAGGGTATTATTTAAACGTATGATTTAGATTTACAAAAACACTTATTGACCGACTTAAAAAATGAGCACTCAATTCGCCTTTTGTTTAAGGGTTCCGTACCCGAAGGGTGCCAAACGGGACCCTATTACTAGGCCTCCGCTGCCCATCAGTCTGTCTGTCACCAGGCTGTATCTCATGAACCGTGATAGACAAATAAAATTTTCACAGATGATATATAGTTTATAGTTTATCGCGGGCCACTTTTCCGCAACCCGACGTCTTCAATTTGCGCCTATTTTGCGTGACGTGGGTTGGGGGCACTAGTCCTGCCAACTCAGCTTCTGTAGGAAGCTTAGCAGACCCTTGATGTTGCCGCCTACTTCCTGGAGCGACCTCGGCGTCCCAAGGTGTGTTGCCCGGTAGATGGCCACGCCGGAACATTCCAAAAGGACGTGGATGGCTGTCTCCTCGACCTCCATGCAGGCTCTGCACAGGGGGCTGTCGGTGACACCTAGAGTGTGTAAGTGTTTGTTTAGCAAAGCGTGTCCAGTTATCGTTCCGGTTACAAAGCGAAGCTGTGGTTTCTTGAGCTTCAGAAGCTTACGCGATAATCCGGTTCTGATTATCGGAGGGCCTGTCTGGCTTGCTTGCAGGTATCCAAGGTTGACCAATAACGTTGGTGAGTTACCTTTTTGTGTTGTCGTAGGGTATTCTTCAACTAGCTGAATGGCAATGGTATTATGGGTTCTGGTCCTTCCACCGTCTGTTCCGAACCCAACCTTGCCAGTGCATCGGCTGCGTCTTTGCCACTTGAGCCACTGTGTCCCTTAATCCACTGCAGAGTAACAATACTGTGATTACATACCTCTGACAGGTCTTGATGACACTCGTATATGATGGTGTTGCTTTGTAGATCTTATAGAACTGCTTTGCTGTCGGATAATATGCGGATGGGGAAATCATTTAAGACGGTGTTGTGAGCACCTAATGATGTTGATTTCATCATGTTTAGATCTTCCGAGAGTTTGTTTTAGAACCGTCTGTGAAAAACCTTAGTTCTCTTTGATTGAGGCCCTCCCAAGGGTCTTCATGCAGTTGTATTTTATACCTTGTGTCGAAGATATTGCTTGGTATCCTGTCAGTCGCCGCTTCTAATAGCGGCTCCTTATCTATGAACTCATCGAGTATTTCAGTGTAGGGTACCCTAGCATGTCTCCTTAGGTTGAGTTTTTTTAGACGCACCGCAGTTGCAGCCGCCTCCTGCTTGATGAAGAGGTGAAGCGGCGGCAGATCCAGTAAGACTTTCAAGGCTGCAGTGGGTGTGGTCCTGATGCATCCCGTTGCTGCCATGCAAGCCAGCCTCTGGAGTCGTTGTACTATAGCTTCGACAGTGGATAATTTGGTTCGTGGTACCAGACTATCGCGCCGTAGCTTATCATCGGTCTGATTACAGCTGAGAATAGCCAAAGGGAAGCTTTCGGGGTTAGCTCCGTTTTACCTATCATTCTTCGGCACTGCCAAAATGTGATAGTCGCTTTATTAATCTTGTTATTCAGAATCTAGTATTACACCTAGGTACTTTACCTCAGAAGCAAATTGTAGCTCTGTACCAAACAACCTGGGTGGGCGATAGTTGCCCAGATTGCACCTGTTGGTGAACATTACCATTTCTGTCTTATTTGGGTTGACTGATAGTTCGTTTGTTGTGCACCAGCGTTCCACGATTCGCAGTGCTGCTTGGGAGACATCACATACAGTACTTGTGACGATTCCACTTGATAGTATCACTATATCATCGGCATATCCTACCGTATAATAGTGTTGTGTGTTCAGTTTGGTGATGAGGTCGTTCGCCACCAGGTTCCAAAGCAGCGGCTGGAGAACACCTCCCTGGGGGCATCCCTTTGCTACCAATGCGTGTTGGGATTGGGTTGAAGTGAGTTTAATGGCTCTCTTACTCAACATATTACCTATCCACTCCACCATAACTGTGTTTTACCAGTGCCGCTGTTATGTTTGTGAATTTAGTCTTGTCGAAGGCTCCTTCAATATTACTGAAGATTCCTAGGCACATAGACTTGCTGTCGATGGCTTCTTCAATTTTGCAAACAACAGCCTGAAGAGCTGATTCTGTAGATTTACCTTGACTGTAGGCGTGCTGATTTTGGTGCAAGGGTATGTTACTCAGGGCCTTCTATCGCAGATCTCTATCGCAGCCTTTCCATCGTTTCGTCATCGCAGAAACGAGGTAAGGCTGATTAATCAAAAGGATTTAAGATCTGAGTAGCTGCTCTTACCTGGCTTAGGTATGAAAATTACTTTTACCTCTCTTCAGTGTCTTGGTACATATCTGTGTGCCAGACATGCCACCATTACTTTGGTTAATGCCGGAACTAGTTGGTCTCCTCCCCACTTTAGCAAGGCCGGGAATATGCCATCCAGTACTGGCGATTTAAACGAGTTAAAGCTGTTGATTGCCCACCGAGTTTTTTGTGGGTTGATTACCTTGAGTGCAAGTACCCACTGCTCCTCTGTCGGTGTAATCTCTTGCTCGGTCCAGTTGACCGTCCTTAGTAGTTGACAGTCAGGGAAGTGTGTCTGTACTAATGTAAATTCTGCCTCTTCTGGAGTGTTGTCCGCTTTGCGCAGGGATCCAATGGTTTGATTGGATTGTTGGCCGAGAACCTTCCTTACCCTGTTCGCCTGCGCGCAGCTCTCGATGTTGCTGCAGAACTTGCGCCACGAGTTTTTACTTCTGCATCGTAGGCGCTTTTTATACTAGGACTTAGCTGCCTTGTAGTTTTCCCAGTCATCATGTGCAGCTGTGTTCATTGCTCTATTTAGTAGGCGCCTTACTTTACTTCTAAGCCTCTCCAGCTCAGATCCCCACCAGTCAGCACCGGCGTTGACCCTTGCAACTGGAGTTGCTAGGGGGCATGCATGGTGGTAGCTAGCCGTGATGGCCTCAGTTAGGTTGCTTACCTGGTGTTCTATAGCCTTGGCACCCGATATCCTTGCCAGCACTCCCTGCTGTTTCAGGAGCTGATCCAACCGTTTGCCATATTGCACTCGGTCAGTTTGGAGCGGATTGCGCTTTGGGGTTCCCTCGACTGTGTTTACCTGAATGTCGTATCGAATCCATCCATGATCTGAGCACGATGCTTCTGCGGATACGTGCCAGTTTGAGATGGCTCTCGACGCTTCTTCGGTTGCAAGTGTTATATCAATGATTGTTCTGCTACGTCTGGTGACGGATGTTGGTTCTGAACCTATATTAACAATGTTAAGGTTGGTTGTCACTAGATATTTAACGAGAAGTTCACCTCGGTCGTTGTTGTTTTTCATCCCTCAGAGAGTGTGGTGTGCGTTCGAGTCCGTGGCTATTATCAGCTGCAGCCCGGATTCTTCGCAGTGCGTCAATAACCTCGTCATATCATGCGGGGGTGGAGTATCCTCCTCCGGCATGTAGACAGAGGCGACAACCATCTCTGGGAGACTGGAATCTTGTGCCTTGTGCAGCCTTACTGCATACACGTCTTTGGAACAGAAACTTGTTAGAGGTTGCACATGTATATTTCTAGAAGTGTAGATAGGTACAGGCTCGTGGGTTAATCGAGCTCGTATCCGCAAACAACTTACCTCCAAGGTTTCGGAGTCCGCATATATTGCCTCTACTTATCCGCGGATCCTGGATCAGGGCCAAGGCTGTGTGGTTAACCTCCAGCCACTTCCTCAGCTGAGCCGTTCCGGATTCGCTGTGGTGGAGGTTTGCTTGCAGGATTTCACAGATAATGCCTGTTTATAAATATTTATACGGCTGAACTTTTTACCCTACCTCTATTCCCTTAGTAAGCCCTTGCCCCCTTCCCTACCCCCCACCCCATCTTGATGTACAGGCACACGCACACAATCACGATAAACCTCTTTAAAGCTCTAGTGAAAAACTACTTGTGAAACTGAGGTATGACATCGTGGGACCCAGCCTACCCGTCCAAAAAGAAACCTCAGATCTCAGATAAACGAAACTCTTTGCTATACTTACTTACTCTGAGCCTCAGATCGAAACTCTCTGCTTCTATATCTCTATGAAATAAACAGAGCAGATTACAATTTGCCGTCAAAATTCTAAGTGAAACTTGAAAAAATAGGTACCAAAATCAAAGCGTAATAACTATGTGAATAAAATTAAAAACCTCTTGTAATGTCTGATTCCGGCGGCTGGGCAAATTATCACTCGGTGACTTATTGTTGGTTGTTCGTGTGCTTAGCTTACACGAGTCTGCTCTCCATCACCGCACTTGCTGTTATTTTTATTGTGTAAGTACCTATTCCTTGCTCGATTGAAGACCTGTGCCCCTCGGGACATAAACCGCTCTTGGATAGGTACCTACCTTTTCCTATTCATGTATTCATGTACATATTTTACGTTATAAATTTTCATGACATCGCTGTCATCGCTGTTTCTGGTTTCCACGATATGGGTCCATTCCACACGGGATGGTTAAGGGTATGCATTTCTTTGAGGGGAGAGTACCGGGGAGGGGTATCTACAACCCCGCTCCCCTCCCCAAGGCCAAGGTCGTGCGGTCAAGGTCTAAAGTCCTTCCAAATTTTATACGTTTTGGCACAAATGTAAGTACTAATTTATGGCATAAAGAAATGCAAATTTCGTCTTAAGCCGTGCCAGAAAACTTCACCAAAAATAAAAACATCATTGACGACCCGAATAGCCGAGTTGGCAGTGACCCTGCCTACGAAGCCATGGGCCCCGGGTCCGAGTCCCGGTGGGGGCAAATATTTGTTTGATGAGAACGGATGTTTGTACCCTAGTCATGGTTGCTTATCTATCTAAGTATAATATTTATCTATATAAGTATATGTATCGTTGTCTAGTACCCAAGATACAGGGAATCCTAGTCTGGGGCTAGATCAATGTGTGTCAATAGTGTCCAAGGTATTATTATTATTATTATTTACAAGAACTTAATTCTTATATCTTTTATATGACGACCTCTGTGGCGCAGCGGTTGTGGCTCTGCCTACTATGCGGGAGGTCCCGGGTTCGATCCCCGGCTGGGGGGTAAAAACAAAAACCTCCATGTCTTGGATGTTAATATGTGTTTGTCGCTGTTCCCACGACACAGGGAATCCTAGTGTGGGTTTGTACCAGCAAGTATGTGCCTGTAAATGTTGATGTTACGGCTAAAGCTAGGTGTGAAACTAAACTTAAGTTTAGCCGGCTAGTCTTAAGATTAATTTCGAGCCTCGGCTAATGTCCGAAATAATGTTCATTGCGATAAATGAATTCAACATTAGTCGGCTAAACTGCAGTTTAGCCTCGATGCTGTTGAGGCTAAAGATGGGTGAAAAAATAAGGTTGACATTAGCCGACTAAACTTAACTTTATTTTTCAGTTTACCTAGGCTAATGTTGAAAAATTACCGTATTAATCTGGAATAAGTGATGATAATGATTCGGTAGCCGTAAACACTGCGGTAGCTTAGGTTAAGGATAAAGGGGGTGAGCGAAGCGAAGCGAAGCGAAGCGAACCTTCGTATTAGGTTGAAAATGTAAGAACAACAAAAATACTTATACTCGTCTTATTATAGTTTTTGTTGTTCTTACATGCTCAACCTAACACGAAGGATAAAGGGGGCTTCGCTTCGCTCACCCCTTTTACCTACCTAAGCTACACCTAAGCTACCGCAGTGTTTTGCCCTGATATTAAAAATAGCTTTCTCATCTGAATAAAATTACCCCGCCCCGCTCCCCGCAGTCGCACGAATACTTCGTTTTCAACATAAGCTAACTAATGTCCAACATTAACCGAAACGCAATGTGCAGTCTAGCCGATTAAAGATGACATCCGTTATCACAAACGAACATGACTTCGGACATTATTAGCCGAGGCTCGAAATTAATCTTAAGACTAGCCGGCTGAACTTAAGTTTAGTTTCACACCTAGCTTTAGCCGTAACATTAACATGTTATTTTATATAGGCACATTTTTTAAAGACAACTTTTCTCTTGTTCATTGTTCTTTAGCCAGTATTTTTATATAGTGATCGTATTATCGGAATGTAATCGGACAACGGTAAATTATTTACAACCATATCACCTCTTCTTTGGAACCTCCAAAATTACAAAAAAAAAACCAGGCTAATCCTCTAGATTCAACAAATTGTCAATAATATGGTAAATTTTACATATTAGAAGGTACGGAAAACTTACCAGAATTTTCGTTTGACAATTCTCATGTTTTTGTCGAGATGAGCGGTAAAAATCCGGCCAAGTTCGCGCACGAAGGGTTCCGAACCATTATGTATTAAAATGCCAAAAATACACGTTTGTTGTATGGGAGCCCCTCTTAAGTATTTATTTTATTTAAATTTATTTATTTGTTTTTAAAATGAATATACATAACTAAATATTCTGTGAATATTTCAGGCGTCTACCTGTTGCCGTTATCAATAACCAGCAAATACGAGAAAAAATACGTTTGTTGTTTGTTAGCCCTTATAGATATTTATTTTATTATATTTTTTAGTATTTGTTGTTATATCGGCAACAGAAATACACTAACTGTCTAACTATCACGTTCATGAGATACAGCCTGGTGACAGACGGACGGATGGACAGCGGAGGCTTAGTAATAGGGTCCCGTTTGGCACCCGGGTACGGAACCGTAAAAAGCAGTTTTTTTCGAAAATTCGCTCGATTTTCAGTGAGATCAGCTGACACTGAGAGTGCCGTTACGAAGTGAATCTTTATCAGGTTTTTTTTTTGTTGTAGGGGAAAGGAAATGAATGACCTCCCCATGCCCAAGAGTCAGACCTCCTTTGTGTTTAAGTAGTTATCGTTAGGTAGTACTTCTAGCCATGGGATGTTGAATTGTTTCCATGTATAGTATATAGGATTGTCTATATCTAGAATGGATTAATGTTGTCATTAAAAACTTTTGGGTTTCTACCCAACATCATCTGGTAAGCATACCAGGATGTCCAAAAAGACATGCGTCATAGTGACACAGAAGGTCTGCCTCAGATGCGTCGATCAAGTCTAACATGATCTTGAAAATTGTAGGAATTACGAGAAATCGTCAGTTTAAAGTTTGAAATGGAAATCCCCATTTTTGTACATATCTTGGATATCCCCTTTTTATATGTACGTTTTTCTTAATATAGTCGCTATCGTGAATAGTAACATAAGACGACATAAGTGTTATTTTGTCGATACCTTAAGAAGAATACGATAAATTGGAGACTTCACCTTAGCTTAAATATTCAGCAAAAAAAAATGTAGACACGGAATGAGATGACCTTTAAAAAGTTGCTTATATTATGCCGATTCAGAAATGGTATAACAATTCTATCATAATAGCACATACAATTGGAACTAATTCCACATTTACTCATCAAACCGGGGCTCCGCCTAGTAAGAAAGGTGTAACAAGAATTCTGAATATCTCCGGATTCCGACTAGGGGCCTTAGCTAGAATGAAACAAATTCCAACAGTAACGAAATTCAAAGGTCGCCGATTCACAGAAATTTACAATACCTTTGTGTCCTACTGCGGTGACGTTCTTCTATCCGGTCAAGGTGCTGGACGCGCGCGCCCAGGCAATCACAATTCTTCAACGAAGGAAGTGCTCAGCCGAAAGCAAAAAGACACATAGTTCTACTTAATTCTACCAACACGGCGGCCTACCGGTGAGGCTTGGAATTGGAACACAGCACGCGCATCACAACACAAGGGTGCGTTCCGATTTATACTAATAGCGCTAATCGTGACGAATTTGCAACTAGGTACCGTTAGGTTCTAAACAGTTTATTAATTGTATGCAAAAGGGACAGAAGGATACATTATTAAGGTTAACTAGTAAAACCGATTCCAGAGGCATCGGTTCTAAAAACAATTGGGCAATTTCGTATGTCCGGATGTGTGTCTGGCTGGATGTTATCCTCTATAGGCCGCATTTTTCAACAGATTTTCGTGAATGTCTGTGAGCAGGTTCGACATTTTAATAGTTTTTTTTTCGATTCAGTTTTTGTTTTTATTTTCAAGTTTTTATGTTAATTAAAAAACCGCTACAGTCCAAACAGCTTGACGGATTTAAAAAAAATAAGGTGTCGTTGGATTTGTGGAGACCGTGAGAGTAATAATTGTCAATTTGTCAATTGTAAGATGGGCTGGTTTCCGCAACTCGACGACGAAAGCGCCTATTTTGCGTGTGGGTGGGAATGCGACATCATTCGAGCCAACCCAACTCCTCCAGGAACGCCAGTAGGCCCTTTACGTTACCGACTATCCCTGGAAGGTCCCTCGATTGACCGAGGTGTTTAGCCCTGTAGTCCGCTACTCCTGTGCACTCCATGAGGACGTGAGCAGCCGTTTCTTCTGCCTCCAAGCAGGCTCTGCAAAGGGGGCTGTCGGTAACACCTAGGACATATAGATGTTTGTTAAAGAAACCATGGCCAGTAAGTGCTGCAGTTACCAGTCGCATGCGCGGCCTACTAAGTCGAAGCAAGGTCTTAGCCAGCCTAGCGCTAGGGGACGGCAAGGCCAGCTTAGCCTGCCTGCACTCCTCATGGTTTGTCCAAAGAGTGGCATGATCATTCCTGGTCGACTCTCTCAGAAATGAGCGTACCATCTTGAAGGGAAGAGGGATGATAGGTTCGGGACCATACGCTGTCAAGCTAGATCCTTTACGCGCCAACTCATCCGCTGCATCGTTACCTCTTGATCCGCTGTGTCCTTTTATCCATTGAAGGATTACGCGGTTGTGTTGACATACCTCCATTAGTCGTTTGTGACACTCGTAGATTAGCCCTGAGTTAATAGTGTTGCTATTTAGGGCTTGTAGGACGGCCATGCTATCCGAGAGGATTCGAATGGAGGAATATCTTACCTTTCTCGATGCTATGGCATTAGCGGCCGAGATGATGCCCATGCATTCAGCTTGAAAGACAGTATTATGGGCACCCAGTGGAATGGCCATCTTGATGTTTAGGTCCTCCGAGATGGTGCCTGAACCAGTGCCTGCTTCAGTTTTTGAACCATCGGTAAAAATTCTGAGCTCTTTAACGTCGAGCCCCTCAACCCGATGGTCTTCATGTAACTGTATATTGTATTTTTTGTCAAAAACAAATTGTTTAGGGATTCTGTCACTGCAAGCCATAGAGATGGGAAATTTTTTGTAAACTTCCCCTAGGATGGCGGTGTGTGAGGTCCTGTTTTTCCTCCAAAGTCCTAAGGTGTTGAGTCTCACCGCAGATGACGCGGCCTCCTGCTTAATATATAGCTGGAGTGGCGGAAGACACAGCATGGCCTCCATTGCTGCTGTTGGAGTAGTTCTCATACTACCTGTGATAGCCATGCAGGCCAGCCTTTGGAAGCTTTGGAGTTTGCTTACCATTGTGGTTAGTTTGGTCCTGGTCCACCACACCACAGCTCCGTAGCAGACAAGAGGACGGATCACCGTTACGTACAGCCAAAGAATGATGTTGGGAGAAAGTCCCCACTTTTTCCCCACCATTCTCCGACACTGCCAGAAAGCAATACTCGCCTTCTTTAGTTTGTTGTCGATGTGGCTACTCCAGTTGAGCTTGCTGTCCAAGGTTATGCCCAGGTACTTCACCTCAGTTGCTAGCTGGAGTTCCGTTCCAAAGAGCTTAGGTAGGGTATACCTACCAAGAGCCCTATTGTTAGTGAACATGACCATTACCGTTTTTGTTGGGTTAACCGCCAGGTCATATTCTAAACACCAGCGCTCCACGATGCGAAGAGCTGTTTGTTTAAGGTTGCATACTGTGCTCGCAAATTTACCTGTGATGAGGATTACCAAATCGTCGGCGTATCCTACGGTGTAGTATCCATTAGCGTTAAGCTTGGTAATCAGGTCGTTAATGACCAGATTCCACAGAAGCGGGGAGAGCACTCCTCCCTGCGGGCATCCCCGCACTACCTCCGCCGATAGGGACTCTCCAGCTAGACGCACGATACGTTTGTTAAGCATGTTTGTGACCCAGTTGTTTACAGCTGTTGACACCCCATGCCTTGTTAGAGATGCACTTATACTGCTATACTGCGTCTTGTCAAAGGCACCTTCTATATCAATAAAAGTTCCAAGACAGATGCATTTGTTTTGAATCGCCTCTTCAATTGTGGATACAACTGCATGGAGAGCCGATTCAGTAGACTTACCCAAACTATATGCATGCTGATTCTTGTGTAAGGGTATATGTTTTAACGCTCCATCTCTCAGGTGTCTCTCGCACAAACGTTCGAGAGTTTTAAGCAAGAACGAGGTGAGACTAATCGGCCTGAAAGATTTAGCGTTAGTGTAGTCGCTCCTTCCTGGCTTCGGTATGAAAATTACGTTTACTACTCTCCACCTTTTGGGAACGTATCCGAATCTAAGACATGCTTTCATGATTCGGACCATTATATTGATGACGGGTTCCCCACCCCACTGTAGAAGTGCTGGGAAGATTCCATCTGGTCCTGCTGATTTAAAAGGTTTAAAGCTATTAATGGCCCATCTTACCTTGTCAGCAGTGATAATATTATTAGTTATGTCTAAGTGGTCGACAGCTTCATGGTGAACCTCTTTCGGCCACACAATCTCTTGAATAGTTCTACTTCCGGGAAAGTGAGTTTCCAACAAGAGACTGTGTGTTTCTGTGGTGGAAGAGGTATATGTTCCATCGGGTTTTTTAAGCGACCCTAGCCTGGAGTTGCCTTGTTGAGCTAGTATTTGCCTTACCCGATTTGCTTGATCAACGGTTTCAATGTCGCTGCAGAATTTCCTCCATGAGTTGCTGCTTTTGAACCGTAGTCGTTTCTTGTACTTGGATTTGGCATCTTTATAGTTGTCCCAATCCTCATCAGCACTGGTGTTCATCGCCCTGTTTAGCAGTCTTCTAATCTTAGCACGCATCCTATCTAGATCAGGACCCCACCAAGGCTGCCCCTTGATGTTGGTAGGCGCTGGTGTGCTAAGCGGGCAAGTTGAATGGTAGCAGTCTATTGAAGTATTTGTAAAATCTGTTACCTGTTGTTCGATTTGTTCGGGTCCCTCCGGATCTGGTAGAGTCTCAGCCCAAGCAAGTCTTTCACCTAGGATAGCTCTGTACCTGGTTCTGTCAGTCTTGCGTGGGTTTCTCTTAGGGACAGTTGGGGAGAACGCTGCGTTGATCTCGAAGCGTATCCATCGATGATCAGAGCATGACGCCTCGTTGGACACATGCCAGCCCCCAACGTCGTCGGATATGTCCGCCGTTGCCAGGGTAATATCAACGATAGTTCTGCTCCGCTTGGTAACAAAAGTTGGTTCAGAACCTATGTTAAGCACATTGAGGTTTGTAGTAAATAGGTATTCAACAAGTGTCTTACCTCTGCTGTTCATATCTGGCATGCCCCACAGTGGGTGATGCGCGTTCGAGTCGGCCCCAACGATGAGCTGGAGGCCCGACTTCTCGCAGTGGTCCACCAGCCGGCACAGGTCGTGTGGAGGCGGGTTGTCCTCCGCAGGCATGTAGGCGGAGGCCACCACGAGCTCGCGGCACCTAGCTGTGTCGGGCAGTTGCAGCCTTATGGCACACAGGTCCCTGGAACAGAACTCTGTTAATGCCTGTGCTGGGATGTTGTTAGTAGTTATGATGCACGTTCTAGGGTTATCGTGATCAGTTGTACCGAAAAGCTTACCTCTCAAATTGGCGAGCCCTCGAATGCTACCGCGGTTGATCCACGGCTCCTGGATCAGAGCCACGGCAGTGCTGTTTGCCCCCAACCAGCGTCTTAACTGGGCCGTTGCAGTTTGGCTGTGTTGGAGGTTGGCTTGGAGGATTTTACAATCGCGGGAGAGGGACGCCATTTTTGGTCAACCCCTCCTCCATCTCCAAGACGAGTTTCTCCTCCAGCCGCATGGACAGCTCCTCGCCCTCAGAGGGCACCACTGCTGGTTCTGGCTCATCGCCTTCACCAAGCAGCATGGCCTCCCAGTGCGCGTGCTCGTCCTGCGGTTGAGCAGCAGAACTTTCCCCGACTGGGGCCTGTTTGCTGCCGCTCTGGAGTGGAACTCTGGGGCTTGGCTGTTCTTGAAGAAACCCCAGTGATGACCAGCTTAGAGCTGGTCTGCGCTACCACCGGTGGTTCCTTCACAAATTTCCCACCGGGTCCCTGAAATTTGAGGTAGACCGAACCACTACCAAAAAGGAGCTGTCTGCCCCTTCCCAGCAGGGTCGGCACCACATCTTCAGGGACGTCTGTGATGAGAAACAGGTTGTCCTGCTGCTCATCCACTTTCTGGAGGAGCCATCGGTCAACCTGTGCCCACTTGTTCATAAAGTGGAGGACTACGCCGACGTCGGGCGCAGACTTCCACTTGCCTCGTTCGTTGGGTATGAGCACCCCACATCGAACCCTGCGGACCATCTCCGATTGGCGTTTCACCACCAACTGTACGTTGGATGGTGTAGACACACCGGAGACACACTCCCGCAGCCAGTTCAGGGAGTACTCGTCCTCCACGAACAGTTTAAGGTGGCCGTCCTCGTAACGAGGCTTGCCACCGAATTTGGGGTTTTCCTTGCTCGGATCCGCCAACGCTTCCCTCAAGATTTTGTCATCAATCTCGTTGAGGATGAGCGTTGACAGATCCTGCGAAATATGACCAGTAGCGACGTCAGTTACGGCGATGTACTGGTCAGATTTCACCTTCTGAGCATAGGTGACCCCAGCTCTGCGCGCTTCCGTGCACTGCTTTTTAGGCTCCACTCGAGGAGAAATACTATCCTCTAGTCGAGCCCTCTTAGCAGCCGCGCGCTCGTTTTTGCCGGATCTCTTGGCAGATTTCAACTTCTTGTTAGAAGTTGGACCACCAGAGAACGCTACGGTAGGTTTAGCCCCGTTTGAGTCTAGGGTTGCCCCTTTGACACCACGGGAGCCGGTCACCTTACCCGCAGCTCCAGCTGTATTAACAGCGGGACCGCCATCGGTCGTCACCGTGGCAGATGAAACCCCATCTACGCCGGCAGCGGCCGATGTGGCAGCCAAACGCTGTTTTTTCTTCCACCGACGATTCGCCTTACGCCCTGGTCCGGTTTGCACCGTATCTGGACGTTTAGTCGATGGGCCCTTCCCTTGCAAAGATTGCTTGGGTGGTTTACCCTTTCGACCAACCGTCGTCCAGGCGCTGGCGAAATGCTCGGCGATGTTTGTCGAATGGCTCCGCGCACCGGGTTGCCCCGTGGCCCTGCCTCTCGACTCACTTTCGGGCTTTTTGCAGCTAACCTCCACAGTGGAATCACTACCGGTTTGCACCGGTAGGTCACTGATGGTGGCAGTGCGCCCAGTTGAGGCTTGAGGATCTGCCGAGGCAGATTTTCGCACCTGTTTGGAGACGCTTGCGGTTTTCACCGCTGGAAGCGTTCCAGATGGGTTTTTTGACCTGACACGATCCATGGCCAAAAGTATAGAGATTCGTCTACTCGATTTCCCACCCTCCACGGAGCCCGCATAATTGGGAGCGCCTACTCGCTTGGAACAGCTTTCAGTCGCTAGGAGTACCGAGTAGATATAGGAGCATAGGGCTGGTACTTGGCGCGACATCGGGAGCTCGCTTCTGTGGACGATGGGAACCAAGGTGTCAGCGACATGGTCCCACCGCCGTAGTCACCGAAGCTTACCCCGTCAGCATGACCCATCCCTCCGCTATGACTGACGCCTTAGCGGACCCTACACCCCTAGCCGTGGCCCTCTGACGGGACACTTGGCCGTTACCCCAACCCGCGGCTACGGGCGAGGCTACCGTTTTGCCTGAAATCCAGGCCAAAGAGGGCGTGTTGCCTTACGAAGCTAAATCCACAGCAACGCTCGGCTCAACCCCCCAGGACCCCTTCATCCTGGCCTACGGTGGTCAACTGCGCAGACCACAAGACGCAGGTGAGTGTAGATAGTCTGCCGGGTACACCCACTTTAACCGACAGAACCGGAGCTACTTTTAGCCATCGGCTAGTAAGAGGTCCGGGGACCAGTCACTAGCCGCTGTTACCAGGGTGCACCAGGAGGAAGCAGAAGTTATGCAGGCGGACGTATCCTTCTGCATCACTTCAGCACCCCCACACTAGGAGGTAGTCGCTCAGAACACCCTGACCGTGAGAGTAACAGGCTATATAATTTTGGTGAAAAGTCGCTAATAAAGATTTTGTTTAAGACCGTAAAATGTAGTTTACAAAGTTATTGGTGCGGCTACTTTCATACTCCATGTACGTAACCAGGTGCATTCATAAGTTTTTACGCGTTATTGACCGAGCGAGCGAAGCGTTTAGTTACGAGTTCAGCCAAAAATGCATTTGTCCTTCTGTCTGAATGTCTATTCCCTACAGGTCGTATTTCTCAACCGATTCTCATGAAATTTTGAGAGCAGGTTCGATAATTATATAGATTTTTTTGTCGAGTCAGTTTTTTTTTAAATGGCAATACAACGTTAATAATGCGGCTTCTTTCTTACTCCATCTACGTAATCAGATGCATTCATAAGTTTGTATCATAAGTTTGTATATGTTATTGAAAGTTCATGGAGTCGGGGGTGTGAGTGGAGGGATGGAGGGGGGGAGATATAACCCTATTTTGCTCAAAAGTCTGCATACTAATTGGAAAATACAAGCATCTGAAATTAACAAAAAATTTAACTTACTTCGTTAAATCGTTGCACAAAATAAACTTTTATCGCATTATAATAAAGCCTTTTGTCCGTCAGTCTTGCATGACAATATGTTTAAGTTTGTATGTATGTCAAAGGGCTCGCGAGGTTGTCTGTTCTCACACCACCACTAGTTAAAAGAAAGTGTCACTCTAGAGGTGTGCAGCTCACAGAGCCACTAGTAATTATTAATTAATATTAAAATCATGACTCATTGGCAGCTAGATAAGAGCTGTCGGATTTAAAACTATCAGTTATTTTTTTTGTTACTTAATTTTTACGCCTTCACAATCGCACAACTATTTCTTTAGTGGCTCACTTTGGTATGGTTAAATTATCATGGATTGGGTTAGTTTACTTAGGTTAGGTCTCGTTACTTTGCTTTACTTTACGTTGGGTTAGTTTGGATTAAGATGGATAAGTTAGGTATGGATCATAAATACGTATTCAACGTTTACCTTCACAGACTTTAATTCTTCAAACTGGCTGCCAAAATTTGTTATTCTATTGACTTAAGTCATTTTTAAAACTGAAATTCGATCTGATTATTAAAATAGTTTTTTTGGAATTGAAGAGCTTTGTAGAACTGCAGCTATGGAAAATCGATTTCAAAGTTTTCGTTCTCAAATTAATTCCTTTGGTACATTAGTTAACTTAATTGATCCATCAATCTCGTTTAATCTCAAATCTTACAGATTTTAATAATGAAAAATCAAATAAGATTCCTATTCGGTATTCTTGACACTTCTTTCTTACTAGGCGGAGACCCAGTTTGATGAGTAAATGTGGCATTCGTTCCAATTTTATGCGCTTCTATGATACAAGAGTTAAATAATTCCTGGTAACACAAGCAAGTTTTAAAAAGTATTTTCTCATTCCGCGTCTACAATTTTTTTCACGACAGCTGATCAAAGGCGATGCCAATGTTTTTGCTGAATATTAAAGCTAAGACGAAATCATCAATATATTCTAATTAAGATATACACAAAATAGCACTTGTGTTGTTTTAAGTAGAACTTGTGGCCCATGACCACATATGCCTACATGGACACAAGAGAGATTGTACCTGCGAGCCATTGACCAACACATGTACCTAGGGTCAAATATTGACAAAAAAAATAACTGGGCACCTCATATTGAATATGTCTGTGGTAAACTAAGGGCTATTCTGTGTAAACTATCGATACTTACGCATAAATTACCGTATAAAATATTGCGAATGTTGTATATGTCCCTTGCTGATTCAGTAATATCATACGGCCTAAGTAGCTATGGTCGCACATTCAAAAAATATGTCAACAACATATACATAGAATGCAATTAATCTAATTAAAACCATAATGCCAAAAAAATATCAACAAATATAAAGCAATGATGAGTCTGCCCTTTTCAAACAATCTAAAGAGATAAATGTCTTCGATAAAATTAAATTAGCTATTGTCTGTGAGGAATGTGACAGAATCGACTCCCTCGTAAAAAGAACTCGTCCTAAATACCTATGCACCTTAGAATATCTTCCTACTTATATTCTGCCAGACCGCAATAACTATTACGGAACACACACATCGGAGTACAAGTACATTCTGGCCATGTCCCTAAATGAATTGTCTACGGAAATTGTTGATAAAATCATGCATGACCAAAACAAATGTAGAAGAGTTCTAAAAAATCACTACCTAAGCTAAACCTATTCTTAAGTTAACTTATCTTAATATGTAGTAACTCAAATCTCACAGATAAACCGTCTCAGATGTCAGTGAGATTTTATCATTTTGTTTGCTATGTACCTAAAACTTCATGAATAAATACTTAAAACAAAAACAAACAAGTAACTCTTCACGATAGCGTAGAAATTTAAACTACAGTTTAGTCATTTTAATAGGTAACATTTGACATCTGTTAGTTTTGTCTTCATAGTGAGGTGACCTACTTAAAAACATCGATTAAAGTGAATGAATCGATACGGACTTGAAACATTTGAGGGTTGGTTTTAAAAACAGCCAATGTCAAAAATAAAATAAAAAAATATTTTATGTCAAAATGGTTATCTTCATACTTTCCATACAAGATTGTCTCCTGCAAAATTAAGCTAAACTGACATTGGTTAATGTTCCAAACAATCCCTAATATGTGAATTTTAAAAATCATCAGGCGAATCCCTGTCCGATTATTATTTTTCTTTTGTAAATTTAAGGAGCAAAATAAAACAAATACATTAACAAAAAATTGCATTTATTCAGTTGAACTATTACAACTGTTATTAGTAATATCATCTTCATCACTGCTTTCAGCACTCAGAGATATTATTAATTGATTTTCAATAATATTGTCTATTCTCACATCTCGTTCGAAATCTTGTAAAATTATTTTCTTTGTTTTCTCTACGACTTTTCTGCAGCCTTCTGTAATGACTTAAAGATAAAGATAAAGATAAAGATGTTTGTATGCTAAGATAAGGGTACAAGTAGGTGGTAGTATAATATTTAAGAACACCTTATCAGCTATTAATTTTAGCATACAAATATTTAGTTTTGTACAAAATTAATAATAATATTTACAGTAACTATCAATTAATTACATTTATGATTGAGGAATTCGTCTATTGAGTAAAAGCATTTGAAAATTAACCATTTAAACAGATCTGTCCTAAACCTATTTACTGGGAGCTGTTTTATGTGCTCGGGTATCTTATTAAATATTTTAAAACACATTGCAGAACAATTGTTTAGATATAGCGTTGTTCGTGGAATGTGGTTATATACTAATCTAGTAGAGTTTCTTGTATTTCTCGAGTATTTTTCCTTAGCCGTTATAAATAATTTTGGGTTAGTTTTTACAAATTTTCCAATTTCGTGGATGTATGAACACGTTAAGGGTAATATATTTAACTTGATGAACATAGGTTTACACGATTCAAAGGGGGCTATACTGCAAATGGCACGTACACATTTTTTTTGTGCAATAAAAACATCATTTATGTCAGTGCCATTTCCCCAAATCACAAGACCATATTGTAAAACAGATTCAACATAACCATGATACGCAATAAGGGCAGTGTTTTATTCGTTGTATTGCGAAGTCTGCTTAATACAAATACAAATCTTTTTTTTTTTACATACAATGTCAGTGTGAGTTTTCCAATTTAAATATCGATCTATGTTAATACCTAAAAATGTCACACTATTAGCCTCCTCTAGAATTTGTCCATTATAATTAATATTTAAAGTCATGTCTCTATTAAATCTATCAAAATTATAAAAATTAATATACATTGTTTTACTTAAATTAACCTTTAAATTATTATTATTTAACCATTGAATTATAATTGTGATTGCAACATTAATGTCAGTCTCATGAAGAGAAATGTCATCATCAATTTTACGCGTTACGTTTATTGATATGTCGTCCGCAAACAAAATGCAGCTATGATTTGTTACCTAGGGTATGTCATTGATGTAAAATAAAAATAGCAGAGGTCCAAGAACACTGCCTTGTGGCGCTCCAAATTTATTCAATCGAAGGTCAGATTTATAGCTATTTTCTACATTTTTGTCATTTATTCTAATTACTTCTACAAACTGTGACCGATTATTCAAGTAGGATTTTATCCAATCCAGTGCAGGTCCTCTGATGCCATTTGCTTCGAGTTTAGGCATCAGTTGGTCATGTGCTACAAAGTCAAACGCTTTCGACATGTCAAAAAAGAGAACTGTACTAAAATGTTTAATGTCTACATTATGTACAATTCCATCTACAAATTTAAAAGCTGCTAGTGTCGTGGATTTATGTTTTTGAAACCCATGCTGCTCCGGAGTTAGTATGTTGAATTTCTCAATGAAATTAGTGAGTCTATTCTGCATAGCTTTTTCAAAAAAATTGGAAAACACGGGTGTGAGGGTTATAGAACGGTAATTACCGATTTCATATTTTTCACCCTTTTTAAACAGAGGCTTAACAACTGATACTTTAAGTCTGTCTGGAAAACACCCTGATATTAAGGACAGATTTATGAGATAGGTCAAAATGGGCACAATCTCAAAGTGGCATTTCTTAACAATTTTTGTAGAGATACCGTCGTAACCTTCTGAATTTGTATTACTTAAGGACATAACAAGTTTTCTCACATCTATACTGTCATACGGATTTAGGAAGATGCTTTTATTTATTCTATTTTTACCACCTGTATGAATGAGGGCATGGTTCACTTTATTTGTCGTTGTAATAAAATACTCATTAAATGTGTGTACAATGTCTAATGGTTCTTGGATAATTTTACCCTCATGACTAATATTTTGTATAAAATGTGGGAAAGTTAGATCACTTCCCGATTTATTTTTTACCACATTCCAAGATGCCCTAGATTTGTTTTAATTATTTATCACATATTTATTGTTTGCTTGTTGTTGGGATTTAGGGATGCATTTTTTTAATAGTTTAGAGATTTTTTCATATTTAGTTTTATTATATTCAGTTCTATTTTTGTGAAAGGCAAACCTTAGAGATCTTTTTGTTTTACAGCTTATTTTAAGACCTTTGGATACCCATTTTGGTTTTCGCTGACTGTTCCTTTTTATTTTTATGATAGAAAAACACAGGTTATAAAATAAGCAGAACAAGTCATGAAATATATTAAATGCCTTGTTTAGATCACTTTCCTCATATATCTCTGAGAAAGTTAATGATCTGAGAAAATCATAAAATGTTATAGAATTTTCATCCGAATATTCCCTTTTATATAAAAATGACACCTTTGGTAGTGCTTTCTTATCACTTACTGAATTGTGAGAAGTTGTGCAGTTTCATGATCTGACAATCCCAGTGGTACGATTGTCCCTTTGGCATGACTTATGTTGCTAATTATATGGTCAATGCATATTGTTTAGTTGATTCTGTGATGTGAAATGTCAAATTGTTATTATTAATAATGTCCTTTAAATTTCTAGTTAAAATGTAATTTTTAAGTATATTTATATTAATATCACCGGTTATTATAATCTTCTTGTTTTTATATTTACGTTTTAAAGTGTAATTAAAAAAAAGCATTAACTCTAGACGGTCCATGAAGATTTGAACCTCTGATGATCTATAGATGCACACAATTATGGTGTTATAATGCTCTAACTGAACGCTACAACATTCAAAAATATTGGACATAGCAAGATTATCAATGTCTTTTAGGTTTTTATAATTTATACCACTTTTTACAAGAATGCAAGAGCCACCTCTCTTTTTGCTCTCTTGAAAAATTTGCTGCTACTTCATAGCCACACAGTCTGATATTTCTCTCACTTCCTGATTCAACAAAAGTTTCTGTTAAACAAAGAATGTCAGGTTTCATACCGGATTCTGATAACTCAGCTAATGTCAACTCCAGTAGTTCTCTTTTAGGTAGAACGCTTTGAATATTCTGATGCATGATGGTTAGTTTATTCTTAGTAATGAAAAAATGTTTTTTCAAAATTTTCTGTCTGCGTTGATCCTAAGCAAGTTCCTTTGTTAGCGATGTCAGTTTGAGTCTCTATACTGCGTTGTAATTTTGTCCTTTTTTTGGGAGTCTGTCGTAGTCCAGTAGCCATGTCAGTTTGGGTCTCTACATTGGTGTTTAGTTTTGTACCAGATATTTTTTTATTATATTTTATCAGATTGTGTCTGTAGTTAAGACCTAAGATATCTTTTAGTAGAATCCTACATATAATGAGTTTAGGGAGCTTTTTTGGATAACTACTCTCATTGTCACAAATGTCCAGGTAAGTGGCGCGTGAGAAACGAGAGCACACTAACTGGTAAACCCCATTTACTTTATTCTCATTTAAGCTACTAGTGACCCCTACATTGCAAAGTATAACATTTGTATGCGTAAGTTTACTCAGGTTCCATTACAACAAGGATTGCAATTTTAACGGATCCTTATCGTTTTCACCCGCCAATATAATAACAAAATCACCGGTCGTGAAGTCTTTACACACACTGGTTGATCCCATCACTTGATCTAAAGTAGCATTTTGTTTTATAACCGATTGTAGGAAAATTCACTTCCTAGTAGAGTTGATAAAGTTTTATTCATCCCTCTACCACTTTCGTCAGCCAGTATGAATACGTTTAATGTTGCCGTACTCCCTTTTTCTACCCAGAGGGCGTCTATGGCATGTATCCTTTGTAAGTGGCGGCGGTCCAGCGGCACCAGCATCCGCTATCGTGTTCCGGCACACATCCTCGTGTATAAGGAGAGGTAGCGCTGCGTGCACATGTGACTGCTGGGTGTTTTTAGCGGGGCTGTCTGTACCAGCATCTGCTCTCGGGGACTTGACGCGTTGTGAAGGGAGTGGACTCGTGCTCTGTGTGTATGAGGGCGTGGTGTTGGTGGCGTCAAGACTTAAGTTTAGCCTGGGAACTATATTTGAAGCCGTTGTGTCTAGATGCTGCACAATGTTATTTGTGTACTTGTGTCGGGCGCATGTTTTAGGGTAGCCCATTCGCATCATACTAGGTGTAATAGTACGGGACTGAGGTGAAAACAATTTCAAGGGTGTAGTTTTTCGATAGGCTGTTTGTTCACCACCTGCACCGACGGCTTTATATAGGTCGATCTTCTTTTTATAGTCCGTGATAACCTGTTTAAGCTCCGTATTTTACATGTTCAATATATCTATTTCTCTATTTGCTATATCTATTTCTGCACAAAGTTTGTTATTTTATTGTATGTGTTGTTCAAATTCCTGACTATTATTTTGACCTATGTTCGGTAAGCTCTGATACGATATGTCCAGGAGCGACTCTTGGGTACATAATTTTCTTGGAGCTCTACGAGTGATGTTCTCGAGATCGCTATGCGTAGAATGTGGGGTGCTGATATTCCCGCGGAGTGAGGGGAATTCCATCGCGCTCGACTCGGGTTTGATGGGAGATAGGTCTTTCCGTTCAGTTTTACATTTTTGGCATGTAAATGATTTACGGAGGAGAGCGATATGTCCTAAGTAGAATGCCGAGGTGATGTTGGCGCAACTATGGTGATAAGTTCATTTGCAAATTACACATCTTAGTAATTCGCTGTTCAAGAGGCCTCCCTCGCAGACATTACACTTCATAGTTGATATACTCAGTTAATGATCACTGACCTCTCAGAGACAAGTACTGTTGTCGCTTCTGTATATGTCTAATCTATGCTTGATCGGCGGGTGGTGATTTGCGCGCGAGGTGACTCACGCGTCGCTGTTGGTGACGAACCGTTGACACGGTGCTGCATGCGAAGATGACGCTTATACCGCTCGCGCAACTACGAGTGTCGCTTGGCTCCGCGCCATCAGCTGTTCCACGCACTTAATGAGTGATCGTTGTATTCACTGATTTTAAACACTGTTTATTGCTTCCCTGTTATTAGTTTCGGGGTAACTATACGCACATATTGTTGTTTTTAACGTCCACAGTAGCTAGTATAAAAATATATTTAAAATTCGTCGGTTTTACACACTTAAAGAATAAAAATCACAGCAACGTGGTTCAACACAATGTAACGGCCGGCGGCGCGACAAAGTCGACTTCTGCATACGCAGTTTGTAGCAGAGTCTTCATTTTAGCAGTACTAAAGGTTGGTTCAGTATTTTTCCGCGCTGCATGACCCTTTATTTGTGCCCAAGTAAGCTCGATGGCGTTATACTGGCAATGGTAGAGAGGCAATCGAATAACTTCGTGTCCATGCTCTAGGGCTAGTTCATCGATTACATAGCGGAGCTTTGACGGCTTAATTGCTTTTACCAGATTTAACAACTCAACTTTTAATAAAGTTGGACTTGCATTCACACCATTTCTTACCAGCCACGAGACAATTTCTTGCTTTTTTTGCTTGAGTTGGTGGTTTATCAACTTGTACAGAAAGATACGGTGCATTGTCCATTATGATTATTATTATTATGTAACATCAATGATTTTTCTATTTAGTTATTTTTTGTATTGTTATAGTTAGTTAAAAGAATTATAAATATAATTATGTTTTATTATAATCACAAAGGGGTTATTAATTTATGGTGATATTTCTTCACAAGTAATCATAGCAGTCGATTCTACTTATCAGCTTTCGATTTTTAGAGTAACATCCCTAGTGTTTAAAAAGAAAAAGGGTTTTGACGCAACATTGTAACGACGTTCAGTTATTTAGATCAGAAATTGTTTAATATGTTTAGAATGGTTTATTAGTGAATGCAAATCGTAAAATTACTCATATCGGTCAATTATTACAATAAATATGTAATCGTAATTGAAAAAAGTTAGGCAATTGTGCAGTTCTAACAAAACAAAAAATATATTATTTTATGCGTGCCGTTACAAGGTTACGTTGTTGAATTTTGATCAGACGTCAAATGTTACCTATTAAAATGACCCGACTGTAGTGGCCCTGTGGGCAGTAGACCTCGCTAACAGGGGGGACTGTGAACCAATTTATAGGTAAGTATTTTAGATTCAACCAAAATCAAATAGTACACCAATAACTTTGTAAACTACATTTTGCGATTTAAAATACAATGTATTGACTTTTCACAAAAATAGTTATAGTCACTCAGTTCACTCACTCTCATGGTCTGTATAGATCCTCTTTATTAATCCGTCTCCTTCTTCGAGGAGTCCAAACTTGGTATGTTTTGAAAATATTTCTTGGATTTTTAGAAAACAGGCGGCCGAAAGTTAATGTTGTAGGAGGATCGCTTGAAAACTGTGGCCCCTAGAGCGGAACTGACACACACGAGACAGAGACAGACGAAAGCAAAATCGGCCTCCCTATCTTGTCGAAATGGAGCCCTTCGCTCGCTTCGCTCGCTCTGTCAATAAAACATAAAAGAAAGGGATATCCAAGAAATTGTTAGCACTAACAATGATAAAAAATTGAATTGAATTGGGGACTGTCATTTAACTGACGATTTTTCGAATTGCATGCAACTTTCACCGACGTCATGTTAAGCTTGATCGATGCATCTACATTCGGTGTGTCGCTGTGACATATGACTTTCCGGACACTTTTTGATTTGAATTAAATCACGCTGCGGGCAGGTTATTCGTAGAGTTTAAAAGTTTTTTGTATTGTATTGCAGTGAGGACCCCCAGTGAGGACATATAGAGTTGCTCAAATAGACAAATTTGAGCAACTCTATACTACAAGAGATAGGGTGAAGGTGTGTTCATACACTGCAAGGCAGAGCCCTGTATAGATACCTAGCTTGTATCATCTTGAGGGAAACCTGCCTAATGGTTGGATTAAAATAAAAGACAGCGAACTGTAAAACTGGTGGTCTATTGTTGCCCACGCACTTGCATGCCTGCACCAAACTGTAAATAATAACTGTTGTTGTGAACACCTTGAATTAGTTAGTAACATATAGCACTTGAGATAACTATCACATATAATAATAATAATAATAATAATGAAGTTTTTATTCCAGAAATACAGAGCATTTCCATATAAAAGTATAAAACATTAAAAACTAGGGCAACACATAACATAATCATTTTAAAGAGAAGTGAATAAAATAATAATTTAGGGAACTAGGTTCGGTGCAAACAAACATTAAATCTAATACATACTTAGTATTAATCAGTCTTTAAATTTGAACAAAATAATAATAATTTAGGGAACTAGGTTCGGTGAAAACAAACAGTAAATCTAATATGTCTTTATATTTGAACATTGCAAGAATGTAAGTTAAAATTAATGAATATGTTGCTAGCTTTTGTGATTGTTTGTGGATCGGGCTCGCGAGCCAAGATCGCACGGCGCACAGAACATTCAGAACATTTTCTAAGCTATAAGCCTAAATAATTGATAGTTTCCTGTATTATATTCCGGTTTTCTATATATTTTTTCGTTATGTTGTCAATACTGATGAAGTATCTTCCCTATACGATGAATGAATCGATTCTCTTGGCCTCAATAACTGCAATAGGATTTAAAAAATTAAAAAGAAAAAGTTTAAAAAGCTGTCAACCGACGACCGTTCGTTGTTGCAATCCTATTGTGTCGCATGTTGGTTTGTTTGGAAACAATTCTAATTTATTTACGGAAAGTACTTGTTCTTGTTTTGTGTTTGAAATATTGTATATAGGCTATGTATTAAGACCTATTCGTTCCACATTTGTGTCCTTTCATAATGGAAGAAACACAGCCTAATGCTACCGCAAAGTAAGTTTTTCTACTCCTCCTCACGGACATTGATTATTATGATTACTGAGAAAAACTGCCCTCCAAGCGTGTGCTACACTGTTGCAATCAAGCCTCCTTATGCTTTTCCTTATTATAGCTTATGGTTTTCCTTATTAGGGGGTGGCTACTAAGGGATTCAACAACTGTTGGTTTGATAAAAGTTGCAACAGTGGATTTGTGAACTAAAACAGCCTTGATGCTAGTCTTCTTACACTGGAGAGGTAAATTAGATATCTGGCTAAATCCTCGGCTTTTGGACCAGTGAAGTAGACTGCATTTGCTACGTCCACTGCAGCCAACTATTCCATGCTGGTCTGTAAGTTTTACGCGTTGATTTCCGCTAGGCTGATTTTAGCACCTCCTTCTCTAAGTGGTCCAATTTTGGGTAACAACTGCCCAGCCATTATTTTCCAAACCTGCAAACAGAGTGTCTCGATTTCCGGTGGAGGAGTTGCATGTGAATTTGAAGTGAGCTTGAGAATTTCTGATGCGGAAATGGGGTGTGGTGGCCAATTTCTTGACATGACCCTGAGCCGAAGCCAGGTGCTGCAATACTTGCGGAATGAGGGCTGGTGGTGGAAATACCCATGCTAGTCTGGGTACCCACTTTTTGCAGAGGGCGTTCCTGTATTCGCTGTTGCTGTCATTCAGCTCATTTATCTTTATGATAGCAGAGTCCCTGGAAGCGAAGAGTTCTATTTCTGGAGTACCCACCTTCTCGAAAATTAATCTTTCGATAAATGGCTTTAGGTGCCATTTTTGTTCTGGTTTCAGGTGAGAGAGTCTTTCAGCTAACCCATTGTACCTGCCCAGTAAGTATCTCGGTATTATGTTGATCTGTTGAGAATCTTGGAGGCTGTGCTCATGTTGATCTGGTGAGAATCTTGGAGGCTGTGCTCAATAGTCGCAGGGATTTTGTTTCCCCTTCCTTCCTCATGTAGAATGCGGCTGTTCAGTTGTATGCTTGAAATATGAGCATCATCCTCCGCAGTTGCTTGGCCTCCAGTCGAAGAACTTCAAATAACGTCCACAGCTCTTTTTCACTGCAGTGCCAAGAGTCTTGACATCGCATCCATCCAACTGAGATTTTCTTGTCAGGATTGCTCCCAATCCCAAGTCGCAGGCATCTGTTGTAAGAAATGATGTTGACGGGGGAGTCTCGATGACTGAAGATTGTGCTAAATTTTTTAGCCACCATCGAAATTTCGGTAAAAATCGTTGATAGAGGATTTTTTGAATTTCTTCTTGGGTAGTTGTTTTGATGCGATTTGGGTTCTGCAATGGAGGAGACCATTTGGGGTGAGGCACGACTTGTTTCTGTTAATGTGCCAGCCCAGTTTTGTTAGGAATTCGAAAACCCAGGCTCCCTGTTTTACTAAAATCTCTGGATTCTGATTCTGATGCATAAGCAAGTAATCATCTAAATATACGATTAACTTTACACTCTTTTCCCTCAGAATACTTGCGACCCAGTTTGAAATTTTGGTCAGAGTGTCGATAAGGGGGCGGAAGCCCCATACCGCGATTTTATGTTTCAACTGCCCTACCATGAATTGTACCTTAGAGATTGTAGAATCAGTGTCTCTTTGCTGAGTGAGTTTGGCCGATTCTAGGTTTTGTTGCTGGATCTTGTTTCCTTTGGTAGCCTCTTCTTTGGGGCTGACACTTCTTTGCTGATTTCCAGCTCTTGTTGGGTTTAAAAATGGTGCAAAACTTTAAACCGCAATTAAAGTTTTGCTTGGAAGTCTTGTTTGTTGTGGTTGAGGTTGCAACCCTGTTTGACTTTTTCTCACTTGTTGGCTGGGTTTTCTTAGCAAAAAACCAGTGCGACCCCCCTGTTCTTTTATGACTTCGAACAACCTCTCTTCTGAGCAGGGCTGTGTTTCCGACGTAGGGATATATCATTCAGTATTCTGTTGGGAACCTTGAAGGTATCATGGTGTCATGAAAATCTTTGAAATGGTAATATAGCAGGGCGGCTAGTAAGCCACAAGGTATAGTCCAAACAATTCTTGACTTTGCTGCCATCATATTCATACTTTTGGCGATTTGGCGTCCAAGAACTTTGAAATTTGACATACTTACTAAAAGAAAAATGAAGAAGTATAAAAATATCCACTTGAAAAAAAATTCAAGATAAATGTCGAAGACTCGAACTATAAAAATGTCCATATACATTTAGTCAGTTATGATTGACCGAATATATAGATGTCGAAGTATAAAAAACAGCCAAGTGCGAGCCGGACTCGCGCAGGAAGGGTTCTGTACCGCCTTACAATGGTAGGCATGGTGTGGATTGAATAGTTTGGATTTCACATTGAAAATGTTGTTTACAAAGGTATTGGTGCGGCTCTTTTCACACTCCATGTACGTAACCAGGTGCATTCATAAGTTTGTATATGGTAGTAAAAGAATTGTTGTATGGGAGCCCCCGTAAATACTTATTTTATTCTGTTTTTTAGTATTTGTTGTTATAGCGTCAACAGAAATACATCATCTGTGAAAATTTCATCTGTCTCAACTATCACGGTTCTTGAGATACAGCCTGGTGACAGACGGACGGACGGACGGACAGCGGAAGCTTAGTAATAGGGTGCCGTTTGGCACCTTTCGGGTACGGAACCCTAAAAAGGTTGAGGTATGCCTCAATCCGGTTTTGGTCGTATTTCTTTGGGGCGGCCTATGTCCATGTAATTATATATATGTATACTAACCGGATTTATTGAGTTGACCATAGCATATATACTTAATTACAATTTGATTGTTATATTTATAAATTCAAAGCTTCGTTTATTTGTCATTTCAGGCGTAAGCGTAGGTCTTCAATTCTGAAGAACCAGCGGCCGGCGCGGACGCCCTTCTCTGAGCTGGAGTTCCATGTGGCAACGCCCACCGACACCGCCAAGAGTCGCCGCGTCAGCTTCTCCAGGAAGACTGGGGTGGCGTGAGTTGATCCTTCATCATCATCTTCTTCATGGGGTTATAGTAACTGCACCTGGCCCTCTTGAGCGGGACTTTTTGCATGTCCCCTGCGCCTTCCCATCTAGTTCAGCCATCCCAACTCCTGGCTCCTATCTGGAGTAGGAGGCCCTTGATGTTCGATGAACTCTGAGGTGGATGACGTTTCTCCCAAAATTGCTATTCTGGATCTTTGTCTTGGATCTGTATCCATGCAGAACTGGCCACTACAGTTATACAAAGTGTCTGTGTTGTCGTGCAGGCTGTTGTTTGATAAGTAAATGTCAATTTGTGTATTGTATTAAGTTTGATAATTTTATCTGCTGTTTGTCCAATCATTGTATTCTGTGTCAAATGGATGTGATAAAATTAGGGACTTGATCAAATCCCTGAGTGATTAATATGTGTTTTTTTTTAGTTTTATTTTCAGATTTATTATTTGTTTATCATTCTGTAAATTATATGATTAGGCTGCGGTATATAAACTTATCCCTTATTTGTATCCCTAGGAAAGTAATGTTGTTCTAATAAACGTCAACTGTCACATATCTTCCTATGATCAATTAGGGATTTGATCAAGTCCTTAATTTTATCATTTTGATATCATTCAGACTTCTTACAGAAGGGTAACATGAAAGAAGTTCTTGTTCGTGATCAACCCTTTTCTTTTCCAAGCTTTCTCTTTTGAACTCTGATAAACGAAGATAATCTTGATATGGTGGAACTGCTTGTTTTGCCTGAACCAATGTACAATAATTGACTTTTCTTGACATTTCCATTTGACTGTTCCACAGAGAGTTCGCTACAAATGAGGCGACAACGACATGGAAGAACTTCTACGAGGAGCAGAATAGGTCATTGGAGTCTTCTGGTCACGACGCTGGTGCCAACTCAGCAAGACCCACCGTCGGTCATCTAGGCAATCGGATCTTCGAACAACAGTTTGAGGACATTGAGGTTGATTTTGTTGATACGATGGAAATGCCCAAATCCTTGAATGCTAACTCGTCTTTACATTTCAATGTCGAGGAGCAACTAGCGTTGCTAGAATCCACGGGAGATGACAAGAAGCTCACTGCGCCTCCAAATAATTTGGAACTAAGCATGTTCACGGAGAATCATAGCAGTAAAATGTTTGCAGACAACTTCTCAAACCCAGTGATGGCTGAGATGTCGGGCCGGAATGACATAAACTTCTCGGCTGTTCAAAGTATTAGTTTGATCCAAGATATCAAACATGATTTGGATAACATTGATAACGACTTCTCGCAACCAAATGTTGTGTGTCCTGGGCCTTTAGGAGAGAAATCCGAGTACATAGAGATTGATTTGAACATGACTCAGGGACAGATTCAACACAACAACGAATCTGATATGTCAATCACAGATACTATTCACAGTCCTAAGAAGGAGCTGTCAAAAAGCTCAATATCTATTCCTGATTTGAAGATAATTAATTGCAAAGACTGGATTGAGGACAAAGAAAACATAATAGTCAACCCATATGTGGCTCCAGATGAAGCAGATAATTTTGCTATCAACGAGGCCCCTGAAAAAGTATTAGTATTTACTGGAAAGACACTTAAGTATGCAGACATTGATGCCGACTTGGACGAAATGGATGACGATTTTGAAAAGAAGACTTCGAAGAAATCTTTGTTGAACATGAGTGAAAAAAATGCGGGCGTCAGCAAAATTTTAGTTTATAATACGTCCTTAAATATGTCGATAACCAGAGCAGTGCCGGGGGTGATTCAAAATACTAAAAGACAAACTATCGTGTATGATCATGACGATGCCAATGCAGACGTCTCCATGACCCAATGTGTACCTGTCAGAAATGACAGAATATTAATATCCGCTAATGACGATTTAGCTGACATGTCAATGACTCAAGCAGTTTCTAAAGAAGTGCAACTTCAATCAATTCATAAAGCTGACGTCACCAAATTCTGTGACGACATGGACGACATGTCCTTTACTAAATCTGTACCAGTTTTTCATGTTGACAGTAACGAAAATGTTCAGAAGAGACAGACGATTGTTTTTAAAGCCGACGACGCTAAAGCCGATATTTCTGTCACTCAATGCGTTTCTGATGTTTTGGTTAGACACATAAGTTCCGATAAGACGGTAGTTTTCAACCAAGATGACAAAATCGGTGATATCTCAGTCACGCAAGCAGTACCTAATGGTATATTAGCAGAACTGCTTCATTTACAGAAAGACGACGATTTAGCGGCACCTAGAAGACAAACAGTACACTTTCAGGATGCAGATCTTTCTATGACCCAAGCTATACCAAGCAACTTGGCAGCTTTAATCAATAAAAGCAAGGGAAACACAACGCTTGACGAGTTAGCAAAAGAATTTGAAGTAAAAGTCCCGAAACGAAAAACCATCGTTTTTGATACTGATGATGCAGAGATGTCCATGACACAAGCAATCCCTCGGCTCATTCAGGAAAGTAAAAGGAAATCAATTGATACTGCAGATAATAATGCTAAAATGATAACTATTGATTTTGATGATGATGATATGTCCATGACTCAGGCGGTACCAAAAGTTAATTCATCTGAAGAAGAAACAAATAAACGTAAAACTATCGTTTTTAATACTGATGATGCAGATATGTCCATGACACAAGCAATCCCTCAACTCATTCAGGAAAGTAAAAGAAAAGCAATTGATACTGCAGATAATAATGCTAAAAGGAAAACTATTGATTTTGATGATGCTGATAGGTCCATGACTCAGGCGGTACCAAAAAATAATTCATCTGAAGAAGAAACAAATAAACGTAAAACTATCGTTTTTGAGCAGGATGCGGGTGATATTTCTATGACGCAGGCTATTCCGGCTCAGATCATAAATGACAATAAAAGTCTTAGCGAAATACACAGCAAACTATTAGAGAACACACAATTTCAAAACACATCGTACATTTCCGAAACATCAGATATCTTAGTGTATCAAGCAGTGCCTGCCGTGTTGTCCAATCAAAGGACAGATGATGAACTTAGCACGAAAAGCGTCTCCGCGAATAATTCCAATGTGATTGAAAATAATCGCAGCATTGCTAAAACTTCTCACGAAGTTTCGGAGGTCAGTGTCGCCGCAGTCAACTCTGAGGTAGTAATTGGGCATGCTTCAGGGGTGGTCCAGATGGAAAGTGTCCGTAACAACCATGTGGTCGACCCCGCCCTAGACGACAACATCAATCAAAATGTCTTCAGAGCCAGTGCGGCTTCAGTTGATTCTGAAGTCTCCGCCGTGAAAAAAGATACTTCGCCTTCAAGCAAGGGAGACGAATTCCACGCGAGCAGCATGAAGCTAAATGCAGACCCGGATGCTATCGTTGCCGAACTCAAAAATCCGCGCTTTAGCCACAGTCACAAGGCACCGAAAGTAGGCGCTAAGAGGCTTACTCTTCAAGGAGAACCGATAGGCGAAGAAGCGATCAAGAGCTTGTGTTACGATGAGATGGTGACGTCATCGACGAGGATTGAACATGGGGTGCAGTCTGAAGTGTCTTTGTGCAAGAATCTCGCGCAAGAAACAGATAGAGATAATGAGAAAAGTGATCACAGTGCCACTGGCGTGCGACATTTCACCGGTCCAAACGATAAAACAAGCTCAAATGAGTCTAACAAATCATTACTCGATAGTCTTCTTAACATGTCTGATCCTGTAATAGATAAATTTGTGGATAAAGATGTTTCGGCAAAAATTGGCTCAGATTCAGATAGCGATAAAGTTGCCGTGAAATCTGAAAACTCTGACGATAGTATGTTTTTGATTATTAAAGACAGCAAAGATAATGTGAAAACTGAAACCGATGAAAAAGAGGAAACTCTCATTCATACTAAAAAGAGTATTAAGTTCTCTGACGAAATCAAGCAACCTGTTTTAGAACAAAGAGAACCAGATGATAAAACAGAGCAGAATAAAAAGAATTTGACTATACTACAAAATATTAGTCGGGAAATTTGCGATCTTTCAAAAAGGAGGTATTCCATAGAAAACGATGGAAATACGACGGATGAAAACATTGATACAGAGGCTCGGAAAAGTGGATCGCACGTAACAAACATTAATAGAACATTCAAAGACGCTGACGACACCAATGAATTACTCGAAATGCTGTCTAAATACACAGACAAATCGATCAGAAGACTTAGTGCAGCCCAAGATGAAACTAAACACGGATTAGTTACTGACGCAAATAGCCACAAGTCTATCAGTTATTCTAATAAATCTACAAATATCTCCCAAGATAACAGAGGCATCATAGCAGAGGCTGAAACCGATGAACAATCGAGACGACAGTGTTCCTCCGACGATAGCATCACCGACTCGGCAACGCAATCCGGCGCCAGGAAATCAATCCGCATGAGCAACGAAGTCATCAAGACTTTGAATTTCGACGAATCAGAAAGCGGTCTTCATGACACACCTCTAAAAAAGACCGCATTGGGTGAAACAGAATACATGAGAGAACATATTGGAAATGTCATTCCGAACTACGATTATTACGACGGAGTCAAAGAGCTCATGAAAGACCTCGTGCAACCCAACGCAGACCTGAGCTTCAACAAGAAACCTGCAGAATCTACAACGGTAGCCAACAAACTGTCCACTTGCAGCACCCAGATCCAAACCAATATAGTGACTCCAAGTCAGGTAGACCTGCCAAGCAGTCATTCCGGCGACGATGCTCTATCTGTCAGCTCAGTACAAACGGATCAAACAAATAAATATACAGACTCTACTGATACAGACAGACCAGATAAAAATGACTCTTCTGACAACGACAGACCCCGAAAGAGCATCCTCAAAAACCTTGTTTTGAGTGAAAACGAAGATTATCAGCAAGTGTCTCACTCTCCGCTATCTCATAGAGTAATCGTTTTTGACCCCAGTAACCCTCTGAATAACGTGCTGCTGGCGCCAGTAGACTTCTCCGATGCACACAGATACAATCCCGACGGCGGCGAAACGGTTACGAGTGCTTCGTCCAGGTACGAAGGCAAAGAGAAAACGATTAATAGATTCTCCGTAGTAGAGAAACGCAGCAATACATTGGAATCTGGCGATTCGGAGGAAACGTTCGCTGCAGAAGGCCATAATAGATCTCAGGTCGTCGAACTGAAAGATATGGAAGTCAACACGATGCTTACTATGAAAGGTACTCAAGAGCTGCTAGCAGCCAGTTCCTCGTTGACGTTAGTAGATGATGGCGTTAGTAGTGGTGTATCAATTGCTGCCAAAGACGCTGTCAAAAAATCGCCCTTAGAAGTGATTTACACAACCCTCGATAGCGCACATAAATTAGAAGCCGGACAGGAGAATTCTCGGAAACGCAACTACAGTCCAGAGGACAGCAATAGTCACGTCACGCCCAAACCCGCGAGCAAACATCAAAAGCTGTCTTTCAGCCCCGAAATAAACAATATGGACTATGGCACCAAAAAATCCCCCACAAAAAAATCGCCAAAAAAATCACCCAGAAAATCCCCGATACTAAAACAGTCTGTTACAATACAACAACTCCTAACTGAGTGCAAAAAGAACCCCGAAGAACCTAGCGCGTTAAACAAGCAACTGATACACGCATTACAAGGACGTACTTCGATATCCTCCTGTGCGTCAACCGTACAATCAGTCAGCGAAGCCAACAAGTGCACCCGCAGCTCTTCCAGCTCAAACCAGGAGATATGCCAGGACAGTGACGCGTCTGAGCCAATGTCCATCTGCATTAAGAGCAAGTCGTTTAATGCGACGCGTTCGGATTGGCAGCCGGAGTTGCTGAATGAGATGAGCTCCAAGAATCTGCTGACCGAGTCGGAATCCAGTGTGAATGTCGTCGCTAAGATTAATGTGCTGCCGTTTATGGGGTGAGTTGCACTTCTCCACTGTATTGTGCAATATCCGTAACGACAACTTTAATACTTGACCGACTGCCCAGGCTTTTGTCCGCCGCAAAATACAGTTTAAACACTAATTGACCTTTTGACTGCCGCCGACGGTTCTGGCCGTCAACTGAAAGTCGTGCCACAGCCGAAAAAAGTGAAGATTAAAAGAGACCGATCTCGTAAAAATTAGGTTTTATTTTGCATCGCATAGCAAACATGTTTGGCGAGTGAGTGAAAAGGTAAATACAACACGGCTATATTAAGTGGGAACCTGGCTGACAGGCAATAAACTTGCCGTTGTTGACTACGTAACTTGACAGTGTTCTACTTAGGTTGTGTATAAACTGTATTTAGCGGCTGTCAAAAGTCTGGTGCAAGTCGCCCTTGATGACCTCTGTGGTGTAGCGGTCGAGGCTCGCAAACGACACGTCCCGAGTTAGAATCCCGGCCTTGGATATGTATATGTGTGTGACGTCACGATTTCTGGTTACCACGGCACCCTGTGCTTCTGTATAGTTAGAAGTATGTGCCTACTGTATTAAATAATAATTATAATTAACTCCCCTTCTCAATCTATCCATCCCTCTCTGACTGGGCAGTTCGCGCGAGTGCGAGTGGGACGCGGCCGACGTGGATGCGTGGTCGTTCCATCTCCTTCAGTCGCGCATCCGGCTCGTTGTCCGTCTCGTTCCACAACTCGAGAACGCGACAAGCAGCTGCGTCCGCGCAGACACGACGGTGGATAGCGTCACTATTGAGCCGGTCAAGCGAGGTACAACACTAGAATACCTAGTATAAAGTCGCCGTCAATAGAAATAGACTATGTAAATAAACCGTTTTCTTGAGAAAACGTTGAGGTTCTGTCACGGAGTCTCACTGAACATTATTCCAACTCGTAGCATCAAGTCTTGCCTGTTATTCGCTGTATTTCATCATGAAATATTCAATAATCACCAGTTAATTACGGAAAATCATAGGATCAATAATCAATTCTGTACTGCGCGTCGAGATTGCTGATATTTTTTTCTTATCGAAGTCTGTATTGTCTTTGAAAATTAGTGATGTACGAGTAAGAGTATTCAATATTCAAAAATATTTGAATGACTATAGTCTATTTGAATATAAACCTATTTTATTCGTGAGTCGTATGTAGATGAGTTTGCAGCATCGAAAAATGTGAAAGTTTTGTGCCTTCCACCACATCATTGCGAGCTTAACCCGATAGAATTAATATAGGCGCAAGTAAAAGGTAACGTTGGAAGGAACAACAAAACATACAAAATGGACGATGTGAAGATTTTGTTGGACAACGGTTTGGCGCGGATCGGGGCAGAACAGTGGGCGAAATGTGTAGCTCACATATAAAAGTAGAAAAAAAATGAAAGAACTAGATGGGATAATAGATACGGCCACCGACGCTGTGACGGAACCATTTGTAATTAACGTGGGCGATTCGACTAGCGATTCATCAGACTATTTTAGCGATGAATCAAATAAAGAAAATGAATTAAGCACCTAACATATTTTAATCACATACCCATCTCTAGATAGTTCACCTATTCATAGACAAAGACAACATGGCGCTTTGTTTACAAAGTCCACAATTTCTATTGACGGCGACTTTACTGCATACTATGATTTTCCAAAGCGTTTATACTACTGTAGTACATTCTTTAGCGTTTAACACTAGTATAGTCCATTCTTAGCGTTAAACACTTTATAGCGTTACGCAACTACTGTCCATCCATTAGCGTAATCACTATTATAGATTATTATAGTAAACATAACCTGCCACTGTCGTCGCGTCGACACGCTCTAGTGCCCGTCCATGTGTCCATCGCAATCTGTCTCGTGCAATCTACTGTCTAGCGGGAAACCATATTGTATCAGTGTGTGTCACATATAGTTAAGTCGCTTGGTCCCCAGAGAAACAGAACTCTGTAGGCGGGTGGTGCGTCCAGTTCGCTCTGGCCGGCATGCGCCACGCGCTGGTGTCCATGTCGCGTCCGGTCGCGGGCGGCGTGCCGGCGCTCCTGAGACAGTGCGCCGGCGTCGCAAGGGTGGCGCTGCGGTGGGGACGCGCTATGCAGGACGCAAGGCTGCGGCTGGCGTACACTATACTGGGGGAGCGGCTCACCTTCAAGGTAAACTAGAGTAGAATATGCGTTTATTACACCCATACCCCCTTACCCCAGACAGCTGTCTAGCTCTGTCCCGTAGTTACTTCCGGATTAACTTTAGTCCCGGAGTAAAGCTTTTTATTAAGGCGATATCTCGTCCGTGCAAAGGTCCCCGTTACTCCAGGCGGAAAGACCCGCAGTGTGAGAGGGACGGAATCGGGAAAAAATGAAAAAAAACGTAGCGCTAAACCACAGAATAATTGTTTAAAAATAAACTACGCTATTTTGTTAAAAAGTTTTTTAAGGAGATTTTGCCAATACATAATATCTACATTTTGAACGCAGTTCCACAATGAAATTAGTTAGTATTTCAGAATTACAGGAAAAAATAATATAATTTAGAGGTGTTTTCGTAATTAGATTCTATCGAGAAAATTTCATCCAATCGCGTTTTTGTTTTGGTGAAAATCTTAATCAAAATCTCAATAAACGTTTACCCAAAAATCAAATCTATAGATGACTTCATGGTGGAGTAAATGGATTCGAAAAAAGCCCCATTTTATTTTCGTAGCACCTTAATAAGGGGGCCAGTGTTCAAGTGAGTAGATGTCTTCTGTAGTGTTCCGGTGCGGGAGTGGTGTGTTGTCGTATTGTCTTGAACTCAGCGCGAGACTTCACTAATATGTAATGCGTCCCCTCCCCTATGTAATGAACCTGTTTAGTTAAGCGTTTTGGGTGTAGTAAAGAATATGCATTCAAAAAAAAAAAACAATATACAAACCGTTTTTTACAAATATACATAGAAAAAAAGCACAAATAAACCTTGAGATCCTTAAGATACTAACTTATTGAAATATTTTTTAAGGATATCAAGGTTTATTTGTGCTTTTTATTTCTATGTATATTAGTAAAAAACGGGAGCTCGTAGGGATAAATGGTTGCTAAATTTATTTTAATTAACAATTATATTGCTGCAAAGAGTGAGAATTAAAAGCATATTGTTCTGACCATTTCCGGAATGAGTGTAATGTATTTAAGAAAATGTCGACATCTGATAGATAGTCGTTATTTATAATAGAAAGCTGCACGTCTGATAAATGCATTTATTGGCAGTCAGATTCGTCGACGACACAGTCGATATTGCGAAGAAACCTGGATTTACTTGGCACAGGTCTGGATAAGCTGGCACAAAAATAATTAGGCTTATACGATTCTTAGTTGCGATGCGATTTCTTAGTTTGCTGTAAGATTGAGTCCTTCTTAATAAGGTATTAATTAGACTGCTAGTCAAAATAGATAATTTTGAGGAACTGTCAAAACTGTAATTTCGATCACGAGTTCTATGAAATACTAGCTTGTGACGTCATAGTCAAATGCTGTCTCTTTTACACAAAATTGCGTTTCTAAGATCTAATTGCTGGAAATATACAATTCTGATATTTTCAAACCTTTTTTTTCAAATAGTTATATCTAAAGACACTTTTCTAGATTTATTGGAGTATGTAGTAAAACACCGTATTCGTGTGAAGGTGGCGAACGTCCCACTGCGCTGCATATGGGAGGTCTCCCTGGCGGTGCGGTGCAGCTCCGGCGCGGACGGCATCCTGCCGGCGCCGCTCGCAGTGGACGTGCGCGTGTCGCCGCTGCTGAACGGCCGCGCGGGGGCTGCTGCGACGGCCGAGAAGACGGCGCGCTACGTCCGGCAGGACTGGGGGCACGTGCCGCGGACCATCTGGTGAGCGCTGCTGCACCATGCAATGCCGTTGCTTCATCCACAGCTCACAACCTACAACCCATATTTGGACGAACATTCTTCAGCGGAAACGGAAAGGAAGCGGGACGCAAAATGCCGTTTTTGATGGTCAGTCTCCAAACAAAATAGGCGCCGCCGACAACCCAAATACGACATTTTGCGCCCTTCGGAGTGGTCGCGATGCAATCTCCAGTGCAGAATCTGGCCCTTGAGCAATGTTTCCGCGATAGTGTGTGACTTCTTTTGCTGAGCAATACGGTAAGCGACCTTGTGCGATGACTCAAGACATGGTTTTGTGTCGGGGTGAATCCTAATTTAGGTAAAGCGCCGGCTTTTTTAAAACCGAGTCCTCTTAGTACGAAAATCTTCAATGCTGCCAATTACATTTCCAGGGTGGACAGTTTTAAGATGTTCTGACAACTTTGCTGGCTTCATACTTCCATTAGCACGCGCTTTACCGCAAAGAAAGCACTGCGGTTTTTGAGTTCCATCACGTTCAGTTTTTAAAGTAAAACCGTCCTTTTCTTGAACAAGCTGAAATAATGAAATATACAATTACTCTATTACAGTTACACAATACGGTATTTGACTGCTAGTCAAAATAGCTACTTTTAGGAACTGTCGAAACGGTAATTTTGTTCACGAGTTCTATGAAATACTAGCATGTGACGTCATGGTCAAATGCTGTCTTTTTGAAACAAAATTGAGTTTATAAAATGCAACTGCTGGAAATATACAATTTTGATATTGTCAACGTTTTTTGTTGAAATAGGTTCAGCTTGAGACTCGTTTCTGGATTTATCGGACTACCTACCTTGTCAAATACCGAATTGAATACGTTTGTGTATTAAAAAAAATACTTATTCATTGTTTTGTTACGTACCTTTTAATTTCTCTAACAAATTAACTTATGAAAATTATAAAAACAATGGAAGTTGTGGTGTTGATGTGCCGTGCGACGCGTCGCGTGGCGTGGCCAATACACTCGTCTGCTTGTATCGCGGGCGGCGGGCGTGCGCGGGAGTGAGCGAGCGGGCGGCGCGTGGGCGGGGGCGGTGGGGCGGGGCGGCGGTAGTGGCCCGCGCTGCCCGTGCGCACTGCGCAGGCCCCGCGCCCCACACCCCACACCCCGAGCCGAGTGCTCGATATTAAGACAGTGGTGATTACGTATTGAATACTATTGAATTGGTCACCCGACAACGACAATGCGTCTCGTCAAGTTTACTTACACGAGTTCCTAATAAATATGTTTACAGACTGACCTCTGATACACATGCTATGGACCCCTAACCTAAAGGGTCCGTGGACCCCACTTTATGACTTCCTTGAGTACGGAATCCTAAAAATTATGAAAAAAAATGATTTATCTACACATGTATCATAAACCCTCTTTACTGCGTCCAGAAACCACACGTTACGACCAGCATAATGATAAACTTCTTGATAAAACTCATTTCTTATCTGAATATTGATAATTATGACCATAATGTACCAAAATTTGTCAAATTAAGACATTCAAATTTCGAACGCCGACGCCCACCTGCGTGCCGCCCCTAGTTTGTCTGTGAAGTTGGTACTACAGAACAAGCTAAACAACTGCAGAGCAATCAAAGCCACAATGCCTGTCGAACATGCGGTTCCTGAACATATCAAAGAGAGCTTATGATATGTATGTAGATAAACTAGTGTATGTAATTGTACATAATTAGGCATTAAAACTCGAGTGATATTATTATGAAACTCGCCTTCAGCTCGTTTCATAAACCCACTCTCGAGTATGAATGCGCTCCATTATGTAGTAGTCACATAAACTACTATTTAATCTAAAATAAACTAACTGTGCTCTCGTCTCTCTGTTACAGGAAGGTGTTCAAATATCTGAAGCACTTGAAAGATGACGAAGACTTGCTCTGAATATAACAGGACATCTAAAAGAAGCTCACTCAAGTTGCCGTGTAGCCGCAAGGGTCGATCGATGCCGATCTCTTTAGCTTATAAGATAACAACATAATATTTACATACAGGCACATACATTGATTCTCGCCCCACACTAGGGTGCCCCGTGTCGTGTGAACCAGAACCTTCGACGTCACAAGCATGTAAACAATACCTGTCTTTCCCCCCGACCAGGGCGAACCTGGGCCCTCTTTGGAAGCGCAGCACAGAGGTCGAGTTACAATATAAATTAGGAATGTCAATTAAAAATAATGTCAACACTACTGTTAAATAGGATACTGTTAATTCTTTATAATAATATGTAACGCTCATCCATGTACCCAGTATACAAGTCTGTGTAATTAATTTGACTGTGATTTTCAGTTGGATACATTATGTGATTAATGAACCTTTTTAAATGCCTTTTTAAAGTTTTATTTTACTTGATAAGATTTCTACTTCGTAGAACTGTACGTTAGTTAAGATGTGCTATAATTTTGTTTAATTTGTTTTGAAAATATACTATAACTTTGCTTTCTGTAGAAATGTGTCTTATTAAAATGAGTTCACAGATCTTCAGACTGAATATTGTGCAACCGCAGACATCGCTTGGTTTAATGATTATTGCTGAAATGATACGTATTATGAAATCGTGTCGCAATACCGACTCGTTGGTAAAATAAAACAGTGCCAAACTTACGCCGCTTTGCTTCACAATCATTTTACCCCTTTTATCGACTTCACAAAATAGTAGTTTATTTTCATAAGCTCTCTTTGATGTTTTCAGGAACCGCATGTTTGACCGGCGTTGTGGCATTGAGTTGTTTAGCTAATTCTGTAGTACCAACTTCACAGACATAGAAATCCGTCCAGCCCCCTTATTCAGTAACTCGAATCGATCTTAAACAGTGGAATAGTATCAGATTTCCCATATACTAAAATATAGATTGCAATGAAAATGCAACTCAGAATTATCACTCTTCCGTCAACAAAATCGAATCGTCCAGCGATTTTGCAAGAATCGTCGCATTGTACAACACTATCTGATTAAATCGACAGAAAAATGAGCAAATCGACTGTACCATGCAACTGTAAGGATAACGAAAGTATAGTTTGCTTTACTGTTCATTGAGGGCTACGAAAGAGATATCCATGAATTGTGTAAAGTGAAAGCAGCAGTGGATGAAGTCCATGGGAAATATACGCTATGGTTCAACCTATCTCAGTAAACACGGGAGACGCTACTCGAAAATAAAAATAATTGATTATTAAATAAATTAGGTGTATTTCAGATATAAAATTACTTACGTATGAAAGGTAACGCCGTCGTTTTCTTTGGAAACAACGTTGCTTGAGTTTTTGCAATTCATAACGGCACAGTAAGGCATTTTTATGTTTATTAGTGCACGACTTACATTCGAACAGCCAGAGAGCGACTGAGCCGGGATCAATCAATCAAGTATTCATCTCACGCACCCATTCTGGGGCGTGGGGAGTCAGGGTCAGATCATCGGATCTCTTCCTGAAGCGCCTCTGTCCACTCCTATGGACAGGTCATCGGGGGGCCCTCGCGGGCGGTGGAAATATTCTCACTTGGGGTGTTCCGTTGGATGATCGCCGGCTAGGCAACCAGGTCGCGTGGCAGGCGGCGGCGGTCGGGCGGGCGCGCGTGGTATGGCGCCATGTCGCGGATATGCGGATGTTGTGAGCTATCCGCACGCGCGAACATGCCCTTCGCCAGCCTCAAGAGCCGGGATGAGCGGAGTCCGCCTATTAAAAACACGCTAAGTAGGTAGGCTTTCGCTGTCTATCTCGATATCTGGTCTGTGGTTGCCGGTAATATATACTCGTCATGCATAATGGTGAAATGGAAGTGATGGTGACGTAAAGTAGGGTCACTGTTCCACAAGTTGACCATTTAAGCGCTTTTTTTATGCTTATTGCATGTGACCTATTTATCAACGGTTGGAGAAATTTCATGCTATCAGTGACTAAACATTTATTATATCTTGTAATTAAAATATAAATTTGAATTCTAGTTTATGTGGTTTCTAACATACATGAAATTTACTCCAAAAATATGAAATGTACCACTAACTGACCAGTGTTACCTAAAAGTGGACCATTAAATGTACCAATAAATGACCATTCAGGATTTCTAATTATTTAAACAAAATGTGTAAGAATATGTTATTTTATTCATAAACATACATAAGGTTTCTTCATAATGATAATTAAAGAAGTAATTACAATCACTTATAAGTAGCTAAACATTAAACCGTGAACGTTAGATACTTCGCCATCTCTTTTACCAGATAAAAACCTCTTTTATTTGTCAAGACTGGAGTGCTTATTATTTCAACGATATCACTTTCAGGATACCAAATTTTGTCTTTTTTTTCTGGCCACTTGAAAGTATTACAGGTGGAAAAATTCATTGTGCTTATTTCGTAAGTAGTAGCACTTTGAAAATTTTGTACTCCTTCTATCACTCCTGGAAAGTACTCTCCTTCATATTTTACTATTGCGTAAGCACCCTCACACAATGTCTGTTTTATTGGTGCATCTTTGGCATCTGAATCGCTTCCTTTCATGGCCTCATCGCTGTCACTTTCGGTATCGCTTCTTATTATTCGTCTTCGTATTTTTCTAATTTTGTTTCTCGATATAGTTAGCTTTTTACTTTCATCTACGCGACTTCTTTTTGTAACAGCCTTGTCCATCTTTTTCTCTTCTTTGTCATTATTTCGTTCAGTTTATCCTCTTTCTCTTTTTGTTTTTGTTGGTGATATTCTCGAAATTGAGACGATGTTATAGCAAGTGGAATTCTTTCTTTTGTTTTCTTTTTTATTGGTGAGTCAGACGGCCAAAGTAGGCAGTTAGCGAATGCAGGACTTATTAGTTTCTGTTTCTGAGTCATTATTCGTACCATATTTTCATTAGAGTAAGGAACAATCCTGATATCTTTTTGTGGCGTGTTTTTCTTGCTCTGAAGGTTAGATGACAGATTTTCTGGTGTTTTATTCGTAGGGATTGGCGGCGTCTGCAAAAGCCTACGCGATGAGATATTTTCTGTTGATACCAAGATCTTTGGTGGAGTCTGAAAAATAATGGGAGAATCCGTGGTTTCTCCAGAAACCACTGGCGCTGTCTGGAAAATAGTGGGAGAAACTGTAGATTCTCTAGAAGTCATTGGTGGTATGTGAACATCTCTGCGAGATGCTGAAGGTCCTGATGTTGGTGATTGCGGAATTAAGTTAGGTTCATTTGGTGGTGTTTGAACATCTCTGCGAGATCCTGAAGATCCTGGTATTGGTGATTGCGGAATCAAGGTAGGTTCATATGGTGGTTTTTGAACGTCTCTGCGAGTTCCTGAAGGTCCTTGTATTGGTGATTGCGGCATCAAGGTAGGTTCATTAGAGCCATCTTGCAAACAATGGTGGCGAAACTTTTTCCAAACATAATACAGTTCTTTTGCAGTATCATCACCGTCCCAATCACGACAAGCGCTCATGAATTTTCGGAACTGTTCCGCTCGGCCATGTCTCATACAAGATTCCAGCAGTAGCACCATTTCTACTCCGGGCACTATGGCTGCGGCTTCAGCTGGTTTTGGCACAACTCTGCGATCAGCATGTTCCATAACCTTTTTATAGTCGACTGCTGACGGATTAAATGGATATAGCCCGCTTCTCTCAAATCCGTTTTTTACTACATTCGTAGTCACATTATCCTCAAATACTTTTTTAAGTAATGGCGCAAACTCCGCACGAGTGATTGCTTTATTCCCAGTGTTTTGTTTATATTCAAATACTGTGTTTTTCCAACCGCTTTTCAGACTTTTAAATACAGATACATCCGCCGGTTGTGTGATATGCGTTGAGTTGGTATAGAGAGCAAACGTCACAATTTGGTTTGCTGCACAGTATTCGGCAACTTGTAAAGTGACGTGAGAGCGGTGGCCATCGACGAGAAGTAGGACCGGCTTTTGGATATTGTTAATTTTTAACCACGGGTCAAATATGTTAACTATGTACTCATAGTACAGGGCACCAGTCATCCACCCTTTGCGTGACTTCCCGATTGCCCAGTCTGTTGGTACATTATTGACAATGTCTTTTGAGATGCGGACCAGTGGATAAACTATCATTGGGGCGACAATTTGGCCTGCAGCATTGATTTCCATCATGACAGTAAGCTGTTCTTTTTCCTTGCCTGACTTTACTTCATAAAAGTTTTTCATTCCCACTGGACCGAGCACTAATCCAGACTTGGGGCAGGTTTGAAAGCCTGATTCATCGGCATTGTAAATTCTTGATGGATCTTCTAGTATATCCAGCATGTTATCTTTAGCCAAATGGTCTTTTACAGATTGGAACCAATTCCGAAGATCATTTTGTCACTTTTGTACGAGATGTAGATATACTTTCTGCAGTCCTCTCCGTTATCTGGGGGTGACGATTTAGAAATAAATCAACCCATTTTCTCCCCGGTCGATTTTTTTTAAAGGGGGTTTTACGGCCATCTTCGTCGATAATATTTTTTACCGTTTCCACCAATGTTCGTTTTTTAATGGGTATACCTTTCTTGGCATTTGCTATTATGTACTCCACTAAAAGCATTTCCTCCCTCTCGGACAAGTAGGTGTTTTGACCCATTTTTCTTTTCTCGGGAACTCTACCCTTTAATTTATTTATCAGGGTGCTATGAGGCACACCATAGTGTCGACTAGCCTCCCTGATTTTAAACCTCTTCTCTCGTACTGCTTGTATTGCACATTGCATTGCGGAGTCGGGGTACTTTAATATTTTCATATCTTTCTTCTTTTTTACTGCAATATAAACAAAAAAGCGTGCAAGCATAGGAAAAAGAAACAAGAAGAAGAAAAAATATATGTATGAAGAAATTATTTCAAAAGGTGGTGAGTGGTCATACATTGGGTTCAGCATTATTTTAAGAAAGTCCCAAACGTTGACCACTTCTTCGATCTGGACAACTATTGGATCCTGAACACGTATTTAAGTATGATAAAGTATGCTGTACATAAAAAGTATTAGTTTTTGCATTTAAGCTTAAAAAATATATATATTATTAAAACATGAAACACCCAATACCTGACCACAGTGGTCAGCTTTAAGAACAAACACATTTAGCAGTTCTAAAACATAACCACCACCATCAGAACGACATGGTTTATGAAATAGCAAAAATGTTAGTGTCAGTAGCTTGTTTTATCCCCATTTCATATCACCAACACAAAAAAATATCAAAGCCCCCTAAATCCATCCAGATTTAAACCGATAACGCAGCGAAAGAATAAAAAACATTGTTAGTAAATTGAGCGAGCACTTACCGGGCGCCATCTTCGAAAGCAAGAATGTCAAATATTTCGGCCAATAGGAATCTTTGTTTACAGTCAGGTGACGTGTAGTGTTGCTGCTCGTAAAATACACAAAATATACCCACCTATATTGCCATAATTTCTTAATTCGGTAGAATTTGTTCGTTTTGGTCAGCTTTTGGGGAGTGTACAGGTTTTGGAACATGGACCCTACTAATTTTTAATTTGAGGCTAGGAATGCAAACAAACAACTGTCATGTTCTAGAAATCATGACATTCATATTATAATTTTTGTAGGTACTGGAAAATTAGTTGTTTGTTTACATTCCTGGCCTCAAATTAAAAATCCTACTTTACGTACTTACCAGGATAGCTACTGACTAACAATTTATCAACGCCGTTCAGACGTACGACCTGATGATGGGATCTTGGATAAATAAATAAAGGGAACTCTTTAATAAATGAAGAATGGGTATTTTTTGTAAAATAGGGTAGTTACCTATAATTCACTTCTGACCCGTGGTCCAACAGCTATGTCCAACTGGTTGTACCACGGGAACGTAACTCTACCCATGGTCCAACTGTCAAAATACTCATTTCATTGTTATGACCCGTGGTACAACTGAGGGGCAATATTCGAATTGTTCCCTTTGCCTCGCTCCCCCTTTATGCCGCTCTGCGCCTACAACGCATTCCCAGGATGACGCTCGGGCTTCTGGCCTATTCCGTTTATGGGGCTCTCACTTAAGGGCAGGAATCGGCAAGAGCAAGATAATTCTAATTATATATAATATACTAAATCACAGATTAAGTTAATTAAAAATAATTTCTTATGTTTTATTTATTTAATCATCATCATTTATTTAATATGTAAGTATATGAACCTACCTAGACAATCATGACTACAGATAAAGGTCTATACACTTAAATTCGAAACTATATCTAATTTTAGATAGCCGCTGTAGGCATATATTAATGTCGACGTCATCGTTTCGGAGGTCCTCGACAAACTTTTCTATCATTGTGTCTTTGTCGTCAGTTCGCCGACGTTTTGCTGACTTTGCATTGACATGGTGATCTTTTTTATCAATTTCAAAATCAACCTTCTGAGATTTCGCTCTTAGAATGTCAAGGACAAGATAAAGTGACGGATTTTTGTTGAACTTGCTTTTCAACCTGTTGTGCCACCCTTCCACGTGATTGGTGGTTCTGAACTTGTTACCATAGCAGGTAACCAGTTCCGAATTCTCGGAATCTATCCATTGGTTGGTCATATAATGCATATACGCATCAGCGGCAGCTCCAGTTGGCGAATTATGTAGCAAGTATAGAAATTCTTCGGATAGAAAATCTCGCGGAAGGTAAGCCAAAGCAGCACACAGTCGTAAATTTTTCTTTAGTGCCGTCATCGAATAACAAGAAATTGTCACCCAAAGTACTTGGAATAACAACGTCATTGAGAGCATTAAAGTTACATTTTGCAACATTCAAGAATTTATTACGGGCCCTATAAAGTGAACTTTTTATTTGACTAAATTCACGGACCTCGTTCACAAATTCTGATTGTTGGAAATCTTTGGTAATTTTTTCGTACAAGGTTGTGATAGGTTCCATGGAAGATCTAACCCTTTTTACTGCATTCATTTAACGCAATTGCTACTCGTTGTCCTTTATAGTCGGGTAGACACGTGTGAGGGGATTCACGAAGAATGCTGTCATTTTTGCTGCTTGCAGTGAAAGAACCCTTGCAATTTTTTATCGTGCATATCCATAAAGAAGTCGAGTCTTTATTTATTTTACTAATGCGAAACCTACGTCCAGCCTTGTAATGAGGCTGGACGAAGAAAATGAGTTGTTTGTTTACATTCCTGCCCTCAAATTAAAAATCCTACTTTACGTACTTACCAGGATAGCTACTCAACAATTTAACAAAACATAAAAAGAAGTTTGGTGATTATTTATCCAAACACAATTTGGTGGACATTTATCCATTCTGGCAGTCATTTCGAATTTATTGGTAGTAAAATAGGTGCGTTTTTGGTAATCGCTTAAAACATAAACCATAAATATATAAATTATTTTAATGTCTTTAATAGGGATTGCGAGAACATAGATCAGATATCTTTGTCTATGAAAAGATGTCTTGACTGTGGATAAAGGCATGCATGGCCCCGTGTCGTCGCTGTTCCGCGCCCCCTCTAACAATATCACCATCACAAGTCATCCATCACTTGTGAACATCGTAAATACACAAACTCGAAAGTCTAGCGCAGTATCTAACATAACTATCTACAAATGACATAATAACGGAATAGCCGAAATTGTAACTTACTTTTGAGTTTTTGGATTCAAGTATATACCTACACGTTGAAAGGTTACTGCGATGTAGAAGGTTTTTCCTGTGAGCCGGTACACTGAAAAAGTTGTAAGTAATACGGTAACATCGTGATGCTATAAGTTATAAGATCATATACCTAGCTATAAGATCATATTATACGAATAATTAAACGACAAAAACTTACCTTTTCACTGTTTTCTTACGAATTTATTAAGATAAGTACGAGAACGAACAGATGCACTTAAAATTACGAGTGGCCTGCCGCATATTGAAAAATTAAATAAACTACCCACATTATAAAATAATATTGAACGCAATGTTCAACGCAGTTTCAACCAACTTACCACAGATGTCGCCCAGTCTAAACAGTCAAGTGCGAGTAAGACTCGCGCAATAAAAGGGTACCGTACACATTGGAATGGGGGTAACATTTCTATTCCAACTGTTATTTAAACAACTGCTATGTCCAACTGGTTGTACCACGGGGAAGTAAAATTACCTTGGGGCCAACTGTCAGAATACTATTATTATTGACAGGACAGGTGTCACAGTTTCATGATCTTGACAGGTCTTACTATTTTTGACAGGTGTAAAACTAAAATCTGTCATATCTCGGATAATACTACTACTGATCCTAGACCACTGGTTCGTATTGAGATGTTACAGCTCTCGACGAGACCTTCAATTCCGATGACAGCTGCAAATTAAAAACGGTCATATCTCGTAAACTACTGATTCCAGACCACTGGGCCCCGATGCTTCTAACCACAAGCCTCACACAAGCCTATCGCAGGCTCGGAAGTCACGTTTCATCGAGTCGGGAGCGAGAGAGAGATAGCGTTGCTGTCGCCAAGACCACGAAAGCTGGATTCACATTTGTCTGAACGTGTTGTGTGTAAGGCATCAGAACGGTATCGGTTTCATACACTTGGTACGTACGTATCAGAAGCCATCATAATTGATCGCGACACACAAATATAAATCTTACTATCTTTCACTTTATAAAATTGCCACCCTTTAAATAAGAGCACGTTGCCTCCTCTTCTTTGTATTATTTTATATTCACTATTTTCTTCCGCCATTTCTTCCATTTATTCCACACACAACCAATCAAGAAGTGAAAGCTTTGACAATGTGTCAAATTCTAATCATCGACGGAAATTCCAAACGAGATTGCAGTTCAAAACAATACTAGACTAGTGTCTCTGTGAGCTATAGACCTCGTGAGCCTGTTGGTTGAAAGCTAAACATCTGACAACTTATGAATGCACTTGGTTACCTATATAGATGGAGTATTGAAGTAGCCGCACCAATAACTTTGTAAGATAAACTTTGCAATTTTTCACTAAAATGATATAGTCTGTGTCACTCTCACAGTCACCATGATTCCAACGACATGTCATTTGTAAAAATCCGTCAAGCCGTTTGGGCTGTAGCGGTTTTTTTACATTTTCAAACCCCATATCTCCGCCATTTTGAAAAAATCAAGTACTGAATCGACTAAAAAATTCTATTCAGTCCAACCTGCTCACAAAATTTTACGAGAATCGGTATAGAAGTGCAACCTGTAGAGGAGAACAACCGGACAGACAGACAAACAGTCAGCCAGACATTTTTGCCCTATCCTGAAACGGAGACGCTTCGCTCACTTGGTCAATAACCTTTTTGTCTATATGTTAGTTGATCCAGTTGGACCATGGGTAAACATACTTTCTAGTGTTGGACTACTGATGAATTTACTTGCCCGTGGTTCAACCGGTTGGACCACGGGTAAACTTGGTTCCCCGTGGTACAACCGGTTGGAACACGGGTAAACTTGGTTTCCCGTGGTACAACCAGTTGGACCACGGGTAAACTTGGTTCCCCATGGTACAACCAGTTGGACCACGGGTAAACTTGGTTCCCCGTGGTACAACCAGTTGGACCACGGGTAAACTTGGTTACCCGTGGTACAACCAGTTGGACATAGCTGTTGGACCACGGGTCGGTAGTGCAATAATTCAAGTCGGTGTTTAGGGTTTCGTACCCGCCTCCGCTGTCCGTCCGTCCGTCTGTCACCATGCTGTATCTCATGAACCGTGACAGTTAGACAGTTGAAATTTTCACAGATGATGTATTCCTGTTGGCGCTATAACAACAATTACTAAAAAACAATAAAATAAATATTTAAGGGGGCTCCCATACTTTTTTACAACTTTTTTTTCCCCTCGTATTTGCTCGATATTGATAACGGCAACAGGTAGACGCTTGAAATATTCACAGAATATTTAGTTAAAATTTAAAAATAAATAAAATTAAAACAAATATTTAAGGGGGCTCCTATAGAACAAACGTGTTTTTTTGCCGTTTTAATAATAATAATGATAATGGTACGGAACCCTTCGTGTGCGAGTCTGACTCGCACTAGGCCGTTTTTTTATAGTTTTCATTTTCATTACACTACACACTACAGAATCGAATCGCAGGGTTTAGATATCCCGATAACCGAAATTTTGGTAGGACTTATGCTAAAACGGAAGCTAGCAGGTAATAGTGCCATCTACCAACAAGTAGCAGAACTAAGATTCCGGAAACTGATTAGATAAATCACGACTGAAAAATGTTGAAACCGAAGGCGATGTAAGTCCCGTTCTTCATTTGACATTCGATTTGCCTTCAATTTCTTCAAACATTACATGACACCTAACGATTTATGTCAAATCACATTGGTAAGTGTTAAAGTTAGTTCTATCGCCTTCGACAGCGCTTCAATGCATTTGCGCGATACAATTTAGACAGTTGAAGCCACAGAGTACATTATTAGGTTGAAGCCAATTCATCGCCTTCTAATGTCATACTGAAATCGAAGTCGAGAGCCAATCGCCACCGGTAAGGCTGAACATAACTCGCAAAGTTAAGATTCCGAATTTAGGCAGCACGCAGCAATGCTGTCGCCTAATAATGTATTCTGTGGATGTCGCTATCTGTCTCCCGCGCGTCACGTGGTCACTACTAGTCAGTAGTGACCACGAACCTTACACTAACCTTAAATGTACAGTGATAAGGTACATTATTGTACCGGGACAAGAGTGCTGCGCAGCAGTGCTGCCGGATTCGGACTCCTCAACCCAGAACCCTTATAATAGGTGTGTAAAATTTCTGTTGCTAGAGCTGAGGTTGTGCCTATTTATATGAGTTTTATGATACGGTAGCAACATCTTGTATCAATTCTTTGAGTAGTAAATAATAATGTATAAATACTAGAGACGCTAGCTCGAACAAAATATGTGCCCGGCCTCTTGACGAGAGCGGGCTTGTCAGTTGTCATAGATAAAAATCTTTGCGCTCAGATGCGACAAGCCGAAGACGTACTGTCGCCTTTGCCCAAAAGTATACCTATCGAGTGAATCCTGCCTATGTTGCATACTTTTAAGCGCAGGCGACCTATTATGTGTATTTGGGAATAAAATAAAAGAGAATACCTATGCACATATCCAATATTTTATTGTTTTTTTTTTCATTGGTTGATGTTGTAGTCAGTTTATAAATAAATTGACAGTTCTTTAAATTTTCGTCAGATAAACATGAGCTGAATTTCGATTACACTTTTACAGTGTTAGTATTAATAACCAGAGCCAGCGTTCAATGACATGGCTAGCCTTTTGATTAAAGTATAGATCTACTGACAGCGCAGTTCAGCTACTGTTTGGACCAATGAACCAAAACGCCGAAACAGAAAACGGAACAATATTACTCTGTGGTAGACCGGCAAGACAAGTGTTTCGCTGAGCGGCAAGAGTTCAACGACGCCATCTGGCGAGCAGCTTTGATAACTGAGCTGTCATATAAAACTCCTCATTAGTTTTTGCAAGATGGCTTCAACGCAGCAGCTGATTTCTTGCACAATCAACGTTGTGCAACGTTGGTTGGGCCGATCACGGTGTCTTTTGTTTCAAAGTTTGGTATTCGGTAATTCGGTGCATTCGGAAACATGTTGTCAAGTTGTCCACTCCGTCTCCGCCAGCCAATACATTAATGGAAAACTGAGAAACTTCTTCATCCTTTAGCGTCCTTGTTTTGTTTGATATTTTTTATGCGAATTACAGTATGCAAACATGGATTCAGAAGACTTAGCAAATTCGTTTAGACAAACATTTTACGAAAAGTTATTGGAGGATGATGAGCAACATCAAGGTAATTTGTGATTTTATTTCGGTAGTTTTTGAGTGGTGTGGTGCTAACATAATCCATATCAAGCTCAATGCATTTCTATAAAAACTCTAACATGTACTTTCTTTTGTAGGATCTCAACGGAAACCTTGGACGCAGGAAAGAATCGTCGAAGTCATCAACAATGTGAAGAATGCTAGGGGGTCCATGCGTGAACGGGGGAATAAAACAGGGATGGACTACTACTGGTTGGCCAAATACGACATAATGACAAGCGCTGACGAGGAGTATTTAATATTCAAGAGGAAAACAACTGAAGATCCAATTATCCATATTGTACCTCGTGAAGACTATTTCGGCATCCTGCTGAGTATTCATAAGAACTGCGGTCATGGAGGGCGGGATAAGGTGATAAGTGGCCTGAAATCTAAATATCATATACCCAAAAGAGCGGTTCAGTTGTTTGTGTCTCTGTGTCCTACATGTGACACAAAAAGAAGTGTTCCAAAGAAAAGTATATTTACACAACCAATTGTCTCACAAGATTTTAACATTAGAGGACAAGTGAACTTGATTGACTTTCACTCGTGCTCTGATGGTGACTACAAGTGGTTATTAAACTATCAGGACAATGCCACTAAATTTGTAAGTCTTCGCCCCCTGAAAACTAAGCGAGCATCAGAAGTCGCCTTGGAGCTAATGAAAATATTTATGACATTTGGGGCCCCATATATTTTAGAGTCTGACAATGGACGTGAGTTTACAGCAAAAATTGTAGAAGAGTTGACTGCAACATGGCCTGACCTCATAATTGTACACGGTAACCTGAGCGGAGGGAGCATTGAAAGAAGCAACCAAGACGTGGAAAACATGTTGAGAATGTGGATGAAAGATAACAAAACGGCTAATTGGTCTGTGGGATGCTATTATATTCAGTACCAAAAAAATGCTTCATTCCACCGGATAATTGGCCGAACACCATATAAAGCCTTATTTGGCAATGAACCAATAGCTGGTTTAGGGGATTCAACCATTCCATCTGCTTTACTTGAAAACCTCGAATCTGAGGAGCAGTTGAGAATTATTTCACACATAGCTAATAATCCAAAGGACTATCGTGGTGAATGAAGTGGTTAGTCATTTAAATTGACATTGGAATTGCATGTGATCTCATTCAAGTTGTCCGACATTACAGAGTGCGGGATGTTTCAGTGCTCTGTGTCCGACATAAATAAATAAATTCATATTTTTGGGTTAAGTACCCTTAACATTCATTTTCATTGGCATAGGCCTGTTTGTGATTGTATATCATATTTTACAGTTTCTTATTTATGCCTCGGTAATTAATTAGGTCTCATAATCAAATTGTAACAAAACCAGAAGAAAGCGCTTTATTAGAAAGGAGGGTGATGTTTCTTGAGAACTTGTCTATGGACTACAATTATTGTAATATGGGGAGTAGGGAACAGTCAATAGTCGAATTTCTTTATTACTGTAGATATTTACATATACTTAGTCAACATCATTTTTTGCCTCTTCTCTACATTGGATCACTGTGAGAGAAGAAAGGCGTAGAAACTCCCACAGATTGATTTTTAGATCTCTTAAATATTGGATTTGCTTAATTAATAAAAATATTACAATATTAATTACTATAATAATTAATAAGCATGGATAAATAATTACAAAATTATTAACAGAAAGGTTTGTGTTGAGCCAGATTACACCACACACTATAAGAGTAAATAACCACTGGCTTTCCACATTGTTCTATACTCTTTATGGAAATAGACCATAATAAATCTCACAAGCACTATAGTACATTAGATTGTAGTTCATCTCACAAGCACTATAGTACATTAGATTGTAGTTCATCTCACAAGCACTATAGTACATTAGATTGTAGTTCATCTCACAAGCACTATAGTACATTAGATTGTAGTTCATACAATTTATTTTAGGTTTGAGTTTTCGAGTTTATTTGGAAAATAAGACTTAAATTACTATGTCAAAGCTAAAATCTATAGGTTTAATAGTTTCTTCATAAAGTACCAAAGGGCTTGCTTGATTGTGCCCTAGTGATAGGCTCTCTATTTCAACATATTACATGTGATCTTATTCATGTTAGAATAAAATAGAACAGAACTTTATTGCATTGAAAACAAATCTTATGGGCTACGCATACATCCCACAAAACCAATTGTAAGTATGGTTTGTCTGTGGGTCGGGAGTCGCACTTCATAATAAGATTAACTTAAATTGACGATTAGGTATACATATCTAAGAGGAACAAGTATTATTGAGTTGTTGACACAGAAATGGTCGAATACAATTATATATAGGTAAGTAGCTAAGTAGGAACTACTATGTTTTATAGTAATAATGAATACATTGATGATTTATGTAGGCAATTAGGTACTTATGATACTATCCAGAAGGTATGTTTTATACATGACTGAAAATTTATTTCTGTTCTCAAGTTTAATAAGAGATGGCATTTCATTGAATAGTCTAGGAATCTGTCTTTTGAGCATTCTACCGCCAAAATAGTTATTTACTTTTGTAGTTTAAAATTTTCTATGAGCTACAGATATTGTATTGAGACTGTGCTGCATGGGTATTTTATGGTTCTGACTGCCATGGTTATCTGATGTGAATGTGTTATTAGATTTTTATAGATTTTAACATATTATCTTGATCTCATTCAAGTTAGTAATTTGGCATACTTAACTAAATAATTGAAATAATTTGCATCATATTACAATCATATTTTTTGTTAAAATCTAAATGTTAATTTTGTTTGTGCAGATATTTTCAGTTCGTTTTGTATGCCTTGAAGGGTAATTAATAAGTCTTGCACATCAATTCTAGTGGAATAGGTTTTAGTTTTACCATAAAGGTACCATGCAGGGTACTTATTAGTTTTACTATAAACGTACTAGTTTTACTGTAATACCATGCAGGTTAAAGTTAAAGCAATAAAACAACTTCACGTGCCATGAACAAAGGTAATTTATTAAACATTAATGTTCTGTAGCAGAGCTGGTTTTTTATTTTTATGAATAAACAAGTCTAAAGCAAGAAAGTACTTTTTTGGCCAATTTCGTTTTCTAAATAATCAAATAGTTTGGTTCCATACCAAACTTAAATCCATCTTATGAATAAACATAGTACAAGACATGTCTTTTTATCATCCATTTTTTTCCAATCAAATTCAATCTTGGTCATCCTACAAAAGTTGAAATCCGACTCGTGTTGTGATAACCACATTTCCTAAACTAATGAGTAATCATTCGTTTAGGCAACTCGTTAAACGTTCCGTGCAATCACTTGCCCGACAGACATTTAAAATTAAATTGATAAATAATCATTATTTCAGCTTACAAGACCTTTGCCTGCTTTGATTGAACGCCGGCCCTTAATGAACGGCCGGGGCTGTTAATTAATTAACCCTTAATATGGCCAGGGGCCAAATATTACCACTTAAATTTCAATCTTATGACTTGGTAATACATTCGAAAACCAATGAAAAAATCCCTTATCCCGTATCGCTAGTAACCGCCATTTGGTTTGGCGTCGATTTTAGATAGGTAAGTATTAGACACACACACAACAACCCGTGCGCTCACGCACACATACAAACAGCTCAGTGTGACAGAAGCCGCGCTAATTCTGACTTAGTAGGTAGGTACTGAAATGATCGAGATTCCGTGTCTAGAAAAAGTGATAAGTAAGGAGTGTTTTCATTTCAATTCGGTGTAATCGAGATGATACTGATTTTATATAAATATTTTACATCACAATGCTAAAATAATCTTATGTTCAGGTTATACAATAGAGGAAATAAATAGGTGTTTATAATCAGTTGAGTTCAAAAGAGTTCAATTGGTAAACTAGTTTAATTTAGTATAAGTATCTTCCTAAGAAACGGGTTATTAAGTTTTCTTTCTGAAAATAATTAAAAGTAATATTTTACTGGTAACATTTATTTACTGTAAAATCACAAAATAATACACAAATCTATATAAACATAAAGAATTACGGAATAGAGGAAGCAAAACTTAAAATAATCGCCTGGCTAAATAAGAGTAGCGTATAGGTTTATTTTTATTCTTTATTTTTATATAATTACTCAATATGATATTATATACCTCAGGCATGTTTCTATCTTAGACTATTTACTCTATAGACGGAGTGTGATTTTCACGGTTGCGTCGAAAAATAAGGCTTACAATCGTGAGCCTCCATTCAAATAGTCTGCTTTGAGCTGACATCGGAGACGCACGTGTTGTACGCTATCACGGATCATCGAAAGTTGATAAAAAATGCATTGCTGTGCAATTAAAGTGTGCAGAAATTACATAGGACGATTAAAAGCAAACCACAAGCCATCATTTCATCGGTAAGTCAACCTAAATTCTTTGTATTTCGTAAAACAATAATTTTTTTTTTTGTTGGTTTTACATGATTCACACTTTACGTTTTATTGGTGTTACCAGTTCTTCAATACAAAATTTCCCCACAAATTACAACTATGCATGCAACAAAGTGCTAAGCAATTTATTATTGCGAATACGGTAAATGTGAATACTTTTAACTAGCATCGTCTTTCCCATACGGGGTGGCCAAGTCACAGCTGTGACCAAATTCAGCCATACTTCGTAGTTACTGGTCCGATTTGCTTCAAAATCGATATCTGGGGATCCGGTTGGAGTCCAACCTTGATTCTGATGTCAGATTTTGAAAAAGAGGCCGCCATCTTGAACTTCGTATTAACTGGTCCGATATGCTTCAAAATCGATATCTGGGAATCCGGTTGCAGTCCAACCATGATTCTGAAGTCAGATTTTGAAAAAGTGGCCGCCATCGTGAACTTCGTAGTTACTGGTCTGATTTGCTTCAAGATCGATATCTGGTGATCCGTTGGAGTCCAACCATGATTCAAAAGTAAGATTTTGAAAAAGTGGCCGCCATCTTGAACTTCGTAGTTACTGGTCCGATATGCTTCAAAATCGATATCTGGAGATCCGGTTGGAGTCCAACCAAGATTCTGAAGTCAGATTTTGAAAAAATAGCTGCCGTAGTCAGGGGTTCAATTTGCTTCAAAATTTATATCTGGGGATCCGGTTGGAGTCCAACCATGATTCTAAAGTTAGATTTTGAAAAAGTGGCCGCCATTTTGAACTTCGTGGTTACTGGTATGATTCACTTCAAAATCGATGAAACCATGAATCTAATGAAATAATTTATTTTTATTTGTTAAAACTTCTTCTACTTATTACAGTATACCTACTGATCCTGTTATGAGAAGTCGGTGGATTGACATAATCAGACTAAGCCGAAAAGAAGATCTGTGGCAATCTTCAAAATTCACAGTCATATGCTCTGATCATTTTCGCAAAAATGACAAATATTTTGCCTGCACTCAATCTCTTCCAAGATTGAAAAAAGACGCAATACCCTGCAAGGTATTTTATTATTTAATAAATATCTATATTTCGCACCGTAAAAAAAGGTTGCTTTATTTTTGTTGGTCTAACCGTTTTGGTGTAATATGTAAAATTTAGTTTTACACTTTTCACTTCTTATTATGTAGTTTGATATTAAACAAAACGCAATAAAATAATTCAAGGGCTGATTTTGTTTCAGGCAATATTTCTATCATCAGTGAAGTCCGATGAAAGTGAAACCTCTGATGAAGACAAAGGGCTGCCTGCCAAGGTAAATTTATCATTATGTAATTGTGATGTGTTTTTAACCGACTTCTTGAGATTCTTTCCATTCATTCAATAAATATTATTTTCAGAAGTCACTGGTTAAAGAATCGGCATTTTCCTTAACAGAAGATGCACAGCCTTCTACGCCAAAGGTAATTATTCTGTCGTTTTGCCGTGTTTATAGATATTTTTAACTACATAGATACACACATCTACAGCACGTCTATATTTCCATAAACGGGTAGTCAGAGCTACAGGATTACATAAGCGATACATTCACAAAAGACTTCTTTCCATTCATTCAATAAATATTATTTTCAGAAGTCACTGGTAGAAAAGGCGTCATTTTCCTTAACAGAAGATGCTCAGCCATCTACCCCAAAGGCAATTAGTCTGTCGTTTTGCCGTGTTCATAGATAGTTTTCAATTGAAAATTAAATTTATTCATCAAAGCTATATATTTACAGATGAAAGATACAATTTCCATTACAAACGATGTTCAGCCTTCTACGTCCGACATGAGAACCTGTGATGATGTTGGAGATTTCTCGGACCTTGAATCAATACTTGACACTCCGCGGAAAATGAAGTTGCGGAAGGAGTTGCGTCGAAAAGAGCGTCTTCAAAAAAAACATACTCTCAAAATACAATCACTCAGGAGAAAAAAATCTACGACTCGTAAAGAAAATTTCTTCTTTTAGACAAATTCTTGAAAAACTACAAAGAAGGAGATATATAGACAGAGATGTATATGAAGTCTTACAAAACAATGTATTTGCTGCAGATTTATATTATGCCATGAAGAAAAAGATACTAGGAGCATCTAAAAGAGCATATAATAAGTATGGCCCTGAATTCAGAAAATTTGCGCTGACATTGCATTTTCTGTCTCTAAAAGCATACAAGTATGTCAGGGACAAGTTTCAAACTTGCCTGCCGCATCCAAAAACTATATCCAAATGGTATGCAAACATTGATGGATCCCCTGGCCTGACACCAGAGTCTTTAAAAATCCTGGAAGCAAAAAAAAAAGAATCTGATAAGAGAATGACTTGTGCTTTAATCGTAGACGAGATGGCGATTAAACGACGCAAGTGTTTTAATGATACAAAAAAAACAATATGAAGGTCTTGTTGACCTAGGCACTGGACCTGATCAAAATAGGAATATCAAAGCATCGGAAGCTTACGTTGTTATGCTTGTGTCTTTAAATGAGCCTTGGAAGTTACCCGTGGCTTATTTCCTGATTCACGGCATGTCAGGAGAACAAAAAGCCAATATGATTAAAACTATACTTACCGCATGTTATGAGGTGAGTGTTGATGTTGTGTCGACGACATTTGATGGTCACTCCTCCAACGTGTCAGCCATGAAGATATTAGGTTGTAAACTTGGTGACCCTCGACGACTGAAAACTTCATTTAAACATCTATGTGCTGACTATGAAGTGGCGGTGTTTTTGGATTTTTACCACATGATTAAATTAATACGGAATCATTTCCAACTGAAAGAGACTTTCCTGTACAAAGATGAAGAAATCAATTGGAAATATGTTAAAAGATTAGCAGAGCTACAGGAGGACCTTGGTCTGCATCTAGCAAATCGCTTGACCAAAAAACATATTCAATTTCGAAACTCAATAATGAATGTGAATTGGCAACCCAGCTTTTAAGCAGAAGCGTTTCCACAGCCCTAGTTTTGTCGGCAAGAACTAAAACTTTCTGAATTTAAATTCAGCGAGGCTACGGAAAATTTCATTATGATATTGAACAATGCTTTCGATGTCTTCAATTCCAGAAATTTCAAAGCATATGGACTCAAACGCCCACTTAGCAAAGAAAATAAAGACGATGTGTTTGCTGCATTAGAAGAAGCAAAAGATTTAGTTCTGAGTTTGATGCTGATAGTCTCAAGGAAAAGAACATATACAGCACACAAGACGAAAAAGAAGATCTTAATAAAACAAAACACATCAGTGCTGCACACGCCGTCCTTTACGGGATTTCTAGGAGTTCTAGTATGTATTGAGAGCTTGAAAGTATTATACAAAAGTTCAATAGAAACTAATACCATGACCTACATCACAACTTACCGGTTCAGCCAAGACCACATTGAGCTCTTCTTTGGGTCCATACGGATGCACGGGGGACACAACGATAACCCAACCGCTCGCCAATTTAAAGGTATTCAAACTTAACACTTGTTTTCGACGTGCCTTTTCCCATGCGGGGTGGCAGGGGCACAATTAGTATTTCCCATATTTTTTTGCACGTTACAAGACATGACACAAAAACAGAAAAGACATGTAAAAAGTCCAGCTTCATATCCATTCCCCATTCTTCATCCATCCATACTCCATTTTGCGTATATATCCTATCTATTACAACTAACACTGCATGGTGTGATGAATAAACTATATATATATATGTTTTCAGGCATCTACAGAAAATTGCTGTGCCATATGGAGCTTAAAGCCGCGGAATCTGGAAATTGCGTACCGCTTGAAAATATAAGTATTTTGATGTGCAGTTCATCTCTAAAATGCATAAACGAGACTACCGCGCTATCACGAAAAGACGACGGAGAAACTGACGATGAAAGCGACGCTGAAGACGACAGCCCACTTAATGAAAATGAAAACGCAGTTCTACAGATTTTAGATGACACACAATTGACTGAATACACCCAACAGATAGTTGGTTACATTGGAGGTTGTGATGTAAGATGTCTGCGGAAAAAGATTAAATGCACACTTTGCATTGAATCATTGTTGGCAAAAGAAAAAAATAATGACTGTCACAGACTTGTCAGCGCCAGAGATAAAGGTGGACTAATTTATTGTTCAAAGGATGTGTATTCAGTTTGTATGATTTCGGAAAAAAACAATTCGGAAATTCATCAAACAGAAGCATGCTCTGACAACCAAAATACACTCAAAAATGGTGTCAAGTATATTAAAACAATTTGTTGGCACTAGTCATTTTGCAGCAGAAGACCACCAATTACACCAGGTGCACCTCACAAAATTGGTGGTTGAAAAATATCTGGCAATAAGGTGTCACCATCTGTGCAAATTAGATGACTTAGACATGCCATCTTCAAAACGCAGATTATATAAAAAAGAGATCCAAAGAGAAGGTCATTAAGATGGACTCCTACCGGATCCCCAAGGCCATCGTCGTACGGAATTATTGAAGGCAATTTGACCAAATTAGTATCCAAAACAATATACGATTCTAATTGCAATAGCGACAGGACCTATTCAGTACGAAACGGACGGATAAATTAAGACTGTGTGTGGCGACTTAACTTTAGCATTTATAAAAAAGATAATAACAATATATTTTATAGTATTTTTTTAATTTATGATGTTTTTATTTTAAAGATAGTCCACTGCAATTGGGATGATGCACGTTAGTCAAGTAAGATACTTATTAAAAACTGTCAAAACACTCGATTTGTAAAAGTCCGAAACATGACGTCATATTGCGTTTATGTCAAATGCTATCTCTTTGGCACAAAATGATTTTAATTAATTCAATTGCTTATATTATCAACGGCTGTAATGTTGACAATAATTTTTCTTGTTAGAACTATCAATAAAGATTGAATTTGTATTTTTTGTCTACTCATGCATCAAGCCAATTTATGTTGAATAAAAGTAATTATTTATTTTTATTATTTTGAAGTCTGATTTCACATCTCTTATTTCATTTCCAATTAGATTATTTCCAGGACTGTTTCCTTCAAAAGACAACAGAGGACTCTGAAATTGAATTTCGTTTTTGCAGTACATAGAATATCATAAATAATAATCTGTGGTGATCAAAACCAGACTTGTTGCTCTGATCTATGGTTCTTCTTTCTTTATTTTCTTCAGATTGATGTCTCAGCGGATAATGTTGGCAGTATAGAACAAATAAACCTTAGAATCAAAGTTATTAATTACAATACTCTCAGAACAATAAACCTAGGAGGAAGGAAGAACAGTATCCGGCGTTTGATTTGGCAAGTTGGGGACGGGACCCGAAGTGCGACGAGTATTGATACTCGGCTCATGCCTTGGCGAGATAGAGAGAGAGCGAGATGACACCCGATGTGCCAAATCAAACGCCGGGTACTGTACCTAAAGAACCATAGATATGCATCGAAAAAGTATTCTAATTTAAATGTCAGTGACTTTAATGTACAATGCCATAAGGTTAATTTCATCTGAACTCGAATACATTTTCACTCTGGTAATCATTCCTGCTTGAACCACAGAGCAACAAGTGTGCCTTCTATCACCACAGATTATTATTTGTCATATTCTATGTACTGCAAAAAATCTTTTCAATTTCAGAGACCTCTGTTGTTTTTTTAAGGAAACCGTCCTGGAAATTATAATCTTACATATAATCTGACAAATCCTGCGGGGGTAACCCATGTAAGGCGGGGTCTTTTTTTGACGCTACCTATTAAGAAAGGAATAAATAAATACTCAGTCATTTTCTTTTCAGTCTAATTTGTTTACCAGTCACTATATGAATTAGTTTATTACTTGAGAATATTATACATTTTGTAGTACCTATGTAGGTAGGTTTCTATGCTACTACAGGTACTTCATTATAAGAAAGAATGCAAATTAGACATACCATACCATGTAAGTATTAGGTACAGGAAAATATATGTAAGTTAAATCTGTAAAGATAAATAATAGAAAGTTGCATACTTAACCGAAATTCCAAGTTTATTTATTTAGTTTATACTATAGAATATATGATCGAAGGTAATCAACCAACTTGTACAGTTTCCCTACTTTTTCCGGTAGTATTGCTTTATGTGGCAACATTTGACACGCACACAGATTAACAGGTCGCGAGCGTTCCAACATGTCGACACGCACACTAGCATGCTAAAGTTGGCCTGTTTTCAGCGCTGTCATTCAGTACTGACGCGGTATCTAGTGATAGTCTAAGATAGAAACATGCCTGAGGTATATAATATCATATTGAGTAATTATATAAAAATAAAGAATAAAAATAAACCTATACGCTACTCTTATTTAGCCAGGCGATTATTTTAAGTTTTGCTTCCTCTATTCCGTAATTCTTTATGTTTATATAGATTTGTGTATTATTTTGTGATTTTACAGTAAATATATGTTACCAGTAAAATATTACTTTTAATTATTTTCAGAAAGAAAACTTAAAAACCCGTTTCTTAGGAAGATACTTATACTAAATTAAACTAGTTTACCAATTGAACTCTTTTGAACTCAACTGATTATAAACACCTATTTATTTCCTCTATTGTATAACCTGAACATAAGATTATTTTAGCATTGTGATGTAAAATATTTATATAAAATCAGTATCATCTCGATTACACCGAATTGAAATGAAAACACTCCTTACTTATCACTTTTTCTAGACACGGAATCTCGATCATTTCAGTACCTACCTACTAAGTCAGAATTAGCGCGGCTTCTGTCACACTGAGCTGTTTGTATGTGTGCGTGAGCGCACGGGTTGTTGTGTGTGTGTCTAATACTTACCTATCTAAAATCGACGCCAAATTTAACCAAATGGCGGTTACTAGCGATACGGGATAAGGGATTTTTTCATTGGTTTTCGAATGTATTACCAAGTCATAAGATTGAAATTTAAGTGGTAATATTTGGCCCCTGGCCATATTAAGGGTTAATTAATTAACAGCCCCGGCCGTTCATTAAGGGCCGGCGTTCAATCAAAGCAGGCAAAGGTCTTGTAAGCTGAAATAATGATTATTTATCAATTTAATTTTAAATGTCTGTCGGGCAAGTGATTGCACGGAACGTTTAACGAGTTGCCTAAACGAATAATTACTCATTAGTTTAGGAAATGTGGTTATCACAACACGAGTCGGATTTAAACTTTTGTAGGATGACCAAGATTGAATTTGATTGGAAAAAAATGGATGATAAAAATACATGTCTTGTCTTATGTTTATTCATAAGATGGATTTAAGTTTGGTATGGAACCAAACTATTTGATTATTTAGAAAATGAAACTATGGTTTCTATTAGTTGGTAGGTAAGTAGGTACCTATATTTTTCATATTTCATAATTCTTCATTGCAAACACATATTTAAAAGGTTAAATTAAGAGAAAATATATGTCCAAAGGCGAGCTTATCTTTAAAAAGAGATTATTTATTGCAGCAAACCAAGGCATGATAGGAAAATGTATCATGAAGGGGTAGGCAGTGCACAATATCTTCAACCTTATCTGTACTAAATAAAATACATAAAGTAAATTAAATATATGAAATACGTAATAGAATAAACGCAACATTATACACCCCAACTTATTTTTTTATAATAAAAAATTGAGAAAGTAAATACAAATATTGCCCAATATTGTAGAAAATGTTTGAGACTTAACTTTTAGTGTTATTTCTGACAAATTCACAACTCTGTTGTGCGTTCGTGCCACGCTCCTCACTCCGCCCACGAGTTCAACAAATTATCCATCACACTTTCACAGAATATATACTAGACAGACGTACAGAAGTTGCACTCCTTTGATCTCGAAGAAAGCCCCCATTTTAATAGCCTATAAAATTTCCAACGCACCTGGTGCATTTGAAATATTACCTTACTTCTACGCCCTCAAGAGCGCAATTACTTTGTGTTCAGAATTTACCTGTACCACAGCTCAAGCGTCAGAGTTGTACATGCAAAGAAAAATAAATAAATAACAAAAGTTTTTTCTTTTTTGTATTTACAATTGTTTAACTTTAATGTAGTGTTATATGTATTTCTTACCATCTCTAAAGTACATTAGTAAGTTTAATAATAGAACTTCAGTGTTGTGAAAGTTCGAAATCGAAGAAACGATTTTAAAAGGTGTAATGTTGGAAAACATGGACATATCGTAATCTATTCGCTGGTGTTTTTTTCATAAGTCCTTCAAAATTATTGGGGATGGGCCGAACTTCGTTATAATTCGGTTTGACGGTTAAACCGAATATCGGCAGCTTGAACAGAACTTCGGCATTAGGCCGAAATTCGGTTTAAATGCCGTACATTCGGAGCAAAAAAAAGAGTAAAATACTCACTTGCATTTTCACTGAAATAAATAGAATAGAAATCATATTTATCACAATTATCCTAAAATAAAATTAGGTCTTTATTCATTATCATTTATTTTAAAATCAAATTAGTTATACATTTTTTCCTAAACTAAACATAATAAACTTGGTATTTTTAAATGCCTAACTACTGCGTAATTTAAATTCGTAACTATAAATAAACAAAAATAAACTAAAAACCGGCCAAGTGCGAGTGGGACTCGCGCACGAAGGGTTCCGTACCACCGTTCAATGGAAGCGATGGTGTGGAGTGAATAGTTTGGATTTTACACAGCAAAATATTGTTTACAAAGTTATTGGTGCGGTTACTTTCACACTCCATGTACGTAACCAGATGCATCCATAAGTTTGTATGTGGTATTGAAAGAATTGTTGTATGGGAGCCCCCTTAAATATTTCTTTTATCCTATTTTTTAGTATTTGTTGTTATAGCGGCAACAGAAATACATAATCTGTGAAAATTTCAACTCTCTAGCTAGCTAGGTTCTTGAGATACAGCCTGGTGACAGACGGACGGACGGACGGACGGACGGACAGCGAAGTCTTAGTAATAGGGTCCCGTTTGGAACCCTTCGGGTACGGAACCCTAAAAACACTTCTAGTTCGGCGGGGTGCATCTATTCATTTCGACACTTCAAGCAAGTGCGTAAACAAGTCATGACGTATCGCTCTCGAGAAATTGGGGCGAAATTAACCGAAACCACATTCGGCCCATCTCTAAAACATATTCAAAAATGTGGTTTCCATTTCCTTGATGTAATTCGTGAAATTTTCTGGCGGAAATTTAAGACCTCCGTAAAAAGAGCTTTTGGACTACTTGTCAACCCTAGTAAGTCCCAGGCTTTGATTATTGGTTCCAGGTTTTCCCTTAATTTGTTACATAATCTGTCCATTGCCCCTATAACCTATGATGGAACTATAATCTCATATAGTACTAAGGCCAAAAATCTAGGAGTTTTCTTCGATAACCAATTTTCCTGGTCAGCGCATGTCAGCGAGGTCAGTAGGCGAGTCTTTGCCATTTTTCACTCCCTCAAACGACTACAATACTTCCTGCCTCGTCAGACAAAAATAACGCTTGCCCAGTCTCTTTTCTTTCCCCTGATCGATTACGCTGACGTATGCTGGGTGAGCGCGAATGAAGAGCAACTGAACAAACTCGAGCGATTCAAAACCTCGGGATTCGGTTTGTCTTCGGCCTGCGCAAGTATTGACCACGTCTCGGAGTATCGCAGGGAGTTAAAGTGGCTCCCTATCCGTCTTCGTCGGGATTCTCATATCCTCATCTGTCTCTATAACATCTTATTTAATCCTCGCTATCCTGTCTTCTTACGAGATCATTTTGAATTTTTGTCCTCGGATAGGCCTCGGAGATCTCACGCTCGGTCACTGCTTATAACTCCGCAACACAATACAGCCGCATATGAACATGGGTTCAGACTACGAGCTATCAGGCTCTGGAACAAACTTCCTAGCGCCATCAGAAACAGCCCGTCACTTTCTATTTTTAAAACTCGCTTAAAAGAACACTATCTTTCTCTTCCATACTAGATTTATGTAGGTATATTGCTTTAATATATGTTTAAGTAGTATAATTTTGTCTATTTGTATTGATATTATGTATTTATGTACTTAATAGTAATTAGTTTATTATTTTAATATTTTTAACTTTGTGCACATAGGTCTACCTGTTATTTCATGTATTCTGTCCATATTAGGTTTGCTGGAAGAAATCTCTTTTTAGAGATAAGCTCGCCTTTGTACACCTAGTTTCCATTTTGATGTATCTGTATCTGCTGTTTTTGTGCAATAAAGTATATAAAGTATAAAGGAGGATTTCTCGTTTTGAAATGGGCAAACAGTGTTATCATTCAAGAACAGGGTATTTTTTGAATATTCAATAAATGCGGGACACTGATGCCTTTGCACACATTTGAAGAAAAAATATCCGGAGACGAATGTGAGAGCATATTCTGTAGGGAGGTGTTTATTGCCATAGGACGTGTCCACGCAGCAATTATTCCGGAGACGAATGTGAGAGCATATTCTGTAGGGAGGTGTTTATTGCCATAGGACGTGTCCACGCAGCAATTATTCCGGAGACGAATTTGAGAGCATATTCTGTAGGGAGGTGTTTATTGCCATAGGACGTGTCCACGCAGCAATTATTCCGGAGACGAATGTGAGAGCATATTCTGTAGGGAGGTGTTTATTGCCATAGGACGTGTCCACGCAGCAATTATTCCGGAGACGAATGTGAGAGCATATTCTGTAGGGAGGTGTTTATTGCCATAGGACGTGTCCACGCAGCAATTATTCCGGAGACGAATGTGAGAGCATATTCTGTAGGGAGGTGTTTATTGCCATAGGACGTGTCCACGCAGCAATTATTCCGGAGACGAATGTGAGAGCATATTCTGTAGAGAGGTGTTTATTGCCATAGGACGTGTCCACGCAGCAATTATTCCGGAGACGAATGTGAGAGCATATTCTGTAGGGAGGTGTTTATTGCCATAGGACGTGTCCACGCAGCAATTATTAGTATTACGATTCTCCATTATAAAGAAGAGTACAGTGCTGTTGGAGCAATAAACCTAGCGTTGGGACGATGATCGACTGACCGTCGTCGTATAGGAACTAGGGCATGCACCCGGGTATACCCGGTTCCTAACTACCCGGGTATACCAAGGTCTCGAAAGACCCGGTTCTGAAGAAGCATACCCGGTTCCCCCGGTTCTTGAAAAATACTAAAATTACTTAATTCCGCATTCAAATCAACCGCGGCTGAGCCATTAGCGCGTGATTTAAATTCGCATTGTCACAAAAGCACGATATGGCAACGTCGCGCCGCCGGTCGCGCGAGATATACCTACTGCATGCACGCACCCGTACACTTCCCATGTCTGCAAACACTATTAGAGAGATGGTTTGCAGACATTGCGATGAAAAGAAGAAAGAGCCAAAAAAAATAATAGAAAAGCTTTTGTCTGAAAAAGTAAAGTTCGCAATTTCATTCGACGAATGGACTTCAAACAGAAACCGCAGATATTTAAGTTTAAATACACACTCACCATATCTGAGCGGACCCAACAAATTCAAAAATTTAGGACTCATAAGGGTTTACGGATCATTACCAGCAGAAAAATGTATTGAACAGATCAATCAAAAACTCGAATGCTTCGGAATTTCCTTAGAAAGGGACGTTGTTGGAGAAACTACCGATGGGTGTAGCATGATGGTAAAAATCGGTAAACAACTGAAATCCTTACACCAAAAATGCATGATGCAGATGTCTTCTACAAAAACGCTGTTGCTATGGATGAACATCAAGTAGATGTTGAAGAACATATTGATGAGGATGATATGCCGTTAGCTGAACTAGCCCCGCTGTTACACCGAGATGCTAGAAGTAGTGAAACTACTAACGATTATAATATTAGAGAGCATTCAGATGCAGAAGCAAGTGGCGATGATAATGATGACGGTGTTGAATTTGTACAAGAAACAAGGGGGCAAGTGTCGCATTTCAGGTATTTTGATTCTAGTTAATCAAAATACTTTGTCTAGTTACAAAGTCCGGAAAGTAGTCAAGATATTTAACAAATCTCCGACAAAAAATGATGATGTTTTACAAAAACATGTTAATTCTGACTTCGGAAAAGAAAATATTTTGATTCTGGATGCAAAGACAAGGTGGAGTAGCATCGCAGACATGCTACAACGTTTTCTCAAACTCAAAGTATGCATCACAAAAGCGCTACTTGATATAAATTCTGAGATTACCTTGAGCCAAGACGAATGGACAACTTTAAATGAGCTTCACGATATTTTGGACATAATGAAAACTATCGTTGAAAGTTTGTGTCGCCGGGATGCATCCTTGTTAACAGCTGATGTCGCAATAAAATATGCATTGAAAAAACTGAAAAGGATGAATACAGCTATAAGTAAGGAAATGGAAAATTCTTTAAAGAAAAGGTACTTGCAGCGACGACTTATAGAAGCAGCTACACTTCAATACTTAACGAACCCGGACCAATACTTTGCTGATTTTCTAAATGATGATTTGGCGGTATTTCCTTGGCCCTCTTGCGATAAAATGTGCAGGGGTATCGTTAATCTCGTACAGCCATTGTCAATGATCGAACAATGCGATATATGTGAGCAAGGTGAAGATGAGGTGGGAAATTCCGATGAATTCGATGTCATTCTTGTCCCAGACCCGATTATGTCCAAAAAAGATGAGCTTGATATAGAGATGCAAAAAGCTACAGCCTTAAAAAGTAATAAGACGAGACATCAAGAACGCGACGCCTACTTTACAACAGTCAAAATAGAAATGGCATTGTTTGAAAACGGTGGAAGTCGTGGTAAAAACCATTCACTAGCATATAACTATTTAAGAACCATACCACCAACAAGTGTAAAGCCTGAAAGAATTTTCTCCTCAGCGGGCTACATTTGAAATCGCTTGCGCAGCTCGTTAAGTGACAGGAGCCTAGATGTGATAAGTTACTTACGATCTCACTACCACGAAAAAAATATTTCCAATAAAGCTATTAATTAAAATAAAAACGAAAATATGGTGATTTGTTACTTTAGGTAATAAAAACGAAATTATTTGTTGTGTTTTATCATGTTGCTGTTACTCATACGAATATAAAAAGATAATTTATGCTGTTTATTAAAAAGACTGATTAATGTTTATTTAAAGCTTTTTGTGTTCCTATAATATTCCTGTTATGTAATGAGAAAAATGACAGTTTGAAACTATAGTGTCCTAATAAATGTTGATTTGATATAATTTGCCAACTTTCTTATTTCATATCTCGTAATAACGTTATACACTTTCAGTTTCTGTGTGATTTATTTGATATTACAGTTTTATGAGCCGGAACCGGGTGCACCCGGTGCATCCGGTTCTGACGGCTCCCAGAACCGGGTCTCAAAAATCTGGAACCGTGACCGGTTCTGCATGCCCTAATAGGAACTCAAGCGCGGGGCGGCCCCGACTGATTCGCAACTTCAACTTTTCGCGCGTCGCAAGTCTTAAAAGTTTTTCCAGCAGTGTGAGACATTTTTTTTAGAAATATAAATAATTTATTTTGCCTTATTAGACATACAAACAAAACATACAAGGATACACAAAAACAGGCAAAAAAGGAACGGACTCAGCACATGCTGTGAGTAGCATAAGTGCGATCTCACAGCGCTATTTTTCTGACCGCCCCACAAAATTATACTAAAGCTATAAACTAACACTAACACAATAATGGACGATATATATTTTCAAATATGCGGAATAATAATAATAATTATTATTAAACGTAACAAATAATTATATGTATAATTTAATTTTCATAATAATATCACGCGAGAATTTTAATGTTTAATTATGTACAGTTACATACACTAGTTTAATTATACACATATCGCACCTTCAGTATTGAAGGGGCACAATTAAAAAAAACGTGAAATTGAGTTACGATCACAGAAAGACTTAAAAAGGTCTGTTCTATCAATTGAATAATAAAACAGAGGCAGTTTAATGATAGAAAAGTGCGATGCGAATCTTCCGTCTCTCTTCAACTGCAACATTTCTCCCCCCCGTTCCGCGCAAAAGTGACGCAATCAGTGTTGTGTGACAAGTGAGGCGGACAGGTCGTCGCGAGTTTAGTATTGAACAGGCGTAAAACGGAATTCGCCCCTCTAATACCAAAGAGAAGGTAAGTGCAATAATTTATTTTAGCAAGTAAGAGGCGCTTTTTGAAATGGTTCTTTATAATACAAAATGAATGTATTGTTAGTGGGACTTATTTATAATTGAGCCTTTTTCGTACCAAAAATTATTCAAATAAATAGTAGTATTTTAAAAAGAGTCCCTTTTTGACTAAAACATCAGATGGTAATAAATCTTATTCTTGAAAGTGTCACTTTAATTCTAATACCCCACGAGGTTCCAAATTTTCTTTTTCATTTAATTCTCTTCAATTCCAAAGTAGAATTATATTCCAGACGCATTATGAAATGAGTCCGTTTTCTTGCGAAAATCAATATGGTATCAGTTTTGTATGCCCTAAATTCTTTGTTCTAGGAAATAAGTAAAAATGAAGAAAAGAGCTGATTTAATTATGGAACAGGTGCATAAAAAGAAAAAGATTGAAGTAGAGCAGAGGATTAGCATGGAGGACTTAGGAAGTCATCCATCAAGCCCTTCGGTTATCGAAGATACACCAAATAAACGTGCATATTACATGCAAGAAATAAGTAATGGGGGACGAGAAATTAGAAGGCCAGAAACGGTTTTAATTCCTAGAAAAAGGCTCTTTAAAAATTATGATTTTCTGAAAGAAGGCAAAGAGAAGCCCCAGGAAAAGGCTTCGTTACCGCTAAAAACCTTACCGGATAATACGCAACAGCACATTCTAAATGAAAATGCAGGACTGCCCACGACCAATTTTGAAAATGATGATTTTCTGAAAGAAGGCGAAGAGAAGCCCCAGGAAAAGGCTTCGTCACCGCTAAAACCCTTACCGGAAAATACGCAACAGCACATTCTAAATGAAAATGCAGGACTGCCCACGACCAATTTTGAAAATGATGATTTTCTGAAAGAAGGCGAAGAGAAGCTCCAGGAAAAGGCTTCGTCACCACTAAAAACCTTACCGGAAAATACGCAACAGCACATTCTAAATGAAAATGCAGGACTGCCCACGGCCAATTTTGAAGCTGTAATAGAGCCCAATGACAAGGAAAACATTCCTATCTTGATGCTTGATGAACCCTCAACATCCACTGGTCGTACAGCAACTCAATCACAGAACTGTTATTTTATATCTCCCATTAACACTGACGAAAGTGAAGCGGATCTGAGTGACAACGACCCCACATTCAGAAAAAGGCCTCGTTCACTTCTCGACAGTGAATTGTGCAGGAGATCATCTTCATCGAGTACCAGCAGTAGTAGTAGCGGCAGCAGCAGCAGCTCTTCCTCAAGCTCGGACACACCAACACGTGAGTCTCAGTCGGCAAAAGTAACCCCTGTAATAGAGCCAACTGCATCTGAGAACTTCAACACTGAAAAAAGATTCCGCAAACGCCAAAGGAATCCCAAAGCCTGGAAGCAAAATGTCGCAAAGGCTCTGAGAAACAGCGGAAAAGAGTATGTTTCAACATCTAAATCAAAGAAAATTCCAGCTCGAAAGATGAGGGACCCTTGTTCATGCAGGCTCAAGTGTTCTGAAAATATAAACGAGACTGACAGAAAAAGTATCTTTGACAGTTACTGGGCGTTAGGTGACATCGAACTCCAACGAGTCTATATTCGGAATGCGATAGTAGAGATCACACCTAGATACAAATATACGAATGCACAGAGGCCCAGAAACCCAAATTGTGCTTACTATTTTACAATTGACAACACCAAAGTCAGGGTTTGCAAAATGTATTTCATTAATACACTGGCAATATGTGACAAGGTAATAAGAACGGTGAAAAGTAAAACTGATGGGCAAGGATTTGTGAAGAAACATGAACGCGGTAGAAATGATGGGAGGAAGACTGATCCCATGCTTGTGGAAGACATAAAGAACCACATCAACTCAATACCAAGAATTGAATCGCATTATCTGAGACAATCCACTACAAGAGAATTTATTGGTGGAGACAATGAGACCTATGCGCAGCATACGAGCTTGCTCCACCAGAAAGAAAACTGGAACTGAAAGATAAATATGATAAACATTTAACCGAAAAAAGCCTAGCCAGACAGGAATTAAAGAGAGACAGGGCAGAAATTGATGAAACCCACATAGTAGCATTGTACGACTTACAAGCTGTCATGCAATGCCCAAGTAGGGAGACATCATCCTTCTATTACAGGTCAAAATTAAACTGTCTGAATTTTACAATAGTCGAGTTATTAAAGAAGGAAGTAGAAGATACAAACAATGACAAAGAAGAAGAAATGCCTGCGTATGGTAACGTATTTTGCTATTTTTGGGACGAAAGTCAGGCTCGGAGAGGTGCCAATGAGATCGGATCATGTATACTGAATTATCTAAAAGGCGTTAACAATAAAAACGAGGGCAAGGATATTCATGTGACATTTTACTCCGATAATTGTTGCGGACAAAACAAAAATAAATTCATAACATCGCTTTACTCGTATGCCGTATTCAAATTCCCTAACATACAATCAATAACTCATAAATACCTGATAAAAGGCCATACCCAAAATGTTGCGGATAATGTACATAGCCTTATTGAGAAGGAGGTGCTGAAGCATAAGAAAATGGGACCAGTGTACGCTCCTTCTCAATTTGAGATGCTGATACGAAATTCTAGAAAAAGCGGCAAGCCATTCATGGTCAAAACACTAACTTACGACTTTTTCGTGGACATAAAAAACTTTCAAGAAAAGTGGGCATACAATTTTAATGAAGACGAAAACAAAAAAAAATTCTTATGCAATGACATCAGAGCCTTGAAATTTCATAAGCAAGATTTGTTGAAATTCAACTATATCCTGAGTTACAGTGAGCCGGAGTTCATCAAAGTGAACATGAGAAACAAAAGGAAGAAGATGGATGATGTAAACGACATTACATTGACCAAATTGTATGAGGCTGCAATAAGCCTATCGAAAAGCAAGCGTGACGACTTGCGGTATCTGGTTGAAAATAATTTGATACCACATTATTATTCATCTTTTTATAAATCTTTATTGAGTCTGCCTTAAGTAATAATTAAATATTCAACCAGTTTTAACGCAAGAAGTCACTTTACACCACAGCGAAACAAAAAGCCATTTTTTGAGTATTCCATGCACACCCAAAATTTCAGAAAGCAGGAATCTATGAGGGAAATTAAGACAATCTAAAATATTCAGACATTAAAACCACTGTTTCGCTGTGATCTATCGCCACGTACTCTGGAATGATTTTGATATTATTTTACTATTGTTGTCTAGATATAAGTTCAATTATTACTCTCATTTTGTGGGTAAGCTTAATCTGTATCTGTAAAGCGTGTATATTTAATTGTGTGCCTGCTATACAGGGTGTAACAGAAAGGTGTAGTCATTATTTCAGGGGGATGTTTGGGACATAATTCTGAGCAGCTTTCACTGTGGGATCAACTTGATCAGAGCAACTTTATTTTGTGCTCCTCCAAACAAAACTGCTGAGCGCTCTGTCCAAAATATACTGAGATGAGAAAAATAAAGTTGCTCTGATCAAGTTGGTCTCGTAGTGAAAGTTGTTCAGAATCATGTCCCTAATAACCCCCTGACTAAAATATGACTACACCTTTCTGTTAAAACCTGTACAATAGTGGCACAATAATACACCCTACCCACCTTAATTTGCAATTATAATGTTTATAAGAGTATTTTTGTTGGTTGTGATTTAATTAAGTGCAATTTAGGTAAATGTAAACTTCTACCTCTATAGAGTGTGACTGATTCGCTATATCCTTAAAAGACTGTTATTTAATGTGTAACCTTGAAAGACTAATGACTAAACTAATGTGTAAGGTTTCAGAAAGTTGATTTTGATTTGTTTGTTTATGTAAAACTTTATTTAAGGTTTGTCTAAAACTATTTTTTTAATTTATTTAACGTACCATTTAGCATAGAAAAGAATTATATCGTATAATGTCCCTCAATAATCATAAACCTGTAGTATAATAGAGACTTTATCAGAGATAGGCAACAATATTTTTTATAGATTCAGTAATAAAAGGCTTAAACATAAAAATGCCTTTTAAAAAAAAACATCTCTGGAATTATAAAGGCTATTGTCTGAAGTTTTTTAAAAAAAATATAATAAATAATGAAAGACAATTTATAAAAAAAAAAATGCTTCTATGGTTAGACAAAAAACTAGAAATTCCAATAAAAATATAAAACATACAAATTTTCATCAAATTTTGTGAAATAATCAGTCCCAAAGTGAAAAGTTTCAGTTTTAGAATCTTCTTTTGCGATTTCCCAACAATTAGATTTTTTGAGTTGTGCCTCTTTAATACTGAGGGTGCGATATCGCTGCTTTAAAAGAATAGGGAATTAATCCAAAAAACTAAAATGTTGGGAATCGGCGTTCAAAGTTTTCACTTTCGGCGCGCGCTAGGTTTTTGTAAAATTACAAAAATGTTTAATGCATTTTAGTGATTTTATTGTTTTTAGAACTTTATTTGAATATTAACCAACAATATTTAATACCAGGATCAGCTAAAATGACGCTAGTTTTTGTGCAGAAATATTTTGAAAAAAAAACTCGTGACTTGTTTCCCTTTTTGATTAAAATGTAAAGATAACCTTCTATTTTCAGACGGAATATAACCAAATCGTTCACTATTTTTTTATAAACATTATCTCGATAGGGTATTTAATAAGACATAATTCATTTTAGTTTTTAAGAATAATTATTTTAATCAGATCAATTCATAATTCCTCTGTTTTTGTATTATTTTCTTCATTTACAGAACCAACAAATTCGGTAATAATTCTTAGTTTGGACTGGATGTAGGAATAACACTAATTTTAATAGAGAAAATAAACTTTTATTTAGAAGGAGAACAACAATTATCTATTAGGATGTATTTAGGAACACTTAGTTTCTTAAAAACTACAAATTGGGCAACTTTATAAGTAAAAGTAAATACTATCAAAATTAAATTAATACTGACTCAAGTAATGGTGCATCTACACGGCTGGTGGTGGTTTGCCAAAAAGCCACCAGCAAGCAACAAGCAAGCCGTCAAGCCAACAAGCAAACCGTGTAAACACCCTGCTTGGTGCTAGTCCGTGTGGTTGTCGCCGATCTGGGCAGCTATTTACACAGCTTGCTTGTTGCTTGCTGGTGGCATATTGGCAAGCCACCACCAGCCTATAGACGCACCATAAGATGCACGCAAAATGTGTGATGTCATCACAATAATAAAATAATAACAATGTTGAGATCTACAATAAAAAAAATAGTAACTATACTCGCGAGCTAATTGACTCAAACTACAAGTTTGTGCAACCGGGAAGGTACACACATACTTGCTACTCGACTAAATTAAGATTCTCGCGCCTGTAAATTTATTCATAATGAGATAAATTGAACAACTCTTGAGAGTACAACAGTCATAATAAGAATAGTATCAAAATGAAATAAACACTCTCATAATGAGATCATTAACAACATACGTTATCATACATACCAATTAGCAATAACCTGGTTATTAATCAGTCTTAGTTAAAAACAAATCAGACTTGAAATTCCGAGGTAGGTATTTTTATCACAAATACTTATAATCACAATTGTACAAGGATATCATGGCCCTTAAGTAGAGATAAATCAACTTTGTATCAAAATATTAATAAGCGAAAGCACTAGTCACTAGCTGGAGTAACTTGAGGAGGTACAACATGTTAAGAATATTATCAAAATGAATTAACTCACACTCCACTCACTCAGAACTCACTCGCATAAGTGTGATTAACAATAAACTTTAGCTTACGATTATGTAATAACTGGATACCTACCTACTTACTTACATAATTTATAAGATATTGGCATAGAAATTGGCGTAGTAGGAAGGAATCAGTCCTTTAGTAATTAGCTCTTTTAAGTCCTTTTTTTTATTAGCACTGAGTTCATTTTTGTTGGTGTACGCATTTTTTAAAGAGATTTCAGTAATAGGTCCCATTTTCTTCCGCTTATTTCTTACGTCAACCGCATTAAAACTTTCCTCTCCGTACGACGTTTTGTAATAAAACGTAAACGGATTAGCTTTAGTCATTCTTAGTTGTTTTATATCGTTCCAGTTCACGGTTTTCCCTTCTGTATTGGTGGTAAAATTATAGCCCCATTCTTCTTGTAAGGATTTTGAATCTATGAATGAATCATACGTCAGTTCGTGTACTTGTATCGCGGGTTTACTTTTTTTTGCGCTTTTAATCAGAGGTATATATTGCTCGGGGGTATAAATAGGTCCTGCCCTTAAGTTCTTCTTGACTTCCCTCTCAATTTAACTATGCACGCTGTCTGCCGCGTTTTGAGTATGTCCTCTAATGAGGAATTTGTGTGTGATGGTATCAATATTTAGACTATGCACAGCATACATATATATTGTAGCCATATATTTATTTTTATTCTGGCCACAGCAGTTATCGGAGTAGAATATGACATTAGATTTTTCTTCATGGTCAACATGGGTTTTAAGGTACTTCCATACGCATGTTCCAATCTCAACCGCTCCGCGTTTGGCATCCGACTCAGACCAAAAATAGCAGTATACATTGTCATACGCATCTTCCGCCTTTTTGCCCTTCTTCTTCTTCTTCTTGTCCTTTTCTGTATATTTTTTCATTTCAGTTAGTGTAAGGTTATAACTGATGAGTTTCGACTTGTAGTAGAATGAAGATGATTCACCTCTTGGACATTGAAGCACTGCTTCCAAGTCGTAAATAACAACTTTGTTATTCTTCTCTATGTTCTTCAAATCTTCCAGTCTTTCTTCTCTAGATAATACCTTCTCATTCAAATGTCTTTGGTACTTTTCTTCAAGTTCTTGTTTTTGGTCATTATTAGAGTTAGCATAAGAGACACACATGTCACATTGATCCTTTTTTGGTTCAAAAAACGCCAGATTGAATTTCGTCGTGAATATATTGTAGTAGGCAGAGTAGTTTCCTATGTCCCTATTTGCTATCTTCTGTTCTGCTGCAAACTCATCATAAAGTTCTTTTATGGTTCTGTCACCAAAAATATATTCCCTGGTCGAATCAGCCCTCACATAGTGTGATTCGATTCGAGGAATCGTATTGATGTGCTTTTTGATGTCATCGACTAACTCTGTACTGAGTTTCTTATGATTTCCATGTTTTCCTCGGCGATCTTCAAGCTGGAAATCAGTACAATCTGTTTTTTTCTGTGTTGTAAATATCATCTTATCAGATATATCCGACGTGCTTCTGAAGTACTTCTTACATATCCTTATCTTTTTCTCGTTTATAGTAAAGTAAAACGCGCTAGTTGGACGTCGGGGCTTTTCGGCATTGGTATATTTATACTTCGGTTGTACATCTATCATAGACGCAGATATAAAGGCTCGCTGCAGACACAGATCTCCCAATTCCCAAAACTTGCGATGCACTTCCTGTCGATCTTCAACACTAATGTTGTATGCGCACTTTAATCTACACTTTTCATCGCAAGGTTCTTTGATACTGCGACTTGTTTTTAGTACTTGACTTTTATAGAAATAAGAAATAAGAAATTTATTTGCTATGTCAAGGGTATTGTACAGTAATTATTCTTGGTACATTGATTGTGCTCCTTAAACAGCTAGTCAATATAGCATGCAAATATATACAACACGTTTAACAAGTTTATTCAGCAGTTTTAAAATTGAAAAAATCTTGAAGTGAATAAAAACAATTATCTAATAGCCATTTTCGTAGTCTAGATGTGAAGAGATTAACATCGAGGTTTTTAATATATCGAGGTATCTTATTGTACACCGCGATACACATTGCGTCACAATTATTTTGGTACAGTGCTGTTCTGGGACAGTGTTTATAAACAAGCTTATCGGGATTTCTGGTATTTCTGGGATATACATCACTAGCCCTGGCAAATAGATTTGTGTTAAGTTTAACAAATTTCGCTACTTCCATTATATATAGACAGGGAAATGGTAGTATTTTTAACTCGCGAAACAATGGCTTGCATGATACGTGCTGCGGTACTCCACCTATTGATCGGATGCATTTTTTTTGAGCGATAAAAACCGCTTGCTTGTCGGTACCGTTATTCGATTTATACGACTGGCCAGTGTTCCTTAACCTCTTGGCCTTGTTATTTTTCCATTTATTAGGATTTCGCATGCGCTTGCGGCCTCTTGGAACAGTTTCGCTATCTGACTCAGAACTAGAAGATTCTGTGCTTTCAGGCACCACGTAGTTTCTTCTTCCTCGCATAACTTCCGCTGCTGCGTTAGCAAACTTGTCTCCAAGACCATAAGTTGGATCACCAATGTCATCATCATAATCGCTCGTCAGAGTAGACAGGATTTCAGAATAAAGATCAGCGTCTGGACTTTTCTGATTTATTCTGTTACCTGGTTCCTGAAATTAATACGAGGAAGCATATTATTTAAAAACAAAGTTGTACAACCCAGGTATAAATACATCAATGCAGATATACCACGAACGTCCAAATAATGACTGTTTGATAAATTATTTTGTTAAATACTTACTACAGTATCTGGATGCACGTCTGTGTCCTCTATTGAATTTTCTATAACTTCCTTTGAAACATCGGATTCAACAGTTTTATCCTCTTGAGATATAGGATTTACAGTGTCATTATTAAATCGAATCTGTTGGTTGACTTGATCTGAACAGGATGAATGACCGTTGTCTGAGTCTGACGATGTAGATGATGATGTCGACGAGGAGGAGCTTGAAGATGAGCTAGATGAAGATTTTCTTGTGTTGGAGTTTGTTTCAATTTCCTTTGTGTCAGTATCGCTCATTGAAATGTCACTGTTATAATCAGGCACTAGACTTGTAAGTAAAATATTTTTACTATCCACCATATTGACCTTTTCTGACACCTAAAACGATATTGAATTATTAATTTATCTGACTGAACTGGTTTTCGAATCCCACGAGACATTTGACATCGCAGAGATCTGTCAGTTCGAACGACTAATTCTACTATTTATTTTAACCTTCTGTGTCATGCTATCTGAAATGCAGTATAGTAAGTATTATAAATAACTGTTATGCATCGCGGTAACAATGATAATAAATAAGATAAGGTAAGATATTATAAGATAAGAAAAGCGTTTATTCATAGGTATAAACGCATGCTAATTTTATTACCATCGGGTGAGTAGGTTCTTGATTTGTCACTGTAGAGTCATCATTTGCGGATAGCATCGGTTCAAAGGGTATAATATTTTCTTCAGGGATCTAAAACAAAATTATTAGACAAACAAACTTGGTGAAAACAAAGCTGAGAAAAAAATGGCTCGTAAAGTTACATAAAATGAGGCAAAACCAACGACGTTTAGTATTCTACTGGACAAGCAGTTCCGAACTAAGATATTGGTACACAAAGTCTGGGTGACCACACCCGACCTCTCCAAGTAGAATGGAAGTAAGCGGTCCTGGTCAATGGGCAATACATTGACAAAATCATTGTCATACTCACCGTGCCAGCGCCAATTTTCTCAAGAGTCTCTGGAGATATATTTTCAATCTCGTCAGCTCTATGTTTTGACACCTGAAACGATATTGATTCATTTATCTATACGCCGTGAACATGAGGAGCCGAGTAGGTAGTACAAAATTTACCAATTACGTAGCTAATGTTATCAGGGTAACTTAATAAGAAAAACAAACAAAATAGATAGGTATGCCACCTACCATCAGGTCAGGCTTCTCATTTCCCGCCTCTGAGGACTCATTCAGAAGTTGTAAAATCCTTCGGCATCTCCAAGACGACGTCGTCATCTTTGAAAATCGTCACCTGATTTATATAAAACGGACTTAACTTTAAAATATTCCAGTTAAATTATAATACTTTTAGCAATAATAACTAATGTATCTTGGCTAATTTAGATTATTTTGTAATAAACTGGGTCTATAGTGAAATGCAACAAAATGTCCAACACTTTTTTAAAAGGAAAATGGAACATAGCTAATAATTTCTCAAAATTAATGATAATTTAAAAATTAACAGGAAATAAATCTAAATATTTCTTCTCAGCCGTAGTTATTTCAAAACTATAATGAATTAAGTCTCAATAAGTCAAGCGATTACAAGCGTGTTTTAAAGAATAATTGGAAGTAAGTTAAAATGATTCAGTATACGACTTAATATTAATTGTAAAAAGCGTCACCTGATACTGCAACACGGAAATATTTCGTTTTGTTTCCGTCTTCTTCCAAAAAATAACACGTACTACCGCCATCACCGACGAAGCATCACTGAATCGCGCTGTTTCACAGAACCAACTCGGCGTCAAAGTTTGTAGGAAAGAGACGGGAGGTGTTTTATTTCGGCCAATGGGCTTCGATTGAAGTGGCTGTCGAAGTGATCCTATTATTCTTTCTTAGTTAATGCCGTATATTAGTTAAAAACAATAGGGGCGTATTAAGGATTAATTCCCTATTCTTTTAAAGCGGCGATATGATAAGCTCTCTTTGATGCGGTCAGGTACCGCATGTTCGACCGGCATTGTGGCATTGATCATTGCTCTACACATGTTTAGCTTGTTCAGTAGTACCAACTTCACAGACAAACTAGGGGCAGCACGCGGGCGGGCGGCGGCGTTCGAAATTTGAATGTCATAATTATATCGAAATATTAATAAACTAAAAAATATAATACAATAAAATAAAAAATAACGTATATTCAGATAGGAAATGAGTTTTTACCAAGTAGTACATCATTATGTTGGTCATAACGTCATGTTTTTTATAAGTGTGTAGATAATAGTAGTTTATGTGACTGCTACATAATGGAGGGCATTAATACTCGAGAGTGGGTTTATGAAACTCGCCTTCGGCTCGTTTCATAATAATATCACTCGAGAGTTTTAATGCCTAATTATGTAAAGTTACATACACTAGTTTATCTACACACATATCATAAGCTCTCTTTGATGTGTTCAGGAACCGCATGTTTGACCGGCATTGTGGCTCTGCAGTTGTTTAGCTTGTTCTGTAGCACCAACTTCGGGCGTCGGCGTTCGAAATTTGAATGTCAGTACCAACTTTACAGACAAACTAGGGGCGGCACGAGGCGGGCGTCGGCGTTCGAAATTTGAATGTCAGTACCAACTTTACAGACAAACTAGGGGCGGCACGAGGCGGGCGTCGGCGTTCGAAATTTGAATGTCATAATGTGTAGAAAAATTACACATTATGGTCATAATGTGTAATTTTTCAGATGAGAAATGAGTTTTTACCAAGTAGTTTAACATTATGCTGATCGTAACGTGCGGTTTTTGTACGCAGTAAAGAGGGTTTATGATAGGTGTGTAGATAAAATAATTTATTTCAATCAGATGAATGGTACATTTTATCATGTACCAATTATCTTTATCCCCCCCCTTACTTATGTACCCAATATTAGGTGATATCTCGGTTCATGTACACAGTGCTGCGGCGATTAGCTAACGCCTAGAGAAAATCTGTTGCTCGCCTATCGACTATCGATACTGCTTTCTCTGCATCGTGGATTATTATTCATGGTATCAGTGTTTCGTTATTTCATAAAAATGGTTGAATAAAACGTAATAATACAATAGTTTAATTTAAATTCGGTGGTCCGAAATCGATTCGTAATTCATAATTATTTATCTGCATACAGATATTTAAAAGTAATATTAAGAGAAAACATATGTACAAAAGAGATTTAATCCAGCAACCAAGGCATGACAGGGAATGTATAATGAAAGGGTAAGTAGTGCACGATATCTAATCTATGATAAAATACATATAAGTAAATAAAATACCTACCAAATACAGTAAATTAAATAACTAACAAATAGCTGAATAATAACCAATATATTCATTTATCTGTACATATAGTTTACATAGGACGAAGTTAAAATAATAATGTACTAATTTATACTACCACGAAAGATTCCTTTTGTTTCTTGAAAAACTGAATTTATCTATGATACCTTCTAATTAATCGTCCCTTCACATTCAGTTGGATACTTTTGACATCTTTGAGTTTTTGAACAAATTAACATGATATATAACTCTTAATGCATTTATTTTAAAAGCTGCTACTTACTCTCAAATATTTTATAAACTATATGAATATAATAAGTATGTGCATATGAATATATTAATATGGTATCCATGTTATTTAGATTGAAAACACATAAGTTATAGTAATAATATAAGTGTAAGATAATAAATATGCAAGTAGAAATATATACACGTTTACAAGTAAAAACAATTTTTTATTCAGGACAAATCTAATGTAATGTGATGAGAAGTCCACAGTAACAAAAGGATTTTGTTTAAGAACCACAAGAATAAAACTAGTAAAATTAGAATGTAGACGTATCCATACTATGGCATGCTAGGTATTGCGAAACCCTTCACATAAGCCCACCATCAGATTACTGTAAATTTAATAAATGTAGTCGGAAATTTTTTTTAAAAGTGGTTTTAGTATTCAAATTCCTAATAGGGGGTGGTATATTATTCCAGCATTTCGTGGCCATATAGCGAAAGCTGCCACGAAATGCTGCTGTTCTGTGGTGTCGGTTATTTGTCGCCAAGTGATCTTCGCACTCAAATACTCAAATACGAAAAAGAGAGACGCCAAGTGTAATTTCATACGACCTTCTATTTTCAGAAAATCTCCCCTATTCAGATAGGTGCGGTGTTATATGGGACCGCGGAGGTGTAGGATAGCAGTAGCGAGCACAGGCGTTCTGTACGCGCTGCAGAAGACGTAATGTTTTCCTGTATAGATAGGGGCCATAAACTGTTAAGCAGTAGTTGAGTTTCGACAGGATTAATGTTTCACATAGCGTGTCACGCATTTCTACACTTACTTAATTTCTAATACCATAGATTACTTTTAGCCTATAAAAACACTTGCGAGCTAGCTCAGCTACAAGTTTCTCAAATCTTAAACTACCGTCCATCGTCACTCCTAGCTTGCGTGCTTCAGTTACGCATTCTATAGGCACTCCATAAATTATTAACAAAACTGGATCTAGAAGTAACGCCTTCTGGATTTGTAATCACGTACCTATGATATATGATTTAGATTTCAGTGGATTCAAGGCAAGTGAGTTTCTCGATGACCACTTTGAGATACAGTCCAGATCGTAATTTATTTTGTCTATAGTTGCTTGGAAATTACCAACGTCCAGTGGGATATAGAGCTGTAGATCGTCAGCGTATATATGGTATTTGCAACTGGAGATTGCCTTGAATAGTCAATCGGCAGTATATATAATAAATAAAAGAGGCTTCAATATGGACCCCTGAGGAACGCCTCTGTCCATTGGAACGCATTCTGAAGAAGTACACGAGACATCCAATTTGCGAAGAACCACTCACTGTTGCCGATTTTTAAGGTAGCTGTCGAACCATTTGCGAGATTGAATATCGAAGCCATAGTAAGTGAGTGTCGACAGTAGCAGAGGAGTATCAATACAGTCAAATGCTCTCGAAAAATCTAGTAACGCCAATATCATACTTTTGCCGATATCTTGCGAACTAAGTATATTATTCACCTTAAGGAGCGCCTTGGAAGTACCTCTCCCCTTTCTGATGCCTGACGGGTGTAATGGTAAGATGATATTTTTTTCGCAATAATGAATAACCTGATCATAAATAGCCCTCAAAGTTCCTCGAAGGATTTGTACCAGTACGGGGAATTGGTCTGTGTCGCGTTTCACTTCCAACGAGTTATATCCAAGGACACCTAGTAAAAACCTTGTTGGATATAAATAGAAATAGTATCCGTATTTTCTTTTAAATTGATACCTATGGAATTTCTTCTGGACCTTTTCTAACATGAGGACATATTTCTTTTCGTATGGGTTCCAAACTGCAATCTGACATAAATAATTCCCTAAAAAATATTATTGAATGGCTCTGATGAAATAATCTTATAATAAATTTAAATAAAACCAATATCATGACATTTAAAAACAATTACAATAAAATTCAAAATTAATTCGGCATACAAATGAAATTAATGACACAAAATATTTAGGATTAACAATCGACTCCCACTTGACATAGAAACCCATATTAATAATGTTTACACAAAGTTGAGCCAATTTTCATATGCATTTATTTATGCTCGCTAAGGTACCTGGACTCACTGCGTTGCTATCAACGTGTCACGCTTAAGTGGCTTTAACTCTCAAATATAGTATTATATTCTGGGGCAACTCGACCGATAAGGACAGGGCGTTCAAAGCACAAAAAAGATGTTGAAGGGCAATATGTCATCATGTCGTCATGTTCCAACGTGTGGACTATACATTTTTATCTATGCGTGTGGACGCTCTAGCCGAATTGGAATGAAATGAATAAAGGATGGGTTGGCCAACGTGACGAGCCGCCTTTTCCGAATGAAACTCTTTGCAACCTCAGATTCAACCATGATTTTGAGTTTCCGTCAAACTTTGATTGAGCTGTCGGTTGTGGTAGGCGGTAGGTACCGTTTAGTAATCACACGGCGGATTTTGAACGCATGGACATCAAGTATCAAAATCGAGAATCACGATGTTGAATTTTATATGCGCGATCACCATGCGCGATGTCCGCGCGTTCTGAAACCACCCAGTAAGTATGCTGTATATTTCCGCGCGGCCGGGCGACGCGCCAATATCGCGCGTTCTGCGCGAGTATCTCGTATGGCTACTAGACATTCGGGGAATTAGACGTCATCGACCAAACCGTGTCAGACCTATCCAGCTTCAGCAACTGTACAAAAAGTGACAGAACCAGTTTTTTTTTTAAATATTTTTTTTCTACTCAGAAATTGCTTCGATCCTTCTTCGTTTTGCTTTGTACCGTAATTCATACTCTTTGGTTTTACCCAGTGAGTTTGATTTTCCGTTGTTTTGACCTCATATTAAACGAAACTTTTTACTAGATTTGACATTAGCTACACCCATAGATAAGAGTGTAGAAACGTCACCCACACAAACACCAGCGCACAGATAACAAAAGCCTTTGAGGACTGCAATACAAATAAATTCTTACTTCCCCTAGTTTCGTCATTTATCGTACGTTCCAAAGATATGCTAGTCCCGGATTCAGGCGTCACCAGCGGCACCGGATTAGGCTTGCTACTCAAAGTGGTCAGTCCGGAAGGCTTGACGTTCACTGCGTCCTTCCAGGAGGACACTCTGGTGGAGGAAGTAAAGAACCGCGCAATCGACTACTTCTATCCGAGCGAGTCTGGCTCCGGCCGGTATAAGATCGTGAGGGTGTTCGATAGTGCCACGCTGCATGACTTTTTGACGCTCGCTCAAGAGCAGGTAAGTCTTAGTAAAACCACGTATGTGTGGAGTACAGCTGTGGGGTCACATTAACACTTTCGCGGACACTTCGGCACCCTATTTGGACACTTTTTTTTGTATGGGAATTTTCAGCATGCTATAGCATCTGTGTCCTATTGCGGTTTATGGAGCACATTGGATTGTGTCAGCAGATGCTCTTGCATTCGAATGCTATAGCAGTTGCGTCCCATTGCGGTACTAATTGATAGCTAAAGTGGGACGGAGATGCTATGGCATGCGAATGCTATAGCAGTTGCGTCCCATTGCGGTGCTAATTGATAGCTAAAGTGGGACGGAGATGCTATGGCATGCGAATGCTATAGCAGTTGCGTCCTATTGCGGTACTAATTGATAGCTAAAGTGGGACGGAGATGCTATGGCATGCGAATGCTATAGCAGTTGCGTCCTATTGTGGTATTAATTGATAGCTATAGTGTGACGGGGATGCTATGGCATGCAAATGCTATAGCAGTCATGTCCTATTCCAGTACTTTTGCAAACTTAAAATTGTCAGAGGATGCTATGGCATTCGACTGCTACAGCTGAATAAATATCCTAAATTTTGATAGCAATCCGTTTTGTTAACTAAAGCTGAGTTAATAATGGATTTATATGTATCTTATAAAAGAAACAATATAATGCATCTAATCATTATTTATTCAATCACTTATGTAAGTACTTCAATCAGTTATAAATCAGTCACCGATGTATTATAGAGGATCTGGAACTCTGTTTAGGAGAGAATTGTCATCTAACTAATATTAATAACAAACATTCAGACATAACAAAAAATAAATTATTCACAGCTAACACAACTAATTAAACACACATAACATTCACAAGCTTTATGAAAATTGAGGAATCTCGAGAAAGAAGGAAGGAATTTTAAAGAAGAATGGCAGGCTCAGTACCCAACTAATAAGACATCGTTGGAGACTCAAGTTTCTGTGTTTTAAAGGTCAAGTTTGGAGTGTAATATTTCAGTTTAGAATACATTTTTAGAACTTCGGAAACAAAAATAAGTATAATCATTATGTGTAGGTAACAAAACGCGATTCGTAGTATCTCAGTTGCAATAATGGAACGTAGCCGCTCACTATGAGCCTCTTTTTTACCCGTGTGTTACCATATCAAACGCATTACCGCATCGTTGTTTCAAATCTGAAATCGAGCGATGGATTATCGGATCAACGTTATATCGATTTTCATAATTTCTTTATTGTACAACAATACAGATAACTTTTAGGAGAGAAGAGTACAAAGACGAGCTTTAACAAGAGATTTCTTCCAGCAAACCATCGTTAGATAGGAGAAGTAGATTGAGCGGAAGAAGAGCTATGCTTACAAATAGAAACATACTATGTACAGATCGCGGCGCGTAATTTGGCCCAAAATGGCGGCTGTCAGCGTAGGTACATACAATGTTAGACAAATATGTTAACGCGACTAAAGTGAGTGCCCGCGAAATTCAAAAATATTTTTTTACTTTTTAATACGTAGGTAATGAAACTCTTATTTTAGTAGGTACAATTGTCTGATATGTTTATTTTATGGCCTGTTCCAAATAAAGTACCTATGCCTAGGTAAAATGTCAAAACGCGTCATATTCTTAGCGCTCTGATATCATTAAATAACAAATAAACCCCAAGTTTTAAAAATATACTGCGATTACCTTTTTTCTTAGTAATTCCAAGAACTATTATTTCTGCATATTTTCAATACCTTACGCTAAGCCTAACAATGGTACTGAAACCACATGGGTCTCTGCAATTCTTCTTTGAGCTTAAAAACTACTGTGACATTAACCTAACTAGAACTAAATTATAATCTCTTTCTTATCACAAATAAAATATTTTAAGCCTTTCTTCAGACACAAACATAAGCTTCTTGTAGAGGTAATAAGCGTTGCACACCATCATATCCAGTAGGTGAAAAAACACCTTTTTGTACCAACGTATAGACTTCTTTGGCGATGAGTAATACGCTATCATTTGGTCTGATTTGTCAATGCCAGACATGTACTTATTATATTCCACCACTTCGATAGGCTTTGTATATACCCTTCTATACCTATTCGTGGATAAGATCAGACGTGGATGATGTTTCGTGGTTATCATGTATACATATCTCTTATCTTTCCACACTGACGCGTATACTGATCCTTTTTGCTGCCAGAAATGTTCCCCTTTCTTCAAAGATTTATTGAATAGTGTCTTTGAATTCTCTTTTCGATCTTTGCGTAAAGTGTGAGCTCTACGGTGTAGAAGTTTCTCACTCAAAGATAAACTATTGTAATAGTTATCCATATAGAGGTTATGGCCCTTGTCCAAATAAGGCTCCATTAGTTTTAATACCAACTTCTCAAGTTTTGGCTGGCCATCCTGTGATGTCTCTTTTCCTTGGTATATCACAAAGTTCAGAACGTATCCATGACGAGTTGTTAGGATGTAGAATTTTATACCGTATCTTGCCTTTTTGGATTTGATGTACTGTCGAAATGACAGTCTTCCGCGGTGTGCCATCAGGGATTCATCTAAAGACAGTGATTGGCCAGGTTTGTTAACATTTTGAAAGTTTTTGATTACTTTTGCAACAAAAACTTTGACTTTGTCATGTCCTTTAGAATTCAACTCAGAAATGCGAAGGCATCTCAGCAGCTGTTCAAATCTCCTGCCTGACATTGTGAAAGGAAACAGAGGATGGTAATATAGAGGATCTATGTTGGAAAACAAGTTCCGAATAGTTGGGGAACCAAGTTGACCTTGTAGTAGACATAGTCCAAGGAACTTCTTTAGTTCTTCTGCGGTTGTTGGCTTGAAGGATTGTCCTCAGGAACCTCTTGTGTGTGGCCTATTAGCATTGCAGAGCGCAGCCCCGTAGTCATTAGGACATTTCACAATGTCATCTACCATCTCTTTTGTAAATAAGAAATCCAGAACATTTACTGGCGTTGTATTTTCATTCAAAGTTACTGATGGCCCTTCATTAGCAGTGTTGAAGTCAAAATCCGCGATAGGTTTAATTGTTGCTTCCCAATCTTCATCCACATTGGTTGGTGAACCGCCTACCAAAATCGGCCGGGTATTACGGTGTTGGTTGTTGTTTTCGTTTCCCATTTGATCAAACGAAGAGCTACTTACGGTATTAGTTGTAGTCAACCCGGGTAATACATTCTCCTGAGACGGAGTTATGATCTGATTCTGATCAGCTGTCATCTGTTCTACAGGAACATGCGGTGGACTATCTGGGGCTATTTCTATCATAATTTGTATTTCGGTTTCTCCTGAAGGTCTATTGTAATAAGGAGCTGGTTGTGAAGGAGTCTGACTGGTGGCTAGTGTAAAAGGCTGGATGTCGATGTCACTTAATCTTGTCCGATCAGAATCGGAACTCGCTTCATCTTCGTCGGGATTGTAGTACTGATCGGAGCCAAATTCTCCATCAGCGTCACTAAATGGGTCATGTACTGAAGAATTGGAAGATTGTGTCATACCTCGACTAGTATCTTGTTCCTCATGTTCGTCGCCTGATCTTTCAGATTCCTCCAAATCCTCTACGGCAGAAAGGTTGTCTGAATCAGATAACTCGTCAAACAGCCTGCTCATGCTATTTTGCAGCGTCTCTGGTTTGATTGAGATCTTTTTAGGAGGCATCTTCTGCAAGAAACAATTTTTAGGTAAGTTCGTGTTTCTAGTGAGAAAAACTAGGTCTTCACTAGTAGAAACTGCCCTTCTGAAACAAAGACTACAAAAGACCAACGAATGGTAAAATAATCATGCAAAATAAGGTAGATATAACATTATTTACGGCGGCAAATACTCTCGAAAAACCCACCAGTCACACGTCTAACAACGGGCGCACGCGCCGCGACACTGACAAAAAAAAGTATGTAAAAACGGATGCTATAGCATTTGTGTGCGTGTGAGGGGGGTACGGGGTGGAGGTATAATTTTATTTTTCTAAGCGTCGAAAATCCACCCTAGAGGACAGTAATCAACCTGTGTAACTGGTAACAGTGACACCAAACATGCCGCTACTACATTTTACTATCAGCAAACAGATGCTCAGGCATCTTTGCCCGAAAAAGTCGAACTTTCTGCGGATGCTATGGCATCCGTGTCCAAACACGAACTCAAAAACGGATGCTATAGCATCCCTGTCCGGGATAGTGTTAAGTTCCCACGTCAAAAAAAACGGCCAAGTGCGAGTCTGCATAAATCACATTTTTAATGAACGAACTGCAAATTTTTCGTTTTTTGGATTTTATCGTTTATTTATGCTGTAAGACTGCTTGCTTCTTGCCAAATTTCATGATTTTATTTAAAACAAGTGACTGAAATGTGGTATATTTCAGTCACTTGTTTATCGGTTTAGAAAGCCCTTTCATTAGACACTTGGATAGAAGTCGAGTAGTGATTTATACTATACTGGCTTTTGCCCGCGGCTTCGCTCGTGTCAAATTCGGGGTAGTTTTAATTTAAAAAAGCGGACACCCTGCGCATAAATTAAATCTAACATGATACATGTACCATGGGGAAATTTTAAGAAAGCTTTACTTTTGACAAATGGTGTACTTCAGAGGTGGTATGGCGAACTCTTGGGTTTCAGATTCATCGCTTCAACACTAAGCGTATCGTCTTATAGATTCTGCAACAGGAAAACAGTTTAAGGCCAGAGATGTTATATTTCTGGAAAACAGCAAAAATACAGACGCAGAAGAATCAAGAGAGAATGTGGTGGAATTTATGATATTTCCTGATTGTGAACAAAAAGATGTAACTGTAAATTTGCACACACTTCCAGAGACGAATGGTAATGGAGTTGCAAATCAAAATATAAACAAGGAAGTGGCAGAGTTTAGATCTGAGATACAAATATCCGAAGGAGAGGAAAGTGGTGAACCAGTGATTGAAACAGTGATCCAGGAACTAGAAAATAAAGTTCAGGAACCAGAACCTGATGTTGCAGAATCAGATGTAGAAACATTTGAAGACTGTGAATCGGTAAATGAAGACTGTGATTTGGTCAACGAAGACTGTGAATTGGTTGGTGTTCCTGAAAATGTTCAACAGCAGAATGAACGCAGATATCCACTGAGGGATAGAAAACCTAAGAAGTTCCCTGACTATATTCTGTATCAAGCAAAGACGGAGCAAGATCCAGTAACGGTGCAAGAGGCACTATCAAGATTAGACAGCGAAGAATGGAAACAAGCTATTCAGGAGGAGCTTGGTGCGCTGAAGTCAAATGGAACCTGGATTCTCGTAAAGCCGCAAAAGTTATGTAACGTCGTTGATTCTAAATGGCTATTTAGAATCAAAGAAGAGGCGGGAAATAAACGCAGATACAAAGCACGACTTGTTGCAAGAGGATTTAGTCAACGGCATGGAGTAGACTATGATGAAACCTTCGCGCCAGTACATACAGACATAGCTCACTGAGAGTCCTTATTTCTCAAGCTGTGAAACAAGGATTGAAGATCGATCAAATGGACGTCAAGACAGCGTTCCTAAATGGGGAACTAGATGATACTGTCTATATGAAACAACCGGAAGGCTTCGAAGAAAGAGGAAAAGAAGAACATGTTTGTTTATTGAAACGTTCATTGTATGGGTTGAAGCAAGCCCCTAGGACATGGAACACCAAACTTAACAATGAGTTAGTTAAGTTAGGATTTATAAGGTCCAAGAATGAACCCTGCGTATACACGAGGTGAAAAGGCAACAATGTGATCATACTAGCAGTGTATGTTGATGACATGTTGATTTTTTGAAACAACACGGATGAATTACAAAAGGTCAAGAAGGATCTTATGTCTAAATTTGAGATGAAAGACTTAGGGAAAGCAGAACTGATCCTGGGAATGCAGATAACACAGACCGATTCAGGGATCAAAGTAGATCAATCAAAGTATATCAACAAGGTGTTAAAGAACTTTGGAATGGAGGACTGCAAGCCAGCTGCTACACCTGTAGTTACGGGTCTCAATCTAAGTAAACCTGGACCGGAATATAAACCAGATCCAGACATACCATATCAGAATGTGATAGGTTCCTTGATGTATTTGGCTGTGTGCACGAGACCAGATATTGCGAATGCTGTTAATTATTTAAGCCAGTTTAAAAGCAACTACGGTGAAGAGCATTGGATTGCTGCCAAACGTGTACTAAGGTACCTCAAAGGAACAATCGATTTTGGATTGATGTTTAAAAAAGGAACATCAAATGAAATTCATTGCCATGCAGATGCAAGTCATGCCTCCTGCTATGATAAGAGATCATATTCGGGAGCAGTATTCTTGCATATGGGAGCTGCTGTCAGCTGGGAAAGCAAGAAGCAGAAGAAAATAGCATTATCTACAGCAGAAGCTGAATATGTTGCAATGTCAGAAGCTGCAAGAGAGGCAATATTTTTAAAAATATTTGTGTCTGAAGTAACAGGTCAAGCCGAGTTGCCTTTGAAGATTTACAGTGACAGCCAATCTGCTATTGCAATTGCGCACAATCCTGTGCACCATCAGCGAACAAAACATATCGCTGTACGCCACCATTTTGTAAGAGAAGCAGTTGAATGTAGGCATATCGAGTTGGAGTATGTTCAGACAGAGCTTATGGTTGCTGACTCATTGACTAAACCTTTGCTGAAACAAAAGTTTACGAGGTGTACATTGAGCATGGGCGTTGTATGACATTATGTGAAAGTTGTATGATTTTTTATGGAAGTTGTATGAAGTTAAAGTTGAGGAGGAGTGTTGAAGCAAGGAGTATTTAGTTACATATATACATAAATACTCTTTAGTGCAACTTTATACTTTCTTTATAAATGTATGACGTTTGATAGGCTGTCATCTATGTTTGTTGTTGTTCTTTTTCGGAATGTGCATACCTAAGTGCTTTGCACCCGAAGATCCTCAGCTTGCTCAGATCACATATTTTCCCAGTCCATTTCTCTTCCGGCGTCATGTTCTTCACCGCAATGGTTGGTGATCTGTTCTTGAGGTATACTGCATGATGGACAGCCTCCGCCCAGAATCGTTGTGGGAGTCCGGAATCCTGTAGCATACACCTTGCCTTCTCGCAGATTGTGCGATTAGACCTTTCCGCGACTCCATTCTGCTCTGGTGTGTAGTCAACTGTCAGCTGATGATGAATTCCATTCGTCCTTAGGAAGTCATTCATCCTTTTGTTGACGTATTCTGTGCCGTTGTCCGATCTCAGTATCTTGATCTTCTTGCCTGTTTGATTTTCAGCATAAGCTTTAAACTCTTGAAACTTTTCAAAAACTCTTTTGTTTCAAAAAATATACGACGGTCTTACGTGTAAAATCGTCAATGAACGTAACAAAATAAATGTTTTTAATAATAGAGTGGATACGCATAGGTCCGCACACGTCCGATTGTACCAATTCTAAGACCTCGGTAGCCCTCGAACCATTTTTGGAAAAGGTTGTCGCGTTTGTTTTCCCATAATGCAAGAAACGCATTCAAGTTTGCAATTACAATTTTTAAAACACACCCCACTTGCCATCTTGTCCCTTAGTAACTTCAGGTTTCTATCGCCCAGATGTGTCATCCTTCTGTGCCATAAAACCCGGTCATCTAGCTTATCGTCTGTTGTTACTAGTCCAGAACCGTATGAACAGTCCTTGATTTTGTAGATACCCCGTTCTTCCACACCTGATCCAACATATTCGCCATAGACCTCACACCGTCACTCTTAAAGATGTTGCATTTTTTCTCTGTAAACACTAATACATAGCCTTTCTTAGCTATTGCGTTCACACTCAATAAATTTGATGCTAAATTTGGAACATAAGTAACATCGTTTACCGTCATCTTGTCAGACACAACCATACCAATGCTTTCACCCAAAACCTCGTTTCCATCAGCACACATAACTCTTAAAGGTCTAGGAGTCTTCTTCAAATCTTTCAGCCAAGCTTTGTTCTTCGTCATGTGCGTTGAAGCACCAGAGTCGATCACCCAATCTTCTACAGGTTCAGACTTATACGCAGTTCCGAAAGCAAAGGCATGATTTCCTTCCTTGATTTTTCTTTGTTTGTACATTGGTAACATTTATGAGGGCCATCACAGCACTTTAATACTTTCTTTTCAGATTTGCCAGTATTGCTTTTGCTTTTTCTGTTTTCTCCTTTCTTAGTCAGTAGAGCTGACGTTGACGTCTGGCTTCCACTTGTTGAAGCTGTGTATGTATCCTCCATTTGATACAGCTTATTTTTTACATAATCTGACGTAAGTGCAGTCTGACTATTCTCAATAGTGATTTTCAAAGGTTGAAACTCCGGTGTTAGACCTTGAAGGAGTAAGGCTGCCAATAGATCATCATCAATTTCCTTTCCTATGTCTCTTAGCTCCTGAGCTATTGTTAACACACCTGTTACGTACGCACGTACCGTTGAAAATTGTTCTAATTTCAGACTGACTAATCTGGATAGAAGGCGGCAGCGATTATTTACGCCTTTATCCTCAAACGTCATGCTAAGCTACTCCCAAGCTTCTTTTGCAGACTTTGCTTAGCGTCTATGCACAAGACATTCAGGTTGTAGCATCATACCTATCTTGGCTTTTGCTTTTCTATCTCCTTTTACAGCTACTGCATCAGTTCTAATTGGCTCCTTACTAGTGTACTCCCAAAGATCATCGTAGACAAGTGCCATCTCCATTTGGACTTTAAACGTCGAGTAATTGGAGTTACCTTCTAGTCTGGCCATTTGTGGCATACTTATTCCACCAATACTTGCCATTTCGACTCATTTCATACTACTGCGAGTGCGCGAGCCGTGCACACGTATTTTTTGCTGCCGGTTCCTGCGCTCAGTCAAATAGTTGATTTACTTACGTATAAAACGAGTGCGAACAAAGGACAGCACTCAGTCCTTAGTGATGGAAGAGTCAGACGTGTCATCGATATCGATAAGTCCATAAACGACATCATGTCTACGTTAGATAACTACGTGACGAGGCAAGCTACTTCCTCGCATGGCAAAAGAGATGCCGACCAACTAGACTCGTCTCAAGAAACGCAGCAGATGCCAAAACGACTACCCAAATTCAAATCTCCGGAAATCGTGCAAACTGGAATTGCCACCAGCAACAAGTTCAGTGGCTTACCTATCGATGTAAAGGAGTCAGGTGGTGAAAATCTCCCGGCGTCCTCAACAAACAAGAAGAAGACTGGTTCTATCCCACCCATAGTACTACAGATGCAGCCGTCCTGGACGCATGAGAGCATCAAGAACACAATTTCTAAATATAGCAAACATTTCCACCTGCAGTATCGCGGTAACAACAAGGTTACTGTGATATGCTATTCCGCTGCGAGCCATCAGCTGATCAAGGATGGTCTCACTGCAGACAACCTGCTTTTTCACACCTATAGCAGACGCGACGAGAAAATCCCCAAGGTCGTAATACGTGGCCTCCCAGAAAATGTGGAAAATGAAATTTCTAACGAGCTGGCCTCTTTGGGCTTTGCGGGTACCAAAGTCACGCGCATCAAAACGTCCTATGATGGTCCATTCTCATGCCCTCCATTTTTGATACACCTAGCACAGGGAGCTGACATCGGAAAGTTCAGACAAATAAAATACATATGCAATTGCGTGGTTGACATCAGCAAATACAAACCAAAATCGAACTCGATAACACAATGCTACAGGTGTCAAGGGTTTGGCCACACATCCCACAACTGCAACTTACCAGTCCGTTGTGTCAAATGTACTGAAGCCCATTCTACCAAAGAATGCCCTAAGGTAGACCGCAAAGAACCGGCCAAATGCTGCAACTGTCAAGAAGCACACCCCGCAAACTTCAACCAGTGTACAGCAAGACAAACATATCTGCAACGTGTACAGTCCAAGCGAGACGCCCTGAAGAAAATCCCACCAGCCACGCACAACACTGCATTACTTAATGGCCGCTCCTGGAATACAGTCGTCTCTAACACCGCCCAGAACACTAATTGCCATGCAAATGAGCCGAAAATTGCCGTTCGTGTCAATGCTGATCAAGATGAAACCACAAGAGATATGCTTAAGATCCTCGCGATTATTAAGACAATCAAAAACAAATTCCTCAACTGCACAACGATGGTAGATAAGGTTATCCTCGTGCTGACGCATCTCGGCGACTATGTCTAAATCGAATGAACTACGCATACTCTCATGGAACGCCGACGGGCTGAGAACCAAGATACATGAGCTTTTGGACCTTGTTGCTTTTGGTGAGTTGTCTATCGATTTAATAGCCATTTGTGAGACCAGACTGACTGATAATATCACTCTCAGCACCCCTGGGTATGCATGCTACCGCCAAGACAAGAAAGATGGCGTAGGTCAAGGAGTTGCACTACTAGTAAAGTCAGACATAGATCATACTCGAATTTCTGTCCCCAAAACTAAAAACCTCGAAGCAATAGGCATCCAGGTCTCTATATCCGGTAAAACACACAAAATTTATTCAGTTTATCAATCACCTAACCTAACGTTTGATACTGATGATCTGGGAGTTTTACTCAAAACGGGTAGGCACGTTCTAGTAATGGGCGACCTTAATGCCAAGAGTACTGATTGGAATTGTCCTGCTACCAACGCTCGTGGCCGCTCACTTGTCGCACATATGCTTAAAAACGACTACATTATACATGCGCCTACAACGCCAACACTAGTACATTACCATTCGGACCATACACCTTCTACACCCGATCTAGCACTCTCACAAAACATCAAAGACATTTCTACATTGCGAACCATTCCTTCCCTATCATCCAACCATTTGCCGTTTACTTTTACTATTACTGGATCCTTTTCAAGAAAAACGCTAAAGTTTTTCCGGTACAGTGATGCAGATTGGGTAAACTTCCGGGCCATGATCGACACAGACATACATCTCTCAACTGAGACTTACCGTAGCAGCACCGAAATCGACTTAGCGATAGACCATTTTACTAAAACACTTGTAAATGCCAGGAGTAAATGTGTTCCCCAAGGTACCATGAGCTCTAAGCCACCACCTTTACCTCGTAAACTTCGTAGACTAATAAAATTAAAAAATCGCGCACGAAGAATTGAGCAACATGATTCTTGTGCTCTGACGAGACGCTGGGCTAAGTCTTCTGCTAATCATCTTCAACACGAGATTCAGCTCGGTATCAGGGACCACAACAGCAAAACCTGGGAGAAAAAGCTTGCAAAAGTGGATCATCCATCCTCCGATCTCTGGCGTCTTGCAAAGTCTTTAAAGTGTAAGCCTACAATTATTCCTCCTCTTAAGCTCAGTGCTAATGATGCAACGCTTACCACTTCTGTTGGACAGCAATGTGAGGTACTCGCAGATGCGTTTCAAGAGAATATGAGGCTCACACTTGATTGGCAGTGCAGTGACGATCTCCAAAAAGAAGTTGATTCATCCCTAAAAACAATAGACCACTTCAATGAAAATCCGTCGTTCCGCCCAATAAGACCCAAAGAAATTTGGAGGTGCCTGCGCAATTTAAAACGGCGCAAGGCAACTGGCGAAGACAGTCTGCATAACGCCATGCTCAAAAATTTATCTCAAAAGGCTGTGGTGTTCCTAACTAAAGTTTTTAATGGATGCCTATGCATCTCTTACTTCCCAAGCTTGTGGAAAACGGCCAAAGTAGTTGCTTTGCTAAAAACAGGCAAAGATGACACTCTAGGCACTAGTTACCGCCCTATCAGTCTTCTTTCTTCACTAAGCAAGATTCTTGAATCCCTTATTTATGCACGCCTCCTTGCGGCCACAAGTCACGCACTGAAAAACGAGCAGTTTGGTTTCCGTAGGCGTCATTCCACCACTCAACAGTTAGCTCGAGTCGCGGAGCACGTTACTTACCGTCTTAATCTAGGAGAATCCACTGGTATGTTCCTGCTTGACCTCGAAAAGGCCTTCGACACGGTCTGGCATGATGGCTTACTACATAAGCTGGTGAGCCTTAAAGTTCCTCTTGGCCTGGTGAAACTCATCAGAGACTACCTAAATGAGCGACGCTTTTTTGTCTCAATCAGCGAAGAATACAGATCCTTAAGTCGCCTTATCCCAGCAGGAGTACCACAGGGCTCCATTCTGGGTCCATACCTATTCTTACTGTATCTGAACGATGTCCCAATTCAGACGCGAACAAGTCTTGCTTGTTTCGCTGACGATACGGCATCGTTCACTTCAGCCAATGATACTGACCTAATTATAGGTCGTCTCCAGTTGTCAATTGAATTACTACAATCATACTTCACTAAATGGAAATTAAAACTAAACGACACCAAAACTGAAGCAATAATGTTTAGCAAAAAACGCAAAGTGCCATCGAGGTCTCTTCAAATTAACGACCATAAAATACCATGGGCAAATTCAGTACGGTATCTCGGTGTAAACCTTGATCGCAGGATGAACTGGTCGCATCACACTACACAACTACGTCTCAAAGGCATTAAAGCCCTCGGCGCGTTGGGTCCGATCCTAAACAAACGCAGCAACCTTAGGTCGACCACAAAACTGCAGATATACTCGACGTTGGTTAGACCATGTATAACATATGCGGCACCGGTGTGGAGTAGCACATGTAAAACCAACTTTTACAAACTACAGGTGGTCCAAAACAGGGCCCTCAGGACTTCTTACAACACGCCTTTTTACACTAACCTGCAAAGTTTACACGAACAAATTATATATCCCACTATCACAGACTTTATACATAAACTTACACGTAAGTTCTACCTACACAGTGTAAAACTAACCCCTAACAGTCTGGTCTCGTCAATTGGCATGACTCGCAAGGCAAACTTACCATTTATCGACAAGTACAAAAAGTATCGCTTGCCCCATCACTTAATCCTAGACGATGCGAGCGGCGGTGACTCACCTGTCCATGTCCGTCCAGCCAGCCAGTCAGTCAGTACTGCTTGCGGCCGTCACGGCGGCGAATGTATGTTAGATTGATGTTCTTGCGCGTAAAAGCGTATACCTAATTATTATAAATACTTATATTTCATGGGATGCACCCCTCACGGGTCATCGCGTATCGTACTCTTTGTACTTAAATTTTTAGTAATACTGATGTTTTAGTGAATCCACCTTGTTTTACCTGGTAGGTTAACTTGTTTGTTATTATTTTATTTCTTTTATTGTTTAGTCTTAATAATGCTACAAATGCAAGTTCACAAAACGGGCATAATAACACAACATACTTATTTCATTAAGCTTACGTCGCAAATAGTTTTAGTTATGGATGTTGAAGTTTTATAAAGGTACCCTCAGCCTGAGAAACAATATTTTAGTTAAGGTTATTGTGTGCCAGTTGGTTCTGGCAACGCAACTATTGTAATTTGACTATTAATAAAGAACTCTGAAAAATCAAAAAATCAATCAATTGGAGTTACCTTCTAGTCTGGCCATTTGTGGCATACTTATTCCACCAATACTTGCCATTTCGACTGAATTCTCAATGTTGTCTCCACTTCCACCAGGGTCTTTCCTACCCTGCTCTATGTTTGGCATCCACCATGCTATCGGCCCATAACCTATTGATTAGGCCCTTAACTTGGCTATCAATTAATACCCGAGTACGCTTGTCCAGAACATATTGTGGAATAAAATAATAAAATAAAGTTTTTTCAAAACATGTATTTTCTTTATGACAACTAAAAAACAAAGAACAACAACAAACATAGATGACAGCCTATCAAACGTCATACATTTATAAAGAAAGTATAAAGTTGCACTAAAGAGTATTTATGTATATATGTCACCAAATACTCCTTGCTTCAACAGGTGGAATGGCGAACTCTTGGGTTTCAGATTCATCGCTTCAACACTGTTTCATCATGCAATTCATCAGGAAAATGACCATGTAGTTAGAGTTTATCTCAAGCAGGAAAACGTTAAAGAAGGACATGTTCTGGACAGATAACAGTTATCATGTTGGTGTTTTGCCAAGTGAATGAACTCAAGATTGTGGGATGATGAAGAACTTTCTGAAAAATGCAGGTAGATGATGGTAATAGAACAAATGAAGTGTTCAGTAACTTTAAACTTGTTTTAAAGTAATTCCTTATAATATTTTTTTTGCCATGATTGAAGGTGGCAGCAATAGAACCAAACTTTGAGGTGAAATTACTTGGGAGCTGTCGTTGGTCTCTTCGGCGAATTGGAGAGTTTGCCCCTGTAACTTATTTGAGGCGAATCAGAGCTTCAGGGTAAACTGGGGCCTTTTTAAATTCAAAGGGTAATTTGGTATTAATGGAATATGCGATACTGTTTCTCCCTGAGCGGGTCCGGTCAAAATAGTGGCCTCTACTACGCTCCGATGCAAAGCTTGACTTGCAACCTGCCGTTGCAAAGCGCCGTTGCAAAGATTGGGTGGATTTAATATTTTTAATAACATAACAGTTGTACACGGTGGGTTCAATATACATAGTCAGGTCATAAGTTCTGTCACATGTGCAATATGAAATAATTTAGACATGTTTATTATTTATGTAAACATTTATATAGCAAAATGAACTTAATAAAACATAGATTCTTATGGTAATAAAGTTTATTCAAAATGACCCCCGCGATTTTGAATATAGGCCTTTATTCTGCGCGGCCAGTCGTCTATCGCAGCACGAACGAGGTCCATGTCAATATCGGCGGCTGCCTTAATCAAGGATGCCTTGAGTGACTCCAAATCAGGATGAGGCTTTGAGCAGGCCTTTTCCTCCAAGTGTTGCCATATCTTGTAATCTAACGGACTCAAATCTGGACTGGAGGAGGGCCAGTCTTCGTGCCGGATGAAGTCGATTTCACGCGCCGCCAGCCAGTCTTGTGTGCTTTTCGCTCTATGAGCTGGCGCAGAATCTTGTTGGAATACCCAGTGCCTGTTATTAAACATGGTATGAGAAACAGGTACCACAAGGTTCTTGAGGACTGTATTTTGATACACAACTGCATTCGTTTTTACGCCTTTCTCACAAAAATGTACCTCAGTTAAGCCCCAATAAGAGACTCCCAACCAAACCATGAGCGAGGATGGAAAATGACCTCGTTGGACACGCGGAATACGGTTGCTCGCTTCTTCATTGCAGTGTGCGTACACCTTATCATTTTGTTTGTTGTAGCTCTGTTCCACGGTGAAAATTTTTTCATCCGAAAAAAGAATTTCCCGATGCTTTTTTCCCGCGTACCGCTTCAACAAAGCGCGGCATCTCTTCAGTCTCAGGTCCATTAAACGAGCGTCCAAACGATGTCCTGTTTTTCTTCGATATGCCCTAAGCCCTAAGTCTTCATTTAACACCCTTTTCACCGTGGTCCTGCTTAACCAAATCTGAAGGGCCAACAGTTTCTGCTTACGTATGGGATTTCTTTGAATTCGCGCCTTCACAGCTTTTATCACTGCTGGAGTCCTAACAGAGCGAGGGCGACCACTTCTTGACCTGTCATCTACACTAGAGTCTTCATTGTATCGTTTTATGGTACGACAAACGAATCTTTTGGTTATATTCAAATTTTTCAGTAAGTCGAAAATCTGAATTGGCGCGTAACCGCAACGATGCAACGCAATAACTGTGACACGGTCTTCTTTAAGTGTCCACTCCATATTTAAAAATGAGGAAAATTCTAAAAAGTACACATTTTTATTTTCATGAAAAATTCGAAATTCGAATTCAATAAACTTTTTTGTGGCCAGCGTTCTAAATTCAAAAGTTTTTATTGTGTGACTTATGACCTGACTGTGTATTTAAGAACTCTACTGGATAATTAACGGCATCGTCAGTGTTTAGCACAGTATCTATCGAGTTACAAACAATCTGTTGTCCCTCAAAGAAGTTCAGTAATATGTCATTAATGACTGCTGCTTGGTCGTTCTTAGGGGTAGGGTTCTTTTTCAGATAACCACTCTATCGATTGTTCCTGGATGAGCGAAACGTGTGGATACATTTTTGAAATTGGGTTTTAAACTATTGCTACTGTAGTGCACAGATCGGCAGATAGCGATATCATGCCGTCTTTTTCGGGGTGATCACCGCCACCCAGTTTTAGCAAAATGTCTGAAAATTGGCCGGCGGAAACATATCTTCCAGAGTAGTCTCATATTTTTTGTTAATTTAAAAATTTTGCCTGAGGGTCACAATGATGATCTCATCGGGACGTGTTCTCCATGTAACCTATGGTAGAGTTTGACGAAAGTCTCCTGCCAGCAATACGGTCAAACCACCCACAGACTTTTGTTGCTTCCTATGTCTTGTAGAGTCCTATTCAAACCTTCTACGCCTTTTTATAGGCCGTAGTATCTTCATCTCGGTTCGTAAATATAAGCCTTTGTGAACTCGTAGTTAATCTACTATTAATCTGCCTGCAAATAGAAGATTATGCACCAATGGGATAAAACACTTTTATGTAAAGGTCGTGATATTGAATCCTGAACATAACGAATGGCTCCAGATTTAACTTCGAAGTGAAACGAGGGTGTTATGAGTTAATTCCCGAGCATAGCAAGGACATTAGGACTGAGTCCTGAGCGCCGTGAGGAATTCAAGCGTGTCCAAGACAAAACAGCTTTGTCACTCCCTTATTTTCTCTTAAGTGGTGCCAAAAGTGGTCTCTTACGAGACAATATAAAAAGCAAAGCTCCTAAAAACAGCATTTTATAAAAGTTAATTAATGTGAAATTATATGTTTGATACATTGATCCAGTTGCAGATACGCCTTGCAACAATCGCGGGTTTAAATTTATATAAAATGTGCTCCTTTTTTCGAATAACTTTGAGCCGCGCTAGCGCTACGCTCCGCCGCCGCGCACCGCCGACGCGCTCCGACGACGTCATCCCCGCCCCCGAGGAGCAGTGGGGCTGTGCATATTCCACGAAATTATATTTTGAGTCTATAGCAGAGAAGAAGAGAGTTCATACGAGAAGTGTCTTTTAATCCCTGGAGTGACATAATGAAATTCAGTACAAATCGTTGTCACCGCCAAAGCCTAGAGCTGTAATGACTTGCTTCAGGTAAGGTTTGCATGATAATAAAGAGTCTCTTCGAGCAGGTGGTGAGAAAAGAATATTTTGTAACGTTAAATAATGCTTGCCTAGAATATATGTACATAATACGTAACGAAACATGTAGGTCCTTAGATACGATTTTTTTCATTTTAGATAGAATGCAAGCCTAGTCTTAGGGTGCTATTCCAGTCAATCGACAGTAGAATGGATTTGTCGACGTCGATCGACAGTTTCTATTACACCAATCGATCGATGTCGTTCAACGACAATATATTGGTGGAATAGCACCGTTTTAAAAAGCAAATAGGCAAAAACCACCTTCGTGCAGCACCTTGAATTGTACTAATTACGGATGCAGAATGTTTCCCGATGACTAGTCCTCCCGCCCCGCCGCGCCGCCCGCGCTCGCCAATCTCCTAGGTACCGATTGACGACGATAGAGACGGCACCAAATACTAATTATAAAATCTATTAGGATATCTATCTTCTATCTTCTACAAGGGAGTTGTAGTGCCTGCACCTGGTCCACTTGAGCGGGGCCTTTGTGCATGTCCCCTTCGCCTGCACATCTACTTCAGCCATCCCAACTCCTGCACCAGCTGGAGAAGGAGGCCTGGGTGTTCTAGGAGCTCGTGGGTATTTGTTGTGTCTCCTAGGATAACCATCCTGGTTTCTGTTGTGGATGGACATGCCATAAGCATATGCTCTACTGTTTCATCCACTTCCATGCACCCCCTGCACAGGGGGCTGTCCGTTGCACCTGTAATTGTCAAGTGTTTGTTTAGTGTACAATGGCCTATAATAAGGCTTTTTAGTATTTTTTTTTTACTGCGTGGCAGTCTCATTAAGTAATTCGTAAATTTATGGTTATACTTGTCTATAAAAAGTTTTGTGTTTTTGCAGTCTTCTCTGCTAGACCATAATAGGTTTTGTTGCTGTACTGTGGCTTCTCTGAGCCTTTTTCGTAGAGTTTCCGCTGATAAGGGCGAGAATGGTGGAGGGCCGATTGCTGGCCTTTCTGCCCCTAATTTTGCCATCTTGTCTACCTCCCAGTTGCCTTGGTCACCCTGGTGACCTTTTACCCACTGGACTGTGACCTTGTTTTTCTCACCTAGCCTGTTGAGTGCCTTGTGGCATTCTAGTATGAGTTTTGATTTTGTCAACGGTCTTTTTAGTGAGCTTAGTAGGGCTGCGCAGTTCGTTTTAAGGGTTATGTCATTCCCCTCTGCATCATTTATCAAGTGCATTGCCCCGTGTAGGAGACTCTATTAGGATAACGCAAGTGTCGTTCCATACATCAACAGGAAAAAAAATGGATCCTTTATAGGATCACATGTGTGGCTGTCTGTCTCTCCGTCTATTACAGCCGATGTGCTCCAAAACTACTGGCACAAATACTTTCAAGAATTTTCAAGTGCACTAAATTAAATTTCAAAATCGATGCCATTTCCGTAAATAACGTCTCAAAAATCTAACCGTGATCGATAAATTGGTTGGTTGTTTAATGGTACGCTATTTGGGCAATTCCACTTTACCATTAAGTGTATAAGTGTATGTTGGTTGTTGCGTTTCAAAAGTACTTGCCCTTTAATAACCAGGGTCATTCCCATTGGTTCTTTATAGAGTGTGTTCTCTTAGGTGATTGTTTAATTACAGCAATATCAGAATAAATATTTACTAGATTGTCAAACGTAACGAATTTCACTCTCTAAAGAATACGATTTCCAACCAACCAATTACGACTCCATACCGTAGCAAAGTATAGACCATTTGTCCCTAGATGGCAAACCTCAATACCAAACCATAAAATCTGACATTTGTAGTGACCTTAGCAAAATATAGTCCATCTGTCCCTAGATGGCAAACCTCAATAACAAACCATAAAATCTGATATTTGTAGTGACCACGTAGTGACCTTAGCAAAGTATAGTCCATTTGCCCCTAGATGGAAAACCTCAATAACAAACCATAAAATCTGACATTTATAGTGAAGTGAATGAACCGCCGAGATCTGATAGAAGTGAATGTTGAATGAACGAAATTTATTTAGGAATACTATTATCTGAAATACCATGATTGATTTTTCAATTGTTTTATTGATTTCACAAGCTGTTTTATAATAGTGATCCGATATATTGTTTAAAAAAAGCTTTTTCTACTGAATTTCTATTATTAAACATGAAACGAAATAAAAACAACTTCAGGTTAGCTTAAGAATGTATTTATTGTCATAACATATATTTGTTGTCAAACAGTTACTTTTAATTGAAAAACAACGTCATAGATAAATATTAATCACAGATAAACTATCTCATACACATATTAATAAGTTATATAAATAAATTATAGAACAAGTTATAGACATACTCTCTCGTGCGTGTCATATCCGATGAAAAGGTCTTCATTTATTGCCTTACGTTAATTATAAAGATAATAATAAACTTTCTAAGCAGGTTTTTTTCATAATCTAATAAATGGCGCTCTGGTCGCCCCTAATTTTTCTCTTTCGTGTATGATGAATGATGAATATAGTAAATATGGTTTCAAATTGAGATAAATCCTAAGTAAGTTTTACGGATGTTCTAAAGGTGATGGAAAAATCGTGGGAAAACCTTCATAAATAACTCCATAGCTGCGGCAATGGGCTTGCCCCCTGCCACGTCTGTCTAATTTTTAGAATTTTGTGAAATAATGTTATTTTTAAGCTGAGTTTCGACAAGTTTTTATTGAAATTTAGTGTATTTATGTTTAAAGTAGTCTTTGTGAGTGATTTTTAAAACCGACATCGAGTGATCCTTGTCAAATATCGAGTTTTTGTGATCACGTCATCTTTGTTTACCTTGTATGCCAGTTAAGGACAAATCAAGTGTAAACATGTTAAATTTGCACATAGCCTAAATGACAACCAAGTGCATGCGATATTTCTTTGTCAAACCACCCGTTTCGTAAGTCATCTCTAGTACCCCAATACAAGTTGCGTAAGTCATCTCTAGTACCCCAATACAAGTTGCGTAAGTCATCTCTAGTACCCCAATACAAGTTGCGTAAGTCATATCTAGTACCCCAATACAAGTTGCGTAAGTCATCTCTAGTACCCCAATACAAGTGATAACTCAGCTCTAGTACCCCAATACAAGCGATAACTCAGCTCTAGTACCCCAATACAAGTGATAACTCAGCTCTAGTACCCCAATACAAGTGATAACTCAGCTCTAGTACCCCAATACAAGTGATAACTCAGCTCTAGTACCCCAATACAAGTGATAACTCAGCTCTAGTACCCCAATACAAGTGATAACTCAGCTCTAGTACCCCAATACAAGTGATAACTCAGCTCTAGTACCCCAATACAAGTGATAACTCAGCTCTAGTACCCCAATACAAGTGATAACTCAGCTCTAAAACGACAACAAAAAATGATTGTCTTGGTCAGCACAATATCATACAGGAAGTATTTTTTCTCAATTTCATGGCAGCAGTAATTTACGTCAAGGATATCGTTTTACAACGCAATTTATGTTGTTTTAGGAGAAATTTTATGGTTGCCAAAGTATCGTCTGGACACTGAATTAAAAATAGTGTTTACCAAGAAAGAATTCTGTCTTGTTTAAATTATGATGTTTCCTGTCCCACGCAAGGATTCCTTGCAAGCGAAAAATTGGTGTTTAATGCCAAAAAAGAACATGGAATGGATGCACACAATTTCGAGAAATGGTTTTCAAAATATATACCCAACGTAGAGGAAAGATGCCGTGGTTGTCATGGACAACGCATGGTGACACTCACTCGCGATAATTGGAAAAGGCGTCTACAACAGCCACTATAAAGAAAGTTGTACAAAATTGACTCGAATCGGTAAACAAAAACTTCGAACCCACAGAAGTAAGGGTTGAATTATTAAAAAAAGTCAAAGACCATAAACACTTGTACCAAGCATATATGTGGTATATAAATTGGCGAAAGTCCATGGGGTTTCAGAGGTATGGATGCCACCGTATCACGGCGAACTCATCCCCACTGAGCTTGTATGGACACAAATAAAAGGTTATGTGGGAAGCAAAAATAAAACTTTTAAATTAAAATAATAATAATAATAATAAATCTTTTTATTTCAGGTATAAAAACCCATATTGACAAATACCTTAAAAACTAGAGATATATTACATTTTATGAACCTAAACTAACTTAACTTAAACCTAGCTAGGGATTTTCTTCCTCGTCGGTCTCGCCTCCCTATAGCGTCTGTATACGATGCCTTCCGGCCAGTAGTCCTTGGCCAGGAACATCTTGACTTCGGCCGGCAACCGAAGTTTAAACGACAGGAAGTCCTTTGGTCTTTCTGACTCTAAAGGACTTATCTGCAGCGTCGTCCTTCTGACTGCACGGCGGAACCTGGACTTTCTTTATCCTTTCCTGGATGCGACGCTCAATGTCCTCTTTGGTCATATTCACGTCGAGCCTGGAAAGGTATATCTGCGTCGTGGGAGCGGCAGCTTTGAGGCTGCACTCGGCGGCGGGGGCGGTGCCACGCTGATTGCGGCTGCGTCTGGAGCGGCGTTTTCTGTTTTGGACCAGGATAAATCCGTCTCCATCAACGGTCGCATTCGGCGGGCCGCGGGCGGACCTGGCCAGCGGCGCGCGCGGCGCAGCCTGCAGCTTCTGTTGTTCGGCGGCGGGCGGTGCGGTGCGGGGCGCGGGCGGCGGCGGCGGGCACGGCGGGACACAGCAGCATAAAATGAAGTAAAAGAGTTACTCCCTCAAGCGGTCGCCACCATCACCCCATAATGATGGCAAGAATGTGTAGAGCAAGCAATAAAAGAGGAAGAGAAGTTTTGTGAACTCGATAGAGTTATTGACAACTTGATCGAGTATAAACTGGGGTCGGTATAAAAGATGATTCGCCAACCCAATAAGGGTTGGCGATTCATTTTTTTCTTCAAATGATAGTGATGATGATGATAATGATTAATATGTAGCCTATTCTGTATTTTAATCTCTCATTTCTCTTATAGAAATTTTATCGTATATTATTATTTTATTGTTTATTTTAGTTTATCCATGTTATTTATCATAGTATTGTAGTTTAACCTATGATTTGAAATTTGAAATATTTTGAAATATTTAAGTATTGTTAAATTTATTGTTATTTGTATGTAACATGATTATAAGTGTACTTTTACTTGTAATAAAATCCACCACCACCTTATTGAAATCGAAAAGGCCACCAACCCGCACTACTCTTATATTTTTTTGTTTTTATTTTTCAATATTGTATTAATATTTATTTTGTATCCTAATGGTCTCAATAAAGAATATTTGTATTGTATTTAAAATGTGGGATTTGTTATTTACAATACATGTTATGTTATACCTACTGAGAAACACGCTTTTATTTAATTGAATTAAGTATGCTCTTAGCACAAAGTAATTCGTCTATATAATAAATATTAAGAATGTCACTTTGATTGGTATGAAAACGTAACCATTACAGAAAAAAAAAACTGTGAAAGCATTAATATAAAACCTACCTATCTATGTAAGTACTCTTAGCGCAGGATAATTTTGTGTAACTCGTGCTTTTCGGAGACCCGGGTGGACTAAACGCAGGCGCTATATTTGGTATTTTTATAACGTTGCGAAACATTATAAAAAATAGCCAAATATAGCGCCTGCGCTGCACTGCACTGTATTAATATGATCTATGGATTATATTATTCGTTGATTTGTGGTGAACAACGTTATATTTATTTCGTATGCACAAACGAAAGGCGTTTGAAAAAAATTGAATTATGGAAAAGAGGCGGCACAAGAGCCAGGTTTTTTTCGCATGGCGTCGTTTGTTTTTGTGCAAAGAACATTGTTTTTTGGATAATTTATAATGGTTTGATATATGGTGTTGAGTGAAAATAACATCGCGAGGATGTAAAGTTTCATTATAAAGTGTTCGTGTTGTGAAATCTTTGGAACAAATCGAGAACAAGTAGCCAAAATTTTCCTAGCGCACCGCAACAGGTAGGAAAATATTCAAAAAACAGAAAAAAAAGCATAAATGTTAACTTTCAGTAAAATGAAATATTTTTCTGTATTAAATTTATTGCCTTTTCCAAATATATATAATTTATGTCATGAACATCAATAATAGTTGAGTAATATGACGATATCTGACCCCCCCTCCCTTCCATTTGTATATGCGGCCGGGCGTTGCACATGATGGGTTAATATTTTGAATTATTAGAAAAATGTTCACTGCCACTGCTTCTTTTTTCCAATGTTATACGAAATGGAGTATAGTTCGTTCGATCGCATTTTCTGTTGTGTGTCAGGTGGTGATGCAAGAGGAGCTGCTACTAGTAGAACTACGGGTCCCAGCAGCAGGCACGCTGTGGGACTTAGGCTCGGTTAGGGCTCCGCAGCCGGCCAGCATCGCCGCCGCCACCGCGGGCCTGCCGCCGCCGCAGCGCGGGACGAGACAGCCTCACCTGCAGTCCTTGTTGTCTACTAACGAGCTGTCGTATGAGCTGCGGAAGATACTCATCTCGCTAATTGGTAAGGTAATAACTATAAACAAAAAAATTAAAACACCCGCGCCCCCGACACAAATAATGAAACCTTAACACGTTGCGGGGTAACACGTCGAAGGGCGGTATTTTGAGAGTTCGTGATAGGGCACCACGCCTGGTGACGTTCAATTTTAAGTGATCAAAACTTCCAACCCGTCTGCAGACGGTCAATTTACGAAGTATGTAAAGGAGGAGCATTTTATTGTGTCATATCACACTAATTCATGATTTTGTGGTGTCACAACAAAAGCTTCAACGAACAATTTTAGGAAGTCCTTCATACACACATTGACAAGTTGCCTACTATGACAGTACGTCTTTGGACGTGTGCGTAGCTGTGTAAACTAATGGCGCGAGCAAGTTGCGGCATATTGCGCAGTGTCATTGAGCGAGTCGCTGTGAGTGCGCGTGTAGTCCGCGTTTCTTCAAGATTTAGCGAATTCTATACGGTAAATTACAATTTTTATTCATTGACTGTGTTGTATTGTGTGTGACTTTGTTTCGTACATGTGCTTTTGTGGTTATATTACGATTCGATTACGATCGATTCATTCTTACACGTAAGTGGGTGGTGAAATTAACCGGTGTTACAAAGTGGAGTATGCATTGAATAACTGGCAACACGTGGGCACACTTGAGCCTCTGCCATCCCGTATGGTAAAATACTTGACGCTTTATTTGTTTGTTTATAAATAATTATATTTCTCCACTCTGGTTTCATCACTTTAATCTGCTGTTGTAAGAAATCTTTCCCAAATGTATATGTTTTTCAGATGTCATCAAGAAAAAAGAAACCCGATAGGCGGTCAACCCTCTTTAGTACTGACACGGAGCCTGACATAGAACAAATTTTCCATGATCCGTACAGTGATGAAGATGGTGAGTTCGGATCAGATGGTAATTACGAACCAGACCATAGTGTTATTTTGAGCAGCAGTGAGGAAGAAATATTTTTATAATTCTGTTCCGCTCTCAGAAAAGCTGTTGTACCTTAAATCTCGTACATGCAGGAACCCTAAGAAGCAACCGAAAGAGAAACCCTTCTATTTTGACCAAGAAAAAGGTGAAAAAAGGCGAACATTGTTGGCTCAGGAAGAACAAGGTGTATGTCAGCAACTGGATGGACAAGTATTGATGCTGACAACGATGGATAATCCAGAAATGATCGAAGTAACTAACAGACGTGGACAACAATGCAAGAAGCCCAAAGAAGTAAATAAAAATAAAATAAAATAAAAAGCCTTTTAATATCTCATAATAAAAAAATAGGGTTTAACATTTAATTTTTCATGCATTAAATAAATTTAAATTAGGTACATTATTATTTTCAGTATTATAGCAGATTGATTATCTTTTGTCGTATATTATTGTTGTCGTGCTAATTTTATGAGAGCCCTGATCGGGTGAAGGCCTCCTCTAAGCGATGCCACTCTTCCCTATCTTCCGCGCGTTTAAGCCAGTCCTTTCCTGCGACCTCCACAATGTCGTCCGACCATCTCTTGTTTGGCCGTCCCGGTCGTCGTCGTTCTTCTTCTGGTCCCTTCCACTCCGTCGTCCAAAGAAGTAGCACGCTATAATCAATTTATCAAATGATCAAATGATTAGTTACTCGTCTCATCGCCACGTAGACAATCCGATGGTACAAAAAAGTACTTTTTCATATGCTGGACATAGCAGCGTGGAATGCCTTATATTTATGCAAAAAGTACGTAAAACACAACAATAAATACCAGTTTGTTGAGTTTAGGGATCAGTTGATAAGGAGTCTAACAAAGCTTGAACGAAACATAGTCGAAAAAGATCTTGTGACAAACCAAACCAACCAGAGCAAAAATATATATGCACCAACTGCATCTTAAATAGCAGAAGTAGTGCCAGAAGCTTATGCTAAAAGCCTTGGTCACTGGCCATTACGAATTGCAGCAAAAGAAAACTCAACAAAGAAATTTGCTTTTTTGAAATGCAGAGTTTGTAAAAATCATCAACAACGTCGCGAAACTAGCTACAGATGCAAAGGGTATCAAGATTCTCCAAAATTGTTTCCAACTTGCTTTGAAGAATGGCACATTAACTTAACTACTAATAAGTAGGGAGCTATAAACCTAACAATAACTTTGCTAGAATTATCGATTTTTCATTTCATACGTAGTTTTTCAGATAGTGTTATAGATATTAGAGTTTATCAAACGGAACCGCTAGAAGGCTAACTGATCTCATTAAAATATGTCAAGTTTATATAAGAATAGAGAGATGAGTATATTATTTTGTTTTCCAGAAGTCTACAATTATATTATGTTTGTATTTGATTAGATTGTACGGTGATATGGAATCAATGGTGACTAAGAAGACATTTCTATGTTCGTGCGTACAAGCCATATCTTGTCATTGATTATTTTGAATATTACTTAGATATTTCATTGACGTCTCACTGGGTTATGATGATAGTTTATTTTTGTTTCCAGAGGTCTCAAGTATTTTAGCTTGTTTTTGATAAGATGATATTTTTCGTTATTTTCGTTTAGGCATGCTGAGAATGATTATCATTGACTGATTAGTGATTTATTACGTGATATATATTTGATTAAAGTTTAAATTTGATTTGGATGCATCTTTTAATTAACCATGGCCATTGGCCCATGAATATTCATAAGTAAACCTATAGATCCCCTTCTTTGGCAGTCCGCCTGTAGGCGTGACATCTGTAACTTATGGTTATAGAAATGTTAAATATGTCAACCCGCCAACAGGCGGCTCCGCCTGTGGCTGGACTGGCAACATGTCCAGACATTGTATTGATCTGATGTGACACTCCGTCTACGGGCTGCTCCGCCTGTCAACGTGAGTGTCACAATAGTCACTAATAAAAATGCTTGTTGTGACAGCCCGCCTATAGGCGGTCCCGCCTTCCCGCCGCCCATAGGCGGTACCGCTTGTGGCCGTAACTGTCACATTGCACTAAAACAATCCTTTGATATGTGACACACCGCCTGCAGCAGGTTCCGCCTATGGATGTAAGAGTCACAAGCGAAGTTGATACATTCTAATGTGTGACACCACGCCGCTAGGCGTTAAGATGAAATGTATGGAATTCTGAAGTGTCATAATGCAAATTTTGGAAATCAAATTGTGTCCCGCAACGTGTTAAGAAGCCGGCGAACAATGAAATTTCCATACAAACCTGATACCATAATCATTTTCGATTAGAGAATATTTCAACGTATACAGGGTGACTGGTAAGTCGACCTACATACGTTGGGAGATGCTAGCACGGATCAAAACCAACCATTGTTACTATAAAACACCCTACCCGAAAATTTACCGTTTTCGAGTTAGGAGCCTTTAAAGAAGGGGAAAAATCCCACTTTTCAACATATTTTGCACCAATTTTCCTAATCTAGGTGTATGTAATAATACCTAAACTTTTCTTTTCGTCTCGGCCTCATTAATTTTTGGATTATTCTAAATGATAAAACTTTTTCACATCAGCTTTTCTGTAATGCATTTTCCCCATGAATTGACCCTGTTTTGATGTTCATCATCAGAAGTCTACTCCCATTTACAGAAAACCGCATCAAAATCAGTCCATTCGTTTGACCACTATTCCTTTTAAAGCAGATAACTTTCAAACGGCTTAACCGATTTTAACAAAACATATACATATAAGGACCACCGCAGAGATGTCTACTTTTATTTACAGAAAACGGCATCAAAATTCGTCCACCTGTTTGACTTCTAGAGTGCCACGGACAGTCATACAGACAGACAGACCGACAGACTTGCAGACGCTTCAAGCTTATAACACCCCCTTTTGGACATCGGGCGATAAAAATAAAATAATTTTGCCCTTACAACATCTTAAAACCCTTTTTTTTAAATCACCGGTCATCTTAGAGTCCGCTACCTTATCTACTTTGTCGCCCAATTTTCCCAAGAATAATAAACATTTTATTTGACTATTGTACCTCATTGAATAGCTAGAGAACTGGAGATGTTTAAGGTTTTGTTTGCACAAACAGTTACTAGATTTTTTTTTGGTGACACTGCTTCAAAGTCAACCCATTAAGTAAACATGCGATATTCGGTTTTCACCATAAGCCTGTATTATAGGTTTTTTTTTGCTGTGGTCGGTTCTTTTTCGGTTCGGCGAGAGTACTTCTTCATTCTTAGCGTTACCCGGGTAAGTTGAGCCCGGGTAACTGGCTTCTTAGTTCCTCTTACTTTCGAGGTTAACAGATGAAAGACCACATGCTCTGTTTTTCAGTTTTCAGGAAAAACTCTTTAACTTTTCAACTTCGAAACTTCAAAACATGTTTACATAATGAATTTTGACATTACTCCACCCAGAGTGCCGGTGAGAGCTATAGATAAAGACTATATAAAGCGTATGAAAAGATCAAATGGCATGTTGTCAAAAACTAATGTGTCAAAGATGTAAATAGAAGCAATTTTTATAGTTGAGTTATTCCTACGAACAGAGCTGAAATCAAGTCCATTACATGAGTAAATCGCAAGGTTGGACTATTTATCAGACGACAATAGTGGATTGCAAGGCTCAGGTCCTATAAAACGAGAAGAGGATGTCTCACCAAATTTTCAAACCCTGACCGTATTTGATAAGTCATTTTAGGGTGCAGCGGTTAATGTAGCGAAAACTTTGAAATTTGAAGAAAAAACCCAAAATGCAATTTGTTGGCTGACCCTCTCAAACTCATGTATGTACGCAAGAACCTTACAACATTTTCCAAAATTAGCGATAGCTGTAATGTTAACCTAAGAAATAATCACAGACTGTGTGCGCCCCGATTTAGACTGGCGAAGGTTAGCAATTCTTTCAAGGGTCAGTGCATTCTCTACTATAATAAGATACCTCTGGAGATTTTGAAATGGCCATTTGAGCAATTTAAAAAGCATGTTAAAGCGACTTTGTCAAAAAAGGGATATTACAATGTTCAAGATTACTTAAATGACAGGACTGTATGGGGTTAATCTAGCTCAACACAAGCCTTGCTGTTAATAATTTTGTAATTATTTATTCCTGATTATTAATCATAATAATTAAATTTTTCATATTTGTAATAGTTAAGCACAACCTATTTTTAAAAGAGATCTAAAAATCAATCTGTGGGAGTTTCTACGCCCTTCTTCTCCCACAGTGGTCCAATGTAGAGAAGAGGCAAAATTGACGTTTGCTAAGTATATGTAAATATCTACAGTAATAAAGTACTTTGACTTGACATGTATTGTCACTTTAAAAGTTTAAGTGACACTCACAGACCCAGTGCATTTTCAGCTTAACATTTATTTTTTTATTTTATTCTGTACTGAACTTTATGGATATCTTCAGAATGTTTAATGGACCAAAATTCTGCTTACGTCTTCATTACTATTGTCCTTTAAAGTTTTTACGGTTGACCTGAACAGTTCTTCTGGAGACAAGGAATTACTTAAAGTTTGAATACGTCTTCTTTTATGTCTTGAGCCCATTTCTTCGAATGGTTTCCTCCGAGTAAAAGAAGTGGAAGCTTCATGTACCCTAAGAGGTAGATTTTCTATATTGTCAGATGGCTCATTGTCAATAACATCAACTTGTTCTCCTTCAGAACAGAAGAAACTGGGCCATGCTATATGTTTTTCTAACCACTTTTCGTTCTTTTCAGGAAAATTATTGAAATAATGATTAGGAGCAGTCCATCTACGTTTCATATTATAAATATACTTCCGGCAAAATTCTGAGAAAATCATAGTGCTTTCTTCATTCAATTGCAAGCCAAGCTCCTATTAGATGTTCACAAAATTTTGCACTATCCAAAAATTGTTTAAGCTTCTCTTTTAGAAACATAACAAAGCCGATATTATTCACAACATATTTTGTATCGATCGCGAATATTTGAGAATGGCAAAGAATAGTTAGCACTGTTAGTGAATACTTGAAATTATTTATAAAGGCCATTACTGGGCCCTCCTTCTAGGCTTAAAATAATTTACTGTACAAGATCAACAATCTAGAGTAAATACCACAAAATATGATGTAGGATTGCAAGTTGCTTAAAAATGTATAAAATCAGATTGAATACATAATCATTACATAGTCAGATATTGTCTTATAAGAAGGAAAAATAGAAGGTGCAAGAACAAGGGGAGGACCACATGCACGCTGGTGTAGTCACACTTACAGGAACACCTGCAGCTTGGTCTACATGAGGCAATACACGCAGACCAGGACAGAACAAGATGGAGATACTTGGTCAAGCCCCGTACCAACAACCATGACAGTCATGATGAGAGGCTATGAATATCATTAATAAATTATGTCTATGCCTATGTAAGTTATATGTCAATCCTCAGCCATTAGGAAACGACTAGAAAAAATAATAATAATAATAACAATACCTTGGACCTATTTACACACATTGATCTAGCCCCAAACTAGGATTCCCTGTATCTTGGGTACTAGACAACGATACACTTACACAAAAAGGAGTCATAATGCGTTTGCTTAATTTATTATTCAATATAGAGTAAATTTAAGTCTATCAGTGTGGTGGGTTATATCGCCAAAGTACCTAAGTTCAGCTTCGATTATCCGGAGAACCGGGAAGTCCGGGGCCATGTTATGTACGTGGTGTTGTACACAAATACACTTAGATTTAGCTTACAAAAAACCAGCTCAAGCACTTAAGACTTGGTACTTATAGAGCAAATTAGATATCGCTCCATACATTGTTTTTATGAAATTAATTTTGCTCGCAAATTATACCATTTACTACAAAAAGTGCTCTAAAACATATGATTGCCTTAATTAGGACTATCAATTACCGTAGATAAAATAATGATATGTAACATAAGACCATAGTCCGCAATTTCGAAATCCGTCCCACTGTGCGCCCGCACGCGTCAGGAGAGATAGCGATATGTCGAAAGAACATCGGCGTTCGCTTCATATTGCACTTTATCGGCTGTCCGCGGGTTTCTTAAGTCTGAAATTTGACTGACATGTTTCCCAGTTAAGTTTTGTGTAACTTTTGAACTACAGAAATGATTTTAATAAAACATGGTTAAAAACGATTGCAGGGAATTCTACTATTATTTAACAAAATGGCATTCGAATTCATCCACTACTCGTTTGAGTACTAGAGTGCCGCAGATTGATACAAAGACCCTTCAAACTTATTGTTTCGTCGGGGGTTAAGATAGTAAATTATGCACCAAGGGGATAAAGCACTATTTTATCACACGGGCGCGATATCGAATCCTCACGTAACGAAGGACTCCAGATTCCAGAAGGAGCGAAGCGAGGGTGTGACGAAGGGGTGAGCGAAGCGAGGGTGTGACGAATTAATTACCGAGCAAAGCGACGGTATTAAGACTGAGTCCTGAGTGCAGGGAGGGATTCAGGCGTACAAAGATAAAACAGCTTTATCCCCGAGAGGTATACTCTACTTTCCGTACCTCTTGCGATAAAATATAAAAAGCAAGGCTTATTTGTCCAGTTGCAGCGCGTTGCAAAAATCGCAGTTTTTGTTTTATTTAAAATGAGTTCCATTCTGCTCGCCGAGCCAGTAAAATTTTGAGCCGGGCTGCCCCTCCACCGCCGCCCCTGCCCCTGTGGAGCGGGCTACTGAGCGCCGTGCGTATTTCACGAAATTAGATTTTATAACCATAGCAATAAGAACTAAGAAAAGTGAAAATCTTTTAATCCCTGAAAATATCTAGGTTGTCTAACATAAAGAAATTCAGTAGAACTTTTTGTCACCACTAAAGCCTTGATTTAGATAAGGTTTGCATGATATACCTATATAAAGTGTAATTTTCGAGCAGGTGCTAAGAAAAATATATTTGTAGTCATCCCTAAACCGTAAAAAAATATTTATATTTATATTTGTCTGTCTTATTAAGAGCGTGTTTCACGTTCAGTTTCTTTATAAACTAGCTAGCTAGTTCATAAAGAAAATAGTAGCTGAAATATTAAGCTGCTGTGGAGAAAATATAAATGGTGATATCACATCCACAGAGGCCGGCGCTCGCTTGGCGGCAAGCGGGCGGAACTACGAGAATACGCTCGCTCAGCTCTCGGCGGCCCTCGACGAGCCTCACCGGCACCAAACCTCCAACGAAGTGATCACGCCGGAGGAGATAGCTCTACGCCTTAAGGAGGACACACAACAGCAGTCTGCCAAAGAGGATAAACCGAGCGAAAGCGAAACATACAAACGCGCGGCGCATTTGCTCGCTTTTCTAGACAAGTTCAAACGTTGGCGTGTACGCGTATCTGAACCTCCTAACGCGGTTTCCGTTGCAGCACTGGTCGAGTTAGGGTTCTCTAACGAAGATGCTGACTCGGCATTGCGGCGTACAGGCTGCAACGTGCCCGCCGCCGCTTCGTATCTAGTAGGCGAGCGTGGATCCAGCATCTTCGAGTTGGTCGACGGGTTGCCCGACGGGCTTATTCTGCAATCCCTGTTGAAGCAACCTCAGATCCAAAGGGGCTTGTTGAACACGCGGATGCTGCTGGCGTTCATCGCGATGGTGGGGCAGACGGGCAGCGCGGCGCTCTGGCTGAACTCGCCGCACGGCAGCCCGCTGCTGTCGCAGATATCGCGCACGTACCACTCAGAGAAGTATTGTCTGGCGGTGAATCAGTTCTCGGAGGCGCGCGCTGGCGAGTCTACGCCTTCTACTAGCAGGCAAAGGAATTAGAGACCATAAATTGTTGTGGCGATTTGCTAGCCCCCTGTCACGTCTTAGATTTTTTAATAACTGGCTTCAACGTTACTATGGGAAAAGGCGTGAAACTATGTTATTTCATTTTGTTTTTTTACTATCGAAATATTTTGTGATTTGAAAATCTGGTAGTAAAATGTTCTCGAAATAATCTGTGCGCGAAATAGTTTCGCAGCCACTCGTAATAAAGCCAGGGGTGCATCGGAAATGTCACATGGCTAGCAAGTCGAGTCGTGAGCACTGGGCAGCGACAGCACTTGCCAAGAAAAATGCGAAGCTTTAGGCCAGGCCATGTTTTAAAAATCCTCACTTAATCTTATTATATGCCTTATTTTTTGGAATTATACATATATATTTCTTTTTGTTGTTATTTTTTTTTGCAACGAAACCATGGAAGAATTCTCATGTGGCTTATGCGTTTGCGGTTAAGTTTTTTTTTTATTTATTTGCGCGCGGCGCCTAACCGAATCCGCTTAGTACGTGGGCCCCTTAGGCTATGTAGGCACTGTCCGGTTATCCGCACGTCGGATGGCCGCTCAGCTATCCGGAAGCCCAAAATTGTATGTAAACCGTATAATCTATACGCATTGCAATGCGGCTGCCGCCCATCCACTCCGGTCGCTCGGAGCGCTGCGGCCAGGTGTGGGACAGTCCTATAGAACGAGAATAATATAAAAGAAAGAGTCACCATCTGTTAATTATGGTAGAAGTTAGTTTTTTAAAGTTTCTTCAAATAATGACTCTGCTGAAATTCGGATAATAAATTCATGATTGTGTCGTTTTAACAAAGTGCGGATATATTTATCTGACTTAATGAACTACAATACAAGTTTTCAGAGGGCTGACGCAATTTAAAATTGAGATTTTGTCAAAGCGAAAGGTATATTTTTCTATATGGTCACCCAAAAATAATCTTTATTATGTTTACTGGCAACAATGACAAAACAGTGTTGCCGATTTAGTTAGAAAATGAAAACACTTCTATTTTATTTTAATAAGTATTACTAGTACTACTTTTATCAAACATGCCATTTTGACATGACATTCTTCCAGTAACGAGCAATGAATGTGTTATTTTTCTGGTTGTAACTTCTTTGTTATATTTATGTGCATTGTGCAACAAAAAACCCATTAAAATTAGCTTATTACTGGAAAATACCCATCGAAAGAATTTAATGTACTTATATATACAGTATGGATATATCAATTCGTTTTAACTCTGAATACTAGATGGCGCTTCAATCTTGTCATGCATAAAAGTCCCGAGAGAGGGCTCTCTTTTCTCTCTTTGGCTGCGGCCCGACTGGCGGATAGCCGATGTGCATACCCTCTGAGGGGCCACATTGGAATTTGTTGATTCCAAGTCTGAGGATTTAGTAAGAGGTCCCAAACTATTTGTAAAAAGAAGCTATAATTTGTAAAAGTCCCCCATCAAAACTTATTACTGGTTAAATGTGGCCCCTCAATCCGCACATGTGAAATTTCCTATCTCCGAATTTACTGAAAATAAAAATAGAACTTGTTTGCCAACATTTAGTAAAGAATTTGTAAAAGTGATAAGTTCCAATCTGAACCTATGCTACAGTCAGAAAAGTATGTAAAGTTGGTCCCTCAAACGACGTTTATCTAAAACTTCTTGTAACGTTTATTATTAATGTATTGAGTAAATAATAATAACTTTTCAATAAGTTTTAGTAGATATCGTAAAGAATGTCCTACTATGAGTTTTTTTTTGTATCTTTCACCATTGTGGAGCAGTAACGTATGACAACGTGGTCCCTCAAACGACACGATCAGCTCCCGTCTCGCTCTATTTTCATGTACTGGAGTGTATTTCTTGGAATGCATTAAATACTAACATTTACTTAAAATGTTGTGCTAAAAGATCACGTTCTTTATTGTACCAAAAATTCAAGTCCTATTAAGGTTAATTCAATTCAAAATTTCAATCAAAACGTCCATAAAAAGCGCGCATACGGTACCCACACGACAATACCACTTTTGGAACTTTTACATGGCATATTAAGTTATTCTGAAAGGTTTGAATAATTCCTCACCGAATGAATGGATTGCCGATTTTTGTTTTTGCTGTACATAATGTTTATAATTATTAATTATTAAGATAGTTTATAAACTGCCAAAGGAGGCTGAGGCACGAGGCATGACGATCCTGGCAGCCTCCAGCCGCCGACTCTATGACTTTGACATGGGACTGAGCTTGACTTGACGGATTGACTTGATTTCTTAGGTGAGGTAATAGAAATAAGATTTATGGGCGATTCCTGCTCAAAATATAACCGGTTTATTACAAAATATAACTGATCACAGCCACTTTCCGGATTTGTGTATTATTTACCTAAATGAAATATGATTTGCCATCTCCCTAGACACTAGCCAGCTATTTAACCGGAAGGAAGCCGCGCTTGCGCCACAATCTCTAAGTGAATATTGTGAAAGAAGGCTCGTCACGACATGAATAATAAAAAAGGTAATAACTAAAGATAAAAAAAACATATAACATAAACATATACATATAACTAAAATATTAAGTAACAGATTACTCCCTTTATTTATTAACGTGTTCGTAACATCTTGAAAAACCAAAAAAATATACATTTACCTGTTCGAATCACCACCGTGTATTTTCAGAGACATATGCAAAAATGTTCTATAAATATTTTTACATGTTTTTAACAGTTGTGGTTTGCAGATTAAAATGACTGTAGTACTGACTGGCTGACTGTGTACACTTTGACAAGAAATGCTTAAATAACGGCAACATTAGTAGACTACTTCGTGTTTTTTTAATGACATAAGTATTTGGCTTGTCAATCTAAATACTGACAGACCACGATAACAAGAGAATACTCCAAATATCTAATTGAACAGCATACACAATGCAAACAAACAAACAGAGAATAGTCGAATCAGTAGGTACCGCCTTGACCGTTCTCTTGTTATCGTGGTGGCTCTATTACGCAGTGGTACCCGAATATATCACATATGTTGCCATTACTTAAATGTCTAGCATTTCTTGCCAAAGTATAGTAATAGTTTATTTATTTATTTTTATGCTACGTAGAAAACTAGAAACTACTATACTTACAGTAAACAGAAAAACCACGAAAAAAACTCAATTATGTTAACCTGCAATCGACGCCATTTCCAAAAAACATAATTTTAATTAAAAAAATATACAAATTGTGCAGTTGTATGGTTATTGATAAATATTTTGTAAAGGTTTCGAGCGAAATCACTCACCAGACTTTCTGAATACTGAAATAGACAATTCGGAGCGTCCTTGTTTATCGTCACTTTTATTACCGCCCAAGACCAAAAAAATAAGTGAGACAAATTATGAAAGAAGAAACGCCTGCCACAACGCCTGACAACTATTTGCTCAAAGTGTAGACATTGAAGTAACTAATAAAAATATGGCCTTACTCATAAAAAAGTTAATTGACTGTTTAGCGCAGTGTTTTGTCCTTTTCACAAGTTGAGTAAATGTCAAATGTCAAAACAAGACAAAACACTGAATTAAACAGTGAATTAACTTTTTTATAAGTAAGGCCGTTGTTTAAAATTTCTCAAAATTAGTTTTATACCTACATTTTGAAAACGTACTGATAGTAACTTTTTCGGGTAGGTTCTTATAAGAAGTAATTGTATAAAATAACATTCTTCAAATTGTTTTGTTTTGTTATGAATATATTTATTGTTAATCGAAATACGTATTTTTTCCAAATTTTACAGTCAATAGACTGTCAAATTTGTAGCCCTATGTGTTTAATAATGTAAAAGTTATCACATTCCCATAAAGTCCCAAAAGTGGTATTGTCGTGTGGGCACCGTATGCGCGTTTGTATGGACGATTTGATTAAATGTTTGTTTTTATATGACTTGAATTTGGGTACAATAAAGAACGTGATCTTTTAGTACAACATTTTAACTAAATGTTAGTATTTAATGCATTCCAAGAAATACACTCCAGTACATGAAAATAGAGCGAGACGGGAGCTGATCGTGTCGTTTGAGGGACCACTTGTCATACGTTACTGCTCCACAATGGTGAAAGATACAAAAAAAAAACTCATAGTAGGACATTCTTTACGATATCTACTAAAACTTATTGAAAAGTTATTATTATTTACTCAATACATTAATAGTAAACGTTATAAGAAGTTTTAGATAAACGTCGTTTGAGGGACCAACTTTACATACTTTTTCTGACTGTAGCATAGGTTCAGATTGGAACTTATCACTTTTACAAATTCTTTACTAAATGTTGGCAAACAAGTTCTATTTTTATTTTCAGTAAATTCGGAGATAGGAAATTTCACATGTGCGAATTGAGGGGCCACATTTAACCAGTAATAACTTTTGATGGGGGACTTTTACAAATTATAGCTTCTTTTTACAAATAGTTTGGGACCTCTTACTAAATCCTCAAAGACTTGGAATCAACAAATTCCAATGTGGCCCCTCAGAGGGCATGCACATGATAGCCGGACGGTCCCTGTACGCACAACGCGGATTCATCAATGCATGCGGTGGCCAGTTTGCGGCTGCTCAGGATTGAAAAAACACGTGTACACGCTCTTAAAATCAACTATGAACTTTGATACAGACCGATTTATAATTAAAGACAAAACAGACCATTAATCTGGAACTCGAAATCCGCAGAATAATCTTAAAGAAACTTACGTCATAAAGCTTAGGAAGAGTAGGTGGATACCTAAGGAGCGAATAAAACAAAATAATAGAATGAAATAACAGGATGCGAATAAAAAACTCGGTGAGTACCTACCTATAAATTTATTTAAACATAGTTTAATGATGATGGTGTCTCAGCTAAATTAAATGTAATTATTCTGCCAGCTTGCCCTCACTTCGTGCATGAAATAAGCAACGAATAAGTATCGATATCTCAATGCAGTTGTTGTTTCTGCGCAATCTCTCTCGAGCAATTATGTCAGTCAGTGGCTCATTTAGTGAGTCGTCAAAGAATATCCATCTCTGTCTCTGACGGAGTTCTGTAAAATGCACGCCGACTTAATAATATCATTAATTAAATCGATATTGACATGAATATGTCTGTGGAAACTGCGTCACTTATTGACAAGTATTCCAAAAGTACATTCAACGTCACGTCTTACTTGTAACATCTAAATCACGTCGTAGATATGGACGCATCACGGTTGCCTCATCCCCTACAATGACGTGGGGGAAATAATTGCTATTGGATTCTGAAATCGGCGCAGTTTCAGGAATGATCAAGCTATTTTCCTGCAGTTCTTTATAAAAGCTTGATATAACTGAATCACCGAATCCCTCCGGCCGTTTTCGCAACTGCGATTCGCAACCAGTTGCGAATTAAGAATTTTTATTCCTTGTTCGCAACCATTTGCGAATCAAGAGAACTTTTTCCTTAACCGCAACTAAGCATCCTGATGACTAAGTTTCGCAATCAGATGCGGCAAAAGATGTAGTTTGCCTTATTAGCAACCTCCGATAATAGTTTGATGATGATTGATATTTTTTTGATTTGCCTAGAAACTTTTTAAGAGCTTACAGGCCACTACAAAAATATCGAGTAGACAAATAATAATTATCTAATCTTGACAATTAAGTATTTTTTGTTGTCCTTACATGTCCAACCTAACACGAAGGATAAAGGGGGCTTCGCTTCGCTCACCCCCTTTACCGCAGCATTTTGCCCTGATATTTGCTGTGTAAATCAGTATTTTTAATGTGCAGTTTAATATTTCCCTTCATAAAATACAACTGCTGGAAATATACAATTCTGATATAGTCAAACGTTTTTGTTGAAATACATACAGCGTGAGACACGTTTCTAGATTTATTGGACTACCTTGTCAAATACCGTATTGGTTATGTTGAGTTAGACAGTTGTTTGCTTACCGGAATACCCGAAGACAGTCTGATCGGTTTTCTTTGTAACAGAGAGCATAATGACTGAGAGAGAAAATATGTCTCAGAGTTCTCCTGAGATCTTACCTATCTACAGTAAATGACACAAACCAAATGACACGAGGCCGGAAATAAAACATCGATGAAGGTATGTACGTTCTTTTAATTCAGGTCAAATCAATGTGATGTAGTTAGTAACATTATCATTGCATTAAGTGTCTATAAAGTATATTTATTGCTATAATTATAACTGCAATCACTATCGCTTTACACTTTAAAGGCTTATGGTAGTAGGTCATGCCCGACGTTAGTTAAGAAAGCGGCGCAACCCAAGTCACATAGTTATCATGTCGAGTACCGAACTAATAACTAACAAGACCTGTCGCGACGGGCGTCGCAAACCGCCTCTGTATTTTAGGGGTGGCCCCGCCCTCGAGTTTTCCGCGGAGCGAAATTATTAATTTTAATAAATGAGCCGCTCGCTGCGCTGCGCTCCACCGGCGCCGGTTGGGAACCAGTGGTGACCAGCCGGGTGATCTACCGCTCTCTCGGCTCCTGCCCGCTCTTCTTCTTATACTTATCGCAAGCCAACATCCTTCTCCCATGCCTGTTGAGATCGCCCTTGGACTTGAACCCAGCGCCGCAAGAATCACACCGATACGGTCTCTCGCTCGTGTGCTTGTACACCACATGGGTCCGCAGCGATATCTCACTTGCGAACTTGGCCTTACACTGCAGGCACGGGAACGGACGATACTGTGTGTGAAGCAACATGTGCGGCGCGACCGAACACTTTTTGTTAAATCTTTTCTGACACACATCGCACTGGTATTTTCTCACGCGTTTGTTGACCCTGCAAGAGTGGATTTTTAGGTCGTAAGCGCGACGGAAGGCGAATTTGCAGTATACACATTGGTAAGGGCGTTCGTTGGAGTGCGTTTCCTCGTGTGTGCGTAAGTGCTGTTTTGTCGTGTATGTTTTAGGACAGAGCGTGCACGCGTGTTTTTTATCTCCCGTGTGAACATCCATGTGTCGACTGAGCGCACCAGATGTAGCGAATCGTTTGCCGCAATCGCTACACGTATGCCGGGACTCGTGAATATTCAAATGGTTTTTCAACAGTATTTCGGTTTTAAATTCTTGGTCACATATCGCACATTTGATTTGCATATCATAGTGTGATCGTATGTGGTGTGCAAAGTTTGCTTTGCTTCCGGTAAACTTAACGTTGCACTCTCGGCAGTCGAAGTGGAATTTCTTCTTTGTGTGATGCAATTCGTGTATTACGTAATCGCGGTGCTGTGTGAAGGCCAGTTCACATGGCTCGCACATGTAAGTTGTTGTGTCGTGAGCGTGTTGAGCGAGTTTGTGTTGGATCAGTTCTGGGTTGGAGTCGAAGCGGGAGAGACAGAGAGCGCACGTGAATATCGTCGGTTTCAGTCGCACTTCACCGTGTTTCAGCATGTGTTTTACGAAACCTGCGGACAAATTATAATAATGCTATTAAGGTACATCACATGTGCATCATAAAAATATTAAGACATAATGGGCCTTACCACAAAAAAATAAACTCTGTTCAACACTTGTTTAAAAACAAAAGTGTATGGGATTTGACGTTTGTTTTCGGGTTAAACGCTGTTTAATATTTTTTATGGTAACACGGTAAATGTCGAAAAAAATCGGCCATTTCTTTGTATACACTCTTGTGTATAAAAAGTGTCACTCTTACAGTTAAGACAAATCTAACGACAACTCTCATCCATCAAGCCGTTTTGGCTACAGAGCGTGCCAAAGAAATATACGAACATACACACATACACTCGAAAAACATAACCCTCCTTCCGGCGCAATATCGGTCAGCAGATACATCAGAAGCATTATGACGCCCTTCGCGACCAAAGTAACGATAGTTTCAGGATGTTCTTGGATAGCATCCCTCATGTGCCGTGTTCGCGGCGGCGCGGCGCCAACTTGCCGCAAGGGCAGATAGGGTACACTATCCGATGCTGTTTCTTGACAAGGTTCTTACCGACATTAGATCAAATTGATTACCTACGTTAGGCTCCCTTAGTCAATAACTCAAAGCGACCGAAAGGTGTCTGAAACGTTGTCTATGGAAGCCTGGCATATACATTTTTCCCATGTTTCATATTTCATAATTATTTTTTGTACACAGATGTTTTACAAGTTAAATACAAAAGCAACCAGCACGATGAATGAAAAAATACATTTTCGGGTGGATTGTATATGCGAGAAACGTTCGATGCAAACAAACGATCTTCTTTGTAAAAAAGTGATATTATATACATTTCCCATATTTAAACTTTAATATTTAAGTCAATTTTACACTAAGTCGATTTTCTTTCTAGATTGTAGTTAGTGAGTAAGGGGAGCTGCTATTTGCTTGTGTAGATGTTCACCGAAAGATTGTCAAAACAGATAGTTGATAAACTAACGTTTTTTTTTCTCGTTAGTTGGTCAACTATCGACAAATAGTTGTGCGTAGCGTATTGCTTACTATATGACGCGTTAGGTTAAAACCGATAAATAGTAAACTGGTTTAAACTAGAAGTGCTAACGAAATACCAGGGCTAACACTGCGGTAGCTAAGGTGAAGGCTAGAGGGGGCGAGCGCAGCGAAGCCCCCGAATAGTCTTCGTGTTAGGTTGACATGTAAGAACAAAAGAAACGTCAATTCTAAACCCTGTCGGTCTGGTTTACTATCTGTCGATAGTTTATCAATTAACGCGTTAGTTTTTCAACTAATGGATTTGACTATCTTACGGTGACATTCACTCTTACAATGACGCTCCGCGCGACTCGCGCTTGCCGCGCATTTTATCGCGATATTAAGGCATTCCGCACACGGAGTGCTAAGGCGCCTCGAGTTCGATACGTGTATCGAACTCGAGTCGTCTAGGTCGCAGCCGTACAACTCCGTTATTGCACACGGTCCGGCGGGCGGGACTACTACGGGGCATGCTACTGGCTAAGCAGATTCAGATTCAGATTCTTTTTTTTTATTGAACATAAATAAATAAATATGTAATCTTATTCAACGTCAAAATTATACTTACTTATAACTACAAGCATTTTTTTTATATAAAAAAAGACTACACCGTTTCGGAAGGTGGGCCTCGGGGTTAAGAAGAAACGGCAAGAAACTCCCCCATACCTTCTTTTTAAAAAAGTGACTTTACAACAGGTACTGGTTTCGGTCTAAGGAAATTCGCCGGCGAGTGATAGACTTGATCCATCGCCCCTCGTCGAATTACTGTGCGCTGAGATGGTATGACAGACCGCGTAGTCCCATGTGCGAAATCCTTGCTACTGGAGAAGCATACCAGCACGAAATGCATCGCAGCCGCGTATGCGCATCAAACTCGAGTGGACTTCGAGTAGCTCCATGTGCTAAAATGTAAAACACCCCCACACAATAAACAAAACCCTACGTCTAAAATTTGGCTGACTTGCTTCCTTATTAAGCTGATGAGCTTTCGAACAATGACTGAACTGATGTGAATAAAACACGGCTGAGAACTATCGCAGGGAAGTCTACCACCAGTTACAGAAAACCGCCCTAAAATACGTCCACACGTTTGATCGCTAGGGTGCCACGCACAGACACAAACACGGAAAGGTAGACGCTTTTAACTTATAAACTCTCGAGGAGCGATAAAAAGCGCGATAAACGCGGACATGCTGGGGGTGCTGTACAAATAAATATTTTGTAAAAGTTAGCACATGTAAATATCTATATATGAAACTGTGTGGTGTGTATCTCACCGTTTTTCGTGAAGAACGACACATTGCACTGGGAACACTCGAAGATCTCGTCTCCCTCGGTTTTAATTTCTTGCGGTACACGCTTGCCTCTGAAAATTTAATTGAAGGTAAACTCATTAAAAAGGTTAATCGAATTGGTGTAGGTGTGATGTATCGTTTATAAATGTTGAAGTAACGGGAGATCTATGCCAAACATATAAACATAAACATTTATATACCAGCACATACATTGCTTGTGACCCCACACTAGGATACCCCGTGTCGTGGGATCCAGTCAACACTAGTGTTTTCGGAACCGGTATTCTTTTTGAGAACCGGGAATTTCGGTACTTTTGTATTACGGAACCGGGATTTCCCGTTTTTTTCGGTATTTTCGGTTCTTGCTAGTTTTTGTCATAGAAAACAAACAAGGGTTATGCTTCAAAAGTAAACTAAAATTCTGTATTCAAGTTACTTTAATTCGAAATTTTTTCTTCTATTTTCTGTTCTCATACCTAGTAGTAGGTAATTATATATAAATCAGAATATAATTAATCATAGTATTATGTTATTGTTAGGTACTAAAGTAAGTATTTACTGTCAATTAAAGGGTAAAAATAAGGCAGTCATCTTAGATTCCTTAACATTTAGAATTATCTTAAACATTTTTAAAGAAAACAAAATTAAACTATTTTCTATTCTCATACCTAGTAGTAAGTAATTATATATAAATCAGACTATTGTCAATCACAGTGTTATTCTTAGGATCTTAAGTATTTACTGTCAATAAAATGGTCAAAATTAGGTAGTCATTTTAAATTCCTTAAACATTTAGAATTATCTTAAACATTTTTCAAAAGCAACAAAATTAAACTATTTTCTATTCTCATACCTAGTAGTAAGTTATTATATATAAATCAGACTATAATCAATCACAGTGTTTTTGTTAGGTTCTTAAGTAAGTGTTAACTGTCAGTAAAATGGTAAAAATTGATTTGGTGCGACTTAGCAATGACACTATTGCGTTGCACATTTCATCGCTGCTTGGCCGCGAAAAAACTAATGAATCTTCATCATTTTGTTGGAGGAAATAACTTTCTGGATTTTGCAAGTAATTCAGAGTCGCAGCTGCAACATTGAGACGCCGTTCTGTGTATCGTTTTTTTAACATCATGAATTTTTTTTCGGCTACATAGTTATTTTCGATATTCGCAACTTTTTTTAATGCGAATTTGATAGCAACATCTGCTGTCAATAATGTAGAATCGCGACGACATAAAGCTTCTAATACGGTTTTGATTATGTCAAGAACTTCGTGTAACTTCCCAATTAGTTCCCAATCTGCTTCTGAAAATTTTATTGAGGATTTTAAATCAATTAATGCTTTCACAATGCAAGTTCGCAGCTTCAAGAATCGTTCAAGCGTAAAAACGAGGCTACTCCAACATGTTACTGAGTCACAGGTTAGTGAATATTCTTTATGAAAATCAGCGATGACGTACTTTTGCAGAACGTCATCGTTTTTAGTTGGAGATTTGCGGAAAAGTTTAACTACTTTTTTGACTTTTAAGAGTAAATCTCTGTGTTCAAATTGACGTTCTGAAACTGGTGACGTATTTTGAGACAAGAACTCGGCGCCATCGGCTTCGCTGTCTGAGTCCGAATCCGAATTCTCATCTAAAGATTCCATGTTCACTTGAAGTCTCTGTCTACTTAGTGCTACCAAAGGAATATCGTCATCGTCGTCTTCTATTGCGAACTGAGTTTCTTCTTCGGCTTCTTCTGTCTCATTCGTCATTTTTTTGTAAAAAACATCTGCAATTGCAAGTTGGAGTGAATGGGCAATACAAAGTTGGTGATAGGATGACAAAAATTTGCCGACTTTCTTCATCATACTGCATCCGTCTGTTGTCTCAGCAATAATGTCATTTTCCAGTGACACTCCGAACTCATTTAATTTGCTGCATATTTCTTCGACGCATTTTTTAGCTGGTAAGGAGCCGTAGATTCTGATGAGCCCCAAATTTTTAAAGTTTTTGCCTCCAGAAAAATGACGTGAGTGTAAATTCAAGCTCAGATATCTACGGTTTCTAACCGATGTCCACTCGTCAAATGACATAGAAAATTATTGGCCCGCTTTAAGTAGTGCTTTAATCTCGTTAGTCAGTTGGATTTTCTTTTGAATGACCACTCTAACAACAATACTTTGGATTGTATCGACAGATTTCGGCAATGTGCGACCTGAATTTTTAAAAAGCCTTTTTAAATCCTCTCATTCTACAAATTGGCGAAAAGGGTATCCTCTTAAAGCAGTCATGCGGGAAATCATCACCTCCATACTAGGATTTGAATCATATTCATAATAATCTGTTAATTTGGTCTTTTTTTTGGGCACATCTTCTGTACTTGTAGAAGGAATCGCAGTCGTTGTGTTTCCACCGCTACTAGTTGGGTTAGCGAGGTTTTCCATTTCAGCTGACAAGCTGGTATGATGAACATTTTTTAAATGCTTTTGGAGTCCACTTGTACTGCCACCAGCACATTTTAATATTTTCTGACATTTCTTACATTTAGCTGATATCTTATCCTGACCCCGAAGAAAGTAATGCCATACAGACGACTTATCGCCAGCCTTGGTAGAAAGTTCTTCAAAATTCATCGCCTATAATAAAACAAAATGCATAAATGCGAAACAGTTCCATTTACATTTAAGATACATAATATGTAATTTAAACACTTTAAGACTATAGCTCTAACCATTTGGATGTAAAACCTGTCTGACAGACGGACAGACAGACAGACGGACACTAGAGTGACTACAATAGGCCTCCGTTTGGATCCTTCGGGTACGAAACCCCGAAAAGTACTACAAATAATCAAAGCAATAATTAAGTAGGTAGGTAAGGTAGGTTACCTATGTAAATAAAACAAAGCTTTGCGTAACACGCTTCTTATTTCATCAAAATTACTACAAAGCTATTGAATAAGATTTTCTTATTTGTATGCCAACGAACGACAAAAGAAATCGCGGGCATGAGCTAGTATAAAATAAACAAAGCATTAAATCCAGTAAGTATAATCCAAATAAAACACAATGTGAATGATAACTTTAGCCGCACAAATTTTACTAAAAGCGCAAACATTAACTAAAATTATGATGTTTACGTAATGATACATACAAAAATACATACCTCATAAATATTTCACCTCGTTTTGTCAGAAATTAACAACAAAATCTACTAAAAGCCTTTGAGGTTATCATCAAAATCACACACGCGCGCAATGCAATCCGAAAACTGAGTGAGTGAACGAAAGATCGCGGCGCGCGAGCGGGGCATGCGCGGCAGGCGCGGGGAAGCTTGACTTACTATATACTTACTTTCCTTCCTAGCAACAGCGAGCGAGTGTAGGTAGTTATTGGTAATATCGAGCGCACCATTAATTTCGCGCGTTATTTATTTTAACGCTGAATTATTCACGTTAGTTTTGAATGTTTGAATAGTAGAAAGTGTGGAAAATTATAGTAAGAAAATAAGTAAATAGTAGTGTGAATCGCTTAATAAAAATAAAATTCCCGAAAGTACCGAAAGAACCGGGAATCAAATTTGGTTTCCCGGTTCCATTTTACTGACAAAAGAACCGGGAATTCCCGGTACTTTCGAGACCGGGATTTCCCGGTTCTGAACCCTAGTCAACACATCCAAGACCTGGGGGTTTTTTTCGCTATCCCCAGCTGGGGATCGAACCCGGGACCTTTCGCATGGAAGGCAGGGCCACAACCGCAGCGCCAGAGGCAGTAAGTAAGCAGTTTTTGTATTTGATTTTAGGCGGTCCCGTCCATCGTCGGATTGCCTAGTAAGGTTTCGTATCGTATGCTCGTCCGTCGTTAGGTTGCCTAGTAAAGTTTCGTATCGTATGCTAGTCCATCGTTGGGTTGTCTATACTCTGTTTCTAGGGCAGGCGAAAAAACGACATAAAGTATTATGTTAGCGTCGAAAGAATACGATAAGTATCGCCCTCCATGCACTTCTGTATCGTTTCCGCGTAGTACTGCGTTTCGTGGTACGGGGTGGGGTGAGCGACGCTACCAGTCAGAGATAACAAACCTTTTTCGATGTGTTTAGAATGACGACGCTCGGTGTCAGGAGAACACTTGATAAACAGACGGAGTTTCGGCGTCAGGCATTCCGCCCGCTTGCGTGTGTTTTGATATTGTCGGTTATTTATTAATGTTTTAGTTTAGTTAGTATCAGTTTTCCGCTGTTAAGTTTTCTGTTTAAGTTGCCTTGTGTTATTGGACTTGTTTTTTACCGTTTTCAAGAGATATGGAGCCCGGTACATCCACATAAAAACCATTTAAAGACTGTACGTCACCACGAAAGTAGCGCAAGATGAGTCATATTTCGGAAAATGAAAAAAATATAATTGTGAACGTGTATTAATATGTGCAAGAAACCTGCAGCCTTATGGCGTAAGTCGTCTGAGCTATGAACTTCATATACTTTTACGTTTGACACCTTGCACCAGTTTCATTTGTCAAATTGGTATCACGCAAGTAGCATCATAATGGAGGCCAAACCCAAGCTCATTGAATGAAGCCTAGAAGCCTTCGGTGATACCCCGCAATCGGTGAAATTGTATGTGCATGAGATGAACCATAGACACACGCTATGAACTTCAGAGAGTTACGCCATAAGGCTGCAGGCCTAGTGACATATATAAATCGAAAACAGATATGAAAAATAAATTAGCTGAAATTTTAAGCATTGGTAGGACTACTGTTTACCGTGTTCTAAGAATACACAGAAAATGTTAAGGTGAGGTCACCAGCTCCGCCAAAGAAGTGTCCTAATTATTATTATTTACGCCCTACATTCATACGACTGATGATTTTTGAACCTCGCCATAAAAGGTTGGTGATCACTGTGGTAGACACAAAAGTCAAAGTCCGTTTTTTCGCCTGCCCTAAAAACAGAGTATAGTAAGGTTTCGTATCGTATGCTCGACCATCGTTGGGTTGCCTAGTAAGGTTTCGTATAGTATGTTAGTCCATCGTTGGGTTGCCTAGTAAGGTTTCGTATCGTGTGCTCGTCCATCGTTGGGTTGCCTAGTGAGGTTTCATATCGTATGTTAGTCCATCGTTGGGTTGCCTAGTAAGGTTTCGTATCGTATGTTAGTCCATCGTTGGGTTGCCTAGTAAGGTTTCGTATCGTGTGCTCGTCCATCCTTGGGTTGCCTAGTAAGGTTTCGTATCGTGTGCTCGTCCATCGTTTGGTTGCCTAGTAAGGTTTCGTATCGTGTGCACGTCCATCCTTGGGTTGCCTAGTAAGGTTTCGTATCGTGTGCTCGTCCATCGTTTGGTTGCCTAGTAAGGTTTCGTATCGTGTGCTCGTCCATCGTTGGGTTGCCTAGTAAGGTTTCGTATCGTATGCTAGTCCATCGTTGGGTTGCCTAGTAAGGTTTCGTATCGTATGCTCGACCATCGTTGGGTTGCCTAGTAAGGTTTCGTATCGTATGCTCGACCATCGTTGGGTGGCCTAGTAAGGTTTCGTATCGTATGCTCGACCATCGTTGGGTTGCCTAGTAAGGTTTCGTATCGTATGCTCGTCCTCGTTGGGTTGCCTAGTAAGGTTTCGTATCGTATGCTCGACCATCGTTGGGTTGCCTAGTAAGGTTTCGTATCGTATGCTCGACCATCGTTGGGTTGCCTAGTAAGGTTTCGTATCGTATGCTCGACCATCGTTGGGTGCCCTAGTAAGGTTTCGTATCGTGTGCTCGTCCTCGTTGGGTTGCCTAGTAAGGTTTCGTATCGTATGCTCGACCATCGTTGGGTTGCCTAGTAAGGTTTCGTATCGTGTGCTCGTCCATCGTTGGGTTGCCTAGTAAGGTTTCGTATCGTATGCTAGTCCATCGTTGGGTTGCCTAGTAAGGTTTCGTATCGTATGCTAGTCCATCGTTGGGTTGCCTAGTAAGGTTTCGTATCGTATGCTCGTCCATCGTTGGGTTGCCTAGTAAGGTTTCGTATCGTATGTTCGACCATCGTCGGGTTGCCTAGTAAGGTTTCGTATCGTATGCTCCCCCATGTTTCCTCTTCAATCTTCTTTACGAAGGGAGAGCGCTTAGTGCCGAGGCCGGCTCGTTTTGTTGACTATCGACCCTTCCCATAAGTTTTGTCATGCGATTTACTCTTCCTTGACTGTTGGTATTCGTGCCGTTCGCTGAACCATGGTGCTACTTTTGAAAATTGGATCGCGATTTTGAACTTTGACGCTTTAAGTTAAGGTTCAAATCCTATGAAACAAAATTAATCGTTTTAATGATAGGCAGTAACATCTCGGTTAAGATGCTGTGTTGGTGTCGTTGCAAGAATTGCTAGGATGCCAAATATCTCCAAAATTTCACCCTACTAACAGCCCGACTCGGTTTAAAATCAGCCCAAATATCCATAACATGTAAATAGAACAATAGTTCAATGTGTGTAAATAGTGGTGTCCAAGGTATTATTATTAGAAGAGGGAGGAAAGGAGGGAAGGGAGGTAATGACAAGCCTTGCATAAGCATATCTCAGGCAGGCATCAGCAGGGAACATTTTCAAGTATTCCCTAAATTGTATGGGCAAACTAGGACACTTTTCCGGTGCGAGAAGGTGAGATTTAGGGAATTTTCTCACATCTCAAAATGTCGGTTACCTAAAGCTGGCACCTTCAACGCTTTTACACGTTGCGCTTGTGTAGTGTCTGTGAATAAGCGCGAGGCGTGACTGTTGTTTTACTGCATGGGCATTAGTCTGTCTGTCTCTCTCGCGCGCGGTCAAACTTATGTGTATGAAGGAGGGAGTTATTGTTTTGCTTTTGCTACTGCTTATAGTGATATTCTGGCAGTCGTGTCGCGTGTCAATCGACGCGCGTTATTGTGATTATTTACCTATTTCGAGGTTAGAATAAAATCATTAATTTTTAAAGATACTTTATAGTGAAATTGAATTAGTGTGAATACTGTGTACGTGCCAGCGTTAGTGAGTGAACTGACCTTGTACTATACAACTGAAGCCTGCGATATGCTTGTGATAGGTTTGTCAAATAGTAGCATTACGCCCCTGAGCAGTGCCTACCTGTATCTAGTAATTCTAGTGTTACCGCTGCTTTTACTCCCGTCATCACTATCATCAGCTTCCTCCTTCACCACCACCTCCTCAAAGCTTCTATCTTCATGCTTCGTTACATCTTCAAATACTAATCTATCATTCAACGCCCCATCTTCCAATTGTTTTGCCAGGTCTAAGTCTTGAAGGTGGATTACATTTTTGTCTTCATCTGTGTTTTCACTATCATACTTTAAATCTTTGTCTTCATCTGTGTTTTCACTATCACACTTTAAATCTTTGTCTTCATCTGTGTTTTCACTATCATACTTTAGATCTTTGTCTTCATCTGTGTTTTCACTATCATACTCGGCGCTTACTGAGGATAGGTCGTCGAAGTCGGACTCCAACTTGTAGGTCTTCTGAAAAATATTTATAGGATGAGTTTAATGAAGCTGACTTTTTTTGGTTAATGGCACCTAGTCAATTCAATTCAATTTTTTGGTTTGATGGCTTCTACTGTGGATCCCTACAGTAATTCCGCCAATATCACGTATTGAAGATAACACGAAGGGGATCACGTTGTACAGTTATCGGTGAAACTTCCTTTGAGTTGAGATCTCTCTATAACAAAAGGACCGGACAAACAACAATTAGGACAGCACAAATTAACATATAATTTAAATGTTAAGTGATTACATATTAAGGGTGTTAGACATAAAAAGAAGACATACATAAATAAAATAATAATTCTACATCTAACTACAGTTTAATCTTGTTAGAGGTTATAAATTTAGAAAGGATGTGAATAAAGGAAGGGTCCGAAAGAGTCAATAAGAATTTAATTTGACGGGACGGGGGATCTTACCGGGGAGGATGTCATACAATGAGGTTTGAAGTTTAGTGCATTCAAAAAACAAATGATCGGGAGTACCGTCAGCCAGGCCGTATTCACAAAGAGAGCTATCCCTTATCCTAATTTTAGCGACATGTACTGGCGTGCAGGAGTGTCCCAGTCGAAGCCGACAGATAGTTGATGTAACAGTCTTACGCATTTCCCTGTACTTGAAAAACCAAGGTTTTTTAGGTATTAACGGTTGAATTTGGCCATAATGCCTACCCTTTAAAGTTCTAGATGACTGCCATGAAGATTCCCATGATTTTTCCAGACGAGTCTTAGCCGAAGATACTAAGTCTTGGGTATGAATTTTGAAGTGTGATAAGTCACCAGATTCCACAGCTTCCTTTGCACAAGAGTCAACTATTTCATTACCCGAAATACCACTGTGAGCTGGAATCCAAGCCGGTATAATGTTGATACCCCGAGAGAGGCACCTGAACAGAGCATGGCGAATCTTTAGTACAAGAGGGGACTTAAGTTTTGATTTAAATGGGTTAGCAGAAATTGCGTAAAGAGAGCTTAAGGAGTCCGAGAAAATTAAAGTGTTATCCAACGAATGGGATTCCGCATACAAGATGGCTTCAAGGATTGCCGTCGCCTCCCCGGAAAAAACGGAGGAACCCGGAGGTAGTTTGAAGTTTAAGATAATTCGGAATTTAGGGATCCACACGGCTGCTCCAACATTCCCGCTAGAGGAAAGCTTGGATGCATCCGTGAATATGGGCAGCCACTCTGACCACTTTTCTGTAATTATTCTATTAAATTGCCTATTGGGTTGACGTGAATCTTTTTGAATGCCAAAATCTAATAAGATTTGAGGTTTAAAAATAAGACAATGATATAGGAACGAAAAGAGGGGAAAAGTTTCATAATGGAATATGGGGTGACGGATACGGAAAAAGTTGAAACTTCGAAGTAAACAAGGAAGATCCCTCTGGGATCTGTAACCTTGAGCCGTAGTGATCTGGAAGAGTCTTTGGAGTTTAGAGAGTAAGGGGTGAGAAGAAACCTGAACAAGCTTAAAGAAAAATCGATGACATAAATACTGATTGCGGAGATGAAGTGGAGGATCGACACATTCAACCTGGAGAGCATTAGTTGGGGATGATTTCATTGTTCCTGAAATTATTCTCAGACACTTAGCTTGAATTCTGGAAATTTTGACGGTAGCAGCTTTATTACAAGGGTTCAAAAGGAAACCGCCATAATCAAAGTGGCTACGGATAATGGCGTTGTAGATTAATTTTTGAGAATAGGGGTGGGCCCCCCACCATACTCCTGATAAGGAGCGAAGAACGTTAATACCCTTCTCACATTTTTGGGCAACATAGGACAGGTGTGGGATCCCAGTCAGTCTGGAGTCGAGGATCACTCCTAGAAACTTGACTTTATTGTCGGTAGGGATAGGATCGTCTTCAATGAGAAGTTCCAAATCCGGAATGCTTCTTTTTTTTGTGAAAATAACTGAGGAACTCTTGGAGGCCGAAAGAGATAATCCGTGAGCATCGAGCCAATCATTTAGATACATCAGCGCCGAGTTTAGGCGAGATTCTGCAACTGAACATGAATCTACAGCCAAATAAAGGGCTAAGTCATCAGCATATTGTAAAATATTGCAGAAGGGGGTAACGCATCTTTCAAGATCGTACGTGTATAAATTGTATAGGAGTGGGCTCATGACATATCCCAGGGGGAGACCTTTCCATACAGTACGGCTTGTAGGTGGACAGTTAGTATTTTTTATGGATATAGATCTTTCCATGAGAAGATTGCATATAAATCGAGTCAACTTCTCAGGAATACTCAGATTTTGCATAGTTTGCCTGAGAACTGAGAGCTGGACGTTATCATATGCAGAAGTTACGTCAAGGAATGCTGCCACCAAGTACTGTTTCTTCTTAAATGCCAGGTGGATATCAGTGACAATGATGCTTAGACTATCCGTAGTGCTCATACCCTTACGAAAACCAAACTGGGATTTAGCTAGGATGTTATTATGCTCAAGAAACCACTCAAGTCTGGTTTTCAATAGATGTTCCATAATTTTACATAGGACGGATGAAAGGGCAATAGGTCTACGGGACTTAGGGTCAGAGGGATTCTTTCCGGGTTTGAGGATTGGGATTATAATTTGTTTGCTCCATGTAGTTGGGGTCATAGAAGTAGTTGGGGTAGTAGTCAAAGAAGAAATTTATTAATTCCAAATATTTAAATTTACATTTTGAGTTGGATTTAGTTAAGAAAGAGTAAGGAATCCCATCGACTCCAGGGGAAGAGTCGACAAGGCCTTCCAGTGCGCATTCTAATTCGCGGATAGAGAAAGGGGCGTCCATATTCCCACATGCAGAAATAAAGGACGGGGGAGAGGGGAGATCATAAGAATTAGGAGAGAATGGAGGAGAAAGTCTGTCAGCAAAAGCGTCCAGCCAAACTGCCGGATCATTAGAGGTCACATTCTCTATGTTCATAGAGCATCTAAATCTACGAATGTTTCTCCAGACTTCTGAAGGACGCGTGCGAGGAGAGAGACCTTCACAAAAAAAGTTCCAACCTGCTCTTTTTTTCCGATGGATTGTTCTTTTCGCTCGAGCAGCGGCGTGCTTATATTTAATGAAGTTATCCATCGACATTTCAGAAATGTATAGTGTTTCAGCATCGTTTCTCTCCCCGATCACCAACGTACATTCGGAATCCCACCAAGGAGGTGAGACTCTATGATTCCTTGGCTTCTTAATAGGAATGTGTGAATTGGCAGATGACAAGATGGCATCAACAAAGTTATCATATATTGATAGGAAGTTATTAGAAGTGCATTGAGGAATTGAATCCATTTTAACATCTAGTGAGGAAGAGAAGTCATCCCAGTTAGCTTTAGACAACCTGTATCTAACAAGGGGGCAAGGGTCAATGGCGATATAAGACTGAGAATGAAGAGAAATAAGGATAGGGAAGTGGTCACTCCCAAAAGTACTAGAAAGCCTTTTCCAGAGACATGAAGAAGAAAGAGAGGGGGAAGTAATAGTAAGATCGACAGCAGACTTGGGGTTCTGATGGAGAAGGACTCTACGAGTAGGGGAACCATCATTAATTATACAGAGATTTAAGTTATCCAAAAGATCAAGAAGAAGATGAGAGAAGGGGTCACACTTATAGGAACCCCAAGAGATATGGTGGGAGTTGAAGTCTCCCATGACTATAACAGGGGGAGTAAGTGAGGAAATTATAGCTTGTAGAGAGGGAATAAGTGAGGCTGTTTGGTTAGCTATGTACAAGGACAGAAAAGACACACCAAGAGCTCTAAGAGCTATGGTATTGATCTCCTGACCATGGGGAGGGAGGGGAATTTGGGTAAAAGTAAGGGAACGTTTTACTAGTAAAGCGGTCCCTGCATACCCGTCGTCTCTGTCCTCCCGAAGGCATGAGTAACCAGGAACCCGAAAACGGGAGCCAGGGACCAACCACGTCTCCGAGACGGCAGCGACGGCAGGTTTATATTGATCAATCAGATTAAGAAGTTCTGGTTTTTTTATCTTAATGCTGTTCCACTGAAGTATTTGGGGGAACATTGTTAAGGATATTAGAAATTTGTATTAATTGTTGTGCAACGTTGGGCGGTACTGAATCACTAAATTTAGATATTATATTTACAATGAGGGACAAAAGGGTTTCAATGAGGTTGTCGTTTGGGGATATAGATTGAGATGATTGAGATAGGCAGAACCCATTAGGAACTGAGGATGTTGGATCTGCAATAATCATATTATGGGTTGATCTGTCATAACCTTTAAGTGGAGGAGGTCTGGACCTTTGGGAATAAACTGTTTTTTTATAAGATTTTGAGATAGTAGGGGCTGGAGTTGAGACCAATGGGGCTTTGAGCATGTCTGCATAGGATCTTCCAGATGAAGGGATCTTGATAGAGGCTTCTCCATATGAGATGTTCTCTTGGGTCATCATGAGCTTTATTGATTTTTGTCTGCCCTGTTCAGGGCAGATTTTGTCTGTGGCAACATGGTTGCCTGAACAGAAAATGCATGTTGGGTCGGTAGTCAATTCTGTACAATCTTCACCTAGGTGGGGCTGACAGCATCGGAAGCAACGGGGTTTAGAGCGGCATTGAGCCTTGACATGGCCAAAGCGAAGGCATTGATGACATTGAATTGTGGGCAATTGGTATGATTCAACTAGCAGGGACGTGTGGTAGGAGAAAATTCTTTCAGGTAAGACTTGGCCTCTAAAAGTTAACACGACAGACTGTGTAGGAACCCAAGAAGCAACATGATCCAGCCACTGCTTGCTATTCAATCTGCGTGCTTTCAGGATCTCGCCACATCCTGTTGGAAGATCCACTGACTCCACAAACTCATCCATCGGCATGTCCACGGGGACATCCCTTACAAAGCCCATTCGGGATACTGCATATGTAGGGATATAGGCCTTTTTTTTAAGTAACGGGTTTATTAGGAATTTATTTGCCTCACAATAGTTTGTGAATGTCACAGACATTTTATTTCTACCGGTTTTTTTAATTCCATCCTTTTTTATGTTTTTTATGTTTAGATTGAATAGAAGTTGACCGAATTTCAGTGGATTGAATGAAGTTGCAGAGTTATCAGCCTCTCTTTCCACTAATACTACATATGGGCCAATGTCCCCCTCACTATATGACCTAACGAGATCCCCCGTCAGGCTGGGATGAGTATAGGTGGTGATCACGGATGCCGGTTGCAATCCCGGAGCCGACACAGTTTTTTTAGCTGAAGAATCATTTTCTTTAGCGACCCCTGGATAGGACCTTTTACCGTTCTGATTTAGGATCTGGGGGGAGTTATCCGGGAATAAGGTCAACTCCATGCGCTCGTTATCCCCCATAGGATCCCTGGCCTCATCCGTCCCGCCAGGGTCCGCCGGGGGAGAAAATCCCTCACCCTCCATGTCCGAAGACATGGAGGGCTCTAGACACACAAAAACTACTTACCTCGTTAAACAAAACAACCACCACCAGATAAACACAATCTCCACTCAAGGGGAGCCAATGATTAGGCAAAAGTTTGGAAAAAATCCCTCTGACACGTGTGATGAACAACAGACGCGAAAGCGGAATCCCACCTAGTCTGAAAAGCTCATTGCAGATGCCGCTGGAGTAGTTGGACGCTGTCAATCGGTCAAAGTCGCCGAATTATGTTCACTTCGTCTTATTATAGATGGCGTGCCAAACTCATTTGAGGTTAATTTTGTCAGCGTATTTTAACCTAAAACTTTCCATGCGAGCACACACGCATTATATTCTACCCCGCTGACTGTAATAGAGACTTTGTATGGAAATTCACGCGATTCTTTTTCTAACGAACTGTTCTTTGCCGGCCTATAAATATGTGAGACCTTAATACAAGAGGCAAAGGATCACAAAATGAAACAAAGGCATCAATAAAGAACAGATTTTACTTTACTTCACATTATTATTCTCATTAGTTTTCAAGTAATCCCTCATTTAACACAAACATCGTCGAGTATTTTCGCTGGCCGCCATGACACCTCGATTTTTTATCGCATATCAAATTACATCTAACGAGTGAGCCAACAGGGGGTGCGGGTACAGTTTTGCTCTGACCCCCAAGCCGACGTGACGTGGTTTTGAACCTAACCTCAGATGAATGAAACTCAAAATACGCCAGCGCCACCTAGCGGGAAGAATGGCGGACATAGGTGCCATTCTAACGTCCCGTTGCACCTGCATGGTGGAAGCAGCTAATTATTTTTTAATTTTATGTTCGGAACCCATAAATAAGAAAATCAAAGTCAAAACACTTAATAAAATGACAAGTTTTAATTATATCTTACAGGCATACATAAATAATGTGTTTTAATAACACGTGACTGACAAGGAAGCAAACATTATTTCGGTCCATACTTTACCGTATGTAAATATTCAAGATGGCATCATATGTTTCGTGTAAAGCATATACAATTATAATACAATATTGATTTTATAATGAAGCCTTAGCTTGACAACTCTGCAAAATCTAGTAAATAATAACAAATGCGTAGCAGACAAACATGTCTAGATAAACCAGTCAACGTCAGATTCTATATCAAACACTTTCATCACCAACATCAATTTAAAAGAAATAGTTCATTCCATCTTGTTCCTGTTGTGGTGGCATAAGTGGCATACTCTGGTTCATCACTGGTACATTGTTCATCACTTGCACATTGTTCATCACTGGTCTAAATTTCTTAAAAGCGCTACTGTTGACATCCCCTTCATATTTCTTGTCCATGGTTTCTATCGTCTTACAATACTGTTTTCTTAGCCAGTCTTTGTTAGGGCATTTTGGGTCTTGTGCCGTTGGGTTGGGCTCCTCGGGTGCGGTTTGAATGGCAGGTTTTCTCTTTTTCACTACCCTCTTTTTCTTCATACCTTTCTTTGTGTTATTTCTGGCATACTCATCCATTTGTCTTTTGACTGCTTCTAAACTGTTTGCTTCTTTGACTATATCCTCAAGCGTTATTGAATCTCCTTTTTGGAAGATCTTCTTTCTCAATTCTTTGGACGTGCACTTTTCTACAATTTGATCCATTATATGTTCATCTGGATCAATATACCTACATTTGTTTGCTTGCTGCCTCAATCTTGCAAGAAATCTATCAAACTTCTCGTTAGGTTTCTGCTTTATTAGTCTCAACAAGTTCCTTTCGTACATCTTACTCTGTTTGGGGGCAAAATAAGCGTCCAGTTTTTGAATACCGACTTCAAAAACATTTATTCCTTCCGCCGGTTCAACATTAGCTCCCACAATGTTGTAAAATATTTGCTGCAGTTCGTAACCCCCGAAGTATAAGAGACTGGCTCGCTTTTTCTCCGGGGCGATGATATTTGCGGCTTCTAGGTAAATGAAGAGAGCTCTTTTCCACCTGTCCCATCTAGCGCTGACTGAGCCGGGGTCACCGTCACATTCAAACTTTTCGAGCGCCCATGACACTTTGCCGTCATTCTTCCCAACTTGTCCAACCTGGAACCAATCAAACTACTTTTTATTCCACGGCTCAAGGTTCAATCTTTCAGCCAAATTAATGGAAAGAAAAACTATTTGTTGGTCAACTCTTTTTTCACGACTTAGGCATTCAATGTTTAAACCGAATCAGAGAAAATTTCAGAGAGAAGTTGGAGATGTGAGATGTTGATCGTTTGGTTTTGAATATTATCCAATCACCAGCTCCTTTAACTACTGTCTGTTACTGATATTAGGTTGAATTTAAGAGGCTGAAATAATTGGTTCCAGGTTGGACAAACAAATACGCACCTGTGCAGGTAAATAATAAAAAACGAAATGAAAACTAACAACTAAAATAAAATTATATAAAACCTCAGATACCTATTATATTTATTGTCTAATAATTCTAATATTTGTTGTCTAATGTCTAATAATTGTTAATCCTGGAGTGTTTTACAGACTACTCCACAAAGTGTGAGGTAATGATTTAACCGGAAATTCAAAGACGTTATATAGGTACATGGTGAAATATAATTATAATAATATTGTTATAATTGTTGAATTTAATAATGTAATTTATTTTGATATCTGTTATTTTATTATGTACATGAATTGATATGTCTTAATGCAATTTGTGCAGCGATTTGGAATGTTTCTGTAATGCTGTGCAAATTAACATAAATAATAAATAGAAATAAATAAATTAGCTGACCAAATGAGAAATGTTATACTATCTGCCAAATAACGTGACGATAGAGGTTATTGACACAGTTTTTTTTTCCTCCTCTATTGTGTGATTAGCCTCTATTATTATTTGGAAGATAGTATAGTACGTAAATTCTTAATCTTAACTTAAAGGTAAAAGGTAAAATCTTAACTTGGCCAATTTCAATAACAAACATGGCGTCGTAGGTACCAATAAAATGTGACATTTCATAGTGTTGGAATTACTCAATGAACTGCCGATATCGATACTCCGACCTCAAAAATGAAGTTGGCCGTGTCTTCGAAATAAAAAAGCGTCCAATGTGTGTTGACAGGACACAATAAAAACCGGCCAAGTGCGTGTCTAACTCGCGCACAAAGGGTTCCGTACCACCGTACAATGGTAGGGATCGTGTGGAGTGAATAGTTTGGATTTTACATAGCAAAATGTTGTTTACAAAGTTATTGGTGCGGCTACCTTCACACTCCATGAACGTAACCAGGTGCATTCATAATTTTGTATGTGGTATTGAAAGAATTGTTGTATGGGAGCCCCCTTAAATATATATTTTATTCTGTTTGTTTTTGTATGTTGTTATTGCGGCAACAGAAATACATAAATACAGCCTGGTGACAGACGGACAGCGGAGTCTTAGTAATAGGGTCCTGTTTTAGCCCTTTGGGTACGGAACCCTAAAAAAGAAATCACACTTCAATTATAATATCAATTATCTGCCGAAAAAATATTTTGATTGACAACTCTTCGTTCTCGCGTATGTCTAATTTTGCTGGTCTGTGTTCAGATTTTCGTCGGAAGCAGATTTTTGGGAAATAATGTTAATTCAAAGCAGAATCTGGGCAGTTTTTATTAAAATCTAGTATTTTTGTGTTTAAAGAAGTGTCTACAACTGAATGTTATAAACATAAACATTTACATAAATGCACATACATTGCTTCCGGCCCCACACTAGGATACCCTGTGTCGAGGGAACCAGAAATACACACACATATACACATCCAAGACCTGGGGGCTATCCTCGGCCGGGGATTAAACCCGGGACCTCTGAATATCGGATAATCCTTTTGGAAAATCGGGTATAGTGATCACGTGACATTTGGTTACCTTTATGGCCAAGTTAAGATGTATATAGAGTACCAACACATGATTATGAATAACTTTTCCTGTGGAACTTAGGGTTACAAATGAGAAAACATTCTTAGGGTGTGGTAGGGTATTAACAAAAAAATATATACAGTGTGCTACCAGCAGCTGGGCTTTTAATTAAGGACGTTAAAATAACGTGTGTCTGTAACGTAACCATAACATTAATTTAATTAATAAATTAAATTTCAGAGTTTGTTAATTTTCTAATAAAATTTTAATTGCCCGCAATGTAAAGCACGCAAGTTACTGTCAACACTTGTCGTGCCTGTCACACTGTCACACTATCGACATGCCTTGTACCAAGTAATTCAACGTCATGAGTTACGACTATTAGGCAATACGTCTACTACATTTAAGCTGCAAATTTAGAAAGTTTAATTGTGGAGTTAACTAACTTAATTATGATTTACTAATACGTGCAAACGATTGTTAACGGAGCATGTTATTATCAGTTTTAATAAATGCCCACATGCCGGTAACAGACTGTATATATATAAAAGTTGTTCTTAATGATGTATTCCCCAAAACTGGGTGAGGTTTAAAAGTCACCCGGCATTAAGACGATTTATCATATGATGCTGGGCGACTTTTAAACCTGACCCAGACCCATTAAGACGATTTATCACAAAAAACTTACCTGTGGGTCCTGCTGGTCTTCTCCTTCTGCCTTCTTCTTCTTAGCCGGTTTCCGATGCCTGACTCCGGCCTGGTGAAGGCGACGGCGGATTGTGAGGTTTGACACCTACAGACAAGTGATATCAAAATGTATTGACGATCTCTTTGGCGTTGTAGTTAGAGGCACTGCCCCCCAAGCGAGGATCCTGGCTGGGGAGCTGGGGAGGATGAGAAGAAAACCCCAGGTCCTGGATGTTTATGTGTACTGCGTTGCTGTTTCTGGTTCCCATGACCCAGGGTATCCGAATGGGGCCAGAAGCAATGTACATGCCTGTATATAAATAGAAAATGTATGTAGTATGCATGTTTAATCTAAGGGCTAGTATTTAATCGCACATCAAAAATACTGACTTGCACAGCAAAAAAGGATCAGCAAAAACACTTTTTATGTTTTAAATATTTTATGTGTACTCAAGTTTATGTTTTAAGTATTTTTTGTTGTTGTTACATGTTCAACCTAACACGAAGGATAAAGGGGGCTTCGCTTCTCTCACCCCTATAGCCTTCATTTAAGCTACCGCAGCATTTTGCCCTGATATTTGCTGTGCAAATCAGTATTTTTGATGTGCAGTTTAATATTTCCCTAATCTTAGCTGTGTTGAAGTGATGAAGCGCCCGTGACCTAGCAGTATCTGCAAGTCGGGAACAATTGTGTGGGTAGCAAGATCTGGCTGAAACTGGTACTTGATGGGTGTCCATTTATATGTGGCATTTATTTCGGACGCTTCCCGGTTTCGGATGACACAGTAAGCTGTAGCTACTTGGTGGTAGTAGCCGTAAAGCTGGTCAGAAGGTCTAAAAGGGCAGCTTGAAAACTTCTGACAGTCGTGTTGGCCACTATCCTGACACCTCCATCAACCCGCACTGAGCCAGTGTGGTGGAGTATGGCTTAATCTTACTCCTATCCAGGTAAAGGCCAGTGCCCCACGGGGCGGACATTAATGGGCTACATTATTATTATTATAAAATAATATGAAAATATCAATAATCAAAAAAGTTCTTCTATAAACTGTCAATTTTGTAATAATGTAAAACAAAACAGACTTAAAATTAATAAATTAAGATAAAATCATTTGGGTTTCACCACAGTAGCAGATTCACAGATGTTAAACATTCTACAACAAAAAATGTTACGCATAGTTTAACCTCAAAGCAAACATCAAATCCCCAGTACACTTTTGTCTTTAAACAAGTGTTGTACAGGAGTTTCCTTTTTTGTGGTGAGGCCCTACATGTTTTATTGGCCTTATTGTTTATTTAGCGGCCTTCTCGGTGCCTACTCTATTTCTTATTTTGCTGTGCACCAAATTAAATGCCGATAATACTCTTTTCCGCCTTCTAACCTCAACATAGCACCTTCGCCGCTTGATTTTGGGTTCTCAGGCGGAAAAATTATATTCGTAACTAGTTCCAAAAGGCTTCTTTACGAACCTAGCTACGATTCGTAAAAATAAGCCTTTGCGAACTCGTACGAAATGTACTATTTCATACCTCCTGTTCGGGAAGTTAAATTTTCATGGGTATAGCCAGGTGGAAAATTGCTTTTCCATCCCTAGGGTGGAAAGTTTTTATTTTTACGATTGGCATGGAGTCAATGATAATTGAGTTACTTAAGTCATATTATTTAAAAAAAAAAACAATAGATGTTTTTTAAACTTTTTTAATGTTTGTGTATGTGAATGTTTATTTAACCTTTTTTTAGATTTAATTTTTCTTTTCTAATGTTGGCAGATGTGTGTTTAAACTTTTTTTCAGAAACTAATAAATAAACAATGAAAGTTTGCAATAGAAAAAGCGGGAACACAAGATAAAAAAAAGATACCAAGTCCATGAAAGTGATTCCAGTGACATGGACATTGATTTAACTCCCAATGAGATAAAATAACAGGCAAAAGCTGTTGTTACTTGTCAACTATCTATTACCGCAGTGTCTAAGGAGAGATATACATATCTTAAGATACACAACCATTTCATGAACTGGAGATTTTCTAAAAATGTCAAGTCCCTTTTGGAAAATGTGTTTTCCTCACAGTCAAAATGAAAAGTAGTGTTTAACTCGGGTGAAAGTGACCCATTTCACCCTCTAAACTATTGGCGCTCGAAAGAACTCGGGTGACATGAGTCACTTTCCACCCGTAGTTAATAATCTACTATTCAACCTCTGCTGATGAAGCAACTCCACATAGCATTTGCTTGACTATATACAATTCCTCTTCCATTATTACTTTTTTTTTCAAAGTTTATGTTAGAGGAAATCCCTTAACCCCTCCTTTGCCGAGCGCCCTACATAGTCCACTTTTCAATAACGCCATATTTGCGGGCCGCCCTATATAGACCCAGCAGCAGCGCGCGCTACCGCGTCGAGCAATATGAGTAATTTCAACCAATGGGGATCGGTGTGACAAGGACAGTAACAAAATTTCGTTATGTAAAGGAATGAGATAGGTATTAAAACCGTCGGACCTTAACCAATCGTAGTAAAAGTCCATCAACGGAATGCATCATGCGGCACAACTTCAGTCCGGTTCAGTCGTGGGTTTGAGGCAGCAGTGTTCAAGTTTTCTTGGTGAAAAGTGTTTTGTTTTCATCGCAAAAGGAAAGAAACGTAAGTAACTAGCATGTCTGTTTAATCCTGTAGGTTGTTTGCGTTGGATTTTGTACTAATATCGATGACCTAAACTTGCACGGCGATAAATTTCCGCCTTGCTGGTTTCGATAAGACAACAATTGATGGCTTTTTGTTTCTATTTACGGATAAAACTATGTTATATTCATATCTAAGATACATAAACTCGAAGTGAAAACAATAATTTTGTGCGTAGATCGTTTCTGAGAGCTGAAATCGTCAATCGAAAATCTTGAGTCATCATCTGGACTTTATTGTCCGCAACGCCAATGTATGTTTTGAAACAAAATGGCGGTCGGTGGCCATGAGATAACTTAGTATGGATACGCCTGTACAGCTATTGATTCTTGAGATTTGGTTTTGATTAACTCTTGGTCTGCATTTTGTAAATGTTGCATGTTACTGTTTTTAATGGGTTAGTGTTAACGAAAGGGTATGCGCAAAAGACTTAGATATTTATTTTTATCTTTTTTTTTTATTTTTTTGTTTTATCGAATCTTTAAGGGGGTTGTTCAATGCGTTAATACAAATATATTTTGTCATATAAACTTTTTTCTTAGATGCGTATTTTCGACTTTATTGACACTTTACGGGGTTTCACAGGATTTAGATTATTTTTAATGATTTTTTTTTTATTATTTCATATATTTGCTTTTTTGTTGATGCATAGATCTTATTAAAGGTCGTAAATACTTAAGTTTTTATTTCATACACTTTTCTCTGTAGGCAGTAATTTAGCCGTAATTTTTTTCGAAATCTCCCAACACTTATTTTTTTTTTCAGAAAGGTACAAAATTTTAGTCTAGTAAACCACATATTATTTTGCACTCAGCTGATAGGTGGCGTCATTATAAGCCACAATTGTCAAAATAAATTTTCTATTGTCAATTTTTGGCTAGAGTAGGTTATTGTGGCTAAATTTAAATTGGGTTTAGGTTAGGTTGGGTTAGAACTTCTAAAAAGCAAAACTGGAGCGAGCGCAGCGCAGTGGAGCGAGCATATGCAAATAAAAACAAAATGTATCTAAAAAATACCCCTTCTACCTTTTGATTCTAATTTTGGCCTCGTTAATAAAGTCGAAAATAAGCACTTTAGAGAAAAGTTTATTTAACAAATAGGTTTGTTTCAATAATATGAATAATCTCCTATCAAAATAAGAACAAATACTCAACAAACAAAAAAACATCAAAAAAGTCTAAGTATCTTTCCGCATACTCTTTCCTTCACACTGACCTTCTACATCTCAGGACTTTGATATTGTGTGTCTGTATGCTTACATTTTCAATACACAAATATTAACCATTTAAGTTATTTGTTTGTCTTTTTGCGCCTGTTTGTGTGTCTAACTGTGCCTGTTTTTTAACGCTTTTTTAACACTTTTCCGCATTCTCTAGTGTATAAGATATGGTGAGGATAAGAGGAGGAGGAATAGGGAGGGGGAAAGGTGGAGGACGAGGAGGAGTAAGCTCCTCTAGGGAAATTGAGGTGGACGTCATTGTGGAGCCATGTCCCTTGGAGCCTCCGACGCCGGCTCGACGAGCCAGGACCCACGGCGGGAATACCGATAGCCGAGGGAGGGTCGCAGCGAAAGGCAGGGGCAGGGGCAGGGGCAGGGGCAGCGGCAGGGGCAGGGGCAGGGGCAGGGGTAGTATGCCAGAGGAGCAGCAGCGGTAATATGTTTTGTTTTTTTATTGCTTTAAATTGTATGTTTTACTTGTTTTGTTCTTTTAATTATTTTTGTATGTAAGTTTTATTGTTTGTGTTATTGGAGACGAATAAATTTACTTATATTCTATTATTTTTTGTATACTTTTTATTTTTATAATTTTGTTCTTTCTTTCAGATTTTACTGCGGTAATATTGTCGGAGGCGGACTCCCAGAGGGAGAACCGTTGGAGTCCCTCTTGCACATTAAGCGCCAGCGGATCTGGGATCCCCTCCAATCCCTGATCACAATACACGAGATGCCGCCTGCTTCCTCCGCTTTGTTGGCGCCATCACCAGTGATGTAAGAAACATTTTTTTAGCGTAGTCTATACTGTGTTTTTTTTCAATTATTTTTTAAGATATTCCAATAATATGTTCGTAAAAAGCTCTGTGTTTAAAAAAAAATCACATATATTTGAACATGTTATTTGTTATCTTACCATTGCTAATTTATTTTATTGATATTTTAATAAGTAATATTTTTTTACAAGTAAACATTTTTGTATGAAGCCAGGCTACTTGAAACTTCAAATAGGTACCTACCCTAAAATTTTGGTTTTTCGTGTACTTTAATGTAATGTTTCGTGTAATGAGAATTTAATTACAAACAAAAAATGATCTTTTGACACAATTTAGTAAATAGCATAGTAGCGTTTCTGAGATAATTCAGTTTAAATATGTAATTTAGTCATTTATCTAGTAGTTTTTATTTGTATTCTAATATGGTTCGATACTTGTCAAATTTATATATTTATGTAATTTCTCATTACAATATACATTAAATTGTATTTTGTATATGACTATTGAACATAAAATAAAAAACACAAAAAATACAGAGAATTAATTTGCAAAGGCAAGCTTATCTCTAAAAAGACATCTCTTCCATCAAACCCATGATGTAACCCCATAATTGTAAACTATTTTTTAAACATCTATATCTACCAAAGATCAGAATTTCAGTCGCATCCATACTTTTTTCGCCAGTGGTATTTCTGTTTGTATGAAGAAATTGATCATTTTCAACTCTTCAAAACTTCTTGTTTCTAGTATGCTAATTAGATAGTGTTCATTGAATTAGTTAGGTAATTTAATGTAGTTTTTGAATTAGTTAGTTAATTTAATGTAGTTTTTGAATTTATTGACCATTTTCAGCAAATATGTCAAGCCCATAATTTTACTATGTGACTGGAGAGGTGTTTAATATCGGGTCATACACACCAACGACAAATCATATCTGTATAGGGTTCTTGATTTAACTAGTTAAAGACCTAAACTCTCTAAATTAGCTTAGACAAGCCACTGTAGTCACAAAGAGGGTCTAGAAATAAGCTGACAACATAACCTATTTTAGAACACTTTTTTGATAATGTTATTTTAAGGTCATGGCTTTAAATCAATTTTTGTCTTAATTTTTCCACAGGACCATGTCATATTTATATGTAACTGTGTAAATAAGATAATGTTGTAAATAAAACCAAAAATTCAAGCTCTTCCTGTGTTTAATTTTGAAAATTCAAGTTTTTGACAAAAATGAGAAGAAAAAATCCCTATTTTCAGAATACTTTCTTTGCTCACACCTAGACTGCTTGACCAAACCCAGCTTATGTTACATTATTAGAAAGTATGTTTAATGCAGTTTTCAAATATATACAGGTTGTTTCTATTAAATAAGTAGTTTACGCCTCTTGGAGGATAGAAGCAAGCGCGGGGCGCGCGGCCCGCCACCTGTGGTGCGCACGATTTGCGCCGCGGCAAGTGACCCTAGATGCGGTTGCGAGGCGTGTGGCAAGGGAAGGGTTAACACTTGGCTGATTTGGTCACAGTAAAATGGCCATCTTGATTTCAATAGCGATTGAAATCAATTGATTTTAATCATATCAACCCTGGTCTCTCCACTTCAGGGAAAAAGGGCTGAGTATATATTTATGTACTAATAGATACGCCGCTACGGCACCCTTTGGGTATGGAAACTCACCTGAAATTGTGCAGCGGTAGTGGAAGTGGACATCGCAGGGTTTTCTATGTGTGCTGCAACTATGGCCCTGTCTTCCTCCACGGTTGTCTTACGGAAGAACTGGTCTCTACGCTGTCGTTCCACAGTGCCTTCTGTGTCGTGCCGGCGAAGCCATAGGTAGACTGTCTTTTTCTGCAAAATATTTTAGGGTTTAATATACAGCTGCTTGAGGCAAATTGGCTTCAGCACGAAACTAATAGTTTCGGAATTTTGCGTTGGTATGCTGCCATTTTATTTCAACTAAATACTACAATTTACAATACCATTCTATTATTATACGCATTTAATTAAAATATATTCATTTACGAATTGGCTTTAATGCCATTTCTAAGAAACGGTTGTAATTTCTATTTAGTGAGTTCAAAGATGATTACAAACATTCTATACTTAAGTTTAGTTGTTATCATTTGTCACGCACAACCGTAATCAGGATCGTAAATTACGATTATTACGATGTTTTTACGAAGATTACGATTCGTAATCTTCGTAAAAACATCATAATTGACAGGATCTCTACTTGCGTCCTATGGCCTAACATTTTAAAATTCCCAAGCGGTTGCTTATGAAACATACACAAAAAGATAAGCGAAAATAAACTTACAGATACACCAATCCTTTGACAAATATCCACTATTCTCATCCCCTTTTCACGTAAAGCTATTATTAATTGCCGCTGTTCATGACGTAGAGGGGGAGCCATTTTATGTCGCATACAAAGCGAACGTGCGCCCCACTTGCGAAACAATTTGTAACTGGCGGGCAGTGTTGCCTTGCCACTTCAATTGCCAAGTATAGAAAGAATGGTAGTTTTTTTCACTACCACGAGATACTTCCTAAGCAAGCTTTTTGGAAAAATCCAATGCTATGTGTGTCCTCTACCACGCATTAATAAGGAGTAGAGACAGATGGGACACTTAGCAAAATCAATTACCTAGCTAAATAGCTGCCCTTGCTATTACCTCGGTCAATGGAGAAAAGAATCTAATATGGCGTCTTGTACTTGCAGTGACAGCTGATAGGGTCAACAAAAAAGTACATTATCAATTAAGATGACACTATAATTGGAAACGTTCAACTATGAACTGAATGTTGTTGTTTTTGTTAGGGCGCGCTTGGCAAGTGTGTACAGTAATTTTCAGGAATGGGTAGGAGTGGATTATGAGTCTGGTCCTCATCTGAACATGAGTTATCGAGTTTGTCTTCGCTTTGTTCTTTGTCTAACCTGTAATTACCACTATCGAGATCGCTCATCGTCTGACCTCATGAAGACATTGACATTGTTGGGAGATGCTGATTATCAGGCTCTAGCCTGATCAGGTTGGGCAAAGATGTTGTGTTTTAACCCCCATCGTTGTGCGAACTTTTTGAATTCTTTCGATGCATAGGCTGGTCCATTGTCTGTTAACAACTCTCGAGGAATTCCATGCCGTCCGAATTGATCCTTCATAGCCAGTACCACACTGTTTGTGGTGATCGTTTGCAACGGACATACTTCAACCAAATTGGAGTAGTAATCTACCACGATCAGAAAAGATTTCCTATTATGTTCAAATACGTCTGATCCTACCTTGATCCACGGTAGACATGAGCTCCCTCTGCGGCTTCGCGGCATGCTTGCACCTGTCAATACCGAGGTGCCCCTCGTACACTCGCATCAGCATCTCCGCTCGGAGGCTCGCGGATATCAATACCAGGTTGTCTTTGAAAATAACTCCCTCCACATACTCGAGTGATTCTCTGTGACTTTAATGTGACCGGGCACATTTGTCGGCCTCATATTTGTTTACCGGCCAGCCTTCTCTGATGTATCTAACTTATCGGCCTGAGTGTGCCGTTTTAGTAAGTCTAGTTTTTCGTTACTGAATCTAACATTCTGTATGAGAAAATATGACTGTTCCTCCACTTCTTCTGATACCTTACAGTTCATTGTATCTAGAAGTTGTCGTGTAACGATACGAACCTAACCAGAACCTAACAGAAAACAACCAGGATAAAATTTAGTAGTAACAGTTTATTAGTTATTTACAATAAATTAATTTAAAAAAAAATGAAAGGAAGATGAGGCTGAATGAGATGAGAACAGGTTTTTTATAAAACACAGGTTAAGTAAAAAAAAGGAAGCGGAGGACACGGAGAGAAGTAGACCAGTGGGGTGATGACCAGGGTGCAGGTGTATATGTTGTTGTAGATGTTGTTGAAATCGTCGTTGTAGGAACGGTAGCGGCGTATTTGTAGTTACGTCTCGCAGGATTCCGTTGTAGGAACGATCGTCGATGTAGGTAGCGGGCGTGTTTGAAGTTACGGCTCGCAGGATTCCGTTGTAGGAACGATCGTCGATGTAGGTAGCGGGCTTATTTGAAGTTACAGCTCGCAGGATTCCGTTGTTTGAAGGATTGTTTGAAGGTTTGAGGGAGTTTGAAGGCTCGCAGGATCCCGTTGTTTGAAGGATTGTTTTGAAGGAACGGCTTGCAGGATCCCGGGGTAGTGCGACCCCGGGATAAGGCCTTTAGGTGATACTTCTAGTTCAGAAGCTGACGTGAGACTCAAGAATTTCAGAAATGTTTCGCTTTTATACCCTTTTTGGAGAGTTCTAAAAATTATTTAAATTAAACGTAATTTTTGTGAGTGGCCAAGAGAGAAAAAGTATTTTTGTGAAAGTATTGCAGCAAACATATCAGACCGCTAACGAGTTTGAATGGGCATTGCCATGACAACCAGATAAACAAAGACCTCAACCAATGTCAAAGTTTAGTTTCAGGCTCGTAATACGATAAACAACAATAAAACCATGAAGTAAATTACATAACAGCGAAAGGAAAAAGGGTAGCGCACCAGCGCGCACGAAGCCCGAGATTGCAGAGTTTCGGAGAAAGCCAAAAACAAGGTCACCAAAGGTAAACCCCTTCCCTATCGATTTACAAGAGCTGATAGTATGAAAATACAAAGCAAAAATGATTTGTTAATGTATTCTTATGGTTTAAAACGTTACAGGGTCCTATGGAAATAAAGGTGGACAAATAATAAGCTGTACAGCTCAGCAAGCATCAAGCAGCAGCAGCAAGGAAAAGGACATGTAAGTAGCATAACACTACATTTTCCCCCCGACCCTGGAAAATTTTTTGACTCAGCAAAAATTTTGATATGTACAAAAATAAACCATAAAAACACAGCTTTGCAGAAACAGACATCACCAGGCAAAATCAGATATACCATCTCTTACATTCATCATCTTCATTCCGGTAAGGGTGGAGTTCACATTCAATGACTACCACTCTAAAAGTGTGTTTTCAAAAGGACATTCAGGCTTACTTAAGGAGTTGTCATCCGCTCCTGCGTGGAAAAAAAAAATAAGTAGAGGTAAAGAGAAACAAATTAATCCTAAGGTAGCTTTAGTCGCTACGACTTAGGACAAGATTAAGAACGGCCAGAGCGGTAGAGCTCGAAGCCAGAGATCAGCCACATCGCCAACGAGATGTGTCTGAAATAAAGATTAAAAAAAAATAGGTGAAGACTAACCAACGAAAATTCGAGGTCCTAAAGTAAAATGTGTTGAAGAACACTGGATTAAAGGAAGAAATAAAATAATAAAGTTAAAATGATGGTGATATTTATACATATATACAAAGTAACAGTTAATAGAAGTTAAGGAAATTTAAGATTTAATGTCTTTAATGTGCCACTTGCCTCTAACTCCGTTAGGGTCTTCTAGAACGTATACCAATGGTGAAAGTTTGGTTACTATTTTACACTTAATAAATTTAGGGGCAAGTTTAGCATTAAAGTATGCGCCAGCATTGCTTAAAACATGGTTTTTACGCCAAACAGTATTTCCCACATTAAATTCTTTAAAAGTCCGGCGAAGATCATAGCGAGCGCTATTTTTAGCGTGAGCTATGTGAAGTTTAGTTTGAACTCTGTGAAAGATAGATGAGAGGAGACCAGCATTAGACGCGTAAATATCACGAGGCATAAATATCAGTTCCTCGAGATTCTGAGTTGGAGTATAGAAGGAACCACAAGGTATTGTTTCCCTACCAAAGACTAAAAAGTTTGGAGTAAAGCCAGTAGCAACGTTTGTAGCGCTGTTCATTGCGAACTGAATCTTAGTAAGATGGTTGTCCCAGGATCTATGATCGTCTCCTACTAGGGATGCTAGAGCTGTAATAATCGTACTATTAAATTTCTCTGTAGGATTAACCTGAGGACAATATAATGCTGTGTGAAAAATACAAGGAATGTTATAAGAATTTAAGAATGAGTGGAATTCTCGCGACTGAAATTGAACAGCGTTGTCCATTATTATAGTTTGGGGAATGCCATGAACAAGAAACACTGAATTTTCCAAGACATTAATGATATTAGCTGAAGTAGCCCGTTTAAGGGGAAAAATCATAGTATATTTAGTAAAATTGCAGTTAATTACCAGAATATACTGATTTCTTCTCCGGGTCATAGGCAATGGACCCATAAGATCCAAGGATATAGTTTGAAAAGGTCTGGAGCAAAGTTTAGGTTTACCCATAAGACCATAGGGAGAATGATTAGGGTGTTTGTAGGTTAAGCAGGTTTCACATGTCGAGATTAAATTGGCAATGTCCTTAAACATACCGGGCCAATAGTATTTTAACGATATTTTCTTGAATGTTTTGAAGATACCAAGGTGGAGTTCTGAAGGGGAACCATGGCTAACTTCAATAAGTGCATGTCTATCTTGTGGCAGTGGAACTTCTTTCCAAATAAAGTCGTCGTTTAGACAATCGGAAGAATGGATGCAGCGGTAAAGTTTGTTATCCCTGATAGTGTAGTTGGGATATGCGTCTGGGTTGTTGGAGCATCCGAGAAAAATCTTGTTGTAGTGTTCAAGTTCACGATCAGGTGGTTCTTCAATCGTAATAGGATGTACACCTTGAGGTGGAGTTTCTCGTGTATCAGGACGTTCTTTATTCTTATGCCTTGATAAAAGGTCAGGAACAACGTTATCCTTTCCTTTTTTATGTTTCAGGACAAAATTAAAACATGATAAGCGTAGAGTCCAGCGAGCAAGTCTTCCAGATGGATTCGATAAGTTCTGAAACCATTTAAGTGCAGCGTGGTCAGTATATATTGTAAATTCCATACCATTGTCTAGGTAACATCTCCAATGTTCTAGCGCAGTTATTACAGCTAATGTTTCTCTTTCAGTAGTTGAGTAGTTTTGTTGATTTTTGTTTAGTGCTTTACTCATGTAAGCAATCACGACTTCTTTGTCATCTTGATGTTGAGTAAGCATTGCTCCTATGCCATAATTTGATGCATCACAATGTACAGAGAAGGGTAGTTCGAAGTTAGGGCAAGCAAGGACAGGAGCAGTTACCAAAGCTTCTTTAAGTTTCTCGAAAGCAGCTGCAGCCTTGGAATTCCATAAAAATTTAGGAGCGTTCTTCCCGGAACAGGCTAGTTGGTTGAGTGGAGAGGCAATAGTGCTGAAGTTTGGAATGAATCTTCTAAACCAGCTGCAAGTGCCTATGAATCTTCGAACTTCTTTTCTGCAAGTAGGTACAGGATATTCTAGAATAGCCTTTATCTTATCTGGATCAGCACGTAGACCATACTCGTCCACTAAAAAACCAAGGTATTTCAGTTCTTTCCTGAAGAATTGACTCTTTTCAAAGTTAATAGTCAGATTAGCATGTGAAAGTTTTTCCAGAACTTTCATGAGGAGCGATATGTGCTCATCAAAAGTCTCGCTAATAATAATGATGTCATCCAGATAGCAAAATACCTTGTTCTCAAATTCAGGAGTAAATAGCGTATCCAATAATCTTTGTTGAGTTGCAGGTGAGTTAGTGAGACCAAAAGGCATTACTTTGAATCTGAACATACCTCTTCCAGGAACATAAAATGCTGTCTTATCTCTATCAGCAGTATTCAAGGGAATCTCCCAAAATGCTTTCGCAATGTCGATGCTTGATAAGTGTTTGGCATTTCTCAGGTTGTCCAAAATTTCGCTTATTAGAGGCAGACTATAAGCATCACGACGTGTAACTGAGTTAAGCTTCCTGCTATCTACGCAGAAACGCCCTTCCCCATTCTTCTTTGGAGTGATGAGGACTGGAGATAACCAAGGACTTTCGCATTGTTCGATGACGTTCCATCCCAGCATCTTGTCAACTTCATTAATTAAAGCCTTTTGTTTTTCAGGAGACAGTCTGTAACATCTTTGTTTGATCGGAAGAGAATCACCAGTGTCAATCTTGTGGGTGATTAAGTGTGTGTTTCCCAGAACACCATTTTCTTCAAAAGAGATTGTCTTGAAGCGTTGGATGATGTCATTAGCGATGTTCTTTTGATTAGGAGTTAAATGCTCATAAGGTAAAACTTTAATTTCTTTAGTGTCGATAGCAAAGCATTTAGGATCTGTAAAGTTAAGAGAAGCTAAAACACTAGGTAGAAGATTAAATTTTCTCCAAAAGTCAATACCTAGTATTAGAGAAGGAAATATTTCAGGGAAAACATAAGCTTTAATCAAGTGAGTTTCGTTATTGAAATGGACAGGTAAGTCAAAATAACCCAAGGAATTAATTTTTTGATTATTAGCAGCAAACCATCTCAAGATGCTCCTAGTATGGTCACAATTAGACATAAGCGTCAGAGAACTGAGGGATCTCCAGAGGCTGGCTTATCTCACGATCACTTAAGAAAGTTCACCCTGGAAATTAAGGAAACGCTATCGTCATGGAGAGAGGACCAGGATCGCCGCCTATCCGATTGGAAGAACGACCAAGACATAAGTTTATCTACATTGGTAAAAGAAGTAACCGAACCGAGGGCCCAATGTCTCAAAATCCAAACCACTAACAGTGACATTGAGAAGAGTATGGAATACATGAGTAACTGCTTTGATGGAACACAGCTCCAACTTTCTCAGCTACAGAAGGAAAATCAAGAAAAAGACCTTGCAATTCTTCAACTGCAGAACCAGATTAATGACCTACAGCTTAAAACACGTACTGCAACGATCGAGCTTCGTAATGTTCCAAACATGGACTCTGAGAAGCAAAGTGACCTGCTTTCTATTGTTGCCAATGTCGCAAAGGTCATTAATACAGACATTCAAACATCTGATCTACGTGATGTCTATCGTCTACCGGGAAAATCGAATACTTCCAGACCTATTGTGGTCGAATTTGCTACCGTTACCAAAAGGAATCATCTCCTATCATCGATTCGCAAGTACAACAAGGATCGTCCCATTGTGGAAAAACTGAATACTCAGATTCTTGGATTTCCAGGTATGAGTGAACCTGTTTATGTAGATGAGCACCTGGCTCCATCGACTAGAAAACTTCTTTACGAGACGAGACAAGTCGCTAAGGCAAACAAGTACTCGTGCTGGCATTCCAACGGAAAGATCTACCTACGTACGGACCAGGAAGAAAAAGCGATTGTAATTAGGTCCGATAAACAACTAGCGACCTATTCGGCCAATAATAACAAGTGACTATACATATACTTAAACGATCACATTTCAATCTCACACTACCTAGTGCTATCTTTAAATAATTTGTCATCTATCGAAATTCAGAACGATATAAGTTACAAACCTGTATTCTACAATATAACTGTAAATGTTGGAACACTATACAGCCTCAATAGACCTGCTAATATAAAATGTTTGAGCCTGACACAAATTACTCCTACCCAGAGTTCTACTATATCTTCTAAGAGCATCACATTGCCCTCAGAGTCCGATAGGACTTTAATAATGCCTCCTAATGGATAGTAATTTAAAAACTCTGAATGAATTAGACAACACAAGTTGTGCACATTCAGTGTCGTGTGATATCTTAGATCTTCATCAATTTATGCCTTTCTCAATTATATCACAAAACATAAGGAGTATTTGTGCTAACTTTGATAATCTTGAGCTAACATTATCACAATTAAAGTATGAAGCTGATATATTAATACTAACAGAATGTTGGCTAAATCATGAAAAACCAGTCCCTTTATTAGAATCTTATTCTTCCCACACTACTTGCAACCTTTTGAATAAGAGTGATGGCGTAGTTGTTTATGTCAAAAACAACCTTAATGCTAATGTTACCGAAATAAAACTTGAGCATGCCTCCTGTTTACAAATTAATATCGAAGATGTCTCTATCCTTGGAATATACAGATCGCCATCCCACAATAGTGACATTGACCCATTTATCACCTCTTTTAATAACCACTTAGAGTCCTTACAAACTAAGAGAAATTTAATCATAGTTGGTGACCTAAATATTAATATTATTCCTAAGGAAAATGAAACTTCAACAGAACGAAACAACAGAATAAAACACTTAGATATTAACGCTCTTCATGGATTGCTTCCAGGTCATTTGCTCCCTACTAGAGGTGATAACTGCCTAGATCACTTTTTTCTAAAACTACAAACAACCAAGTATAATACATTTATAGCTGTATTAAACACAACTATCACGGACCATCTCATGACATTTTTAAATTTGAAATACTCTAAACATAGAAATAAAATCAATAGAAGTAAAATTAATATAAATTACGATAATGCCTTAAAAAGTTTAGAACAAAAAAATCTAGGACTACTACTTACTTTAAATAACCCTAACATAATACTAGACTTATTAATACATAAAATAACTGATTCTTTAGAAGAAAACAGCACAATAGTCCGAATTCCTAGAAATAAAAGAACAATAAAACCATGGATAAGCAGTGGCATATTACGCTGCATAAATAATAGAAACAAACTTCAGAAAACTCTACGCTTAGATCCCCATAATGAAATTCTTAGAATAACGTATAAACGATACCGCAACTACTGCAATAACCTAATAAAGAAACTGAAACGTCAATACGAAAAAGAATTACTAGCTAGCTCAACAAAAAACCCTAAAACTCTTTGGCAAACCATAAAAGCGATCACAAATCTTAATAATACCAAATCTAAAAACTCTAGTCTCCTAAATCTCAAATCAACCCCGAAAGACTCCAGTAAACTACGTAAATACATTTTTTGCCAACATTGGAAAAAAACTTGCCCAGGAAATCACATCCGACAAATCATATAGTAATAAAATCCAAATTGAAACAGGAAGATCTGTCATGTCACAACCCTCATCCTTTGTTCTTCTTGACACTGACCCACATGAGGTCAATAGAATCATTTCATCTGAAATCAGGTAGTTCTCCCGGTCTCGACAATATATCACCATGTTTTCTAAAACTTTCTAAGTTTCTTCTAATTCCTGTAATCTGTCACTTCGCCAACATATGTTTTCAACAAGGCATCTTCCCGTCGCGTCTAAAACAAGCTATTATAACACCAGTGTACAAAAATGGTAACAAAGAAGACATTAATAATTTTAGACCAATTTCTGTTCTTCCTTCGATATCCAAAATATTAGAAAAACTATTAAATAACAGACTTCTTAATTACTTAGAAAAAACCATATTTTATCTCCCTCGCAATATGGATTTAGACAGGCAAGATCTACTGAAGACGCAGTCTCAGACCTCAGTTCCTTAATAACTGAACGTGTAGACAACAAACTTAAATGCTTAACGGTGTTCCTTTATCTGAAGAAAGCCTTCGATACTGTTTGTATTCCTACCCTTATAAACAAGCTAGAAAGTATTGGTATTAGAGGTTACCCACTAGCTCTTTTTATAGACTATCTCAGTGAACGTAAGCAACAAGTTAAAATAGAATCACATATTAGTGAGGAGTCTGACATTACATATGGAGTTCCCCAAGGAAGTGTCCTTGGGCCTACACTCTTTTTGATCTATATTAATGACATGTATTCCCTTAAGCTTAGTAATGCTCAAATATTTTCCTACGCAGATGACACTGCAATCGTCTTCCATGGTCAATCTTGGGAAGAGACCAAGGAGTTGACTGAGAAAGGGCTAACAAGAATTAACTGTTGGCTAAAAAATAACATGTTATCCCTCAACACGTCTAAAACTAATTATATGTGCTTTACTATGAACAAACGAACCCAACCCAAATCTAACTTCAAAATTAAAATACACAGCTGTAACCAACCATCTGACACGTGTGACTGCCCGGTGTTGGATAAGCTTCCTAAAGTAAAATATTTGGGTATTATGCTGGACGAAAGGTTGTCTTGGTTTTATCATATTGAACTGGTAACTAACAGGATTAGAAAGATGATGTGGATTTTTAAAAAGCTAAGACATGTTACACTGGGGTCACTACTAAATCAAATATACACTGCACTGGTTCAATCCATTATTTCTTACTGCATCCCGATATGGGGTGGAGCAACTAAAACGAGATTCTTAGAACTTGAAAGATCTCAACGATCCCTCATAAAGGTTATGTACTTCCTACCTTATAGATTTCCCACCACTCAACTCTATCTTAAATCCAACTTACTTTCTATCAGGAAAATCTACATTCTTAATACAATTATTAAAAAACACCGACAATTACCATTTAACCCTAATCTACCTGAAACTCGACGACATTACACAGTCTCTGATATTACTCAGTACAAATCGAATTTTGCCCAAAGACAGTATAAAATACAAGCAAGTTTTCTTTACAATAAAATAAATAAAATATTAAGTATTTACAAACTCACTACTAGAGATGTTAAACAATCGCTTATAAAATGGCTTACAAGTCTGGACTATGATGAGGTTGAATCTTTGTTCAAACGTTCCACTTAACAATGTATTGTTTAAAACTGTATCATAATAGCCTATATTGTATAAACAAGCATATGAATACATACATATGTAACTTATATAATTACAGTATTTTAGAATTAACTTCCTAAGTATTAATTACTTATGTTAATACTTTGATTAAATTTAATATTAAATATAAGTTTCTGTAGTGATGGTGGTGAGAGGTTGTCTTACTGTTGCTATCAACAGTAAGACAACTTTCATTATTGTTACTTAGGTCCATTTGCACCAAAATTATGATGCTATTTAGCAGTTGTATAATAACAATAATAACAATGTAATAATCGCTTAGCGCACTAATCACAAATTATCTGTGCAAATGACACTTAGTTAACACACTAGAAATTTTTTAAACAAATACATAAATGTGTTTATTTCTTAAATGTTCATTGTGGAAGGTAGGTATCTCCTGATACAGGTATTGCAATACTTAAAAGGAGATCCCACGTCTGTGCAAACATGTTTTTGTTATGAAATAAACAATTTTTGATTTTTGATTTTTGAGCAGTAGAGACAGTAATAAGATCTGACTTGAAAAGTTTGCAGCCCAGTTTAAGAATTTCCAAATGAGAATTATTACCCAGAATAGTTACTGAGCTGCCAGAATGTAGTAAACCAGATAAAGTTAAGTCATAAATTTTGACATTAACGAATGGACGATTAAGATCTTGTTCTTTGGAGTAGAGTGTAGAAGAGATTTTGTAGCAAGCAAAGATGTTTTGAATTGTTTTGATCCAATTAGTCCACTCGTCCTTATCAAAGTTTGAGTTACTCTTCAAGTCAGCAGTTAGTTTTTTTGTACTAGTATTAGGTTTGGAAGAACAAGTAGGGCAATCTGCAGTTTTAAAACCCTTAAGACCACATTTGAAACAAATCACGAATCGTGGTTGAGTGCAACTGTTCAAAGTATGACCTAGTATGCGACAGCGAACGCAAAAAGAACTTTCTTGGGGAGCTGCAGTTTGAGAGAGACTATTAACTTGTCTAGAAGGGTATTTGTAGGTTGGAGTGAATTTATTCATGAAGGGAGGAGAAGGTCGTGAGTTATTAGAAGAGTTTGGAGAGTCAACTGAACTTGAAGTGGAATGCTTGTAGTTGAATTCAGAAACATGAGGACTTTGTTGCAAATTTGGTTCTTTAAATTGTTTGTCTCTGTCTAGGAACTTTTCGTAGTTTTGGCAAGTGGCCAGAAGGGAATCGATAGAGTCAATGTCCTTTAGAGCTACGAAGACTGAATAACATGGGCGAATATTTCTCAAAATAATCTCCAATTGTTCTGTTTCAGAAAGTCTTTTTGAAAGGCGAGCGAACATTCCAGACATGATGGAAATATAGATGACGATAGGTTCATCACGACCTTGAGTACGATTCCTAATCGCTTCTAGAAGTTTATGATCATAATCAAAACCACCAAAGTCTTTGATTAGTAAAGAAGAAAGTTCGTTCCAAGTTAAGTTTGGATTCTGATTATATTTAAATCTGAACCGATGAAGGGCATTGTCGGTGAAAATTTCGAATGCCTGAGAAATCAATAAGTCCCTGGACAAGCCACGAGCTAAGCTATATTCTTCAAGTTTTTGAAGAAAGGATCTTGGACAGCTTTTACCATTGAAGGTGTGTCTTTTCAGATCTTTGAAGACGTTAGTTGGAGGGAAAGATTGAGGTGGTGGTGGAGGATACGGGGTATGGGTCTGGACAGAAGTTTGAGAAACAAGAGGGGGTTCCATGACAGTCGGGTCAGCAGGAAGGTCCAGTGATGGAGAGTCATTTGCAGTTGAAGGTGGAGTCAAGGATTCGAATTGTTTAGAAATAGCGTCAAATTTCATCTTCAAAGTATCGAAACTAGCTTTAGAATCTGGATATAAGTCAGTATCTATTCGCTCCAATCTGTAAAAAACATGATTAATAAAAGTTTCTATTAATCGTAAGTATTTGGTTTCACCTTGTAAAAATTTTTCAATTTTACCATCCAGGTAAGTCAGAGTAGAACCAATTTGAGACAAGCCATCCTCAATCGGATCTGAAGAAGTCAGAATATCTTCAGGGTGAGATTTCGCAACTAAATGCAAAACCTGTTTTATAAGAAGCAAAACAGTATTAGCTGGTTCCTCACATCTAATCTTTACTTCGTATTCGAGCTCGGCCTTGTTAAGGAATTCGTACTTAATAACCCTTTCCATTGTATTGTTAAGTGTAGAGTCAAGTGTTATAGAAGTGAAGTGAAGTGAAGTAATATAAGTTAAATGTAGGCCTAAGTATAATCCAGATGAGTTGAAAAACTAGATGAAGTTTTGTTTTAGAATTTGGAAAATGTGAAAAGGATGAATAGATAAAGATTTAAGAGTGAAAGAGAAAGCAAATCAAAGGGAAAGAGACAAGGCGCAGAAAAGGTGAAGAGTGGAGAAGAACTTTTACGTTGGGTGCCAAAATGTCGTGTAACGATACGAACCTAACCAGAACCTAACAGAAAACAACCAGGATAAAATTTAGTAGTAACAGTTTATTAGTTATTTACAATGAATTAATTTAAAAAAAATGAAAGGAAGATGAGGATGAATGAGATGAGAACAGGTTTTTTATAAAACACAGGTTAAGTAAAAAAAAGGAAGCGGAGGACACGGAGAGAAGTAGACCAGTGGGGTGATGACCAGGGTGCAGGTGTATTTGTTGTTGTAGATGTTGTTGAAATCGTCGTTGTAGGAACGGTAGCGGCGTATTTGTAGTTACGTCTCGCAGGATTCCGTTGTAGGAACGATCGTCGATGTAGGTAGCGGGCGTATTTGAAGTTACGGCTCGCAGGATTCCGTTGTAGGAACGATCGTCGATGTAGGTAGCGGGCGTATTGAAGTTACGGCTCGCAGGATTCCGTTGTTTGAAGGATTGTTTGAGGGTTTGAGGGAGTTTGAAGGCTCGCAGGATCCCGTTGTTTGAAGGATTGTTTTGAAGGAACGGCTTGTAGGATCCCGGGGTAGTGCGACCCCGGGATAAGGCCTTTAGGTGATACTTCTAGTTCAGAAGCTGACGTGAGACTCAAGAATTTCAGAAATGTTCCGCTTTTATACCCTTTTTGGAGAGTTCTAAAAATTATTTAAATTAACCGTAATTTTTGTGAGTGACCAAGAGAGAAAAAGTATTTTTGTGAAAGTATTGCAGCAAACATATCAGACCGCTAACGAGTTTGAATGGGCATTGCCATGACAACCAGATAAACAAAGACCTCAACCAATGTCAAAGTTTAGTTTCAGGCTCGTAATACGATAAACAACAATAAAACCATGAAGTAAATTACATAACAGCGAAAGGAAAAAGGGTAGCGCACCAGCGCGCACGAAGCCCGAGATTGCAGAGTTTCTGAGAAAGCCAAAAACAAGGTCACCAAAGGTAAACCCCTTCCCTATCGATTTACAAGAGCTGATAGTATGAAAATACAAAGCAAAAATTATTTGTTAATGTATTCTTATGGTTTAAAACGTTACAGGGTCCTATGGAAATAAAGGTGAACAAATAATAAGCTGTACAGCTCAGCAAGCATCAAGCAGCAGCAGCAAGGAAAAGGACATGTAAGTAGCATAACACTACAAAGTGCAGCTCGTGATAATTATAATGTATCAGCGATAATCATATACTTTCCTGGCTTATAATTCACAGAAAAATCATATCTTTGTAACCAAAGCATCACTCGCTGCAGCCTGGCCGGGACGGAGTCCAGTGATTTCTTGAAGAGCGCTTCCAGCGGTTTATGATCGGTCTCCACAGTGATATCACTCTTACCATGAATATACTGGTGGAACCGCTCTAGGCCGAAGACGATAGCGAGCATCGCCTTCTCTATCTGCAGGTACCGCTGCTGCGTGTCAGTGAGCGTCAGCGACGCAAACTTGACGGGCCGTCCGCCCTGCAGCAGCACGGCGCCCAGCGCGTGCGAGCTCGAGCTGTCATAAATACGGACTTGTGTTGCTGTCGTCATACTTTTCTGCTGTGATTCTGCATCTGAAGCTGTCAGAGCATAACAAGGCGGGCTCGCGCGCCGAGGACAGCGCCAGCACCGGCGCGCTGCACAAACATCGCTTCAGTGAGCTCACCACAAGCTCCTCCTTCTCGCCCCAGACTCCAGACCCACTCGTGGTCCTTCTTCAGAAGTTGTCGTAGAGGGCCTACTTTATCCGCACAGCCTACAATAAATTTACTTACGTAATTCATCAATCCTAAAAATATGTCTACGAAGAAGATTGCCTGTCGTTGGGGCTCGGCATATACACAGTCAGGTCATAAGTTCTGTCACACAATAAAAACTTTTGAATTTAGAACGCTGGCCACAAAAAAGTTTATTGAATTTGAATTTCGAATTTTTCATGAAAATAAAAATGTGTACTTTTTAGAATTTTCCTCATTTTTAAATATGGAGTGGACACTTAAAGAAGACCGTGTCGCAGTTATTGCGTTGCATCGTTGCGGTTTCGTGCCAATTAAGATTTTCGACTTACTGAATTTTTTTGATATAACCAAAAGATTCGTTTATCGTACCATAAAACGATACAATGAAGACTCTAGTGTAGATGACAGGTCAAGAAGTGGTCGCCCTCGCTCTGTTAGGACTCCAGCAGTGATAAAAGCTGTGAAGGCGCGAATTCAAAGAAATCCCATACGTAAGCAGAAACTGTGGGCCCTTCAGATGGGGTTAAGCAGGACCACGGTGAAAAGGGTGTTAAATGAAGACTTAGGGCTTAGGGCATATCGAAGAAAAACAGGACATCGTTTGGACGCTCTTTTAATGGACCTGAGACTGAAGAGATGCCGCGCTTTGTTGAAGCGGTACGCGGGAAAAAAGCATCGGGAAATTCTTTTTTCGGATGAAAAAATTTTCACCGTGGAAGAGAGCTACAACAAACAAAATGATAAGGTGTACGCACACAGCAGTGAAGAAGCGAGCAACCGTATTCCGCGTGTCCAACGAGGTCATTTTCCATCCTCGCTCATGGTTTGGTTGGGAGTCTCTAATTGGGGCTTAACTGAGGTACATTTTTGTGAGAAAGGCGTAAAAACGAATGCAGTTGTGTATCAAAATACAGTCCTCAAGAACCTTGCGGAACCCTTTTTTCATACCATGTTTAATAACAGGCACTGGGTATTCCAACAAGATTCTGCGCCAGCTCATAGAGCGAAAAGCACACAAGACTGGCTGGCGGCGCGTGAAATCGACTTCATCCGGCACGAAGACTGGCCCTCCTCCAGACCAGATTTGAGTCCGTTAGATTACAAGATATTGCAACACTTGGAGGAAAAGGCCTGCTCAAAGCCTCATCCTGATTTGGAGTCACTCAAGGCATCCTTGATTAAGGCAGCCGCCGATATTGACATGGACCTCGTTCGTGCTGCGATAGACGACTGGCCGCGCAGAATAAAGGCCTGTATTCAAAATCGCGGGGGTCATTTTGAATAAACTTTATCACTATAAGAATCTATGTTTTATTAAGTTCATTTTGCTATATAAATGTTTACATAAATAATAAACATGTCTAAATTATTTCATATTGCACATGTGACAGAACTTATGACCTGACTATGTATATCAGTGATCGCTCTCAACTTCTCCTTGTCTATATCATCATACCGTCAACTCTAAAGGTATGGCCTAGGTAAGTCTCTTTCGTAACACCGAACTCGCATTAATCTCGGTTAAATTTGATACATACCTGACCGGCTCTCACCAGGAAACTCTCAAGTCGACGGTCGTGTTCCTCTACCGTTGAGCCCCAGACTATAACTTCATCCACGAAGGAACCAATGCCTTCCAAGACTTCCAGTAGTTGGCGAACCTTGGCATGAAATATTTCTGATGCCGAATAATACTATATGGTAACCGCAAGTATTGGTAGACTCTAGCTAATGAAAGTAGATATCGAAAAAGCGCAGCAAATTCAAAAAATATATTAGTATGGTATCCCTCAAAGTTTGTTTGACAACAGCCATATTGAAAAATTGACAGTCTAGAGTAGTGATGTGAATAACGGCTGTTTTTAATCAATGGAAACAGCCGCTGCGTTTATTTTCTAACAGCCGCTGTTAACAACTTTTGGTCAGATGCTGTTTTAGTATTGAATATCCCCAGAATCTATTCCCCGCGTCGGGGAGGCTTGTACTTGTTGAGTACTTGTAGGTTTGTAGGTAATTTGCTGAGTGTTCCCGGCCTGGCAAGTATCAAAATAATAAATCATGCTAACCTAAGAAATTCAACACCACACTAAAACAATCTTGTTTTTGGTTGAATTCAGCTTCCTTTTCTTGTTGTTTTTCTTGGAATTAGGACATCATATAAAAGAATATCTTTCGGACTCCACTTTTTTTAATAGTTTTATACATATTTTAAAACGCAAACTAAAACTAACAACAAAAACATTCAAAGCAAATGTTTGACAATAGTCGTAATGGTAAATTGACACTCTCACAATTAATACGTTTACCACACGGCTGTAAGCCACCGTCCCAGCAGAGGTGACCTTGCTGGTTGCAATCCGTGTGGACGGCAGATGTAAGCCAAATTCTAAATGACCTTCATCGTCCTTGGCTTGCGGGAGCGTGATCAAATCCACGGATTGCAGCCGTGGCTTAAAGCCGTGTAGACGGCAGATTACAGCCAAATTGTTTTGTTATGATAGGTCGCACCATTACCAGTAACTCGTAAAATGTTTCCTTGTCCATTCTTAGGAAGTTATGAACATCATTGAAGTCTAATAACTCCAATAAGTTTGAATGGCTAAGAATCAATCGTTCTTTCAACCAACGCTTCATCCACTTCCTTTTTTTTCTTTTTTTCATCAATTGCGGACAAAACCGCTAAGGCAAGGCCCACTTTTTGAAATTTTGACAAATTTGGAGCCATTTCTACAACATGGAGGTGTTTTCACGCCAGAAGACGACTAGCGACTGATTCGCGAGCGTGGCTTGGCGCGTTGGCTGACATCCGTCTAGGCGAAACACAATCCGCGGATGCAAGCCAGTTTCCGCCAAGGTGACCCCTGCTGGGACGCTGGCTTACAGCCGTCTGGTACATGTTTAAAATAAAAAAGTAACAAAAAAAAAAACAGAAATGTCCTCTGTGGAGGATGCGTCACCAGATTATAATAGCAGCAACAAAAAGAAGGCTGCAACCTCTTTGCTATCAACAAAATGTAAAAGTTGTTGGCAGTAAGTGTACCTACTGTCATAATTAGATACAGATATTAGCCCTTCGCTTTTTGCCAGCAGTGTGTTCTTTTCTGCCGCAAGACAGACAACAACAGTGAAATTTCAGATTTTTTATTTTTTTCACCTGAGCTCAGTAACAGCTGCCAAAAAACCCATAGCAATGTCGCACATAACATAAGAGAGGTCGCACAAACAAACAGCACAGTAGCTGTTTGCATAATTTGAAAACAGCTGTTATTCACAACTCTAAATTTGACACTGGCACAATGAGAGTTGCTTGCCATTTGAAAGTTTTCAAAAAAGGACTAATATCTACTTTCATTAGCCAGACTTTAACGTCCAAACGGTGTTCCAAACATCCATAGCTTGCTGAAGTATAATACGGGTGTCCGGTAGATCGATGCAAATACTTAAACCGATGTTAGTACAGACCATTTAGAACCATTTGAGCCAAAAATACATACGGAGAAGTCTTACCATTAAATTTTTATTGATGATTTAGTGTTTTGGAAGAAAATTTCCAGATTTTCACAGTTAAGTGATTATCATTGCAAAACTAAACAAAAATTGGATTATTTTAGAATTGATTCTAATGAATCACTTAATAAGCATTGTAATAAATCTTGATTTGTGCATCTGCTACCTCAGACTTGGTTTTTACAGACCATTGAAGAGCACGGCAAATTTCAATCATCAATAAAATAAGTTTTTCGGACCTAATTTAACAAAAATAAATGAAAGCTTTTTATGTGCAAATCTTTATAAAAACATTCTTAGTTAATGATCTTTCATTTAAGGTATTATTGATGTAGATACCTCATACTAACCAGTTTGAGGGAGAAAAATAGACTTTTTAGACAGTCTTTTTAATTAATTAAATTTATGCTATCCATGTTCGAAATGAGATCCTTGGTTCCTCACACAGACACGAGCTCGTCTTCGGACTTCTGTGGTCGTAATTTTGAGCATCATTTCATAATGATAATAATAATTCTTTATTGCACAGAAAACACGATAGAAAAAATATAACGAATAATATGCAAAGGTGAGCTTATTTCTAAAAATAAATTTCTTACAGCTAACCTGTGAGGAAAGGAAAAAATATTTATAGAGAGGTAGTCCTAGTGTACAATTAAGAGTTACAAGAAAGAAATAAAGTCAATATACTATCAGATAAATCACAATAAATCCTACACATATAAAATAAATTAATAGAATACAATAAATACATAGATACACATACATACTATAAGATACCCACTATGCGGAAGAGAGGAGATGCTGTTTCAACTTTTTCTAAAAAGATAACAAGGATGTGCAATCCCTAATAGCGCAAGGAAGCGCATTCCACAAACGTATTGCCCTTAACCTAAACGAGTGCTCGTAAGCATCAGTGTTGTGCTGAGGAATTGACAAAAGTGACACCGGGTGAGATCTCCGAAGTCTATCCCCAGAGAAAAGAAACTCAAAATGTTCACGAAGATATGCGGGATAGCGCGGATTTCTCAAAATATTGAAGAGGAAGGAGAGAATGTGCATATCACGACGAAGTTGGATCGGGAGCCAGCCTAATTCCCTGTGATATTGGGACACGTGATCGTACTTGCGGAGACCGAAGATAAACCGAATCCCGAGATTTTGAAGTCGCTCGAGTTTGTTCAGTAGATCTTCGTTCGCGCTGGCCCAGCAAACATCGGCGTAGTCAATTAAAGGCAGAAGAAGGGTCGGAACTAGCAAGATTTTAGTCTGCCTAGGCAAGAAGTACTGCAAACGCCGAAGGGAATGAAAGGATGCAAAGACTCGTCTGCTGACCTCACAAACATGGGGCGACCAGGATAAAAGAGTGTCAAAAACAACGCCAAGGTTTTTGGCTTTCTCGCTGTACTTGACAATGGTACCGTCATAAAGCACGGGAGCAACTGACCTATTCTGCAACAAATTTATTAAGTGCTGTGTACCCAGTATCATCGCCTGAGACTTATCCGGGTTGACTAATAGCCCATTTCCTGATGTTGTCGAGGTCAGCATTCAAAGCCTCTACAGTCGAAGTCAGATCACAGATCATAGCCAAGGTGGCTGCTCATGGCCAGCTTAATGCCCCATTCTCCTATCACGATCTGGTGTATGTTTCATACAAAATTAGGCTCCCTAAGCGCAAAGTGTGAACCTGGATTCCCTGAAATCAGATGCCTCATCTGTCGATTGGACCCCCGTTGTAACTGGTGAGACCGTTGATGACAAAATCCTGAAGTTCAACTCAATTGTCCTGGGGCTGTTCGACAAGCACGCACCAATGAAAAAGATCAGGGTAAAACATTTTCCTGCTCCGTGGTTGACAGACGCTATCAAGCGTTTAATGGCAAAAAGAAACCGTGCGAAGGGGCGATATAAGAGAGACCCAACCGATAACAATCTCCATTTAAACGCCTTCGAAACCTATGCAACCGCATGTGCCGTGACGCCAAGCGAAGCCACATCTATGAGCGTATAGAAATGTACACCCCAGCTCAGGTCTGGAAATTTCTTAAAACCCTTGGTGTTGGCAAGTCCCAGGAATTTTCTTCAGGTGATGTCGATCTCAACGGTCTTAACCAGTTCTTTTCTTCTCCCCCCCTCGTGATAGACCCCGCCACAAAGCAGGCAACCCTTCGTCATCTACGGTTGAAGGCTGCAGTCTGTACCTCACCGTTCAACTTTAGTCTCGTTGGAATCGGCGCAGTTAGAAAGGCAGTGCTAGCGGTCACATCCAAAGCTGCTGGTGGCGACAACGTCAGCCATCAGATGATCCACAGCGTCCTTGAAGAGTAGCTCCCTCCAATTACCCACATCATAAACTTCTCTCTATCAGCTAGATCTTTTCCTAGTCTGTGGAAGAAAGCTCTTGTCATCCCACTGCCCAAAAATTCCAATCCCTCCTCCTTAAAGATTACAGGCCCATATCTATTTTACCTATTCTCTCCAAAGTCCTTGAATCCATTGTCCACTCCCAACTCACCTCCTACCTTTCATCAAACAAAATTCTCAATCCTTTCCAATCTGGCTTCAGACCAGGGCATAGTACTACCACAGCACTCTTAAAAGTCAGCGATGATATACAGCTAGCCATGGATCAGAGGTTGGTTACGGTGCTGGCCCTGCTTGACTTCAGCAATGCCTTTAACTGCGTCGATTTTGAAATTCTTGTCGCTATATTAACATCGCTGAATGTCTCCTCCCACGCTGCTGGCTGGTTCGACTCATACCTGAGAGGTCGTCAGCAGCGCATTAAGTCTGAAGAGACCGAAACTCAATGGTGTGATCTTTCCTCAGGAGTGCCTCAAGGTGGTATTCTCTCTCCTCTTCTTTTTTCAGTCTTTATAAACTCCATCTCCGACGTCCTCTCTTCTTCGTATCATCTGTACGCAGATGATCTACAAATGTATCGCCACTTTTCCCCCTGCGATGTAGATTCATCCGTGGAGGCACTGAATGCTGACCTCGAGAATGTGAAAGACTGGGCCTCATCATATGGGCTGTTAATAAACCCGAATAAATCACAAGCCATGATTTTAGGAACCAGGCACACTCTTTCCTTGTTACAAAAACCCATTGTTCCCGTATCATATAATGGCATCACAATAGAGTACACAGATAAGGCGAAAAACCTTGGGGTTATTTTTGACAACCAGCTGTCTTGGTCTCCACATGTCAGCGACGTCAGCAGACGGGTCTTTGCGTCTTTTCACTCCCTCAGGCGTCTGCATTACTTCTTGCCGCGGCAGACCAAAATCACCCTTGCTCAGTCCCTTCTCCTGCCGCTAATCGACTACGCCGATGTCTGTTGGTCGAGCGCGAACGAAGATCTTCAAACTCGAACGACTTCAGAATCTCGGGATTCGGTTTATCTTCGGGCTGCGCAAATTCGACCATGTCTCTCAATTTCGCAAAGAGTTGGGGTGGCTTCCGATTCGTCGTCGCCGAGACTCCCATATTCTTTTTTGTCTTTTCAATATATAGAAAAATCCGCGCTACCCCAGCTACCTTCGAGACCGCTTTGAGTATCTCTTTTCAGGAGATCGGCAACGGAGATCTGACACGGTCTCACTCTTAGCCACTCCAAGGCATACCACTTCCGCATATGAGCACTCCTTCAGGTTGCAGGCGGTCCGACTGTGGAACGCACTTCCTTGTGCGACAAGAGACAGCCCGACTCTTTTCGCTTTCAAAAACCGGGTAAAAGAGCACTTCCTCTCTCTTTTGTCATAGTTGTAGTATGTATATTATTATTATATGTAAACTTTATGTACAGGTTTATGTATGTATTGATACGTATTTAGTAGTTTGTTAGATACGAGTATGTATTTTATTTACCGTATTTTATAGATATGTAATTTACTTATATGTATTTTATTATTGTTTAGATATTGTGCACTGCCTACCCTTTATTGATAAAATTTCCTGTCATGCCTTGGTTTGCTGGAAGAAATCTCTTTTTAGAGATAAGCTCGCCTTTGTACATATGTTTTTTCTTAATGTATCTTTTTTAAATAACTGTGTTCAATAAAGAATTATGAATCACACAGGGGAAAATGCCGATAAAGGAGATGTATTTTTTCGGTACTGATTTTTGAACCATAATCATATGCGGTTTTTCTGGTAGGGAAACGAGTATAAATAAAGCCTACGAAATTATTTATTTTATTAAAACCGCCATTCTTTATTAATTTTGAAAAAATGATTTGTATGGGTAGGATTTATAACCTGCATCCTTTGCTTAACTTTGCAGCAAAAAAAAAACTGTAATTCATTCAATTGTCATTTTTGACACTTTCCCCATGTTCCGAGTCACACAATAATCGATTACAGCGTCTACGATGCCATCGTTTTGTATCGCCAAAGCTGAATCGGAACGGCTTCGTAGATGATTGTGGCGTGACTCGGAACAGGGGGTTCTTGACAATGACGTGACAGAACAGTGTTGCCATAATAAATTATTGTTCTGGGTGGCTGTTTTATTTAAAATAATAATTATTTTAAAATCACTGTAACAAAAAAACGGCGGTTTTAAAAAATGATCACGATATGTATATAGAACCTTTAAATTATATTCTTTCATATAAATACGGTTTTAACTTGGTTCATGACTATTTCGAATAAAGTACCAACTCTCTTGGAAAAAGTACACATCTCCTTTGAAGGTCATCTGCATAGAGATGATACGAGGAAGACAATACATCCGAGATGGAATGGATGAAAACTGAGAAAAGAAGAGGCGAAAGGATGCCACCCTGCGGAACACCTGTAGAGAGCTTGCACCATTCCATAGTGACCTCTTCAGACTTGATGCGCTGCTGGCAGTCTCTCAGGTAGGAGTCAAACCAGCGAGCCGAGCTTGAAGAGACATTGAGTGATTTTATGATTTCAATAAGTATATCGAAGTCGACGCAGTTGAAGGCGCTGCTAAAATCAAGGAGAGTCAGGACTGTGAGCTGCTTCTTATCATTGCCAGTTGGATATCGTCAGTTACCTTGAGCAGTGCGGTGGTGGTGCTATGCCCTGGCCTAAAACCAGACTGAAAAGGGTTCAGTAAATCCATGGAGGAAAGGTACGAGGACAGCTGGGAGTGGAAAATTGATTCAAGGACTTTGGAAAGGATTGGTAGGATGGAAATGGGACGGAACTCTTTGAAGGAGGACGAGTTAGATGTTTTAGGCAGGGGTATCACTAATGCTCTTTTCCACTGGCTTGGGAAGCAGTACTCGCTCAGCGACGCGTTAATTATATGCGTTATGGGTGGTAAAACATTATCGAGTACACCGAATAGCATCTGAGAGCAGATCTTGTCATCACCTACATCTAGAATAGCTTTCTTTACTGCGCCAACTCCGACAGACCTGAGGTTGAAAGATAAGCAACTGGATGTCGTTCTGGTACGCAAGTTACGCAGGGTAGCATCCTTGACAGAGGGGTCCATCACGACAGGGGAGACAGCAAAGAATTTGTTGAGACCGTTGAGGTCGACACTACCGGCAACTGCGTCCTGGGACTTACCAACACCGAGGGTCTTCAGGAACTTCCAAACCTGTGCAGGAGTGTAGCTCTCGATACTCTCGTTTCATCTTTCATGGCGTCGAAAGCCATTCTTATTTTTGAAATACACTCTTCTTTTGTGTTGATGGCTATTGGCTACGTTGGAATAGACCAGTTCTTTGGTTCTGCCCCACACAAAATAATCCATTGGGGTCAGGTCTGGTGAACGAGCAGGCCAAGGAATAGGCCCGTCTCTGCCGATCCAGCAATTGGGAAAGCAGTCGTCAAGATAGCATCTGACTTCAATAGTCCAATGTGCTGGACAGCGGTCTTGTTGGAATATGAGTTCCCGATCCATCGGAGCTCCAGACTCTTCCACCAAAACCGGGAGGTCGTTCTGGACAAAATCCAAGTAGTTTTGGCCGTTTAAGGTATCTGGTAAGAAGTGTGGGCCAATCAACGTCTTGCCTATCAATCGGGCCCACACATCGACTGGCACCTCCTTTGGAATGATACTTCATTTTTCCAATGTGGATTGTTATGCCTATTTATGCCTATTATGGAAGTTCGTGATACCCTCTCTGGAGAACTTGCTCTTGTCAGTCCACAACATTTATTTAGAAAACTGCGCATTTTCATTCAAAAGAAATCGGCAGAATTGCATTCTTCGATGGGGATCTTGCTCTTCCATACCTTGTAACCTTGATACTTGTTGTTATCGTTTATATTTATTACCTCAAATTTAATAATTATTTCTCAAAAACTATACATTTCCTCGCAAAAAAAGCTATACCAGGGGGACAAGGGAGCTCCACCCTACTCTCCCCCTCTCAAATTAAGGTGAACGATATCTATAGTTTACCCGATAACACATTCAAATCCAAACCGGTATCTAATTTAAAGCGACGTTTCGACTTTTTGTTTAATTCATACCATTTTGTGTCCATTGTAAGCACCACAGCGTCCACACCACACTGGCTCAGTGGAGGGATTTTACGACCACTACCACACAGCCAGCGATAATAGCTTAACGTGTCATCCGAAATAGGTACTGAACTGATTAAATATCTCATTGGTACATGGTCAGGTTTCGAACCTGCATCCCCTGTGTGAGAAGCAAGCGTGAAATCCATTAGACCTTGGAGCTCTTTTCACACTACATATATCAAAAGTAAAATAAAACAATACAATTATTCTGAAAACCATTTTTAATCAATGGGGATAAACATTTAGATCTTAGATAACATTTAGTATTTGGTGCACTTAACTTTAAACCATATTAGATTTTAAATAACTAAACCTAGTTACATAGTGACAATCTTCACTAACCCTTGGGCAAAACGGGGACCAAAGTGAGGGTTCTGATAGCTTGTCCCTTCGCCGTTAAGTTGGTTATAGTGCACAACTGTCAAAAAATGAGGAAACGCATTACCGGTTGCCACACTCGATCACAATTCCCTGGTTTCAAAAAATATAAGATAGCAGGTTTGTAGATAGCCACAACTTCCACCAATACGAATTAGGTAAATTAAATACAAGTGATCTAAGAGATCGGATGATCGGCAACGTATATGAACATTTATAGGAAGTATGAGTTAGTTATGACATTTTTCTTTTGGGTGTAATTTTTTTCAAAAGCTAGCAACACTGGTTTCATTGCTACATGTTCGCGACTGAACCATAACCGCCCCCAAGACAAAGAGACTGTTGCGAAGGGGACAGGGGGCAGGGTGGGCCCACCAGCAATGCGCTGGCAGAGCCATTTTCAGACGCGGGTTGATATGATTAAAAATCAAGCGACCGGTATTGTGGCATTGATCATTGCTCTGCACTTGGTTAGCTTGTTCTGTAGTACCAACTTCACAGACAAACTAGGGGCGGCACGCAGGAGGGCGTCGGCGTTCGAAATTTGAATGTCATAATATGTAGAAAATTTACACATTATGGCCATGAATATTGAAATTCAGATAAGAAATGAGTTTTTACAAAGTAGTTTAACATTATACTGATCGTAACGTGCGGTTTTTGGACGCAGTAAAGGGGGTTTTGATACGTGTGTGGATAAACTACTATAAAATATAGCCGAAAGGTATTTTAAACAACTGCCACAAAATCCAACCGACTCATCAGTCAAAGGTCTTTCTAGGCTTGGTCCTCTTCCTATGTTTATCGCACCCAAGCACCGACTTAGCATGCCTATTGAAAGCACTAGTGCTCTTAAACGTGGCCCCACAATCATTACAGCTATATGGCATATCTATTGTGTGCTTGTAAATCACGTGCATCTCCAGTGACTTCATAGTAACAAACTTTTTAGGACAATCATTACACTCAAACGGTCTGTCTTCGGTGTGCAGCAGCATGTGCGATGTGAAACCCTGCTCGCTTTTAAACTTTTTCTGGCAAACATTACACTCTAAAGTTTTTTGGTTGGAGCCTTGTTTACACCAGTGGCGGGTAAGGTCGGCGCTCTGTTTGAAGCGTTGCGGGCAAGTTTTGCAGGCGAACGGGCGTTCGTCGGTGTGGACGCGGGTGTGGATACGACGGCGTTGCTCTGCAATTGAAATTGAAATACATAAATACAATACGGTATTTGGCAGGGAGTCCAATAACTCTAGAAACGTGTCGCAAGCTGAACCTATTTCAACAAAAACGTTTTGACAATATCAGAATTGTATATATCCAGCAGTTGTATTTTATAAAGGCTGATATTTAATCGCACATCACAAATACTGATTTGCACAGCAAAAAAGGATCAACAAAAATTCTTTTTATGTTTTAAATGTTTTATGTGTACTTAAATATTTAATTATTTATAAAAGTTATAAAATTAATCAATGTTTATGTAAGTATTTTTTGTTGTTCTTACATGTTCAACCTAACACGAAGGATAAAGGGGGCCTTTACCCTTCACCTAAGCTACCGCAGAATTTTGACCTGATATTTGCTGTGCAAATCAGTATTTTTGAATGTGCAGTTTAATATTTCCCTTTTATAAACTCAATTTTGTGTTAAAAAGACAGCATTTGACTATGACGTCACATGCTAGTATTTCTTAGAACACGTGAACAAAATTAGCGTTTTGACAGTTCCTAAATATTATCTATTTTGTGGTGGTTGAATTTTTTGACACAACCCTAGTAAGGTAATACGAATATATATATATATATATATATATCACCGTAAGATTGACAACATCGTTTCTGTATAATTTAACGTTTTTTTCTCTCGTTAGTTCACAAATTTTCACTCGTCACTCGAGAGTTTTAATGCCTAATTATGTACAGTTACACACACTAGTTTATCTACACACATATCATAAGCTCTCTTTGATGTGTTCAGGAACCGCATGTTTGACCGGCATTGTGGCTCTCACAGATATTGTGGTGGCTCTGCAGTTGTTTAGCTTGTTCTGTAGTATCAACTTCACGCAGGCGGGCGTCGGCGTTCGAAACTTGAATGCCATAATATGTAGAAAAATACACATTATGGTAATTTTTCAGATAAGAAATGAGTTTTACATTATGTAGTTTAACAAGTACCAAGTAGTTTAACATTATGCTGATCGTACATGCGGTTTATGTACGCAGTGAAGAGGGTTTTAGATACGTGTGTAGATAAACTACTATTATGTGTACTCAAGTTTATGTTTTAAGTATTTATTGTTGTTCTTGCATGTTTAACCTAACACGAAGGATAAACGTGGCTTAGCTTCGCTCACCCCCTTTACCCTTCACCTAAGCGACCGCAGCATTTTACCCTGATATTTGCTGTGCAAATCCGTATTTTTGATGTGCAGTCTAATATTTCCAAAAAACATTTAATACGGGAATTTTCTATGACAAGCACAAAATGGCGGCGGACGTCGGGGATCGCGCATCCAATTCGGATTTAGAATATAGTTTTTTCCTCCAAAATTCAACGGCCAGTGTCGGAAGCAGGAGTAATCACGCGTCGGAAAAGTATGCGAATCGAACTGCCAGTGACTCTTAAGTACAAAGACATGGTTCATTTTATCTGAACTCGAATACTTTTTCACTCTGGTACAATACGATTAAAATCAGTTAATGATTCGGCCAACCTCGGAAATTGTCGTGAATCCCTCATCTCTCACATAGAGTTATCAATTTACAGATATGATGACCTTTAATTATATTACTCGTTGACTTATACAAGAACGATATGAGCAACAAAACCTGCTGTGTTAGTTTTGAGCTACAAAGCTCAAAACTAACACAACTTTTATATTGAAATAAGAAAAATAATTGACTATTTTGACAGTCTGCCTTCTTAGTGTCAATAAAAACAGTGTGAATTTCATTTCATTCGTGAAAATATTCGATTCTATCAAATGTTATCAAAATTAACTTACAATAGTTACGTATCATGGCTTCAACAAATGGAGTTATAGAGGTTATTAATGTTCAAATTCATGTCGCTTCTACATAATAAATTTCTTAGGTCTACCTGTTAGTAATGTCATCTTGGCAGGTGCTATGTATAGCACTTTAGTAATTTGTAGTATCATAAACGCAATGTATTGCGTTTATGATACTACAAATTGAATGCTACCTAAAAGAAATCGCGGTAATGTATTTCATGTCATTTCCGTCTCCGGATTTAGGCGATGATATCCGAGAAAAGCCGAATCTTTAACTGATTTTAATCGTATTGTAATTCAAAGCCTATGAAAAGCTACGCCATGAGAAGCTATAGTAAGGAATAACTATTACTGTGTACCAGTAGCGCATCCTTTCCCGCAGTACCAGCACTGTATCACCATGATGCCCGTGTGTATCGCCATGTGCTTGTGCAGCTTCGCCGCGTCCCGGCACCTCGCCCCGCACTCGCCGCACACGCGCGAGGACTGCGCGTGCGCACGCCGCGTGGCCTGCGCGCGCGGCTCGGTCGGCGGCGTGGGCGGCGTGGGCGGCGTGGGCGCCGGGTGCCCGCCGCGCGTGTGCTGGCCGGTGTGGACGCGCAGACGGCGCTCGGTGGGGAATGTCTCGGTGCAGATGCCGCAACGCAGTTTTCTGTCAATACAAAAAGTCAAGAGCGGGGTTAGGCTCTCAGCTCTTACCATACAAGACAACTTGTCAACAAAACAAAAACAAAAAAGTTTATTTTCGACGGTTCGTCTTATAGACCCCGTTGACGGACAGACAGACAGATAGACCGATAGCGGAGGCTTAGTAATAGGGTCCCGTTTGGCACCCTTCGGGTACGGAACACAGAACACAATCACTTATTAATATGGACGATATTTAAACGGGAAATATTAAAATGCACATCAAAAATAGTGATTTGCACAGCAAATATCAGGGCAAAATGCTGCGGTAGCTTAGGTGAAGGCCGCGCATGCGACTGGTAACTGCAGCACTTACTGGCCATGGTTTCTTTAATAAACATCTATATGTCCTAGGTGTTACCGACAGCCCCCTTTGCAGAGCCTGCTTGGAGGCAGAAGAAACGGCTGCTCACGTCCTCATGGAGTGCACAGGAGTAGCGGACTACAGGGCTAAACACCTCGGTCAATCGAGGGACCTTTCAGGGATAGTCGGTAACGTAAAGGGCCTACTAGCGTTCCTGGAGGAGTTGGGTTGGCTCGAATGATGTCGCATTCCCACCCACACGCAAAATAGGCGCTTTCGTCGTCGAGTTGCGGAAACCAGCCCGTCTTACAATTGACAATTGACAATAGGTGAAGGGTAAAGGGGGTGAGCGAAGCGAAGCCCCCTTTATCCTTCCTGTTAGGATGAACATGTAAGAACAACAAAAAATACTGAAAAAATAAACTTAAGTACACATAAAATATTTAAAACATAAAAAGTGTTTTTGTTGCTCCTTTTTTGCTGTGCAAATCGGTATTTTTGATGTGCGATTAAATACTTGCCTATTAAAACTATGGTATTAACTGGAACTAGGGCTGCCAAAAGGTTAATCAAACAAGTTAACTGTGCCTCAGCCAACTCGTGTGGGAAACAGCGAGACGCTGTTTGTTTTTTAATCAATTTAGTTAGCAGTATGAGCCTCTCTCTCACACACATACAAGTTCACGATTCTGACATAGCTTTACGAGCCTCTCTCTCACACACATACAAGTTCACGATTCTGACATAGCTTTACGAGCCTCTCTCTCACACACATACAAGTTCACGATTCTGACATAGCTTTACGAGCCTCTCTCTCACACACATACAAGTTCACGATTCTGACATAGCTTTACGAGCCTCTCTCTCACACACATACAAGTTCACGATTCTGACATAGCTTTACGACTATAACTTGTGATAGAAATTAAAAAAATCCCGCCCAACACAATAGATGAAACCAGTCTACAATTTGGATGAGTTATTTCCTTGTTATGCTGATAACTTTCGAACCACAGAACCGATCTTAATAACACATGGCTAAGAACCATTGCAGGGAAGACTATTACCATTTACAGAGAACCGCGCAGAGAATTCCATCCAGCCGTTGAAGTGCTAGAGTGCAGACAGATGTACACACACAGAGACACAGACAGGCAGCCGGTCAGCGGAGGCTTAGTAATAGGGTCCCGTTTGGCACCTGCTGCGCAACTTTTTTTCACGCAAATTAAAATCGTCGATTAACGGAAAATCAGCCCGCGATAAAACTATTACTTTAACCTAAAACAAAGTATCACTTATTATTATGGACGATATTTAAACTATAGTATTAGACTCTGTCTTTAATCTCAGGGCCTGTGCCTCGTCCACCTCGTATGAAAAACAGCGTGACGCTGTTTGTTTTGTAATCAATTTAAGCAGCAGGATGGGCCTCTCACACACACTAATTCATTGCTTAACGACGAAAAGTACTACCGACGATAAGCGATAGTGGAACCTACAGCTTAGCTATAGCTTTTCAAATTCGTAATGTAGCACTACCATGGTCTGCGGACGACGGGGGACGAAAGATGCGGGGGCGGGAAAGAAGAGCGCGGGCGGTTCCTACTACGCGCATCGTTCGTCCCACGTCGCCCGCAGACCATGGGAGTGCTAACTACGAATTTGACACGCTATAGCCATCCAGAACACAAAATTCCTACAGTTTAATCAACCCAATCATACCTGTCATAGTGTGTCTGCAAGTGCAGTTTAAACACGCTCTTCTTCTGAAAGTAGCGATGACACTCTTCACACTTGTAAGCGGCGCGGGATCCGTGGTCCAGTTTGTGCAGCAACCAATCGAGGTGGTCTGTGAACGCGAGCTTGCAACGCGCGCAGATGAACGAATGAGACTCGTTGCGGTGGAGCTCCTTGGGAAAGATTGAAAAATCGGTCAACTGCAAGACAGCTTAACGACAAAAAAAAAGTTCATGTCCGAACTAGGTTTTGGAACCTAGCACCATCCCTTCAGATACCCTTCAGGTAGCGGATCCGGCCAATATGCGGTCCAATACGGTATTTGACAAGGTAGTCCAATAAATCTAGAAACGTGTCTCAAGCTGAACCTATTTCAACAAAAACATCTGACAAAATCGGAATTGTATATTTCCAGCAGTTGAATTTTATATACACATCTTTGTGCTAAAAAGACAGCATTGGACTTTGACGTCACATGCTAGTATTTCATAGAACTCTTGAACAAAATAAACGATTTGACAGATCCTAAGAAGTATCTATTTTGACTAGCAGTCAAATACATACCGCATTGCGCCACCGAAGCGATTAATATATGACGCGAAATTATCAATATATTTGAATGACTATAATTTAGTCATTCGCAGGGGACGGTTATTGGAACACGTTTAGGGCATGCAGAACCGGTCACGGTTCCAGATTTTTGAGACCCGGTTCTGGGAGCCGTCAGAACCGGGTGCACCGGGTGCACCCGGTTCCGGCTCATAAAACTGTAATATCAAATAAATCACACAGAAACTGATAGTATATAACGTTATTACGAGGTATGAAATAAGAAATTTGGCAAATTATATCAAATCAACATTTATTAGGACACTATAGTTTCAAACAGTCATTTTTCTCATTACATAACAGGAATATTACAGGAACTCAAAAAGCTTTAACTACACATTAATCAGTCTTTTTAATAAATCAGCATAAATCATCTTTTTATACTCGTATGAGTAACAGCAACATGATAAAACACAACAAATAATTTCTTTTTTATTACCAAAAGCAACATATCACCATATTTTCGTTTTAATGAATAGCTTTATTGGAAATATTTTTTTCTTGGTAGTGAGATCGTAAGTAACTTATCACATCTAGGCTCCTCTCACTTAACGAGCTGCGCAAGCGATTGCAAATGTGAATGCTGAGGAGAAAATTATTTCAGGCTCTACACTTGTTGGTGGTATGGTTCTTAAATAGTTATATGCTAGTGAAAGGTTTTTACCACGACTTCCACCGTTTTCAAACAATGCCATTTCTATTTTGACTGTTGTAAAGTAGGCGTCGCGGTCTTGATGTCTCGTCTTATTACTTTTTACGGCTGTAGCTTTTTGCAACTCCATATCAAGCTCATCTTTTTTGGAAATTATCGGGTCTGGGACAAGAATTACATCGACTTCATCTGCATTTCCCACCTCATCTTCACCTTGCTCACATATATCGCATTGTTCGATCATGGACAATGGCTGTACGAGATTAACGATACCCCTGCACATTTCATCGCAAGAGGGCCGAGGAAATACAGCCACATCATCATTTAGAAAATCAGCAAAGTATTGGTCCAGGTTCGTTAAGTATTGAAGTGTAGCTGCTTCTATAAGTTGTCGCTGCGAGTACATTTTCTTTAAAGAATTTTCCATTTATTTTTACATATGGCTGTATTCATCCTTTTCAGTTTTTTCAATGCATATTTTATTGCGACATCAGCTGTTAACAAGGCATGCATGCCGGCGACACAAACTTTCAACGATAGTTTTCATTATGTCCAAAATCTCGTGTAGCTCATTTAAAGTTGTCCATTCGTCTTGGCTGAAGGTAATCTCAGAATTTATATCAAGTAGCGCTTTTGTGATGCATACTTTGAGTTTGAGAAAACGTTGTAGCATGTCTGCGATGCTACTCCACCTTGTCTTTGCATCCAGAATCAAAGTATATTCTTTTCCGAAGTCAGAATTAACATGTTTTTGTAAAACATCATCATTTTTTGTCGGAGATTTTTTAAATATCTTGACTACTTTCCGGACTTTGGCTAGTAAATCAAAATACCTGAAATGCGACGCTTGCCCCGTGTTTCTTGTACAAATTCAACACCGTCATCATTATCATCGCCACTTGCTTCTGCATCTGAATGCTCTCTAATATTATAATCGTTAGTAGTTTCACTACTTCCAGCATCTCGGTGTAACAGGGCTAATTTAGCTATCGGCATGTCATCCTCATCAATATGTTCTTCAACAACTACTTGATCTTCATCCATAGCAACAGCGTTTTTGTAGAAGACATCTGTTATAGCCAGCTGAATTGCATGCGCAATGCATTTTTGGTGTAAGGATTTCAGTTGTTTATCGATTTTTACCATCATGCTACACCCATCGGTAGTTTCTCCAACAACGTCCCTTTCTAAGGAAATTCCGAAGCATTCGAGTTTTTGATTGATCTGTTCAATAAATTTTTCTGCTGGTTCTTTTAAGTATTTAGCGAACGTGTTCAGCAAAATCCAACAATCGACAAAACAACCGAGCGTTATCACAGTTATATCGTCACTGGAGTAACACGCGGCGAGAAAACAGGTTGGTTGTATGGGTGCGTGCATGCAGTAGGTATATCTCGCGCGACCGGTGGCGCGACGTTGCCATATCGTGCTTTTGTGACAATGCGAATTTAAATCACGCGCTAATGGCTCAGCCGCGGTTGATTTGAATGCGGAATTAAGTAATTTTAGTATTTTTCAAGAACCGGGGGAACCGGGGGAACCGGGTATGCTTCTTCGGAACCGGGTCTTTCGAGACCTTGGTATACCCGGGTAGTTAGGAACCGGGTATACCCGGGTGCATGCCCTACACACGTTGCTTGTTTGGGGACCCCTTTAATTTATAAAATCTCGTAAGTTCATTATTTGTTGCTGTAGCGGCAACAGAATTACACATTCTGTGGACATTTCAAGACTACCTATTACGGTTCATCAGAGAGCCCGCTGACGGATAAACTGACAGACAGACGGACAGTGAAGGCTAAGCAATGGGATCCCGATTGGCACCCTAAAAAAAATTTGCTTAATTACGTTCCGACACCCCTCCACCAACCCGCACGGAGCCAGCATGGTCGAGTGCGACTTTGGTTTGCTTACATTTCCATTATGTTCCTGATCATCAACAAATCGATACACAATTTCTATCTACTCGTCTTTGGTAATAGACTCGGATCCCAGCTCACTTTAGCCTACTAACTCCTTTACAAAGGCTGCAACAGATTGAAAATATTAATAAGATTCCTAGTGATTCGTTTATTTTCTTTGGCGGCATATAACTTTCAAATGGCTGCCTGATATCAAACAAACTTAATTTAGAATCATCGCAATGAAGCCTAATATCAAACGAAAATACCCGCAGTCAAATCAGACAACTCGTAAGAGAACTAGTGCCACAAACAGACAAACGCACAGACATACCTTATGTTTGACGAGCTCCTCATTTGTGTCGAAGTAAGCGGGACAGAGTGCGCATGTCAGTTTGATAACCTTCGCTTTCTCATCGATGTGCTTGCGCAAGTGATTAAGTATACCTGCAAATAATGAGGTAAAGAGCGTTATATTTAAAAAGTAGGATTGACATGTGTGAGCGAGAGACCAATAGTTATAATAGTTGTATTCACTATGGAAGTGCGATTTAGATTTTCAGTGGAATTTTGTGGAGAGTACCTATGCAAATTGAACATTTCTGGAAAGGATATAGTTTAAGCTGAACAAGGCGTTTTTATAGACTTTGGGCCATCGGCCTAGCGAGTTGTATGAAGAAGTGTAAAGTAAAGTTGGTCTGAACAAATAGATTCTTAGTGAAATTTGTTCAGAATGATGTCCCTAACAACCCCTGACATATACAATACAATAACATACACCTGTATGTTATTATTATAATATAGAAACAATAATAGCTTCCAAACAATCTTAGAATATGTAAATATTGAATGTGGTACTGGTGAACTACCATGTTACCAAAGGTGTATTAATATTGTAGGGGGTAGTTAGGGACATCCTTCTGAACAACTTAGACTAAGAAATCGATTTGATAGACCAAATTTATGCAATTTTCGATATAAGTCAGTCAGCCTGCCGCTCTGACCCACAATTTATTATTTACACCATGTTCAGGGCAAATGGAAACCTTGTTTGTGTTATTGCTGTCCTATCCAGACATGTAGAATTTTCATACTGTTTACGAAATTCCGGCGAGATTAAATAGTGAACCCAACTATATCATGTTTTGTGTATTTGCTTCAGTGAACTGATTTTTGATGTTTATTTAACCAACTCATAGCATTTGTCAAGTAATCATCCCCTCTTCTGCTTCAGGGGTTTTGTAGTGCCTGCACCTGGCCCACTTAAGCGGGGCCTTTGTGCAAATCCCCTGCCTACTCTTCTAGTTCAGCTCCCAACTCCTACACCAGCTGGAGTATGAGGCTTGGATGTTCGAGGAGCTCTGAGGTTTTTGCCGCTTCTCCCAGAATTGACATCCTTCAATTGTTGTCATTGTGACACTGCTTAAGAACACTTTTTCACCATTGAGCACTAAAACATACTGATCTACTCTACGCAGTGGGACAAAACCAAGAAGAATCATTTACCTGTTTTAGTGAAACATTTGAAATTGCATTCAGGACAATTCAGCTTCACATCATGAGTGACAAGCTGGCGTTTCGGCTTAGGTGTGACGCTGCGGGCAAGCAAGCAGAATCATAAAAAAAAATTGGTAGGTGTTAAGTTATGAGTCCGAACTTGGCAGCAATGCTGCGCAGCACTCTAGTCCCCGTACAATAATGTACCTGAACTCCTTACTTTATGGTCTGTCGCGGCGACAGACTGGTCTTTCTCGGCAGCAATGCAGTGACAGCGATGTTCTCAGTAGTGACGCAAGCTTGACAGAGACGGCTTTGCTGCCAAAGTTCAGAGTAAGAACTTGAAGCTTGAAGGGTGTGGAGGACATTTTTATTTTTTCATATATTTTACAATTGGGAAAAATTAAACTGCACATCAAAAATACTGATTTGCACAGCAAATATCAGGGTGAAATGCTGCAGTAGCTTAGGTGAAGGGTAATTTATTTTATCCTTCATGTTAGGCTGAACATGCAAGAACAAAAAGTGTTTTTTCTGATCCTTTTTTGCTGTGCAAATCAGTATTTTTGATGTGCGATTAAATACTAGTCTTTACATTTTGTGGATGGGAGCTCAGTGGAGGGACTTTGTAATGTAAACATTTCTCTATAGCCAATATTTTTCACTGTACAATGAATACAATGAATAGATCAAATTTAGACTCGCGGAAGTTAGCAATTCTTTCAAGGGTACGTGCATTCTCTACCGCAACAAGATAACTCTGGAGATTTTGAAATTGCCATTTGAGCAATTTAAAAACCATGTAAAAGCAACTTTGTCTAAAAAGGTTCATTACAATGTTCAAGACTGTATGGGGTTAATTTAACTCAACAAAGAACTTGCTGTTAAAAATAATGTTATTATTTATTATAATGTTCAAGACTGTATGGGGTTAATTTAACTCAACAAAGAACTCCCTGTTAAAAATTATGTTATTATTTAATCACGCTTATTTTTTATAATAATTTATATTGTAATTTGTATTTGTTAAACACAAACAATTTTTTAATTCTTAAAATCAATCTCTGGAAGTTTCTTCGCCCTTCTTTGCTCACAGTGAATATAGAGAAGAGGCAAAAAATGTTGATTGCTAAGTAAATATATGTAAATATCTATTATAAAGGAATTTGAATTAGAATAGGAATTTTTAAAGACTTGTAGCTTTTTCACTGTGGATTCAAAAATAAATAAATAAAATAATGTTTATTGGGTGACAAAGAGTATACCTTCAAAAGTCGTGATAACAGAGACATAATAAATATGAGTGATTTAAATCTAGTTAATCATGCTAGGTCTTTTGGAAAGGTAGGACTTGCATTCTTTGTCCTACTCTTGACACTGGCAAAATTTACCTAAATAGAAGTTGGATGACCCTTAGTTAAGAAAATAAGAAGATATTAAAGGAGCTCACGGACCACTAAACATCATCATCTTCCGCCCCCTTATCGACACTCTGACCAGAATAAGATGCCACAAGTGGTCGGTGGCAGCTCTTTATTCACCCTATTGCTTGCAGGGTCCTAAATAATTTCACCCGGGCAATTTATAGCAGGTGGCTGCATTTTGTAGCATTGTTTTGTGGTCCATGTGTGCCTAGGCTAATACTTAAATAACTTGTCCACTTACTCAGTATGTTTCACAGGTTCTCTTGTTCGCTTGCTGCCTCTGGGCGGTACTTCTTCTATTTCAGCTTTGATCATAACATCATTCTTATTAACATCATTATTTGATTCAACAACTTTTTCATCATCATTCTTATTAACATCATTATTTGATTCAACAACTATTTCATCATCTTCTGATGGCTTGTCATCAGTTCTAACTGCTTCAATGGTCATATTTTCATCATGATTTGATAAATTAACATTAACATTTGCTTCATCATCGCAAAAGTCATCTATTTTCTCATTTATATAACTATCATCATCAACGGCTGAGCCATTGACTTTGTCGTCTTCCTTTACATCGTTAGGAGGCTTCTGATCATCATTTTTGAAGTTTTTCGGGAGTTGTGTGTCAATTTCATCTTCTTTACTATTATCTTCTTTGGCAAGTTCCATTTTATTCAGTTCCGTTGAATTCTAAAATCAGGAATCGCATAAAATAAATACCTACATACCATGAAGCCAAATGCTAGGTATGTATGCTACCGGTGAAAACTCCAAAATCTTTATCAATCACTAAAAAGTAAAGACTAACCTCATCCATCACGATTCGGGACTCTTGCAATGGTTGATACTCAGACAGATGCTTTATTTCGTTATTCCAATATTAATGTATTCTGTGATTCCAACGATGGTACACATAAAATAAACTCGCATTTCAAGCTAGCACAGAAAGCAACAGCAGCAAAGCAAAATAAGCAAATCACAAATGTCACAAAATTGTAGGCATCATAGTGATAACCAGTGTTGCCAAGTCCTACACGGGAAAAAGGAGGTCGGATTATGAAAAGGGACGGTTTTCACAAGAAAAGGACGAATTCTATTTTAAATAAAATTATAATCAATTATTTGTAATAGGAGGTACCTACCTGTTTAAGTTATTAAGTACTGCATGATAGGTAGAGTTAGGTTAGTTCATGCGTATTCATAAATCATCATCAATCAGCCCACATTCGTATTATCGAATCGATATATTGCATTGCTGGTTCGGAAATCTGAAGCTAAGATTATCAATATTTATTGATATATCTGTTACGGCTAAAGCTAGGTGTGAAACTAAACTTAAATTTAGCCGGCTAGTCTTAAGATTAATTTCGAGCCTCGGCTAATGTCCGAAATAATGTTCATTGAGATAAATGATTTCAACATTAGTCGGCTAAACTGCAGTTTAGCCTCGACGTTGTTGAGGATAAAGATGGGTGAGAAAATATGGTTGACATTAGCCGACTAAACTTAAGTTTATTTTTCAGTATACCAAGCCTAATGTTGAAAAATTACCGTCTTAATCTGGAATAAGTGATGATAATGATTCGGTAGCCGTAAACACTGCGGTAGCTTAGGTGAAGGGTAAAGGGGGTGAGCGAAGCAAAGCGATAAAAAAATCTTGTACCTACTCGTCTTATTATAGTTTTTGTTGTTCTTACATGTTCAACCTAACACGAAGGATAAAGAGGGCTTCGCTTCGCTCAACCCCAGCTTTCTCATCTGAATCAAATTACCCCGCCCCGCTCCCCGCAGTCGCACGAATACTTCGTTTTCAACATTAGCTAACTTATGTCCAACATTAACCGAAACGCATCGGCTAATGTGCAGTCTAGCCGATTAAAGATGACATCCGTTATCACAAACGAACATCACTTCAGACATTAGCCGAGGCTCGAAATTAATCTTAAGAACTAGCCAGCTAAACTTAAGTTTAGCTGGCTAGTTCTTAAGATTAATTCTTCTCTTAAAAAATTAAATAATACAATTCAGTTCGGTTCAGTTCTAAGATATTCATAATAGCACAAAAATTTAGACTTAATGAACTTCATAACATAATAATAATAATAATAATAATAATAATAATCCTTTATTGCACAGAACACACAGTGGAAATTATAACAGAAACAGTATGCAAAGGTGAGCTTATTTCTAAAAAGAAATTTCTTACAGCTAACCTGTGAAGAAAAGAGAAAAATAAAATATAGAGAGGTAGTCCTAGTGTACAATTAAGAGTTAAAAGAAATAAATAAAATCATATACTATCAAATAAATCACAAAAACACCCTACGTAATTGCTATAAAATAAATAAGTAGAATACAATAAATACATAGATATACATAAATACTATGAGATATCCACTATTCGGAAGAGAGGAGATGCTGTTTCAATTTTTTCTTGAAAGTGACCAAGGATTTGCAATCCCTAATAGCGCAAGGAAGTGCATTCCATAAACGTATTGCCCTTAACCTAAACGAGTGCTCGTAAGCAACAGTGTTGTGCTGAGGAATTGACAAAAGTGACACCGTGTGAGATCTCCGAAGTCTATCCCCTGAGAAAAGATACTCAAAACGTTCACGAAGATATGCAGGGATTTCTCAAAATATTGAAGAGGAAGGAGAGAATGTGCATATCACGACGAAGTCGGATCGGGAGCCAGCCTAATTCCCTACGATATTGGGACACGTAGTCGTACTTACGAAGTCCGAAGATAAACCGAATCCCGAGATTTTGGAGTCGCTCGAGTTTGTTCAGTAGATCTTTGTTCGCATTGGCCCAGCAAACATCGGCGTAGTCTATTAAAGGCAGAAGAAGGGTCTGAGCTAGCATGATTTTAGTCTGCCTAGGCAGGAAGAACTGCAAACGCCGAAGAGAATGAAATGATGCAAAGACTCGTCTGTTGACCTCACAAACATGGGGCGACCAGGATAATAGATTGTCAAAAACAACGCCAAGATTTTTGGCTTTCTCGCTATACTTGACAATGGTACCGTCAAATAGAACGGGATCAACGGACTTATTCTGCAACAAATTAAGTAAGTGCCGTGTACCCAGTATCATCACCTGAGACTTGTCCGGGTTGACTAATAGCCCATACGAAAGAGCCCATTTCCTGATGTTGTCAAAGTCAGCATTCAAAGCCTCAACAGTCGAAGTCAGATCACACAGGGGAAAATGCCGATAAATTTGAAGGTCAGCTGCATAAAGATGATACGAGGAAGACAATACATCCGAGATGGAATAGATGAAAACTGAGAAGAAAAGAGGAGAAAGGATTCCACCCTGCGGAACACCTGTAGAGAGCTTGCACCATTCCGTAGTAACCTCTTCAGACTTGATGCGCTGCTGGCGGTCTCTCAAGTAAGAGTCAAACCAGCGAGCCGAGTGTGAAGAGACGTTGAGCGATTTTAAGATTTCAACAAGTATATCGAAGTCGACGCAGTTGAAGGCGCTGCTAAAGTCTAGGAAAGTCAGGACTGTGAGCTGCTTCTTATCCATTACCAGTTGGATATCGTCAGTTACCTTGAGCAGTGCTGTGGTGGTGCTATGCCCCGGCCAAAAACCAGACTGAAAAGGGTAACATAATCAAGCAAGCATAATAAAACAATAAGTAGGTGCCTAATTATTAAATAATATATAGGGTGCAATGAACTGGTTTAAAGCCAGATGTCAGTGTCTTGTAAAAAGTCATTATTTTGTAGTAGGTCTTTGTGCACAAAGTGTGCTTTACACATTTTTTGAATTGAGCTTCAGTTAAGTTTTGTATTACTTGCGGTATTTTATTGTAGAAGCGTATACAGTGTTCCATAAAAGAACTGCTAACTTTTGTGAGTCTGAACATTGGAAAAGAATGTTTATTTTTATTTCTAGTTTGCACATTGTGGCGGCTATGAATGGTTTTGAAGCTACTGATATTTTTTCTCACATACATTATGTTTTCATAGATATATTGACTTGCAACTATTAGGATGTTGGTTTCTTTGAAGAAATATCTCAGAGACTCTCTATTACCTAGCTTATAAATATATTGGATCGCTCTCTCTTCTGCAAAATGAAGATGGTCTCAATGTCAGCAGCCCGTCCCCATAGTACTGTAGCGATCTTGATCACTACCTATCACGGCCTATACTTGAATTTCGTAGCCCTACAGATTAGGGAAGAATATTATAAAGACTTGACTTGTGTTGACTTGTGTTTTTATTGATTTAGTTACACTTTGTATAAAAGGGATCAAACTGGCTCGATAGCCATTACGCTAATCCTCACTATATAATTTAGCTCAGTCGCTGGCCGAAGCCTAAGGTGAAGTGTCACATTGACTTTTCACATCCAAGCCTCTTTCTTTTTTTTTACAAATTACGTAACAGTGTCAAAGTGAACACCCACTCTAAAGAGGCCCGTATACAATATAATCGCATAGACAAATATCGAACCTTACAATCATTCACCCCTCACTTCAAAAAAAAAAATTTATTTTTTTTTTCAAAGTGGCAACCCTAACTCAAAGTCTAAAATCTAAAATGACAACCCTATCTCAAAGTCTAAAATCTAAAAAACATTAAATGTTAACATTAAGTGAGCTTGCTATGCTTGAAATCTAAAAACAGTAAATATGCCGCAAGCATAATTTTAAATAACATCGAGTACCCTAATCCTTATCTGTCCAAACATCCCATTTCACCTACTTCATTAAACATTAAATACCCTAACATTAAATTCTGATCACGCATAAGACCAGTACCAAAACAAAACATTGACATGAATATGAATAAATTGACAAGAAACAGAATAAACTGACCGAAGGTCATATTTTAAGTTACACACCTAACTACACTTACGGTGTAGATCCTACTTAATATAAACCTAACTACACTTAAGGTGTAGGCTATGCACCTTAAAAAACTTAAATTATAACACCCTATGATCCCATCATACAATTATTCGCGGCTTAACACTAACCTACCTAACGCTAGAAAACTCTCTATTACAATACGAAGGCAAACAGCTGAATCTAGCTAAGATTTAGCTTCTCGAATGGTTATCATTCGAAAAACTTTCTGACAAAAAAAACTAGCGAAAAACTTATCAGACAACTATAATACCTCCGTTCCTAAAATTAACACAACTCCATCTTTGCTTAAAAATTCATTTTAAAAATTCATTTTTTCCACCGAATGGAAATATTTCAAAAATTAACGCAGGCAAAGATCAAAGAAAGAAAAATATAATTTTCAAATATAGGAAACGTCAACCATATTAACAGGATTAATCTATCGAACCGTATTACTAAGCCACAGCTTAAGAATGAGTTCATTAAAATTCGTTCCAATAATACGATGAAATCAACTAGTTTTAAAACCGATACTACAACTTACAAACATCTCAACTAATCCATTGGAATTCAGTAAACTATCTTTTATTATTTATTTATTTATTTATTTAGGTAAGTACAGCTTTTAGTATTATATACAAGTGACATTATAAGATATTACGCCAATTACAAGGTACTCAAATATACAATTCAATACAGCAGTTTTAAAGAATGATAGTTATACTCGGCGCCACGACTAAAGAGCTTTGTCCTTGAATGCGCAGTAGTCACTTTTCACAAGTGTTTGGCGCGGGGAAGTGAGGAGCGACGGGGGCGGTAGTCAGCGCCGGCACCTGATTCGTTGTCAACGAATGCAGATTACATGATTTTAGGCCTAATCTCCTTGTCTACTGTTTTTTTTTTGTAAATTGAGAAAATCTACTGATATTTAGGAATTTTAGTTTGGCTTATGTCGGCTACTATTGGTTTCATCACATCATATCGAACGGAACGTATATGTCAGGCGAGGTGACTGTATTAATGGTGAGTTTGACTTATTTACCTATACCATTCACGTTCGTAGTTTCGTATCTGTGGTGTGAGGTGTGATGGCGGCTCTTCACTTGGCCGTACTTGCCAAATACTCGTGTTGCCGTCCCTTTAGTTTTCTATGTCAAACGAAAGGGACGCGAATACGCTAAGCAAACACGCTAAACCAAGTGAACTGCCACCATATTAGAGTCTGCTGTATCTAATCTATGTGACTATGTATTACTTATTCTGTGGTGTGGTCTGTGGTTGTGTGTTGTGTTGTTGCCGAGTCGAGTGAGCGAGCACTGAGCAGTTGCGAATTGTTAAGAGTTTTGTTATAACTTATGAGAATTGTGAGTTGAAACTTGAAATCAGTAAAATAATAGCTAGGGGTGGTTTGGTGTGTGTGTTGGAACTAACAATCTAATCTAACTTTTGTTTTGTTTGGCCTTTTCTCTTTTTGCACGGTGTGGTTGGTTTTGTTTGGGCGGTTGTTAGTACTTCAACAAAAAAATGGCCGGTGCTGAAAAAAAAAGAAATACATGCAGAAATTCAAAGACGAATGGCTTCAAATGGAATGCTTTAAACCTTGGCTTTCAACAAGCAACAAAGGTAATACCTTCGCGTATTGTAAATGGTGTAGGTGCGATATATCGGTCGCTAACTCCGGCAAGCCAGAATTAGATCGCCATAAGAACACGAAGAAACATACAGACAATACAAATTCCTTTTCCTCCCAAAGGACTTTACAGGAAGTTTTCGCCGCGTCTACTTCAACGACGCCTTTAGCTACCAAAGTAAAAGGGCGGAAATACATATGGTTTCATATGTGATTGAGCATAATTTGCCATTCACGTGCGTGGAACATCTGCCTAAATTGATGGCCACCATATGCCCAGATTCAGAGGTAGTCAAAAATATTTCCCTGAGCCGCACAAAGGCAACCTACATAGCTAAAAATGTTCTAGGAAAATATAGTAAGGAAATGCTTGTTGACAATATGAAGCGGCAAAAATTTTCAATTATGATTGACGAGTCAACAGACAAAGGAGTCATTAAACATCTATGCCTAGTAGTCAGGCTTATGATAGACCATGAAGTATGTGACTACTTCTATGATATGATACCCATTGAAGGGGCTTCAGCAATTGAAATTTATAATGCCGTAGCCAAGTCATTTGATAAGGAAGGAATTCCTTGGAAGACTAATTTGATCGGGCTTGGGTCAGATGGTGCAAACAATTTAATGGGCGCAAATCATTCAGTGAGCACTCTACTTAAAGGTGAGATACCCAACATATTTATAATGAAGTGCATTTGTCACTCATTTGCCCTCTGTGCCTCATATGCTTGTGCTAAATTGCCACAGATGGCAGAAGATTTAGTGAGGGAAGTATATAATTATGTACATTGCAGTCCAAAGCGGATTGGGGAGTTAAAATGTTTCTAGACCTTCTTGCAAATAAAGCCTCATAAACTTCTCCACCCAAGCCAGACAAGATGACTCTTACTGCATGCAGCCGTTGCTAGGATACTGGAACAGTATGAAGCCCTAAAGCTTTTTTTATAGATGCAGTGTCACATGAGGGATCTTCAGCAAGTGCAAGAAACATACTCACCAATCTGAACAATCCGTACATTAAGATATACTTGCTGTTTCTAGATTTTATATTGCCCCATTTTAACAACCTCAACAAGCTGATGCAATCAGTAAAACTTGCAAATCCACAACCTGAGAAAAAAGTTGATTGGACTTTTAACAACCATATTGGAATTTTATATGAAGCACAGTTATTTATCTGTAACAGAGATTGAGTCAGTGAATTATAGAAATCCAGACAATTTCCTGGAGCTCGAAAATATATATATGGGAGCAAAAGTAGGAGCTTTAATTAACCAGTATCCACAAAATGATGTAAAAGCACTTAAACTGAAGATATTAGATTTCTATATTGAAGGTGTGAGCCAGATTTATAAAAGATTATCTTTTGCAAGTCCTGTGCTGAAACAAATTGAAGTCCTGGATCCTAAAAATATAAAAGAAAAAAATATAATAGTCTTGCATCATTAGTTATACATTTCCCAAACATAATAAAAGAAGACAAGTGGCAAGAATTGGATGACCAGTGGAGATTGCTGCGCAACTCTCCGGTTAATCTTGATGAGACAGATATTCCAAAATTTTGGAGAGAAGTTGGTAAGGAGAAAATTGGCGATGAGTATGCATTTGCCACATTAACTGAATTCATGAGTTGCTTGATGGTGTTGCCACACTCTAGTGCTGCAGTAGAACGTGTTTTCTCTGCTATAAATTTAAATAAAACAAAACAGAGAAATTCATTAAGTACCAAGACATTGTGTGGCATAATGCACAGCAAAAGACCTGTTTCAAATCTGCCTGTTTCAGTCATGAAATAAATATGAATATGCTGTCCCTTTTCAACAAGAATATATATTCTTATTCTATATGAAGATGAAAAAGATGATGATGATGATAGGGAAATGGAAATGCAAGCTCTTACATAACCTTTTTTGTTTGCAAAATTACGCAATTTCATGTTTGCACATTAAAATGCATGTGTTATTTGTGGTGGTTTTTGGTTTTTTCAAGCTTCACTAGCACATACACGCTACTTTTAATTGCACATTATGGGAAAAAAAGGTACTTAATTATCCTTCTGTTTTTTTTCTCTGTCTCCTGGTTTTTTTGCTAACCATCTCCTTTTTTCTTGCAGGTTAGAGTTTGCAGCACTGTTCGTTGATCAGTCGCTTCACGATGCCCGCACCGAAAGCACGTCTCGAAGCTTCTTGAGTACAGTCGCATACAATATTACCCAACGTTATCTTTCGCCCCGGTCGAATTACAAATTATTAGTCAGCGGGAAGAAAAGAGTGTGCAGGACTATTACTACAAGTATCTATATTCACTAGGCCCTAGTGACTAGGGGCATTCTATGCTAGGGGGTTATTTATATATAGGTTTCAACCTTGACGTTAACAAATGTTGTCAATAGAGAGTACCTATAGTTTATTTGACACAAAGTCCATTATTTACATCGGCTAATATCCCAATCAACAAAATATCAAACAGAGAAAAAATAGAAGTGAAGAAAGTCCTGAACACTCATTCCTTCACACTAACCCTAAAAACGCACTTCGGAATTATGCCGCGACTGTACACATGCGCAGTAATCCCCGCCAGTTTCTCCGAGAGCTCTTTATTCGTGGCGCCGAGTGTACTTATGTCTAATGTTATTAAGTTATAGTGAGTGGGTATTTAAATTAAGATTGTAAATACTATTTTTATTGTGTACTTGTCCATATTTTATGACGTAGGAGGAGGGGGGAGGGGGGAGGGTGGCAGGCGGGTGAAGGAATGGAGTAGGGTAAAGTATCTTTATAAGCGATAAACGATGTACAATAGAAAGTCATTCAAGTAAGTTAACGAGAGACAGAATTTTACTTTTAAATGTGTTACGTGATAGGCCAAACAAATCAATAGATGAGAATTTTTTATTGTAAAGTTTGGGTAAGCGAATAAATGGGGAGTTTTGAGCGTAGTTTGTTGTGAATTTGGGCACGTACAAAAGTGGTGTACGACGGGTTCGTTTGTTGGGTATATTGAAACCCACATGTTTGAGTAAGTCACCGCAGTCAAATTTACAATTTAATAGGTCGAACAAAAACATCATATCGATGAGATCGCGCCTGTCCTCTAATGACATTACCTTGTGACGTAAGCAAGATTCAGCATAGTCGTTAGATAGAAACCTAGCTTTATAGTTGAGGTGCTTCACGAACAGACACTGGATACGCTCTATTTGGGTGCGATGTTGGGCGTAGAGTGGTCGCCAGACAACGGCACCAAACTCTAAAACATTCTGACATACGCATAATAAAGAGCTTTGAAGCAGTGTACGTCCTTGAATGGGAGACTACTCCGAATAACAAAACCCAATGACTTGAATGCCTTGCTGGTGATATGTTCGACATGTTCATTGTTCGATTCCAAATCGATATTCGATCGATGGTTTCTGAACGGTCATTTTAATTTGACGTTAGCTGTCAATCAGGCAGTTTTGACAACTGACAAACGAAAGCCCTCGCAATGTAAACGCGTTTTGGTTAGGGGTTGAAATTAAATCGCAGGGCATCTGGAATCTATTCGGGATTCCCTCAGGATTGTTAATATAGCTGAGTGTGCCGTTGTCTCTCGAACCAGATAAAGTTCGGATTTTCATGACCGATTTGTATTTACCACGTAGAACATAACCTGTGTTGGAACACTGTGCTCATTGAAGCTGGCCCGCCAGTCATACCTGGTTGGCTGAAGAACCTGTCTACCAAGAAGAGCCTAGGGTGCACCCGGGCCTTGCAGAGAGACAGGAGGTTGACGGGACCGAAGCACAGACCAGGTTAGATCTACCCCACATAACTTCAGCTCGGTGAATCGCCGACGTTCAGCACTTCTTGGCACCTGATCGTCACGCTACCTCGTAGCTCATGGGCCCCTACGAGATCATTAGGTGCTGAGAAGCCTGAACATTCATTAAACGTAAGTTTATGGTCAAGCATTATTCCCAAATCACGTACCTACTATATTCGTTCTTGGTATAGCTTCCTTATTAATCATATAGTTATATTGTATTGTAGTATGTTTTCGTGAAAACGAAATCACCTGGCATTTACTTGTATTTACACTGATTCGATTTTGAGAATAGTATTTTGAAAGATTGTCGAGATCAGATTGAAGTAAGTGGCAGTCATCTATGGTTCCTATTCGTTTAAATATCTTCTTGTCGTCGGCGTATAATAAATAATTAGAATTTTTGAAACATTGAGGTACGTCAAAGAGGTATATATTATAAAATAAGAGTCCTAAATGCGATCCTTGAGGAACGCCAGATGTTACTGTTATATAATTTGATCGATATCCCCCTAGTACCACCGCCTGACACCTATTCTTTACTATTAACAGTATAAGATAATCGCCGTGAGTTGCAACCAATTACCCAAGTTAAAACACTACAAAGAATCTCGAGTTATCCCACATCAGAAATTACTTTTATTAAGAAACATTCGTTCCCAACTTTATGTACAACCCTTACTCTCCCCTTACCAAATCATCCCAACTCAGGAACCAAAACAGAACCCTATGATGAATAGCTATTGCCTCGTCATACTGCTCTCAAAGATAAAACCAGGCGATCGGTTCAAACAATTATTCGAACTGTCGTTTATAAAAGTTTCTCATATAAAGGTAATCTACCACGGAAATCTAGTATGTTACTTATATTTCTTGGGTCTTTGGTGAACGGTCCTCATCAAACATCATAGTTCAGCAACAACATGAAAAGAAACACCGGTTAATAAACAATTCATAACACTACCGCATACATAAACCACAAACCAACAACCGGGATAAAATTATATTATATGTACTCCTAATGTATAATTATTTAATATCAGACGAACTCCTCAACGCAGCACAAAGCGTTTTAAACGATTTGTGTTAACAATTACGCCCCGTGACCGTGAGTTCAGATGACGAATCAGCACATTAGACCTACCAACGATCTCAATGACCTTGTATGGTCCTTGATACAGACGTGCCAACTTCATACATCTTCCCGTTATCCGCCTTGGTACGTATAACAAAACTAAGTCATTCACCCGGAACGATCTGGGTTTTGATCTCATATCGTAATACCGTTTTTGTACACGCTGTGCGTTCGCGATATTCCCTAACGCCTTAGTCAGCAGCCTTCCCATACGATTTACCCTTTCATCTATCGTTTCGTCTAAACCAACTGCGTTTAATCCTAATGATCGGTCCACCACTAAGCACGGTTCCCTACCAAATAAAATATTATACGGCGACACTTTCGTTGACGCCTGCACGCTAGTGTTATACGCATGTACTACCAAAGGTAAAACCGAGCACCATTGATTACTACCTAAATATTTTGATAACATCGAAGTTAACGTTCTATTCATTCGTTCTACCAAACCGTTACTCTGTGGGTGAAACGAACTTGTATGTATCATTTTAGCCCCAAAGTGCTCTACCGTTTCATTTACAATTCCCGCCGTAAATACTGTACCTCTATTTGAAATAATTTCCCTAATCGGCTCGAACCTACAGAAAACTTCCTCAATTAAAAACCGCACTACATCTTCCGATGTAACCCTAGGTAACGCCTTACATATCGCAAACCGCGACGCATACTCTACCGCGACTATAATAAAACGGTTATCTCTCGACGAACGTGGAAACGCTCCTAACACGTCGATTCCTACCTTCTCAAAAATATCCGAGACCCTAATCGGCATCAAATCTACTACGCTTTTAACTAATTTCCTTTCTTGACACGGCACGCACGAAGCTATACAACGCTCTATCTCCTTATCGGCTTTCGGCATGAAATATTTCGACCGAAACCTCTTTAAAGTCTTTGCGAGACCCAAATGACCTCCAGTCCACGCCTCATCATGTAATTCGTTCATTAAATTTTGAAACAAAGACCTAGGCAATACTAATACCTCCCTAATTTCTCCATCTCTACGTACGCTTTTATATAATAAATTATTTCTCAAACGAAAACCGCTACACCACGCTTCCGGACGTTCGCTCAACCGCGTTAACCATCTACTACAAAATGAATCGTTCTCTTGATCCGCCTGTAACAACTCTACATTAATACTAAAAACTTCCAAACCATCATCATCAGGTTCAGAACGAGAAGAAGACTGAGGTCCTTCTGTTTCCCGTTTCCCTTCTTCCATTAGCGAATTCCTACTCAAAAAATCTGCCACTACATTGCTTTTCCCCGAGCAATGAACTATCTCGAAATCCCATTCTTGTATCGCTAACGCCCATCGCGCTAACCTACCAGACATATCTTTTTTCGACTGTAACCAACATAACGCGCTATGGTCTGTAACAACCTGAAAATACGATCCCCAAAGATAATGCCTATAGTGCCTTAACGCCCATACTAACCCCAGACACTCTTTCTCCGTCGTACTATATTTTTTCTCCGCATCCGTTAATTTCCTAGACGCATAGGCAACCGGACTCATTTTTTCAACGCCCTGCATCAATACTGCACCCAACGCCTCGTTAGACGCATCCACATAAAATCTCGTAGTAACCGAATTATCCCCCGAATAATAGGAAAGTATTGGCGCACTACACATAACCTTCTTAATATACTCGAACGAATTCTGCAATTCTTCATTCCATTGAAACTTTACCCCCTTTTTCAATAATTTTGTGAGAGGTAACGATATTCTCGCAAAATTCGATACAAATTTTCTATAATAAGAAAATAAACCTAATGATTGTTTCACATCCTTCGTAGATGTGGGAGTTGGAACCTGTTGCATAGCCTTCAGCTTTTTCTCACTAGGTTTTACTCCTTCATTCGAGATTAGATAACCTAGCATCTCAATCTCGCAAAAACCGAATTTACATTTGGATGGCTTGAAGGTCAAGTTCGCTTCTCTAATCCGCCCAAAAACTTTCTGCAACGTATCGGTAAACTCCTCGAACGTTCTACCATACACAATTACATTGTCTACGTAAACCATAACCCCTTTAAATCTTAAATCCGCTAAAACTTTATCCATCATCGAAAACCGCTTGACTCGTTGCCAAACCGAACGGAACAACATTATATAATAATAATAATAATAATAATACCTTGGACACCTTTTACACACATTGATCTAGCCCCAAACTAGGATTCCCTGTATCTTGGGTACTAGACAACGATATATATACATATATAGAGAAATATTATACTTAGATAGATAAACAACCATGACTAGGGTACAAACATCCGTTCTCATCAAACAAACATTTGCCCCCACCGGGACTCGAACCCGGGACCCTTGGTTTCGTAGGCAGCGTCACTGCCGACTCGGCCATTCGGTGAACATTAAATTCATAAAGACCCGTGGTCGTGACGAAAGCCGTTTTATGCCTACCTTCCGTAATAACCGTCTGCCAATAACCTGAATTGAGATCTAACTCCGCAAAATACTTGGCCCCGGCCAAACTATCGACAATGTCTTCTATCCGCGGAATAGGATAACTATCCCTACAAATTTTCTTATTTAATTTCCGATAATCTACAAAACCTCCATGCATTATCGGGCTTTTTAATTAACACAACGGGCGCAGCATAAGAACTAGTGGATTCCCTAATAACACCTAGTTTCAACATCTCCGCGACCTGCTCCTCAATAATTTCTCGTTGCACCGGCGAAACGCGATACGGGTGATAATGAACCGGCTCTTCATCATAAGTCTTAATATCGACCGACACTATCTCCGACCTACCTAACTGGTCAGTTGCAAACGCAAATCTATCCGCATTCCTATCAACGCCAATAATACCTGCTTATCATTCTCACATAAATCCTCATTTACGATAAACCGTTTATTTTCTACCCCAAACGCAAATTCGCACGAATCCGATAACCCCGAGAAATAAACGTAATCGCCCTTTCTTAACTCCTGAAAGTCGATAGAATTTATCACGTCACGATCCTCGATAAACGTGGTTTCCCCGAAGTTCACTTGTTCCTTCTAGAACCGTCTAGAAAGTCCGACCCTATCTTTTGTTTGAAAGAATCCCTACGCGCATGACATTTCGTTTTACCGGTGTCGTGTTTTGTTTCGTATGGAAATTATTGAAAAACGGTATTTTTCCCTGGAAAAAACACATACACGAATGAACAAAATCAATATTCATACCGTTCTTTATTAAAAAATCCACCCCTAAAATAATGCTACAATTTAAATCAGTTATAACTAAAAATTCCTGTGAAAAGCTAAAATTGTCCAAACTAAAATCTATAACACATTTCCCTACAATTTGCAATAAACTTCCATTTACCGCTTTAACCCGTCTCTTCTCTTCTTGCATACATCTCGCCCCCACTTGATCTGCAACGGCTGGGCTGATGCATGAAGCTATAGCGCCTGTATCTAAAAGAGCTACCACGTTTACCCCAGAAGAATTCAATAAAACTAATGGTCTGACCTGCTGATCCGTCTCGTCTGCGACGATCTTTCCCATTGGTCGTTTCGTCTCCGTGCTACGCTGCTGAGCTCGTCTGAGGCCCTCATTCCACAGGTCAGCCTGGTCATCGGCCTCTAGCGACGACGTGTTGCAAAATCCGCTTGCCTAGGACGCAAATTATAATTATTAGTACCAGGTCTAATATGTGGTTCCTGACCACTGTCTCCCCCCCCTCTATTGCTATGGGCCAGGTTCGGTCCAAAAGTTGCCGGGTTCCTAAACACATTTACATTATCATCACTTCCCGGACTTAATTTCTCCATCTGTACCAGTACTGCCCTTAGCGCCTTCTTATCTACAAAATGGCTCAACATTCATTTATTTCTAAGATGGTTTTGCATTCCTCTTAAAAATTGCGTTATAAAAATGTCATCTTTGGTAACTCTAGCCTTCCTCGCTAGGTCCCCTAAATAATGGAAGTAGTCCAACAAACTTCTTTTCTATTGCTTGGCATTGTAGAACTTCTCTGCAAAGTCTGTGCTTCCAAATTCCTCATTAAATTTATCCACCACCTCTTCAAATGTCTGGGCATTGCCCCTAATTTCCCTAAAAAAATATAAGGCTCCACCTTTTAAATACGAAGGAAATAATAATTTTAATTCCTCCGACGATATAAATTTCTTCCTCGATGCAGCATCTCTGAAGTCTTCTAAAAAGTCTTCAAAGGACTCCTGAGGACTCCCCGAAAAACAAGTTGACAACTCCTCCATCATGAAATAATTTCATAAAATTTTTCACAAAATGTCCGCTGCTATAAAAATCTTCCCACAATATTTTTCTATTCGATTCTTCACTCGCTTGGCAGGTCGAGGTAATTCCTAAATTAAAAACTTAAGTACAGAAATATACTTCCTTTCAATGTAGTTTCGATTCTTCCTCGATTCTTCAAGGTCTGGATCAACGATCACTATCCTCTTCACTTCGTCACGTCGTTCGACGTCATCTCTTATTCCTTATGAAGCGGTCTTCTTATATCTCCGGTTCGATCGGCGCCTCCGCCAATGTAGTGTCTTGAGCACTACCTATACTTGAATTTGCTAGCCCTAAAGATTAGGTATATTAGTTAAAGACTTTTATATATGAATTTGAACTTTTATTTTTGAATATATGGTTACAGTTTGTATAAAAGGGATCAAACTGGCTCGATAGCCATTAAGCTAATCCTCACTATATAATTTAGCTCAGTCGCTGGCCGAAGCCTAAGGTGAAGTGTCACATTGACTTTTCACATCCAAGTCTCTTTCTTTTTTTTTACAAATTACGTAACAGTGTCAAAGTGAACACCCACTCTAAAGAGGCCCGTATACAATATAATCGCATAGACAAATATCGAACCTTACAGTACTATGCTGTAGGAAATAATGCTATGGAAATAACTAAAATATACAAGCCTAGCAGTTGCAACGTCAGTCAATTCCCTGATTCTTTTAACTGCATATGCTGCGGAGCTAAGTCTATGTACTAATTTTACAATATGGAGACCCTACTGTAGTTTGGCATCAATAGTGATGCCGAGAAATACACTTTCATCTACTAGTTTTAGTTTGTCTTTCCCCAATACAATCTTTCTCTCAAGTTGCCTAACATTAGGTAAAGTGAATTTTATGGACTTTATATTTTTTGAATTCAGAAGCAAGTTATTGGCAGTAAAACAGTCTAATTCTCGCGAGAGCGCATTATATTTTTCCTTTAAATCATTTTCTTGTCTCCTAATTTTAAACATTAGTGACGTGTCATCTGCAAATAATACTATCTCTGACATGTTTTGTACCATGAATGGCAAATCATTTACATACACGAGGAAAACGAACGGACCCAGAATAGATCCCTGTGGGACTCCCATCTTCACCTGAGAACCCGCCGATTTTGTCCTATTAATGTCAGCTTTTTGAACCCTCCTTTCTAAATACGATCTCATAAGCTTAGAGCTATTGCCTTTTATGCCGTATTGTTTTAGCTTTAAGAGCAATGTTTTGTGGTCTACACAGTCAAATGCCTTAGACAGGTCACAAAAAATACCTACAGCGTCCCTACGATCTTCCAACGCATTAAAAGATGTTTAACTAACATTACTCCAGCATCTGTTGTCGACCGCCCTTTTGTAAATCCAAACTGCCGGCTATGGAGAATTTGATGCGCATTGAAGTGCGCCAGCAACTGACCCAATATAATCTTCTCAAATATTTTACTTAAAATGGGTAGAACTAGACTGGTCTGAAATTTGTGGGGTCACCCCTATCGCCACTTTTAGATAAAGGTACTAACCTGCTGTGATTCAGGAGATCAGGGAAAGTACTCTCATCTACACATTTATTTAAGATTTTAGCTAAATGAGAGGCAAATCATCTGATGAGAAGCTATCAATGAGAGGCTATCACCGAGCTAATAATTTTTACTAACATGCCCCAGAGATCCTCGGATTTTATCAAATTCAACAACTTAAATGCTTCAATTATGCCACAGGGCTCAATATATGCGAATGAGAAATCTTGATAGCACTTGGGAACATTGTCTTTTAAAAATGATGTAGCAAACTCTGGAGACGAGTCTAAAGAAGCCGTAGTAACAATTGGAACATTTGTAAGGAACTGTTCCATTGCGGCCGCGATGTCATCGTTAGAAGTTATACGTTTATATTTAATCTTAAGTAAAAAGCTACGGGCTCCTGATTTTGTTTTACCTGCTTCTCTATTTATGATATTCCAAATTGTTTTAGTTTTATTCGACGATGAAAGAATCTTCGTTTTTATGTGTCCGCACGTGTGTTTAATAAGTCCGTATAGTGATCATTCGCTTTTTGAGTTATTTAGAGTAGGTAAGCTACTTTGTAAATCTTGTTTAAATGATTCAATTTTTTTGTTGTGATTGGCCTACACTACTTCCTGTGATTTTGAATTTACTTCTAAGCTGACAATTAACCCACTGTGATCAGACTTCAAACAATTATTTACTGTACACTTCTTCAAAATTTCGCAACCGCAGAAGACGTTATCAAGGCAGGTTGCATTAGTTTCAGTTATTCTTTAGGGCTCTGTGAAGATTTTGACTAAATTGAATGATTTACAAATTATTATTAATTTAGTATGCAACGGGGAGTCCACCAGCAAGTGTATATTGAAGTCACCGAAACAACTTTGTTTAGTTGCATTTGTTTGCGTTTCGCATTGATTGGTTGTGATTTGTTTGTTCCTCACTTCACGTCACTCAGTCAACTAACCAACATTCGAGATCAAGTTTGCACAAACTTAACATTGATTTCATTTATTATGCACATTGATAAAAATGCGTTTAGATAAAATAAGTGAATTTTATGGATGCATTTGTTAAAAACTGGGGTTCATTTGATGTCAACGTCCCAAAAAGGACGGCTTTGCCAATTGGACGAAAATGGGACGGTTCCACGTTAAAAAGGACGCAAATCGTCCCTTCTAGGACGATCTGGCAACGCTGATGATTACTTTCTCTGTGCCATATATATCTCTTTGTGTGCCATCTGCCATTTGTAGTAATTCGGATTTCCGTATTTCGTACACGAACACAATTACTAAATTCGTGTTGGGTCGGAATTGGAAATTATAGATAAGAATACCCATTATAAAAATGTGCTCTGTGATACTTGTGTGATACCCATAGGTTCGCTCGTTTTGACAAGAGTCGGTCCGTTTTTGTTTTATTAGTCTCGCTCAACGCTCGCACCGTGCTTATAATCAGACACAAATAGTTTGGTTCAAGCTACCTACTCGTCACTAGAAGGCACAGCTGCGCTTGCAATAAACCATCGCGTTAGCTGACTGTGGTGTCTTACAATATATTAGTGTCGCTGATCAGGTGCCCGCCTGGAGATTGAAAAAAAAAAACGGCCAAGTGCGAGTCGAACCATTTTTTTTGTGATATATCTACATAATTGTGGTTTTCGGATGTTTTCTCAATTGCAGGATTTTCACGAGAAAATACGGATAGGATTGTTGGGAAAACGGTATCGTAGGATCCACCTATATGACTTCATATGAGTTTGTCGGAGTTTAGTTATGGACTTCGAAAACCTGACCGAAACCTCCGAGACGGTCGCAAAATTACAATCTACCCTAAAGTACGATATAGAATAGAATTTTACAAGGGTCAGTACCGGCCCAAAAGTGTAGGGGGCGGGCGCCGCGCGCGCTTGATTAACTTGTTGCATGCCACTGATAACCCTGATCACCAGTGAAGACCCTTTAGTAGACGTGCTAGCCATGTAAAATTCCTTGCTTGCTTGCACCGCCCCTCATTACAGAGCCTGGCAAGCCTTTCTACCTAATTGACTTCCTAGATAATTGAAATTTCAGAGCAGCCCATTGCATGAATCCAAGTAAAACGATGACCCTTATTACAGACTCATTATCATGACTCGACTTGATAGCCATGTTCAAGGGCAGCTTGCGCCGCCTCTCTTAGCAGGGCTTGTTGCTTACTCTTCGTTTTATAACAATATGTTTGACTTGTAAAAGTGCTTTATTTTTAAAAAAATGAGTTTGAGTTTGAATAGCAGTATTTAATAGGGCGCCTATGCCATGACTTGCCCGGGGCGCGCTGTGGTCGTCGAAGTGTGTTACCACTTCGGTTGCGAGGTCGAGAACTTATGGCTTGCCTCATGCCTGCGGCGTCAACTCGGGGGGTCACGTCCCCCCGGTCTTGGGTGTCCCTTACTTGTCAGGGGCCTCGCGTGGCCTTCGCTGTGCCGTGCTTTCGCCGTGTATTGGCATATACTGGCGGCAACAGTGCGGGACCTTCTTCTTCACTGTGCCCTGCTTCCGCCCTCACAGTGTGCTTGCGACAGTGGGATCAGCAGCAACTCTCTGGGAAGAGGTCTGCCTCCGGGCGATACTTTATACTTAATTGCACAAAACAGTGTTAACAAACAAATATAAAGGAAAGAACATGTACAAAGGCGAGCTTATCTCTAACAAGAGATTTCTTCCAGCAAACCTAGGTGGAGATGAAAAAAAGAAACTAAAGGTAGAACTACTTACCAATATCTATATAATACTAAAAATAATGCTTTATATAAATATGTTAAATGTACATAAATATACAAATAAATACTAATACTTATCATGGAAGAGATAGATAGTGTTCTTTCAAACGACTTTTAAAAGTGTGAATTGACGGACTGTCTCTAATGGCGCTGGGGAGTTTGTTCCAGAGACTGATAGCTCGTAGTCTGAACCCATTCTCATAAGCGGCAGTTTTATGTTGCGGAGTTGTAAATAGTGACCGAGTGTGAGATCTCTGTGGCCTATCCGAAGACAGAAAATTGAAATGGTCCCGTAAGAAGCCAGGATAGCGAGGATTACATAAAATATTGAAGAGGCAAATGAGGATATGGGAATCCCGTCGAAGGCGAATCGGGAGCCATTTCAACTCCAACTCCCTGCGATACTCCGAGACGTGGCCGAACTTGCGTAGACCGAAAACAAACCGAATCCCGAGGTTTAGAAGTCGCTCGAGTTTATTCAGTTGCTCTTCGTTTGCGCTTGCCCAGCAGACATCAGCGTAATCCATCAGGGGAAGAAGAAGAGACTGCGCAAGCGTGATTTTTGTCTGACGAGGCATGAAGTTTTGAAGACGCCTGAGGGAGTGGAAAGTGGCCAAGATACGTCTACTAACCTCGCTGACATGCTCTGACCAGGACAGCTAGTTATGAAACATAAATCCGTGGTTTTTGGCCTTGGTGCTGTATGAGATTACGGTTCCATCATAGGTTACAGGAGTAATAGAAATATGCTGTATCAGGTTAAGGAAATACCTTGAAAGGGGCTATAAAAGAAACGAAGCCAAGTTGGACTGACAAACGGTATAGACGTTGCAAATGTAGACTGCGAGGCTCCTGACTTATTTACTGACTTTTTTACTAACAGCGAAGGTATTGATATGTGTAGTGATCGTCTTGGAACTCGAATTAGCCTACCAAACTTGAGCCCAAATTCAATGTTTGTAAGACCAATTACTCTAGAAGAGTTGTTCAGGGTGGTTCAATCCTTAAAAAACAAGAAGTCATGGGGTTTGATGGCATCCCTTCAAGTGTTGTTAAGCACATTTTTCAAGCTATTGGTGAACCCCTACTATTCTTAGTAAAAAAATCATTAACGCAGGGAATCTTTCCCCAAAAACTTAAAAAAGCTCATATAGGGCCAATTTATAAAAAGGATGCTAAACTAAAGGTTAATAACTACCGTCCTATATCGCTACTGCCAATTCTATCTAAAGTATTTGAAAAGGCCATGGCGAATAGGCTACGTACCTTCCTCACACTTAATAAAGTCTTAGCGAAAGAGCAATTCGGATTCCAACATGATGTGTCAACAGTGGATTCTGTATTTGACATGACGGACTTTGTCGCAGAGGCTCTTAATGGTAAAGAAAATGTCATGACCGTTCTACTCGATCTCTCCAAAGCCTTCGACCATGTCAATCACAGAATCTTACTGGAGATCATGTATAGATATGGTATCAGAGGAGTTGTTGGTGATTGGTTCAAGTCATATCTGGAAGAAAGAGAACAGAGTGTCCTGTTGCCGATACTGAATCATACAAGAACTCTGATAAATACAGAGTCAAAAATTGCCAAAATTCAAAAGGGAGCATATTAGGGCCTATTCTATTCCTTCTCTACGTAAATCATCTCCCAAGAATAATAGATAACAAGATAATAATGTTTGTGGATGATGTCTCTGTCTTTTTCAAGTTTAAGCGAAATGAAGGAAATAGCTTGGAAACCCAGATATCGGAACCCATTGTTAATGTTTTGAACTGGCTCAAACAACTTCACCTTAATGCAAATCTTAATAAGACAAATATTTCTTTTATTGTTTCAAGATTCAAGATGTATTTTCAAAATTTTAGAAACAGTTTTTACCTATTACATATTATAAACTAAAACTAAACTATAACTGCACTAAACTAAATTAAAAATTTCCCTGAGTTCACTGCCGGGCGGGAGGGTGCCCAAGACGCTGGCACTGTTACCTCGCTGTATCGCAATACTGATGCGTTGAGCGAGGTAGGCGCCAGCTCTGCGGTCCCCTGACGCTTCGACGAGCCTCTTAGAGATGTCTTTGAGGACTCTTCGAGCGTCAGGGCCCCACGGCCCGAGGGTCTCAAAGCCGAACGGAATAAACAAATAGTCGTCGCCGAGAGCGGCGTATTTGCGGGTTTTGAGACACTCTGCTGCTGCCGCCGCAGCGCCGGCTGTGGCTGAGGTTGCCGAAAGGTGACACGGTGCCAGCGTATCTACGCAGGTCGCGTCCCATACTAGCGACCTCCCGCTCTGCCAGGGAATGAGCGTCATTCCGTCTGGCCTCTTGCCATCGTCGCGTGCCAGTCCATTGGGTTCAAGTATTGCTGGCACGCCACAGCTGGCAAGGGCCCGACGGATGACGTCATTAAGATTGGCATGACGGGACCACCGACCGGCGCTGCGTTGGCAGGAGAGGCCGTGGTGACCTAGTTGGTCCACCCTAGCACCGCAGCGGCACCGATGGATTTCGTTTGTCTTTACGCCGAGTCGCAGGCAAACGGCGAGGGTAAGGGTGGTACGGTCAAGCAGGGTGCCAATGTGCGTTGATGGGATTGCGCGCAGCCAGTGTCCTGACTCCTTCTCCCTGGTAGCTAGGAGACGAGCGCGCACTGCTGGACCACTAGCCGTTTTTACCAGATCTTCCCGGTTTTTAATGCATAGCGGCTCGTCCCATAGCCGTTGAGATTTTAAATTTGTTGGAAAATTTTGCCTCGGACAGGCTTGCGTCCAGGCATTCCTGGCCTCGACCAGACACGTGACCTCCACATCACCGAGTGATGGGTTTATAATTTTACCATAGAGATCATGTGAGCTATGGGTTGAAGACAGGAAGGCCGGGAGCGCCACATCTGAGATTTTCCGGATCCCCAAGCCACCGTGTCTGATTGGAAGGGCGGATTGGGTCCAGCTTCGTTCATCGAGATTAATGTTTAAAATTTTGGATAATGTACTTTTGGTAATATCGTCTAAAAGGTTGAGAATGGGAGGGTATTTCCAAAGAGGAGAGCATCGAAGGAGGTAGGTAAATTTGGGTACAAAAAGGCAAAACCGTATGATAGACAGGGCCATGTGGGGATTTAGGTCAGTCAGTTTGATAGAATTTTGATTGAATTTAGAGATTTGTTCATCCACGAAGCTGGGGATCCCGTCCTCTAGAACGGGGGCCCCTAGGAGGCGAAGTGAGTCTTTGTCTAGAATTTTAATGTTAGGGGCAGCTGAGTTGAATTTAAAGATGATCTCAGTCTTTTCCGAGAGGGTAATATTTTCGGATATGAACAATTCGCATTTCGAGAAATTGAATTCTAGGCCTATTTTTTTTAATTCTGATGTTAGGTGTTCTAAATCTTGTAATACGTCTTCGACTTTGCCTCCTATGGTCCCATCGTCTAGGTACCAAATGTTGAATTTGGAATTTAGGCTGGTAATGATCGGATGGATAGCCAAACTGAATATTGCCGGTCCGAGTGGGTCGCCCTGCTGACAGCCGACGGCAGAATTTATAAGATGGTCCCTGAAGACTAATTTAGAATGTTTACTGTAACATTGCCACATATAATTGTAGATAGATGGTGTATGCTCTTTAATTTGGGATAGCAGGGCGCCTCTGTCTACCGAATTGAAGGCGTTTTTCACGTCTACCTTCAGCAGCACGTCACCTCCTCCGTTAGCTAGGAAGGTGCGAGTCGCGTGCACAGCGGCCTCGCAGCCTCCCCTGCTACCGAAACCCAGCTGTACCGGTTGTAAGGTAGTGCAAAGATCTGGTAGGATATACCTACAGCATATCTTTGACACTATGCGGCGGATGGTATTGCCTACAGCGATGGGTCTGATACCCCCGTCCTTCTTTATGAGGGCACACAGATTAGCTCCGTAGAGCACGTCTGTTATGCCTTCGTGTACCTTTCCAGACAACATGAGGCTCGCCAGTTCAGCGATATCCGCCAGGAGAGTCTGCCCGACGTCCCCGACGGCTCCACAGATCAGGTCTTTGTAGTGTTGCGGGGTCATGCCGTCGAGGCCGCCTGCGGAACCACTTCTGAAGGACATCACCGCAGATGCGATGTCCTCGGCTGTAGCCTGGGGGGTACGTTCAGAAGGGTTGGGGGGATCAGGGAGGTGCAGTGTTGGTGAAGGTGCTGGGTGCTTTGACTCCAGCGCGTGCAGAGTGTCCGGGGAGTCAGGGGCGACAGCATCGCTCGAGAAAAGAAGTTGAGCAGCTCCCTTTAAATCCCCGTCACTTATTTTATTCTCTATTGTTCTCGTCATGTTAAATTTGGATCGAGATCTATTGTTGAGAATTTGGCCCGAAAAGGTTGGTGATTGGTTCTTGCAGTTGTTTTTAATTGATTGTGTAAGGGATCTGCTCTTGCTTCCATCGTTATCTACGTGCAAAGTCCGGTATGCGAAAGTAAGCAGCTGTTCCCAACTGGGGCCATCATTGTTTAAGATGACCTGTCGTATGGAAAGGGACAGAGAGGTCGCCACGCATGTCCTGGCACCACGAGGGATTCTTTTAATTACTGGGCACATTTGTTTAAGGCGTCCTAAGGTTTCCCAGAATGTGCCCGTTGACGGCTGTGTTCTGCTGCTATCATTGGGCGCAACCTGAGCGCCTTGGTTGCCCTGTGGTGCGAGGTAATGTTTTTTATGTGTTTTGGAATTGTGTATCTTTAGACCTCTCTGTCCTTTGAACAGCCGCTGCTGTGTGCATTCCGGACACTGCACGAGATCTGAAAGTGATGTGTCGAAGGTCTGGCTGCAGACGGCACCTGCTGACGGCCCGGTTGACTGCGACATCGGCGTAGCGCGAGCGAATAAGAAAGCTACAAATATAATTTGGTACTATTGAAGAATAGAAAAAATATGTATATATAAATAAACAAACAAAAACTGTTCATCACGTCGCACTATATCTTCTTCGTGCTGTGAGAAGCCGCCGACGCCGCCTGCCTCGGCAGGTTCCGTGTGGCGGCGGCGTTCTAAATAGATGTAGGCTGGATCAGTGCCCCATTTCAGGGATCAATGATCCAAGAGCGAGCTAGAATTTGATCGAGGTAAAGTGGATTGAGCTGTCACTTTCTTGAACTGTTAACTGCAATCTGCGGGCTGTGGGATCTCTCCTGCAGGTGGAAATCACCTTCAAGCACTTCTTTTACATTGAAATTTTGAGCGTGAGAATTATATATTTTAGAAATTACAATATTTAGGAATCTACCGTGATGACCTGGAGAGTAAACTAAGTAGCTTCTGTTACGCCTTGAGGTCTCTACCGAAAATGTCAACCTTAAGAGCTACCACCCAAGCGTACTACACTTTTTTCCAGTCCAGGGTGCTCTATGGGCTGGCAATATGAGGGAACTGCGTAGAAATTAAAAACATATTTCCTCTACAAAAAAGATGTGTAAGAATAATGGACGGGCACAAATCTAGCAAAGACTCATGCAGAGACTTGTTAAATTGAAAATACCTACAATTACTGCCTTGTATATCATTGAACTATGTAAATTGATAAAACGACATCCTTCGAGGTTCCCTGTAAGGCCACAGGGTACAAGCAGTCGTCTCAATGAGCGATGTAAATATGATTAGATATGATAAGAGGTGCCAGCCTGTCGGACGACAGCTTATTCGAGGTGCACGAGGATGGTTGCCATGTTCGAGGAGTGTTCAATAAACTTCCCGACGACATAAAGAAGACACTCCCTAACTCTAGTTTCATAAATAACCTTAGACGAATTCTGACTAATGCTTGTCCTTATGACTTAAATGAATTCTTCAATTTTGAGTTTTAAATAATAATGATATAATATTGCTATCTTATTAACTGAATTCTATCATTATTGTGTACCTTATGACATTAAGTAAATTGTATTATTGTATTAAATGATAATAATGATTGATAAGTCTACTTAAAGACATTGAGTGAAATCTTAGTTAATATGAATGATTGTGCATAAATTTGTATATAAGTATATTGCTACACCTTAGGGTAAAATGAACAATTACTGTACCTATTTATTATGACCTTTATAACGTGAAATTTATGGCAATAAATATATTGAATTGAATTGGAACCAATAATCATAGCCTGTGACTTAGTAGGGTTGACAAGGAGACCTTGCGTGATGCGGAGCGATGTCATGGAGATGTGCGTGGTGCCTGTTGTCGGTGCAGTCGTACAAGCCGCGCGACGAATTTCTCCACGGTGGGCATCCGGGTGTCTCTTAAGATGGTCGAGTTCCGCACGTATCGCCCGGCTACCGCGATCACCCGCAGGGAGACGTCCTGGACCTGGAACCGCTGCAGCCGTGCCTTCTGAGCGCTTGACTGCAAAGCGTACCATGCTGGAGCAACGTAGCTGAGCCGCGAGCGCAAATATGACTTGTACACCCGCAGCTTGGCTCGTAGAGGCAGTTTTGGACGGCAGGACAGGCTGGAGCATTGCCCGCGCGGCTTTGGCCCGGTTGATGCGTGTTGCATCAACCAGTCTTCTGAGGTCTAGACATTTTTGATCGCTATACCGTGGACAGTAGAATGGCGCCACCGCTGCCACAACATTAACTAGAAAGAGCTCCTGTATATAAAATTTAATTAAAATAGCTGCATAGACTGGAACTTGAAAATAAAGTTATTTCTTAGTGCCATATTCAGTAACGAACGTGTAAAATAACAAACATACAGTAAAAACAACAGATTTTGTCGTGTTAAATATCATATTCTTTTGTGCTTAAAACCAATAAAAACTAAGTGATTTCGTGAGGAAGTTGAAGTTACACAAGCTATGTTGTTTAATGAAGGTAAGGACCTTGGATTGTTATCAAACTGTGAAGTTAAAGTGAAATTTAACCGAAACTGAGACTTTTTTCCTTGTGTTATTGTGATGTAAACATTGTTGTGACTCATCCAACTAACGGTCAGTGCTGACGCACGCATCTGTTGCTGCATGAGTATGCGAATTTTCGCATGACATAGCAAGCTCACAGTGGTCGAATGCACTAAGACTCTGCTTACCTGAGCGTCGTACCGAAACGGCGCAGGTTCGATCCCGAGTAATCGCAAAAAACTTTTTGTGCTCGAAAATGACTTCGTACTTCGAGAACATTACGTTTCGACGAAAGCAGCGCCACTTGTCCAGCTCGGATGCGAATGATGACGACACGGACGAGTCGAAATCAACATTGGAAGCCACAACGACTAGCTTGCCAGATATATCGGCTGACGTTGATACTGATAATGAAATCACGAGAATGAACTGTCAAATAGAACATCTGAAACTTGAATTAAAAAGCGCTCATCAACAAGTTGATGATTTGACTTTGGAAAATGTCAGCCTACGACAAACAATCGAAGAACTCCAGAAGAAATACGAGTTAATTAAAAAGGCCACTACACTTCTAAACAACAGTAAATGTCCCACGCCGATGAGCATTTTAAAAACACCAAAGTCTACAACAAAGCCACGTACTACAGGCCGTCATACACCTTCTCGGAACTCTTCTACTTCTGCTAAATCAAAACTACACATCGATAATTCAACACCGAAATCCAGAGGCAAAACATTAATAAAACATAAGGAAACACAAACGGAAGATATCCGTAGTGACCCGATTACTGCACAAGAACACTCGAAAATTCCGTTATCGAATAGCACGAGGATTTCCGAACAAATAAATGATGAGACTGCAGAAAGACTCCCAGAGAGAATAAGAAAAGGCAAAATCTGCATACTTAGCAGTAACAACACAAATAGGATTCTACAAATTGCCGAGTATAGTCTACCTGGATGTGACATCTTTCATCATCTGACTCCTGGAGCAGGAATAGCACAATTAATGAGTAAAGTAGAAGAGAACACAAAAAACTACACAACCGAGGACTACTGCATCGTTTTACTTGGCGAGGGTGACTTCAAAACCACCAAAAACCACTCTGACTTGATCAGCATGATGAGGGAAACCCTAGCAAAAATAAATTACACGAACGTAATTTTATGCTTTCCAACGTTCAAAGTGCACAGATATGCGACAATTTACAACTGGAGAGTGGAGCTGTTTAATGACCGGTTGTACAAGGATCTAGAGACACACAAATACGCCTTTGCAATCGACACAAACAGGAATCTAAAGTACGACAGCGATATGTTCTTCAGGAAAAGTGGCCAAATCAATAATCACGGAATGAAAACGGTATTTCGAGACATATCAAGCTCTATACAACAAATATCAGATGGATTAAATATCGACGAAGGCGCCAGTTGCCACGACACGATGCAGTTTTTTCGGAGTAACTAGTGAACTGGCTGAGCAACGCAACACTAGTGAAACGCGGTCAAACTCACATATATGCATCTTTTATCAGAATCTTTGCGGCGTCACAAGTAAAAGAGATGAGATCGAACTTTATCTTAGCGGACTTAGTAAAAAACCTGATTTTATTTGTATTTGTGAACATTTTCTAAATGCCATCAAATGCTCCACTTTTTAATATTAATGACTATAACCTTTTGGTATTTAATACAAGACTGAAAAAAAGAGAGGTGGGTCACTCATTCTGTCACAAAGTGATAAAAAGGTCGAAAATTTAAATAGTTTATATAAAATTAATAGCTTTGAAATATGTGGGCTGAAGGATATCGACACGAACATCAATATTATATGTATATATCGCACGCCAGACACAAAAAAATTTGATAGTTTCATGGTCAGCTTGGAAAAGCTCCTTGAGCAGTTCTTTGATAAGCAATGCGTAATAGTTGGAGATTTCAACATAGATCTGCTGTCTGATAGCAACCAGAAAAAGGATTTTCTGTCTCTACTAACTTGCTATAACTTTAGGCATATTATAAACACACCAACATTTGCTCGCAATGACTCCCAGTCCTGCATAGACAATATTTTGACCAATCTCGCTCAAGACGTTTTGGACACAGCAGTAGTAGATTTTAATGGACTGGGCGATGGACATGCTGGATTAACATGTACACCAGTTACAAACGAGATTGGAAAGAAATAAATCTCATATCAAGCAAAAAGAAGAAAATTTAATAGGAAAAATAAATCTTATTTCTGTAGGCAACTAGAAAGGCAAGATTGGTGTGGTATGGATACTAACACTTTTCTGAGTAAACTTCACGAAACATTCAAGGACAGTTTTAAAGAGACTACACAAAGGATCAACCCAAAAAAAGAAAACAGGGTTAACTGGGTTACAAAAGGAATACGAACTTCAAGCAAAATGAAAAGATTTTTGATAAACAACGTAAACCTATCGTCTGACATCACAATTAAAGAATATGTTATGTAGTATGTATTATGTTTGTCAAGGACATTGGGCGACGCTTGGGACCGAGGTTTTGACAATCGTTCCGGAGCGTTCCTGATCCAAAGGATCTCACTCGCCGTGCAGCGCGGTAATGCTGCCAGTGTGATGGGTACCTTTGGGTCGGGCATGTCCTGGGGCGGTTTATTTGTTTAGTATTTTGTTTTTTATTATGTTCAGTTTTTGTGTGTGTGTAGTTTGTAATTATTTGATAATTCTTAGCTTATTGACGACGCACTTTGCGGACTTTGTAAACTACATTTTGCGATTTAAAATACAATCTGTTGAATATCTACAGTAATAAAGTACGTTCATACATTTTGCCTGACATAAATTAAAGAATATAAAGCTTCATATTTACAACGTTATCGTAAAGTTATTAGACAAATGAAGAAACTTACTATAGAAAAAGAGTTATTACAAGCCAGGGACAGTACAAAAGCGATTTGGAAAATAGTTAACAAACACAGAAATAAAAATTGTACTAAATCAGGTGATGTTATTTTAAAATGTAACTGTAAAATCATCAATGACCCTAATGACATTGTAACCATATTTTCCGGAAACTTTAATTTACATAATATAGGAGATGCATCAACAGAACCAGCTGTCGCCTTAGAACTTCTAAAAAATCACTTTGAAGTAGTTTATAATGACATGGAGCTTAGATTTGTGACACTACCAGAGATCATTAAATTAGTTTTGTCTATGGACAACAAAAACTCGGCGGGTTGGGACGAGATGTCTATCAATATTATTAAGGAAAATCTTGATCTTCTGGCCTTACCATTGACAGAATTTTTCAACAACTGCCTTGCCAGCAAACAATTTCCTGATCAGTTTAAGTTAGCAAGGGTGTTACCAATCTTTAAAAAGGGTTCAAAAACTGACCCTAAAATGTACCGGCCAATCTCTCTTCTTCCTACTCTTTCCAAGATACTCGAGAAGCTGATTCAACATAGGCTAAACACACATCTTGCTTTAAATAAAATCCTAAGTAGAAGACAATTCGGATACAGGAAAGGCGTTGGGACGTCGGAAGCAGTGGATGCATTAATTGATGACACACTTAGACATTTAGCAGAGAGAAAAAAGGTGGCAGCACTTTTCCTTGATCTCAGTTCTGCATTTGACACTGTCGATCATGACATATTATTAGGAAAATTGGAATTTTATGGAGTGAGAAATGCTTCACTTGAACTGATGGAAAGTTACTTATCACACAGGAGGCAATATGTCGAGATGAAAAGTAATAGAGAAGGCATTGAACATATTGTGCGTTCTAGCGTCACTTTAGTCAAGCGTGGAGTCCCTCAAGGCTCTATATTAGGACCGACTCTATTCACAATTTTCGTGAACGATTTAGTAGAGTATATGAATATTAAAATTCCAGGCATAAATGTAGTCTTATTTGTTGATAACACTAACGCTATTATACATGCAGACAATTTATCGGACTTAAATGACAAAGTACAAACTGCCTTCAACTCTTGGTTTATTATTAATAATCTCAAACTTAACACTCAAAAAACCAATGTTATGTTATTTAAATCAACAGCAAGAGAGGGTGACAAGCTTCAGATAACACTTAATGGTAGCGCAATTGAGGAAGTAAACGAGATGAAATTTCTTGGTATTACTTTAGATTCTAGATTAAATTGGAAAGCAGAATTAGCGGCTATCGACAAATACTTAAGCTCTTCCTGTTACGCACTAAGAAGTTTGAGAGATGAAGTGTCCCAAAAACATCTTATCTCTGTATATTTTGCTCTTGTTGAGTCTAGACTGCGCTACAGTATACAATTTTGGGAAAACGGTTTCCAATATAATGTAAACAGAGCGTTTGTTTTACAAAAGAGAGCTATAAGAACTATAGTTAGAATACCGCAATGGGAATCGTGTAAAGATCACTTTAAACAGCTAGGACTATTGACAGTTCCATCTCTATATATATATGTTCTGCTATCTGACCTTGCTAAACATTTATCTAGTCTAGAAACAGCAGATGATAAAATAAAAAGATTAAAAACTAGACGTCAGGACGTTCGTGTCGATACAATTCGGCCAACTATGCGAATTGCAGAGCATAGTCCCAGGTATCAAGCCGTAAAGCTGTATAATTCCTTGCCTATGTCTTATAAATTAATTAACAACAGCACAAAATTTAAGACTGAACTAAAAAAATATTTGTTAGAAAACTGCTTTTATTCTGTGAATGAATTTTAAAATCGACATTATTTATGATATAATAATTTTACTTCTACTAATATATTAAATTTAAGTGTTGTAAGTAGTAGATAAGTCTCTTGTGTATTAATGTTCACATACAACTATGTTGTTTAATGAATAAATGATTATGATTATTATGATTATGATGACAACGTGTACGGTAGAGCGATCATTCAGCAGCCTTAGAAGACTGAAAACATGGCTACGTAGCACCTTGGCGTAGAATAGAATGAATGGTTTGGGCGATGATGCAGTACACGATCGTATACAAAAACACTTTTTTTTTTTTATAAATAGTTCAGTTCAGACATTTTCACAAAGTCCACGTGGATAATTATTTAGTTAGGTAGGTTTATTAATAAATATAAGTACATAGCTATGATATATTTGTTCACAAAACGTAAGGCAAGGAATCCTGCCAAAGCCAAGGGAAAGTATGAATTGTAACCAAAAAATTAAATTATTTTTTCTTTATCTTTCGACACTTCTCAGCGTTTATCGGCACAGATCGGAAGAATAATATTCATAACTTACCATAAAAAATTAATACCTTAAAGTACCGAAGTCATATTTTGTAGAGTAGACCTATAAATTACATAGATGGATGTGTCACTCGCACAATCACTTTCAGTCTGAATGACCCGTTGATTATAAATCTGCCACTATAAATACACCCAGTTTCTCTTCTTCAGTTAAAACAAAACAGACATACAGATAACTTATAATAGAAAATAATGTACAAAGACGAGCTTATCTCTAACAAGAGATTTCTTCCAGCAAACCATGATTGGTAAGAATGGTGATGGTTGAGCGGGAAAGACCTGCGCGTACAATAAAACTATAAAAACTTCGAGTACTACTACTATATACTACTAATGATACATAACCAGAATTGTTAAAAATAGACAATTACTCAAATACAACGTATCAATATAAACCATATAATACACTAATACATACCTATAAATATATATATATATATAAAACTGGAAAGTATTTGTGAGTGGCTTGACTTATTTTTTTTACTGTTATCAGTTTGTTAACTATATAAAAAAAACTGTTTAATAATGATAGCTGTAAGCTTCCCATGAAAATACATAAAAAAATAAGTAATTGTAGCCAAATATTTTCTATGCGATTAAAATCCGGAAGATGCGGAGGCAAACGAACCGCAGTGTGACCATGCTCTCGCAAGACATTAAATTCGGAACAATTTTCTTTGTGGCGTTTTATTACTAATTACTAAAACGAATATTGTGTCTTTCAAGCCATGTACTCACATCTCTTTTTCTGCTATTTGAATTCTCCACAAGTGTGTTACAATAAGACGCGTTATCAATTACAACGACGTATCATGCGGTAAATGCGGTACCTAATCCCTTTTCGTTAGCGGTGATACAATTATTATAAATTGTTGATGTTTGGAAATGGACTGTTTTAAACTTTTGTTTGCTGAATCTGTCCAACTTTTATTTTTAGTGTGTTTAGGGTGATTCACGAACGTTTCTCACTGGAATCCTTAGAGTCGCGTCGTAGACTCCAGGATCTGATCCATCTTCATAAAATAATAAATGGAGCAATAGTAACTTCTACTGTCTCAGAAATCAACTTTCAAGTACCAAGCAGGTCAGTCAGAATACCGCGTCCTTTCTTCATCCCAACATGCAGGTCGAACATCAGCGCCAATAACCCCATGCTTCGAATGTGTCGTCGCTACAATGAAGTTGTGGCCACCGAAGATGATGTTCCTGACATCTACCACGTCTCGTTGCCTTGCTTTAAATATAAAATGCGCAAAATCCTTAAGCAGGTATGATAATTCATTGATTGTACCAGATATCGATCATCATTTATTTATGTTTTTAAATTGTTTTTTATTTAGTTTTTTAGTTCTATTTCATCTCTTAAGTGTAGAAAAATATCTTAAGTTTTTCCAATAGTTAAGTAGGTAATCTTTCCATTGTATGTAGTTTTTGTTTAGTTAGTTCTAGATTTACCTTACACCATGCTGTGTGCACATACTTTTGGCGCTGGAGACAGCCCCTTTTGTACTTGTTTTGTTGCTGTAATTTGATGTATTATCTCTAGTGCTGTTTTGTGTACCTAATATTATAAATAAATAAATAAATAAATAAACAAATAATGCTCTCTTGCGAGTATCAGACTGGTTTACTGTCAATAACTTGCTTCTGAATTCCAAAAATACAAAGTGCATAAAATTCACTGTATCTAATGTATGGCAAGTTGATAGTAACGCTGTATTGGGGAAAGACAAACTAAAACAAGTAGATGAAACTATATTTCTCGGCATCACTATTGATGCCAAACTACAGTGGGGTCCCCATATTGTAAAATGAGCACATAGACTTAGCTCCGCAGCATATGCGGTTAATAAAATCAGGGAATTGATTGAGGTTGCAACTGCTAGGCTTGTATATTTTAGTTATTTCCATAGCATTAAGTATGTCCTACGGCATACTACAATGGGGACGGGCTGCTGACATTGAGACCATCTTCATTTTGCAGAAGAGAGCGATCCGATTTATTTATAAGCTATGTCATAGAGTCTCTGAGAGATTCCTTCAAAGAAACCAACATCCTAACAGTTGCAAGACAATATATCTATGAAAACAAAATGTATGTGAGGAAAAATATCAGTAACTGTAAAACCATTGATAGCCACCACAGTGTGCCAACTAAAAATAAACATAAACTTTATTTTCCAATGTTCAGACTCACAAAAGTTAGTAGTTCTTTAATGGGACACTGTATACGCTTCTGCAATAAAATTCCGCAAGAAATACAAAACTTAACCGAAGCTCGATTCAAAGAATATAAGTATAAAGCACACTTTGTGCACAAAGGCCTGCCTACAAAATTAATGACTTTTTAGAAGACACCGACATCTGGCATTAAACCAGATCATTGCACCCTATATATACTGTACTAATAATTAGGCACCTACTTATTGTTATATTATGCTTGACGTTCATTAAGTCCCAATTTTTGTGCTATTATGAATAAAAATCTTTGAACTTGAACTGTAACAGGAATAAGAAAGGGCCTTATATGAAACCTTGTGCCAATTTTCAAACCCGATCCATCAGATTTAGCGCCGTTGACTTCTGCCTTTTGAATTCTATTGCTTAGGTATAATCTTAGTAGAATAGATCGTATCTAATGATTTTATTTCATTAGTAGCGTATCATGATCAACACAATCAAATGCCTTCGACAGATCGCAAAAAACTCTGATAGCATCCTGTGCGGCCTCCCATGCAGAATAAATAAGAGATATAGGGTAATGCTTGCATCCGTAGTCGATTAACCCATAGGGAAACCGAATTGTGGGGCGTGGAGTCAACCCTTGTCTCCCGACTTGAACAGAGGTATGTGTTTCATGAGATCTGGAAAAGCTCCATCGTCAACAATTGAAAAATTAAGCTAAGTGTGGGGAGTATAATGAAATTATTTGCTTTACTTACTTACTCTGTGTAAAAGAAAATAATATAATTGTACAGTACAGTACGATTGTTTTAACTTTACCGTTCGACACCTATCGGCTTTTTGTTTTTTTTTAATCATGAATCGGTTAACTGTTTTCAGATTTTTCCCTTCATGATACACCTCTGTGCCAAATTTCAAGTTTCCAGGACATCTCTATCACTTTCAGCAACTAAAAACGAGAAGTGTAAAGTTAACGTAATCTGTACTTATATTGAAATTTGCTGAGAATGAATACCCCGTGATGTTCCCCCTGTATAGTAAAATAAAAGAAAGAAATATGATAAGAATTAATTTATTTCCATATCTCACTTAAAAATAAATAAACATATAACTAATTATTTCATGTATTTGTAGCAGATTTGACATGTTTGAGATAAACATCGATACATATATACAACATAACAGCATATGTTCTTGTTTGCATTTTTATTTAAAAACTGATTCAGGGATTGTTCTCATACGAATCACACGACTGTCAAGTAATAAGTAAGAACAATCTTTAGACGAAAGACTGTTGCTAACGTCAGTATTACTTGAATCCCATCACCCTGTGCCTTAGAAAATTAACGCCTTGAGAATGTTTTGTTGCTCTTAAGCAACAAAACATTCTTAAGGCCGAGTTACCGACAGAAAACCTAATCAAATTGCTCTGGAAAAATTAGTGCAAGTTTTACATTAAATAAAACTTGTTTTATTGAGCAGAGACGATACACAGAATTTAAGATGAGATTACATTGTTTTTCTTTCTAGCAACACTGACAAGAAACAGCTAGCACTTGACTACTATAAATAAAATGTCACGATACAACCTGATTTCCGGTTTTAGCCCCTCATAAAAGTCTCTTGCCAGGAGGCCTGACAGGGATGCTGTACATTGTCTCTGCTCATTAATACAAGTTTATTTAATGTAAAACTTGCTCTATTATTCGGCATGTGACGATGCACAGCATCTAACATGAGAGATGTGTTTATTGGCACCTGGTGATCCCAGACGATGCTGTGTGATATATATAAGGAAAAATAATCAATTTAAAAAGGGTCATTCCTCATCATAGCGTTGAATAAAATGCAGACTTAAACTATTACCCGTATTAAAAAATATAAATTATCGTTATATAAGAAATGTACTTTTTAATTCAAATGACTGCCAGTTGCCGCGGGACAAAATGTCTTCAATAGGAAGGTTTTCAAACAGTTATAGGACGCTACTGCTGAACGAAAACTAGCCGAAGATGCCTTAATATTGGCGTCCCTTAGAACGGTATTCACCCAATTACCAATTAAGGTTCTAGAAGCTGAATTGCCATCACTAGTAATGGACACAAGAAGGGAATTGTTGCATTCAACTGTGCGTCTCCCTTTCCCCAATTCAATAACTTTTATTATCCAAAAGATGGGGCACATTCTTATTAGCATGTTCCAACAACTTCCATCCTGACTGCCTATATGTAGAAGAATCGGTTTTCGAACCAAATGCTGGCCATAAGATACCTAGACAGATAGATAGCCATTACCTTCGTCTATGAAATGTTCAGGAGATATTTTTAATAATGTAAGGTCATGTACACGCCTGCCCGAGGCCAACAAAAGTATACAAGGTAGTCTGCGTGATGCCTCAAAGAGAGAAATTGTGTGTGGCAAGTTATTGGTTAACCAAGCAAACATATCATATGTATGGTTGTGGTTTTGGACCTTTTGGTTTCTGTAAGGAAATAGCTTTGAATATATGTTTAACTAAGAAATTATCACCAAGGCCTGGACTTGGTGGTTGACTAAAACAATATATATATATGCAACAATATAGTGGAGTAGGCAAACTTTAAATCTATGTGTAGATGCGTATACGCCGCACGACATGTTATGAGCGGTGGCCTTGAATGCGCATTAGTCACTTTTCAATACCTATACTAATGCGCAGTAATTCCCGCCAAAACGTCGCCAGCGCTCTTTATTCGTGGCGCGACTTATAACTATCTTCTTCTTATGTATCTTGTTAACGAGTTTGGGTCCAGTACATTTCACCCAACGATCCCAAGCCGGCTTTTAAGTTTTTAGAGTCGATTCTCGCCAACTAGCGTAGTAGCGTAGGTACTTACGTGCGTGAATTAAAAGACATTCTTATTAGCCTAAGGTGCTAAGCTTTGAAGTGTGCGATCGGACGTTTGTTTATCACTTTTAGTTATTACTCACTGTGTCAACTAGTTATTTAACAAATTATTTGCGTTAGGACGCTTATGCTCTGCTTAGAGTAGTCTGTAGGCATAATGTCGGCCCCTAATATTCCTCTCCAAGAGGAGGGACAAATCCTTGAGGGTATTACTACACCGGGGCGAATCCGTGGTGAACGGAGGGGCGCAAACGGCGATAAACATCTAAGGGATTCTCATGATACAGCCTGATTTCCGGTTTTGATCACCTGAGGTTACCACGTGCGATTTTCCTCCTTAGCGTCGTCTTCTTTCGTTGAAGCAACAAATCAAGTCGAAATTCTTAAAAAAAACATTACTTTTTTAGTTCAAAGGGAATAAAAATCGTAACCGTTTACGACAAAGTTTTTTTCTTTCTTACGTTATCCACGCGAGTGCTTTGCTAGTGCTAGAGTACATTGAGTTTTTTATTATAGGTAGTTGTCAAGTGCTAGCCTGTTTCCTGTCAGTATTGCTAGAAAAAAAAACAACGCAATCTCATGTTAGATGCTCTGCATCGTTACATGCCGAATAATAAGAGGGAAGAAAAATCCTTTAGACGATTCTTAGGGCGATGTGATTCGACTTTCTGTATATATATTTTTCAAAATCCGATAGATGGCGCGAAATCTGTCTTGATATTTCTTTCGCGCTTGATGAATGTACTTTATATGGGAAGAAGACCTTTGAACGAACAAAAAATGATTAGTAATATAGATACTACACTGTAACGTTTGGGAGATATTTGGAGTTATAAAATTAATGTTTACAAATATTTATCTTTACTTTCAATTATCTCGCTAACGTACTTATTAACTTAACGATATTACAAAACATTTTTTGTTTATATGGGTGCCCTCAATACCACATTAACCTCTTGAATACCACCGCCACTTAACCGTTATAGGTTTTAAATTTTATTACCATGGCATAAGGTTCAAAATCGCGACCCGTCCCAACTACCCGCGGTTTTTGAGAGGTTAATCATGCGTGAACGAAACAAAGGAAGTGTCTTCAGCGCCATCTATTGGATGTTGGGAAAACCCTGCTCTGTCTGTCCTGTCAAGTAGCTATCTATTTATAAGCGTCCTCCCTCTATGCCCCGAATTGCTTCTTCTAGTTACACATGGGAGGCTATACAGCAGTTGTCTTAACTGGTACAGTGGCGAAAGTCTGCCACAGCTGGTACAGTGGCGACGGTTTGCCACAGCTGGTGCAGTGGCGACGGTTTACCACACCTGGTGCAGTGGCGACGGGTTGCCACAGCTGGTGTACAGTGGCGACGGTTTGCCACAGCTAGTGCAGTGGCGACGGTTTGCCACAGCTGGTATACAGTGGCGACGGTTTGCCACAGCTGGTGCAGTGGCGACGGTTTGCCACAGCTGGTGCAGTGGCGACGGTTTGCCACAGCTGGTGCAGTGGCGACGGTTTGCCACAGCTGGTGCAGTGGCGACGGTTTGCCACAGCTGGTGCAGTGGCGACGGTTTGCCACAGATGGTGCAGTGGCGACGGTTTGCCACAGTTGGTGCAGTGGCGATGGTTGTGCCACAGCTGATACAGTGGCACGGTTTTCGCCAACTAGTGCAGTGGCGACGGTTTGCCACAGCTGGTACAGTGGCACGGTTTGCCCCAACTCGTGCAGTGGCGACGGTTTGCCACAGCTGGTACAGTGGCGACGGTCCTATAACTTGCATTGTTGCCCTTTCCGAGGTATGTTGATGAACGCAGTAGGCTGCGGGTACAGTTTGCGACGAGATTTGAACTCTACAAGATCCGTGATGAGTGTTGGCTGTGGAAAATAAATATAAGTTGGTTTAAGCATTGCATATATAATTAGCTGGCCATATTTTGGGGAATAATAGCAACCATCATTATCATCATGAACGGAATCGGCTGTACGTGGGCACGGCTGTGCATCTGTCAGAGATAAACGAGAGACGCTTTATACAGTAATAAACATTGGTTCTGATGCCACACTAGGATACCGTGTCGTGGGAACCAGAAACAGCGACTTCACACACACATAAACATCCAAGACCTGGGGCTATATCCCAAGCCGGGGATCGAACCCAGGACCACGGTAGGCAGAGCGACAACCGCAGTGCACAGAGGTCGCCATAACGAAACTAATCAAGCCAAGATTAGTATCCAGGACTGTCCAGCGGATACGGTACGTTCCATGAGCCAATTCAGATCCTTGTTGTTAATGTCCGTACCCGAAGGGTGACAAACGGGACCCTATGACTATGTCCGCTGTCCATCTCTCCATTTGTCGACCGGTTTAGCCTGGCGGGTAGTGACCCTGCCTACGAAGCTGACGGTCCTGCGTTCGGTTTCCGGTGAGGGCAAATATTTGTGAGTGATGAGCATGAATATTTGTTTCTTAGTCTTGGATGTTTTCTATGTATTTACATAAGTATATATTTATCTATCGTCGTCTAGTTCCCATAACACAAGCCTTATTGAGCTTACTATGGGTCTAGTTCGATTTGTGTAAAATTGTTCTCTATTATTTTATTTTATTTGTCCCTCCGTCAGTGGGTTGTATTGTATGTCAAGAATTGTGTACTTCTGTTGTCGCTACAGCAACAAATAATGAACTACACGATATTTCATAAATTAAAGGGGGAATCCCCTTACAAGAGACCTGTTTTAACACCAGCCGCGACATAACAAATCTAAACTGCGATTTTTAATTTGAGACCAGAAATGTAGACAAACAACTGTCATTTTTCAGTACAAAAAGTATAATATGAATGTCAAAGACAACGGTTTTGTTCTAGAACATAACAGTTGTTTGTTTACATTTCTGGCCTCAAATTAAAAATTGTAGTATAGCATGATTCAAATATGATCGTAGATTTCGCGGCTTATCACATGGTTGTGGTGGCTTAAAATCCACGTTCGGACATTTTTTATAGCTGAAAATATTATCTATGCAATGTCAATTCTAAATTAAATTGAATTATTAAATTATTTCAATAATTCAATCTGCTGTAAATTTATTGTGTGTTTGTAAATGTCTTTTACTCTGAAGCTTGCCGAAACGCTTAATTAATTTAGAGTTGTATTGAAAACTGCAGAATGAAGTTTTTGTTTTGAAGTTTGAAATACCGAAGTTATAGTAGTTTATGTGACTGCTACATAATGGAGGGCATTAATACTCGATAGTGGGTTAATGAAACGAGCCGAAGGCGAGTTTCATAATAATATCACTCGAGAGTTTTAATGCCTAATTATGTACAGTTACATACACTAGTTTATCTACACACATATCATAAGCTCTCTTGGATGTGTTCAGGAACCGCATGTTTGAGCGGCATTGTGGTTCTGCAGTTGTTTAGCTTGTTCTGTAGTACCAACTACACGCAGGCGAGCGTCGGCGTTCGAAATTTGAATGTCAGTACCAACTTCACAGACAAACTAGGGGCAGCACGCAGGCGGGCGTCAGCGTTCAAAATTTGAATGTCATAATATGTAGAAAAATTACACATTATGGTCATAATGTGTAATTTTTCAGATAAGAAATGAGTTATCAAGTAGTTTAACATTATGCTGATTGTAACGTGCGGTTTTTATACGCAGTAAAGAGGGTTTATGATACGTGTGTGGATAAAATAATAAAAATAATAATTTGGTAAAATGTAAGAAACGTTCCCCCTTAATTTGGGGAGAAGGGGGGGGGGGGGGGGGGCTGGTATAGCTTTTTAATAAAGAACTATGAAGAACTTTATACTTTTGACATATAAAGTGATTAGTTTTGTTAAAATTTGAGGTTATTTTTACATAAATGTTGTTTTTATTTACAATTCGAGGAGTGTAGGAGGTGAGAGGGAGTACCTATCCCCCTGGCAGCCACAATAACCTACTCAAGCCAGTCGTTTTTGTTCTCTCCGCTCCGCTCTTAGCTCCGGTTTAGCTTCTTCAACGTTATAACCTAACGTATAACCTGATTGAAAAGTAGCCACAATAACCTTCTCTAGCCAGTCGTTTTTGTTCGCTCCGCTCCGCTCCGCTCCGCTCCGCTCCGCTCCGCTCCGGTTTAGCTTCTTCAACGTTCTAACCTAACGTATAACCTGATTGAAAAGTAGCCACAATAACCTTCTCTAGCCAGTCGTTTTTGTTCGCTCCGCTCCGCTCCGGTTTAGCTTCTTCAACGTTCTAACCTAACGTATAACCTGATTGAAAAGTAGCCACAATAACCAACTCAAGCCAGTCGTTTTTGTTCGCTCCGCTCCGCTCCGCTCCGGTTTAGCTTCTTCAACGTTATAACCTAACGTATAACCTGATTGAAAAGTAGCCACAATAACCTACTCAAGCCAGTCGTTTTTGTCCGCTCCGCTCCGCTCCGGTTTAGCTTCTTCAACGTTATAACCTAACGTACAACCTGATTGAAAAGTAGCCACAATAACCAACTCAAGCCAGTCGTTTTTGTTCGCTCCGCTCCGCTCCGGTTTAGCTTCTTCAACGTTATAACCTAACGTATAACCTGATTGAAAAGTAGCCACAATAACCTACTCAAGCCAGTCGTTTTTGTTCGCTCCGCTCCGCTCCGGTTTAGCTTCTTCAACGTTATAACCTAACGTATAAACTGATTGAAAAGTAGTCACAATAACCTACTCAAACCAGTCGTTTTTGTTCGCTCCGCAAATGGAATGGCGTCATGAGCGCGGCCATTTCGGTTGGTCATTTTTCGCCCACAAACGTACTTACAATGACAATAATTTTGAAAATATGTCGTAATTTTGGTCTTATTGACACTTCGTTTCGTCAATTGTTACGTTTCATTCACAGCAATTTTCCAGTTTTCACGTTTAATTTTCACAGACATTTTACTACTTTCACCTTTTTTTTTTAACTGCGCGTTTCCTCGCCTAATGAAAAGCACTTTGTTAGGAAAAGTGACTACCAGCTATCGATTACACACCTCATTATAATGAAATAAAGGGGGGTATCGATACTTAAACCAACCTATACCAAGCCATCTAACTCAACACAAAATTACGTGTTAAGTACATTGTACGAGGCACAGTACATTATTTGTGCTTACTCTGCAGCACTATCTAAATGTATAAATAGTGCTGTAGCGACCTAAATTACCTCATGAATTTTTTTATAATAACTTTTTAGTGCAATAAACGCATTCATTAGCTTCGGTCGCCTTTCTTTGTCATCTCCATACTATCTGACATCCGGTGTGTAATGCCTAGCAGCCCACACATACATTTTTCAATATCAACAGAAATAAAGATATTTTTATTTGATTTAATTTTGTCCAAATTATCAGACTATGGTGATACATACGAGACCTTTTGCACATAATGAATGCAGTGGGAATCTTCATAAAGTGCACATAATGATCTGGGTTGAAGAACATCGAAATTCATCGACAAAAAAAAAACACGTCCCTCTCAAAAAAAAACAGCCATTTTAATATTTAAATGCGTTATCTGGGTACCAACTGAGAAACTCTTCCATTTCTAAGTTATTATTTTTTTTCTTTGGAATGGAAGAGTTTTTCGCTGAGAAATTGACTGATTCGTGATGATGAAAGACACGTAGTGCTACCTACCAGTTATAAAAAGTTGCAGAAAAAGTGGTACCTGTAAACTAAAATTACGCTTTTTTATGAAATAATAGTATTTTTTTCGAGAGTTTTCCACAAAATGACATTGGGACCTTTCTGACCCGTTATGCGAAATTCAGCAAACACGAATGAAACCTATAGGTTTTTAGATAATCTCAAATAGTGGGAATGTTGAGATAATGATATAATTATGTTTTGATTTTTGCACGTTTTAATACTCAAAAATATTAGTATTTATTAAACAAAGCGTAATTTTAGTTTGCAGTTACTTTTTCTGCAACTTTTTGGTACTGGCAGTACTACGTGTCTTTCATCATCACGAATCAGTCAAATTCACTACCAAAAAGCCTTCCATTCCGAAGTTATATTTTTATTTGCAGTTGGTACCCAGATAGTACATTTCAATATTCAACGGCTTTAAAAAAAATTGGGAGGGGGAGTTTTATTTTTATTTTTTTTGCCTATGTATTTCGATGTTCTTCAACCCAGATCTTTATGTGCAGTTTATGAAGATTCACATGTATTGTTTGTTTACCCAGGAAAGAACCGGATTCGCTGTCACTGTAATGCTTCGTACGTACCTCTCCCCTCTCCCCCGCGCACGCGTCCTCGCCCCGCGCAGCCCCCGCGCCGCCCTCGGCCACGGACACCACGTGCACGCTGAGCTTGCGCCGCGACGCAGACGACGGCATCACGTGCTTCTGTACGAGTGTGCAGTGTGTCATAAAGGAAATGGGAGAACAACGTAATGATTCTAAGTGCCATCAGTACGGAAGCGTAAGGTGATACATATTTAAACTGCATTCGCTTAGATACGGTCGGGCGGCCTTGGCACGTACCGCCTCTTGACAAAGGCTATTTAACCATATCCTTATAAGGATAATAACCAAATTTGCCTGCGGGTGTACGACACTATCTAAGCGAATAGACTTAAAATGGAGTAGTAAAGTTATTCAAAGAATAGTGTTAACTCGACATCATACGGATTGCACTGAAATTCTGAAATGAAAACATTGTGAAAAATCCCATACACTTTTTACCAATGTTTCTATGTGTTAATTACGGTTAATTTAAGAAGAGCGAAAGAAGAAGAACCAACGTTAACTGGCTAATGTTGGTTAGTATTGATAATTATGGGTTGAACGAAAACACAGACATATACACACCCTCACACAATAATACACTTACACAACTTGACAAACACACACACTCACGCACACACACATACCCTAACATTTCGCTAATCCTAATTTATAGGTACTTGCCACCTTTAACTGTATGTTAACTGTATTATGCTTAGCTATAGGTACTTACATTAGCGGCACGAGCCCGCTTTATTATGCTTAGCTATAGGTACTTACATTAGCGGCACGAGCCCGCTTTATTATGCTTAGCTATAGGTACTTACATTAGCGGCACGAGCCCGCTTTATTATGCTTAGCTATAGGTACTTACATTAGCGGCACGAGCCCGCTTTATTATGCTTAGCTATAGGTACTTACATTAGCGGCACGAGCCCGCTTTATTATGCTTAGCTATAGGTACTTACATTAGCGGCACGAGCCCGCTTTATTATGCTTAGCTATAGGTACTTACATTAGCGGCACGAGCCCGCTTTATTATGCTTAGCTATAGGTACTTACATTAGCGGCACGAGCCCGCTTTATTATGCTTAGCTATAGGTACTTACATTAGCGGCACGAGCCCGCTTTATTATGCTTAGCTATAGGTACTTACATTAGCGGCACGAGCCCGCTTTATTATGCTTAGCTATAGGTACTTACATTAGCGGCACGAGCCCGCTTTATTATGCTTAGCTATAGGTACTTACATTAGCGGCACGAGCCCGCTTTATTATGCTTAGCTATAGGTACTTACATTAGCGGCACGAGCCCGCTTTATTATGCTTAGCTATAGGTACTTACATTAGCGGCACGAGCCCGCTTTATTATGCTTATCTATAGGTACTTACATTAGCGGCACGAGCCCGCTTTATTATGCTTAGCTATAGGTACTTACATTAGCGGCACGAGCCCGCTTTATTATGCTTAGCTATAGGTACGTACATTAGCGGCACGAGCCCGCTTTATTATGCTTAGCTATAGGTACGTACATTAGCGGCACGAGCCCGCTTTATTATGCTTAGCTATAGGTACGTACATTAGCGGCACGAGCCCGCTTTACATTAATACAGGCTATTACAACAGCCTGGCAATGAGCGCAGTTGCATTTGCAACTTTTGTGATTCAGAAAGCTGTGACGTAATCCTACTAAAACAAAAAAATTGTACATTTTCTTTTGGAGATTAAATTATTTTTTTTATTTAAAAAAAAAAAAAAAAAAAACAGTTTTGATAATCTAACATACGAATTGTCGCGACACCTAACATTAGGCAGCGTTCTTGATTTGAGCCCCCCAAAACTAGATTTAACCGCTCGTTTAACATTAGCCATAACATGCCGTAATGAGCCCAGACAAACCTCAGTGGTTTAAGGGCACGTTATCTTACAAATGCAAAATTAGTCCTGTGAAAGATGGAATAATAGTAGTTTATGTGACTGCTACATAATGGAGAGCATTAATACTCGAGCTCGTTTCATAATAATATCACTCGTTTACATACACAAGTTTATCTACACACATATCATAAGCTCTCTTTGATGTGTTCAGGAACCGCATGTTTGACCGGCATTGTGGCTCTCACAGATATTGTGGTGGCTCTGCAGTTGTTTAGCTTGTTCTGTAGTACCAACTACACGCAGGCGGGCGTCGGCGTTCGAAATTTGAATGTCATAATATGTAGAAAAATTCCACATTTTGGTCATGTGTAATTTTTCAGATAAGAAATGAGTTTTACCGAGTAGTTTATCATTATGCTGATCGTAACCTGCGGTTTTTGTACGCAGTAAAGAGGATTTATGATACGTGTGTAGATAAATAAAATTAAACATTGATAAAATCTTCTGCACCCACTTTGATTAACGGCCTCCTCTTCATTAAGCCTTTTACTGCCTCCAAGCGCTAACCTCATCCACTCATCAGACACTCCTGGCGCCCAGCACCTGTACGACCCCGCTCCGACCCGGCACAGGTGATCATTCAAATATGGATTTTAGGTTGTGATAGAAGGCTAAGTGATGTCGGCAATGTAAAGTATGCCTACTGACCACAACCTAACAGCCATGTTTGAATGAACATTTGAACGAACGAACCGTGGTCCAATGTAGAGACGAGGCAAAAATGACGTTTGCTAAAAATATGTTAATATTTTCAGAAAATAAAGAAATTTGAATTTGAATTCTTTAGCTGCACGGGAGCGCAGTCGAGTCGCCGTCGTACCACACTATTTGACAGCCATTAAATAACGTGTAAATACAACTCGGACAAGTTACACTGTCAAGCACTCATAGGACGAGTATTACAGGACGGTTAACTGAAGCTGGCACGTTCAACACATTTACACGTCGCGCTTGTTTTGTGTCTGTGAATAAGTGCGCGGTGTGACTTTGCACTGCATGGGCATCAAGAATAGTCCGTCTGTCTCTCTCGCGCGCGGTCAAACTTAGGAGTATGAAGGAGACAGTTATTGTTTTGCTTTTATATATTTATTATTTATTGTATATGAGCAGCCGATTAATTATTAACGACCCGAATAGCCGGGTCCCGGGTTCGAGCCCTGTGGGGGCAAATATTTGTTTGATGAGAACGGATGTTTGTATACAGTCATGGTTGTCTATACATCTAAGTATAATATGTATATAAGTATGTGTATCGTTGTCTAGTACCCAAGATACAGGGAACCCTAGTTTGGGGCTAGATCAATGTGTGTAAATGGTATCCAAGGTATTATTATTATTATAAAGTGATCTTTTTTGCATTCGTGTCACGTGCCAATCGACGCGCATTATTGTGATTGTTTACCTATTTCGTGGTTAGAAAAAACTCATTCATTTTTAAACATACTGTATAGTGAAATTGCGTAAGTGTGAGTACTGTGAACGTGCCAGCTTTTAGTTCGTACAAAAATATTAAACAGCGTTTAACCTCAAAACAAACGTCAAATCCCATACACCTTTGTTTTTAAACAAGTGTTGAACAATAGTTTATTTTTTGTGGCAAAGCCCTAAATCTTTAACCTCGATTCAACTTTAACCGTAATAAATAAATAAATGTAGCTCATTTGTCATCATGTGCTAAGCATAAGAAAACTATTTATTCATTAAGTAATGTCACGAATTGCCCTAAGCTCGTCATATTAACATTAATTATAATAATACCTTGGACACTATTTACACACATTGATCTAGCCCCGAACTAGGATTCCCTGTGTCTTGGGTACTAGACAACGATACACATACTTATATAGATAAATATTATACTTAGATAGATAAAAAACCATGACTAGGGTACAAACATCCATTCCCATCAAACAAATATTTGCCCCCACCGGGACTCGAACCCGGGACCCTTGGCTTCGTAGGCAGGGTCACTGCAGACTCGGCCATTCGGGTCGCTACACACTAGTTTGAACACTCATGCCCTAATTACTTGCTGTATGTACATGCCCTAATTGTCAATGTGTGTAAATAGTGTCCAAGTTATTATTATTATTATAACTTATTGTGATAATCTTAGTTGCGTGATTCTTTCGGAATATCCTGAAATGTGTTTGTTTACTACTTAGCTTTACATAAATACCGGTCTAAACATAACCCTCCCTTTGGCTTTGCCGTAGTCGAGTAAAAAAGTAAGCACTAACCCTGTAGAACTCTAGTATCTCCTCTTTAGTGATAGTTTGCAGTTGTTCAACCTCCACGCGCGCGCGGTCGAAATTGTACACCTGGGAACAAACAACATACATTCTGATAAACTAGTAGCGGCCGAAGGAAGAAGATTAATGTATCCCTGTATCTTGGATGTTTATTTCTTTGTGACGTCGCTGTTTCCAGTTCCCACGACACAATGTATCCTAGTGTAGGGCCAGAAGCAATATATGTGCCTGTAGGTAGAAAAGGATCACAGAAAATGCTGCTGGTTTACGAAGTCAACTTCTGACGGATAACACAAAAAAAATAAACCCGCGTGAGTTTTTGCGCAGGATTAAAATTTTGGCGCCACTTTAGCTGCAATTCGTTTAAGATGAATGATATAAAATTCTGGGATTAATTTAAAGTTTCCGAACGCTATATTGCAATTTCGACATTTTGTGCGTTTGCAAGATTTCAATGATGCCAAACGCGCGATCGAGTAACCTGTGCAGTGATCTCGCCCCATCTGGCCCGCCTTCGCTGACAGTCGCTTCGGTTTCTCCAGTCACTGATGAGTCCGCAACAAGCAGCCTGAGTGTTACCTGTGCAGTGATCTCGCCCCATCTGGCCCGCCTTCGCTGACAGTCGCTTCGGTTTCTCCAGTCACTGATGAGTCCGCAACAAGCAGCCTGAGTGTTACCTGTGCAGTGATCTCGCCCCATCTGGCCCGCCTTCGCTGACAGTCGCTTCGGTTTCTCCAGTCACTGATGAGTCCGCAACAAGCAGCCTGAGTGTTACCTGGGCAGTGATCTCGCCCCATCTGGCCCGCCTTCGCTGACAGTCGCTTCGGTTTCTCCAGTCACTGATGAGTCCGCAACAAGCAGCCTGAGTGTTACCTGTGCAGTGATCTCGCCCCATCTGGCCCGCCTTCGCCGACAGTCGCTTCGGTTTCTCCAGTCACTGATGAGTCCGCAACAAGCAGCCTGAGTGTTACCTGTGCAGTGATCTCGCCCCATCTGGCCCGCCTTCGCTGACAGTCGCTTCGGTTTCTCCAGTCACTGATGAGTCCGCAACAAGCAGCCTGAGTGTTACCTGAGCAGTGATCTCGCCCCATCTGGCCCGCCTTCGCTGACATCGCTTCGGTTTCTCCAGTCACTGATGAGTCCGCAACAAGCAGCTTGAGTGTTACCTGTGCAGTGATCTCGCCCCACAGCTGGCCCGCCTTCGCTGACAGTCGCTTCGGTTTCTCCAGTCACAGATGAGTCCGCAACAAGCAACCTGAGTGTTGCCTGTGCAGTGATCTCGCTCCACAGCTGGCCCGCCTTCGCTGACAGTCGCTTCGGTTTCTCCAGTCACAGATGAGTCCGCAACAAGCAGCCTGAGTGTTACCTGTGCAGTGATCTCGCTCCACAGCTGGCCCGCCTTCGCTGACAGTCGCTTCGGTTTCTCCAGGCGCTGCGCCGCGAGCGCCGAGCGGTGCCGGACGAACTCCGACTCGGCCATGTCACAGATGTAGGCCTGTGAAAAAAGAGACAATTTTCTGGAAGAGATTCCATAGATCATGACAGAAATAAGTCCGCATTGGTCCATTAACTTGTTTTTAAACGACTTCACAAAAGGTTAATTCGTCAGGATCAGTTTATTTTTTGTGTATGTTCAGCGATTATGGCATTACTGGCCTTTTAAAATTGTTGCTTGCGAGATGCAGCTTTGCAATGAATTATAATTTTAACACAGTAGCGCCATCTATTGCCGAGTAGCGTTACCTCCATATTATAGGTAGTCAGTGTCTCGAAATGCTACGGGTATTTCTCCCCTTGCACGATGACCCTTAAAGCCCTTGAAAACTGTTTTTGGATTTTGGCAGAGTAGCACCATCTGTTTTCCAGAAGCGATACCTCCGTAGTACCTAGCGCGTCCATCCGTGTCTCTATATGCGTCGGGTGCAACTCCCCTTGCACGATTCAAGTTTTTATCGCAGCCGGATATTAGCACAGTACCGTCATCTGTTGCCAAGTAGCATTATCTCCATAGTAGCTATCAGCACATCGATCCACGTCTCTAGATGCGTCGGGTGATTCTCCCCTTGCACGAAGACTAGCATTTTTAAACGGTTGCTTGAACGATGCAGCTCTGTATCGAAATATAATAGTATCTCAGTAGCGCCATCTGTTGCCGAGTATTGTTACCTCCATAGTAGTAAGCAGCGCGTCAATCCGTGTCTCCAGGTGCGTCGGGTGTTTCTCCCCTTGCACGATGACGCGCAGTCCTTGCACGCCGTTGCTGCGACGCGGACCACTGAACACTATGTATCCGAGTTGCTCCTGTTGATTACGGAATTTAGTAAGTAAGGACCTTAGTTAGCAAAGTCAAAGACAAAACATGGCGTCAGTGCTTCGTCAGGGATGACTGTGACTTTGGCTGACTAGCAGACTATCTGACTACTCGGCTAAAAGCCAACTACAAAGCTCAGATCGTTGGTTTCGGTAGCCAAATGTTATTTATGTGGACATAATTCTGCATATCTTTCACTCACCTTAGTCCTGAGCTGCGTGAAGCACGGCTCGTTCAGTATCTGCGCTAGTAGTTCCAGCGTCACGTTGTCTCGGTGCGCGCGCACGCCACAGCTATAGTAGACGCATGCGCACGATGACGTGTGCACGGTGTTCTCGACGACGCGCTGGTATTCCGTGCCTGGGGAGGTGGCGCGTACCTTTATTAGTACAGTGGAATCTGGTACTAAAGAACATCAAGGGAGCGGCGATATTTGTTTGTATTAACCGGTCGACGCACAACCCGACCGGATTATTCAAACTTGTTTTTTTAAACAGTAATAACAGTTGGGACTAGCACTATTTTCTTCTATTCCCAATAACTTGCATGTCCATGGCAACATTGACCCTTCTTCATCAAAACATAATGAATTGGAGGCGCAAAAAGTTTGGAGGCGGGTTATGAGCAAAACGGTCGCTTTAACCGGAAGAATATAGAACAATTCTTCGCTCGAATCCCGAATCGGATTCTACAGTACTCGGTTACGTACGAACGAAGAGCTCCGCGGTACAGTGGTTTCACAGGAAACCGGAGCTGTCAGCACTGTACTGACCATGTACTATGACATAAGTAATTTATCTTAACCGCTGGAGACCTGGACCTGCGGGGTTATTCGCTAAATCAGTGATCATCACGAATTATGATCCATATAAATTAAGAAGTTATTGGTGTCGTTCAATTATTTCGTATACAAAGGATATCAAAATAAGTCGGTTAATGTTAGCCGACTTATTTTGATATTTGAGATACTGAGTTAGCGAACAAGCCCCCTGGTTATGAGGCATCGCGATTGTGAACCTCATGCAATGGTATTAAAATTCAGAACCTATAGCGACAAAACGGCGTCCCTGGACGCCGCCAGGCACCCAGGGGTAAGTACAACGACGTTAACGGTGATGGAAAACATCGTGAGGAAACCTTCCATCTCCATAGCTGCGGCGATTGGCTAGCCACCTATAACTTGAAATGGAGTTTTGAATAACTGGCTCAACGTGATCCTATTGTGTCTCTGTCACCCCTTATGAGAAAAGACGTGACGCTGTGTGTTATGTTACAATTGACAGCAAATAAATGCTGCTAACGCCATCTAGTGACTTTGATATAAAACTATTGTCCGTGTGAATGGTGTGTCAAGCGTTCGCAATAAAAACTTCATTCGATCGCTCATGGTAGCTGCTAACGCGTGTTTAATTATTTTACCAAAATAATTTATATCACGTTATGGGCTCCAACCGTTTAGCTAGCAAAATAAAGTAATTTCAGTGTAGAAAAAAACGCACAGTTTTGTTTTGCGGAATAGCTAAAAGTAAAGTGTGTTTGTGCTAGTAACATCAGATAAAGGTCAAAGGGCATTGTAGCGGACATAGTGCAAAAATGGCGACATAACAACTGTACACGCGTACACAGGGGCTCCTGTCTACCCCGAACCCAAGACGGCCGACGTGAAGATACACGCCCGCGCACCGCGCCCCGCGCCCCACGCCTTCCCTCCAGCGGCCCGAGCCGCCAGCACCAGCGAGCACTCTGCAAACCACACTCGCGTACGGCGCACGCTCGGTTCCGTCAAAATATTGTGAAAGTTACGAAAATATACAGTTTTTAATTATAAACAAAGACTTTAATTATGTCTGCCTTGACAACAACCTTTTAGCGAGTGTACCTAATTGAAAGGGGGAGAGAACTATCACGAGTGGGCACTTGCTGCCGAAAACCTGTTGGTCTTGGACTGCACGGTGGAGTTCATAAACAAGAAGTGTCAGGTAAGTGGAGTTGCAGATGACTCAAAAGCCAAAGCGAAGTTAATTCTACCAATGGACCCGTCATTGTACAAATACAAACCCGTCACATTTTGACGTTTTAAAGCTTGATGTAAATATCTACGTTACAAAATCAATGTTTACTTTGGAAACTCGCTTAACATGGGCCCAACAAGAGATATTATAATATTTTACTAATACAGACTGACCGCTGAGAACAAAATATGTAACCGGCGTAAGGACTCTCAAATCATTTATTGTAAGTAGGCAAAAATAATGCACTTTTACAAGTCAAACACTTAAGCCTCATACGTGGAGTAAAATAAAAAATAAATCAAATATGAAATAAACTATTTGATGAATTTAGATGGTTTGATCGCAATCAGAGTTGCTGCGAAAGCATATTTAGTTCGAGGCTTTTATCGCTTGGGGCACCACTATTGCAATATGGCAAATATCGCGAGATGGCGCTAGGAGATTAATTATCACGAGAACAACAACCGATTTTCTTTGACACTTTTATGTATATATTTAATAGATTATAAAGAAATTGTGGTCAGGCTGTGTCTGGGTTTATTGGCCGATTTGCTTGCTGTGGGTCATATTGACAATGTTGCTTGAGGACTTAAAATATTTACTAAAAACCAAGGGTCTTAGCACAGAAAAAGAATCTCCTGTTCAAAACTTGTTTAAAGACAAAAAGTGGCCAAGTGCGAGTCGGACTCGCCCATGAAGGGTTCCGTTGTAGCAAGTAATTATGTGACTGGATGTTTGTGTTGTAACTTTGTTTTTCATAGTGTTTGTATGAATGACAAAGTTATCTTTGCGGTTTTTAATAAGAGTTTTATATCTTAAAACTGCTTATTTTATTTTAGCCAAAAAAATTTCCGTTGAAAGTATATATTGAGATACACAGCATATATTTTTGTGGATTATTCACTCTCTTACTTTAAAAGTTACAGAGGGAGGGACACATTTTTCCACTTTGGAAGGGTCTGTCTCTTTAACGATTTACTTTGAGGGAAAATGGTTTCAGAAACCTCAACGTCATTTTTAAAGACCTATCTAAAGACACCCCACACATATACATACGGGAAGGACAGACAGACAGACTTGACGAAACTATAAGGGTTCGTTCCTTCTCTATGGAACCCTAAAAATGTATAGGATTTGACGCTTGTTTTGAGGTCAAATCATGTGTAACATTGTCTATAGTAACACGATAAACTATTTGCAATTCCGTAACATTTTTTCTGTACATTCTAAGATTGGCGCCTACCGCTGACTAGATGTATGTCGACTGAAGCCATGGCGTTTAAATTACAATGGTTACACCTAGCGCCATCTCTGGATTGCGAAGGGTTACTATAGCTTGTCAAATTCGTACGCAGCACTCCCATGGTCTCCGGGCGACGGGGGACGAAAGATGCAGGAGCTGCGAGGGCGGGAAAGAAAAGCGCGGGCGGCGGGGCGCGTAGTAGGAACCGCCCGCGCTCTTCTTTCCCGCCCCCGCATCTTTCGTCCCCCGTCGCCCGGAGACCATGGGAGTGCTGCGTACGAATTTGACAAGCTATAATTGTAATCTGTATGAAATGACACCCTATAGAACCACTACGACTGAGCCCTTGTCACCCCAAATGGCAAAGTATATTTGTTGGTTCTATCCTAAAGCTGCTGGTTCAATATTTCAGAATAACGTGATGTAAGTAACAGTAGGAGTGACGTGAGATGACTATAGTTACCTTCATCTAGCTCCACTTCTCTGCACAGCATGAGTTGCTGTGCAAGCAGTGGAGTCGCGTCCTTCGGTAGTCTGAAACAACGTTCAATATTAAAATGATGAATCTTCAGGAAGAAGGAAACTGCTGGAAGACGGGAGCAGGAAGAAGAAATAAGGAAAAAGGGAGAAAGAAGAAGGAAGACGGAAGAAGGAATACATGTGGAAGAAGGAAGTAGGACGCTGAACGAAGAAAGACGGAAACTGAGGAAGGATGAAGGAAGAAAGACTAAGGAAGACGTAAGAAAGAATAATGAAGATGGAATAAGGAAGATTGTTGTTGATGTTGACTCACTTGCCCTCAATTCTCTCTGCTATCTCAAGCGCGCGCTCCCGCGTCAGGTTGCCGATCATCATGCCTTCGACGTGCACCTTCCTGATGAAGCGGCACGCGAAGTCGTCGACGAGCTCCGGCGTCATGGCTGCGGGCGAACACACGATTGGTAAAATAGGACCCAAGACGGTAAGAAAAAACTGATACTGTAGGTTTATACCGATACCAAATAGATACTTATTATTAGGGTTCCGTACCCGAAGGGTGCCAAACGGGACCTTATTGCTAAGCCTCCGCTGTCCGTCTGTACGATAGAGATAGCATAGAGAAAGTAAGCAAAGAGTTTCGTTAATCCGAGCACGCCACAAACGCCATTTATTGGATAAGACTGACCTATCCACAAAAATGGTTTTACGACAGTTTTTTTTTCGTTTTCCTAATTTTCCTTTTAACTAAACCCCCTCCTCAAGACTGAGGAGAACAAAACACAATAGGAATTATACAACCAGTCGGAGTTGTAGCGAGACTGATGAAGGTTTCATGTAATAGCTGCTCGTGGCGCGGCTTCATAACGCGTTTTTCTTATTCTCATAGTTCCCCGCCATAAAACTATTCGTTTATAATTTTAGAGGCACCTTCATAGGATCCTGAAATCCATATTGACATTATCGGCCCGATGTTGAGGTTATTACGCATCAGACCTCAGATTAACGAAACTATTTGCTTACAAACTTTATGCATCACTCTGTCAACCATAAGTTCCGCACCAACAAAGAGGTTGAGTGTAATAAATAAATCAACGACGAAGGAGTTCGAGTGATACTAGATATATGGCTACCAACGCCATCTAGCGAAAGTAGCTGAACTTTACATACAAAATATTTTTCGATGTATTGGCTGTTATTTTTTCGTTTTTCGTAACTTTATTTTTATCTTAACCTCCTCTGGACTGAGGAGAATAAAACCAAATAGGAATTATACAAACCGATCAGGCCATTTTAGAGATTTAGTAAGACTAACGTACAGCGATTTATTTTTATAAGTTTAGAATATAGATTTAGCTTCTATTCAAATACTGGCAGTTGGCTCTAAGCATGTCCGATAGGCACATGGCGTGCTGGTACACGGAATGCTGCTACGGCTGCTCGTTATCGAAGTTACGGATCGAACGCATGTGGCTTCAAATGCTCATTTTTACACAAGCAAGCTTTTAGATACAAGTTACGAAAACGAATGCGTTCTGACAGTGCATAAAAGTATCTGTTACGCGAAACGAGACAACTTCAGAACTAAACATATTTTTATCGTGAGCTGTTCAAGTTGTTAAAATTGATTGATGAACGAACGAATGAATGAATTTAGAACACATCACATCATATCATTCAATTGAACACACGCTTCGACATGTTAAGGTACCTTCAGAGGCCTCTAGCAGCTGGCACTTGGTCCACAGCAGGTCCGATAGGCACATGGCCTGCTGGTACACGGCATGCTGGTACGGCTGCTCGGCGTCGAAGTTGCGGATCGACCGCATGTGAGTCTCCTTCATGATCGCGAACCTGGTAGTGAACTCAGTGATTGGTCAGATATCACACATTATGGTGCAAGGGGGACCACAGCTCCGGCGATATCACAAAGTCGATAGGATCTCAATGGATGCGCTTGGCACAGGACCGCGCTTAGAAGAGGCCTGTGCCTACAGTTCACAAAATCTAAGAAGTGCTATGACACTTCTTAAAATCCACTTTTTGGTAACTTACCAAAACAATCGGAAAGAATGGAGATTGAAAAAATAATGTCAAATTATATCCAAATTTGCGGAATCCCATTGGCCATGTAAAAACACAAAGGTACCAAACTGAGAAAACCATTTCGAGATAATTGGGCTCCTATCTAAATATGTTATTCCCGTCAAAAAAGATTACAGGATTACTGAAATGTCCGTAAAAAACATAATGTACTTAATTTGTCCTTTACTGCGCAATTTGTTCAAATTCCCTTCGCCGCCGTTAAGTTGGCTGTTCTGTAAAACTGTCAAGTAATAACAGTTTTCCTGTCAGTCGCTACCGCAGATATCATAGGGGACGCAAACAAATATTAATATTATAGTTTTATAATCGGAAACAACCAGCCTCAAGTACAACCGTTCCAAAACTGTGAGCAAGTGACGTCACGAAGGATGTTATTTAAAAAATTATAAAAAAATAACACATCCATTATCCGAAATATTCAAATTAGTTTCTTAAATTTTAAATTTCACAGAATAAAATAAAAAGTGTAAGAGTCATTTGATTAATCGATGTTTGAAGCAATATCCCCTCACTTACAGGCTAATGGTCAAATGCGCAGACTGCTGCTCAAATAAAGCGCCGCTTAAATGTCATCCTGTCGCTGTCATTTCCCGAGCGAGAGACAGCGGCAGCAAGACTTTCGAGTTACCGTCAAACTTTGAGTTGTCGTTTGTGCCAACCGACTTAAGAGTCGGTTTCTGAATCGGACTCGAGTATCGTTATGTCCCGTTCTTTCTCGTGACATCAGCAGAGCCAGAACGATTCCTAAGTATTTGATTAGTGAAATTCTTAATTCAGAAATCATAAATAATAATAATCAGAAGCGCCCGTAACAAATGCCACAAATAAACGGAAATCCATACTAAATAAAATAAAAACGTGTAAACATATCATGAAGTTTGATAAATGAAGTTGAATCAAAGAATAGCCTAAAGATAAGATTAAAAAGACATTTTTTTGACCTATGTCCGTGAAACTACTACTTAGATATTTATGAACATATACAAAACATAAGCTAACTTGTCTCTGTTACGTCTTACCAATTTGTTTTTGTAATTGATAGTTCCTATAAAGATGCATGATTCAGCGCCGCGACGTGTCGCCTGCGCATTGTGTAATAGGGATAGGTATACCTATAACCTGCTTTGTTATCTATACTTTATGAAACTTTGTTATCTGCCTACAAACTGCTATGCAGTTTGACGGAAATAGAATTTAAGAAGCCTCTGTAATATTAACGAAAATAATATGTTTAAAAAAATACTGAATTGAAGCTTTTCTATTATTCTATCGCTTATGATTACGCTGCAGTGCAATCGCGGTTCCTATCGTCACCAATTTTATCAACAATCGAGTGTAAACAGAGATAAGATTTGCCCTTGATCAAATTTTCGCCTACAAAAATAATCATTATAAAGGTTAGAGGCGTTTTCGAGATCTAAAATAATAGTTTATCTGACTGACACATAATGGAGGGTGTACTCGAGAGTGGGTTTATGAAACGAGTCGAAGGCGAGTTTCATAATAATATCACTCGAGAGTTTTAATGCCGAATTATGTACAGTTACATACACTAGTTTATCTACACACATATCATAAAATCCCTTTGATGTGTTTAGGAACCGCATGTTCGACCGGCATAGCTTGTTCAGGAGTACCAACTTCACAGACAAACTGGGGGCGGCACGCAGGCGGTCGTCGGGGTTCAAAATTTGAATGTCATAATTTGACAAATTTTTGTACATTATGGTCATAATGTACAAATTTTCAGATAAGAAATGAGTTTTTACCAAATAGTTTTACATTATGCTGGTCTTATCGTGCGGTTTTTAGACGCAGTAAAGAGGGTTTATGATACGTGTGTAGATAAATATACATAAAATAGAATGGAATAGAATATAATAGAATAATAATTTATTTGCGAGACAGGCACTTACACTAATATATAATACAAAATTTCTAAAACAAGCTTGTGTGTCGCAAAACGGACCCTGACTCAGCATAATGCTGGCTGGTTTGCAACCAACGCTGGTCTTCCGTCAGAGCCGGTCGGTGATGCCACCTGCCACGGACAATCTAACCACTAGAACAGGATTGTACTGAGTAAGGTACGTATTCTATACGTGCCTTCTATATCGAGAAAGAGAAAGAAAAAAGAGTGAAAATATAGATCTCGAGTGGCTTGCTACAGACCTGGCGGGATCCGTTTTGAAGTTGACAATCTTGTCGATGATCTTCTCTAGCAGGACATGCTGCTTGTCGTCGAAACCGTCCACTGTCACCTGAAAACATACCCATTTTACAAGTGTTGTTAAAAAAGAGAACAATTTAAAGGACCAAGAAAAAAAATCCTACCAAAATGGTTAAACTGGGGTTTAACCATTTTGATTGAAGGAGGAGAATCGAATTGATTGGTAGCGAGAAGGGGTACGTCAAATATCGAGTTTTTTAAGTTATATTGTTATATTTGAGTCCAAAACAGTAAAATCAAACATGTATGTCATTTAAAAAGTTGGCAGCGAGAGGTCTTGGGGCGGTTTGTTAAGTTAGTTTAGTTTTATGACATTTTGATTTTTGATTTAATTTGTAGGTAATAATTTTGTTTAGTTTTTGACGAAGCATCGTGCGGATTATTGGTATTATTTATATTTTGATTATTGTTGTGTCTGAATTTATAAACCTTATCTGTTCCAAAAAAAAACCTACTGCGTGTTTTTTTCAAATCTGCAAATATTCATCATTTAATTTCTGGCATTCCTCGCCAACGTTTAGAAAGTTATTCAACATTCTGCATAAATAATATAGGTAAGTATAATATAGGCAAAAATACTACTTTTTCCTGAATGAATTACTGAATAGTGAAAAAAATGAGCGCGATTAGAAATGCTGGCTTCGACAAAATTACTTGAAATCTAAAAACAGCAACTTGAAAACCTTAATTTGAGTTACATAAAATACAAAATAAGCGTTGGATTTTGTTGTTCTTACACGTTCAACCTAACACCAAGGATAAAGGGATAAATAACACTTAGGCTGAACCATTCAGTGATTTGGTCGCGCAAATCAGTATTTTTTTGCGCAATTCAGTATTTTTCGCTCATTTCAGGAAATTCCGCTGGTCATGGTCATTCGCTCAGTTGTTTTTATCGTGTCCTTCGTATTATTCCCCAATAATAAATAGATTATTACTATAATAATACCTTGGACACTATTTACACACATTGATCTAGCCCCAAACTAGGATTCCCTGTATCTTGGGTACTAGACAATGATACACATACTTATATAGATAAATATTATACATAGATAGACAAACAACCATGACTAGGGTACAAACATCCGTTCTTATCGAACAAATATTTGCCCCCACCGGGACTCGAACCCGGGACCCTTTGGCTTCGTAGGCAGGGTCACTGCCGACTCGGCAATTCGGGTCGTCATTTCACAACTTTTTCACATAATCACTAAATGGACTCACACTCAGCCCGTACTTGGCGTTCCCGATGGTCCACCGCAGGCCGGCCAGCTCCGAGGCGTACACCGCCTCCTGGAGCGAGTCCCGCAGCAGCAGCACCCACACCGACGTCACGCTGCAGTTGAGCGGGTCCGAGTACGCCAGCGGACTGCCAACATCGTGATTGTAAGGCTTGGCAGGCGATTTAAAAGCAGCGCCTCAATGCAAAATTGCTACATCTTTCATTCACCCACTTCATTCAATCTTTCACTCCATTCATTCATTTATTTCATTAAATCACTAATTTCAACCATTTAATCACTAATTTACTATTTAATTATCGTTTCGTATTCACTCATTTCACTATCATTTACTCATGACAAGGGTCCGAGTATACTATTGCCAGCGGACTGCGAACTACAAACATCGTGGCTTCTTACTTATTGACAGACGATTTGAAAATAGCGCTGAGGAGTAGATTTAAGGAGATAAGATAATGAAATGGGGTTTTTTCCGAATCCATTTACTCCACCATGAAGTCATCTACAGATTTGATTTTTGGGTTAACGTTTATTGAGTATTTGTTTAAGATTCTCACATTTTTTCCATTTGTAATTTTATGAATTTCGTTTGCTCATTGGTTTCAATAATTCACTCTTTTATTTTATTTACTAACGTTACTCATTTCATTCACCCATATCCCTCACTCAAATCATTCACTAACGTCGCTCGATGCCGAATTCCGGCTTCAACCTAGTCCATCTATCAACTAACATGTACTCACCAATACACTAATACTCACCTGACCAAGTCAAACGTGATTACAAAAGTGAGCCATATTGCATTCGGGTCAAAACGAAACCTAAATGCCGACTCCGGGTTGTAAACTGCATGCCATATTTCATCCAAACCCGTTCAGCCGCCAGCTAACTTTTACATTTAAGGCTCAGTTACACTAGAGTACTTTCCCAGAAACATTTTATGGTACAATGTCGCAGGGCATCCTTCGGACACTGTGCATCATGGCAGCATCACGTTGCAGCGAAACCTATCTGAGAACTAGTTGCCCGTGGCGCGGCTTCGCAATGCGTTTTTCGTATTGTTCCCCATCTAAAAACTATTCGTTTATCATTTTAGAGGCTCCTTCATAGGTTTTTGAAATCCATATCGACATTATCGGCTCGTCGTTAAATATAATAGGCATCAGACCTCAGATTAACGAAACTCTTTGCTTACAAACTTTATGCATCGCTATACAAACTTTATACAAACATAAGTTCCGCTACCAATAAAGAAGTTGAAAGTTTTAAATAAATTAATTATCCACGGCTACCAACGCCATCTAGCGTAAGGGGCTGAACCTTCCATACAACATATATTTTGGCTGTTTCTTTTCGTTTTTCTTAATTTTATTTTATCTAAATCATAATGACGATCTCTGTGGTTCAGCGGTTGTGGCCTACCATGCGAGAGGCCCCGCGTTCGATCCCCGGCTGGGGTAAAAAAAACCCAGGTCTTGGATGTGTATGTGTGTCACGTCGCTGTTTCTGGTTCCCACGACACAGGGCATCCTAGTGTGGGGCCAGAAGCAATGTATGTGCCTGTATGTAAATGTTTATGTTTAAACCTCTGGTCTGAGGAGACTAAAACCAAATTAAACAAACCTATCGGGCCATTTTAGAGGTTTATCTACTCACCTGACGAGGTCCAACGTGATGACAGCCTTCGGCAGCTGAAACTCCGTGTCCAGCTTGTACCAGAGCCGCATCAGCGCGGTGTCGCGGGCGATCGCGGGGGCGAGCGCGGGCGCCGGGGCGGCGGGGAGCAGCTCGAGGCGCGCGGGGATGTACTCGTTGGGCGGGGGCAGGTGCAGGGCGGGGATGGGCGCCGCCGACCGCCATTTCTGTGGATAAACATATACAGGAACACAATGTGCATGTCAAGTTTAATGGCCATTTGTTTATGTGCATTTTTCAGATTGTTAATATCAGTTCATGTGACTGATACATAATGCCTAATTATGTACAGTTACATACACTAGTTTATCTACACACATATCATAAGCTCTCTTTGACGTGTTCAGGAACCGCATGTTTGACCGGCATTGGGCTTTGATCATTGCTCTGCACTTGTTTAGCTTGATCAGTAGTACCAACTTCACAGACAAACTAGGAGCGGCACGCAGGCGGGCGTCAGCGTTCGAAATTTGAATGTCATAATTTGTCAAAAATTTAAACATTATGGTCATAATGTATCAATATTCAGATAAGAAATGAGTTTTTACCAAATAGTATAGTATTATGCTGGTGGTAACGTATGGTTTTTGGACGCAGTAAAGATGGTTTTGATACGTTTGTAGATAAATGGTTATAAAACCGCAAATCCAACCAATAGGAGCTTACCTCAATCAGCGCCGGCGATATGTCTTCCTGCAGATACTTCGTCCCGTACCACTCCTCCGTCATAGTGCACTTGTCCGCGAAACACCTGTGAAATGGTCATCACCTTCAGAACTACTATACCAAGCCAACTAGACTCCCGACCGACATCTTCCCTCTCATGTCACACGCGCCTTGTTTCACAAGTGAGACACGAAGACAACCTCTTGACTACGACTCTGCTTGTCTTGCGAGAGGTCCCGGGTTCGATCCTCGGCTGGGGGGTAAAGCAAAAAAAAATACCCGAGATCTTGGATGTTTATGTGTGTGACGTCGCTGTTTCTGGTTCCCACGGTACCCTAGTGTGTGGCCAGAAGCAATGTATGTGAGTGTGTGTAAAAGTCTATGAAGATGCCTGACAGGCGTCTAGCTGGCTTGGTGGAGTAGTACTGCATATTTTGGGAGAATACGTTCTTGACTAGATAGTCAAATAAATATAAAATGGTCAAGTGCGAGTCGTAATCGCTCACGAGGGGTTCAGTACAGGGTTATTTTATTTTCCGTACAGGGTTATTTTTACATAACGAAGGGCATTGAAATTCGAGTGTGGGTTTACTAAACGAACCGAAGGCGAGTTTCATAATAATATCACGCGAGAGTTTTAATGCCTAATTATGTACGGTTACATACACTAGTTTATCTACACACATATCATATGCTCTCTTTGATGTGTTCAGGAACTTTTTAAGCTTGTTCAGTAGTACCAACATCACAGAAATACAAGGGGCGGCACGCAGGCGAGCGTTGGTGTTCGAAATTTGAATGTCAAAATATGTCGAAATATTGATACATTATGGTCGTAATGTATCAATATTCAGATAAGAAATTAGTTTTCACCAAGTAGTATATCATTATGCTGGTCATAACTGTGCGGTTTTTTGACGCAGTGAAGAGGGTTTATGATACATGTAGATAAAAAGTATATATTGACCACCAGTCCAATAGCGAATTATAAATAAATAAATAGCACTCACTTGGCCACTACACCGACCCTCACGTTGTCGGGGGTGAGCAGAGACAGCAGCTGATCGATCAGCTCCGGTCTCCATTCAGTCACCAGGTAGTACGCGCTGAGGATGTCTTCCATGGGGAACTCCTGGATACAAAACATGTGGCGCAGTTAAGTTATAGGAAGGTACAGTTTTAAAGACCTTACTAAAGGCCGGACTACACATGCCTGCAAATAGCACACCAGGTGCTGTTAAAGCAGCTTGTCAGTTACTGGCATTTCGTGTAGCCTCGATACGCATGCCTGTGCCGGGTTCACCAGTTACTAGATTCAAGCTTCTTCAGGCCAGTAACGTGCTACAAAGTGCGGAGAGGAATTATTCCACAAAACGGCTGTTCGCGGTACAAAGTGATGAATAACAAAGTTTTTCGTAGCCCTAAAGAGACATTTTTATTAAATGAAAATTCTAACAAAAAAAGGACAAAAACCACTAAACTTTTGATGAAAGGGGTGCGGGCTAGTAGCAAACACGATGCGATGTGTTTGGCGTGCCTGTAGCTGGCATACACAATCACACGAGCCGCGATATTCTGAGCTGGGACGTGAGCTAGTGGTAGAGTCTCGATACATATGCCAGTAACTAGTTAATTATAATAATAATACCTTTGTCACTATTTACACAAATTGATCTAGATCAATGTGTGTAATCTAGGATTCCCTGTATCTTGGGTACTAGACAACGATACACATACTTATATAGAAAAATATTGCAATTAGATAGATAAACAACCACGACTAGGGTACAAACATCCATTCTCATTAAACAAATATTTGCCCCCACCGGGACTAGAACCCGGGACCCTTGGCTTCGTAGGCAGGGTCACTGCCGACTCGGCCATTCGGGTCGTCAGAGTCATATATGTAAGAGTCATTTGATAAAAGGAGGACCGCTATCGCTCGCTCACAATATAAAATAAATAAATATAAAATTAAAAATAGTATTAACAATTCATACCTAAAAAATATCATACAATTTCATGACATTAGTGTTTTTAACCCAGTCTGTATTTTTTCAATGTTATAATTACAAAGTTTTCATTCACAACTTAAGTATTTATATAATTCCGGGCAATAAACAAAAACAATAATATCCACATAGACCTAGTGCAAAAAGTGACATAGTGATGCAGTGAAATATACCATATTATATTCAAATGTACTAATTTATCTACTGATCGGTGAAAACAGTGGTAAAACACATAGTGCAAAGTGCGGTGGTTATCCGTTAGTCCAAAGTCCAGCAACGCAACCATCAATCAGCACAACGCTGCATTCGTTATCAAGTACCGTCTAACGCCATCTATTGACATTATACATAATTACTACTAGAGCTCGCACGCTGCCGGACAAGGACGGAGACATTTAAGTTTTTCGCGAAACTGCCGTGAACCAGCGGTGGCTCAGTGGATAAGGCGCTCGCTAACATATATAAGGAGCGTGGGTTCGAGCCTTGACGGCCCAAATTCTTTTTTTATTTTCGGCAAATTGCTCCCTGATTTGCAGTGCTACCGGTACATATTAAACCGATTAAGTTGTGACATTGTTATCAAGTGCATAAACACAGTGTAAACAAAAATATTGTGAAAACATTATGTGACATTCCAAAAATCGCAAAAACAGTGAAAAACCCTCAGATACTTATCTAGTGCCTAGTCAATTCTATTAATAAGCGAAAGCAGTGAATAAAAACAACTATGCCATTCATAAACAGTGACTAAAGGAACAATTATACATCCCCGCACACAGCATGATAACGGGATTATAACTGACATCTACTACTAGTGACACTTACGCCGCTAATTGTAACTATCAGGGCATATAAACATCCATGGAAGGACAATCTTACTACCGAAAGTACACAACACGGTATGTAATACAACGCAGTGAAATTAGATGTCGCTAGTGGGAACTTTAGTTTAGCTTTAGCTACTGAAGCAATACATAAATTTCGCAGCTGTTGCTAACATCAACGGTGGCGTATACGAAGCACACCGCTTCTCACGCAAGGATATCAGGTTCGAGCCTCACCCAATAAAAAAAAAATAGCATTTTATCATCGTTATAAGCGACAAATGCGATAGGAAAATCAAAATGGAACATATAACGCTAAGAAAAAAGAATGCGAGAAATAATTCTTTAGATGAAAATATTTTTACTTAGCTCGAATCCACACTAACATCAATAAAAAATTCGAGTCTTCCAGATCTCTCTTCCTGCACAGAAAATGATGACATAAAAGAGCTTAAAAGCACCATACACAACTTACAAACAAAACTAAGAAGTGCAGACAGAGAAATAGAAGTTTTAATAGAAGAAAACAACACAATAAAGAAAATCCTCCATGAACAGCAGAACAAAATCGATCTTCTTACAAAGATACAAGTGTGCCCTACATCTTCATCTACTAAGAAACAATTGACATCTTCAACGACTCGAAAACGACAAATCCGAGCAAACCGACTGTTGCTGACCAAAGACGACGGGAATGATACCTTGACGCAAACTCCGGTCCGGGACCGCTCTCCTCAATTCATAAAAGGGAAAAATGAAGGTACTACATCGACGCCTAAACCACATAGCGTCGCAAATAATTTGCGATTGGAGGACAACCCAGAATCATTAAACAACCAGAAAAATTCTCACGATACTAACAAAATAGAAGAGGTCAGAAAAAACAATATTCCAAGCTTAAATAGTAATGTAAAGAATAAGAAAAGCAAGAACTTATATATATATGGTGGGAAACAATGTAAAGGGATTGCCTCAGAACTTGCGAATATCAGAACTGTTTCGGAAAAGTACCAGATTCATTCCTTTATCAAACCGTTTGCCCCAGCTGAGGAGATCACAGATATGATTGACACATCTACAATGAATGGAGAAGACATAGTCGTGCTCTCTCTTGGTCAACATGATGACAATCCAACTAAGTTAACAGTGGAACTCAGTGCTATTTTAAAGACCCTACAAAATCTAAATATAAGTGTGCTGGTTCTCGGAATAGCAGTAAACCAATATCTAAATGAACATGCACTAAATCAGCGACTTAATTTAATAGTTAAGAATTTCCACTCATGTACATTTATAGAATCAACAAAAAGATTGCCAACAGTAATATTACAACAAAAAATATGCATCAATATTGATGACTACTTACGCAAACTAGGGAATGATAATGCAATAATAGTACAACAAAACACCAAATCGAAAACTGTGATTACTAATCATAAAACCATACCACATCCCACATATTCGACTGTTATAAGCCCTCCCACAACCACCCCTACTGCAGCCACTTCCTCCGGTACCACCCCCCTAGTAACCGCTATTCCTTTAAGGAAAGGTACAATTCCCTTTTACTTTAATGAAATGCGAAGCAAGTCCAACACCAGACCCAAACCAGATACCTCCTCCAAACAGTTTTTTCGTGAATAAATCCGAAGTAAAAATAATGCATCAAAATATGGGGGGATTCAAAAGTAAAAAAAGACTGTCTCCAAATAGCAATACAGGAGCTCTTAGAAACTAATAACTATATTGACTTATTGTGCCTATCAGAAACTCACATAAAGAAGGGATGCGAAAATAATTTACAAATAAAAGGGTTTAATTTATCGTCATCGTACTGTAGGGAAAAAAGCCGTGGAGGTGTATGTATTCTGTGTAGAAACTATATTGAATTAAGTGAATTGACATCGATAAATGAACTCTCTATTCCGTTTTTCTTCGAATGCTGCGCAGTTGAGATCGCAGAGTATAACTGCATAATAGTTTGCCTATACAAAATACCAAAAGCTGACAATGAGGTTTTTTTGGATAAACTAGAGTTCTTACTTTATAAACTGCGCTATAAACTTAAAAATAGAAAAGTTATAATTACAGGTGACTTCAACATAGATACCCTTAAAGACACTCCAGGGGCAAGAAAGCTCCGTAGTATTCTGGAGAACCACGGCATGTCACTGCATATTAATACCCCCACTAGGATTAACACCTGCATTGACCATATTGCTAGTAACATTAAAGGCGCTCAAGGAAGAACTCATAGTTTGGGAATCTCTGACCACGATACAGCCCAGATTCTAACCTTCCAGACATCAAGGCAGGATTTGCCCCCTAAGCAATGGTTCACATTCAGGAGAGACTACAGTTTCGAGAATAGGTCGAAATTCAGAGATTATCTCCAAAGCCTTTCAGGTCAGATGTTTACAGCGCACAAAATTTTAAAGATAGTTTTGGTGAATTCCATGACCTCATCACTCTATTATACAAATTGTGCTTTCCAAAATATAGGATTCAAAATAAAAGAACCCCGAACGTTAAACTCAAATGGTTGACAAATGGACTAAAAAGATCGTGCTTAAGAAAGAGAACCTTAAGGTTATACTACAGGCAAAAATCAGAGACTAACAAATTAAAATACAAAAATTATAGCAAAATATTACGTAAATGTATTGAATGTTCACAAAAAAACTATAATACGAAATCAATTCAAAATGCAAAAAATATCTGTAAAGCCGCATGGCAGTTGATTAAAAATTAAAATAATAATGAGACAGTAAAAGGTGAAATACACAAGATTAAAGTTAATGACAATATTATTGAGAATGCAAAAGACATAGCGGAAGCTTTTAATAACTATTTTATAGACATGACTAATTTAAATACAACTGACAAGCAACATGAAAATTTACTTTCAAATATTAGCAATCAAAATTCAACTATATTTTTGAATCCCTGTAGTGACCAAGAAACATTTAAAACCATAAGGTCCTTGAATAATACGAATGCAACAGGATATGACGAAATTGATACAAAAATCCTTAAGTATGCTGCAAATGAACTGACTCCAATTTTGACATACCTGGCGACAAAACGGATTCCAAAAGGGCAAATCAACAACTTTGGCATGTTTTAAAATGGTAAAAACTTTAGCGGAAAGTATTGACTCAAAAATCCCAACCATAACAGTATTTTTCGACATGACAAAAGCATTTGATTTTGTTCACCATGGCATACTGTTAGCAAAATGTCAAAAATACGGTATCCGTGGCCCAGCGTACGATTGGATAGAATCATATCTAAAAGAACGAACACAAAAGGTTGAAGTTTCAAAATTGAATAAAGAATGCACAATGGAAGCTGCACAATCGGAACTGAGGGAAAACCGATTTGGCGTACCCCAGGGGAGCGTCTTGGGACCGCTACTGTTTCTCCTCTACATTAACGATCTTCCAGATGTGACAGATCACCAATGTACGTTATTTGCCGATGATATATCAATCATAATACAATTTAAAAAACTAACTAATTTTGAAATTGACATAAATAATACAATTAAAGACATAGTTCAATGGTTAAAGAAAAATAATTTATGCGTAAATATTGACAAAACATATGACATTTTATAATAGAATAAGGCCTGACATTAATGTATCCATCAAATATGACAACACAGAAATAAAAGAATCCTCAGAAGTGAAATTTTTAGGTATAACGCTTGATTCCCAGCTGTCATGGAAGCCACACATAAACAATATAATAAAAAAAAATAACAGGTTCGTATTTGTGCTCTATAGGCTAGTGAAGATTGCTGGACACGAATCTGCTATGCTGGCATACCATGGCTATGTAGTATCTGCTTTACGTTATGGTATAGTTATTTGGGGAAACTCGGTAGATATCGACAATCTGTTTTTAATTCAAAAGAAATGTATCCGAGCCATATGCCGAAAGAGCCCTATTGAATCATGCAGACCCCTTTTTATTAAATTAAATCTTTTAACTCTAACAGGAATATATATTTATGAAGTTTGTATCTTTGTAAGACAAAATATGGATATCTTCACCAAGACATCGAGTGTATGTAACTTCAACACCAGGTATCCCAATAAGTTAGCGTTTCCGTTAGCACATACAGCTCTACTCAAACGGAACTGTTACTGTATGTCAATACAAATATTTAATGCCATACCAACAACTACATGACATGCCTTTTAATGTATTTAAATATAAATTACGCAAATGGTTGGTTACTAAATGCTATTATAACATTAAAGAATTTTATAACTCTCGTGTTAAAAAAATTCATCTATAAATGTATAAACTTAGTAAATAAATTAAATAATTCCTTTGACTAAGTAACTACAGATCCCCTTAGTAAACACCGAACTGTTTTAGTTAATATTTAAGAATTCACTACGTGGCTAGATATGCAGTGCCGATTAAATGTTATTTTACCACCTACTGTGACCATATCTACGCAAAATAAACATATTTGTATTTGTATTTGTATTTGTAAGGCTTGTGTTTAAACAACATTTTGCGATTTAAAACACAATCATTGACTTTTCACGAAAATAGTTATAGTCTATTTCACTCACTCTCATGGTCTGTATAGATCCTCTTTACTAATCCGTCTCCTACTTCGAGGAGTCCAAACTTGGTATGTTTTGAAAATATTTCTTGGATTTTTAGAAAACAGGCGGCCGAAATGTAATGGTGTAGTATATTTTTAGAACCGGCTCATGAAGCCATTTAATTTGTTACCCCACACGATAGGTTTAAAAAAAACATACAAAAAAAATATGACGTCATAACTCCCCTCTCAAGGGGAAAAACGAGAAAACCTCTCGACAAAAAAAAACTTTTAATTCAAGGAACACAGGATACCCTACACTTGGATACCCTGTGTCGTAAACACAGGGTATTCAAGTAAGTGTATGGCCAGCAGCAGTGTGTGTACGTAAATGTTACCTTATCACTATTTATTAGAACAAGTTCACAAACCTGCATAAGATGCACATGCCCGGTCACCGTGCTGCGGGCCTCTTGTGTGTCTCGGAAGCGGAACTCCATCGCCATTAGATCCTTCTGCTCCTCCCAGATCCAGCGCTGAGGCTTTTGCTCCCGCAGCATCGATATGTACTGCAAATTGTTCATTTTTTAGGCAAACGAAACAAAGCAAACAAAAAGAGCGTAGAAATTTCCCGCAATAATTCAACTAAAAGTGTTTTTTAATCACTTTAGCCAACATAGAACTGTAATGAAGGGGTAAAATTATTCGTTTGATTAGGAGAATCGATGAGCAATTTGAGAGCGTCGGGTAGCACTACAACAATTAGTTGCAATGAACGCCATCTGGCGGAGAGTAGCAGTACTAAGAAACGACAAACTCAGTGCTGCAGTCTGGTGGCGACAAGAGGAAACGTACCACAGTGTTGCCACCTACCGGTAATTTAAGTAAACTATTTTTTTAAACGTTGAGTATTGATTTATGCGTTGTTCTATTTTTACCTGAAATACCAATGTGACGATGTCGTCTATATGTTTTACGCCATCTTCGGTTAGGTCCACTTGCACGCCGAAGAAGCCAAAGCCGCGGCCGCCTACCCTCGTGCCTCCCACTAGACTGTGGAAATTGCACACGAAATAATTTACATTTACACCATGACAAGAATAATATTGCGCCTTGGACATTTGTGATATTTATAATAGACGTGTCTAGCTTCCACGACACAGGATATGGTTTATGGCTCGAAAGTATAAATAAGTAGAATCGAAATAGACCTGGTAATTATAGACCTGATCGGTTTTTTTTCAAATCTTGCAGCAAACGAAGAAAATGCAGTACTACACTACTACTACTAAATCGAAATTCGATGTACGTAATCGATACGGTATTAGGTTCTGGTTGTGCGTTGTCTGTCACTCAGTTTACCGTGTTACACCAATGGGTACATTCAGCAGAACACATCGATGATAGAACATTCTAAAGTTGATGTAAAACATCGTAAGGAAACCTTTAATCTCCATAGCTGCAGCGATGGGCTAGCCCCTGTCACGCAAAAATGGAGTATTTAATAAATGGTTAAATGTGTACAAAACAAATTGTTTCCATTTACAGATTTAAAATTCGCTCGTGACGTTACGTAGGTAGTTAAAAATTGACTCGCTTGGTTCGCATACATTTATCCGTATTGTGTATTAAACCTCACATCGATCATCGAATTTCGATTTAGCAATATGTTAAACCGTACTGTATACACTGTTCTTCGCACAACGTCACTAGAGCCAGGCGCCAACTTAGCTCGCCCGAGTAGTTCAACGCAGGATTTGCAATATCTTCATAATTTCACTTTCCCGGGCAAAATTGCTTGAGGTTTAAGTCTTTTTTGCACCTGTCACAAAACTGAGTTCCCACGCAAAATCGCTTGCGGTTAAAGTTTTTTTTGCACCTGTCACAAAACGGCCACGAAGCACCCGGCCCGCCTGCTGGGTCAAATATGGCGTTTTGTGGTGCGCCGATCCAAACACTAGATATTGCCCCTTTTTAATTTACAACTTCCATAGTGACCACACGAAACTTTTAAAGTAAGGGAAAGCGCTATTCGTCAATCGCATTCAATGTTGTATCGCGTAGAAAAGGAAACATTGTCTGAGGCATAGCTCCGTCCCTTTCTTACAATGGTCGTGTGGTTACTGTTGGGAGATTCATGAGATAACGACCAACTGTCGAATTCTGATTTCGAGTATTCGCCTCGAACGCGTCTATAGTTTAAGAACTCGCTCAATAATTTTGTAATCATCTCTGCAAATTATTATTTATATTATGTAACTTGTACTAGTCAAACAAAACCTATATTTGTGTGAGATTTTGCTTGCCCTCCTTCTCCCACAGTGGTCCAATATAGAAAAGAGGCAAAAATCTACGCTGATATAATTATATGTTTAAGTTTACAGAAAATATAGACAATTTTGGAATTTGAATAAAGGTGAATAAGTGTAATAGTGTATATTATAAGAGCTTACCCGTTGCACCAGCCCCTAGCCTTGAGCGCGGAGAGCAGACTGCCCGGCCCCTCGTGGCCAAGCAGGTGACTGAGGTAGTGGCCCGGCTGCATCAAACATTACATGAAAATAAAAATAAAATAACACCCACATCATATGAGACCCTAAAAAAACTATCGGACTTGATTCCTTGTTAAGCTGATATCTTTCGAACCATAGAATGTATTTTAATAAAGCAGGGCTATGGACCATCGCAGGGCAGTCTACGACCATTTACAAACACGGCATTAAAATCCGTACGCAAGAGTGCTACAGACAGAGAAACACACGCACACACAGACACAAAGACGTCGGGTGCTAATAAACATAAATGCAATGGCTCATAAATCTGTTTATCAAATTGACTTAAAAGTTACAAAAAACATTTCGTTCAAGCCTCTCTTCGCTCCGTTTCAGCCCCAGGTTATATTTTAAAGTTTTGACCTAACAAACCTAATTTTAGTATTCGGGCAGAAAGTGACCCATAGCCACCATACGGTTCTGTGAAACTACATGTGGGCACTAAATTTTATAAAATTTTGTAAAGTTAGTCAAAACTTATATCCACTCTTCTGTGGGTACATCTAAAAATGGCCCGCGATTTTGACCCTTATTGCTTGGTATTAAAGTTCAGAACCTATGAAAAATAATCAATCATCTGTTGAGGGCCCCACAGATTGGTACACCGTAAATTTGTTGCCATAAGCGACATTGGAAGAAATCATCGCGGGGCAATGCGCAATATAATAGTGTTTATTATTGTTGTGACGTAAGACAAAGATAAATATAGCGCACTTCAATGCGCATAAAATTCTCCATAGCCAGCAGTTTGGATTTACAAAAGGGCGGTCGACAACAGATGCAGGAGTCATGTTAGTTAAACATATTTTTAATGCGTGGGAAGATCGTAGGGACGCTATAGGAGTTTTTTGTGACCTGTCCAAGGCATTTGAATGTGTAGACCATGAAAAGGCTCTAAGCTTATGAGATCGTATTTAGAAGGGAGGGTTCAAAAAGCTGACATTAATAGGACAAAATTGTCGGGTTCTCAAGTGAAGATGGGAGTCCCACAGGGATCTATTATGGGGCCGTTCCTTTTCCTCGTGTACATGTAAATGATTTGGCATTCATGGTACAAAACTTGTCAGAGATAGTATTATTTGCAGATGACACGTCACTACTTTTTAAAATTAGGAGACACAAAATTACTCACAGGAAACAAATAATGCTCTGTCGCGAGTACTACACTGGTTTACAGCCAATAACTTTCCTCTGAATTAAAAAAAGATAAAGTGCATGAAATTCACTTTACCTAATGTAAGGCAAGTTGAGAGTAGCATTGTATTGAGGAAAGACAAACTAAAACTAGTAGATGAAACTGTATTTCTCGGTATCACTACTGATGCCAAACTACAGTGGGGTCCTCATGTTGTAAAATGAGCACATAGACTTAGCTCCGCAGCATATGCAGTTAATAAAATCAGGGAATTGATTAAGGTTGCAACTGCTAGGCTTGTATATTTTAGTTATTTCTATAGCATTATGTCCTACGGCATACTACTATGGGGACGGGCTGCTGACATTGAGACCATCTTCATTTTGCAGAAGAGAGCGATCCGATTTATTTATAAACTATGTAATAGAATCTCTGAGAGATTTCTTCAAAGAAACCAACATCCTAACAGTTGCAAGTCAATATATCTATGAAAACATGTGAGGAAAAATATCAGTAGCTTTAAAACCATTGATAGCCGCCACAATGTCCAAACTAGAAATTAACATAAACTTTCTTTTCGAATGTTCAGACCCACAAAAGTTAGTAGTTCTTTTATGGGACACTGTATACGTTTCTACAATAAAATTCCGCAAGAAATACAACACTTAACTGAAGCTCGATTAAAAAAATGTATAAAGCACACTTTGTGTACAAAGGCCTACTACAAATGAATGATTTTTTACAAGACCCCGAAATCTGGAATTAAACCAGTTCGTTGCACCCTATACATTGTGTAATAATTAGGCACCTACTTAATGTTTTATTATGCTTGCTTGATTATGTTATGACGTTCAATAAGTCTCAATTTTTGTGCTATTATGAATAAAAATCTTTGAACTTGAACTTATTGATTAACTGGCTCAACATGGGCTAACTGTGGCGCAGCTTGTTTGATTAACTGGCTCAACATGGGCGAACTGTAGCGCAGCTTGTTTGATTAACTGGCTCAACATGGCCGAACTATGGCGCAGCTTGTTTGATTAACTGGCTCAACATGGGCGAACTGTGGCGCAGCTTGTTTGATTAACTGGCTCAACATAAGAGAACTGTGGCGCAGCTTGTTTGATTAACTGGCTCAACATGGGCGAACTGTGGCGCAGCTTGTTTGATTATCTGGCTCAGCATGGGCGAACTGTGGCGCAGCTTGTTTGATTAACTGGCTCAACAAAGGCGAGCTGTGGCGCAGCTTGTTTGATTAACTGGCTCAACATGTGCGAACTGTGGCGCAGCTTGTTTGATTAACTGGCTCAGCATGGCCGAACTATGGCGCAGCTTGTTTGATTAACTGGCTCAACATGGGCGAACTGTGGCGCAGCTTGTTTGATTAACTGGCTCAACATAAGTATCAAGTATCAAGTATCAAGTATATTTATTGCATTCCACAGTTATAAAGTTATATTATAAAGTTACAACATTATGGACCTTGTTCAGGCACAGCAATATGAGAGAGGACGACATTATAGTATTATAATTATTTTTAATTATAACCCTTATTAAATTATAATTTGAGTACTTATCTAGATGGAAAAGGTGATATTTCTGTAATTGTCTATGTCATTGTTAATATGTATTATATTTATTTATATATATTATTTATAAATATTTTATTTATTTATATTATGTTATTATTTATTTATATTATTATTATTATTTAAGTATTTATACATATTATGTTACTGGGTTAGTTCTATATGTATTTTTAATTTATAATTTGTCATTCAAGTAATCGTTTAAATTATAGTAACATTTTGTGGTCAAAAGTTGTTTTAATGATCTTATTAATATGGTGTCTTTAGTTTCTGTTGTCAAATGTTCTGGTAACTTATTATAAATTTTCGCGGTCATTGATAATGGGCTTGTTGAGTGAATATTTAGTCGAGAAGGTGGTAGCGCCAGTCCCTTTCGTGGTCGCAGGTTGTGGTTTGTCGACATTTGATCTTGGCGTTTTGTATATAATTCGGGGTATTTTCGGACAAATTTACACGTTTCTAATATGTAGATACTTGGAAGTGTGAGTATTTTGTGTTCTTTGAAGTATGGCCTACAGCTGTCTTGAGGATGTATATTTACTAGTATGCGTATGAGTCGTTTTTGGAGTGTGAATAAGCTTGGTGCGTCTGTGCTGTTACCCCATAATAAGATACCATAACTAAGCCATGCATATGCGTAGGCGTAGTAGGTAACAAGGGCTGTTTTTAAATCTGTTGTTTTTTTAACCTCCCGGAGGGCATATGCAAATCTGGATAGTTTAGAACGTAGTTTTTGGATATGTGCTTTCCAATTTATATTTGTATCTATATTTAAACCTAATAGGGAAAATGTACTCACTGTTTCTAGTTTGATGTTGTTAAATGTGAAATTTATGTCTATTGATGTTTTTTGAGGTGGATGAAGTAACATTAATTTTGTTTTTTTGAAATTAATCTGCAGGTTATGATCACTTAGCCATTTTGTAGTATTGTTAAGGATAGTTTGTAGTTTATTATTTATTTCTAGGTTATTTGTGCAAGGTGTAAGGATTGAGATATCGTCGGCAAACAAGACACATGGGTCATTTAAGATTTTGGGGAAATCATTTATGTAAATTAAGAATAATAAACAACTTATAGCGCCGCCTTGAGGTATTGAGCCTTTTACAACTTTAGTGTCAGACTGGATTTTTATAATTTCGTTACAATTTTTGTTAAAATATTCTATTTCTACCAATTGCTTTCTATTGCTTAGGTAAGAGGCGAACCATTTATGGGTTTCTCCTCGTATTCCCATTCCATATAATTTATCTAGCAATATATCGTGCCGGACTCTATCATAGGCTTTCGCCATATCCAGTAGAATACCTATGGCATATTTCTTATCATTAATCATATTTATAGCTGTTTGTATGTATTTGTAAACCGCTAAGGTTGTAGATCGTTTTTTACGGAATCCGTTCTGGCTTTCGTTAAAAAGTTTAAATTTTTCACAAAATTTATAGACTCTATTACAGATCGCCTTTTCAAATATCTTAGAAGCCGTCGGTAGGAGAGCAATTGGACGGTAGTTTGTTGTTTCAAGTTTAGAGTTTTTCTTATGTTTTGGCTTAATGAGAGCAACTTTGAGTAAGTCTGGAAGAGTGCCTTCGGTAAAAGATTGATTTATCATGTGGTAAAAAGGTAGTGACAACTCTTCTGCACATTGTTTTAATAATTTAGGAGGTAAGTCATCTATGCCATGACTATTTTTAGGTTTTAAGTTTCTAAGTAAGTTATAGACTTCTCGTTGGGTTACAGGATAGAGGAACATGTTTCTTTCGGATTGGTGAGTCGTTGGGCGGTTTGTAGATTCCGATGTAGTGTTCTCTGCGTCATTGCCCACTGTTGCAAAGTAGTCATTAAATGTTTCTACTACTCTATGTGGATCTGAGATAACTGTATCATTTTTTTGTAGATTGATGTTATTATAATCTCTTTGTGGTATTTTGTTGGTGCATTCATTTATTATATCCCACATAGTTTTCGTTATATTATTTGATTGGGTAATTTTTCTCTTAAAATTGTTTTTTTTAGCGATATTTATAGTTTTTTTCAGAGTTTTTTCATATTTTTTATAGTAATCGGTTAGTATTTTATTGTATTTAGATTTAATTGTTAGGATTTTTAATAATCTTTTTGTTTCGCATGATTTTCTTATTCCTACTGTTAGCCAGTGTTTTTTATTATTACTTTGTATCTTTATTCTACGTATGGGTATGCATTCATTTAATATTTTATGTATTGTGTTATGGAATAAAATATAATTATTATTTATATCGGTGTTTGTATTAAAAAAATTGTACCAGTCGATTTTCTTTAATTGTGTTTTAAATAATTTCATATTTTTGCTGTTAAATAATCTTTTTCTTTTAAACCAAGTTATTTTCTGTATGGGTTTAGGTAGTTTCGGATGTAATATGACTGCGGAGTGATTACAAAATCCAAATTCTTCTACTGAGGTGTGAAATATGTTTTTATTTAGATTTGTAAATATTAGGTCTAGACATGTTGATGAGGTTGCTGTGTGGTGTGTTGTCTGTTGTATGTGCTGGGTTAATTTGAATTTTAACATAGATTCTAGAAGTTTACCTGTCTTCGGATTTTTATTAAGCATATCTGTATTAAAGTCTCCCCCTATTACAATATTAAACCGGAAGAATTTATTGTTAAGATGGTTAAGCATTGTATTTAATCGATCATAAAAAACGTCCTCCTCTCTCCTATTCCAGTATAACGATACTACAATTAGGTTTTCACTTGTTATTTTCACTGCACATATTTCAAGTATATATTCAATAGACATATCGGCGATCTCTACTATCTCTTCATATTCTATATGGTCTTGTAGTAGAATGCACACACCGCCTCCAACTCTATTTTGTCGACAGAAGGTCGTTGCTAGTTTATATCTGCTAAACTTGAGTAGCGCTATCTTTGCTTCTGTTAGCCAGGTTTCTGATATACATATGGCATTATATTTCGGGTTCTGGTTAATGAATGTTTCTAGTAAATCCTGTTTATTAGAAAGGCTTTGGAAGTTCTGGAACATTACATTAAAATATTTATCTTTGTCTTCGAAAGGAACTGTTTTGGGAGTTATTGAAGTAGTTGTTGTGATGGGAATCCTCCGCTCTCCCCTTGTAGTTGTTATTTATGTTATTTTGTTGATCTGTTGTCTCTACATTGGTGTCAGGTTCGTTGTGTTGTGTTTGGGTTGTATTTATATCAATTTTCTTTCCATCTATATACAGCTTATTGTCGCGTATTGTTGCATGTTTTCCTTTTTCTCGAGCGTTTAACATTTCCTGTCGCATGTTTTTTCGTTGTTCTCTCGCGTTTTTGTCCAGGTATTCAGATACAGTCAGTCGTGTTCCTTGAAAGCAACGGCTATTCTCTACGATGTATTTTGTCATTCTTTTGCTTAATAACTCTATGACGAGTGGTCGGCGGTTAGATTTAGTAAATTTTCCAATGCGATGTGTATCTTCTATGTAGCCTGTCAGCTCTACATGCATTATGTCTCTGAAAATATCAATTATTCGGCAGTGCAGGTCATTTTCGTCTTCTTTGTAGTACTCGTCTAGACCGTAGAGTACTATTTTCTTTCTGTGGTTTTCGGGTGGTATTTGGGAATTTATAGATAAGGTGGCGGGGGACTTGTGTATAAGGTCTTCTATTTCCTGTTTTAGTTTTTCGTTTTCTTTATTTAACTGGTCTATTTTGGTAGCTAAGAGTTGAATATCTAGTTTTCTTAGGCAGTTTTCTTTAGTTAATTTAGATGTTTCAAGTGAAATATCTGCCTTTAATTCTGATATTGCTTTGTTTATTTCAATTTGAATAGTAGACTTCAATTGTGATAATAAGGTCCGGTTATTTTCCTTTAGTTGCATATCAAACATCTCTTTCAGACTTTGAAGGCTTATTTCGTTGGGGGAAATGTCTTTCTGTTTTGGAGATTCTGGGCGGATAGTATCTCCCAATAAGCTTGTGTTATTAAACAAAGAGGTATCTGTATCTGCTGTTGAGCTTTTTTTCCTCATGGTGACACCGCCGGTGTTCAAGGGATAGTTTTCCGGGTTGCTTATATTATTGGGCGTGTTGGCATTTCGTACCGGGGTGTTTTCGTTTCTATTTCGTCTGTCTGTTGGTTTACAAGTCGGGCATTTCCAGGAGTAGTCATAGTTTTGTTTATTTTTCACATAGAAGTCTTCTGTTATATTCAGGCATTTGTAGTGGAAGTTGTTTTTACATGTGTAGCATGATATTCGTTCAGCTATATTCACGTGTTGCTTGCAGGCTACGCAACTCATTGTGATGCGTTAATCAGTATTTTGAAGTTATTGTGTTATTGTTCCGTTGTTGTTGTTCAGCGCCATCTAGTGATGGGTAGCACTGTTTAATATAGGTTTTATGGCGCCCTCTAGCGACAAGTAGCAGTATTTCAATTTTTCAATACATGGTTGATTTCTGGGGCAATTAGGTTTAAGGTAGTAATTCTGTTGTATGTTGATAGATGTCGCTAGCTTCGTTCCCAATCCATGATTTTGCTGTTTTTAGGTTATGTTTAGATAAAATGGAATGTGTATTTTGAAATCACTATTTATTTAGTTATTTGTCAGTCAAAATCAGTTGGACTAACCTCAGTTTAGTGCTGTGTTTGAGCACCGGTGGATATATTGTTCCTTAAAATCAGATAATTCCTTAGTCTTGAGCTTGGTTATTTTCTCATTTATCTTCCTGGATTTTAATATCTTTGCACTGATAACAATGGCACTGGTTCTTCGCTTGGTTTTATATATAGATACGTATTGGTTTTGAAGTTAATGCGGTTTTTTACATAATTATCAATTAATTATTCAAGAGCCGACGTAACTTAGACTGTGGCGCCCCCTCTCTTTTCTTAATATCCTAGAGAACTGTGGCGCAGCTTGTTTGATTAACTGGCTCAACATGGGCGAACAGGGAAGGCAGGGCCTACCGGCGTCATTCATAAAATGTTTTTCAAAGTGTTTTTTGTTGTTAGACTTGACCTTCTGACTTGACTTGACTTGACTCCAGCAAGCCACTGCTAAACGAGGTCCACTGCGCCTCGACCACCACGGGTGGGAATTGTGAGGCTACATTATGTTGCAAATAAAAAAAATATAAAGAAAAAATAAAAAGACCAGGGTCTTGGATGTTTAACGCCCGGTCCCAATAACCTATCTACAATTAAACCCTTGTAGTAACAGAAGGTAAGCAGTTAAATTTTACTTAACTGTTACTTTACAGTTACCGTTTCCGTAAACATATTTGAATGCCCCTAGCACAGATAAAAGATAGATAAGGCGCTCTAACTTTGGTAAGCCATCCCTCCCTGTGTTTTGTTTGCGTTTTACAACTATGGAGAACTAACTTTTAATTCAATCAGAAATAAAATTCGGGGGCTCACTAACTATTAGTTTTTAACATAATTTAGTTAAAATTTGCAACTAACTTATATTTTAATGTTTCCACCGGGTATTCCACTGATATGCATACATTATTTCTTGAACCAAACCCAACATGTTTCATTAGTTTGCTTGACTGACATTGACAATTTGACAGTAGCATTATAAGGCTGTGGCTGGTGTTTCTCTACAGCAAAAGAAATTACTTCACGAATAATTACACGGCGCCATATACACGGGGAAAACCTGCTATGTCATGAAATCAATTCGCCGTGTTTTCTAACATTTCCACATATGCTGCATATAACTCAACTACAGCCCTAGACACATCTATGACAATTCTCCTGGCTTGAACTATTACAAAGGAACGAAAGGAAGGAAAGGAACCCTATTACTAAGCCTCCGCTGTCCGTCTGTCTGTCGGTCTGTCCATCACCGGGCTTCATCACATAGACTCCAACAAAATCTGCTGCCGATAGCAGCATAGTGCCAAGTGCATGGAATCTTAATGTTAACAACAACTGGTGGTAGAGGCGCTATTCCATGATTCCTAAAAATAAAACATCATATCGAGCAGGAATGTTTTATTTATAATTTGTGGCATAAAAACTGACAAACATCCAATCAAAAGTTTCAAAAGTGCAATTTCATAGTAAAAATAACCTAGGACATTGTTAAATAAAAATAAGAACAATATAGCCTTTGTTGTGATTTTTATTTGAAAATGTCCTAGTTAGGTTATTTTACCTGGATGAAGGTACACGCAAGGTTTGTGTTATTTTGTTCAGTAGGTCATTTACAGAGGTCTTGCCCAATCTAAACCTAATAACAAATTCGGAATCGGACAGAGCACTCGTGTGATTTATTCGCACATAATCTCGGCGTTGTGCAGCCTCGAAATCACCAGCAGAGTCGGAATCAAAGGCAGCAGCTTCGAAAAGCTCGACATCACTTTCGTCACTGAAGAGCTCCATAATTTTAGCTGATTTTAGGTTCCAAAAGAGCCAGTTAGTCTATTATCTCTCGAAATTGGCAGATAAACAAAAAGCTTACTGATGGTTGCCCAACATACTGACAGTTAGCTGTCAACGCGATATGGAAACGCTCCGTTTTATTTTTCTATTGAGAGGCCTATCTCTAGTTAACAGTCAGCCCTCCAAAGAGTAGACTAGACCCATAAGTTAAAATTCCTATCTATCTTTGTTTATAGAATCAGCAATAAGCAACTAAAGATATAAGTTTAACTGAAGGTAGCTGGTTGGCCGGTTATTGGGACCGGGCATTAATGTTCGTTACGTCGCTGTTTCTGGTTCCCACGTCACAGGGTACCCTCGTGTGGGGCCAGAAGCAATGTGTGTGCCTGTATATAAATATTTCTGTTTAAAGGTGATGGATTCAAGCCTTTCCTTAAATATTTTTTTCGTAATGTTGTTGTTTGTTGCTATTTAGTACAACATTACGAAAAATCCATAAAAGGTTAGTTTAAAACTTTGATGCATTATTCATAGCTTGTGAAAGATTAGTAGGTACATATTTTCGTAAACGCCTTTTAAATCCCTTTATTTTGATACCCCACTCGAGGGTCTTGGAAAAAGTTTTTTTAGCCCACACATTAAAACGCATATATTCCGCCATTTTTTTATATGTACCTACCCATTGACACTCGCACCATGAATACGAATCTAATGACGATCATTTATCAAATTTTACTGAGCCGTTGAGTAGTTACGGGGGGATACAGGAACAGACATACATACATACATGCAGGTCAAACACATAACCCTCCTCTTTTTTTTTCTTCTTGCTGAAGTCGGATAAAAACAATAAAATACACACAAAAAACAAATATAACAAAGTCAAAGTCAAAGTCAAAGTACAATCGAACCAACTGAATCATGACCCACTTGCCTGATAATTCGTTTGAAACTTTCAAACTTGTAAGATCTATCGCGTATAATGCACTTACGACGTTTTAGGTACTAATAAAATTACGTCAATACAGGTCGACGTCAATTACGTCAATAAACCTTCAAGCGAATTTCGACCTACTTGCATTTAAGGGGTTTAGCAAAATAAGCTTATGGTGGGTCATGATTCAGATGGTTCGATAGTACTTTATTATTATATTTACATATACTTAGCAAACGTCATTTTGTCTCTTATCTACATTGGACCACTGTGCTTCTCCCACAGTGGTCCAATGTGGGGCGTAGAAACTCCCACAGATTGACCGCCCCAACGGCGACCTTATCTACAACAAATGGATTCTTACCGCGCTCTTATAATGCTTCCTCGAGTCCGGAATCGGGAAGTCAATAGAGAGACTTCTCAGATCCTTTACGGGCACGCAAAAAGCGCGCTTCCGCCTCCGCTCCGCCGGAAACGGATGTTCCTCCCACGCGGGCGCCTCCACTGACAGGTCCTCTATGGCGGAGAAGAGACGAGTTACCAGCGCTTCTAATTCGTCTAGGGATTCTGTGGAGAAATATAATTATCTCATAAAAAAACATTCATTTTCAGCCGCTAATGTCCCCACCGAGGAGCACAGGCCTTTACCCGGATACGAGTAAGATCAAGCCATACTCCACCACGCTGGCTCAGTGCGGGTTGGTGGAGGGGTTTTACGCCCACTACCACGTAGCGATAGTTGCCGGGACCTACAGCTTAACGTGTCGTCCGCAACGCTGAACTTCCGATAATGTACTTGAAATAAATGAATTATCGCATTGGTACATGGTCAGGTTTTGGACCTGCATTTCCTGTGTGAGAAGCAAGCGTGAAACCCATTAGACGACGGAGGTCTTTCAAAAATAATAGCCTATCTAATCATCTACCTAATCCTTTGTGGCGTGGATGTGGGGGTTCTCACGAGCGATAGGAGGAAGAAAAAATATACTCGGGCCAATATTTTTCTTAATTATGGCGGTGTAACAACTTAAGATTAATTTCGTCACTGTCACATTTTTTTTAGTTTATTAGCATCTTCGAACGGTTAACAATCAAGTACTTAACCTCTTGAATACCACCGGCGTAAGCTAATGCCACTTTTCTGCTATAGGTTTTAAATTTTATAACCATGGCATAATGTTCAAAATCGCACCCCGTCCCAACTATCCTCGGTTTTTGAGAGGTTAAGCTAGGGTACAATAATTCACCAAGTTAAAAACTTAAAAAAAACCGACTTCAAGTTCATGACCTATTTTGTCCCCCCCCAGTCGGGATGTGAATGAAGTTTGCTGCACAGAACCACAAACCAAAACGTCATCAGTGTATTATTTTTTTGATTTGTTATTTTTTTCAAAAAGCGCTACATCAATTTTCAAAAATCAAAACAAGAACCATCGACATCGATTCCTGATTGACGAAATAATCGAAAAACAAAAAACCGGTCAAGTACGAGTCTAACTCGCGCACGAAGGTTTCCGTACCAATACACCGTACATTGGTAGGGATGGTGTGGAGTAAATAGTTTGGATTTCACATAGCAAAATGTTGTTTACAAAGTTATAGGTGCGGCTACTTTCACACTCCATGTACGTAACCAGGTGCATTCATAAGTTTGTATGTGGTATTGAAACAATTGTTGTTTGGTAGACCCCTTAAATATTAATTTATATCTGTTTTTTAGTATATGTTGTTATAGCGGCAACAGAAATGCATCATCTGTGTAAATTTCATCTGTCTAACTATCACGGCTCATGAGATACAGCCTGGTGACTGACAGACGGACGGACCGGACGGACAGCGGAGGCTTAGTAATAGGGTCCTGTTCGGGTACGGAACCCTAAAAACACAGAAACATTGAGAACCTCCCCCTTTTTGAACAAGGTACACAATGCTGCGCTCCCGGGCGTTGTTCGCGAAGAGTGTTGCCCGCACGGAGCACGCCCGCCACGCGCCCACCTTCCAGACACTGACATTGATGAATGCGTGTATCACTCAATACCCTGAATAGTGACATTTTTGGAATACGCCTATATACCAATAGTCAGTAACTATTTTAGTAGGTAGGTCAATATAATGTTTACATGTTTTCATAAATAATAATAATAATTTATTTAATAATAATAATTTATTTTAGTTATCATAACGAGGTATTACACTAGAATATATTTGAGCTTAATTAATACATGCAAAGCATTTTTTGAACTCTAGTAAAAACAGAAAACATCTGAACCTGAGCTAGGTGGTTAACCTGTATTACAGGATTCAGCGCTCTTTCTAATAATTACAGTATATGTGCTATACATTACGAAAAATGAGTACCTGTTATTCATTAGACCAAGTACAGCTAAATCAGGTAAAATAAACTACAAAAGGGAGCAAAATTTACATAGGCTTAAGGCCTTCGTGAGCATAAGAGAGACCTCTCTTTGAATATCGTGAGTGTGAATGAGTGTGTGGGAGAGGGTGTGTGGTGAGGAGTTTACAGGCACTTGATATGCTTTTTGGTACCATACTCTTTAATATATTTAATAATGTCAAGGAGTGCAAAACAAAGTAAGATAGATTCAATTACAAAAAGTACACATATTATTATTATCAGGAATAAATATAAGAGGTCAGATTGATGTTTAGCACCTAATCTATAGTCATTAGTAGTTGTTCTGTTTGGTCATAATTCAGAATTTGAAGAGTATTAAAAATGGTTAAAGATAAAGATAAAGATAAAGACTTTTATTTGCGATAGATATGGTTATACAAAGGTGGTACTACATAGTTTCAGTCAGATACACACATCCAGCTAATTAAATTATAGCATGCAAAACAATTATGACATAGAGCCACATAATTTTAAATAGTAGGTAACAAATTAGTCAAAGTTTACAATTGACACAAATTTTATAATTATGTGCTAGGAATTCCTTAATCGAGTAGAAAACATGTTGCATTAACCAATATCTTATAACTTTTTTAAATTTCTGTTTGTTACTTATAATTTGGTGGTGACTTGGTAATTTGTTCCAAATTGTTGTGCACATAGCGTAGCAGTTTTTTGTAAATCTTGCACTTTTTGGGATCACATCAAGGGTAAGTTTGTTAGGTTTCCTTAGACTCCTAGATGTTAGGTTTTTCGCTTCTGTAAACATTTTTTTATTTTGCATCACAAATGTAGCTACTTCTAGAATATAAAGGCAGGGTAGAGGCAATATATATAGAGCTTTAAATAATTGTTTACATGATACGTCTGGGGCAACTCCTACGATTGATCTAATACATTTCTTTTGAGCCACAAATGCCTTGTTTACGTCTGTGCTGTTTCCCCAAACAAGCAACCCGTATCTCAGTACTGACTCTACGTATGCAAAGTATGCTGTTAATGCTGTGTCTCTGCTAGCCACTCTAGTCAGCTTACCAAGAGCATACGAAAACCTATTTAATTTATTGCAAACGCGATCTATTTGAAATTTCCAATGTAATTTATTATCAATGTCAATACCCAAAAATCTAACACATTCAGCATTTTTAACAATTATATTATTATGTGATACATTAAGATTATTTATATTATTGAAATTGATATAACAGGTTTTATTAATATTTATATTTAAATTATTTTTATTTAGCCAATTAATAGTATTTAATATTACGTCATTTATTTCCTTTTCATGTATTGATAATGAATGTAGTTTTGGTGTTGTTATAATTACTGTTATGTCATCAGCGAATAATATATTTCTATACTTAGTAATTTCAGAAATATCGTTAATGTAGAGCAGAAATAGGAGCGGTCCGAGTACACTACCTTGAGGCACGCCGAATTTATTAAATTTAGGTTCGGATTTGTAAGTTTTTAAATTCCTTGCGGCATCAAATCCGGTAATCTCTACAGTTTGAGACCTATTTTTTAGGTAGGTTTGAACCCAGTTATATGCCGGTCCTCTTACACCGTATGTATAAAGTTTTGTCATAAGCAGCTTGTGGGACACGAAATCGAATGCCTTTGACATGTCAAAGAATAGAATTGTCACATAGTTATCATCGTTTAGTCTGTGAAGTATGTCGTTTACCAAATTAAATGTTGCTAGAGTTGTAGATTTTTCTCTTTGAAACCCGTATTGATTTTCGGTTATAATATTATACTTTGACAAAAAAGATGAAAGTTTATTATGCATTACTTTTTCAAAGAGTTTCGAAAATATTGGTATTAGGGTAACAGGTCTATAATTTTCTATAAGATTCTTATCACCTTTTTTGAATAAATGTTTTACAATGCTTATCTTTAATCTGTCTGGAAAAATACCACTTTGTATGGACAAATTAATCAAGTAAGCTAATACTTCACTAATCTCTTTCTTGCAGGCATTAATTATTTTTGTACATATTTTATCATACCCTTCTGCGTTTGTATTGTTGAGGGTCATTATATGTTTTTCAATCTCTATTTTGTCTATTGGCGTTAAGTAAATCGAATTATTTATTAAAGTTTGGTTGGTATTTTTACAATTATTGTTTTCCACATTTGTCAGATCAATAAAGTAATTATTAAATATATTTGATATTAATTTAGGATCTTTTATTGTTTCATTATTATAAATTAATTGATCTATATTTCTAGAAGTGTAAGAATTGTGTATTTCCTGATTGATTATTTTCCAAGTAGCGCTACTTTTATGTTTGTGATTCAATATGTATTTTCTATTTATATTTCGTTTAGCTGTATTAACACATTTCTTTAAAAGTTTGTTGTAGTTTTGGTATTGCTCCTTATTATATGTAGTATTATGAGTATAATATAAATAACGTAACTTCCGCTTGGCAATACAACACTTTCTTATCCCTTTAGAAATCCAATTTATTTTGCATTTGGTGTTAATTTTAATCCTTATATTTGGGAAACATAACTTATAAAGTAAACAAAAAATATCATGAAACTCGTTGAAAGCTTGATTTAGATCATTTTGATTGTATACTGTATGGAAAGATAAGCTTTTCAAATAACTCTGAAATGTTGCAATGTTCTCTTCTGTATAATCATAATCATAATCATAATCATAAATCATTTATTTGCTTATAATATGCGTACAAGGAGTTCTTAAATAGCTAATGTCCTAGCATATTAGCCATTTAGAATGGTGTGCAAATATTATAATACAAGTAATGGAAATAGAAGGTCAAAATTGGTTCAATTAAATTAATCACAGCAATCATAACATTATCAATAACAATAATAATTACAATAAATAAATGCAAGAACACATTTATAAACATTATTTTTTTAAAAAGTCACTAACATTATAAAACATATTTTCCAATAAGAAATTAAATAACTTGATTTTGAATAGATTAATTTTGAGGTCTTTTAGCTCTTCCGGAATAGTATTAAATATTTTAATTGACATGCATAGTGGGCTATTGGAAAACAGTTTGAGCCTTTGTGGTGGTAAATAAAGTTTGTTTTTACTTCGGCCTCTACAATTGAATACCTCACAGTTTTTCCTAAATAGGTCTGGATACTTTTTGACGAAAATACAGACTTCAAATATGTACATACAAGGTAATGGTAGTATGCCCAATTTTTTGAACAGAGGCTTACAACTATCAATATATCCAGCGCCACACAAAGCCCTTATACATTTCTTTTGTGTTATAAATGCCCGCTTAACGTCTACCGAGTTGCCCCACAATATCAGACCATAACGAAGTACCGGTGCAACGTACCCGTGGTATGCTGACAGAGTAGCCTCTCGTGTGGCTACGTCTCTCATCCGCCTCAGTGCGTACACGAATCTGTTTAACTTAAGACATACTTTGTCAACATGAGCTTTCCAGTTGCAAAACTTATCTATTGTCACACCTAAAAATATTGTAGAGTCAGATTCGGCTAGAATTGTATTATTATGATTAATTATTAGTTGATTGTGATTAGCATTATCATGAGTCTGAAATTGAATTAATTGTGTTTTCTCTATATTTACTTTTAAATTATTACATTCTAACCATTTACTAACGCTTTCTAATGTTTCACCTATCTCTGTTTGCAACTCATTTCTATTTTTACATTTAACTATTAAAGTTGTGTCATCTGCAAACAGTACGCATTCATTCTTAGTCATGTCAGGTAAATCATTAATATACAGCAGGAATAAAAGGGGGCCCAGTACACTGCCTTGCGGTACTCCAAAATCATTAGAGCGATATTTTGAGTGAAATGACTTTTTATGTTTATTATTTATCATTTCTATTTCTACACACTGAGTCCGGTGACTTAAATAGCTATTTATCCATTCCCAACAGTTTCCTCTAATCCCATACCTGTACAGTTTTTCAAGTAGAGTTGGATGTGACACGAAATCAAAGGCTTTACTCAGATCTAAGAAGATAGATGCAACGGCCATTTTACAATCTAAGCTTTGTATAATGTTATTAATAAGAGAAAAGCAAGCTAATGTTGTTGAACGATTTTTTCTGAAACCAAACTGCTGCTCCTTAAGTATTTTAAACTGTGTGACAAAACTGTATATTTTGTTGTACATAGCCTTTTCTATTATTTTGGAAAGAACGGGTATTAGGGTCACAGGCCTATAATTGTTCATATCGTTCCTTTCGCCCTTTTTATAGAGAGGTTTAACAACTGATTGCTTAAGACGTGACGGGAATTTTCCTTCTGTAAATGATAGGTTTATTATATGTGTCAAAGGTTTTGCAATGTACCGAGCACAGAGTTTTAGGATTTTCGTGTTTATTTTATCATAGCCAGTGGAGGCGGTATTTTTCAATGTCATTATTATATTAAATATGTCTTTTTCGTCAACTGGCGACAGGTATATTGATTCAGCTCTATGGCTTATTAACGGAGTCAGTACTTGATTATTTTTATCTTTACTGTCTGATGTGTTTGTTAAGTCTATAAAGAAGTTATTAAACAGCTCACTTATATCACTTGCATTTGTATGAAGTGTGTCCTTTATTTTTATACTAGTAATACCTTTTTTGTCTTCAATTTTAGCAATATTATTTTTAATTATATCCCAGGAAGCTTTACATGTATTTTTCGAGTTTTTTATATAGTTTGTATTTTGAATTTTTTGACAGTTATGGATACATTTTTTTAATATTGTGGCATAATTTTTATATGTAATTTTATAGTCTTTTTTAGTTGATGAATGTGACATAATATATTTCATGTACAGACTTCTCTTAGTAATGCAACAGCGTTTTATTCCTTTTGAGAGCCATCTATTCTTTATTGGTTTGTTAATAGTTTTTTTTTTTTCAATCGGAAAACACATTTCAAAGAACAATACTATTACATCGTGGAATAAGTTGAACGCTCGCTCTACACTAGTTTCTGAAATTACTTCATCAAATGAGAGGCATGACATGACCTCAGTAAACTTTCTTAGATTGTCATCCGAAACGTCTCTCCTATACTCAAACCAGAAGGCAGGAAGTTTTGGAACATTGTTGCTATACTCCTTTTGGAAACTTATACTCTGGCCCGTTTCGTGGTCCGACAAGGCCAGGCAATGAACTTTAGCTTCGACTTCGATTGTAGTGTTAGTGACAATAAGATCTATACACGACTTCCTCCTAGTGGGCACGTCAATGCGGTTAATCATGCTATGATTGCTCAATATACTTAACAGTTCCTTTGAAAACCTGTTCTCTGTCATCACATCTATGTTCCAATCTCCACATAATACAATATTTTTACGTCTTAATGAATTTAATAAGCGAGATAATTCTTTGAAAAAGGTTTCAATCGGTGAATCTGGGGTACGGTAAATGCATATAACATGCAAATTATAATCTAGTAACTCTACTCCACAGCATTCAAAACTGTAGTCCTGGGGTTTTAAGTTTAACGTAGCTTTTTTCAATAGAATACATGTACCACCTCTACGTTGATGTTGCCTACAGTAGGATGCAGCCAATGTGTAGTTTACCAACCTTAAATTTGCTTCTGTACCGCGCCTAAGAAATGTCTCGGATAGACAGATTATGCTTATTTCTCCAATATCTGTACCAAGTTCGGCTAATGCAGCTTCGAGAATATCACGTTTTGATAATACACTTGCTATATTTTGATGAAATAGGGTTATTGTATGTTTTAAGTTCAGATTTTGTTGATCTTTTTTAGTATTAATACCACACAAATTTTGGTCGAAAATATTTGGAAGATGTGGCTTAATTAATGTCTCAACATCATACGAACATTCAACAGTGGCGATCGTCAGATCTTCCGTTGGTTCCTGCGACGCCATTGAAAAGAATTGTTTTCATTTAACTGTTTGTCCGCACTTCCAATTCGTTTTACAATCCCAGATATGTCCTCAAAAACAATCTTTATGCCATTCCTATTAATATATCCATTTTCGTGGAACATCCGAAATGTACACATTAAGAGCCTATTAGAATCCACCAGATTTGCATAGTTACATTTTAAATTATCCAGATACAACCGATTATTAAATAATTCAACTCGAGCATTGAATATATTTGCATCGTATGAATATCTGTATGTAGGTGTACATAAAATAATATTAGTGTGTTGCACCAACACCAATTTTTGTCTTATGAATGTAATTAGTTCAGTATATTCACAGGCACTCTTAAAGTCTCTATCACCTATAAATATGATACAGTGATCATTTTTCGTGTATCCTTTCAGTTTAACCTCGATACTTCCCAACAACTCTTTCAGTCCTCCACCATTAATTTTATAGTGAATGATGCTTTCTGGTTCCAAAAACTCTTCCGCAATGTCACGTGTCATCTTACCTGTGCAGCTGCTGATTATACATAACTTAGTCGAATAAAAGCTGCTTAATTCGCTTTTGCTTTCTGAAATGTATATATTGCAATACATTTTTGTGTATAACTGTTCGAAATCCATCTCTTCGTTATAATGTAAAAGTATTTCTTTCTCTATGTATTCTTTCTCGCTGGCTATGGATATTGGAGTTTCTACTTGGTAATTAGTTTGACATGTTTTATCGCAGTGTGTGATTTTTTTGTTGTTCTTTCTCAAATCCACTTTTTTATTTGTACTGAATAAAGATTTTGGCAGTTGCCTTTTCTTGCAAGAAGATGGTAGAGTTTGTGTCGGTGACGTGCACAATGATTTCAGGCTGACTATTATTTTATCTTTTTCCTCTACATTTTTACGAAGCTCGTAGGTTTCAGACAGTAGTCTTTCAATTTCCAGGTTTGCTCCTGCTAGATTTGCTTGTAGATCCAATATAGTACTCTCCATTTCGTGAATTTTTTCGTGTGGATTGGAGCCGATATCTGGACAGCTTCTATTAATGTCCTGTTCCGGGTTTAGTGTATCACCGTAGAGTTCGTCATCACTTTTCTCTTCATCAGAAGATAGAGACGAAAAACTATTATGTACTGGAATGTTCGCCCTATATATAGGGCGCCGTCGCAGAGTAACATTTCTAGATGTATTTGGTGTCTCACATAAGGTTGTAATAGATGAGGGAGGGACGGACGATTGTGGGAGGGACGTACCTTGTAATCCTTTGTTTCCTGAGTTGAGTCCCAATTTAGTTTTACAATCAGGACATTTCCACGATCTGTCATAATTATGAGCAGTCCTTATGTACTCTTCTGTCTGGATACCAAGACATATAGGGTGAAAGCTTTTCTTACAGCAGCAGCAAGAGATTCGCTCACATGTGTTTGTTCTCTTATTACACACCGAGCAGTTCATTTTTAACTCTAAATTATTTTGTTTTATTTAAGATAATATCTATTATGTATGTATTCGTTATTCCATGTACATGTAGTGACATCTATTGTTTCACAGATTAATTAACTATGTACTGTGCTGCCATCTATTTAAGTTTTATTGAACTTCGTTACCGTGCCCTCTATGTTATACTCGTAGAACTAGATAGTAGTTATAGATTCTTTATTGCTACTCTCCGTCAGCGGTTCCGCTACTCACCCACAGGTGGCAGTATGGTATGTTGCAAGTTAAAACTGTAGATCATTATTTTCCATTTTTGTGGTTGTTCTTCGGTTTTGAACCAGGAACCTTTAACTTGTGAAACGCCGGCTCCCAACTCACGCTACCGAGATAGTTACTCGTAGTTGGTACTACTCGTAGTAAGAAAAAATATTTTTGTAAGTTTTCGGATACATACTCTTGAACATATAAAAGGTTTCCGGTATATTCAGTGAATGTTTAAGCTTCATGCGTAAAAATTGAGCTGTATTATGATCCGATAAGCAAAGAGGAAGTACAAAACCATTCACATTTCTCATGTTACTAATTATAAGATCAATGCACGATTTTTTTCTTGTAGGTTCTAAAATATGTAAATTAAGGTTATAATTTTTTTAAATGTCACTTAGTCTAGATGATTCATATTTTTGTTGTAACATATTTATATTTAAGTCTCCTGCTAATATTAATTTCTGGTTTTTGAATTTACAATGAAATTTATAAAGTAAACTCTAGTTTTTCAAAGAACATGTCCAAATTATGTTTCGTATCATTTGAAGGTCTATATATACAAATAATTACAGTGTTTTTGCAGGGAATCTTAATTGCACAACATTCAAAATAGTTAGAGACTGAAACGTTCCCAAGTGATTCTAGTTGCTCATATTGAATACCTCTTTTTAAGAAAATGCAAGAACCACCTCTTCTGGTTTTTCTGCAGTAAAAAGCCGCTAGTTCGTAATTTGGCATCTTAACGTTTAATGTATCACTTTTTTTTAGGAACGTTTCAGTCAAACATATTACTTCAGGGTTAGAACATTCTTTCATATCATTAATGGTAATTGTAAGTATATCCAATTTAGACAGTAGTCCCTGAATATTTTGATGCATTACTAAAAACTTGATACAGTATTATTGCAATCATTTCTACTATTATTCACGAAAAAACCTGTTGGTTTCAGGACGAACTTCTTCTCTGATTATGCTTGACAAGTTATAGTTACCTAAGTTTAATACAAATTCTTTTAAATCGTGGAAAATAATTCGAAAGCCTTGAGTGTTTATTCTACCATCACGTCGATTGAACATTTCAAAGTCGCATTAAGATGCGACTTTGAAATGTTCAAGTGTAGATTAGAGTCTAATAAATAAGCATATTCGTTGTCTTTATTGTTTCTGTGTAACATTGAGTTGAACTTTTCGACTCTACTGTTATATAATGTAGTAAAGTGACCATATTTGTATGTTGGTACGCAAATTATCACGTTTGTATTCACAATCTTCCTTATATTTTCATTAATTTTCACAACAAGATCTTCAAAATTTTCAGTCTTTTGAAAATCGGTTTCTCCGAGAAATAGTACGCCGTAGTCGTATTTGTTTATTTTTTTTGTCAATTTTTCAAAACATTCTAGTAGATTTTCAGTTCCAGCATTAGGGTAGCGAAAATGATTGTATTCAAACTCATCGTTAAACATTTCAAACCCCAATTGCGCTATTTTAGTATTTTATTGTTACTGACCATGCATATCTGTGGTTTAATATGTGCCTGTGCTCTTTTAGATTGTGGTAGTCTATATTCAATATTGATATGACTATAATTTTCTGTGTTGATCTGTTCTTCTACTATTTCTTCCTCTAAAGTTGCGGGTAACGTTTTATTTATTTTATTTAGCTTTACCTTGTTCTTTGAAACATTTGGGGCAACTCTTTCTTTAGTTTACAGTTTTCAGATAGCATAATTTCGATTTCATGTTCTGCTGAGTTTAGCTGCGATTCCAATTTTGTAATTTTGTCTTTCATTATATCCAGTTCTCTACCCACAATCATGTTGTTTAACTCTGGGCAACTTCTATTCATGTAAGATGGCTCTACCATTCCCGTGATTGAATTTTCTTGCTCGGTATCAGACTGCAATGAATCGGCCAGGGATTCAAAAGAATTTCTAGTTTCGACCCTTATGATTTGGACTTCTCGTTTTCTATGTGTAATGTTGTCAATAGGATTGATCATTGAGAGCTCAAGGGAGTTGAGTGTGTCATTGCATGATGTTGTCGGTTCTATATTCTCGACGTCGTTGTCATATACTGTTTTTTTGTTTGCAGTACTGGAACAGTGCGGCTCTTTTTTGTATTTACTGGGGTACTCGATTTTTTTAAACATTTCTCGCATTTCCATGTAGTCCGCCGTGTAATTTCCATAAGTATATAGCGTTTGTAGCTGACGTTTGAGCATATCTGATCTAAACATAATATCTGTTTGCACGTAGAACACTGGATATATTCGTTTCTCTTGCATGTTGAACGGCACTTGGAACAAGTTTTTAAGGTAAGTGGCATCTTGCGGAAGTTCTTAGAACCACTATGTTGTCAGTTTATCATCTATATATTTTCGTCTATAAGTTTGGCTACTCCTCACACGATGGCGCTCTTTGAAGTACACAAATTATGTCATAGATGGCGTCGATTCACGTTTCTTTGTTCTAATGGGTATTGTATTATAGTATCTGTGGTATTGTGGACTTTTTTTGTACGTTAGGATGGCACTACTGTTCGGCTATGAGAGTACTGTGCACGTTTACAAAATAAAAAAAATAGAAAAAATTCTGAACCTGGGATTCGAACCACAGGTCCTTCTCCGTAGCGAATCGAAGACGGCCTCCTTAACCGTTTCGGCTATCGAGTCTTCGATAATACTCGATGAAAAACTTTATTGTATTGCAGCGTAGATGAATGTTAAAGCATAGGTGGGTGTGCTTTGTTGTTAGTGGACTTTGCACTGACGCGGTTAATAATTGCAAATGCAATTACTAATATTCTGATTTATTCACTGAGATTTACGATTGTTTGAGTATTATTTATATATTGGTACTGGTATATTATTATTGTTTTTATCTTGAAGCACTTTTGTTTTTGTTTGCTGATACACTGTCTATTCCGTTGGTTTATAGTGTCATTTTTCACATATGTATCACTTTTATTATAATATGTTTTCTAATACATGTAAAGTTTATCACTTGATTTACACGATTTATACAAAAATTTCTATTTATTCGTCTTAATACTATTTTTATTTCATTTTGATCACGGAGACACATTTTAGGGAATGTTTACATCGCAGCGCCCTCTGACGGTGGTTTTCTTGAAATGATAGGTGGTAAGAGAGTAAATGTCCATTTTTCTATTGATTTTATTATACAGCAAAGGTCCAAGGAAAGGGAAGAATCTGTGAGCAAAGGAGGTGCGGAAAGTTTTAGGTTGTGGACATACGCTATCGTTACGGCGCTTGATCAATAAGTTGGGATAAAATGTCATAAGTGAGTGCTGTTTCAAAATGGTAAAGTAAACAAAGAGTTGTCTAACTGTAAGAACATTACATGACCTAAAAAGAAGTTCAGTAGGGTAAAAGAATGGACGGAAAGTGCAGACCTTTAAGATTACCCTTTGTGCTCTCTCCAAATATAAAAGTGTGGTCTTGGGAGCTCCGCCCCACGACGTGATGCAGTATGCCAAAATAGATTGACAAAGTGCAAGGTAGACACTTTTCATCAATGTACCGTCAGCAACATGTCGTAGGGTTTTGAAGACATACATGAGTTTTTGAATCCTGCTACTAATCATATCAATATGGGGTCTAAATCCAAGATTTTGATCTATTATTACCCTAAGATACCTAATGCTGGAGGTTTTTACTAGAGCAGGACATGAGCATGAATTTAGAGATGGGTCAGGACAACAATGAGCCAAAAGTACTCCATTTGTATTATGGGTATTTCGAATTGAGAAAGATAAAAACTTAGTTTTATCTGCATTTAAGGTTAATAAGTTTTGCCTTAGCCAAGAAGTAGCTCTATTGAAACCAGCTTGTGCAACATTAAAAGTATATCCACACGTTTTTGATGAGAAGAGCAGAGCCGTGTCATCCGCATAAGTTATAACTTTTCCCTGAGCAGGATTCAGTTCGCATAGGTCGTTGATGTAAGCGAGAAATAGAGTCGGACCCAGAATGCTACCCTGTGGTACATCGTAGGAGATGGGTAAATCACTGCTTTGATAATTACTTATCCTCACAAACTGAGACCTAGCGGTGAGGTAGTCCTCAAGTAGTTTGAGTTGGACTCCGCGGATTCCCATTCGGTCCAATTTTGCCAGGAGAATGGGGATAGAGACCGTGTCAAATGCTTTGGCGAAGTCCAGAAAGATACCTATTACATTATTGCCTCCATCAAGATATTTTGTAATATAATCAGTCAGTTCGTGAACTGCATCGCCAGTGGAAATACTTTTGCGAAAACCAAATTGTGACGTCGACAAGAGTTTATTGCTTTCGAAGTAGTTGACTAGTCTTGAGTTGATTATGCGCTCAAGCAATTTGGAAATTGATGGAAGTATTGAAATAGGCCGGTAGTTATTAACACACTCCCTGTCACCAGACTTGTGGATGGGGAGCACCATTGATCTCTTCAAGGTCCTAGGAAAAACGCCGTTTGAGAGGCACATGTTAAAAATATGGGTTAAGGGAGGAATGAAGAAAGTTCAGTTTAAGGATTCGGTTTGAGATTTGATCCCAACCCACTGCACATGTGTTTTTCAGGCCCAGAATAAGTACCTCTTGTTCGTCTAGATCTGTCTCCAGCAAAACAAACGACGACGTAGTTGCTTTAAAAGATGTAGTAGTTAACAGTGGCACTGCTCCAGGGGAAGTTTGGTTACCAATAACTCTTTTAGCTAGATTTTCTCCTATATTAGCAAAAAAATCGTTTACTTTGTCAGTAGTGTTAATGTTTTCTCCAGTCCCTAACAATTCAGTCGCAATAGTTTTCGTTTTGGTTGTGTTTGTGATTTCCTTGATTGCCTTCCATAGCCCCTAAGGATTATTGCCAGCTTTCTTAATTTGATTTCTCTCGTAGTCTCTTTAGTTTTTTAATTAGATTATTACAAAAGTTCCTATATCTTTTATATGTGGTAGAAGAAATAATGTTACCTGGAGAATCTTTTGACTTTTTGTGCAATCTGTCTCTGTTTCTCATACAGCGTAGAAGTCCCGGCGTTATCCATGGCTTAATGATCTTAACGGAAACAATTCCGTGAGAGTTTAATAATTGATGAGTTAAGATTAATGGCTTGTTGCACAGAGGATATCAGGTTATTTAAGGATTCATTTGCATCCGAGGAGGAGAATATCGGTTGCAAGTCAATGTTTTTTAGTTGAAATTTCACTGTACGTGGACAGTGGCACGTTCGAGGACCTCGTTATGTTTGTGTTGATTTGGTGCTCATTAGCACGTTAGCAAGGTCCCCCTGGGTAGTGCCAGGGGGACCGTGCAGGGCGATTGCGGACATGAGCTACTAAGCCCCGCCAATCCTCGGGCCATTTTTATTTTTATTTTATTTGGGAAGCCAACACAAAATATAAAATACTCGGGTACGTTATCTATATCTAGTTGTTATCTCAATTATAGGCTAACACAGCATGCTACACAAGTATTCTATTAAAAATCTAATATTATATGAAACACTAGCAAAATCTGTAAATTCAAATTATTATTTTTATTCTTGTTTATATGTTCGCGAAGTCTCTGCTTCTAGATGCCACAGGGGGCCCTAGTGGGGCACCGGAAGCTACGTACCTAGTTGTCTAATTTATAGCTAAATTTAGAAGAGCTGGGTCTCATCGGTTGAATGAACCTAACATAAACCAAGTTCAATGGTTAAAGCCGGAAGAATCACAGTAAGTAAAAACGTACTCAAACCAGTTAATGTTAACCAAGGAATGGCCGCCCTTCTAGTCACATATATTAATGTATACCTACACACGTATCATGAAGCCTCTTTACTGCGTCCAAAAACCGCACGTTACGACCAGCATAATACTATACTACGTGGTAAAAACTCATTTCTTATCTGAATATTGATACATTATGACCATAATGTGTCAATTTTCGACATATTATGACATTCAAATTTCGAACGCCGACGCCGCCTGCGTGCCGACCCTAGTTTGTCTGTGAAGTTCGTACTACTGAACAAGCTAAACAAGTGCAGAGCAATGATCAATGCCACAATGCCGGTCGAACATGCGGTTCCTGAACACATCAAAGAGAGCTTATACATATTTGTGTAGATAAACTAGTGTATGTAACTGAACATAATTAGGCATGAAACCCACTCTCGGGTTTTAATGCCCTTAATTATGTATCAGTCACATAAACTACTATTATTTACAACGCATATATCTCTATAACTTTTTTCTCTGGGCCTTTTTGCCATGAAAGTGGCAGCTAGAAGCTATCTGCACATGCGCAGTAGTAGAGTCCCCGCCACCACTAAGTCCGACAGCCGCGGCGCCACCGTGTCGTCTTGCCAGTGAGATTATCATGTTTAGTTCCACTTTCCGTCGCAGGAGTTTAACCGGTCCGCTCTTATATTTTTAATGTATCGCGATTTTGAACCTCATGCCTTGGTAAGGTGTTCATACCCGAGCGGGTGTGAACAAGCCCGCCATTTTAGTAAATTTCTTGTTTAGTTCATTTTTTATTTTTTATTTCCTCGCTCAATCCACAGTAAAACATTGTACGACACACGTACGTAAGATGATTTCCGACTCGCGTCGACTTAACACTCGCTCGCTTCGCTCGCTCGCGAATAAAAATGTCGCTCGTCGGAAATCACCTACTTTCGACACTGGTAGCATAAATAGCTATTCTAAATCAGTAATCTAACCAAATCAGCGTACCTTTCCCGAAGACAGCCAGCGTCATGATGTTAGAGGAGTACCAGGTACTGTGGAATTTGAGAAGCTCTGCTCTCACATCGATACCTTTCGCCTTCGGTATCGTTTCTAGAGTGTCCTTGTTGCCTGCGAAATTAACAATACTCATGAATGAATCTCGAAATGCTTTCAATACAGCTTCCAAATCCATCTAGTGTCAAGGTTGCTACGTCACACTACCGCGAGGCAGGTTTCATGCAACAATCCAATTCCGCTCCCAGCGCCATCTAGCGCCGAGTAGCAAACTTACCTGTACCGAACTTGTGATACGGATGGTCGGGCGACGCTGTACTCTTGTTCAGTTGATCCAGTCGCCAGGTGTCTGACGACTTGTTCTTGTCGTGCTCGGAGTTGACTGCGCTCAGCTCGCGACCAGTCGCAGATTCCGTGAAGAGCGGCTCCAGGAAGAATTGCGCGAAACTGTGTAATCAAATTGAGATGATGTGTCTAAATATATCTGGAGCACTGTTGTACAAATACCGGATTATTCTTCCATTCCCAATACGGTATTTGACTGCTAGTCAAAATAGATACATTTTAGGAAATGTCAAAACGGAATTTTTCTTCACGAGTTCTTTGAAATACTAGCATGTGACGTCATAGTCAAATGCTGTCTTTTTAACACAAATTTGAGTTTATAAAACACACCTGCCGGTAATATAATATTCTGATATTGTCAAACGTTTTTGTTAAAATAGGTTCAGCTTGAGACACGTTTCTAGACTTATTGGACTACCTTGTCAAATACCGTATGACTGCCGAGGGTACAAATATATGCCACGGTCCGTCTCGTATAGAATAATAAAGAGTGAGTATATATTTATTTCTTATGTATTAATTTTATCGATAATTACATAACATAAAATAGCGTCACGCCTTTTCCCATACAGTGGCGGTGGCACAATTGTGCCCACTTTGAGCCAGTTATTCAAAACTCCATTTTGCGTGACAGGGGCCCAGCCCATCGCCGCCACTATGGAGTTTCCTCGAGACGTTTTCCATAGCCGTTGGAACGCCCTACAATAATATACTTAAGATACAACTCATCTCATTGGTACAGCACCGGGATTAGAACCTGCACATCCTGCTTGAGAAGCAAGCGTGAAACCACTAGACCATGATGCTCTATCGATATAAAACCTTGGACATAATACCTTGGACACTATTTACACACATTGATCTAGCCCCAAACTAGGATCCCTGTATCTTGGGTACTAGACAACGATACACGTACTTATACAGATAAATATTATACTTAGATAGATAAACAACCATGACTAGGGTACAAACATCCGTTCTCATTGAATATTTGCCCCCACCGGGACTCGAACCCGGGACCTAATAGATAGATATTATCTTTACTGCGATTTTTAATTTGAGGCCAGAAATGTAAACAAACAACTGTCATTTTCCAGTACAAAAAGTATAATATGAATGTCAAAGTCAACGGTTTTGTTCTAGAACATGACAGTTGTTTGTTTACATTTCTGGCCTCAAATTAAAAATCGCAGTATAGATAGATAAACAACCATGACTAGGGTACAAACATCCGTCATCAAAAAATGTAATGACGGATCTAAGTGATGTAACAACATCCTATGGAAATAGATGATTTTTGATTTTGATTTTGATTTTCTATGCATGATTCGGGTGGTTTCGAGAATACGACTACTGGCGAAGATTTCTATGCATGATTCGGGTGGTTTCGAGAATACGACTACTGGCGAAGATTTCTATGCATGATTCGGGTGGTTGAAAGAATACGACTACTGGCGAAGATTTCTATGCTCATTATCAGTTTTGGGGTACTGTATGCATAGTTTTAAGGTATGTATGCTACGGTCTAGATAATGATTCAGTTATTATGCATACTAACCGGCTATTATTCATACTTACCAATATCGATGGTTAAAGTAGTTAATACAGCAAGATTTATCACATTAACCGGTTAGTACATATAAGCACCACACTTCCGTGGTGAATATGATTAATACTGATTTGCACAGCTAATATCAGGGCAAAATACTGCGGTAACTTAGGTGAAGGGTAAAGGGGATGAGCGAAGCGAAGCCAGCCCCCTTTATCCTTCGTGTTAGGTTGAACATGCAAAAAATACTTAAAACATAAACTTAAGTATGCCTAAAAACATTTTACACCTATCTAATAAGCATCTTGTGCAATAATGTGCTTTACAGACAGACAATATTAAGAAGAATTAAACTATTTGTTATATTTTATGTTAAATAAACCATATTTGATTAAGAAAATAAGGGTTTCAAATTACTTTCACAAAATTCTCTTAGTAAGTAGTAATAATAACCGGTTAAAGTAGTTAATTGGACAGATTTTGTTTATATTTATTACATTCACCAAAATCAGTAGTCAGTATGAATACTTACCGGTAATTATGTATACTAACCGGATTTATTGAGTTGACCGTAACTTATATATGGGTCTGGTTACTTGGAGGGAATTGATAAATATCGCCCGAACATAGCTCCCTTAGCTACCAGTAGTTTTTCCATTCGCCGCTAGATGGCGCAGGGAGCGGAATCATTTTATGTATGAAACCTGCACCGCGCTATTTAAGTCTGTCGTCTAACAACTCACATGTCAAGTGCTTTCGGCAGATGTTCGGGCATTATATCGAAGTAGTACGTGGTGTGGTCGGAAGATGTCGACGCGTTCGAAGAGCCCCCGTTCTCGGATAGAAACTTGCTGTATTCGTTCTCCTGCGGAAGAAAGTAATAATCTGACTATGTATTTATTATAATTTACGTTGGAAGGCGGTTGGAGACCAGAGGCAAATATTAAAGATTGGTTAATGACGGAATCAAAAAACGTAAAAACCCATAAAATTATAACAGCAGTGTTAAATAAAATTGATTTTAATGCAAGCGGAACCTACCCTATTAGATTGAATTTGTTCCGCCTGCATTTAAAATAATTTAATTTAACACTGTATAGGTACTATAATAATTTTAACGAATCTCAATAATATACCAGCTTGTTTTATGAATTTTTAGTGCGGTACACAGTGGGGTTCTAAGTTTATTTTTAATTACGTCATTAATTTCCGTCGTTTATTTGACGACCGGTTCAGCCTAGCGGGTAGTGAACCTGTCTACGAAGCTGATTGTCCTGTGTTCTTGGTGTTGGGTGTTTACTATGCATTTACATAAGTATTTATCTCTATTATATATATCGTCGTCTAGTACCCATAACACAAGCCTTATTGAGCTTACTATGAGCCTAGTTCGATTTTTACTTCAGCTACTTCCATAGCATTATGTCTTACGGCATACTGCTGTGGGGGAACGCTGCAGACATTAACATAATATTTGTGCTGCAAAAGAGGGCTGTTCGTGCAATCTACAATGTGGGTCCCAGAGAGCCACTGCATTGTAGATTTAAGGAAATTAAAATTATGACAGTGCCGTGTTATTTATGAAAACCTAATGAACGTCCACAAAAATATTGATAAATTTCCTAAGAATAGCGACAGGCACAATGTCAACCCTAGAAATAGGAATAAACTAGCTATACCTACTACTAGGCTCCATAAGGTTAATGTATCTTTTAAAGGGCTATGTATTCGCTTTTACAACAAAATCCCAACTGAGTTACAAGAATTGTCTGTAAATAAATTTAAAAATGTTGTTAATTTACATAAGTGATTTTTAAATGACTTATGTAAAAAGTCTTACTACAAAATATCAGATTATGTAGAAGACAAGAAAGCTTGGGAAGGTGTTTGCTCCGATTCTGTAAAATATAATGTGTAAAGCTGGAGGTTTCTAGTCGCCTCTTTGCCTCCAGCATCTAAAACATTGAGGTGACGGAATTCAAATTGAGTTCTATATTTCTCTATATCTTATAAATGTGTTAGTTTAAGATATGACATTGTCCAAATGTAACCTATGTGTTTCTTATGGAAATAAACTCTTTTTGAATTTTGTTTATCCTCCAATACCTATTTATTTATTATTATTTATTTATTTCCTGCTTTTTAGTATTCAAAGCTTGTACAAGATTGGTAAATATTTCCATACTCGCCTTTTAAAGCACTTTATTTTGATACCCCACTCGAGGGTCATGAAAAAGTTATTTAATTTTATTTTATCTACACATGTATCACAAACCCTCTTTACTGCGTCCAAAAACCGCATGTTACGACCAGCATAATGATATCATTATGCTGGTCGTAATGAGCCGGTTGCAGGTAAGAAATTAGTTTTACCAAGTAGTATATACATACTACTTGGTAAAAACTCATTTCTTATCTGAATATTGATACATTATGACCATAACGTATCAATATTTTGATATATTATGACATTCAAATTTCGAAAGCCGACGCCCGCCTGCGTGCCGCCCATAGTCTATCTGTGAAGTTGGTACTACTGAACAATCTAAACAACTACAGAGCAATGATCAATGCCACAATTCCGGTCGAACATGCAGTTCCTGAACACATCAAAGAGAGCTTATGATATGTGTGTAGATAAACTAGTGTATGTAACTGTAAATAATGGAGGGAATTAAAACTCTCGAGTGATATTATTAGGAAACTCGCCAGTTTTAGTGCCCTCCATTACGTAACAGTCACATAAACTAGTATTATGTACCCAGTGACACTTGTGCCATCAAGAGGAATCTAATGATGACGTATAATTTATCAAAATCGGTTGAGCCGTTGATTAGTTAAGAGGGGTTATAGGAACAGACAGACATACATACATACATAAATATATATATATAGACACAGGCCAAACACAGAACCCTCCTCTTTTCCGCTTCACTATGTCGGATAAAAACCAAGATGCGGCGTGAAGATTTCAAACTTATATTTTATATTTATAATTGGTGTACCTCAGGATATTTCTTTGTGCCCAGAAACAGCATGTGTTCACAGAAGTGAGCCAGCCCTGGCAACTCCTCTGGATCGCTGAGGTAGCCTGGAATAAATCATATTGAAAATAAATTAATTTATACGTTATGGGCTTTTGACATGAATCTGGAGGCGACACGATTATATCCGTACAACTCCTTCAACTAAAGAAAGGGGCTGCCAATAACGGCGACTGCCAATTTGCATCCCGGTCAGATTTTATACCGTCTGCCGCCGCGTCTTTGTTTCGCTGCCATTGCCAGTCCCTTTCTCCATTTGAATGGCTTATAACTTTCTCACCCACTAAAAATTCAAGAAGCTGTCCTGCTGTCCAGTCAAATAAATGATATAATTCGACCAGGACGATTCATCTCGAATATGATTCTTGAATCTCGAATATGTGTTACAGAAAGGTTTAGTTAAATTAGGCTTATATTTTCCTGTTTATCAAATTGACTAAAAAGTGAAACACATCCAAAAAAATACAGTTTCATCCCAAATTTTACTAAATGTTCTTCAAAAATTAACACCCTATTTTATACTAAACTACATGGGTTAGCCTCACTCCGCTCCACTTCGCCTCGGATCAGGGTTTTGTTATAAATTTGTGACATAACAAAAATTGACCTATAGAAACCAATACGGTTCTGTAAAACGACATGAGGGTGTCAATTTGGTGAACATTTAGCACACTTGGGAGTCAAAACAATACAGGTAAACATATATATTTGTTGCCTTTACATTGTATTGTTTCCATTTGTCTTTGTTTTTATATTATTTGGCAGCTATCCTCGCTATATCGTCAATCCGGCAGGTAAACATAAGTAAACATACACACTTACCTGGTACATGATGGTCTAAGTTCTTGGACTGCCGTTAATCAAACAAATTATTGTAGTAAATAATAGTTGAAATTTATGACTGTAAATCCAGTTTTTGATTGACAAAAATACTGAATTGCGTGAAAAACTGAGCGTGACTAGAAATCTTTGTTTTAGCTAAATAACTGAGGGTGACTGCAAATCTGAAATACAGCAACTTGGAAACCTTAATTCAAGTAACAAAAAATACTAATCAAGCTGGATTTTGTTGTTCTTAAATGTTCAACCTAACATGAAGGATAAAGGGGGCTTTGCTTCCCTCACCTTCTTTATCCTTCACCCACCCTGGCTCGCCACTTCACCAATCTGAAAATTGGCTAATAAACATTGGCTAACACATTAAATATTGTTTTATTGCAAATCAGGTAATTCTTTCATTTTATTTTCCCCATTGATTACTTGTGTGTACTTAAGTAACTTACCAACATTGACGTCCATGGCAGCCGCTGCCTTGTCTGTTGTTGGGTCACTGATGAGCAACACCTTCAGTCTGTTCGGTAGTACCAAACCTCTGTGGAGACACACAAACTTGTATTCTATGTAGGACTGTTAACAATATCTTTTCTAGCTGGGGAGGAAGAAAAACAAATCCTCAGGTCTTGGATGTTTATATATATATTGTTTATATATATATATATATATATATACATATATATATTATATATATATACGGTTTCACTAGGGGTAAATCGACTATGGATGCAGGTATTAGCCTTATATCTCATATTTATTCTGCATGGGAGGCCGCACAGGATGCTATCGGAGTTTTTTGCGACCTGTCGAAGGCTTTTGATTGTGTTGATCATAATACGCTATTAATTAAATTAAATCATTACGGAGTTAGAAATAAAGCGTTGGATCTACTAAGATCATACCTAAGCAATAGAATTCAAAAGGCAGAAGTTAATGGCATAAAATCTGATGGATCGGGTGTTAAAATTGGTGTTTCACAAGGTTCCATATTAGGCCCTTTCTTATTCCTGGTTATTAACGATCTGCCTTTCATGGTGGAATAATTAACTGACATAGTGTTGTTTGCTGATGATACTTCAATGGTCTTCAAAATTGAAAGACAAAAAGGAGATTTTGATGATGTTAATGGTGTATTGTCTTTAACCTTGAATTGGTTCACAGTTAATAATTTATTGTTAAACGCTAGTAAAACCAAGTGTATCAAATTCTCACTTCCAAATGTCAGGCATGTTGAGACCCGTTTAGTGTTAGACAATAGCACGTTATAATTAGTAAATGATACGAAGTTTCTTGGAATAACCATTGATAGCAAATTGCAGTGGGGACCCCACATAGATAAATTGGCTGGTAAATTAAGTTCTGCGGCTTACGCTGTTAGGAACATCAGAAAAAGCACGGATGTGGCTACATCTAGGCTAGTATATTTTAGTTACTTTCATAGTGTGATGTCCTATGGTATCTTGTTGTGGGGGAAAGCAGCGGATATTCAAACTATTTTTATTTTACAGAAAATAGCTATTCGAGCAATTTATAATTTAAAACGAACAGACACCTTAAGAGAGCTATTTAAAGAAATTGACATACTAACAGTAGCTAGTCAATTTATTTTCGAAAATATAATGTATGTACGCAAGAACCTTACAACATTTTCCAAACTTAGCAATAGCTGTAATGTTAACTTAAGAAATAATCACAGACTATGTGCGTCCCGATTTAGACTCGCGAAGGTTAGCAATTGTTTCAAGGGTCAGTGCATTCTCTACTACAATAAGATACCTTCTCTGGAGATTTTGAAATTGTCATTTGAGCAATTTAAAAAACATGTTAAAGCGACTTTGTTGAAAAAGAGATATTACAATGTTCAAGATTACTTAAATGACAGGACTCTATGGGGTTAATCTGGCTCAACACAGACCTTGCTGTTAATAATTTTGTAATTATTTATTCCTGCTTATTAATCATAACAATAAAAAATTTCATATTTGTATTAGTAAAGCACAAGTCACAACCTAATTTTAAAAGAGATCTAAAAATCAATCTGTGGGAGTTTCTACGCCCTTCTTCTCCCACAGTGGTCCAATGTAGAGAAGGGGCAAAAAATGACGTTTGCTAAGTATATGTAAATATCTACAGTAATAAAGTACTTTGACTTTGACTTTTGTGTGTGACGTCGCCGCTTCTGGTTCCCACGACACTAGGTATTCTTGTGTGGGGCCAGAAGCAATGTATGCGCCTGTACACATATAAATGTTTATGTTTTTTATCCTGCTAGCATTTATGGAATGAAATTAGGCTTACATTTGTAACTAGTGGCTCTGTGAGCTGTAGACCTTGCAAGGGACACAGGAAATAAGTGACTCAATTCACAATTTTCCAATCCCTCACACCCCTCTGCCCCTTGAAGTTTATCAGAAGAACAAGTTGAATTACTATAAAAATCACGGTTGCGATTTAGGTAGTTTTGTAAAGTAATTCAAAAGACAGAAGAGTTCCCATGATAAACTATCGGGAAGATCTTACTTAGCAATAGTAATGAAGTAATCATATCCCAACCTGTGGGATACCTAGTATTGAGCAGTTCTGGTGGCCATTGCTGGTCCCTGAAAATGATGCTAAAATCACTATAGGATTGCCTATAATTTTTGAAGAGTCACCTTGATTTCTCTAGGTCCTAGAGACTAGGTCAGGTCAGGATCTGATAATGGGATCCTAGAGTCTAGGATCCCATTATCAGATCCTGACCTGATGTCAATGGGACCAATAGAAAGGTACACAACAAAACAAAAATAAAAATTCCAAATCGGTCATCCCTCTTGGAGAAATTGTGGAGCATTCTTAAAAAAATTAAAAAGCAACTTATAGCAACATAAAAGATCCCGACTAATTTATTACCTCCTCCTTTATGGAAGTTGGTTAAAATTATTATATATTATGGTTGGAAAACAAATAAGTGCAGTACAGTTAAGATAAGAAAAAATTAAGATAACTACATATATGGCATTTACTGACTCAGCAATATAAAAGATGAGTCTGTGATGCTGGCATTCTGCTAGATGATGATGATAGTACTTATTACACTGTAAAACTCACCGATACTCCCGCTTATCTTCCTGCGACTTCACAATATTGTCATAACGCAGAAGTGCTGCAGCCGGCCCACCCCCGCCACCATCGCTCCCGCCCCCCGCAGGGTGCCGCGGCGCCTGCGCGCTTGTGGGAGGTGACGGCATTTTGGAGTGGAGGCGAATGGTTGAATGGCTGTAGAGAATGAACAAAATAATTTCATAATTATAAATGTAGCCCATTTAAGTCCTTGACGGTTTCACTATCAGTCTGTTAATATTTACTGGTGTTATAAATAAGGCAGTTGTATTGGTGTCTTGCGTTTGGTAACTGGATTGTATATGTTACCATAAATTAAGTAAATTGGTTATTGATCAAAGCTAAGATTACAACAAAACATAAACAAAATCATTTGGAAAAACACTTTCAAGGACATTAGAACCTTACATAGCTGATTTAAGGAATATGTATGTGATCTCAGTATGTACATACATTTAAGTGATTTGTATGCAAAGTTAGTTTAGCTGACTCACGAGACACAACGACAGATGGGGTTACAGATTAGGACCAGAAATCAATATTAAGAACAATATTCGAAGCCTATAATCAAAAAGAACAGCACATGATGGTAATATCGTAAAACCCTAACCTATTATAGCCGACCCGGTAAGAGTGAGTTGGTGAAAAATTGTGAGAAGCCACAAATAGCAACCTTCTAGATGCCAGCTTGCCAATTTTCACACAATTCGGTAGAAATTAGATGGTTTTTTTAGAACTTGTACAGCAGATTGTAGTGCGAGCAATGAATGACAAATTGACGAACTTATAACTGACATCTGACAGTCTGATCTAATTTGACAGTTTATTTTTTCTGCACGTTTTAGTTTAGAGATAGAAATGAATCGGCATATCTTGAAATAAAAATTAAGACCAAACCAAAACAAATAATATTACTATAGAGCTACTACAGCCAACGAGTATGAAGCCATAAAAGAGCAAGATAATAAATACATGATCCATTGTTTAAATACATAGAGAGTTATTTATAAGCTAGACTTACAACTACATCGCCATCTAGCGACGAGTAGTGCGAACCATATACATAAGAAGTAGTGAGGTACGATAGTGATATCCTCCATGATCCGTACGTAACCCAAAGAAATTATAATGATATCTATGCTATTAAATAAGTGCTCACAAAGGGGTCTAGATGGAAAAGTCGAGAGCAGAATATTTAACTCCGGAACGTTTGGACTAGTAAGGAGAAAAACATACTAAAAGTCCTGACCTGTCGCTTCTGAGGTGAACCCCCGTCGGGGCACAAAAGTCACATTTTTGGTTTTTTGCTTACATCTAAAATAGGAAATCATGTTGTACCACATAATGAAAGCTGATACAATATGTACTTTTGACCTATTCCCAAGCAAAGCACCTTCAACTTAGCGTGTTGATCGATGAAGAGTACCTTTTACTTGGCAAGAAATGTATCTACATTGATGTAAAATCAAATTAGATTATTTTGATTGTATTTGCGTAAAAGACTGATTTTTTAACAACAGTAGGTACGTAAAATTAAACATTAGTAATTGGACGACAGAGCGGTAGGTAAAATTAAAATGAAAGTTAAAAATAAATAAAAATAAATTTTACTGATCGGTGGGATTTGCACCAGCGACTTTTATATCACGAATACGCGTATGAACCCAATAATCCATCGCTTTATATTGTATTATACAAATAAATTTCATAACTTCTCCATCACTCTTATTTGCGATAGCCACAGACCAGACAGGGCCAGAGGGGTCTCACTCCGCAGTTTAGGTACATTCGTCCGGCCAACTCATCCAACGGGATTTTAGTTAAGCTGCCACTCGCCACATATAAAGGATAATAAAGTACCGCTCGCTTAGTTCGCAGTCAGGAACTACTTCCTACTAATTCAGTGCAGTCGCGTCGCACACTAGCCGCTTCCCCAGGCATCTTTTCTGTGATGTTTGCAACGAACAATTACTTGGAAACAATGTTATAAAACTAGTTCGTATAAAATGTACTGTTGTGTTAACTGATGTCTTAATAAAAGGAAGCACGACGAAGAGGAATCGAAATTATCTTTTGCTTTTTTATTCCAAACATTTTAGTGCATCATTAATTATTATTCTAAATTATAGTAGTTTATGTGACTATTACATAATAGAGGGCATTAATACTCGAGAGTGGGCTTATGAAACGAGCCGAAGGCGAGTTTCATAATAATATCACTCGAGAGTTTGAATGCCTAATTATGTACAGTTACATACACTAGTTTATCTACACAGATATCATAAGCTCTCTTTGATGTGTTCAGGAACCGCATGTTTGACCGGCATTGTGGCTCTGCAGTTGTTTAGCTTGTTCTGTAGTGCCGCAGGTGGGCGTCGGAGTTCGAAATTTGAATGTCAGTACCAACTTCACAGACAAACTAGGGAAGGCACGCAGGCGGGCGTTGGCGTTCGAAATTTGAATGTAGAAAACTACACATTATGGTCATAATGTGTAATTTTTCAGATAAGAAATGAGTTTTTACCAAGTAATTTAACATTATGCTGATCGTAACGTGCGGTTTTTGATACGTGTGTAGATAAAATACATAATAACACCTCTTTTACACACAGTGGGCTACAAACACGAATCGCACGTAGGTCATCCTAGCGTGAGCGAGCGAGACAGTAGTTGACAGGACGACCTCATGATATCAGAGTAAAAGAAGCTCTCGGACGTAGTGATGCGGCGCAATCTAGCCTACACGGGCGGCGGGAACCGTTTCTGTATCGTTCGACACTTCTCGTTTTAGAAGTGTCAAGCGGTAAAGGTAAAATAATCGTGTTGTATGTAGGTACTTCACTACCACTCATTCTGTGACAGGGCTTCGACCTTTTCGGGCCAGATCTTGAAATTGCCATTTGAGCAATTTAAAAACCATGATAAAGCGACTTTGTCGAAAAAGGGATATTACAATGTTCAAGATTACTTAAATGACGGGACTTCATGGGGTTAATCTGGCTCAACACAGACCTTGCTGTTAATAATTTTATCTACACAAGTATCATAAACCCTCTTTACTGCGTCCAAAAACCGCACGTTACGATCAGCATAATGTTAAACTACTTTGTTATGTTAATCGACCTCACCGTTATAAACCTAACGTGAACTTACCTATTTTCTCAGGCGATCCGGGCGATTTCAAATCCTCGATGGAGAGCACCACGAGAAAATACCACATCGACCCCGAGGAGAACGTGAACCGACTCCGACTCACGCTGCAAGGGAAAGCGAGAGCCAGCGTGATCAACCAGTTGGGGACAGCAAGACGTCCAGATCGGATCATGCAGACATTGGAGGAGCTCTACGGCCGACCAGAGCTGCTCATCGACAACTCCCTGACGATGCTGCATCAGATTCCGGCGCCCAGACGAGATGACACTAACTCTCTAACTGTCTTTGCCTCACAGGTGGAGAACGTGGTCTTCGGGCTGGAAGACCTGCACGCCGAGAAATGCCTGGAGAACCCTCTCCTGGTACGAGAGGTGGTGAGCAAGCTGCCCGACTACATGAAGTGCAACTGGGCTACGTCTGCGAGGCAGACAGCGAACCAGGGAGAACCAGAGCTCGTACGTCTGACACGCTTTCTGAAGGAAGCAGCGAGGGATATGGTAACATTTGTTCACCCACCAGGCCCGTCAATCACGCCCGTGGCCCCCGCTCTAGTGAAGACATACGGCGGCGCTAAGCCAGTCATCCCCCGTCTGCCGCGCGCCACAGCGCGCACCGCCCAGGTGCTTACCGCGGAAGAGGAGCGAAGACCTGCAGATCGCAGGACCTGTCTTTGCTGCGGTGGCAACGAGCACCCAATCAACAGATGCCGCAAGCTGTTGAACATGACCACCGATGCCCGCTGGGAGTGGGCCAGGTCAGAACGCCTGTGCTTCAAGTGCATGGAGTCCAGGCACCGCCGCAACGTATGCAGAGCCAAGGGATGTAACACGAACGGCTGCCGCCGTCCACACCACCCGCTGCTGCACGAGGGGAGCAGCCGCCAGGCCCAGGAGACGCCGACCGTGAGCACCGAGCCCGCCAACGATCAGGGAGCTGAAGCGGTAATGTCAATTGCGAACACTAACGACCATGCTGTGCTCTTAAAGGTTTGCAGAGTTGAAGTCACTGGGCCTGCGGGGAAGACGTTAACCTACGCGTTGCTGGACGAGGGATCGAGCGTCACCTTGATCAGCAAGGACCTCGCTGACGCTGTCGGTGCCACAGGAGACCTCGCGCCACTGAACCTGCGCGGGGTGAACGCAGTGCAGCCACACACGGACAGTCGACGAGTCACTGTCCAAATCAGAGGGGATCAGGAGCGCGCACACCACGAGATAGCGGCCCGAACCGTCCGCAACCTCGACCTGCGGCAACAGAGCGTGTCACGGGATGTGCTGCGCTACCGCCACCTGCGACATCTGGCAGACCACGGCTTCGAGAACGCGAAGCCCCAGATATTGATCGGTGCCGACCACTGGCACCTGATCGTATCACACCAGATGCGGACCGGCAAACGGAACGAGCCCGCCGCCTCCAAGACCGACCTAGGGTGGGTCGTCTACGGGACAGTGCCACGACTGCTGTTCCGCACTGACGAGGACGCCGTGCTGCACGTCCACGCGGCAGAACGCCGCTACAAGGATGTCGAGAGCCTTCACGAGCTGGTGAAGCAACACTTCGAGGTGGACGCGCTGGGTGTGTCTCTCCGTGTGAAGACATCGCCGGAACATCAGCGCGCCATTGATATCTTCAAAAAGATGGCCCGTCGAGTCGACGGCCTCTTCAAGGTTGGGCTGCCATGGCGCACGGACGACATCGTGCTGCCGTCGAACTACGCCGACGCTTTGAGGCGTCTACATGGGATCGAGAGGAAGATCGACCGCGACCCCCAATTTGAGGTCGAGTACACGCAGCAGATCTAGAACCTTTTGGACAAGGGGTACGCGAAGAGATGCGACGGGAGCGAGCAGCGAAGCCCCATACAATGGTTCCTGCCACACTTCGCGGTGAAGAACCCCAACAAGCCGGGCAAGGTACGCCTGGTCTTCGACGCTGCGCACCGCTCACACAACACCAGCTTGAACGATAAGCTGCTGATGGGCCCGGACTTGCTGCAATCGCTGCCGGGCATCCTCTTCCGCTTCAGAGAGAGGCCGATCGCCGTGACTGCCGACATCGCGGAGATGTTCCTGCGCATCAAGGTCCGGAGCCAGGACCAACCCGCGCAGCAGTTCCTCTGGAGAGGCGGCGACAGAACCCGTCCGCCTGACCACTACAAGATGACGTCGATGATCTTCGGCGCGAGCAGCTCACCATTCCTGGCACACAGTGTGCGCGATCAGAACGCGATCGACCACGCCAGCACGCACCCCAGGGCACTTCCACTGATCACCCGCAGTCATTACATGGATGATTTGGTCCACAGCTTTGACACCGCGGTGGAGGCCCAGAGAGCAGTCGACGAAGTCATCGCGGTACACGCCGGGGCCAGCTTCACCCTCAGAAGCTGGAACTCCAACTGCCCGCGCCTGCTGGACACCATCCCTAAGGAGCTACGAGCCCGGCGCCCTACAACCCTGGGCTCCAACGAGGTCAAGAACGAGAAGACCCTGGGGATGCTGTGGGACGCAACGAGCGACGCGCTGGGGTTCAACACCAACCTGGCCCGCGTCCCTGACCCAGTCCGGATGCAGCAGCGGGCACCGACCAAGCGAGAGGCACTGGCAACGGTCATGTCAATCTTTGACCCGCTGGGCCTACTCAGCAGCTACACCATCACGGCGAAGATCCTGCTGCAAGACCTGTGGCGCATCAGCATGGGCTGGGACGAGACCCTGCCATCGGCATACGCCGAACGCTTCGACCGCTGGCTGGGGGTACTGAACGACATGGCCCAACTGCGACTCCCACGCCGCTACAACGAAGAGGACACTGCAGAGCCAGAGCGACAGCTTCATGTCTTCGTGGACGCCAGTGAGCAAGCATACGCCGCAGCGGCGTACTGGCGCCTTGAGCACGCCGACGGCCGCATCACGATCGCTTTGGCCGCCGCCAAAGCAAAGGTGGCCCCACTGCGGCCCCAGACGATCCCGCGCCTTGAACTCCAGGCTGCAGTGATTGGCGTACGACTCGCAGACATGATCAAGCGAGAACACCACTGGCAGCCACAACGAGTCGTCTATTGGAGCGACTCCAGCACCGTGATCCAGTGGATTCGTACCGACGCACGGCGCTACACCCCATACGTAGCGCACCGGCTCGGCGAGATAGCTGAGGCGACCGTGCCCAACCAATGGAGATGGGTGCCAACCGAGCACAACGTGGCAGACGACGCGACGCGCCCGGAGAACATGCCACAAGGACCACACGACCGGTGGTTCATCGGCCCGGCCTTCCTCTACGAGCCTGAGGACGCCTGGCCCCGAGCATCGTACCACGAGCCAGAGGATGTCGAGGCAACGCACCACGCTTCCAACACGGGGGGAGCGGATGGCCTGCCGGATATCAGCCGCTTCTCATCATATGAGCGGTTAATTCGGGCCACTGCTACTATATTGGCTTTCATCGACAGATGCAAGAAGAAGACTGAGCGCCTGGAGCTGCGCCACCTCGAATGAGCAGAGCAGCTATGGGTGGCCAAGGCGCAGCGGGACAGCTTCGGGGAGGAGATCGCACGGCTACAAGCGGGCCGACCACTGCCAGCCTCCAGCCGTCTTCACAAGCTGGACCCGATGATGCAGGATGACCTGCTACGCGTGTGCGGGCGAATCAATGCCGCACGCGTACCGACAGAAGCCAAGCAGCCACTCATCATGGATGGACACCACCCGCTGACTCGGCTGATCGTGCTGAGGGAGCACGCCGCCGCCGGACACGCCGGCAACGAACGCGTGCTGAACGACCTGCAGCAACGCTACTGGATACTGCGCGCACGTCCCACTGTGCGTGCGGTGTCCCGATCCTGCGCACTCTGCCGAGTGCGCCGATCGACGCCCCGAGTCCCGCCGCTGGGGAACCTGCCACCGGCCCGCCTGGACTCCAACCGCCGGCCTTTCACGAACTGCGGGGTCGACTACTTCGGCCCGATGCTGGTAGCAGCCAAGCGCCGGCGAGAGAAGAGATGGGGCGCGCTCTTCACGTGCCTGACGACGCGAGCTGTCCACATCGAGCTGGTGGGCAGCCTCGACGTTGACGCAGCAATCATGGCCCTGAGGAGGATGGCTGCGCGCCGCGGATGGCCGCGCCAGATCTGGAGCGACAACGGGACCAACTTCCGAGGTTCTGACAACGAGCTACGAGCCGCCTACAAGGAGTGGGCGCCAGCACTGCGAGACTACGCGCACCTGCAGCGCGTGGACTGGCGCTTCATCCCACCCGGGGCGCCGAACATGGGAGGCGCCTGGGAGCGACTGGTGCGGTCCATCAAAACCGCCCTCAAAGCCACCCTGAACGAGCAGGTGCCTAAGGAGGAGGTGCTGCTGACTTTGCTGCTGGAGGCTGAGTACGCCGTGAACGCGCGCCCATTGACCCACGTGTCGGTGGACCCGGCGGACCCAGAGGCGCTGACGCCTAATCATTTCCTGATCGGGACATCGAGCGGCCTGCCCCAGACCGGCCCCTGCGACCCAGCTGATCGGCGCAAGTGGAGAGCAGCCCAAGGACTGGCTGACCAATTCTGGAGTAGATGGACCAGGGAATATCTTCCCACCCTGGTGCCACGCAGAAGCGCAGCGGATCTCCAACGACCACTGCGAGTGGGCGACCTCGTCGTCGTGGTGGACTCCGGGTTGCCGCGCAACACATGGCCGCGCGGCATCGTCGAGCGCATACACGTCGGCACGGACAACGACGTGCGCAGCGCCGACATACGAACAAAAGGCGGAGTCTTCACGCGACCTACCAGGAAACTCGCCGTCCTACGCGTGGAAGAGGAGGCTACGACGAGTCTGCGCCGGGGGGAGGATGTTACGGACAGCGAGCCCCGGCCAGCGCAACCGGCCGACTGACCGACTGGAAGTGCGAGCGAGATGGAGCAGCGCGCCGACAGGGACCGCATGCGTCGACTTTGAACTAGGAGTCACGATCCCTGCGACCAACACGGAGAGAACAATGGACCGACCGCTAGCCCCGAGTATAAATATAAGCTAGTTTTTAAGTCGATTTGTAGTGTTATTGCGACCACTGTCCAATAAAGACCTATCAAGGAGTGTAAACTTTCGTTTCACTTATACCACTACCAACATTTTGGTCCTTCGAACCGGATCAAAATGTTGGTAGTATAAGCTAGTTTTTAAGTCGATTTGTAGTGTTATTGCGACCACTGTCCAATAAACACCTATCAAGGAGTGTAAACTTTCGTTTCACTTATACCACTACCAACATTTTGGTCCTTCGAACCGGATCAAAATGTTGGTAGTGGTATAAGTGAAACGAAAGTTTACACTCCTTGATAGGTCTTTATTGGACAGTGGTCGCAATAACACTACAAATCGACTTAAAAACTAGCTTATATTTATACTCGGGGCTAGCGGTCGGTCCATTGTTCTCTCCGTGTTGGTCGCAGGGATCGTGACTCCTAGTTCAAAGTCGACGCATGCGGTCCCTGTCGGCGCGCTGCTCCATCTCGCTCGCACTTCCAGTCGGCTCGCTGTCCGTAACAATGTCAGAAATTAAAATCTGCCGACTGGTGTAAACATTTTAAGCTGCTAGCTTTTGGAGCCGGATTCGGTCAACTTCCAACCGAGATGCCAGATAATTACATATCAGACATGTTGCTCTGTTTCATAAAGATTCATCAATCACGATATGTCAACAAGGAGATAAAAAGAAATGTAGATTAGAGCAGGGATGTGGCTGCTCTTTGTGATCTTAAGAAGGATGGACGCATTCGGCCCGTTGCCGTGGGGAACGTAAGCGCTCTGTGCCAAAAATGGGCTGCTGTGCTCTGAGAGGCGATCTGGCTTCGCGGTTATTATAACCAATGTAGTTGGGGTTCGGTGTTGGGCTTTGGGGTATGAAGCAATGAGTGGGAACGCAATGAGTGATATCATCATTAAAGTGGACGTCAAGAGTGCCTTTAATAGAATTGAGCTGGCCGACATTTTGAGTAGGGTGAACACCATTTGTCCGTATTTTTTCGAATTCCTGCTTTAGTGCTTATGTGACCCTATGACCAATTTGTTTTTTAGCGGTAACTTGATGCAGTCGCAGGAGCGGGTACAGCAGAGTAACCCGTGGGTCATTTGCTCTTCAGTCTGGCTACCTGGCTATTCAGGGAGTTGTGTCTTTTTTGCGTTCGCCAGTTAATATTTGGTATCTGGATGATGGTACGATTAGTGGCAGTCCAGAGGCGCAGGGGGCAGGTCATTCTCGTTACCAAGAAAAGGAACGGACCTAAAATAGAACCCTGGGGGACACCAATATTCATATGGGTTCCAGTGGACTTACATCTGTTTATAACTACTTTTAGTACTGTTTCCATACGATAAGAATCCATTAATTTTAACGCATTATCCTTCACACCATAGTGTTGTAGTTAGAGCAAAAGAGTTTGATGGTCCACACAGTGAAAGGCCTTGGAAAAATCACAGAAAGTACCAACCGCAAACTGTGATCCTTCCCACGCACTATAAATGTGTTCTACTAGCGCTACTCCCGACAACCCGAATGATCGAGTCGGCAATGACCCTGCCTACGAATCCAAGGTTCCCGGGTACGAGTCCCGGTTGGGGCAAATATTTGTTTGATAAGTACGGATGTTTGTACCCAAGTCATGATTGTTTATCTATCTAAGTATAATATCTATCTTCATAAGTATGTGTATCGTTGTCTAGTACCCAAGATACAGGACATTCTTGTTTGGGGCTAGATCAATGTGTCAATAGTGTCCAAGGTATTATTATTATTATTATTATTACTCCGGCGATTGTTGTTGATCTGAATTCGAGCTGTTTTTTGTGGAGTAGCCCAGATACATTGGTACATGATCAGGTATCGTACCTGCATCTCCTGTGTGAGAAGCTAGCGTGAAATCCATTAGACCACGGAGCTCTTTATAGCTCTCGGATGTACTTATATGTATTGTAAATGTCTATATTACTTTACTATACGTCGTGCCACACGTTATGAGCGGTGGGTGGCCTTGATTGCGCAGTAGTCACTTTTCAATACCTGTACATATGCGCAGTAATTCCCGCCAACGTCGTCGCCCAGCGCTCTTAATTCGTGGCGCGAGGTATACTAAGTAGGAAAGCGAATACCGTTTCAATCGCCTTGATAATAGGTTGTTGCTCTTAGCACTACCCAGGAGAATGTGCGGGGTGAAGTATTTACTACGGACCGGACGTAAGAAACAGTCCACCGGCCCAAAATGATAACATCTTCTGTACTGACACATTTCCTGTACCACGAAGCACGCAGCGACAACCGTCGTTGGCCAACTGACAACATTATTGCGTACGAGAGAAAGGGACAAAGATAATAATTACTAGCTATCGCAATGTAACTCAGTAAAGGTCAGATTGTTTACATTCTTCATCTCGACAACTTGGCATTACTTCCACTTACTTCGGTCGATTCTGGCCTGCTCAGCTCAAAGGCTCAGATTGAGTGGTCCGCTGACCTCGGTTATACATTCGGGCTATGTCAGTATGGAGGGGACTGACAGCTGTGCCTTGTGGTAGAGGCATGCCTAAATTTTCATTGGTTTTGAACGTGAGCTCCATGGTCTAATGGGTTTCACGCTTGCTTCTCACACAGGAGATGCAGGTTCGAAACCTGACCATGTATCAATGAGGTAACTAATTTAGGGAAATATTAAACTTCACATCAAAAATACTGATTTGCATAGCAAATATACTGATTTTCACAGAAAATATCAGGGCAAAATACAGCGGTAGGTGAAGGGTAAATTTATCCTTCGAATTAGGTTGAATATGTAAGAACAACAAGAATACTTAAAAAGTTTTTTAGCTGATCCTTTTTTGCTGTGAAAATCAGTATTTTTGCTGTGCGATTAAATACTAGCCATTAATTTATCTTAAGTACATTATCGGACGTTCAGTGTTCCGGATGACAGGTTAAGATGAAGGTCCGGGCTGCTACCGCTACGTGGTAGTGTCGAATAACCCCTCCACCAACCCGCACTGAGCCAGCGTGGTGGAGTATGGCTTAACCTTACTCGTATCCGGGTAAAGGCATGTGCCCCTCGGTGGGCACACTAATGGGCTACATCTATGGGACTTAATACCAAGCCTTAAGGTTGAAAATAAAAAGGCAAATATATTGAATCTGTCAGATAAAGAGTAATATTGTTAGGGTTCCGTTGGCTTAGCACCCATAGGGTTCAGAACCCTATGAAATTAATGGCTAGTATTTAATCGCACAGCAAAAATACTGATTTTCACAGCAAAAAAGGATCAGCAAAAAATCTTTTTAAGTATTTTTGTTGTTCTTACATATTCAACCTAATACGAAGGATACATTTGCCCTTCACCTACCGCAGTATTTAGCCCTGATGTTTTCTGTGAAAATCAGTATATTTGCTATGCAAATCAGTATTTTGGATGTGAATTCCCTAAATTAGTTATCTCATTGGTACATGGTCAGGTTTCGAACCTGCATCTCCTGTGTGAGAAGCAAGCGTGAAATCCATTAGACCAAGCCTTAAGGTTGAAAATAAAAAGGCAAATATATTGAATCTGTCAGATAAAGAGTAATATTGTCAGGGTTCCGTTGGCTTGGCATCCATAGGGTTCCGAACCCTAAAATATTTTTCATACCTACAGCGCAACTGTAGATAGGTAGGTCGATACTCTATTTAAGCTCTATTTAATCCACTATAAAACTTTTTATTTCTGGTGACATTTTCATATTTCCGCGTTCACTGCACAGCCAAACGAAGCGATGGGCGAATATTTAATGGCCAATATATTCAGACAAAATGCCGCGAAAATGGCGGGTATCATGGCGGCAATCTGTCAGACGTCACATGCAGCGCGGGAAATAGCCTATTTGCAATGGTGAGTTATTGCAGCGTTGCTACAGCGAGTAAGCCCTCACGGCTGTGCAGACCGACGACGGCGGACCTTAGAATTTCAGCTTCAGCTTGCTATAAGAGGAAGGGAAATATTAAACTGCACATCAAAAATACTGATTTGCACAGAAAATATCAATGCAACAGTGAAGGGTAAAGGGGGTGAGCGTAGGTTGAACATGTAAGAACAACAAAAAATAAGTACACATACAATTTTTAAAAGATAAAAAGTGTTTTTGTTGATCCTTTTTTGCTTTGCAAATCAGTATCTTTGATGTTCGATTAAATACTAAAAATAAAAAAAGCTTCACCGACTTATAGAGGAGTAGTTCCCGTTTTGTCCATTTTCCAATTCGACCAATTCCCGAATTCGACCAATTTCGAAAACTTCCCAATTCGGCAATATTTCGGCTGTGAGTCAAACGAGTACCCACTTTACTTAACCAACCTTCTCAATGTGGTATAAGCGAATATGGTACAATATGAGGTCCTGTCAATGAACCCTGTTAGGGCACTGTAATGTCTTACAAACTAACTTATACCTAACACAGATTTTAACATGAAAACGATTAATAGGTAAAAAGATAACATTTAAATTTTATAACAATGAAATAAAGATTACTTTAGTATTTATTATTATATGTCGATCGGTGTGTGTGTGTGTGTGTTCGTGTGTGTGAGGGTGAATCTAGTCTTGTTGTTGTCTATTATCTCTATTCTATGGGGTTGTCGAATTGGGAAGTGATTGAATTGGGAAGTGGTTAAATTAGGAACTTGTCATTAAGAACCTTGTCATAATGGGAAGTGGTCGAAATGGACCATACCTTTTCCCACACGAGGTGGCGGAGACACCTGTGCACCCATGTTTAGCCAGAGCTAATCTATATGCAGACTGACAGGGGTGCCGCCCATCGTCGCCTCAGTTCTGCTGAAATTAGGCAATTCTTATTATAATTAAGTATGTATTTGTAATTTATAAATAATAATAAATACCTACTTGTTTATTCTTAACTAAATAAATAATAGTTTATTTAGGAATAAACAAGGCTTTATTATTATTATTTATAATTAAGTCACCTATATTTTTTGTTATAACCGTTTTTATTGAATAACGTTTTACAAAAAAACGAATAAAAAAGTATGGTATAGGAACGCAGCTATGAAGCTCGGGTTATTATTTTACGAGGCATTGTGTCGTAAAAATGCTACTACGTAGGCACCGTAGGTAAACCGAAAAGTTATGTGACAAGAAAAAACTTTACAAGATATTAATAATATTTATTTTACAATTTGACGTGATAACATCTTATAAATCGATAAACGCCTGCTGCACGCACGAAAAAGCATGACTCATTGTCACGTTCCGCCTGAGCCGAGCGTGCAAGCGAGAGCGCTGAACAAGCGATAGAGAGGCACGATCGGCCTAAGCGTTTCTTATGACGTTATCACGTAAAATTATCGTCCGTAAACCGACTTTACGAACAAACATTTTTTTTTGTACAGTCTCCTTCATTCTCTCTGCAGTTCCATTCGCCTAAACCACCTATTAAAACACTTCTGCCGGTCTTGATCCGGTAGGTCCGAAACTGCGACTTCTTAGGCGACCATGTCCTCTTCGGCACCTTCCCTTTTATGTTTTCCTTGATTGTCGGAAACAAAAACTCAATCAAGCTAGCTAGCAAGGAGCTAAATCAAGACTGTACGGTGGATGGGGCAAGGTGTCATCAAGAATTCCTCAAGAAACGCCTTTGTTCTGAGGGACGTATGTGACGAAGCGAAGTTCTGATGCAGACCGGTCTCCTCTCTCGCAGAGCTTGGAAAACTTGCGGCAATGCTACTGTTGTAAGGTACAGCCGGATTGTAAGGCCCACTTTTTTACAAATGCAAATAAACCCTTTATTTTGCCACCCTAAAGAAACAAAAGGTTTACAATTAATATTAGCTATGATTATTTCAAAATCCGAATAAATGTAGATTTTTGGAGCTATGACGATAAAAGGTATATTTTTTTACATTTTTAAAACCTCTATTTTGGGATTTACTAAACATGGTGTGAATAATAAGGCCCGTGCCGTTTATAGGCCGTTTGGGTCAAAAGTATATATCAAAGACCTCAAAGATTGTATAAAAATGAACATTGTCATATTCATGAGCTTCAAAACAGCAAACAGACACTAAAATCATCAATTTTTTGTTAGAAAAATACACTTTTCCACACTGTAGGAAAACAGCCCAGGTATTGAATTGGTGTTTCATGTATAAATGTTATGAATAAGATTTATTATATTTTACATTAAACTCATGCTAGAATTGAGTAACTATTTTCAAGGTTTTTTGATTTATAATTTTCCTACATTGGGCTTCATTACACATTGCTTTAGAAAGCCCATATTGTGGGTTACAAGGCCCTGGAAAATTCAGTACTGAAAAGTTTAGAATTAGTATTATTTTATTCTTAAATATTAATTTATTTATGGTATGAGGTAAAAAATTAAAAAGACAGATATCGTTATAAAAATTTAGTGTTCTTTTATTGAGAACTTACATTAACAAACAGTTAAGGGCCTTATCACACCACGAATTAAGAACTCTGGGCGACGTTGGCGGGAATTACCGCCCATATAAGTATGTACAGCTATTGGAAAGTTTGCCTTCGGCATATTACATAGCAGCGCGCGTTTGTAAACGGACGACGCAGTTTGTAAAATGCGGAATCAAACAAATTGCCTGCGACATATCCAACTAATATAATAAATGTGAATGTAGCGATGTTTAGATGTTGGATGTTTGAGTGAAAAACGGCAGAACGGATTTGAATAAAATTTGGCACAGAGATAGTTTATGGGCTAGATTTATATATATAGGATACTTTTTATCCGACTGCACCGGAAGGAGGGTAACGTTATCTCGGTAAATGATAATTCCTACGAACACGCAAATGAAGTTGCGGGCATCAGCAGTAGTTATGTCGCAGTTAGTTGGTTTAATCAGACACTTAACTAACTCTCTAGACTAGAAAGTTAATTAAATGCCGACGTTTAACCAAATCACTAGAGAGTTAGTTAAGTGTCTGATTTAACCAACCAACTGCGACAGATATATAAGATAATCCTTGCATTGTTTAGAGTAGAGTATATGTATAGTATTTAAGTCTCTGTAAAACTCGAAAAGTTCCGTAATCACGATCGATCATTAGTTTCGACTTCGAAAAAATCTTCACTACGAAGAAATATACACCATACTCTACTAAGCTACTTTTGTGAAAGCAACTGACATCGATACATCATGAAGTTGCACCTGAGAGCTTAAAAAAATACTTTAATGTTGTGGACATTCGCCTAGTAGCATATTACCGTTGGCATTGATTGGCCAACGGTTGGGGATCCGTTGGGATATAGTTAGTTAGTTTGCCCACCTAAAAGTGACGTTGGCCCAAATGAAATATATCATATGATTTCAGCATACAAATTACCCACAATGGGGCGACTGCAACTAGTCCTACCGTTGGATAAATAGTGTTGGCGTTTCCACATTTTAAGTAACGTAGGGCCAACAATCAATTATCATCATTGGACCACCTGCAAGAAACGCTACCGTTGGGTTAATACTGTTGGTAATTCCACATTTTTATCCGTAGGGCTATAAATGATGTTGTAGTTTCTACATTTTAAAAATAACGTAGGGCCAACAATCAATTACCAACAATGGACCATCTGCAAGGAATTCTACCGTTGGGTTAATACTGTTGGTGTTTCCACATTTATATACGTAGGGCCAACAACTTACCCAACCAGTTACTAAACTATCTCTTGTAAAAACAATCACATCCGATTTTTGCAGTCAAAAATTAATTCATCACTACCAGAAATGTGATAAAAATGTGAAAGCCCGAATTGGCTCTATTTAGAAATATACGTCGCGGTATAGAAGTCTTTTTGCGTACCGAGTATATAGCGTATTTTGTAAATAGTGTCTGACTGAAAGGTCATGCAGGGTCCTCCTATTGATAACTGTAATATACTAGGAGTTATTTTTAGTCCGTATAGCACACGAGCTGATGCCCGCTCACTGTGTAGGGACCCGGACATAGCAGGGAGGTCTGACTCCTGGGCATGGGTAATTCAATTTTTTTCCCCTCCAACAAAAAAAAAACATGCGGAGTCCCTCTCTACATTACGCGGTATAGCTGGAAGTGTCGAGCTGAGCTTAGGTAACGTGACGTGACAATGACAATCGACGTGAAGTCTATGGAGTGGCATGGAATGACATGCCATGGACATGCCGCGCCCATAGACTTCATGTCGATTGTCACGAGTACACGATGCATGCTTCTCTAGAAGCATTGGGTCCAAAGCGTTTTCCATAAATCTCTACTAAAGTCTCCTTTTTAAGAGAACTTTTTAACGAGTCATCATTTGCCAAGGATGTAAGCACCTTAAGGAATAATAACTATAAATTTAAAATTTTAAAAAATCCTATGACATAACTTTAGAAATACTGAGACGATATTGTTGATATTATATGTTGCAACAAAACATATCTAATATAATGAATAATAACCATCGCCGCGGTTAACTATGAAAAACTACATTAAAATCCGTCACAGGTTTGACCGCTTTTATAATACCTTGGACACTATTTACACACACTGATCTAGCCCCAAACTAGGAATCCCAGAATCCTGGGTACTAGACAACGATACACATACTTATATAGATAAATATTATACTTAGATAGATAAACAACCATGACTAGGGTACAAACATCCGTTCTTATCAAACAAAAATGTACCCCCACCGGGACTAGAACCCGGGACCCTTGGATTTGTAGACAGGGTCACTGCCGACTTTGCCATTCGGGTCGTCATTTTCATTCTGTTAACGTCATAACTTTCGAACTACTAAACCGATTTTAACAAAACATATCTAAGAACCATGGAAATATAATCTACCAGCCAATATCAAAAGACCGCATTTAAATCCGGCCACCCCTCTGACCGCTATTCTTCGATAACTTTCAAACTGAACCGATTTTAACAAAACATATCTAGCACCATCGCTGTAAAGTCTCCTAACTATAGGAAACCGCATTAAAGTCCGTCCACGCGTTTGATCACTATTCTTAGTTTATCTGATAACTTCCAAACTACAGCTCAGCAATCGACCGTTTTCATCCTAATTTATCCTTATTAGAGATAAGCTCGCCTTTGTACACTATTTTTATAAAATTTTGTTATCTGTGTATTATATGTGTGCAATAAAGAAATCATGAATCATCAACTACTAAACGATTGTAATAAAACATATCTAAAAACCATCGCAGGGAAGTCTTCTACCATTTACAGAAGCCCGCATTCAAATCCAGCCAACCGTTTCACCGCTAGGGTGCCACGTACAGACCTACAGACACACCGGTCGACAGAGGCTTCAATCTTATAGCACCCCTCTTTTGGTCTTCGGGGGTTAAAATGCCCCGAGACATATGAAATTAATCGTTTGGCGATTCCTTACGGCGTTTGCCAATCTAAAGGCATCGCAGGCGGAACCGCGGGCGAAAGCTAGACAAATGGCTCGACATATTTCAGCGGGTTGAAGGGAAATAGTCGCTAAGCAGTTGCAACAAGGGGGTTTTTGTTGATTGTAGGCAATGTTGTTTGGTTGAAATTGTTCACGAGTTGGAATTCTAGAGTATTTTCTATGAAATACGTGTATTGAATTGCATGTATTTTGGCTGCAAGTCTACAAGAATGGCAAATGAATAGGTACAATAGAGCCATACATATTATTTCACTTGATTTAACTCTCTAGACCGTTAATTTAATACCGACGTTTAACCAAGTCACTAAAATTCCGTCAGAAAAGTGACTGAACGAAACGTTTAACGAGTTGTCTAAACGTTCCTAGGCAAAAAGACATATACAATATAAATATTTTTTATGTGTACTTAAGTTTATGTTTTAAGTGTTTTAAGTATTTTTTGTTGTTCTTACATGTTCAACCTAACACGAAGCATAAAGGGGCCTTCGCTTAGCTCACCCCCTTTACCCTTCACCTAAGCTACCACAATGTTTTGCCCTGTTATAAGCTCCGTGACGCCATCTTGTTTTCCAACACGCCGGCTTTCGATAAGACAGATTGTTAAACGTTTTCGACGATGCTTTACTTAAATCAAAATGCTAATGACTTGGTTAAACTTCGGTATTTAATTAACAGTCTAGAGAGTTAAGTGTCTGATTTGACAAACCAACTGCGACATATACACGTGCTCGCTCGCGTAATCGCGTAAGCCCTAAACAGGGCGAAATATGATACTAAACCTAAGCTAGAAACCAACGAACAGGATGGGAATCAAACTTTCAAATTAGTTCCACTTAGAGGACGCTAAAAGTTTGAAGAGGCTTGAGTATAGAATCGTTTGTCAGGAGAATGGGGGTAAAAGCGGTTAAATCTGGTAGGGACTGAGTGCCTGATTATAATGCTACCACTGTTATTAGGTACAAGGTAATGCTTATTTATCGAGTTATTAATACAATTAGTTTCTAACCCCAAATCAGATAAAAGCGTTAACGCTACGTACAAATGGGCAATTGAAGACTAAAATGGTGGTGTAAAACCAGTCTGTGGTCTAACATGTCACGCAAAATCGATGAAACGGAACGTACAAAATCGTGAGTTTTCGTTCATTCAGTTTCTTCACGAGTTTTGTAAATGTTTGTTGTTGCGTTTCGTTTTGGAATATTCAATCCGAATCAGGGCACCCCACTTCCTAGGCAGTCCTTCCTAGGCAGTCTTATGGCGCGGAGGTGCGGAGGGGACCGCGTACTGCTGCTCAACGAGTGAGACGGAGCGGCCGAGGAGGCTGGTTGACCCGCAGCCCCGTAGTAGCCGGAGTTAAGGCGATTTCGAAATAATAATGCGAAAAAGGTCACTTTCGTAGCGTATAATTATGTAAACATAAACTCAAAAATGAGCTTAAAAAGTATTTTTTTCATGAACGCTGCATTACCTTTTCATGGGAGTGGTGTCAGGGGGATTAGGGGACCCCCTCCCCCCCCCCCACATCTCCTGCCAAACGATACTAGATCCCTACCACTCTTTCTGTTACAAAAATATTGCTCTCTATTAAAAAGTTTTGCGTAATCTTCCCCATTGCCCTGCTATAATAGGTGTAAACTACAGAAAAAAATACAATTCTTAGGTGAAAAAACACAACAGATAGGGATGTGAGTTTCTGATTCTTTTATTATCTGATATTAATCGAAATGCGATTTTCAATATTTTCAATAAAGTCATGACATACGATCACAACCCACATCAGTGACTGATGAGTGATGGATGACAGTCAGTTTAATGTTTTGCAGGGTTCCGTACCTTAAAAAAGGAAAAACGGAACCACTATAGGATCACTCGTTTGTCCGTCAATTCGAGACCGATTAAGTTGAAATTTGGTACACCTAAGTATGTTTGTGATCCAAACAAGTGTCACGTAAAATAATTTATTTTGCATTTGGGGGGCAAATCAGAAAAAAACAGACAAACTGTATCGTGTGACATGTCAAATGAAAGAAAGGGCTCTGTTGCGTGGATCTCTTTTTATCACGCTTTTATTAGCTTCACCTGTATGTTTGTTTGTTTGTATGTAACCGACTTCTTTGGACTCGATTTTGACCCACTTTAAACGGACAGATTCAATTCAAACTTTACTTATTAAGAATCAGCGACAATGTAATAATTTCATAAGTTTATCTCATTATCCTGATTAGGATCGCCAGGATTAATTAATTTCTCGTATTTGGGGGATTGACAAAACAGTCTACTAGCTTTCCGGCTCGAGCACTCGAACTAAAAAATGAAAAATAAATATAGTTTAAAAATACAATACACTCACAATAATAATAGTATTTTTTATTCATTATTGTTTTAAGGTTATATTAAAAAAAATAACTTTTTAGTTCCAAGTGCTTTAAAAGCGTGTTTTTTAGTTTTTTTAAACTATCATCATCATCATCATATATTAAGGGGTCTTGTCGTCCCCTGTCGTTGCAGCAACCTCCAGTACTCTCTGTCTAAACTATATTTTTTATAACTAAATACTTAGTTCTAAAGTTGTTTAAAATGGACTTAGAATGCCCCTCCCCCCTCCCTCTCATCTCCGAAACTACTGATCTTAAAATTCTGAAATAATACGTTTATAGGTCTAATAAGACGCAGGTAATAAAGTAACTTAAATATTGCAGGAAAATTAAGGTGATACGAAAAAAAAGGTTTTTTTTTAGAATCCATTTACTCCACTGTAAAGTAATCTATAGATTTGATTTTTGGGTTAACGTTTATTGAGTATTCGATAGACTTTAATTACGAAAAAACCTCTAAATTGTTTTATTTTTCCCTGTAATTCTGAAATCTTAACTAATTTCATTGCGGAATTTCATTCATAATGTGGATATTATGCGTTCGTAAACTCTCCTTGTTTTTTTTAAACAAAATAGCGTAGTTTATTTTTAAACAATTTTTATGTGGTTTGGCGCTACGCTATTTTAGTTTGAGACGAGCGCATTATTTGCGCTCTCTTTCCTTTCTAATGTGGAAGTAAGGAACGCTGTCACTTTCGTTTACATTTATATTCCTTTTATTGATATTTTACGTATCACCTTAATGAGAAATGTACAGTTTAAACATGGGGGCACAATAAAACCAATCCATTTTTTTTGTGCGGTGCTACGGAATCTTTCGTGTTCGAGTGCGACTCGCATTTGGCCGGATTTTTAACACGATCCTAGATCGATGTAAAAATATACTAGTCGTGTCGTGAATCGATATGTCGTAACCATATTGTAGAATTGACCATATTATCATGAAATGGCCAACCAAGGTTGAATTAGAACTTTCATTGAACGAAGGAATATTTTAGGGCAAAACACTGCGGTAGCTTAGGTAGCTAGCGTTAGGTCGACATGTATGACACAAAAACATTAGGTAGTACTGAATAGAAATGCTTTTAAAAATACATGTTTCGACAATTTCAACCCTTACTGACCATTTCATGAAATGGTTGGCCAATTCATGAAATGATCAATTCTATGATATGTCAGTCCACACGCCTTGACTTTTCGCCAGTGAGCGTTTTGCGGGGTGTTTTAATGAAAAGATTGTTACTGTGACTAGCTGTAAAAATATCAATAATCTTTAATATTTATGATAAACAATTGTGTTGTTTCTTGTCTTGACCACTAGAAGCTCTTATCCAACCTAATTTTTCTTATTGGAAAGTAGCTTTTCATCCTGTTTGCTAGAATAGATACCTATTTCGTTAAATTAAATAAAAACATGTGTATTTGTTATGTAAGCTTTAGTATGTATTGTCCATATTATATAGATATTTAATATGCTATGTTGTATGAGTGGGTCAAGCCAAATCTCACGTATTCCCCCCCCCATAAGTAAATAATGGTTTCTTGACTAAAATAGGTATGTCAAAAAGTATAGTACTTTCCATTTGTATTTATTGTACTAGACTACGATCTCATAAATCCTAAATACCAATCTTAAATGAAAATAATGAAACACCTTAAGTTTTATCTATAAATTAAAACTTGAAGATTTCAGAAGTCAGAAAATCGTCAAAAGCACTTCACTTTATTATTGGACGCCCCCTTTGTTGGTATACATACTATTTGTTTGTATATTTATACTAAAGGAAATTATAGAAATGACTTCTCCAATACACGAACTCCACTGCCCATACAAAAGGTTTCTGCCCGCATTAATTCCGTCTCGCTTACTTCCATTAGTAGTATAAACTTGCCTATATCTGTCTCTTTCACTCACATTACTAGAGAGCACCCTTGCGTGTGTGGGTAGCGCCCTTTGATGTAATATGAGATCCTGTGAAAGGTCCTTTTCTGTGTGAGTGGTAAGCAGGTATTGCTGGGGGGTGACCTGGGTGGTTGATTTTCCCTGATTTTTGGGAATTTTTTGACGTTTTGTGGGCGGTCATTGCAGACGCTGAACGTCGTTGGTTAAAGTAAAGGAGAAATGATGTGCTGGCTTTAATACTGATGTTGTGTGAAAAAAAAAAGTATAAAATATTTACAATGATCCCTTGATTTACTCTTGAAATGGAGACAACCAGACTATTAATTAATGGAGAAAACCTTTGTCGGTTTTGTAATAAAGATGTGTCTATGAATAAAGGCGACAAAGGTTTTCTCCAGGTGCCCGTCTCCGGTATACAATGACCGCTCAGTGACAATAACGCGACAACAACGCTCAACTTTACTTATCTTCTACCTGACGTTTGGTGATGCCTTTGTCTTTGATTCATAACTAATTTCCATTTGCAATAACCTCTATTTCTGCCATTAATTACCCAAAAAAATATTCTCCAAATACCAAATAATGGATACCTAAAATTGACCGTCACCGTCAAGTCATTGTGTCTGAGCGGTCATTGTGTTAGCAGAATTGGACCCCTGTTAATTCCCCTCAACACACAACCCCACAATATTGACTCAGCTGATATTTGCACGGGGCACGCGCATGAAACAAAGGAAGTTGCTATTCGAATTGAATGAGAAATACTAAAAATGAGTAATCAATTAATAAATCATTAATCAAAAATTTATAAATGTACAGCAAGAATCATTTGGGCCGGCCGGCCTACATGCTATATTAAAGTTCAGCCTGCTAATATGTTTATTTTTATTCTTACTAGCATCGTAGAGAAAATTGGCAATGTCATGCCGTTAATTGTGCTCCAATTGGCGGAGTAAAGCCTTTGTACAGGTCGCGCGTAGTTTCTCAGTATTTGAGTGCCGCGTGGTGGGGGTAGCCTCTCTGCCTCTCACCCTGTGTGAGAAAAAGAGTTGCTCTCAGATACAGCGGATCTGGGCGCGAGCCGTACCTCGATGGATACAACCTCTCACCGCGTGAATCTCGTCGGTCGTGGAAGATCCTTAGCGGAACGTCAATCCATCTTGTTTTAAGTAATTCCATCAGTCGGGCATATTACGCAGATGATCGATATATTCATTTCTTTTGATATTTTCCCTGAATGTGGCCTGGGCCTTAATGTCAAAATTCACGGCTCACACATACAAAAATGTAACAGATGCGATCAAATGCGCGGTAAACGCGCGTCGCGCTATATTATGCTTATGCTACGGATGCTGGTATGTGTATGTCGCCTACGTAAGTATACTACAAACAACCTACAAACATATACTTATAATTATCCGGCCTGGAGGGATCAAAACAATCATAACCAATTCAGGGAAAAATTACAGGTAAAAAGCAAATCCTACGCTGGCAGCCCCATCGCACAACGCCAGTCGCCAAACAAAATTCCTGCCCCCTTCAGTTGATTTCCGATCCCCGTGGCGTCGCTGCGTCGGCTCCGTACGAATGCAGTGTTTTTGAGAAAAATCGAGTGAATATTCTGTGTTTTGTGCCAGGACCTTGTACTGTGGATTTAAAAACAAACGTTTGGTCAAGTGATATTGATACATTTTACCGCCATTTGGTAAGTTTGACACTTCTATTTTGTATTTTTTTCTGTAATATTGTTTCTTTTCTTGCGGCCAGGATTTGATTTTGTAAATTAGTTTTTTGGCGTTAGATAAACTGAAATTGTGTTAAAATCTTACTAATGCTGTTTGTTTCGTAACGTCGAATGTAAAACAAAGCTACTCAACCAGTTTGTGAAGACCAATAAATACCTACGAACTCGATTCAAGAGCTTTCAATTATTGAAGCCGCAATGAATTGTAGATTATTTGAACAAGCTTCCGAGTAGGTACAAGATGCCGCATTTTGTGGGGCCTGTTTCCAGTTTATTTGAGGAATTTCTCTTCGATTAAGGACTTTCAAGAGCCACCATTGAACCCTGAGGGTCTAGTAATACCATCTTAGAAACAATTAAACTTTCCTATTATTATTAAACACGAAGTTCACATTTCTTATGGATACCTAGGTAGGAACCTTTACCTAGCTCTTTATAATTCTGATGTGTGATTTTTCGGTGCATTTCTCAGTCTGTTTTAGACAAACTAATGCCATTAGTCCTTACCAACTTAAAGACAATCCTAGGGTCCTTCTAAGTTAGCGATTGTCCCAAAATCTAACTTCTTTTGTTACAGCTTATCGAAAATGTCAGTGTTTATGATTATTCAATCTGCTTTAAACATTATGTCATAGTGCCTTGGAAACAATTCATAAGTTGGCGGCGCACATTGAAACTGATTTATAGGTATATGAATAAAGACTCGTTTACCAGTAAAATTATCCACTCGATTCGTGGTGGTTGGAATTTTGGTGACATCCATATCAAAAGAAAGTTCATAACAGCGTCACACATTGTTCTGTGCTCACACTGCAACGGAACATACGTCAGCGCTGCCGCAGAACACTGCGAAAATTGTGTATTTTTATGTAACTCAATGGTTTTTTAGTTATTTCTTTGAAACCACTGATTATTTCTGAATTTCAAATAAACAGTCTTAAAATATTTTGAATACCTATTTTTTGACGCTAGAACCATATCAATATTCTTTTTAGACCCCAAGAAATAATCTGCGTGAACTTGGCACTCGACATTAAAATAAATGCATTTTTTGTTGTGTTTTTCGCAAGATATGTAGTGGATGTAAAAAGTATGGTGTAAAAAATAATCTTAACCCCCGAAATTAAAAAAAACAAGTTTTTTCCTAAGTTTGTTTTTGGTTTATTATACTTAAGAAAATTGAAATAAAAATCTCCACTTCATATCTATCTTACTATAAACACAAAAACATTGTTTTTAAATGCCGCGTGCCAAGTTTACACGGCTCCAAAATAGCAAGTTGTAGGTAAAAAAAAAAAAACTTATTTTTGTCTCATTGACATATGATAATTTCAAACACACACCCACATTGAAGAAAACTTATGCCTTCATAACATATAACGTTTTGAGATTTGGGAAGTGTCTTCTTTAGGAGGACTAGCACTTCAAAACATTGACATTTAACACTGCTGTCAAATGTCAATCTTTTGAAGTGCTTAGTCAATCAATACCCAGCGCCTTAAACAAACATACGACATGTATTTGGCCTATCTGGTAATCTAACATACAGGCTATCTAACTACCAACATTGCTTCTGGCCCCACACTAGGATAAGCAGCCTGTGTCGCGACTACCTGTCGCGACGACGTCACGAACATTAAACTGCCGGGATTCGAACTCGCGACCTCTCGCCTGTGAGGCTGGCTCCCGGCCTTTACGCTAGAGCGACCTGAGGGCTTTGACAGCCTGTAACTTAAGCCCAGATGCACAACCCCAACTCAAAGTTTGAGCACTCACAGTTGCGCTGTCCCTGTCGCTGGTTCGGTAAACGGTGATACGTAAAAGCGGGAATACGAATGTAAACGAAAGAGACAGAGTTAATTACTAGCACCAAGAAAAAAAGGGAGCGCGAACAACGCGCTCGACACATAAAAAAATAAAAAAATACGCTATTTTATCGGAAATATTTTCAAGTTGAGTTTACGAATACATAATATTCGTAAACTCAACTTGTTTTTTTTAATGCGATTCCGCAATTAAATAAGTTAGGATTTCAGAATTACAGGAAAACATTAAACAATTTAGAGGTCAAAGTCAAAATTATTTATTACTGTAGATATTTACATATACTTAGCAAACGTCATTATTTTCGTCATTAAATTCTATCGAGAAAGTTTCATCCAATCGCGTTTCCTTCGGTGAGAAACTTAATAAAATACGAGAACAATTTAAATGACCACCAAAGTATTTTTTCCAACCAAAAGTTGCAGAAAATATCAGGGCAAAATACTGCGGTAGCTTAGGTGAAGGGTAAAGGTGGTGAGCGTAGCGAAGCCCCCTTTATCCTTCGTGTTAGGTTGAACATGTAAGAACAACAAAAAATACTTAAAACATAAACTTAAGGACACAAAACATAAAAAGAAGTTTGGTGATCATTTATCTAAACACAATTTGGTGGTCATTTAACCATTCTGGCAGTCGTAAAATAGGTGCATTTTTGGTAATCGTTTAAACACAAGCCATAAAATACTCAATGTATCACCACGTTAATAACTTAAAAAACCGACTTCAAGTTCAAGCCCTCTTCCTCCGTGGTCGTGATGCGAAGGGAAACACAAACCAAAAGGTCACCTTCGTGTATTTTTTTTTATTCAAGAAGCGCTGAATATATATTTAGAATTTTTATTGATAAAAAAAAATATTTTCAAAATTCACAATTGATAGAACACCCGCGCGTAACAAACATATAAAAAACTGTCGAAATGAGAACCTCCTCCTCCTTTTTTATGTCGGTTAAAAAATGAAATCCGTTTACAGTGAAGTAAATGAATAAAAAAAAAAAAACTTTTTCTTAAAATGACTTAAGCAACCCAGTGTGTTCAGCCATAATCTCAGAAGAACGAAACTCTGCTTTACTCTGTGGCCATAATATTCGCGCCGCACACGGACCACAAATAACGCCGTCGCGGACTGGCGCCGAATAAAGCTAAAAAGTGCCTGGATCGAGGAAAATACAGGAATCGCCAACTTGTAATCTTGGCGCTATGTTCATCGAACAGGTAATTAACTATTAAAAATAGTACTTGGCCAGCAATAAACGGTTTTTCCGACTTCTGGGCTAAAAATAGCACCTTCGCCGCTTGATTTTGGGTAATGCTATTCCTAACTCATTCGAAAAGGCTTTTTTCCGAACCTCGCTACGACCCTCGCCTGCTTAAAATAATATCTTTGTGAACTCGTGGGAAATGTACTATATTGTCGAGCAGGCCGCAGCCTCGACAAATCGCGCGCGGAATTCGAAAAAAAAAAAACCTGCACGCGTTACTTTTAGAAAAAATTGTTGTGGTTGTTTGTGGTCCGTGTGCGACGAGCCTAAGCCTTCGATACCTGGACGCTACGAGGAAACCTACCGTTCCTAAGAGGATTAAATTTCTTGAAATAACCTTGTTAGCGAAAGTTGCTGGTTCTACTTTCGAAGAAAAGTACTTAAAACATGTTTGTTATGTATTATTTTAAGTGTGTTTTATATTTGAGTATACATTACGGTATCTGATGGTTAGGGTGCCGAACGGGATTCTATTAGGTACTAAGCCTTCGCAGTCCGTGATAAGCATAAAGGTGTCTTTCTAAGTAGTATACCTATGTAGTTAATAGGTATTATGGGAAAATAACCCGTTCAATTTTGCCACAGTCTCCCTTTGCCACAAAAAGAAAACCTACTTTAAAGGTTGCACTCAAGCCGCGCTATAAAAGTAATAAATAAAAATTTATTTTGTGACAGTATTGCCACACTTATGATTTTTAGGTCGTTTTTTGTACAAACTTAACCGTACTTTGGCTAACGTGGTAAAAGAAACCATGCTTCTCAACGCTGGTCCAATGAAGAGAAGTACTTTGGCTAACGTGGTAAAAGAAACCATGCTTCTCAACGCTGGTCCAATGAAGAGAAGTACTTTGGCTAACGTGGTAAAAGAAACCATGCTTCTCAACGCTGGTCCAATGAAGAGAAGTACTTTGGCTAACGTGGTAAAAGAAACCATGCTTCTCAACGCTGGTCCAATGAAGAGAAGTACTTTGGCTAACGTGGTAAAAGAAACCATGCTTCTCAACGCTGGTCCAATGAAGAGAAGTACTTTGGCTAACGTGGTAAAAGAAACCATGCTTCTCAACGCTGGTCCAATGAAGAGAAGTACTTTGGCTAACGTGGTAAAAGAAACCATGCTTCTCAACGCTGGTCCAATGAAGAGAAGTACTTTGGCTAACGTGGTAAAAGAAACCATGCTTCTCAACGCTGGTCCAATGAAGAGAAGTACTTTGGCTAACGTGGTAAAAGAAACCATGCTTCTCAACGCTGGTCCAATGAAGAGAAGTACTTTGGCTAACGTGGTAAAAGAAACCATGCTTCTCAACGCTGGTCCAATGAAGAGAAGTACTTTGGCTAACGTGGTAAAAGAAACCATGCTTCTCAACGCTGGTCCAATGAAGAGAAGTACTTTGGCTAACGTGGTAAAAGAAACCATGCTTCTCAACGCTGGTCCAATGAAGAGAAGAGGCAATATTGTATTGTAAGTTTGCTAAGTAGGAAAATATATTTAAATATCTACATAATAGTAGTTTATGTGACTGCTGCATAATGGAGGGCATTAATACTCGAGAGTGGGTTTATGAAACGTGCCGAGAGCGAGTTTCATAATAATATCACTCGAGAGTTTTAATGCCTAATTATGTACAGTTACATACACTAGTTTATCTACACACATATCATAAGCTCTCTTTGATGTGTTCAGGAACCGCATGTTTGACCGGCATTGTGGCTCTGCAGTTGTTTAGCTTGTTCTGTAGCACCAACTTCGGGCCTCGGCGTTCGAAATTTGAATGTCAGTACCAACTTCACAGACAAACTAGCGACGGCACGCGGGTGGGCGTCGGCGTTCGAAATTTGAATGTCATTATATGTAGAAAAACTACACATAATAATGACCATTATGTGTAGTTTTCCAGATAAGGTCAATCAAATTAGATAATTGATCATCAAAAATAAACAACAATCAATAACATTTATTCAAGGAAATTGAACTCTCTCATTTGACATAGAAACACCTCATATCCACACACATATTACATACCGTCTCTCTCTCTCTCACACACACACACACACACACATAAACACATACCTTATTATATATAATGTAAAATTACCTTTTATACATATGTTTTATGATCTAAAAATCCTCATCATAATTTATAAAGGATATGTTTCGTAATTGGCATTATCCATTTATATCAGTGTTATTTTTATCGAATTAATTACTTATGCTGTGAAACATCAACTAACAAATAAATAAATAAATAAATACGAAACGAGTAGTTTAACATAATGCTGATCGTAACGTGCGGTTTTTGAACGCAGTAAAGAGGGTTTATGATACGTGTTTAGATAAATACATTTTGAATTGGACTTTGGCATCAAAATGAAAAATTATGAATTTTAATAAACAAATGTTTCGGATTTCACTTCAAAAGCTGTAAGTCCCAGCTACTATCGCTACTTGGTAGTAAGTAATAGTCATAAAACCCCTCCATCAACCCGCACTGAGCCAGCGTGATCTCGCTCGAATCCGGGTAAAGGCCTGTGCCCCTAGATGGGGTCTACATCCATAAAAAATATATATTATCTAATTTTAAATATTTGTTATATTTAGGAGACGCCAAAAAGTGTGGTAAAAGGGGGCTGTGGCAAAAGTGGCATTACCCAGGATCTTTTGAGAAAGGGTCCGGATGCAAAATCGACAACTTAAATTTGACAAACACTCAGTCTTGTTGTCACTGGGGAAATGTCGCTACAGTATGAAATAAAGCGACACTTAATTTGACCAGCAGTTTGTGAGTTCGGCCACGGTTCGGCAACTCGCTGTTAATAATTTTGTAATTGTTTATTCCGGCTTACTGACCGAACGTGCGAAGCGACTCCGTTTCAGGATTGGGCAAAAATGCTTTCGTATATTTGTCCGGATGTGTGTCCGGATGTTCTCCTCTACAGGCCTCATTTCTCAATTGATTCTCGTGAATTTTTGTGAGCAGGTTCGATAATTGAACAAAATTCTTTTGTCGATTCAGTTTTTGGAAATTTTTCAAAATGGCGGAGATGTGGGGCTTTCAAATTTATTAATTAATACTACTTTAACTAAAAAGAATTATAGTGACCGTGACATAATAACAGCTGTATAGTTTCAGTGTAAAGTAAGACCGCAAAGTGTAGTTTACAAAATGGGAAATTACATCTTTGTGCCTCTTGCGCTCCAGACTACTAGAGGTTTGGGGGACACAAGGGAAAATATTTGTTAATGATCTGGGGCGCCGCCTAAGGATTTCGATAGAGGTTTCGACTACCGCTCTGGGGCATTTCTGATGCAAAGGATCTCCCTGGCTGTGCAGCGGGGAAATGCTGCTTTGGCGTCTTTTATCTTTTCTTCTTCCCGCTTGGGGACGCGCAGGCGCGCCTTCACCTTGGGCCTTTGCGCGCGAAGGTTCAGCCAGTCCGGGAACCTGCCGGGCGGTGGCTCCTGGGCCAACTCGTCCGCGTAGCGTCATGGGAACCTTAGCCTCGGAAATGTCCCGGGATGGTTTATTCGCGTAGTTGTTTCTTTTTGTGTTTTTATTTATTTTTAATTCATATATGTATAAGAATAATGCCAACATTAAATAGTAGGAAGGAGGTTTACAAAGTTATTGGTTCAGCCACTTTCATACTCATAATAATAATAATACCTTGGACACTATTTACATGCATTGATCTCGCCCCAAACTAGGATTCCCTGTATCTTGGGTATTAGACAACGACACACATACTTATATAGATAAATATTATACTTAGATACCCGTAAATCCAGTTATTCCCTGACAAAATTTACTGAATTGCGCGACAAACAGAGCGCGACTAGAACGACTTGATTTGTATGACAAATATACTGAATTGCGTTTCTATAAATCTGAAAATTACAACTTGAAATTCATAATTTGAGTAATATAAAATGTAAAACGAGCGTGGGATTTCGTTGTAGGTACTATAGATATTACCCTAACACGAATGACAAATGGGGCTTCGCTTCGCTTTATCGCTTCTTATTATTCGCTTCAACTACTTTTCGCCACTCTTTATTAGGGTTCCGTACCCGAAAGGTGCCAACGGGACCCTATTACTAAGCCTCCGCTGTCCGTCTGTCTGTCCGTCCGTCCGTCCGTCACCGGGCTCTATCGGATCAACCGAAATAGGTGAAAGCTGAAATTTTTACAGAATTTGCATTTCTGTTGCCGCAACGGTAACAAATAATGAAACATACCGATTTTCAAGAATTAAAAGAAGTACCCATAGAAGAAATTATAGGTATAGCCATTTTCTTAGCCATTTTGTTTTATTTGTTTATCGGTGAAAAATTTGAATCTCCCGATCTTATCGGAAAAGATTTTTAATCGCAGGTATTGAGTTTGTGTGTTTAGTTATTTGTCATTATATGATTAATAATTGCTGATTCGAATTTTCATAAATAATATATTTTTTTTATCATATTTGATTTTATATCTGTAAATAAGTTACTTAATTTCTATCCACTTCCGGTTTCAATGAGCAAAGAGTTAAACATAAACATAAACATAACTTTATTTAGGAAAAAGATATACAATTACAATGTTCACTACTCCCTAAAAAAGGGCAAGCCCTGTGGCATCGGATGAGTAGTTACTTCCCAATAAGTGGCACAATTTAACAATATTATCTTTTGCGTAGATATTTGATAAATTACAATAAAAATTTTTAAGACATAGTTATTATTATTTTCGTTATTAGTTTCGTTAACCTGAGTACATAGTTTAATACTTGCATACTACATACAAAAAACTATTTTTTAGTGTTTCGATGTAAAGTAGTCCTACCAAGTATTTAATATTTTATCATTAAAAATTAAATAGCTATATGTACTCGTACAAGAGACTGTCGCTTTACGTTTTTCCGTGTACCTATAGGTGCAATGGTATGGAACCCTTCGTGTGCGGGTCCGATGTCATACTCGCACTTGACCGTTTATATTAATCTGTGTCCTGTGTCGTTTCATTGTTGGCTAAGCCATTCAGTATTTTTTTCGCGCGATTCAGTAATTTTGTCGCGCAATACGGTATTTGACTGCTAGTCAAAACATATACTGTTTAGGAACTTTCAAAACGGTAATTTTGTTCACGAGTTCTAAGAGCTTGTGCTATTATCCATATTAAAAATATATATTTATTCTACACATTTAAGGAATCTCACAGAATACAGTATTTGACTGCTAGTCAAAATTTATACTTTTTAGGAACTGTCAAAACGGTAATATTGTTCACGATTTCTATGAAATTCTAGCATGTGACTGAATGCTGTTGTTGTTGTTGACAAATGCTGTATTTTTAACTCAAAATTGAGTTTATAAAATATAACTGCTGGAAATATACAATTCTGATATTTTCAGACGTTTGTTGAAATAGGTTCAGCTTGAGACATGTTTCTAGATAGATATATTGGACGAACAAATTGATGTTACCTTACCATTAAGATTTCTGTGCAATAAAGAGTGGCTAGTATTTAATCGCACATCAAAAATACTAATTTTCACAGCAAAAAAGGACCAACCTTATACGAAGGATAAAGGGGGCTTATCTTCGCTCACCCCCTTTACCCTTCACCTAAGCTACCGCAGTATTTTGCCCTGATATTTGCTGTGAAAATCAGTATTATTGATGTGCAGTTTAATATTTCCCATAAAGAATATGAATACGAAATACCGTGTTCAGTATTTGTTTCGCTCGCTTTATTACTCCGAAAAGGCGCATATCAATATTATCTATCAACAAAGTAAACACAAGTTTAATGTCAACATGAAGTGTCGAATAATCGATAGAACGTGGGAAATCAAATATTGTTCCACATGCGCAAGATAATGTCGTCGTTTGGCTTTCCAAGAATATTTGAGTGACAGTTTCTATGTCATGTCAACTTTTAAATAGGTAGCTCTGGCACTTTGCGTCATCATTAGAAATGGGTAATCCGATTTTATATGGGTGATATACCTCGTCCGCGCAAAGGTCCCCGTTACTCCAGGCGGAAAGACCCGCAGTGTGAGAGGGACGGAATCGGGAAAAAATGTCATAGCGTAGCGCTGAAGCATAGAAAAATTAAAAAAAAAAAAACTGAATCGACAAAAAAAAACCATTTAATTATCCAACCTGTAAATTCTATAAGTGAGTATACTTTACTTTGTAATTAATTGTATTTTAGTGTATAGTAATATTTCACGCTGTTGACTCTCCATGAATTTATAAATAAATAAATTAACACGATCAGGGGCCCAATTGGCCATATAAAAATTCAAAGGTACCAAACTGAGAAAACCATTTCGAGATGATTGTGTTCCTAACTAAATCCCGTTATTCTAATCAAAAAATTTACAGGATTACTGAAATATCCGTAAAAAACATAATGTACTCCATTTGTCCTCTAAGGCGTAGTTTGAAACTCCCTTCGCTGTTAAGTTGGCTGTTCTGTAAAACTGTCAAGTATCAACAGTTTTACAGACGATAACGCAGAGGTCAGTCGGAACGTAAGCAAATATTGATATTATAGTTTTTTAGTTTTATAATCGAAAACAACCAGCCTCAAGTACAACCGTTCCAAAACTGTGAGCAAGTGACGTCACTAGGGGTGTTACTAAAAAATTATAAAAAATAATAAAAAGACATCAATTACCCGAAATATTTAAATGAGTCTCTTAAAATTGCCTTCTCTCTTCTCTCTCTTAAAATTAATTAATTGCTTGCAAATATACGATTCCGATGTGAAGAGACTTTTTTGAGAGGTCGCGATTTTCAACCTTATAACCAACCAAAGTCAATCGAGGGGTTAATAAACTTTTTTTCAACCTAGTCAACCAATCGAGCCAAAGTAAATACCTTCAAATTGCTTTAACTAAGCCCACCTTTTAGGTAAAATAAAAACCTACCTGTAAGTGTAATGCCAAATGAAATTCGTCTCCAGCCTCTTCCTACAAAAGCTCTAGCTTAAAGTTTCGAAAGCTCTTTCAGCTACAAAATCGATATCTAATTTAAACTGAGTTTAATTAATTTTGTTGAAACAAGCGAAGACACAAATAGGTTCACGAAACTGGAATATTTCCGATTGAAACATAACATTACATCGGTCAGAACCAGTCCATACATAGTACTAGAAAAAAACTCGCGTTTTGTTGGACTCGCGCACGCATGTTTCCGTACCAAAAAACTGGAGTGCCCATAATTGTCTATATTTAAACCATAAATTTCTCGTTATTTCCGACTCTCACGTGACCATTTTTATTTTTTTCCCCCTGTCTTATTACCCATATATTCTTATTTTCACAATATTTATCCTAAAGCTCTGTACCAAGTTTCTCTCTTTGTAGATAAGGTTGGAAATGAGTTGGATTTAATTTTCGCGTTTTCGCTTTCCCGTCTAGAAGTTTGGCGACAGATGTGCTGCGGCTGCATTTTAAAGTTCCTCTGGTTTTTGCCATGACAGGAGAGAATCTGGTATGCTTGTTAAAATGTAGGGTCGTAATAGTTATTGGGTGCAGACACGACCTTGTTCGTATTGACTCTATCTAGTCTTTATAAAATAACGGATCCACGGTAGGAGAGAGGGCTAGGGGGCTCAAGCCCCCCCTAAAAGTATCGATGTTGTTCCGTGACAAAACTATGAGCCTATAATTATAGGTCGTTAGGTAACTTATCTAAGTTTCATTTGTCATCAAGTATTCCTAACTTTATACGTTCAGTATTAAGTTTTACAGCAATATTCCAAAAAAAAAAATTTTTTTTTCTCTTATACTACTTACGAATAAAATTGCACTACAATCTGCTACTGACGATCTTCTTCTTCGCGTGGAAACTTCTAGGGAGAATCAAAGTAGATCCTTCCAGTCAGTCAGAGTCAGCCACCGTGATGGCTTTGTCGTTAGCCGGCGTGTGTGCAGGAAGTCGGACTCAGCGGGCACGATAGTAGGTGGCCGGGCTTCAATCAGGGCTTATGTGGCTTTGTGTGGATTGCTCCACCTAACACCTTGCAAACTCCACATTGCAAAACCTATGCCTTGCGGGGCAGATGTCTCAGCGAGAGGGTTTGTTGTGGCCAGAAAGCTTCTTCTGGATTTAAGACGAGGTTTTGCTGGCTCCTGATTAAACAGAGGGGGGCGAGAGTCGTTGCATTGTTTCCCCCTCTCGAACATGGAGGCCACCCCACGGAGAGCAGAAGGCGGTGCAGCATATCCGTGTGGGTTGGCTTGAGACAACCCGTGATTAGGCGGCAGGTCCCGTTTAGCGCCACGTCCACCTTCTTGGAGTGCGGGGAGTTGCTCCACACTAGGGCAGCATACTCCGCCGCTGAGTAACAGACAGCCAAGGCGGTGGTTCTCAGTGATTATTTGTAAGAAATAGCTGAGAAAACTTGGTTATTCAAATTTCGGGGCCAACATTTTTCTTGCATCATATTTTTATATTTTGTTACTACTTACAAGAAATGTTTCACTGCTACCCACTACATATCGAAACCTTCCGAAAAACACAAAATAAATCCTACATACATAGGTAGAGAGTTCAAATTTGAACAGAATGTTTATTTCTGTTGCCGCTATAGCAAAAATATTAACGATCTACATGCAATTTAAAAAAATAAGGAGTTCCCCATACAAGTGCCGTGTTTTTTATGATATTTCTTGCACGATGGTGAGGCACACTTTCGTTTGTAAGTCCGACTCACACTTACTCGATTGTTTGTATTTAAATTGTTCTTTTAAATATAAAATCTAAATTTTGAACCATACAAAAAATTCCCTAGGCTTGTATGGCCAAACTCAAACTCAATTTTTTTGTTGCAAATAGGCAAAAAATAATGCACTTTTACAAGTCAAACACTTACTGTCTCATATGCATGGAAAAAAGTAAAAAATAAATCAAATACGATCAACTAAACTAATGAGTACATGACTGATTAAGGTTTAAATTTGAAAAAGGAAATCTCCCTTTCAAGGCTGAATCTCGAACAAGAAAAGGATACATCATAAACTCTACCAGTGCTTCGGAAATACGCCCGTCAGAGAAGATAGCACCAAGAAACTCTACGGGGATGTATTTTTTTTAATTTTCGATTTTTTTTTTTGTTATCATACAACGTAAATTATAAAAATAATCAAATCTTATGACAATATTATTAAATTTAATATTTATATTTTAACATCGTATCCATAAGTGCCAATAAGATGTCTCAAAATAACAATCTAACAAAATAAATAAATAAGAACAAAGACATCACCCCCAGCCATATTTGAGGAGAGGAGCAACCCGCTACACAGATCCGCCGCAAGAAAAGACATTTTAGTGAGGTCTTACCAGAAAAAATAATCTCCTGTTCAACACAGGTTCACAGACAGAAATGTATAGTTGACGTTTGTTTTGAGGTTAAACTGTGTGTAACATTTTTGTAGTAACACGGGAAATCTTTGGTGATCAAACGTCTTCTCTTACAAGCATACCATATTCCCGAGGGTCATGGTGGAGTTTGCTTTTGGTGGAAAGGCACCCAACACATTTTGGGTAGTGTTGCACTGTTTAGAGCGCTGAGAATTTATGACTTAGTATAGCAACCTTTCTTATTATTTTTTCTATAGATCTGAAAAATAAAAATGTACCCTCTTATTGTGATGGGAAACATCGTGAGGAAAAACTTTCATAATCTCCCTGACTGCGGCGAAGGGCTAGCCCCCTGTCACGCAAGATGCGGTCATATAATATACGGTGCCTCAGCCAGCGCGAAGAGATTGTTTTTAAATTCACTTCCAGATCTTAAATGCTAATAAAATTAATAGCTGATATGATATGATAAGTGATCAATGATCATATTTCTATTATTTTACGGCTAGTATTTAATCGCACATCAAAATACTGATTTGCACTACAAAAAAGGATCAACAAAAAAACTTTTTATGTTTTAAATATTTTATGTGTACTCAAGTTTATGTTTTAAGTATTTTTTGTTGTTCTTACATGTTCAACCTAACATGGAGGATAAAGGGGGCTTCGCTTCGCTCACCCCCTTTACTCTTCACCTAAGCTACCGCAGCATTTTGCCCTGATATTTGCTGTGCAAATCAGTATTTTTGATGTGCAGTTTAATATTTCTCTTATTTTACCATCGACTTGTACCCTTATCAAGGCAAACAATAAAAAAAAATTACAAATTTATAAAAACCTAAAAACCACACATAAAATTTCATGACACCTTACGGCTAATATAATACAAATAATTCACCAAGTTAATAGTAGTTTATGTGACTGCTACATAATGCCTAATTATGTACAGTTACATACACTAATTTATCTACACACACATCATAAGCTCTCTTTGATGTGTTCAGGAACCGCATGTTTGACCGGCATTGTGGCTCTGCAGTTGTTTAGCTTGTTCTGTAGCACCAACTTCGGGCGCCGGCGTTCGAAATTTGAATGTCAGTACCAACTTCACAGACAAACTAGGGGCGGCATACAGGCGGGCGTCTGCGTTCGAAATTTGAATGTCATAATGTGTAGAAAATTTACACATTATGGTCATAATGTGTAATTTTTCAGATAAGAAATGAGTTTTTACCAAGTAGTTTAACATTATGCTGATCGTAACGTGCGGTTTTTGTACGCAGTAAAGAGGGCTTATGATACGTGTGTAGATAAAAACTTTAAAAACCGACTTCAAGTTCGCGCCCTATTTCTTCCCCGGTCGGGATGGGAATGAAGGCAATGTACTATCGAACCATCTGAATCATGACCCACCATAAGCTTATTTTGCTAAACCCCTTAAATGCAAGTAGGTCGAAATTCGCTTGAAGGTTTATTTCCTTGGTAACGAACTTGTTATCATTTGATTAGACACTGACATTTTGATAGATCTTACAAGTTTGAAAGTTTCAAACGAATTATCAGGCAAGTGGGTCATGATTCAGTTGGTTCGATTGTACATGAAAGGCCTCATCAAAACTTTTGCTGTACGGAACCACAAACCAAAACGTCAGCTGTGTATATATTTTTTTGTTTTTGGAGATTATTTTAAAAAACACTGATTCAATTTTGATGAAATTTGTATGGGACCACCTCTGAAGTATGACCTACCAATCAAAACATCATACATCAACAATCATCAAAATCGATTCATAATTGCCGGAATGATTCGACGCTTAGGATAACAAAGACTTAGGAACATTTTGGCATCATTATAAAAACTCAAATCAGTCTAAAGAATCAGTAGAATAGTAAAGAATTTATTTATTTTCGAAAATATAATGTATGTACGCAAGAACCTTACAACATTTTCCAAACTTAGCGACAGCTGCAATGTTCACCTAAGAAATAATCACAGACTATGTGCGCCCCGTTTTAGACTCGCGAAGGTTAGCAATTCTTTCAAGGGTCAGTGCATTCTCTACTACAATAAGATACCTCTGGAGATTTTGAAATTGCCATTTGAGCAATTTAAAAAGCATGTTAAAGCGACTTTGTCGAAAAAGGGATATTACAATGTTCAAGATTACTTAAATGACAGGACTGTATGGGGTTAATCTGGCTCAACACAGACCTTGCTGTTAATAATTTTGTAATTATTTATTCCTGCTTATTAATCATAACAATTATTTTTTTCATATTTGTATTAGTTAAGCACAACCTATTTTTAAAAGAGATCTAAAAATAAATCTGTGGGAGTTTCTACGCCCTTCTTCTCCCACAGTGGTCCAATGTAGAGAAGAGGCAAAAAATGACGTTTGCTAAGTATATGTAAATATCTACAGTAAAAAAAAAAAAAAGTAGTAGAGATACTTCCCGCTAGTAGGCCCTGCAAGGACATCTACATACGATGTAGGTATGTAAATTTGGTTTCTTAGCGAGCCACATTGGCATAATGCGACATGCTCATAGTTGACTACAATAGATCCGGTAGTAAGTACCACACTTAAAGTTACACGGAGCGTACCTACCTGCACGGAGAGCATTATTGTAGTGGATAGATCTTGTTGGTAATATCATTGTAATTTAAAATCCATGGCTTCAGTTGCCGTTCTTCTAGATCATCTAGATGGCGAAAGCCGCTTATCTTAGAATGCAAATATAACAATGTTACAGAATTGCAAATAGGCTGATTGTCAGGGTTCCGTACCCGAAGGGTGCCAAACGGGACCGTATTACTAAGCCTCCGCTGTCCGTCCGTCCGTCTGTCTGTCACCAGGCTGTATCTCATGAACCGTGATGAGACAGTTGAAATTTTCACAGATGATGTATTTCTGTTGCCGCTCTAACAACAAATACTAATAAACAGAATAAAATAAATATTTAAGGGGGCTCCCATACAACAAACGTTTTCTCGCTCTTTCGTATTTGCTCGATATTGATAACGGCAACAGGTAGAAGCTTGACTTATTCACAGAATATTTAGTTATACATTCACTTTCAAAATAAATAAATAAATTAAAATAAAACAAATATTTAAGAGGGGCTCCCATACAACAAACGTGTTTTTGCACCCTTCGTGCGCGAGTGCGACTCGCACTTGGCCGGTTTTTTTAGCAACTCTTATTAATCTCTTAAAAATCGGTTATTGTTCTATTGAAACGTTTTTCCCTAACGCCATCTCGTGGTATTTGCTATATTGACCGATAGTCCTCGGAACTAAAGATGCTTTCGTAGTATTCTCTGATAACGCCGCTGACATGTTTTGTTCTACATGGCCTACCTGTATTTAGTATAATATATGTATCTGTGATAATATGACGACCCGAATGGCCGAGTCGGCAGTGACCCTGCCTACGAAGCAAATGGTCCCGGGTTCGAGTCCCGGGAGACACGAGACATCCGTTCTCATCAAATATTTGTTTGATGAGAACGGATGTTTGTACCTAGTCATGGTTGTTTATCTATCTAAGTATAATATTTATCTATATAAGTACGTGTATCGTTGTCTAACCAAGATACAGGGAATCCTAGTTTGGGGCTAGATCAATGTGTGTAAATAGTGTCCAAGGTATTATTATTATTAATATCAATAGTATTCGGTAGTATTCGGCTTCTGTAGAATCAGTCCCAGTAAAGTAAACAATGCTTGATTTACATGCTCGCCAAGATACGACAAACTCCCGCATACACAACATTGTAAACGCCTTTGGTTGGCTTGTAAGGTTCTTCTGCATCACGCCGTACAATGGGATAGATTCTGAGCAAGTTTTATCTACCTGCTGCCACTTTAGGATATCGTATTACCGTATTTTTTTTGTTTAAAAGTCACAGTATTTACCACAATTATCATGCATTAATGGAAAAAAGGAGTGTGGATTTTGAAAAATCCTGTTCAGAAAGTTTCCGTGTCTACGTTTGCCGGGGCTTGTGGCTTGCGAGACTGTGGCAAACCTTGGCAAGTATGTGAATCAAGCATTAGATTGTTACATTGAAAGCAAATGCTTCCGTTCTTGGAGCGCCTTTATGATACGCAATCGATAAAATATTAGTATGCAGATAGATGCAATAGCGATACATCACTATTTGCACAATCTATCTCACGTTAGCAAAGCGCATACATTTTGCCACTGCATTAGTGACTCTAGTGATGTGACGTCGTAGCGTCCCATAATTTATCGATAAACTGATTATACTGATATAGTAAGCAGTACGCTACAGTTTACTATCTGTCGGTCGTTGACCAACTGACGAGAAAAAAAACGTTAATTTATCAACTAACTGTTTTGACTATCTTACGGTGACATATATATAGCCATGTAAACAATTTTCAAGAGAACCAAACTGAGAAAAACATTTCGATGTCATATGAATGAATATGAATGTCCTTAGAAATCAGAATCTCCTTCATTAGTCCTCTACAACTCTTCGTGAAACAACGAAACTCTTTTTGTAGAATTCCCTTCGCCGTTAAGTTGGCTGCCCTGTAAATTTCTCAAATGTCAATAGGTTTCCCGTCAACTTGTCAGTCGGAACGTACAGAAAAATATATGTCAGTGACGTTGTTTTTTTAAATGTTGATCAATGGACGTCTCGAGGGTTGTTATTTAAAAAAGTATTTAGACATCTTATAATCGAATATTCAAATTAGTTTCTTATAATATCCAAAAATTTCAAAAAATAAATTAAAAGTACTACCTACCTATATTTATTTAGCATCGTCCATTATTGATACGGGCTAAATTAAGATATTTGTCTTTCGTATCTGGAACAAACTTCTATTCTAATCTAATCTATCTAATTCTAATTCTAAATCAAACTAATGTAATCTAATTTAATTTTCCTACAATTTTAGATTTTGTTAAACCTGGAATACAAACGAGTCATTCAGTTTAGTTACAATCATTGACAATCTTTGACTTTTATCGTCATAAGATCTATAACATCCTATTAGGTGTAAGATGATTCTAGAAGAGTCTTTAGACATCTGCCCTCCTTGACAATGTTACTTATCACCAGTAGTATACGCTCGACGATAACACAAAATGTCAACTACCTATATCATTTGACATTTTCCATCTGAACTTTTCACGATAAATGTCAAAACACAATCATTTTGTGTTGTCGTCGAGGGCATACGACCATACGTGATGAGTAACTTTGCTCTCATTCCGCCCTCTAACTGTCAGTATCGACAAAAAATATCGATAGTCGATGAAGTCGCGTCACTACGTCCCTTCGTTTAGCGTGGAGTGTATACTGTATAATTAGCTCGCTATCTCGAAGTGCAGTGTTTGACTATCGACGCAACTTAATGGCCTGGCACCCCTAATATATTGCTTTTCACCTTTTCACAGCGGTTGTCTGACAGATTGTCTGACAGATGATTTCATTCGGCGTCAAATGACGGCATTGATTATTTGATGGCATTTATACTTACTTACTAGTTTGTTTTTTAAAGTTTTTTTTGTAGTTGGCTGAGGTACATAAATCTTGAATTTGTACACTATTTTTATGGGAAACATTGAACTGGACATAAAAAATACTGATTTGCACAGCAAATATCAGGGCAAAATGCTGCGGTAGCTTAGGTAAAGGGTAAAGGGGGTGACGAAGCGGACTCCCCTTTATCCTTCGTGTTTGGTTGAACATGTAAGAACAACAAAAAATACTTAAACATAAACTATTTAAAACATAAAAAGTGATTTGTTGATCCGTTGTTGCTGTGCAAATCAGTATATTTTATATGTGCGATTAAATACTGGCCTATTTTTATTACAATTGTTGTTCATATAGTATGTATTGACTAAATAAATAACAAAAGTCTCGCAATACAACTAAAACTGCATCAACGTCAATTAAAACCAAAGCACTCAATAATATCTTGTATTCACAAAGTATTCCTTAAAATAACAACAATTATATTCTCGTTACAACAAATTAAAAAATCAATACATCAACTTAACTGGCCATATGTCATTTCACAAATTAACGAGGCGTACTAATTCTAACATTCATATAAATAGACCTTTCTAAGTCGATACTCGGACCATGCCTTTTTATTTTATCGAAATTTATTATCTAAGCTTATCGGAACACGCGTTTTTACAACTATTAAAGTAAGATTTATTGGTTACCTTCTATCGTGAACATGAAATAGGAATTAATGGATTCCTTTCTATGATTTAACGTGTGGGGTGCCCCAAGGTTACGTTCTTAGGCCAGGTTAGTCTGTTATTATCATTATTACAAGGTTTTTTAATTACACGCCTGTGATTTGATAATTTGTTTTATTGGCTGCGGGAAATTATTGAGAAATCGCGACTTTTAAAGACATTTTGGTATATAAAAAAGGGAAACCGGAACTATTATGGGCTCACTGGTCGTTTGTCTGTCCTAGGTGTGTAATCCAACTAATATTATAAATGTGAAGGTAGCGATGTTTGGATGTTTTTGTGTTTGTGCCTCAATCACGCTAAAGCGGCTGAACTTTTTTGACTGAAATTTAGCACAGAGATAGTTTATGAATAACGGAGAACGTATACTTTTATTCGACTTTGAAATGAGAGCAATTTAAATGACCACGAAAATATTTTTTTCCTACCCAAAATCGGTAAATGATCACTAAACGCTGCAGAAAATATCAGGGCAAAATACTGCGGCATCTTAGGTGAAGGGTAAAGGGGATGAGCGAAGCGAAGCCCCCTTTATCCTTCGTGTTAGGTTGAACATGTAAGAACAACAAAAAATACTTAAAACATAAACTTAAGTCCACACAAAAAAAAAGAAGTTTGGTGATCATTTATCCAAACACAATTTGGTGATCGTTTACTATTCTGGCGGTTGTTTCGAATTTGTTGGTAGTAAAATAGGTGCGTTTTTTTGATCGTATAAACATAAGCCCTTAGAAATTAAGTAAACTTATGTATTTTGGTGAAAAAATCACGAACTTCACGTCAGACAAGTCACGTCACAAAGTTGAGTGCATGGGTGACCTACAGCCGCTGACGTCTAGGTATCCGAGTAAGGACGTCCTGCCGCCATCATCCGACACGGCAAAGAAGCCTGCAGCGAGCGTGAACTCCAGCGCCGTCAAGACCGTCACGACCAGGAAGGGTGCTCAAGCTAAGTGAGGTGGTCGCATCTTCACAAGACCACTTATATCACAGGTATCATTCCACGAGGCGACTATTTTATCCGACACCTGTGAGGTAGTCCGCAATATCCATTGTCCAACCAATCCATTTCTATCGGTGTGTGTAAAGTTTTTGTTTCGACACTGACCAAACGTAGTGCTTACTTTCTCTGTGGTTTTTATTTCATCAGCTGTCATCTGTCACTTTGAAGCAAAGACGTGCGGTTCGTGGTTTGTGTCTTTTCATTTTCGGATGTACGGACCGGATGGCCGCGGCCATTGGTTGCGTTTCGGTTCCATTCTTGGTCTTGTTTGTTTGTTTAATAAATATATATATATATATTTTGCCATGCTGTGTTCGTGATAAGTAGAAGTCAGAATCCAGAACTTATATGTGTGATTTAAATCTCTGTATTCGTCTATCTGTAGTAGTTATTGTTATTTGTTACTTGTGAGATGATTTACAAACAATCTCTTTCCTCAATCCTAGGGTGGGTCCGGGTCTAAGCATGAAGCTTATTGATTAGAAATTTTAATTAGTTTACTTTTGATTTTAGAATATTTATAACTTAATAGGTATATATAATATTTTATATTGATAAGTATATTTATATATATGGATATTCTATCTGATCTTATTAATCAAAGTTTCCTTTCGTGTTCTTCTAGCGACGATGATTTTTTGAGTGCGGAAAGCAATGACTCCTCTATAGAGGAACCCCTATCTGTCAAAATTAAGACTGTCTTTGGTGGTGTGGAGGAAAATCTAAACATCGTACATATAAATGCACAAAGCATCCATTCCAGCTATCCGGACCTGCTCGATGCTTTTAGTGAACAATGTGTGGACGGCATTCTTGTCTCTGAGTCGTTCCTCAAGCCCTCGCTGCCATCCTCATTGTATTCCCTTCCAGGTTACAGGCTGTACAGGAGGGGCGTCGCTATCTATCTACGTGCGGAAATTCCGTGCAAGGTGATCAGTGCGTCCCCTAGTCAATACTCCGAGTCTGCTGAACATCTCTTTCTCGAAATCATTCTTCACCACAACAAGGTCCTCCTCGGTGTTCTTTATAGTCCCTCTCTTCGCATCGATTATTTCGATTCCTTTGAATCACTCCTCAATGAACTGACACCACTTTATAATGATTCCCTCATTCTTGGTGATTTCAACACCTGTCTCCTTAAACACAATCCACGGTCTGCCAGACTCAAGTCCATGGTTGACTCCTTTAATCTGCATATTCTGCCGCTTGATCCCACCCATTTCCAACCTCATTGCTCTCCCTCGCTTCTCGACATTATGATCATTTCCAATTTGGACAAGGTCGCAATACACGGTCAGCTAAGTTCTCCTTTCTCTTATTATGACCTCATTTATCTTTCTTATAAGATAAGGCCTCTCAAGAGCAGAGCGAAATTCCTTTATATCCGGAACTTTAAGGATATCAACCATGAGTCCCTTTTGTCTGATGCCATGTCGATTGACTGGTCCCCTGTCACTACCAGTAAGACTGTTGATAATAAAATCGCCAATTTTAATTCTATAGTCCTGGGTCTCTATGACAAGCACGCACCTTCAAAAAAAGTGAGGGTTAAACACCACCCTGCCCCTTGGCTAACAAACACTATTAAGTGCCTAATGGCCAAGAGGAATAGAGCCAAGTGTAGATACCGCAAGAATCCGACAGATGATAATTTCCTCTCTTACAAATGTCTTCGCAACCGTTGCAACCGTCTCTGTCGCGATGCTAAACGTCGGCACATACACGAATGCATTGAAAACTACACTCCAGCTCAGGTGTGGAAATTCCTGAGAACGCTTGGTGTAGGTAAGGCCCGGGACCTACATGCTGGTAATGTAGATCTCAACAGTCTCAACCAGTTTCTTTCTGCCCCGCCTGTTGTGATGGATCCCACTGTCAAACAAGCCACGCTTCAGAGCCTGCGCTCTAAGTCCTTACCCAACACCACACCATTCAACTTGAGTAATGTTGGAATCGATGCGGTCAAGAAGGCGCTATTGGCAGTCAATTCGAAAGCTGTAGGCGATGACAAAATTTGCCTTAAAATGCTACTGACAATCCTTGACGAACTATTACCAGCAATAACACACGTTATAAACTTTTCTTTAGCTAATGGTGTCTTCCCCACAGTGTGGAAGAAAGCACTAGTCATCCCACTACCCAAAACCTCCAGTCCCACCTCCTTTAAAGAGTACCGTCCCATTTCAATCCTGCCCATCCTCTCCAAAGTCCTTGAGACCATTGTCCATAACCAGCTTTCCTACTACCTCTCCTCAAACAATCTGCTAAACACGTTCCAGTCAGGATTCCGACCGGGTCATAGCACCGTCACGGCTCTGCTGAAAGTCACAGATGACATCCAGCTAGCCATGGACCGCAAACAGCTTTCCGTGTTGGCTTTACTTGATTTCAGTAGTGCCTTCAACAGCGTAGATTTCGACATTCTCGTTGAGCTTCTCAGATCCCTGAACGTCTCTTCCTTCTCTGCCAGCTGGTTCGACTCTTATTTGAGGGATCGGCAACAGCGAATCAGGATGGAAGAGACATCCACTGAATGGTGTGACCTCCTTTCAGGCGTCCCTCAAGGTGGTATTCTTTCTCCTCTTCTATTCTCGATTTTCATAAACTCCATCTCGGACATCCTGTCTTCTTCATATCATCTTTATGCTGATGATCTCCAGATTTATCGCCACTTCTCTCATAACGATGTAAACTCTGCTGTGGAAGCATTGAACGCTGATCTGGAGGGGGTGAGAAGCTGGGCTTCATCCTTCGGACTCCTGGTTAACCCGAGCAAGTCCCAGGCCATGATTATAGGCACCAGACAATCTCTTAACTTGTTGCAGCAACAGCCCATTCCACCTGTCACTTTTAATGGTACCACAATCGTGTATAGCGATAAAGCTAAAAACCTGGGTCTTGTCTTCGACAACCAGCTGTCCTGGTCATCGCATGTCAATGAGGTCAGTCGACGAGTATTTGCTACTTTTCACTCTCTCAGGAAACTTCAGTACTTTTTGCCTCGACAGACCAAAATCACTCTCGCTCAGTCTCTCCTTCTACCTCTCATCGATTATGCTGATGTCTGCTGGGTCATTGCTAACGAAGAATTACTGAACAAACTCGAACGACTTCAAAATCTCGGGATTCGGTTTATCTTTGGGCTGCGCAAATACGACCATGTATCACAGCATCGCAAAGAGCTGAAGTGGCTGCCAATACGTCTTCGTCGGGATTCTCACATCCTCAACATCCTCTACAACATTTTACGCAATCCACGCTATCCAACCTTCTTACGAGACCGTTTTCCATTTCTTTCTTCCAGCAGGCCTCGGAGAACTCACGCGCTTTCAATGCTCACAAGCCCACAGCATAACACCGCGTCCTATGAGCATGGGTTTAGATTCCGGGCCATTCAATTGTGGAATGCACTCCCCTGCACTATCAGGGACAGTCCTTCTCTTAATATATTTAAAAGTCGCGTGAAGAAGCATTACCTTTCTCTTTAGAAATATAGGTAGTATGTATGTATTTATTAGTATATTTATTTAAAAATTATATATATTTATATAGTATTTATGTTTAGCATGTACGAGTATATTATATGATATTTATGTAAGCCCTCGTATATTTAGTTAATATTGTTTTATATTAGTTATTTAGATATAACATATATCTAACCATATGTTAGTTATTTAGATATGTACTAAATTATATTGTTGTACACATTGTCACCCCTGCTCAGCAATCGACCATTCCCATCCTAATTTGGTTTGCTGGAAGAGATCTCTTATTAGAGATAAGCTCGCCTTTGTACACTATTTTTATGTAAGTCTTGTTGTCCATGTATTAGTTGTGTGCAATAAAGAAATTATGAATTATGAACTTGTGACGTAAGCAAATACGAGCCGAATGGCCGAGTCGGCAGACCCTGCCTACGAAGCCAAGGGTCCCGGGTTCAAGTCCCGGTGGGGCCAATTTTTGTTTGATGAGAACGGATGTTTGAACCCTATTCATGGTTGTTTATCTATCTAAGTATAATATTTATCTATATAAGTATGTGTATCGTTGTCTAGTACCCAAGATACAGGGAATCCTAGTTCGGGAAAAAAAAAAAAAACATTTAATCTCCAAAAGAAAATGTACAAATTTTTTGTTTTAGTAGGATTATGCCACAGGTTTCTGAATCACAAAAGTTGCAAATGCAACTGCTCTCATTGCCGGGCTGTTGTAATAGCCTGTATTAATGTAAAGCGGGCTCGTGCCGCTAATGTAAGTACCTATAGCTAAGCATAATAAAGCGGGCTCGTGCCGCTAATGTAAGTACCTATAGCTAAGCATAATAAAGCGGGCTCGTGCCGCTAATGTAAGTACCTATAGCTAAGCATAATAAAGCGGGCTCGTGCCGCTAATGTAAGTACCTATAGCTAAGCATAATAAAGCGGGCTCGTGCCGCTAATGTAAGTACCTATAGCTAAGCATAATAAAGCGGGCTCGTGCCGCTAATGTACGTACCTATAGCTAAGCATAATAAAGCGGGCTCGTGCCGCTAATGTAAGTACCTATAGCTAAGCATAATAAAGCGGGCTCGTGCCGCTAATGTACGTACCTATAGCTAAGCATAATAAAGCGGGCTCGTGCCGCTAATGTAAGTACCTATAGCTAAGCATAATAAAGCGGGCTCGTGCCGCTAATGTACGTACCTATAGCTAAGCATAATAAAGCGGGCTCGTGCCGCTAATGTAAGTACCTATAGCTAAGCATAATAAAGCGGGCTCGTGCCGCTAATGTAAGTACCTATAGCTAAGCATAATAAAGCGGGCTCGTGCCGCTAATGTAAGTACCTATAGCTAAGCATAATAAAGCGGGCTCGTGCCGCTAATGTAAGTACCTATAGCTAAGCATAATAAAGCGGGCTCGTGCCGCTAATGTAAGTACCTATAGCTAAGCATAATAAAGCGGGCTCGTGCCGCTAATGTAAGTACCTATAGCTAAGCATAATAAAGCGGGCTCGTGTCGCTAATGTAAGTACCTATAGCTAAGCATAATAAAGCGGGCTCGCGCCGCTAATGTAAGTACCTATAGCTAAGCATAATAAAGCGGGCTCGTGCCGCTAATGTAAGTACCTATAGCTAAGCATAATAAAGCGGGCTCGTGTCGCTAATGTAAGTACCTATAGCTAAGCATAATAAAGCGGGCTCGTGCCGCTAATGTAAGTACCTATAGCTAAGCATAATAAAGCGGGCTCGTGCCGCTAATGTAAGTACCTATAGCTAAGCATAATAAAGCGGGCTCGTGCCGCTAATGTAAGTACCTATAGCTAAGCATAATAAAGCGGGCTCGTGCCGCTAATGTTAGTACCTATAGCTAAGCATAATACAGTTAACATAAAGTTAAAGGTGGCAAGTACCTATAAATCAGACTGCGTCGTGTGACATGTCAAAAGAAAGGGCTTGTGCGGATTACAATTTTTTTTCTCATAACTTGGAAATACTTGGAGAACTTAAAATGATAATTTAAAAAGACCCTTTTTTCTTGTTTAATCATGCCAAGTGCGAGTCGGGCTCACCCACGAAGGGTTTCGTTGTAGCAAGTAATTATGTGACTGGATGTTTGTCTTGTAACATTGTTTTTCATAGTGTTTGTATGAATGACAAAGTTATCTTTGCGGCTTGAAATAAATATTTTATATCTTAAAAACTGCTAATAATTTTGTTCAAACCAATTGTAGTTGAAAATGTGTATTGAGATACACAGCATATATTTTATGTAGATTTTTCACTCTCTTATTATAAAAGTTAGAGGGGGACACACACATTTTTCCACTTTGGAAGGGTCTGTCTCTTTAACGATTTACTTTGAGGAAAAGTGGTTTCAATAACCTCAACATAATTTTTAAAGATAGATAGAATTAATGTTTGATGAAAAAAAAATTTTTGGTTTCAGTTCCATGTATGGGGTGCCCCCTTTAATTACAGCAATTTTTAAATTTTAGTATAAAAATCGTAAAGCGGTTCACAGAATACATCTACACACCAAGTTTCAACTGTGTAGTCCTAATCGTTTCTGTATAAAATTGCTGTGATATACGGACGGACGAACGGACAGACAGACTTGACGAAACTATAAGGGTTCCTAGTTTCTCTACGGAACCCTAAAAAAGGACAATTCCCTGAATATATATTTTTTAATTACGTAATAGGTCTTGACTTAAATATTGGGTGCTTACCTATGAAATTGGCGAATTTTTCTTACAGATTCAGGAGTTCATAAGTCGAGTAATTCAATAGTTATTTCCAGTTTTTTTTATTGTTTTAAAATTAATTTCAATATTTTACATCTAATTATCAAATTTTCTTTTAATTTTCAGTTTGATAACTAAAATGTTATCTTCAAAATCAGTGCCTCCTAAATGTCATCCATTTTCATGATAATATTCGTAATAATTTTTTACAATTGACACTTTCCAAAAATTATATACAATTTTCTGTTAGCTAAATGTTGTCTCATTCATATACACAAAGTTTATAAAATTAGGATCTGTCATTTCTAAAAAAAATACAAAAATGTTTGTACTGAAAATTGAGTTAACTTCAATTTCTCCATACAAAACGCCAATTTCATATGTAAGGACCTATTATTACAGGGAAAATAATGAGAAATGCGTGGATTAAATACGGGGGCAAATCAGAAATTGAATAAAAGTTTTCCAAACCGTATCTTGTGACATGACTAATGAAAGGGCCTGTTGCGAGGATCTCAAACATATTTTTCGCATTCTAACCTCAAAATAGCAACTTTACCCTTCATCTAAGCTACCGCAATGTTTTGCCCTGATATAAGCTGTGCAAATCAGCTGTTGTCGTGACGCCATTTTGTTTTCCAACACGCCGGCTTTCGGTAAGACAGATTGTTTAATGTTTTCGACCATGCTTTATTTAAATCAAAATGCCCTCCATCTATGGGTGCTTAACAAATTTGTGAGGTATATCACCACATTCAAATTAATAAATCATAGAAAAGTTAGTTTTGGGATCGCCGAAGCGTTGCGCAATTTCGCGCTTAAGAGAAACGGTTGTATTTGCTTACAAATTACGCACTGTAATCCAGAGGATTTAAATTTGGAAAGTTTAAATTTGATTGGTATTACAAGTTGTAACTTTTATGGCATATTCGTAAATCAATCAGCATCAACGCCGCTTTCAAATGGGGATTGACCGTGGAAGGAATTCTAATAAAAACCCGACATTACCGGCTAAGACGCGGCCATGGGTGACAATTAACACCAGAAAGCAAAAATGATAACAAAATACGAGAGTGACAAATACGTATAACAAAACCAAGGCCCAGCAGCTGCTAAACGTCGGTATTTAATTAACGGTCTAGAGAGTTAGTTAAGTGTCTGATTTAACGAACTAACTGTGACACATACACTTCAATAGCATCCAGAGCGGGGAAGAACAAATAGGGCTTAAACTTGAAGTCGGTTTTTTAAAGTTTTTATCTACACACGTATCATAAACCATCTTTACTGCGTTCAAAAAACGCACGTTACGATCAGCATTATGTTAAACTACTTGGTAAAAACTCGTTTCGAATCTGGAAAACTACACATAATGGTCATTATGTGTAGTTTTTCTACATATAATGACATTCAAATTTCGAACGCCGACGCCCACCCGCGTGCCGTCCCTAGTTTGTCTGTGAAGTTGGTACTGACATTCAAATTTCGAACGCCGACGCCCATCTGCGTGAAGTTGGTACTAAAGAACAAGCTAAGCAGTTGCAGAGCCACAATGCCGGTCAAACATGCGGTTCCTGAACACATCAAAGAGAGCTTATGATGTGTGTGTAGATAAAATAGTGTATGTAACTGTACATAATTAGGCATTAAAGCTCTCGAGTGATATTATTATGAAACTCGCCTTCGGCTCGTTTCATTAACCCACTCTCGATTTTTAATGCCCTCCATTATGCAGCAGTCACATAAACTACTATTAACTTGGTCCATTATATATATAATTAAAGTGAAATCATAATTTAAATTTTCATGACCTGCGTGAATGGCTGATTGGTGATCAACTGAAAGCTAATGTACTACTAACGCCATCTGTAAGGAAACTGAAGTAAACAAACTCGCGAGCGCTTCCGCTAGTATTCATAAAATGTCATTTAAAATATCTGCACATTAATTTGTCTGCTTCCCGCTACATACCCACAGAAGTATTGCGAGTAATGAACCGCGGTCCGGTTGACGCTGTCAGAATATCTAGCACGCGATCCATTTGTGTGAGTTAGAGACCTATTCCAACACCATTAAGGGTCTGTTGATCTGGCAGAAGCATTCCGGACCCAGCGCAAATAATGCACCAGCCGTGCCAAAGAGGACTCAAGATTTTGTTAACTTGGGCTATTCCGGACCGATCGAAGAAAGCCGATGACCTTTGTGGCGTGTCGAGGTTTTGCCTCACAAGCGACGGGTTCCGGGGTCAAATCCCGGCAAGGGAGGCAGAAAAAAAAACTGCCTGGTATTGGGTGCTGAAAATATGATTGTCAGGTTTAATTTCACGACCCGAATGGCTGAGTCGGCAGTGACCCTGCCTACGAAGGCAAGGGTCCCGGGTTCAAGTCCCGGCGGGGGCAACTATTTGTTTGATGACAACGGATGTTTGTACCCTAGTCATGGTTGTTTATCTATATAAGTATGTGTCGTTATCTAGTACCCAAGATTCAGGGAATCCTAGTTTGGGGCTAGATCAATGTGTGTAAATAGTGTCCAAGGTATTATTACTGGCCTTGTCGCTCGATGGCCACCAACCAATCTATAGGTGCGTTTCTGGTTCACCTCACACGACGCAGGGTATCATAGTGTGGGGCTAACATATGTGTACACCTGACGCAAATTTTGTTGGCGCTTTAACCTCACAAGGCCTGGAACTGGTTATATAAGCCATCGCGACTTTGATCCTAGTGCCATAGTTATAAAATTCAAAAATTATAATGGGAAAATATCAACTGCTGGTGCCACCGGTCTCGAGGAGTTAATGCCACCTGGAAAGGGTAGCGGGGCATGGGTACAAGAGAGATGCATTCATGGGTGAGACGAGAGAGGTTGGCCTTGCGATAGTTGTATGTTTTAAAAGCTTTTTTTACATTGGACACTATTTACATACATTGATCTAGCCCCAAACTAGGATTCCCTGTATCTTGGGTACTAGACAACGATACACATACTTATATAGATAAATATTATACTTATATAGATAAACAACCATGACTAGGGTACAAACATCCGTTGTCATCAAACAAATATTTTCCCCCATCGGGACTCGAACCCGGGACCCTTGGCTTCGTTGGCAGATCACTGCCGACTTGGCCACACGGGTCGTCAAAGTCGTGCACATCAAAAATACTGATTTGCACAGCAAATATCAGGGCAAAATGCTGCGGTAGCTTAGGTGAAGGGTAAAGGGGGTGAGGGGAGCGAAGCCCCCTTTATCCTTCGTGTTAGGTTGAACATGTAAGAACAACAAAGAATACTTAAAACATAAACTTAAGTACACATAAAATATTTGAAACATAAAAAGTGTTTTTGTTGATCCTTTATTGCTGTGCAAATCAGTATTTTTGATGTGCGATTAAATATTAGCCGTTCTAAAAGGAGTGTCGCATTGCAGAGGTTCTAGAAGGGTTGAGTTGAGAGGGGAATGACCCGTCCTTTTCACATCACGTACACAAAACATAACTCTTGACAATAATTTGAAAGCGTGATCTGACTTCGTGCTTAGTGCACGACAATGAATGCTGGTAGGTATCGTCGACGTCGACGACGAACGAACAAGTCAAAACAGTTATGTATTACTGTAGATTTACATATACTTATGAATGTGGCCCTTTAATTACCCCACCGAGGGTCACAGGCCCTTTACCCGGATACGAGTAAGATGCAAGCCATACTCCACCACGCTGGCTCAGTGCGGGTTGGTGGAGGGGTATTAGGGCCACTACCAAGTAGCGATAGTAGCCGGGACCTACAGCTTAACGTGATCAGAAACACTGAACGTCCGACAGTGTACTTAAGATAAATTAATAGCAACAAAATATTTTTTTCCTACCCAAAATGGATAAATGCACACCAAAAGTTGCAAAAAATATCAGGGCAAAATACTGCGGTAGCTTAGGTGTAGGGTAAAGGGGGTGAGCGAAGCTAAGCTCCCTTTATCCTTCGTGTTAGGATGAACACGTAAGAACAACAAAAAATACTTAAAACATAAACTTAAGTACACAAAACATAAAAAGAAGTTTGGTGATCATTTATCCAAACACAATTTGGTGGACATTTATCCATTCTGGCAGTCATTTCGAATTTATTGGTAGTAAAATAGGTGCATTTTTGGTAATCGTTTAAACACAAGCCCTTATAAATGTAACCCATACTCCACCACGCTGGCTCAGTGCGGGTTGATGGAGGGGTTTTACGCCCACTACCACGTAGCGATAGTAGCCGGGAGCTTAACGTGTCATCCGAAACACTGAACGTCCGATAATTTTCTTAAGATAAATGAATTGTCTCTTTGGTACACGGTCAGGTTTCGAACCTGCGTCTCATGTGTGAGAAGCAAGCGTGGAACCCATTAGACCACGGAGCTCTAATACTTTACATAGTCAACGTCATTTATTGCCTCTTCTCTACATTGGACCACTGTGGGAGAGAAGAAAAATTCCCTTTTAAGGCGATACCTCGTCCGCACAAAGGTCCCCGTTACTCCAGGCGGAACGACCCGCAGTGTGAGAGGGACGGAATCGGGGAAAAATTACATAACGTAGCGCTAAACCACAGAAAAATTGTTTAAAAATAAACTACGCTATTTTGTTAAACAGTTTTTTAAGGAGATTTTGCGAATACATAATATCTACATTTTGAACGCAGTTTCACAAGAAATTAGTTAGGATTTCAGAATTACAGGAAAAAATAAAACAATTTAGAGGTATTTTCGTAATTAAATTCTATCGAGAAAATTTCATCCAATCGCCTTTTAGTTTAGTGGGAATTTTAATCAAGTACTCAATAAACGTTAACCCAAAAATCAAATCTGTAGATGACTTCAGTGAATGGATTCGAAAAAAACCCCATTTTTTCGTAGCACCTTAAAAATTGGTTGTAAATATAAACATAAACATTCATAAACAGGCGGGGAAGAAGATCAGCAAATCTGCAGGTGTTGGATGTGTTTGTGTGTGACGTCACTGTTTCAGGTGCCCACGACCCAGTGTATACTAGTGTGGGGCCAGAAGCCATGTGCCGTATGTAAGTGTTTATAAAGCTACTGTAAACTATACAGCGTCACGCCTTTCCCATACGGGGTGGCAGGGCACAATTGTGACCGGGGGCTAGCCCATCGCCGCAGCTACGGATAATTGACGCTGTATATGCTGCTGACTGTACTTCGACGTTTCAAAGGGAAACTCCACCAACAACGGGCAGATTGATCTGGAGCGTCATATCCTGAGATAAACATTTGTATAATTATGAAGGTTAAATTTTTATTGTATACTAGCTGAAGCCCGCAACTTTATCTGTGTGTTCCTACGACGAAGTGTGATTCTGGTGCAGTCGGATAAAAAGTATCCAATATGTTAATCCAGCTCATAAACTGTCTCGGTGCTAAATTTCATTTAAATCCGTTCAGCCGTTTTAGCGTGATTGAGGCACAAACACACAAACATCCAAACATCGCTACTTTCACATTTATAATATTTCATGCAAATCGGTTCAGCCGTTTTAGCGTGACTGATGCCCGCAACTACATCTGCTTGTTCCTAAGAAGTATCTTCCACTGAGATAACGTTACCCTCCTTCTGGTGCAATCGGATAAAAGGTATCCTGTATGTTAATCTAGCTCATAAACTATCTCCGTACATAATTTAACACAAAATTGAGTTAATACAATACAACTGCTGGAAATATACAATTCCGATATTGTCAAACGTTTTTGTTTAAATAAGTTCACGTTTCTAGATTTATTAGACTGCCTTGTCAAACACCGTGTTGTGACGGTATCATATTAAACTGCATTCGCTTAGATACGGTCGCGCCGCCTTGGCACTTTCCCACTCTTCTCAAAGGATATTTAACGTTGTCCGCATGAGGATAATAACCACATTTGCGTGCTGGTGAACGACATTATCTAGGCGAATGTACTATTAGTGACAGCTGTGGAAACCCATTTTAGAAAAACCTTGCATCTAACATGTGGCGTTGCTTGCAAAACCCTTGCTTTTGTTAACTTTTTTGTCGAATTTCATAAACCATTTTTGTATGACTGTTAAGTGTTGGGCTGCATGGGAAAAGAACCCTTACAGTGGGTCTCCACATTTGCTGTTGAAGCTACTAAGGGATATAATACTATAAAATGATGGATCAGTCTTATCCTTACTAGCGATTGGGAATGAAACTGTTTGACCACTGTGATCGGAGGGTAAGCAGTTAATTACATTTTTACTTGTGAATGCACAGTCACAAAAAACGTTATTTAAGCAAGCCCATTTGAAATATTCAAAACTGCGAAATGCTCGCGTCGAGATCGAACAAGTTGTGATAATGTATGTATTTCTGTAATGTTTGTAGGGAACACATAACATTTATCCATTATGCGTTGAGCTCTTCAACTGACAGTAACTAGATTCAATAACATTGTTCGTTTTCACTTGTGAACGCAAACCGAACTACCCAAGTAAACAGCGTCATTTGTCAAACAAAACGAACGCGCCTCGCTAAAACTAAATGAGGCGGACACTCATTTGCAATGCATAAGTTCCATTTTTAAACGGCTTATGTTTAAACGATTTACCAAAAAAGCACCTATTTTAATACCAATAAATTCGAAATGACTGCCAGAATGGATAAATGTCCACCAAATGTTCTTTTTATGTTTTGTGTACTTAAGTTTATGTTTTAAGTATTTTTTGTTGTTCTTACATGTTCAACCTAACACCTTCGTGTTAGGTTGAAAATCAAATAAAATAAAGGGGGCTTCGCTTCGCTGACCCCCTTTACCCTTCACCTAAGTTACCGCAGTATTTTTCCCTGATATTTTTTGCAACTTTGGGTGTTCATATATCCATTTTGGGTAGGAAAAAAATAGTTTGGTGATCCATTATATTTGCTGCCTTTTTAAACCGGGTGTTCGGTTTTACTTAGACATCGAACACGTCATAAGCAAACGGTACGCAATACTTTACCTGATCGTGACAATTAAATATTTAGAGCATCTATGCACATAAAGAATACTGATTTGCACAGCAAATATCAGGGCAAAATGCTGCGGTAGCTTAGGTGAAGGGTAAAGGGGGTGAGCGAAGCGAAGCCCCCTTTATCCTTCGTGTTAGGTTGAACATGTAAGAACAACATAAAATATTTAAAACATACAAAGTGTTTTTGTTGATCCTTTTTTGATGAGCAAATTAGTATTTTTGATGTGCGATTAAATACAAGCCTTAAAAAAATACGCACTACTTTTTATTTTGTGAAATTGTAGGCTATTTCAAGAAACTCATTTGAATATTTCTTGTAATGGATGTTTTTTTTTAATTAACACCCCTCGTGACGTCACTTGCTTACAGTTTTAGAACGGTTGTACTTGAGGCTGATTGTTTCCGATTATAAAACTAAAAAGCTATAATATCAATATTTGTTTATCTCCACACGTATCATAAACCCTCTTTACTGCGTCTAAAAACCGCACGTTAAGACCAGCATAATGTAAAACTATTTGGTAAAAACTCAGTTCTTATCTGAAAAATTGTACATTATGACCATAATGTACCAAAATTTGTCAAATTATGTCATTCAAAATTTCGAACGCCGACACCCGCCTGCGTGCCGCCCCTAGTTTGTCTGTGAAGTTGGTACTACAGAACAAGCTAAACAACTGCAGAGCAATTCCTGAACACATCAAAGAGAGCTTATGATATGTGTGTAGATAAACTAGTGTATGTAACTGTACATAATTAGGCATTAAAACTCTCGAGTGATATTATTATGAAACTCGCCCTTCGGCTCGTTTATTATGTCGCTCGAGTGTTAATGCCCTCCATTACGTAGCAGTCACATAAACTACTATTATGTTCCGACAGACATCTGCGTTATCGACTGACAGGAATACTGTTGATACTTGTCAGTTTTACATAACAGCCAACTTAACGGCGAAGGGAATTTCAAACTACGCCGTAGAGAACAAATGAAGTACATTATGTTTTTTACGTATATTTCAGTATTCCTTTAATGTTTTTGGGAATGGGAAATGGGAGTAACGGAATTTAGTTGTTATTTTATTTACTTAATAACTTTACGAGATGCGGAGCGTTACATACAAAACCTTGATTAATTTTGGCTTTTTTGGATTCTATTCTAGTAGTGCGTATTACAATGCCATTAGCTCGCAAATTGCATTGCATCACGTCACCCATTTTCTCATGCTGGATGGCAGAGGCATGGTTGTGCCCTCGATTCGCAAAATAATTGACCAAGCGAGCACAGCGTCTCCGTTCAGGATTGGGCAAAACTTCTTTCATATGTCCGGATGTTCTCCTCTACAGGCCGGATTTCTCAACAGATTCTCGTGAATTGTTGTGAGCACGTTCGATTGCTCAATAGTTTTTACTGTCGATTTAGTTTTTGGAAATTTTCCAAAATGGCGGTTTTCCAGATGGCGTTTTAAAATCTCAAAAATCCGCTGCAGTCCAAACAGCTTGACGGATTTCAATAAATGCGGTGTCGTTGGATTTGTAGAGACCGTGACAGTAGCAGGCTATATAATTTCAGTGAAAAAGGTCCATAGGTTGGGTTTGGGACCGCAAAATGTAGTTTACAAAGATATTGGTGCGGCTACTTTCTTACTCCATGTACGCAACCAGGTGCATTCATAAGTTTGTATGTGTTATTAAAAGAAAGCTTCACTCTCGACGTCTACAGCTCACAGAGCCACTAGTAACAATTTTGTATTGCTTTGCATTTGTCTCCAAAATAGGACTTTCTTTAACACAATCAAATACTTACTACAACACCAAGATCAACCTCAGCGTTTTAACCCGTACGGCACAGCGCACTTATTTCGATGGCAATAAGGACTATAATCATGCTGAAACGGTATATTTTAACTCGAACGGTGTAGTGCTGTCATGTTTGCACGCTAGTGTTGACCCAGTCGAGTGGACTTGAACATCCAATCGATACGTCAATATTTGAGAGGCTAGTGCTGGGAAGATATCGTTAAATCGATACTTTTCGTTGCACTCGCTTCTGATCTCTTTTTGTGAAGACGGGATAGTGTCGACCCGAAGCGTGCCATACCAACTTGCAAGAAAAAAGTGGCCAAGTGCGAGTCGGACTCGCCCATGAAGGGTTCCGTTATAGCAAGTAATTATGTGACTGGATGTTTATGTTGTAACTTTGTTTTTCATAGTGTTTGTATGAATGACAAAGTTATTTTTGCGGTTTTTAATAAATGTTTTATGTTTTAAAAACTGCTTATTTTATTTTGTTCAAACCAATTTTCGTTGAAAGTATGTTTTGAGATACACAGCACATATTTTTTGTAGATTTTTCACTCCCTTACTTTAAAAGTTAGACAACCTCAACATCATTTTTAAAGACCTATCTATAGTCACCCCACACATAAAAAAATATGTTTTGGTTTGAGTTCCATGTATGGGGTGCCTCCTTTAATTTTTTTAATTTTTAAATTCTTGTATAAAAAGCGTGAACCGGTTCCCAGAATACATCTACATACCAAGTTTCAAACTGTGTAGCCCTAATAGTTTCTGCAAACAGTTGCTGTGACACACGGGTAAGGGTTTCTTGTTTCTCTACGGAACCAAACACGTCCCTTGTATGGCGACCGCATTTAATTTTCAAAACTATGTGTTATTTATATAATTTTTGCTCCATTATTGTGGTTACCATATTTTGGGCGACGCCTGAGGGTCCGAGGTTTTGACAATCGTTCCGGAGCGTTCCTGATCCGACGGATCTCACTCGCCGTGCAGCGCGGTGATGCTGCCAGCGTGATGGGTACCTTTGGCTCGGGCATGTCGTGGGGCGGTTTATTTGTTTAGTATTGTGTATTTTTATTGTATTCAGTTTTTAGGCGTGTCTAGTTTTAAATTATTAGTTACTTAGATTATTTTAATTGACGATGCACTTTGCGGAATATTTATTTTATTTCGATTATACGTTCATTGTTAATTAGGTTAAGCTTGGTTCAGTTAATAAACATTCTACAGTTACCAGGATGTTACTTACAATGAACCCTGTCAAGGCACTGTAGTAACTTATAAACTAACTTTTTCTTTGTAGTAGCGGCAACAACAGAAAGGCTGATATTTAATCGCACATCAAAAATACTCATTTGCACAGCAAAAAACGATCAGCAAAAACACTTTTTATGTTTTAAATATTTTATGTGTAAGTACTCACGTTTATGTTTTAAGTATTTTTTGCTGTTGTTACATGTTCAACCTAACACGAAGGATTAGCCTTCACCTAAGCTACTACAGCATTTTGCCCCGATATTTGCTGTGCAAATCAGTATTTTAAATGTGCAGTTTTATATATTCCCAACAGAAATAACTTTCTGTGAAAAATTCATCTCACTGCCTATCTCGGTTCATGAGATACGGCCCGCTGATGGCCGGACGGACAGACGGACGCCGGAGGCTTAGTAAAAGGGTCCCGTTTGTCAACCTTCAGGTACGGAACCCTGATAAAGAACAAAACTACTTCCCCAGCTTGATACCATTTTCGGTTGTGAGAGGTTTTTTTCAAACAAGTTTGAAATAACTTTAAACCGACTTGTAAAAGCTGTATGACAGCGGCTAAATACAGTTTAAACATGACTTAAGTACAACACGGTCAAGTTACGTACTCAAACACGGCAATGTTAGCTGACCACATTTTGGGGAATGATAGTACCCATTATTAGGAACAACTTTCCCCAAGAAACATATGGTCGTAAATGAAATAAATTTTTGGGTCTCCCATAGTAACTTGTTATCAGCTGATCGGGTCAATTTACCGAGCGACGAAAAATATTTTTCACACCTTTCATTCGGAAAAGTAAGTTTTGCTCCACGACGAGATGGAGCAAAATGCTACTTTTCTGTTCAAGCTACCTTTTAGGGTTCCGTACCCGAAGGGTTCCAAACGGGACCCTATTACTAAGACTCCGCTGTCCGTCCGTCCGTCTGTCACCAGGCTGTATCTCACGAACCGTGATAGTTAGACAGTTGAAATTTTCACAGATGATGTATTTATGTTGCCGCTATAACAACAAATATTAAAAAACAGGATAAAAGAAATATTTAAGGGGGCTCCCATACAACAATTCTTTCAATACCACATACAAACTTATGGATGCACCTGGTTACGTACATGGAGTGTGAAAGTAACCGCACCAATAACTTTGTAAACAATATTTTGCTGTGTAAAATCCAAACTATTCACTCCACACCATCGCTTCCATTGAACGGTGGTACGGAACCCTTCGTGCGCGATTTAGACTCGCACTTGAACGGGTTTTTTAATTTATTTATTGGCATTTAGCATTTCCGCAATGTGCCAATTGCCAATTGAACACAGATCAAAATAATCGAATGTAATTATGAAATTACATTACAATTGACTACGATGACGTAGTCGATTAAAAACGAACATATTTCAAGTTTTAACTTTAACTTGAAAATTTATGAATTTTTCGTAATATTTAAAAAAAATGTCACAATAAATTATATGTTTTACTGAAATCAAAACTATCGATGACTGTTATTGTGATATAATGAATATTGAATGAATGAATGAATGAATATGAATCCGAAACCATTGTAATATTTTATTCGATTATTTTTACACATTAGTAAAAGTATACAGGAATATTTTATCTGTGGTGACCTTTCCTTAATCCTTCACAATCCGCCATTATAAAAAATTGTTTTGTTTACGTTGTTCGATTACTGTAAAAGTGGTGAAAGTATAATTCAAAGTATATATATTTTAGAGCATTTAATTTAAATTTTCCTCATAGTCGGTGTGAAAAGTTGTATGTGTCACTCAGGAGCAAAATTATTTACGTCATGGGCGTTAACGCTTGAATCCTTCGTTACGCTCAGGATTCTAACTTAGAATCCCTCGCTAGGCTCAGGATTCTATCGTAGAATCCTTCCCTTCACTCTGGATTCAATGTACCGCCCTCGCCGTAAATACATCATTTTGCTCCCTTGTGACACAAATAACTATTTCGTTTGCGACCATATGTTTCTTTGGGAAAGTTGTTCATAATGATCCGTGCTATCAATCCCCGTAATATGGTCAGCTAATTAAATGTCATCTTGTATTTACACTGTATCTGTCTGTAAAAAGTTTGGTACAAGCTGCCAGGTAGGTATGTTTTGACTCCCCTGTAATCGGTCTCGGTACTTCTCCCTCCACTCAGCACCGCTCCATCGACAAAACGCGGCATCCGACAATTCCGAACTTCTCTCAGCTCCTCGTGTGAAGAGCCAACAGCCGCGTCACGTGACACCCGCATTAACACCGCGGCGATACACGACGCGGGGCTTTTTTTTTTCTTGGCACGGAGTTATGCTTTCTTCATCTGAGTTCCGTAACGAGATATATTGAGTTTTTGGAGAATTCTGTCTGATTCCTTAAATGTGTAGAATATACACTTGAGCAATGAAAAAGTTCCAGTGTCATAGCACCAAATTACTTCATAACGGGAAAGGCTAGCTTAATGACGCCGTCTGCAATATTTAAGTACATTTAACAGCGCATCAGAATATTACCAATTAAAAAAAATACTTTTTAATTTATGAAGCTAGGTTCTATGTCTTAGGAGATATTAAGGTGTTTGACGGCATTTTGTGGGTGGAACTTTTTCATTGCTCGTCAGTATATATGTCACCAGAAGATAGTCAAAACCGTCAGTTGATAAACTAACGCGGTAGTTGATCAACTATCGACAGATAGCAAACCAGACCGACAGGGTTTACAATTTACGTTTCTTTTGTTCTCACATGTCAGCCTAACACGAAGACTATTCGGGGGCTTCGCTGCAGTCGCCCCCTCTAGTCTTCACCTAAGCTGCCGCAGTGTTTGCCCTGGTATTTCGTTTGCAATTCAAGTTTAAAGCAGTTTACTATTTAAAGCCTTTAACCGTTTGTTAATCAACTAACGTGTCATATAGTAAGCAGTACGCTAAAGTTTACAATCTGTCGATAGTTGACCAACTTACGAGAAAAAAACGTTAGTTTATCAACTAACGATTTTGACTATCTTACGGTGACATATATAATAATTATTTTTAATATGGATAGTAGCACAAGCTACAATATGGTGCTGGGTAGAATACAAATTAATTATTATTCGCTTAGTAGAAAAAAACTGAATCTGGACCGAAGACTTAATTTTTCAGCCTCTGAAGTTTTTTTTGTATTTTCGTGATATTTTTAGGCCAGCTTATTAAAACCTGATGAAATATCTCTTGGCTGTCACAAATCCAACTAACATTATTAATGTGAAAGTAGCGATGTTTAGATGTTGATGTTTGTGTGTTTGTGTCTCAATCACGCTAAAACGGCTGAACGGATTTGAATAAAATTTAGTACAGAGATAGTTTATGAGCTAGATTAATATGTAAGATACTTTTTTCCTACTGCACCAGAAGGAGGGTAACGTTATCTCGGTAAATGTTTATTTTAGGAACAAGCAGATGGAGTTGCGGGCATCAACTAGTAACTTTAATAAAACTAGAACTTGTGGATTTATAAAACAAATAATCCGACAGTTTTTTCATTCAATACCACAAACAAACTTATGAATGCATCTGGTTACGGAGGTACATGGAGTATATATATAAAAAATACGTTTAAGACATACTGTGTCTTAAAAAACATTTTTTTTTATCTAACGATACCTCTCAAGCTAAAATCCATCCACCCATTTAGGCTACAGAGCGTGCCAAAGAAAAATACATACATACGTATATAAACATAAACATTTACTTACAAGCACAAACATTGCTTCTGGCCCCACACTAGGATACCCTGTGTCGTGGGAACCAGAAACAGCAACGTCACACACAAAAACGTCCAAGACCTGGTGTTTTTTTTTACCCCCCAGCCGGGGATCGAACCCGGGATCTCTCATGGCAAGCAGGGCCACAACCGCTGCGCCAGCTCGTCAGTGATAAATACTCGAAAAACATAGCCCTCCTTCTGGCGCAGCCGGCTAAAAAGTAGCTACGGAACCCCAAACCCAAGGCACAGGGACAGACAGCCGAATACTCTTTTTTTTTTCGAGCAATTTCGAAGATTCCAGAAAAAGCCGCGGTGTCCGGTGACGCCGTATTTTGACGTTTTGGACGAGACGTGTCACGTGACGAGGACATTATAAGTTTGGAATGTGTGCGGCTATAGTCCAGGGTTGTTACTACAACGTCTCTTATTGATCCGCAGAACTACCGAGACCGTCTACAAAAAGTAGTGTACGTAAACGAGGACGACCGGTGTAGCCCAGCGGGTAGTGACCCTGCCGACAAAGCTGACGTCCCTGGGTTCGAATCCCGGTAAGGGCAAGTATTTGTGTGATCAGCATGAATATTTGTTTGTTAGTCTTGAAGTGTTTTTTGTGTTACATAATTATATCGTCGCCTAGTACCCGTAACACAAGCCTTGTTGATCTTACTATGGGCCGAGTTCGATTTGTATAAGATTATCCTGTAATATTTATTTATTTTTAAATTAAGCTCATGGCGTTTTGGAATGCAAATGGGTGCCATGGTGATGTAGTTGTTTTAAACCTAATCTGAATCAGGGTTGCCGTATTGGCATTTTTAATGCTAAATTTGGCACGTTTTTAGCTTAATTAGCATGTTATATTTTTAACTTAGCATATCGCATTATTTTAGCATTTTTCAACTTTCGTCTTACCTTTATGGGGAAATCCCTTCTTTTTCAATTGAAGTTAGTCACATAGACTGTAAAAACAAAAATTCGACGATAGTTCTGCCGGAGGTCTTGGAGTACAAAGACTGTGTCTATAACAATCCATTTCTGGAGTCGGCAGCTTTCATAATGTCCATCCTTTGTATTCCACACTCCAATGCAGAAGTAGAAAGAGTATTTCAAATGTATATAAGAGTATAGACAAATGATTGTGGTCAAAACTAAACTGAGGAATCGGATATGGTTAACTACACTAAACTCAATTCTGCATGTCAGTAATGGACTCAGAAGATCAGGAAAATGTTGTTATTCCTATAATATTTCTGATGATGACGCGCTGAAACTCTTTAAGGGTATTAAAGAACATGCAGTGACTCATGAATATCCGTCATCGTCACAACAAGGCGAACCTGTTGATGACCTTTAGGTATTCTTCGGAATAGAAGACTAAGATTTTGTTTTTTTATTAATAAATAGTAGTTTATGTGACTGATTTTTGAGGTTAGATATTTTAATTTGGCATTTTATTTAGCACTTAAAAAATTGTACTTAGCATTTTTCCGGCGAAAAGTTAGCATTTTTCTTATTTATAAAACGGCAACACTGATCTGAATAGCTATAAAGGTTGTGGCAACCCTCCAGGACCCTTATCGCGTAATTCTGACATCAACAGCGAGCAACACCAGTCAAAAAAATAAAAAAATATGACAAATCAGACATGATTATTTCCTATTTCTTTAGAATTCTGGGTAATTGACCGAGCGAGGGAAGCGTCTCCGTTTCAGGATTGGGCATAAATGCTTTCGTATGTCCGGATGTTCCCCTGTTCAGCCCCATTTCTAAACTCGGATTTCGGAAAATTTTCAAAATGGCGGAGATATGGGGTTGAAAATGTAAAAAGATCCGCTACAGCTCTTGAGGCTTGACACATATTGACAAATGATGTCGTTGGATTCGTGGAGGGAGACTATGAGTTTGACATTAGCACTATAATTTTTGTGAAAAGTTTATGGGTTGTATTTTGGATCGGAAATAGTAGTTTATGTGACTGCTACATAATGGAGGGCATTAAAACTCGAGAGTTTCATAATAATATCAGTCGAGAGTTTTAATGCCTAATTATGTATAGTTACATACACTAGTTTATCTACACACATATCATAAGCTCTGTTTATTGTGTTTAGGAACCGCATATTCGACCGGCATGGTGGCATTGATAATTCCTTTGCACTTGTTTAGCTTGTTCAGTAGTACCAACTTCACAAATAAAGTAGGGGCGGTACGCAGGCGGGCGTCCACGTTCGAAATTTGAATGTCATAATATGTAAAAAAATTACACATTATGGTCATAATGTGTAATTTTTCAGGTAATAAATGAGTTTTTTACAAAGTAGTTTAACATTATGCTGATCGTAACGTGCGGTTTTTGTACGCAGTAAAGAGGGTTTATGATACGTGTGTAGATAAATGTAGTTAAACACACTATTGAATCTTTACAGCTAAAATTTGGTTCACTTGTTACCTATTTAGGCTGATAACTTTGGAACCGCTGAAACAATTTTAATACAATATATCTAGAAACCATTACAGTAAAGTCTACTACTAACTACATATAAACGGCATTATAATCTGTCCACCCGTTTGGCCGCTTTTCCTTGTTAAGCTGTTATCTTTTGAACTACTGAACCGATTTTAACAAAACATATCTAAATACCATCGCAGGGAAGTCTGCTACCATTAACAGAAAACCGCATAAAATCCGCCCACCCGTTTCACAGCTAGGGTGTCACAGACAGACACACCGTCATAGCGCCAGACTCTTCAAACTTATAACACCCCGCTTTTTCATTCGGGGATTAAAATAACTTAATCACTGGGCTGGCATAGGAGTGCAGAATTTTCATTGGTTTAGGGCCTTAATACCAAGCCTTAAGGACGAAAATATGGCCACTGTCAGGCACAGTGCCGCCCACGTGTAGCCTATAACTCAATACAACAAACATACAAACATATATTTAAGACCATGGGTTTGTGAAATGTCCATCTTTGAAGCGTTTTTCCTCTTAACGTGCTACGAAAAAAAATGGGGTATTTTTCGAATCCATTTACTCCACCATGAAGTCATCTAACGTTGATTGAGTATTTGATTAAGATTCTCACTGAAGGAAACTCGATTGGATGAAATTTTCTCGATAGAATTTAATTACGAAAATACCTCTTAATAGTTTTATTTTTTCCTGTGATTCTGAAATCCTAACTAATTTCATTGTGGAACTGCGTTCAAAATGTAGATATTATGTATTCGTAAAATCTCCTTAAAAAGTTTTTAACAAAATAGCGTAGTTTATTTTTAAACAATTTTCTGTGGTTTAGCGCTACGTTATGTAATTTTTCCCCGATTCCGTCCCTCTCACACTGCGGGTCTTTCCGCCTGGAGTAACGGGGACCTGTCCACGGACAAGTTATCGCCTTAAACACTTTCCAAAACCAGAAAAAATATTCGTTATGAAGACATGTCTTTCCTCCAACTGTAGTGTTGAAAACAACAAATAGGGACTATATGAAAAAGAAAAAACTTAATAGATGTTTTTTAACTTAATAGATGGAATTTATTTTGACATTTCATAATTTGACATTTTATTTTATTTTAGTTTTATTAATTTTGTTAACATTGTAATAATGGATATGTAATTTGTTGATATATTTCACCTGTGATTTGATATTTTAATGTACAATCGAACCATCTGAATCATGACCCACCATAAGCTTATTTTGCTAAACCCCTTAAATGCAAGTAGGTCGAAATCCGCTTGAAGGTTTATTTCCTTGGTAACGAACTTGTTATCATTTGATTAGACACTGACAGATAGATAGATCTTACAAGTTTGAAAGTTTCAAACGAATTATCAGGCAAGTGGGTCATGATTCAGTTGGTTCGATTGTACTTACCTGCTGTTATTATGGACCTTGAAGTCTGAAATAAAGAAATTGAATTGAAAAATTGTATTTTCACGTTATACGTGTAATCTGTTGGGATCTAAAAGGAATATTGATATGGTTTTTGCGTCAAAAAATGGGTAATCAAAATATCGAAAAACGTAGTATTTGAAATAACAGAAGGAATCGGTGGTTTGTGAAAAATCTATAAATAAAACCGGTCAAGTGCGAGTGGGGGACCCGCACACGAAGGGTTTCATACCATTGTATAAGGGAAAACATAAAACAACAGACGTTTCTATGAGTATACCTTTATAATTTTTTAAAATAAGTTATTAAATACTCAGGTAGGTCTACATTCAAGGCAGTATAACGAAATATGGAAAAAAGAGTTTTATGTATGTAGTATGTGAGTATTGAAATATTTACCCAGGTTAACGAAACTCTTTGCACCTTGAAACCGGTAGTGGATAGATTGATTGAGTAACTTATTTACAGAAATGAAATCAAATATGATAAAAAAAACTTTTATTATTATTATAATTCGAATGGGCAATTATTAATCATATAATGACAAATAACTAAACACAAAACTCAATATATGCTATGAAAGATCTTCTCCGATAAGATCGGGAGAGTCCAGTTTCCACCGATAAACAAATAAAACAAAATGGCTAAGAAAATGGCCTTACTAATAATTTATTGTATGCGAACTTCTTTTAATTCTTAAAAACCGGCATGTTTCATTATTTGTTGTTTGTTGTTATAGTGGCAATAGAAAAATTCTCTGTGAAAATTTCAGCTCTCTACTTATTTCGGTTGATCCGGTAGAGCCCGGTGACGGATGGACGAACAGAAAGACGGACAGCGGAGGCTTAGTAACAGGGTCCCGTTTGGCACCCTTCGGGTATGGAACCCTAAAATCACACAATTTTCGCACTGTCCTGCCGCAGCGTCTGACGTAACTGCCAGTGTGATTTGTTGTGAACTTTTTTGAATGCTTTGTCCAAAATTTCCACCACCACTAATCGAGAAGCTATCTAAAACCACTGACCGTAGAAAATATTTCATCCGCGCTCTTCTCTCAATTTTTTGTGTCCATCAGATTCTTTTCATTCGGTTTTTATCTTTATTAATTTGCCCCATACTGCGTGAAGATGCGCTGAGGACTTTTTACGGGTCAATTATAAATAAATTAAATATTATGATTATTGAAAAGGAGGAAACTGGCAGTTTTATTACGGAGCCGTTTATGAGATGATCAGATGCGTGGGGCGTTGAATTTGTTGGTTTTTTGTAGGTTTAGTTAGTATAATATTAATTTGAAATGAAGCGATAGGACATAAGACATTCAATATTAATGTTTTATTACCGGCATGAAAACCGTATTTTACTTTGCGTAGAGGCTTCCATCTTCATTTGTAGACTGCCATTGGCAAACCCTAGCTCATGGAGGTATATTAATACAGACCAAAAATAGAACACCAAAAAAACTATAACTGCGCCGGTAAAGGAGTCCATGTTTTATTTCAGCTATCGAACTTTTTGCCGGCGGTATAAAAAAGCAATGCCGGCAAGGGCTGCACTATCGCACAGCCTACACTTGACCGACTTTTTTTCTCGCTGTAGGGGTGGCGCTCGGTCGAAAATTAATTGGTCTGCACATGTGCCGTGACCACACAACAGTTTTTTTGATGCTTTTTTTCTGCGTGAAATGTGTGTACCTAAAGTAAAACGACAACGAAGCGTTGACTATCCGATTTTTGTAAATAACTCGTTATTTCCCACTCTCTTTTCGATTGTGTGAGTACGTCTGAGGAACTATGAATAACTCTCAAATCTATAAATAAATTAACAACATTATTTCCCCCCTATAAACACATTACCCAGAAGGGTAATGTGTTTATAGGGGGGAAATTTACCAAGAATGGTAAACGGTTAAAAACCTAAAATGGGTCTTCCCACTCAACTTTATAGTTATAGCCGAATTATTTCTCGTCGCATACATATTTATGTCATCGGAATGAGAAAGATAGCTATCGCGCCATCAAAAAACGTAAAATTTACATGTTGAACTGTTTGTTTTCTGATATTTTATTGGGTTACCGGCTATTAGAGTGGGTCCGCGATTGAATTGATATTTGTTTATGCATCTGACATGTTTTTATGCATCTGATACGGCGTTGGTAAATAAAAAGTCTGTTACGAAACTCGACGAGTTTCACAGGTGTCGAAAAAATGTATCAACACATATTCAATAACATCGGTAAATTACAATAATAACACATGCCACCGTTTGTAACAACAACTTGATAAATTGTTTTTTAAATGATATTATTTCACAACCTTTTTAGGGTTACGTGCCCGAAGGGTGCCAAACGGAACCCTATTACTAAGCCTCCGCTGTCCGTCTGTCTGTCCGTCCGTCCGTCCGTCACCGGGCTCTACCGGATCAACCGAAATAGGTGAGAGCTGAAATTTTCACAGAATGTGCATTTCTGTTGCCGCGCAACACCAACAAATAATGAACTACACCCAATTCTGAAAACAGCGACTGATTTTTTAAATCCCTGCCCTTGCGAAATCATGATTCAATATCACCATAAATTTCGCTGCTTTTAATAACTTTGAGATGGCTCAGTCGGTTTCGCAATCTTGAAGCTCCGCGTTTGATTCCCAGAGAACACATATTTATTTTGGTTTTGGTTTTGTTATTTAGGATTTAGTGTTATTTTTCTTGTAAGATGGTACGGGACCCTTCGTGTGCGAGTCCGACACGCACTTGACCGATTTTTATTTCAAATTGAATCTACAGTCGAATAATCTGATAAATATAACCAGAGAGCACGATATTTCTGCATTAGGTTACAAGTTAAGTTCTTTGAATGATTTGACGTTTAATTCAGACTTAAAAACCCAAGGAAAAATTACAAAACACTTTTAACAAAGACAAAAACATACACGGGAATCAGTTTGTTTTCGGTCTGCGAAGTTCGAACACGTCTCGGAGTATCGCAGGGAGTTAAAACGCTCCCGATTGTAATCCTCGCTATCCTGGCTTCATACGGGATCGTTTCGTTTTTCTGTCTTCGGATGGGCCACGGAGATCTCACACTCGGTCACTACTTACAACTCCGCAACGTAACACTGCCACTTATGAGAATGGGTTCAGACTACGAGCTTCAGTCAGTCAGTGGAACAAACTCCCCAGCGCCATTAGAGACAGTCCGTCAATTCACACTTTTAAAAGTCGTTTGGAAGAACACTATCTATCTCTTCCATGATATGATAAGTATTAGTATTTATTTGTATCTACTATATGTATATGTTACATATTTATATATAGCATTATTTTTAGTATTGTGTAGATATTTGTACGTAGTTTACTATTTTTATTAACATTTTTATTGTTGTGCACATAGTTCTACCTTTAGTTTCTTTTATTTTCTCTCCATTCTAGGTTTGCTGGTAGAAAGCTCTTGTTAGATATAAGCTCGCCTTTGTACATGTTCTTTTCTTTATATTTGTTTTGTTTGCACTGTTTTGTGCAATAAAGTATATTATATACATATTACATCTCTTTATTATTATCATCAAAATTACAGTACATATAATAATAATAATACAAGGTATTATACCTTGGACACTATTGACACCCATTGATCTAGCTCCAAACTAGGATTCCCTGTATCTTGGGTACTAGACAACGATACACATACTTATATAGATAAATATTATACTTAGATAGATAAACAACCATGACTAGGGTACAAACATCCGTTCTCGTCAAACGAAAATTTGCCCCCACCAGGACTCGAACCCGGAACCCTTGGCTTCGAAGGCAGGGTCACTGCCGACTCGGCCATTCGGGTCGTCCATATAAAAAGCACCTATAGCTACAGTCCAGCATGGATCAGCCACACCTCAGTTCTCTGATGGCACACATGCGGCTGTCATCCGTCACCCAGTGAGCCAAGTTATGACCATCCATGCGGTCTGCCCTTACTCTCAGGAGCCTGCTGGTGTTCCCCCTCAGCCTGGCCCTCATAGAGGCCATTCTGCAGCGCAGTACGGCATGAAAGCCGTCTACAAGGGCCTCCGCAAATATTTTTGGTGCGCCATCTTATCGGAGCAGCCTCAGCAGCAGCCTGAAAGCATTGTTATTGTTACACGAACGACATTATACGCTTTCTGATATTTATTTATTCAAAACCAAATTGGGAATCATTTAATATACTTACTAAGGTGATGATCAAGTAGCTTGTCTAGAGTTTTGCTGTAATTGTAGCAAAAGAGATATTCTCTAATTATTTTTATCGAAAACATGATCTTCTGTTTTTTTTTTTCGAACTACTATGGTTTTCATGAGTTCAGCTGGTAAATTTTAATGTCATGTACAAAAAGTCTGTATAAGTGCCAGAATTCTGGGCAGATGGACACCCGCACATTAAAGATGTTCCATACTCACCCGTCATGCCTTTTTTATTTTTCTTATATATATATATATATTTTAAGTATGAAATATAATAAAAGAAAATAATGTCGGATGTGACCTATAAATACTGGAGGAAAATTGATACCTGATTTGACAACACGGATTGACCTAAACATACTGGATTATGAAGTTAAAGAATAAATACGTTAGACAAGGCCTTGAATATATAGTAAAGACTGAAGAAAATACCTATGGAAAGACAAGGCTTTTAGCCTCAATCAATATGAAGAGAAGAAAAGAAATTAAAATAAGACCAGGCGGTATGGGCTCTTAGCCTTTTCCATAAAGGAAAAAAAATTACAAAAAAAAAAAAAATTAGGGCGATTTGCATGTAGTCAAACTCCTGATGACTTTGGCCACCTCGGCAGCTGTAAATAGCACATGGGTGTCAGTCAGGTGGAGGGACGGACAGTCTTGGACTCAACATTGTCGGTTGGACCCATCGAAGACTTCAAGTATCGTATTGTATTGTATTGTATTGTATTGCATTTATTTATTACTCATTTACAATAATCTCTTATTCTAATACAATAGCCCCACAAAACTGCTTACGCAGTTTGATTGTGGGGTCGATGAGTCTCATTTTTATTTATTTTTTAAACATAAAGATAAAGGACTTATGAAATATTTTGTAGGTATAAAATGGAGTGTTAATTAAGCAAATATTTCTTTAACTTCGACGAAAACTATAAACGAGTCAATCAATCAAATCTCTTTATTACTGTAGATATTTACATATACTTAGCAATCGTAATTTTTTGCCTTTTCTCTACATTGGAGCACTGTGGGCTTCTCCCACAGGGCGTAGAAACTTCCACAGATTGATTTTTAGATGTCTTTTAAAAATTGCTTGTGCTTAACTAATACAAATATTAAAAATTTAATTATTATGATTAATGAGCAATAACAAATGATTACAAAATTATTAACAGCAAGGTCTGTGTTGAGCCAGATTAACCTATAGTCCCATCATTTAAGTAATCTTGAACATTGTAATATCCCTTTTTCGACAAAATCGCTTTAACATGGTTTTTAAATTGCTCAAATGGCAATTTCAAGATCTCCAGAGGTATCTTGTTGTAGTAGAGAATGTATTGACCCTTGAAAGACTTGCTAACTTTCGCGAGTCTAAAACGGGGCGCAACTAGTCTGTGATTATTTCTTAGGTTAATCGAATCGAAGACTTTAAGTATAAACGAGTAAGATTCAGCCATACTCCACCACGCTGGCTCAGTGCGGGTCGATGGAGGGGTTTTACGAGCACTAGCACTAGCACGTAGCGATAGAAGCCGGGACCGACAGCTTAACGTGGCATCCGAAACACTGAACGTCCGATAATGTATTAAGATAAATTATTTATCTCATTGGTATACATGTTCAGGAATCGAAACTGCGTCTGCTGTGTGAGAAGCAAGCGTGAAACCCATTTGACCACGAAATGATATGCCTTCTTATCGCTATCGCCATCAACACTCACTGGTAAGACCGGCCTTGGATTCAGTCTCTTTCCGGATTGTTTTTGCACAATGGTGAGAAGCTAACATGTCTGTCGCAGTTAGTTGGTTAAATCAGACACTTAACTAACTCTCTAGACCGTTAATACCGACCTTTAACCAAGTCACTAAAATGCCGTCAGACAAGTGAGTGAACGAAACGTTTAACGAGTTGTCTAAACGTTCCTAAGCATCAAGACATACTCAATATAAATATTTTTTTACGTGTACTTAAGTTTATGTTTTAAGTATTTTGTTTTGTTCTTACATGTTTAACCTAACACGAAGGATAAAGGGGGCTTCGCTTCGCTCACCCCCTTTACCCTTCACCTGAACTACCGCAATGTTTTGCCCTGATATCAGCTGTGCAAATCAGCTGTTGTCGTGACGCCATCTTGTTTTCAAACACGCTGGCTTTCGGTAAGACGTTTTCGGCGTTGCTTTATTTAAATCAAAATGGCTTGGTTATACGTCGGTATTTAATTAGTTAAGTGTCTGATTTAACTAACCAACTGCGAGATATTCATGTTGATCTATTTCTTTTATGATTGTTTAATATTTGACACCATTTTAACTCAGTTTTGAAATATTTGCGAGTACACGTCATATGCTCGTAGGTGGTTCCAGAAGTCGGCCTACCGTTTGTATAAAACGACCGAATAAAAAACTGGGCAAGTGCGAGTCTAACTCGCGCACGAAGAGTTCCATACCACAGTAGAATGGTAGGGATGGTGTGGAGTGAATAGTTTGGATTTTACATAGCAAAACGTTGTTTACAAAGTTATAGTTTATAGTTATAGTACTTTCAAACTCCATGCACGTAACCAGATGCTATCATAAGTTTGTATGTGGTATTGAAAGAATTTTTTGTATGGGAGCCCCCTTAAATATTGATTTTATGCAGTATTTTAGTATTTGTTGACATAGCGGCAACAGAAATACATCATCTGTGAAGATTTCATCTGTCTATCACGGTTCATGAGATACAGCCTGGTGACAGACGGACGGACGGACGGACAGCGGAGGCTTAGTTATAGGGTCCCGTTTGGCACCCTTCGGGTACGGAACCCTAAAAACTTTTGAGCGAATGACCATGAATAGCGGACTTTCCTGAAATGAGCGAACAATATACTGAATTGCGTTACTAAATTACTGCCTGGTTTAGCCACCCGCTTATTGCCTAAATAAAGACTGTCTGTTTGAAGTGTCGAGCCAAGGTAGGTGAAGGATAAAGGGGGGAAGAGAAGCCTTCTTTAACCTTCGTGTTAGGTGGAACATGTAAACACAACAAAATCTAACGCTCTTTTTGTATTTTATTTTACTCGAATTAAGGTTTTCAAGTTGCTGTTTTTAGATTTCTAGTCGCGCAATTCAGAAATTCAGTCGTGCAAAAACATTATTTTTGTCAAGCGAAAACTGGATTTACAGTCATACTTTTGAGTACTATCCCATCTGAAAGCCATGTCTGGTCTCCCGGTGAGAGTATTCCAACCTATAATCTATTGACCTTTTCTATCCTTTTACCAATACGGGATCTAATTGCACCCTCAGATCATACTGATATAAAATTATTATAAAGTTTATCTACACACGTATCATAAACCCTCTTTACTGCGTCCAAAAACCGCACGTTACGATCGGCATAATGTTATACTACTTTGTAAAAACTCATTTCTTATCTGAATATTGAACATTATGACCATAATGTGTAAATTTTGTACATATTATGACATTCAAATTTCGAGAGCCGACGCCCGCCTGCGTGCGCCGCCCCTACTTTGTCTGTGAAGTTGGTACTACAGAACAAGCTAAACAATTGCAGAGCCACAATGCCGGTCAAACATGCGGTTCCTGAACACATCAAAGAGAGCTTATGATATGTGTGTAGATAAACTAGTGTATGTAGCTGTACATAATTCCCTCCATTATGTGTCAGTCACATAAACTACTAATAAAGTTTATCTATTACGAGTATAAGTCTGATGTCAATGTTCGAAATTATTGCCCATTTCGTCACAGTATTGTTGTGAAGTCTGACGTTTGGCGTGATAGACTGGAGTTAGAAATATGATTGTGTGATTTGAAGAACATAAACATTTACATACAAGCACATACATTGCTTCTGGCCCCACACTAGGATACCCTGTGTCGCAGAACCAGAAGCAGCGACGTCAAACACATATAAACACCCAAGACCTAAGGATTTTTTTCTGAATACCCAGCCGGGGATCGAACCCGGGACCTCTCGCGTGGTAGGCAGAGCCACAACCGCTGCGCCACAGACGTCGTCAAACGAAAGAACGATTCAAAGTCCAAAAATATAATGTGTTAAATGAACCCAGTATAAATAAAGCTTTGCGGATCACCAAAGCAAGACAGTCATCTGACGTTTATGACAAAATACGACCGAAACGAAGATGGCGACTTGATCATGCGCCTGCGCGTGGGCGACGAATGCGTTAATGCGCTTTATTTTCTCTTTATTTGTCTAAAAGTAAATTGTTGACAATTATCTAAAGATTTCGTCTCGGATTTGATGACGCAATAATTACGACGTCGAAGTCAGTCATCTACAGTGTGGCGATGAGATGGCCCCCTGTCACGCAAACATTGTATTCACCGGCTAAGTTCTTTCTTGTACGGGGTGGCAGAGGCACAAATGTACCTACTTTCGGTTTATTTGACCCTTTCCCATTTATTACCAAGCCATAAGGTTGAAAATCTAGTGGGATTGATAGCAAATTGCAGTGGGGACCCTTCATCGCTAAATTAGCTGGTAGATTGTTCTGCGGCTTACGCTGTAAGGAACTTCCTATGGTATCTTGTTGTGGGGGAAAGCAGCGGATATTCAAACTATTTTATATTAAAGAAAAGAGCTATTCGAGCAATTTATAATATGAAGCTCACAGAGTACCCAAGAGAACTTTTTAAAGAAATTGACATACTTACTGTAGCGCTAGTTGCGTAGTAGTTACTAAACTAGTTGCGCCCCGGTTTAGACTCCGCGAAGATTAGCAATTCTTTCAAGGGTCAGTGCATTCTCTACTACAACAAGATATTTTGATTTGAAATCCTTCGGTCAAATTAAGGGTTAACTATTTTTACGTACAAACCCTTTGTAATTCAGGTACGAATCGCACTTGGCTGGTTTGAATACTTACTTATATCGGTTTCATAAACAAAGAAATTTAATTAACGAAGAGAAAGTATTATTATTATATATATTATTAAAGTATATTAAATCTATAAGGGGAGCCGTAGGAAATTTACATTTTCACAGAGTAGACATTATTCAGGTAAAGGTAACATTAAAACATAACTATAGTCCTTATTACGAACAAAATACGAACGGCACGAAATGTATACCTTAAAATGTACCGTACCTAGCTGAATATTCACTATTGCTTCAGCATAAAAATTGATGTAAATTACCTTCCTGGCGAACCAAAATGACGACAATATTTGTTATATGAAAAGTTATATGAGTTCCGATTTGCATAAATAATATCTGAAGATCTGGGTTCGAAATCCAGCCAAGGAAATTAGATAGAGTACCTGCCCTAGCTAATTAATAATAATAATACATTGGACACTAAACACACATTGATCTAGCCCCAAACTGGGATTCCCTGTATCTTGGGTACTAGACAACGATACACATACTTATATAGATAAATATTATACTTAGATAAACAACCATGACTAGGGTACAAACATCCGTTCTCATCAAACAAATATTAGCCCCCACCGGGACTCGACCCCGGGACCCTTGGCTTCGTAGGCAGGGTCACTGCAGACTCGGCCATTCGGGTCGTCTATATCGTCGTCTATATAATTCACCAAGTTCCTAAAAAAACGACTTCACGTTCGAGCCTTATTTCTTCCTCCCCGGTCGGCATGCGAGTAAAGTCCTCATCTAAACTCTTGCTGCACGGAACCACAAACCAAAACGTCATCTGTGTATATATTTTTGGTTATTGTTGTTTTTTTCAAAAAGTGTTTATCAATATTGATACAATTTATATGGGACCACCTCTGAAGTATGACCTACCAATCATAACAAGAATCATCTAAATAGATTCATAATTGACGGAGTAATCGCGTAACAAACATTAAATAAACCGGTCAAGTGCGAGTCTAAATCGCGCACGAAGGGTTCCGTACCACTGTTCAATGGAAGCGATGGTGTGGAGTGAATAGTTTGGATTTTACACAGCAAAATATTGTTTACAAAGTTATTGGTGCGGTTACTTTCACACTCCATGTACGTAACCAGGTGCATCCATAAGTTTGTATGTGGTATTGAAAGAATTGTTGTATGGGAGCCCCCTTAAATATTTATTTTATTGTTTTTAGTATTTGTTGTTAGAGCGGCAACAGAAGTACATCATCTGTGAAAATTTCAACTCTCTAGCTAGCTAGGTTCTTGAGATACAGCCTGGTGACAGACGGACAGACAGACGGACGGACAGCGGAGTCTCAGTAATAGGCTGCCGTTTTACCTTTGTGTACGTAAGCATAAAAACCTGTCGAATTGAGAACCTCCTCCATTTTGAAGTCTTTTGAAAAGATCTATCTTTACCAAATCCACAACGCCCGTTTTTTTCAATACAAACCTTACGCCCTTTTGTTTTGAGTCGAACGCTCTGCGGCTCTACTGGCAAGGATTTTTTTGATCTGACCGCAGACTTTTCGATTGTTTGTGTTCTGCGGCTTAAGCCGGAATTAATGCCAGAGTGAAAAAACCGGTCAAGTGCGAGTATAACTCGCGCACGAAGGGTTCCGTACCACCGTACAATGGTAGGGATGGTGTGGAGTTAATAGATTGGAGTTTAAATATAAAAATGTTGTTTACAAAGTTACTTGGTGCGGCTACTTTCACACTCCATGCACGTAATTAGGTTCATACATAAGTTTGTATGCGGTATTGAAAGAATTGTTGTATGGGAGCCCCCTTAAATATGTATTTTATTCTGTTTTTTAGGGCTCCGTACCCAACGGGTGAGAACGGAACCCTATTACTAAGACTTCGCTGTCCGTCCGTCTGTCGCCAGGCTGTATCTCAAGAACCTAGCTAGCTAGAGAGTTGAAATTTTCACAGATTATGTATTTCTCTTGCCGCTATAACAACAAATACTAAAAAACAGGATAAAATAAATATTTAAGGGGGCTCCCATACAACAATTCTTTCAATACCACATACAAACTTATGGATGCACCTGGTTACGTACATGGAGTGTGAAAGTAACCGCACCAATAACTTTGTAAACAATATTTTGCTGTGTAAAATCCAAACTATTCACTCCACACCATCGCTTCCATTGAACGGTGGTACGGAACCCTTCGTGCGCGATTTAGACTCGCACTTGACCGGGTGTTTAGTATTTGTTATTATTGCAGAAACAGAAATACATCATCTATGAAAATGTCATCTGTCTAACTATCACGGTTCATGAGATACAGCCCGATGACTGACAGACGGACGGACGGACGGACAGCGGAGGCCTAGTAATAGGGTCCCGTTTGGCACCCTTCGGGTACGGAACCCTGACAAAACAGGTCTTGGATGTTTACATGCGCTGTTTCTAGTTCCCACTACACAGGGTTACCTAGTGTAAGACCAGAAGCAATGTATGTGCCTGTATATAAATGTTTATTAAGACAAGTATCACAACAAAACCCATTCATCGTTTGTAATGCCTTCTAACATTTTAACCACCATATTTTAACACCCCTGGAAGTGGTGGGTAGATATAAGGAAGTTCTAAAAATAAACCCACAAATCATTAGAAGACACACTTCAGCGGGTAGGTACAGTCGCGTTGTCATTTAGTTTTATCCTTTCTGAAAAAAAAAACCAGCGCTCACTTCGTGTGTTATTCATGAGCCCGGACGCACAAGCGACACTCAAAGTTTGATGGACATTCAAAGGCCTGCTGTACTTTTTTGCTCAAATTATGGATAACCCCAGAGAATAGCTCTGTTTTAGTATTTAATAGAACTAACAGGTCTTGTCATTCTGAGCAACTGTCACTATCGAACCGATTTGATTAGATCAACTTTATTTCTCACTCCTCCGTACAAATCAGCTGAAAGCCCGATGGATATGTAAAAGATAAAGTTGCTCTGATCAATTCAGTGTTTTAGTAAAACTTGTTCAGAATGGTTATCCAATGTTTAGCAACCATTTTATTATATTAATTTTATTGTAAATATACATATTATTATACTACTCAATTAATAACTTTTAAGACGTTGGTAGTACTACTTTTTATTTTATTTTATTAAATAAAAAAAAAGTAATTTCAGTATTTTGTAATAGATGTCGTTTTTTATAAGTTTTAAAATAACCCTCCTCGTGATGTCGTTACTAGAGGCTGGTTGTTTATGGTATGGATGTTCATATTTGTTTACGTTGCGACTGATTGGAGAACTGTTGACAGTTGTACAGAACAGCCAACTTAACGACGAAGGGAATTTGAACAAACTACGCTTTAGAGCACAAATGAAGGACATCATGTTTTTTACGGATAAGCTGTAATATTTTTTGATAGGAATAGCGAAATTTAGTTAAGACCACAATTATCTCGAAATGGTTTTCTTAGTTTGGTGCCTTTGATTTTTTCACATGACCAATTCGGACAGGTCTTTGAAGTCAGCAGAACAAAATCAAAGAAAAGTGACTCCATTTTTTACTTACGAAAATAGTTATATTATTATTATATTAACTAGATATTAACTAATAGTTAGTGATTACTTTGTTATTGGCTTTTTTATTTTTAGTTTGGCAATTATCATACTTAATAAGCTGTTGGTTATCCACAGAGCTGGAAATAAATAAATAAATAAATAATTTCAGGGGATACGAGCTCATCTCGACTGTTCGCGATTGTCCTACACACACTATTGTGGACAGATGTTGTGAAGTGAATGCCGCGTGGAAAGAATTATGTTTTGTTTTCGGGAGACACAACATTTATTAGCTGGTAATTATCCGATGGTTGTGAGTACCTGGCAGGGTTGCCTGCTCACGGAAATTTCCGAGAAGTTTGGAAACGAGTTTATAGTTAGTTTTTAGAGTTCCGTACCCGAAGGGTGCCAAACGGGACCCTATTACTAAGCCTCCGCTGTCCGTCCTTCTGTCTGTCCGTCTGTCACCGGGCTATATTTCATGATCCGTGATAGTTAGACAGTTGAAATTTTCACAGATGATGTATTTCTGTTGACGCAAAAAACAGAATAAAATAAATATTTAAGGGGCTCCCATACAACTAACGTGATTGTTTTGCTCGATATTGATAACGGCAATAGGTAGGCGCTTGAAATATTCACAGAATATTGAGTTATATTATTCACTTAAAAGATAAATAATTACATTAAAATAAATTTAATATTAAGGGGGGCTCCCATACAACAAACGTGTTTTTTTGCCGTTTTTATATAATGGTACGGAACCCTTCTTGCGCGAGTCTCGCACTTTACTGGTTTTTGACGTGATAACGTCTTATAAATCGATGAACGCCGGCTGCACGCGCAAAAAAGTGTCACGTTCCGCCTGAGCCGAGCGTGCAAGCGAGGGCGCGGAACAAGCGATAGAGAGGCACGATCGGCCCAAGTATTTCATATGACGATATGTTAGAGTTAGTGTTTAATATACTCATGCAATTGTAGCTTAAAATAGCGGATATAATATTAATTGATAAATTATGTACTTAGAATAAGTTTTACCATGCCAAACAGTAATATAGACATCACTCGTTAAAAGGCGGCAACTGTTGGTGGTAAACATGTGCCGCCATTTTGTTTTTAAAAACTATAAAAGGGACTGTTTGGCTTGGTCTCGAGTTAGTCGATGTACGATTGTTGAAGAATAAATAACTAAAATAGTTCTGTCGGTTTCATTTTTTTAAAATACGCCCCTGATCTTTTATCAGAAGTGGCACGAATAAATTAATCATGAGTGATGAATCAGACTATGATATCCCTGTGGGCCATAACCGCAAAAGGCCAATAAGAAGAACTAATCGTGTTTCGCGTTCGAGACTACGAAGTCTCGAGACTATATCAAAAAAACGGAGAAGGCGACAATCCAGTTCATCATTGTCGACAACAACAAGCAGGTACACCCCAGACCTACCAGACGAGATGAGGATGCCACCTCCTCATAATAGGAGTCGGCCTACGGATATAGCTACTCTTCACGTGGGACCTAACCTGACCATGCGGCCGTCAACCGCAGGAAGCACCGCTTCCACACGAGACAAAGAATCAAGGACCATCATAGCAGATGTGCATTGTGAGCCACAGAGTTACAATCACGGAGTTTACCGGCCTTCAGCCAGCAGCAGCGAAGAGATTTATGGCTCCGCCCTGGGAAGCCAGGCTCCGCAGTATGCGGCAGCTATGAGTGGCCCATCTGCTGCTCTGGTAGCATCCAGCCCGTTGGATCAAGGTACGCACCAGAATTATACTAGCGATAGTAATATGAATATGAATTTTGCTGAGTTTTTTAAATTCATGAATAATTACATAAATCCACCGCAATCTCATAAAAATATTATACCAGAATTCGATCCATCAGCTAAAAATCAAAGGATAGGTACTTGGTTGATCAAAGTAAATGAATGTGCCCAGATATATGGTTGGTCGGATCGTCAAACCTCTCAATTTGCACTTCCGCGTCTGGTAGGGCATGCCAAAAAATGGTATGAGGACTTACAAACCCTCATTCACACTTGGCCTGAGTGGGAAGAACTCTTGAAAAGAGCATTCCCTTCGGAGAGTAACTATGGAGTTCTGTTGTCGGATATGTTGGAGAGACGTCACAAACAAAACGAGACAATCGATGAATATTATTATGATAAATTGATCCTATTGAACTCCTGCGACATATCCGGTAAAAAGGCCGTTGACTGCATAGTCCATGGTATTGATGATCGCACCATACGTGCCGGTGCTTCTTCAGCCCGATTTACGGATCCGGAGGATTTACTGAACTATTTGAAAGAGGTTTGGCGTGATCAGAGAGATAGTTCAGGAAAATATTTGAAAGGCAAACCAAAAGTTCAAGAAAGTAACAATAGCACAGCACAGAGCGGTATTAGTAACAATTTATTTTGTACAGCATGCAACCAGGGAGGTCATCATACTAGGCAATGTAAGAAAAAGTCAGAAAACAAGTGTTTTAACTGTAGTCAAACCGGTCATAGGTTTTACCAGTGCCCGAAACCGATATTAAAATGCGAACAATGTTCTAAATACGGACACAAAAGCGATGAATGTACTAACAAAGGAGTCGCAAAGCCTGTGCAAGAAAAGCGCGTCCTTATAACTGACACAAAGAAATCATTAAAATCAACGTCATCGAAATTCTATAAAGAAGCCACTATCGATGGCTGTCAAGACAAAGCAATATGCTTTATAGACTTTGGCAGCGACTGTACCCTTATTGGTAAAGACACCGCTGATAGATATGGCCTACAAATAACAAAAGGTTCTGTACCTGTTATCAAGGGAATCGGCGATTCACGTTTATGTCCGATCGGTAAAACCGAAATGACACTGCAAATTGACTCGGTTGAGGCTTCCATTTCAGCCTATGTTGTTGAAACGGAAAAACTGCACGTTCCCTTGCTGGTCGGTCAGAACTTCACCGAACTACCACACATCTTGGTGGTTAAAACGGACACTTCACTTGAAATATTAAAGCACATTTTTACCGGAATTGCCAATGACTGAACACGAAAAAATTCGTACGGTAAAACTGTATTGCAAAAATGATATAACGGTAAACAAGGTCAGCAGCATTCCGTGCTACACAAAGGATTTAAAAGATTGTTCCATCTATGTTGCGGGTAGTTGTAGGCTATATTCAAACTGTGAATACTGGGTTCAAGAAGGCGTTTACAAAGTATGTAATGGCGAATGCTATGTTATAATGACTGCGTTGTCCAAAACAAGTATTCACTTGAAAAAAGATGCCTTGCTATCGCGCGCCGAGATTGTAGCGGAGGTAAATTCGGATGAGACATCGGTGGCACACTGTTACCGAATTCAGGGTTGCCAACCATTTACGGATAGCGAAATTCATGTTAATTCGGAATTATCAGGCAGTGAAACAAGAAAAGTATTTACGCTTGTAAATAAATATAGACCTGTTTTCGCTCAAAATCTCTCAGAAATAGGTTGTTGAATGAGGCTAAACTAACACTAAACGTGGATAAATGCCATTTCTTCCAAACCACCATAGAGTATCTGGGATATGAGATTTCTGGGAATGGTATGAGACCAGGTAAGGCAAAAATAGAGGCAGTGGAAAAATTCCCCCAACCAAAAAACGTGCATGAGGTTAGACAATTTATGTGCATGAACTTTAAGGTCGTCACCGATTGTAACGCGCTGCGAGCTACATTCTCTAAAAGAGACATTCTGCCGAGAATCGCTCGATGGTGGTTATGCTTGCAAGAGTATGACTGTGAAATAATATACCGGCCTGGACACAGTATGGCTCATGTAGACGCGTTAAGTCGTAATCCTGTTGATTCGGAAACATTAGTAACCGACCTAGAACCGTGCCGCGTAATGAGCGTATCCAAAGAAGACTGGTTGATGAGCCTTCAGCTGACTGACCCTAAACTTTGTCACATACGCGACATAAAACAACATTTTGTAGTAAAAGAAAATAAACTGTTTCGGAAAATAGGAGCAGATGAATTGAGATTGGTGGTTCCTAAAGGGGCTAGGTGGCAAATATGCCGCTTAAATCATGATGACATAGGTCATTTTGCTGCTGAGAAAACCTTATCTAAAATTCAAAAGGATTTCTGGTTTCCAAAGATGAAAAGGTTCGTTGCAAAATACGTTAAATCATGTTTGCAGTGTGCCTATGGCAAAGCTCCTACTGGTAGGAAGGAAGGGTTTTTACATCCTATACCAAAAGGAACTGAGCCATTTGACACGGTGCATATCGACCACCTCGGGCCTTTCGTGAAGAGTTCACGTGGGAATACATACCTGCTGTTGATAGTAGACGGGTTTACAAAATTCTGTATTCTAAAACCTTTGCGTAACCTCAAGTCGGCCTTGACAATAAGAGCACTAGATGATGTTTTCTCCACCTTTGGATATGCTCGGCGGCTAATCTCGGATCGCGGTTCTACATTTACTTCGGCCGAGTTCAAGAAGTTCTGCGATAAATCTAACATTTCCCACATCTTGAATGCAGTTGCTTCACCTCGTGCCAATGGCCAGGTGGAGCGCTATAATAGAACTGTCTTAGGAGCATTAGCGTCATACACGGAAAAACTAGGAGAGACAAGATGGGATGTCGAATTAGGCAATCTACAGTGGGGACTCAATAATACTCTAAATAAAGGCATAGGAAAATCACCTGCAGAGGCATTGTTTGGCAGAAATCTAAGCCACAAAGAAGAAAACATATTACGTGAAGTTTTTGAAAAGACGAGATCACAGCAAGATAACATAGAGGATATTAGGTCGGAAGTAAGTGAACACATTGAAATAGATCAGGCAAAACAAAAACATAGGTTTGATAAAAGTAGAAAAGTTCCAAAGGCTTATTCCATTGGCGACTTAGTAAAGATAAGAAAACAAATTAAGCATAATGATGGGCAAAGTAAAAAGTTACTCCCAGTATTCTCTGGTCCTTACCAAGTAACCAAAGTGTTAGAGAACGATCGGTATGAGGTTGCGAGCATTCCTGGGTCAACGATAGGTAAAAAACGTTATAAAAACGTTTGGGCCGTAGATCAAATCGCGCCTTGGATAAATATCGCAGTTGATATGAGAATTCTGAGAGTGAAGATGATTTATCAGAATAAGAAACTAAATAATAGAGTATGAGCTAAGTGAGATCACCCTCTGCTCAGTTTTTGGGTAATCAATCCATTAAGTAAATTAGTCGTAGATATTATTTGTTATATTTTTAAGTTAAGTAATCTTACTTATCTTATCTTATCTTATCTTATCTATGACTGTAGTGAAACAGGTTCATTGATTAATCATCATTCATTCATTCATTGAGTAATTTAGGTACACAATGTAATTAGTATTCAAGCAATGACTTAGTTAAATAAACTCCGTTCTGTTCGGGAGCAGCATTTTGTGCTTATTTAATTAAATAGATACAATATATATCATTAAACTTTGATTTAATTAAGCAGCTACAAAGTAATGAAACATGATATTATATCTTACACACATACACATAATAAGAAAATAAATAATTTTTTGATTCTTTGATAATCCGAAAGCATCGGCGGAGGTCACAGGTAATTGAGGAATTACACTGTTGACTCTGCGTTGCTTGTAGTGCGATTATGTATGACTGGAAGTCGTTGAGTGGTCAGCATTGATGAAGTCCGTGGTGCAGCTGTAGACAGCTGGAAGTCATTGGGTGGTCAGTATATTGGCGAAGCTCCCGGTGCAGTCTGCATACATGAATGTTTATGTGGAGATGTCAATGAAGTCCGTGATGCAATCAATAGAGATTGGAAGTCACCGGGTGGTTGTCATTTCCGCAATTATTTCAATATAGAAACTGGAATTAGACAAGAGCAATATTATGATTGTATGTGTGTGAGTATTAGTCAGGATTGTTTTTTCGTGAATCGGTGAGAGTCTAAACAATTGGAAAATATAATTATCCCTGATAATCTCATTATAAGGCAATTTAGGATTATTTCCCGATGTACTTACATGTTAAAACAGCAGTTTGTTAAATGCAAATTTTTAAAGACTTTATACCGATATGGAGATATTTATAGACTACATAGATACTTAGTTTGAGGACAAACTCTTGGTCAGGAAGGCCGAATGTTAGAGTTAGTGTTTAATATACTCATGCAATTGTAGCTTAAAATAGCGGATATAATATTAATTGATAAATTATGTACTTAGAATAAGTTTTACCATGCCAAACAGTAATATAGACATCACTCGTTAAAAGGCGGCAACTGTTGGTGGTAAACATGTGCCGCCATTTTGTTTTTAAAAACTATAAAAGGGACTGTTTGGCTTGGTCTCGAGTTAGTCGATGTACGATTGTTGAAGAATAAATAACTAAAATAGTTCTGTCGGTTTCATTTTTTTAAAATACGCCCCTGATCTTTTAGATATCACGTAAAATTATCGTCAGTAAACCGACTTTACACTCAAGCAATTATTTTTATAACTTGAACCAAAATGGCGATGTTCTGCGCAAGTCACTATAGTTATACTGAGTTACTGCGGATGGCCCAACTTATACCGCACAAGGTGTATATAAATGTAGCCCGTTAAGGTCCCCCCGAGGCGCACAGACCTTTACCCGGTTACGAGTAAGATTGAGCCATACTCCACCACGCTGGCTCAGTGCGGGTTGATGGAGGCGTGTCGGGCTAGTGGCAAACCCGACTCTCAGAAGTTATCAAGCTGCCCTATTAGGGCCTCTGACACAGCTTTACGACTACTGCCACCGAGTAGCGATAGTAGCCGGACACGGAAGCGCCCAAAACTAATGAAACGGAAACCCATCCAGTACCCGTCTCAGCCAGATGTTGCTACCCGCACGATCGTTTCCGATGTGCGAATACCACTAGGCCACGGACCACAAAAAGAGACCTTATTTCGTATGAGTTAAGTTGTATTTTGCATAGCAAACATGTTTGGCGTGTGAGTGACATTCTGTATTTGATGTACGGCGGTCAAAAGGCTAAATAATACTTACAAAAGACGACCCGAATGGCCGAGTCGGCAGTGACCCTGCCTACGAAGCCAAGGGTCCTGGGTTCGAGTCCCGGTGGGGGCAAATATTAGTTTGATGAGAGCGAATGTGCGTTATACCCTAGTGAGTGATGGTTGTTTATCTATCTAAGTTTACTATTTATCTATATAAGTATGTGTATCGTTGTCTAGTACCCAAGATACAGGGAATCCTAGTTTGGGGCTAGATCAATGCGTGTAAATAGGGTCCAAGGTATTATTATTATTATAAGCCCAGCGAAACTGAAAATAACCCCATTTCGATATTCTCTTGAATATCTTCTACACAGCAATATCTTCATCAACGGCATTCCTAAAACACAAACCCGTAACACTAGTCAGACGAAAATAAACGACCACTTTTAGAAACTATCCTGCCCAGATAAGGGCGATAAACGTCCGCGAATGCATTTTGGCACAGCTTACACCAGTCAAGACGTCAGTAGGCCACTTTATAAAAGCCATTACGCAGCTCAAAACTTACTCATCGAGACTTCACAACAATAATTTTAGTCATCTCTTACACTTGCATTATATGTCTGGTAATCTTTCTATTGTACTTATAGGGTGTTTCGAAAAAGGTGTAATAATTATAGGCTTGTGTTTAAACGATTTCCAAAAAATTCGGAACCAGTAAATGATCACCAAATTGTGTTTGGATAGACGATCACCAAACTTCTTTTTATGTTTTGTGTACTTAAGTTTTTGTTTTAAGTGTTTTTTGTTTTTCTTACATGTTCAACCTACCACGAAGGATAAAGGGGGCTTCGCTTTGCTCACCCCCTCTACCCTTATTTCAGGGCAAAATATTGCTACCGCAGTATTTTGCCCTGATATTTTCTGCAACTTTTGGTGGTCATTTACCCATTTTGGGTAAGAAATAATATTTTGGTGATCATTATATTTGTTGCTATAATTATAACTGTAAGTTAAATAAATGGTTCACCTGTTTCCTTGTTAAGCTGGTAACTTTCGAATCACTAATAAAAACATATCTCAGAACGATCACAGTGAAGTCTACCGCCAATTATTTAAAAAAAACATTAAAATCCGTCCGTTTGACCGATAGGGTGCCACAGACAGACACACAGACAGTTTATTTTTTCGTCGTGGATAAAAAACAACAACTACAACATATAGTCACGCCTTTTCCTATACAGCCACCAATTGTGACCACGTTTAGCCTTATTCAATACTCCATTTTGAGTGACAGGGGGCTAGCCCATCGTCCCGCAGGTATGGGTATACAAAGATTCCTCACGATTTTTTCCTACAGCGTTGTTACGTCCTTACGACGTTTTTAAGATTCATATATACTACATATGTACGGACCCGCCACTTTTCTTGGCCCGTGAGCGAGATCTCGCCCCTGTACCCGCTACCCCCTCTAGGCGGCATTCAGGGGTCGAGAAATCTGGCGGGGCCTGTACTTATCTTATCCTTATATATCGGGATTCAAACCCGCATCTCTTGCGTGACAGGCGAGCGTGTAACCGCTCGACCACGGACGCCACAGGTCCGCTTTCCGTCGCACCCTGTATAAAAGCGATAAAGTTCTCAGCTCAGGCAGCTCGTATGCTTGCTTACAGAGTTACAGACAGACAGACAGACACACACAAAGCGCAAACAAGACAACAAATTATTAACTCTAGATGTTCGCGTGGGCGAGCGTATAAACAGACTTGTATTGTTAAGGGGATACTCGCTACGATACTTACAAGTGGGAATTCATAAGATGTAATATCTTTATTGCACACAACAAGACATACAGGAAAAGTTGTAAAGATATTATCCAGCGATATGCAAATATACTGATTTATGTCTTAAAAATTTTAATGTAATAAAAGACTTCACTTCATTCAAAAGAGGATATTACACTCGCAGATTGACGAAACTCTTTGCACTAACTACATCACCAAAAGAAAAAAAACTCAATTACTCCAAGTAGGTTTTCCTTGTTCCGAACAGCACTGCAAAACTTTTTACGTGGTTTTCGATGAACAAATCAGATTTACTAATTGTAAATAATACTTTTTTTCATTTTTACATCGTTCGGTAACCACCTTAACAACTCAGGAGTAAATGTTCCACAGATCTGTTTATGGCTTCATATCACCCCGTTCACTATAAGTCTATAAGCAGTATAGTACAGTTGTTACTCGTAAGGAGGCCGGACCACACAGGCCTTTACCTGCTTGGAGGGAAATAAGAAGATATGGATCGCAACATGGAAGTCGAATGCACTAAAAGCTACTCAAGTTAATTGCCACTTATAAAATTGTACAGAGAGCTACCCTTTGTTTATTGATGTGCATTTCAGCTTTAAATTCCCTTCGCTGTAAATTTGGTTGTTGCTAACTTTTGGAATAATGTCTTACGCAAAAGCTAGGAAGAAAATACCATAATTAACTCATACTATAAATGTTCACATACGTCATAGCATACGTTGCCGATACTCGTAAATACCTCGTAAATTGTCGTGACGAGATTGTAGGTAACCTACATACCTGCTACCTTATTTATGAAAGCGGGGAATTGTAATGTGAATCTGGCAACCGGCTAATGCATCTGAACATTTCCTTCGTGACCGTTGACAGTTGTACACTACAGCCAACTTAACGGCGAAAGGATGTTAAAGCTGAAATGCATTCTAACTCAATACTAAAGCAAATCGACGTATTTTATGTCAAAATGAAGAAAATCTGTCTCTTGTCCTAATTCATAATTTCCTAATTGCACACAAATAGCATAAAGAAAAAGGTTAAATCATTTAAATCCGTGCAAAGGCGAGCTTATCTCTAACAACATACTCTCTCTGACTTCTCCACAATTTCTGTCCATTTGTTAGTAAATAAGGGAAAAGTTTTCTAACTAATTAAATCTAGCGCTTTTCTATTTCCCGAATCGATACGCCATCGTTTGAAGTCGTTAGAACAATAATCTTCAAAAAGTCTCAACTTCGAAGAGAAACACAAACAGCTTCCTGAAAACGGGCCTCTAAGCGATTTCCTCTGCGCGGTACAGCGGTGCTACGGCACTATTGCGGGTGATGACAGTCATTAAATTGAAATGAATTCTTAACCTTTACCAGGTTAAGAACTTATTTCATGGGTAATCCTTAAAACGGAACTTTTATGACAGATGTCGTCTACCCTACTATTGTGGACATTTGTGGGGAAACAGCATAAAATTTGCCTTAATTGTTTTGTATGTCATTATTTTCATGGTTTCGTACCCGAAGGGTGCCAAACGGGACCCTATTACTAAGCCTCCGCTGCCGTCCGTCCGTCTGTCACCAGGCTGTATCTCATGAACCGTGATAGTTAGACAGTTGTAATTTTCACAGATGATGTATTTCTGTTGCAGCTACATCAAAAAATACAAAAAAAATGAATAAAATAAATATTTCAATACCACATACAAACTTATGAATGCACCTGGTTACCTACATGGAGTGTGAAAGTAGCCGCACCACTAACTTTGTAAACAACATTTGCTAAGTAAAATCCAAACTATTCACACCATCCCTGCTATTGTACGGTGGTACGGAACGCTTCGTGCGCGAGTTAGACTCCCACATGACCCTTTTTTTTCTTTTCCGGCCAGCAGAGTAGCGAAAGGGTTAGTCAGTTTTTTTTTGCTTTTAAGGTGCATTTATTTTTATCGGTCTAAAAGTGCATGTTTCCATGATTAAAAGTCGATTGGGATTCACTAATCTAGAACACTGACTCTCCGAGGAAAGACAATTACGCTCAGTTCAGCATATCCGTTTTTTTATTAATGCGTCACGCCATTTCCCATACGGCATGGCAAAGGCTTGGTAAATACATTAAACAATGGCAACAAGTATATTGTTTAGCAAAGCAAGGCTAGCGTTTAATCGCACAGCAAATATACTGATTTTCAGAGCAAAAAAGGATCAGCTAAAACACTTTTTATGTTTAAAGTATTTTTGTTGTTCTTACATGTTCAACTTAATACGAAGGGTAAAGGGGGCTTCGCTTCGCTCACCCGCTTTACCCTTCACCTAAGATATTGCAGTAGTTTGCCCTAATATTTGCTGTAAAAATCAGTATATTTGCTGTGCAAATCACTATTATTGATGTGCAGTTTAATATTTCCAAATTTTAAATATTTAGCAAATAAGTTAAAAGTTAGTTTCACAGAACCGTCGGTTGCTATGGGTCACTTTCTGTCCGAATACTAAAGTTGGGTTTGTTAGGTCACAACTTTATAATACAACCTGACCCCATGCAGTTCAGTATAAAATAGGGTGTATATTTTTGGTGAACATTTAGGGATTTAATATATTTTTTTGAAAAATTTTGCTTAATTTGGTAAACAGCTTCATAAAATCCATTTTTTAACCAGTACATCTGTTTAAAAATGTATTGAATGAAACAGCACAATCGAAAAGAATCGAAATTGAAAAAATAATGTCAAAATCTATCTAATTCACAAATGTTTAAACTCTTTTCTCTTTTAAGAAACGTATAAAAAAGCCTCTCTCTTTCGTAAGTTATTGTATATATATATATATATATATATATATATATATGTAAAGTGTGTGTAGTATATATCGGTACTTATTTAGTAGTTACTGTCTTTATTTTATAAGTATTTAATTTATTCCTTAGCATTTTATTTATACTAGTTAATGTGCCATGACCACCCTTTTATAATAATATTTCCTTTAATGTCTTGGTTTGCTGGAAGAAATCTCTGCTTAGAGATAAGCTCGCCTTTGTACATGCATTTTCTTTTAATGCAACCTATAAATTATTTGTGTGCAATAAAGAATTATGAATTAGGACTGCGGAATCATTTCATTAATCGATGTTCAAACGACCCTACATTTCTTGGGGAAAGTCTTTCATATTGATGGGTGCTATCATTCCCCAAAATATGGTCAGCTAATTAAATATAATCCTGTAATTTTCATACTTAGCCTTTTGTAAATAGTAACAGTAGAAAGTTCCTAGCTGAGCTGCAACCGCCGACTGAACTGATCTGCTGAATGCTACTGCAAAAGTAAACAAAAACATGCTATTTCAAACATTAACTGTGGGACTGTGGACTGGGGACTGATGGACTTGATTGATGTTTCAGTTTTTGAACGAAATATCTTTAAATAATTTGTGGTGCCGGGAGCTGGCTTCCTCTTTAGCGCGCCGATATGTTTATTTTTTATTGAATTTTTCCGATCCTATTCTAACTAAATTGGTGGCGGAAACGCGTAAAACTATTCATTCTCTAGCTGGCATGTTCCTTCCTGTGTTATTTTGAATATGATAGAAAGAGATAGGCATTAAAAATTCCGTTGATTTGAGCGCGACATTGTTCTGGCTGGCTTCCGGCTCCCGGCCTGGCTCACAGACAGGGCGAAAGTGACATTGCCGGCTCCCGGTCGCTGGCTCTGGCAAGGGGTTAATCAAAAATTTATATATATATACCTAGTCGGTCCATAAGTTCTGTCACAAATATTTTGCCGCATAGTAAATAATACCAAGTTTTATTTTATTTAATACTATATATGGTTTGATAGCTCATTAAATACTGATAAATTAGAACGATTATTGGATTTAAATGCTTAAAGCCATATTACACAAATGCTAGTTTCTTCAGAGATTTTGCACTTTTTTACCCAATCAAAAATACGGACGTGATTCACTTTATCTTTTTTCCATGACCCTTAAAACCTTTCAAACTTACGTGAGATTTTAGTCAGAACCCTCTCTGAACCCGTTACCTTCATTTTGAAGCATAAGATAACTAAGTCTGGGTAAAACTAATTTTCATATTCACATTTTACGTAGTGTACTTGACCCACAAGATCATTTTTATACGTTTTCTGAGTAAAAAGTACGTAAAGTTCTCTTTGGGAGCATTTGGAACTGAAAGCTAACAGAAAATCAAATGCTAGTTGTTAAGCATGGTCTAAAATCGAGGTTTCAGAATAAATAAAAAAAACCTTGTTGGTTATCTGGAACACTGTTTCTTTATTAAATTTGTGGTAAGTGGTATTTTTGTCAGTTGCGGCGTGTTTTGGGTTCGCGATTGTCTCAAGTTATAAGGTTTTTTGTCATATTGCGATAATCGTACAAAATGTATTGTATTGCAATTTTATTCGTATAAAATAAGCTTTTTAATCATGTATAACACGAATAAGAAAAAGTTTATTGCTGAGTTTTCTCTATCAAAAACCTTGTGACAGAACTTAAGGACCGACTAGGTACAGTAACTTTGCTTTTAATGTGTTGAAAGAAAATAGGAAAAACTCAATGTCGATACTGAAAACGGTCAAGTCACCCGAAAATAACGAAAATTACCATTCCCAAAAAAAAACCTTGTGGTCTAAAGGGTTTCACACTTGCTTCTCACTCAGGAGATGCAGATTCGATTCCTGACCATGTACCAATGGGATAATTAATTTATCTTAAGTACATTATACGGAAGTTCTAACGGTGATGGAAAACATAGTGAGGAAACCTTCATTACTCTATAGCTGCGGCGATGGGCTAGCCCCCTGCCACGCAAAACGGAGTATTGAATAACTGGCTCAAAGTGGGCACAATTGTGCCTCTGCCACACTCCGTATGGGAAATGCGTGACGCTATGTATGTACCTATGTAATCCTACTATCCACAACAACATTACTACTACATATTTATGTAATATTGTTGTGGACAGTAGGTTTGTGCAGTTTGGCACACTCATGCTGAGTTGCACGAAACCAATTATAAAATTTAAGTGATGATTAAACTAATTTGTGATGATTAAACTAATTTATACCTTGGATACCTTGGACACTATTGACACACATTGATCTAGCCCCAAACTAGGATTCCCTGTATCTTGGGTACTAGACAACGATACACATACTTATATAGATAAATATTATACTTAGATAGATAAACAACCATGACTAGGGTACAAACATCCGTTCTCATCAAACAAATATTTGCCCCCACCGGGACTCGAACCCGGGACCCTTGGCTCGTAGGCAGAGACACTGCCGACGCGGCCATTCGGGTCGTTATTTAATCACGAGAACACAATGGATTCCCGTGATTAAATTAGTTTAATCTCTACTTAAATTTTGTGCACATTTTTCGTGCATCTCAGCATCAAACTCGCACAACCACCACGTTTTCACACGCGCGCCCCACGAAAAATTAAAAGCGAAAAAATTACAACCTCCTTGCGAACGACTTCCCATGAGAAAACTCTTTGTGAGCGCTTAGCTTGTCTTCTTCAATGCTAATCAAGTTAGCCGGGCGGTTAGTGAGCGCCAGTTAGCCGGGCGGTTAGTGAGCGCCAGTTAAATGAGTGCTAATTATAGTCGTGAAGAATTCACACAAGATTGACAGGAGTCTCAAGTTGAGGTGATAAAAAAATGGTTTTTTTTTCGAATCCATTTACTCCACCATGAAGTCATCTACAGATTTGATTTTTGGGTTAACGTTTATTGAGAATGTGATTAAGATTCTCACTGAAGGAAAACGCGATTGGACGAAATTTTCTCCATATAATTTAATTACGCAAATACCTCTAAATTGTTTTATTTTTTCCTGTAATTCTGAAATCCTAACAAATTTAATTGTGGAACTGCGTTCAAAATGTAGGTATTATGTATTCTCAAACTCTCCTTAAAAAACTTTTTAACAAAATAGCGTAGTTTATTTTTAAACAATTATTCTGTGGTTTAGCGCTACGTTATGTCATTTTTCCCCGATTCCGTCCCTCTCACACTGCGGGTCTTTCCGCCTGGAGTAACGGGGACCTTTGCGCGGACGAGGTATCGCCTTAACTCGTAGTTTTTTTAACGGATCCCAACTTCTGGAGAAATCGGCGGGAAAAATATATCGTGACATTTACTATAAATTTTTAGGGTTCCGTACGCAAAGGGTATAAACGGGACCCTATTACTAAGACTCCGTTGTTCGCCTGTCTGTCTGTCTGTCCGTCTGTCACCCGGCTGTATCTCATGAACCGTGATAGTTAGACAGTTGAAATTAAATGATGTATTTCTGTTGCCGCTATAACAACGAATACTAAAAAACATAATACATAAAATAAATATTTAAGGGCGTTTCCAAACAACAATTCTTTCAATACCACATACAAAATTATGAATGCACCTGGTTACGTACATGGAGTGTGAAAGTAGCCGCATCAATAACTTTGTAAAAAACATTTTGCCACGTAAAATCTAAACTATTCACTCCACACCATCCCTACCATTGTACGGTGGTACGGCACCCTTCGTGCGCGAGTTAGACTCGCACTTGACCGGTTTTTTATTACAATCTGCGACTTGCATTTAAATGCCAGCGGAAAGTAGGTCGTACTTGATATTAAAACTATTGATCAAAAGAGTTTCGTTAATACAGTAGTTTGTTTAAAAAACGTAAATAGTGTCCAAGGTATTATTATTATTATACAGCCAGACAGACGGGCGGAAATCGCCACTGTCAAAGTGCCACAGGACGGATACCGGCGTAGGGGCAGTCCTGAACAGAGACGGCGGGACGACCTCGACATGCTTCCGCCGGGGTGGCCGGAGCTGGTGCTGGACGGGGAAGTGTGGCCGGAAAAGGGGGAGGCCTTTGCCCAGCAGTGGGACATCGAAATGTCTTCTTCTTCTTCGGGTGCCGTCTCCTATCGGAGGTTCGCGATCAATAGGGCTATATGCACACGGTGTACTGCCTTCCGGAATAAAGATGTTGTACTCATCCCGGACCATTCTCGGTGGTTTTTAAGCCAGGAGGTACGTCGGCGACGTCCCTGTATCTTTCCCTGCATTAATAACAATAATACCTTGGACACTATTTACACACATTGATCTAGCCCCAAACTAGGATTCCCTGTATCTTGGGTACTAGACAACGATACACATACTTATATAGATAAATATTATACTTAGATAAACAACCAATGACTAGGATACAAACATCCGTTCTCTTCAAACAAATATTTGCCCCCACCGGGACTCGAACCCTTGGCTTCGTAGGCGGGGTCTCTGCCGACTCGGCCGAACTGCCAGATTGGGTTACTTTAGTTATTTTCACAGTATTATGTCTTATGGAATATTGCTCTGGGGGAGAGCAGCAGATATAAATACGATATTTTTCTTACAAAAAAGGGCGATCAGGGCGATATATCAATTAGATGCTAGAGAATCATTAAGAGAAAAATTCAAAGAAATTAATATACTTACGGTTACCTGTCAATATATATACGAGAATATCATGCATGTAAGAAAAAACATAGCTTTATTTAAAATTGTAGGTGATAGCCATACAATTAACACTAGAAATAAAAATAGGTTAGCACTACCATTATTTAGACTAAGTAAAGTAGGCACATCATTCATGGGGCACTGTATTCGCTTCTACAATAAAATACCACAGGAATCATTGATCCTTCCTGAAAAGAGGTTCAAAAACTATGTTAAAAATGAGCTGATAAGAAAGTCCTATTATAGTATTAAGGAATACTTAGATGACAAAACTGCATGGTCCATACCATCTCAGCGCACAGAAATTCGACGAGGGGCGATGGATCAAGTCTATCACTCGCCGGCGAATTTCCTTAGACCGAAACCAGTACCTGTTGTATAGTCACTTTTTAAAAAAAAAGGTATGGGGGAGTTTCTTGCCGTTTCTTCACCCCGAGGCCCACCTTTCGAAACGGTGTAGTCTTTTTTTTATATAAAAAAATTGACTTGTAGTTATAAGTAAGTATAATTTTGACGTTGAATAAGATAATTTATTTATTTATATTCAATAAAAAATGACTCTGACTCTGACTCTGCCATCCGGGTCGTCATTATCAGCTGGAGCAGATTATATTTGCTGTTTCCCATCACATGCTCGAAATATTGCAGCTTCCTGCCTTCAATTGTCTTCATCAGCTCTGATCCTTTCTTCGTTCTCTCCAGGACTGCAGCATTTGTTATTCTATCTGTCCATGATATCTTCAGCATCCTTCTGTGAACCCACATTTCAAACGCGACCGCTCACACATTGTCTGAGTTAGGGTCCATGGCTTCAGCTTCTTCATCGAAATGTCTTCATAAAGTAAAACAAAAAAATACTTTATTTACAAGTTGCTTGTGGACCCCACACTAGGTTTAACCTGTTACGAGGAGTCCTGGCCAAATTACAAGTTAACATATATTCAATTAGTTGCTTGTTAGCAAATAAACTAACGTACGTTCTTACGTACGTTCCGTGTTCCCGGTCAAGTGTTTTACCATTGTACACGAAAAAACGTAAAACGACGGTCTTTTGTACGAGTATACCTTTTTAATTTTTTATGATATGATAAAATTAAAGATATTTTCCGATAAGATCGGGAGAGTCCATTTTTCACCGATAAACAAATAAAACAAAATGGCTAAGAAAATGGCCCTACCAATAATTTATGGCTTGTGTTTAAACGATCACCAAAAACTCGAAAATTGAAAACCAATCAATTCGAAGCGACCACCAGAATTAGTAAACGATCACCAAATTGTGTTTGGATAAATTGTCACCATTTTTTTTATGTTTTGTGTACTTAAGTTTATGTTTTAAGTATTTTTTGTTGTTCTTACATGTTCAACCTAACAAAAAATTATTTTGGTGGTCATTAAAATTGTTCTCATAATTTATTGTATGGGGTACTTCTTTTAATTCTTAAAAACCGGTATGTTTCATTATTTGCTGTTATAGCGGCAATAGAAATCAACATAAACATTTACACTCGGTGACAGACGGACAGACGGACGGACGGACAGCGGAGGCTTAGTAATAGGGTCCCGCTTGGCACCCTTCGGTTATGGAAACTCCAATAAAGTTGGAAAAGTAGAATAACTCGACCTGCATTTTTTATGGCTAGTATTCAATCGCACATCAAAAATACGGATTTTCACAGCAAAAAAGGATCAACAAAAACACTTATAATGTTTTAAGTATTTTTGTTGTTCTTTCATGTTCAACCTAACACGAAGAATAAAGGGGGCTTCGCTTCGCTCACCCCCTTTACCCTTCACCTAAGCTGCCGCAGTAGTTTGCCCTGATATTTGCTGTAAAAATCAGTATATTTACTGTGCAAATCAGTATTATTGATGCGCAGTTTAATATTTCCTTTTTTTTTATCACGATTGCATAGACTATAATTATGGTATGTTGTGGTAGTATGCAGGTAGGAACATTGCGTTATCATATCACACTCACTAGCCGTACATAGTCAACCAACTAATATAGATTATAACCGAAAATAGATAAGACTAATCTCCTACTTAGCCAACACACATTGACGTTTTGACAGCGGACCACTTGATATGTTTGACAGGTAGTCGTTAGCTGATAGACCGAGTTTGACAGGTTAACTAACCGATAAGTAGGCTTTGTTGATACGCTAACAATGAGGTCAACGTACAGACAAAGAAACAAACTTGCATAAATAACTTTTAAATCATATTATACTATTAAAAAAATAAATTTCATTATAACTTTTTTACAAAACTTTAAAAAAATAAACAATAAATTAAAAAAAAATATCATATTTTTTCTTAAATAATTAAGTAAGTAAACAATCAAATTCTTTGTGCCGACAGTAATTATCTTTTTTTAGGGTTCCGTGCCAAACGGGACCCTATTACTAAGCCTCTGTCACTAGGCTGTATCCCATGAACCGTGATAGTAAGACAGATGAAATTTTCACAGAAAACAGAATAAAATAAATATTTAAAGGGGGCATCCATACAGCAATTCATTCAATACCACATAAAACTTATGAATGCACCTGGTTACGTACATGGAGTGTGAAAGTAGCCGCACCAATAACTTTGTAAACAACATTTTGCTATGTAAAATCCAAACTATTCACTCCACACCATCCCTACCATTGTACGGTGGTACGGAACCCTTCGTGCGCGAGTTAGACTCACACTTGACCTTTTTTTTTAAGTTACGACTCCTATCTTTTCGTCCTAATTTAAAACGTTGTTCAATTTGCTCTCTCCCATTTTTTACCGAACCATTGTTTAGAAGATAACATCTTTAGGGTCGGCTTACAAACCGGCAGGTAGGTATGACGTATGAGTCCCTATGGGGTACCGCTATACAGGGCTATTTTAACCCTACTGCCCAAAAAGGCCGTAATATCCTTCCTTTTCAACCGACTTCAACAAGGAGGCGGTTCTCAATTCGTCTGTTTATTTTGTGTGTGTGTGTGTGTGTTAGTTACGCGTATACTCCGTCAATTATGAAATGATTTTGATGATTCTTGTTTTGATTGGTAGGTACTTCAGAGGTGGTCCCTTATACATTTTATCAAAATTTATTCAGCGCCTTTTGAAAAAATCAACAAATACAAAAAAATGTATACACCGATGACGTTTTGGTTTGTGATTCTTTTGATGAGGACTTTTCATATACGCAAACTTCACTCGCATTCTGACCGGGGAGGAAGAAATAGGGCTTGAACTTGCAGTCGGTTATTTTAAGATTTTAACTTGGTGAACTATTATAAGTTTTAGTTTAGTTTCACCTGTCCCGGGCTCTGTCTGTCTGTAATCAAATCTTGCAAGTTTATTTAGACTAACTTCCCGGTTTCCGATTGAGCTGAAATTTTCATGTAAATCGGATGACAATGTAATATTTTTATGTCATCGGGCTGATCTGATGATGGAGCCGGAAGGTGGCCATGGGAACTCTGTAACAAAACGACGCAACGCCATTTTGTTTGGGCTCTTTAAATTGCCTTTTGAGCAATTTAAAAGCCATGTTAAAGCGACTTTGTCGAAAAAAGGATATTACAATGTTCGAATTACTTAAATGACGGGACTGTATGGGGTTAATCTGGCTCAACACAGACCTCGCAGTTAATAATTTTGTAATTACTTATTGTTGCTTGTTAATTATAATAATTAATATTGTTATATTTGTATTAGTTAACACGTTCCCACGAACATAAGCATCTCCGTGAGTATGAAAAAACGCACAGCATTTCTCCATACAAAATGTCTGGGCGTCTGTAGACGTTGTGCTTTATCACATATCTTGCCTACCATTGCTACCTAGCACAACGCCTATGAACGGTCGACGTAAATAGACGCTGTGATCTATTCAAATGTAAACTGCCTGTTGCATTGTGCAACAACGTTTATAAACGTTCTAGAATATTTCATAAATAAAAGGTTTATTTTTAATATTAACTTTTTATTTGCATAGCAATGAAATGAAATCTTTGACATATTTATCAGTCAAACAAAACCGTATTACACATGAAATATAAAACAGCATAACTGACAGACAAATCAACTACCTTCTTAGGTAAGTAGAACCTAATTGCAACATATAAGCATACAAAAACGACATATCAAAATAAACTCAACTCACAAAATTATCAAATAAACTATAAATTCTTTATCAAAACAAAATATGATTAATTAACCTCTGCTGGAACAATTGCAACTAATACAATACTGAGATCAATTCAGAGTAGCAAACATCATGAAGTTATTCATCATTTTTAGTGATTCCCAGAATTCTCACTTCCTAATAAACAAAAAATATTTCTAACAAATTCTAAGTATCACAAGTAAGAGATCAGTAGCAGCAGTTCTTTCTTAATTATTAATGGATATTACAATCACGATAGTACCAACTAAATATTTTATGCATTTCGTTTTTGATGCCACTCTTCGAAACATAACGGACATAATGGAGGTTTCTCTTCACAGCCCTTGCACCTGTAACATGTTTCTCTTCTTAGTGCCTTTGAAGCACATACCCTGCATTTCAAAAAGCTTTTATTCTTCTTAGAGCCGATACGAAGTGGAATGTTCTCTGGCCAGTGCCCAGATGACACTTGTGGATCTTCAGGAGAATTAAAATCTTTTCTGACTTTCATACGATTGTCATGTTTGTTCATTTTCGACAGGTGCTGGCCTGGTTTGATATTGTCATCCAATTGTATAAGCTTTCTTATCAATTCCTCTCTAAATGTTACAAAAGCGTACCTTTTGTCCTTTTGGCAGTATTTTTTGTAAATATAGTAACTATTCCACACAGCAGTATCGAGCATATGAAATATGACTTTCTTATACCACCTCACTGTCTTTTTGGGAGACGAGTAGTATGACACCATCTGATCTGCCCTATCAATGCCTGACATGAAATCGTTATATATTGCTATTTCCTCTGGTTTCATTCTCTTTACCCCATATCTGTTTGACACTTCTATCATCTTAGGGTGGTTTCTCGTTGTTATCATCAAAACTGGTCTTTTGTCGTGCCATTTGGATACATACACTTTGTTCTTTCTAACCCATACATGTTGATTTTTCTTCAGTTTGTTACTCACCAGATCTTTTGGATTTTCCTTTCTGTTCGCTCTGAGAGTCCCATTCGTGTGTGTTCTTAAGTCTAACAATTTTTGTGACAGAGACACAGAGTTATAGAAATTGTCCATAAACAAATGGTGTCCCTTCAGCAAATATGGCCTCATTAATCGCATGACAAGCTTCTCAGTCTTGCTGCCAGTGTCTAAGGCAGTGTTTTTTTTACCTGTATACATGATCACATTTAGCACATAGCCATCTGCTGTCGTCAACACATAGAATTTGATCACATATCTGGCTTTTTTTGATTTTATGTATTGCCGAAAATGTAATCTACCTCTAAAAAGTAGCAAGGATTCATCCAGAGAAAGTTCTTTTGCCGGTGAAAAAACTTTTCGGAAATTGCTTGTCAAAGCATCAATAAACTTAGTTACCTTTTCTTCTCCTTTTGTGTTCTGCTCAGACACACACAGACACCGAAGAAGCTGCTCAAATCTCCGAGCTGACATGGTGTAAGGGAAAATTGGATGGTAGTAAAGCGCATCTGAATATGAGAAAAGATTACGCCTTGTGGGTACATTTATTTGGCCTTGAAGAATGCATAACCCCAAGAACTTCAGCATTTCATCTTGATCCGTTTCTTTCCAGACAATTTGGCGTTTTTTTCTAGTTGACGGGCAAGTTTTTCTGCATAGTGCCTCTCCATATGCATTTGTGCACCGGACTAAGTGATCAAGCAATTCCGATGGAAAAAGCTTGGTGAAAATATCGAATACAGTGGTTTTCTCGTCTACTTCAAATTGTATTCCAGCGGAACAAGCATCAAAATGAAACTCCGGTATATCTTTTGTACTAGATTCCCATATACTATCACCTGCTGTTGGTGGTTCTTCCATTGGCGTATTTGGAACAGGGGAAGTCAGGCCAGTTGGTGGCTCTGTAATGCCTCCATCAATAGGTGGTGTCCTAACACAAGGTGTGTTTTCTTGGATAATCGAAGGACTTTGAGTGTCTCTCAAAGGATCCAATTCATAATAAAGTTCTATATTTTGACTTTCGCGACCATCTGCGCTCGACTGAGGTGGAGCTGGTTCAGCATGGACATCTGCTGATGTAATAATTTGCCTATTATTACCTTCGTCTTGACTTTCCGAGTCATAATCTTCTGCCGCAAATCGTCCGCTTCTGTTATTGTTAGACGTTGAGGTATCACTTCCAGATGAGCTTAAAATGTTACCTTCCGGATCGTAATCTCCATCGGAACCGTACAGGCCGTCGTCACTGAAAGGGTCTGGAGTTGACGAGCCCGATGACTCTTCGGCGAACATTTTTTCCACCCGCTGCCTTTCGCGTTGATACTCGTCCATCTAAAGCAATACGAATAATTTACTGTGTTGGTCTTGTACAAAATGTATGCGCCATCATGATGGAATTATAAAACAATCGCTATACTTACATTTACATACAAAATCCTCGATTTTGGTAACGATCTCCGGATTTTGGTAACGATCTGCGAGACTGACGCACGCGCACCCCCTCTGCAGCGCACAGCCGGAATGAGCTACGGAAGGGCGGTAGCGGGGGGACGTGTATCAACGTTGTGCATGTGTGAGTGAGGTACAGGGCAGCTACGGCGCGCCCAGCATTTCGACGCCATAAGTACTTACACGGAAGCAGTAGAAATGTATAATTTCTCCTAAATGACGCACAGCGAGTTAGCTTACAGGCAACCTGGTGCAAAAGCGCCCGTCGGGAGACGTTGTACAGATTTTAAAGTCATCTATTCCACCGTGTATCGACGTTGTGCGCTTTCGCGATGTACTTGTATACCGTTCATAAACGGTTGTTCGAGGGAACGTGTTAAGCACAAGCAATGTTTAAAAGAGATCTAAAAATCAATCTGTGGGAGTTTCTACGCCATTCTTCTCCCACAGTGGTCCAATGTAGAGAAGTGGCAAAAAATGACGATTGTTAAATTTGTGTAAATATCTACAGTAATAAAGAGATTTTATTGATTGATTGATTGATTGATTGCTCGCTTAATTCGTCAAGACAAAAACACTGCAGTCCTGTTTTGGGCGGCGAGGTACATAAAATTTTTTTTTTTCATTGCGTATTATTTCTAAAAGTAAGTTTCCTTTTTATGGGTAATTTTCAAAAAAAGTGTACATTTCTTTAAAAATCTTGTCCGGTGTAATTACTGCGATAAAATACAAAGTTACTGTGCATATATTTATTTTGTCGTTTTTTTTTTATAATTATTGACCTTTTCCTTCAATTCCCTCATTTGAATCAATAGCAAAGAGGATAAAAATATACATTTTACTTTTTCTCACAGAAATGACCCATACAAACAGACGGTGTCCTTTTAGCACCCTAACAGAATATAATCATTATAGAGAGCATATATCGTTTTTATTTTTATTTTATCTATTTGTATCTAATACAATTGTCATATTTCCTGATGTTCAATAGAAACAATACCAATAAAAAAGTTACTTTAGACATTAAAAAAATAATCCTAATTTTGTCCGAGATATTTTGCATGTGAGTCACACAGGGGATGTCACGGACAACTTCAGAGTTTTTTGGAGCAATCCTGCCATTTATATGCATTTATTTCGTAACTGGCAACACTATGCCTCAGCAATCATTGCTAAACTTCCGCCATTTTGATCGAGTGCAATTTTGTGGTGAAACACAAAACGACCGGCAGAATTTACCAAAAATAATCAGGTGAGTCACAGCACATTTCCAAGCAAGCTAACGTGCCTTTTATTCTTATGTTTTCACATATAATATACCTAGCACATACAAGTTTTATTATATGTTCGATTTATCTGTACTGCATTTGTTTTTGCCATTGTAGCTTTTTTAGGTTAGAATATTCACAAAACGTGCTAACCATGTGAGACATGAGAGTCACAATTTCGTGACTCATCTGACGTGACTCACATAATACAAGAAAAGTAAAGGTGTGTTTAGAAACATTTGCAGAAAGTCATAAATAAAATAAAACATATTATACAAGGTGTAAATGAATTAACGCAAAATGAGAAACTACTTTGTTAGGGACATCATTCTGAGCAACTTTCGTTATGAAACCGATTTGATCAAAGCAACTTTATTTTTCATTTCCTAATACATTTTGGCCTGAGTGGATCAGCTGATTAGTATGGAGAAGTGAAAAATAAAGTTAAAACCGCGTAAGCTAATATTTTTAAGTAATTTTAGTGAGTGTGCCCTAGAGAATAGTACGGACTTATTAACTAAATAGATAATAAATTAAAATACAAGTAAAATTATTATGTAAGTATGTGTATGTAAATTGATTCATGTACACACTTCCTAATAATTATGTGACTCACATAAGTATAAAAATACAGGAATGTCACGAAACAGTTTACTCACAAATTTTATCAGGTTAGTCACAATGTACACTTTTTTTGAAAATGACCCCTATATCAAATGCTGTGTCTATGGACTAGCCCCTGTAACGCATAATAGAGTAATTGGCTAAACATGGGCTTTTATGTTAAAAGACATGACGCTAATGTAAAATTCAAAATTTTTATAATAACATTTATATAAAGGCATTTACATTGCTTCTGGCCCCACACTAGGATTGGTTGTGGGAACCAAAAACAGAGACTTCACAAACATGTAAACATTTTTTTTTATTAAAAAAAAAACAAGACCCGGGTTTCTATTTTCTTCCTCCCCAGCCGGGCTTCGAACCCGGGACCTCTAGCCTGGGAAGCACAGCCACACCACAGATGTCGTCCACCTTTATCACGCCAGTTCACTCACGAGGTACAGAAATGACCCCCTAAATCGCGTTTAATTAACACGTGTTTCAACTTAAGATTTGTAACAAAGCTTTTATCCTTACATGCCATCACATTAAACTGCTACCGTTGTACAGCCCGCCCCTCTTGTAAGCGAGCGTGAACATATTTGCATTTTGCTCTTTTGGGGGTGAATTCGACCCCTTGCCACCGTAATTGGATATCTGAGTGTGTAATGATGCAATCGATAGCAAAGTTTCAGTTTCGTTGTAATATTTAAGATTGAGGCATGTTTTTATCAAAACTATAAGTGTTCCTTGTAGAAACAAGGAACACTTATAGTTTCGTCAAGCCTGTCTGTCCGTCCGTCCGTCCGTCCGTATGTCACAGCAACTTTATGCAGAAACTATTAGGACTACACAGTTGAAACTTGGTGAAAAAAATTTAAATATTAAAGGGGTCTCCCATACATGGAACTGAAACCAAAAAATACTTTTTTCATCAAACCTATATGTGTGGGGTGTCTATAGATACGTCTTTAAAAATGACGTTGACGTTTCTGAAACCATTTTTCCTCAAAGTAAACTTTTAAAAAGACAGACCCTTCCAAAGTGCAAAAATGTGTGTTTGTCCCCTCTAACTTTTAAAGTAAGATAGTGAAAAATTTACAAAAATATATGCTGTGTATAATACACACTTTCAACACAAATTGGTATGATCAAAATGAAATAAGCAATTTTTAAGATTTAAAACATTTATTAAAAACCGCAAAGATAACTTTGTCATTCATACAAACACTATGCAAAACAAAGTTACAACACAAACATCCAGTCACATAATTACTTGCTACAACGGAACCCTTCATGGGGGAGTCCGACTTGCACTTAGCCACTTTTTTATTTTGTATCTAGTGTTTTATAATGGTTAGCAATAAGAAAGACAAAGTGGTTGTTTTAGTTACAAAATTGTTTTCGTTATCATGATTTTGGAATATAACTGTATATTGACGATAATAATCTCAAAGGATCATGCGTCTGAGGTCATCTGAGGCTTACATCAGATCTGAGGCTTACATCAGATCTGAGGCTTACATCAGATCTGAGGCTTACATCAGATCTGAGGCTTACATCAGATCTGAGGCTTACATCAGATCTGAGGCTTACATCAGATCTGAGGCAGGTCAATCTCCTATGTCAGTGAGACTTGTTATTGTTGAGACACCCTGTATAAGATTCTTACTAGGATATTTCACTATTTAATATTTTTTATAACACGCCTAATTTCAATGCAACATCATAAAAATGAATCGCACCAGAACAAATTCCGTCACTTGTAGATATTGCACAATAGGCAAGCCCCCCTTCGTTAGAGCGTGAGCATATTTGCACATGTCCGACGCCCTTCGCGTTTGCGGAGGGCGCTAAGGGTTAAGGGATTATGTGACCACAGGGCTACTTCGCTCTCCCATCTTGCAGGACGAAGTGGCCCATATCAAAAAGCCGGAATTCCTTCCGAAATTCATAATACGATAACATACACGAATGCGGCACGTGCACCGGCCACGTTCTTACACTTGTTAAACGTCAGATCTATCAATTTCATTTAAAAAATTCTTTATCTGAAATGGATAATAGCACAGATACTACAACATTACACTAATACAGATAGACCGCGTGGAACAAAATAGATGCTACGAAAGCATTTTTAGTTAGGGGCCTATATCGCTTGGGGCAGCACTATTGCAATATTGCAAATACCACGAGATGGCGCTAGGAGATTAAATTTCAAGAGAACTACAACCGATTTTTCTTTGACATTTTAGTTTATATTTAATAGATTATATAACATTTACATTCGGATGTAACCGCTGCGTCTCCGCGTCTCCTAGGTGAGGCCTGAAAACCAGTGCTACTTTTAATGAGCAATAAACACTGAGTTTTGACCTTTTCGCGTCAATGCAGCGCGCCTACATACCTACCTATATTCTTCTATTATGTTCTATTGTGTTATGTAATAAATTTATGTGTTTTTGTTTTTATTATTTTGTTCTTTTGTAGTTGATAAATAATAATGTTAGAAATAAAGTTATCATAACGTTATAGGTCATCTCTTTCACGCCGACACTCCTTCGTTATAGTCCATCTTTTTTAAGCATTGCGCGAGTGAGCAGTGTAGGTACCTAAACAATACACAGCAGACATAGCGAACGGCAAAAATGCAATAACTTAATTTTGATTTCGTTATGTTTCTCCTACAGTTTTGTTATCATAACGTTAAAATAGCGTTACAATAACGAAACGAATTGATTACAACGTTAAATAACGCAATATAGCGTTATATTTTATAACGTTATGAAGGTCTGACTGCAATGTGCTTTTCAGATAAGGTGCCATTACAATCATTACTCCTAGCGCCATCTCTGGATTACGAAGGGTTACTAATTACAATCTGTATATGATGAGCAACCTGTGATAACGTTAAAGTTGTAAGAATATGGATTCAGATTATAACTTCAGAAAGGCATCTGTTTGTTTCGTAATCCTTATCACCAATTTTTGTTCGAAAATCTTACAAATTTGTTTTATTATAAATATTTATCATTTTGTTGCAGGTACGTCACTGAGGAGCTGGCTGCTGAACTAAATTAGATAACTATTACAATTGTACTTATGTATGTGGTCTACCGTTAGTACCTACAAATAGTCCAATGCCAATGTCTCAATTACACAAACTGGCAATTAACTTGAACCGGGATGATGTAGCTACAATATCAAATTGGGTTACTAGTATTTTTACACCGTCGTCAACAACATGGCGTCACGCCTTTTTCCATATGGGATGGCAGAGGCACAACTGTGCCCACTTTGAGCCAGTTATTCAATACTCCATTTTGCGTGACATGGGGCTAGCCCATCGCCGCAGCTATGGAGTAAAGACAGTTTCCTCACGATGTTTTTCCATCACCGTTAGAACGTCCGTACATCGTACTTAAGATACATTAATTATCTCATTGGTCACGAATCGAACCTGCATCTCCTGTGTGAGAAGCAAGCGTGAAAACCATTAGACCAGTTTTTTACAGTTAATAATAAAAATCCTCATGCCCAATTAAATTTGTTCATTTACAATTGACACAACACAGTCTACAGAAATACGTTTAATTTTTAAAGTTGCCTAATATTCTGTTCAAGTGTTTATTAAGAAGATATTTTTTTGGGGTTCCGTACCCAAAGGGTAAAACAGGACCCTATTACTAAGACTCCGCTGGCCGTGCGTGCGTCCGTCCGTCCGTCCGTCCGTCTGTCACCGGGCTGTATCTCATGAACCGCGATAGTTAGACAGTTGATATTTTTACAGATGATGTATTTCTGTAGCCGCTGTAATAGAAAATACTAAAAAATAGAATAAAATAATTTATTTACCTCTAAACCACATACAAACTTATGAATGCACCTGGTTACTTACATGGAGAGTAAAAGTAGCCGCACCAATTACTTTGTAATCAACATTTTGCTATGTAAAATCCAAACTAATCTCTCCACACCTTCCCTACCATTGTACGGTGGTACGGAACCCTTCGTGCGCGAGTTCGACTCGCATTTGTTTAATTGACCGAGCGAGCGAAGCGAGCGAAGGGCTCCATTTCGACAAGATAGGAGGCCGATTTTGCTTTCGTCTGTCTCTATACGTGTCTGTCAGTTCCAAATTTATTGGTGCGGATACTTTACTATTTGATTTGATTGAATCTATAATACTTACCTATAAATTGGTCCACAGTCCCCCCTGTTAGCTAGGTCTACTGCCCACAGGGCCACTAGTTATTAAAAACTGTCAAAACTATATAAGGTATTATCTTAAATGATGACTATTTCAAATCCTTGTTTTCGTGTCGATCTAGCACAACACTCTACCTCGGCAAGAGAACCTCATTTCCTATAACAAAATAACCCTTTAAACATCTCCCAAAAAGGCAGAAAGGATCCCTGCCCTGATGATTATCTTCAAACACCACGAGGTACCAGATATATCAGATGTCATCCATCAATATATGTAGGAGGCGCCTATTGAACTCTGGGGGGCGATCGTGTGTGAACCCTCAAAGAGGTTGTATATCAGGCGTCGTCGAAGGAGGTATAACATAACCTCCTTCGTCGCCTCGTATGCAACCTCTTTAGGTCTTGATGTGCCTGCCGGTATTCCGGGGTCGTGATTTTTTTCAGGCTCAGTTAATGATTGCGCTGAATAAGTAGGTACCTGCTGATATATTAATATCACCGTAATATTGTCAAAACCGTTAGTTTATAATCTAAAGTTTTTGTTTATCGTTAGTTTATAAACTATCGATAAATTGTAAACTGTACCGAACTGCTTACGATATGACGCGTCTTTTATAATAAAACCGTTAAATTGTGAGCAGTTTTAAACTTGAATTGCAAAGGAAATACCAGGGCAAACACTGTGGTAGCTTAGGTGAAGACTAGAGGGGGCGAGTGCAGCGAAGCCCCCGAATAGTCTTCGTGTTAGGTTGACATGTAAGAACAAAAGAAACGTAAATTCTGAACCCTTTTTCGTTTTATATTCAAGCTATATTTAGACCCCCACCTCACTTTAAGCAGGTAGAGCTTTCACATTTTTGTTCATCTACACTTGATCCGTTCTACATAGCAAGTTAAATTAAATTAAATTTTTAATAAAAGTTAAGTTAAATTTAATCGAAAATAATACAGACATTTAGATTTATCACTAACCTAACCCTAACTATAATATCTATATTCCTAAGATATATATTTGTCATCAAATTTATCAAAACTCTCACTAAATTATTGGAAATATTTATCGTAAATAATAGTGTAATCACTTGTTTTCTATTAATACCTTAATAATAATACCTTGGACACTATTTACACACATTGATCTAGCCCCAAACTAGGATTCCCTGTATCTTGGGTACTAGACAACAATACATATACATATATAGATAAATATTATACTTAGATAGATAAACCACCGGGACTCGAACCCGGGACCCTTGGCTTCATAGGCAGGGTCACTGCCGACTCGGCCTTTCGGGTCTTGATTACGTAGAAGAATAAGAAATTGGTTTGTCCTTTTTTTTTTCGAAATGAGAGATCTGTCACCAAAATGAAAGATCTTTCATAAAAAAAACTTAACTAAACTTACCTAGTAGCGCATCAAACCTACTGCATTGCATACGAAATATCAGGGCGAAAAGTAGTGGGCCAGTGTAGGCGAAGGCGGGAGAACGAAGTCAAGCTAGCCTTCGTGTTAGGTTGACATGTAAGAATAAAAATCCCTTAATTGGAGACCAGTTTGTATATTGTTAGGTGACAGATCTACTATTTAAGGAATGAGCATGATTTATTAGGTCATCGAAAAGGATATTTATAAGGAAATATATAAGGAAAAGATATATTTACTATCGGTGATAGAAAAAGGATATGGGTCATAACGGGCCCTGCTGAAAAAAACGTAGTTTTTATTTTATGTTGTGAAATTAAAGGCTATTTTAAGAAACTTATTTAAATATTTCGGGAAGTGGATGTCATATTATGTTTTTAATATTTTTTTATAATAACACCCCTCGTGAAATCACTTGCTTACAGTTTTGGAACGGTTGTACCCCCCAAGGTTTTTTCCGATTATAAAACTAAAATACTTTACCTTACTTTTTTATTATCAATATTTTTTACGTTCCGCCTTACATATGCGTTATCGACTGTTCATACTTGACAGTTTTACAGAACAGCCAACTTAACGGCGAAGGGAATTTGAACAAACTAAGCCGTAGAGGACAAATTATACTTTTTACGAATATTTCAGTAATCCTGTAACATTTTTGATGCGAATAACGGAATTCAGTTAGGAATACAATTATCTTGAAATGCTTTTCTCAGTTTTGTATCTTTATTTTTTTTACATGGCCCATATAGTTAATCTGTGCAGCGAAGAAACTTTCTTAAATTAACTAAAAGAGTAATAAACAAGCGAGATATTGTGCTACGTCTCCCGCCACAGCATTGCGATACAATACTTGACATTCGTAAACAAGAGTCCATAATCCAATAACCTGAGTCCCACGGGCGTTCCATTGTCTCTGGCGACCCCCTCGCCCCATAGTCGTGATGATGTGACGGCAGCCGAAGTTATTAAGTTTATTAAAATAGGGTCGTTGCACTGCGCTGCTGAAGACGCCATGTTGGATTTCTTGTTATACTGTCTGTTGTTAGTTCAAGGGAAATATTAAACTATTATATGTAACTTATATGTCACTGGAAGATAGTCCAAACCGTAAGTTGATAAACTAACGCGGTAGTTGATCAACTTTCGACAGATAGTAAACCAGACCGACAGGGTTTTATAATTTACGTTTCTTTTGTCTGCATGTCAACCTAACACGAAGACTATTCAGGGACTTTGCTCGCCCCCTCTAGTCTTCACCTAAGTATTTGCCCTGGTATTTTTACAATTTAACGGTTTTAACCGTTAGTTGATCAACTACTGCGTCATATAGTACGCAGTACGCTACAGTTGATCAACTTACGAAAAAAAAAACGTTAGTTGATCAACTGACGGTTTTGACTTTCTTACGGTGACATATATTCTAATAAAAGGCACATCAAAAATACTGATTTGCAAAGCAAATATCAAATAGCAAAATGGTAGCTTAGGTGAAGGGTAAAGGGGGTGAGCGAAGCGAAGCCCCCTTTATCTTTCGTGTTAGGTTGAACATGTAAGAACAACAAAAAATACTTAAAACATAAGCTTAAGTACACATAAAATATTTTATCTACACACGTATCATAAACGCTCTTTACAGCGTTCAAAAACCGCACGTTACGATCAGTATTATGTTAAACTACTTGGTAAAAACTCGTTTCGTATCTGGAAAACTGCACATAATGGTCATTATGTGTAGTTTTTCTACAATTATGATATTCAAATTTCGAACGCCGACGCCCGCCTGCGTGTCGCTCCTAGTTTCTCTGTGAAGTTGGTACTGACATTCAAATTTCGAACGCCGACACCCGCCTGCGTGAAGTTGATACTACAGAACAAGCTAAACAACTGCAGAGCCACCACAATATCTGTGAGAGCCACAATGCCGGTCAAACATGCGGTTCCTGAACACATCAAAGAGAGCTTATGATATGTGTGTAGATAAACTAGTGTATGTAACTTTAGATAATAATTAGGCATTAAAACTCTCGAGTGATATTATTATGAAACTCGCCTTCGGCTCGTTTCATAAACCCACTCTCGAGTATTAATGCCCTCCATTAGCCTTAGTTAAATCTTTGTGGGCTATCTCTTGAAGTTATAATCTCACCAGATGCTCAAAAATAATGCTGAGAGTGGGGGGCTATGACTATGGCCGATTGTTCGTGCCCTTCTGACCCACTATTAAACAATATGCAGTACAGTGCGTGCCTCTGAGGCTGCTGTCGGCTATCTCTCTCTCGCCCACGCATGCATCTCACTCACCACAACCTTACCGTAGTCACACCAAACAAACTGCCACGCTAGTGTCACTATGGTTACTTTTATTGTTCCGTAGTCACGCCACAGCAGACGAACACACCCTCGGCCATTAAAACACGTGTTTTCCCAGAAGGGGTGGAAGAGGCACAGCGTAGCCATGCAAGTCACTATAATATGTCTTTTCCCAGGTGAGATGGCAGAGGCATCTTCACATAATTTTTTATTTATATTTTTTTTATAATTATTTATAATTTTCACAATAATAATGTTCTGTTGCACCATTTTTATATCGTGATCTTAAATTCTACATAATTTTGTATTTGTATTTCTATGGGTATATTCAATGACCCGAAATAAATAAATAATAATAATAATAATAATAATACATCTATGTCAAAACCATGAAACCTGTCAAAATGGAGACAGCTGTCAAAAATGGTGACAGCTGTCAAAATTTTCTTAATGGTAGGAAGTTTAGATGTATTATGTGAAGATGCCTCTGCCATCTCACCTGGGAAAAGAAAAGTTATAGTGACTGGCATGGCTACGCTGTGCCTCTTCCACCCCATCTGGGAAAAGAAGTCTTTTAATGGCCGAGGGTGTGTTCGTCTGCTGTGGCGTGACTACGGAACAATAAAAGTAACCATAGTGACACTAGCGTGGCAGTTTGTTTGGTGTGACTACGGAACAATAAAAGTAACCATAGTGACACTAGCGTGGCAGTTTGTTTGGTGTGACTACGGAACAATAAAAGTAACCATAGTGACACTAGCGTGGCAGTTTGTTTGGTGTGACTACGGAACAATAAAAGTAACCATAGTGACACTAGCGTGGCAGTTTGTTTGGTGTGACTACGGAACAATAAAAGTAACCATAGTGACACTAGCGTGGCAGTTTGTTTGGTGTGACTACGGAACAATAAAAGTAACCATAGTGACACTAGCGTGGCAGTTTGTTTGGTGTGACTACGGAACAATAAAAGTAACCATAGTGACACTAGCGTGGCAGTTTGTTTGGTGTGACTACGGAACAATAAAAGTAACCATAGTGACACTAGCGTGGCAGTTTGTTTGGTGTGACTACGGAACAATAAAAGTAACCATAGTGACACTAGCGTGGCAGTTTGTTTGGTGTGACTACGGAACAATAAAAGTAACCATAGTGACACTAGCGTGGCAGTTTGTTTGGTGTGACTACGGAACAATAAAAGTAACCATAGTGACACTAGCGTGGCAGTTTGTTTGGTGTGACTACGGAACAATAAAAGTAACCATAGTGACACTAGCGTGGCAGTTTGTTTGGTGTGACTACGGAACAATAAAAGTAACCATAGTGACACTAGCGTGGCAGTTTGTTTGGTGTGACTACGGAACAATAAAAGTAACCATAGTGACACTAGCGTGGCAGTTTGTTTGGTGTGACTACGGAACAATAAAAGTAACCATAGTGACACTAGCGTGGCAGTTTGTTTGGTGTGACTACGGAACAATAAAAGTAACCATAGTGACACTAGCGTGGCAGTTTGTTTGGTGTGACTACGGAACAATAAAAGTAACCATAGTGACACTAGCGTGGCAGTTTGGTGTTACTACGATGCTGTTGGGCATCTCTATTGTACCTGCTCTGTTACAAACAAAATTGGCTTTACGTGTATCATTTGACATCTGTCAACAGCAGGGAGAGGAGCTATGCGTCACTCTTCTCCTTGTATCGCTTAGAAAAGGAAGGGAGGCTGACGGAGAGCTCTGTCTCCTCACTGTTATCACTCACCTGTACTATCACTGTACTCACCTGTAAGCTTGGCTCCATAGTAATTAGAGAACCGAATTAAGGCCACTGAAGAGCGCTTTGGCAAAAAAAAAACCCAATTCATTGGTCTCAAAAAATATATGTTATTCACCATGAGATAATCTAGTTTAAATACTGTATCGTTACGGGATTGGATTAATTTGCCTCGATCGTAAAAAATCCTGAACATAGTCAATATTAAAAAGGAGATACAATAATTTTAATAAAAAAATAATGATTTTTCTAATAATTTTATACCTAAATTTTCCTCTTTTAGAGCTCCGTATAAATCCTTAAATTTTATCAATAAGCTTATTTCCGTGTTTCAGTAAATTCGAAAAAACGCCTCATTTAACGTCTCCGGGCGGCGCGATGCTATTCCGCGCCTCCCGCTACCCCGCCAGTTCCGCTCCCTCGCCAGTTCCGCTACCCCGCCAGTTCCGCTCCCTCGCCAGTTCCGCTACCCCGCCAGTTCCGCTCCCTCGCCAGTTCCGCTACCCCGCCAGAAGACGATGGGCGAATGCGGCGCCCCTCACCTCAACAGCTAGAACTATGCCTTTGCTGTCAAGTCAAAAAAATATAAGAACTTTTTCTTCTTTTAATTTGGCGTTCTAACCTCTTTTGAGGTTAATTTTGCCAGTGTCAAGTGTATTTGAAAGATCATAATTTGGTCGGAAAACTATCTTCTTCTTCTCCTTCTTCGTCTTGACAATAATTTGTTATTCTTTAGCACTACCCGGAAGGACGTGAAGGGCTGTGGGTACCAAGTATTTCCTTTGGACGTGAGCAACTGCCTCCCAACATTCAATAGACACCCAGATACCTAAAACTTCATAAATTCCACTTTTTAAACACTAGGGATGTCACCAAAACAATCGAAAAAAAAACGGAATTGTTTGTCTAATTCACAAATGTTTGAAGAGTGTATCAATTCATTTGATTAATCGTTGTGTCTAAGCAATATCCCCTCACTAACATGATGAACACTGACATTTTAATAATAATATAATATAATAATACCTTGGACACTATTTACACACATTGATCTAGCCCCAAACTAGGATTCCCTGTATCTTGGGTACTAGACAGCGATACGCATACTTATATAGATACATAATATTCTTAGATAGATAAACAACCACGACTATAGGGTACAAACATCCGTTCTCATCAAACAAATATTTGCCCCCACCGGGACTCGCACCCGGGACCCTTGGCTTCGTAGGCAGGGTCACTGAGGACTCGGCCATTCGGGTCGTCGGGTTTATTATTCATATTTCAGTCATTTCGATTCATCTCGAAGTACATATACTTATTTTTTCCAACTACGAAGGTCACCCCTTCCATCGTTTCTACTGACGAACTTATCTCTACCTTACTCAGTCTTCACTTGACGGCTTCCACGCTGACATAACAAAGTCCAACAAGATAAATAAAAATCCCACTAAATTGTCACCTTCCACGCAAACCGGTCAGCCTTTCAATCCGTTTGGAAATGGAACAAAAAGGAACGCCCCGTTCGGAATTCAAATTCAAAAGCTGATGGAATCCTGCGCGCGCACGCGCGTTCGCAGTAAATCATTTTATGTTAGGGATGTCTTTAAGCCGAGATCTTTTTGTCTTTTATGTCCTCCAGTGATGATTTGTTGAAAGAAACGAGATGTAAATTCTTTATTCGTTTACTGATTGATGGAGTGTCTGCCTTTTATTGAGTTGTGCTTGTTAGACTGTCGAAACATCATGATCACTAAAATGAATCACCTTCACCGTCTGACTGTACTTAATGATTTGATAACAAAAATAAATAGTTAAAAGCATAGGTGATCTAAAATCGACAATTCCACTGCTCCACTAGGGTAACGTTATCTCGGTATATGCTACTTCCTAGGAACACGCAGAAGAAGATGCGGCCATCAGATAGTATATTATAAGAAGAAGTAAATTTAATTTGACAACTTTGACAGATAGACAATTTCCAAATACACCAGCATCATCTGCAATGAGCTTTTGAAATTTGATACAATTTGCAAACTATAGGTGATCTAAAATGTATATAGGCAATCAAAGTTTTTAACACTAAACTACAAATTATTTTGATCTAAGTTACCTTGTTTCAACGTCTCTTATGTCCAAAATTTACCAAAAATGACTTAATTAAGAAATCATTTCACTTCAACCCCATTTAACGAAACGTAAAATTGGTATAGAATTTTGAACAAAAAATACTGGATAAAAATTCCTCTCACACAGCTTTTCAACCGTGATAAAAGGATTTCGAGACAAAAGACGGATTTAAACTTGAAACATGATTTTGTAACGTTTTGCTGCGCGTGAGTTGGCCGTAAATCACTCAGCTTTATAGTGATGGGGTGCGGGGTGATGGGATTATGTCGATAACTTGTCGTCTCTTCGACAGTTACTTTAGGGCACGTTTAGGTAGGACATAGGAACCTAAGTCGTGTCACTCGCAAATATCCCCTTAACCTTTTGAAGACCCTTAGGGTTCCGTTACTTAAAAAGGAAAAACGGAGTCATTATACCTAATAAGTGTAAAAATGTAAAAAATCGAAGAAATTCTGAACTGATTAAGTTAAAATTTGTGACCCAAACACGAACGTGTTTCGTAAGCATTAAGAATTGCATAAGCATTTTGAATTTGGAGGCGAATCAGAAATGGAAAGAAAAAAAAACTGTGGATATGTCAACTGGAAGAGCTTATTGCGAAGATTTCATATATATTTTTTCATAAATTGGAAAATAAGTAAAAAAGATACTTAAATATTACAGGACAAATAATAAGATGCTTTAAATAATGGCGCTGGGATGGGTGGGGAGGGGGGGAGGGGGGGGGGCACTGAGAAATAAAATAAAATAATTCCTTTTTCATATAAACCTGAAATGCTTAATTAAAATAATATTTAAGAAAATACGCAAAAAATGGCCATTTACCACTATCTCCGAAATGATTGACCCAAAAAAATAAAAAGCATACCTAATATATACCTATAATTACAAATTGCAGGAAAAATATAGAGAAATGTATGGTTTAAATTGGTTAGGCACTATTTCATTCATTACGACATATTTATAAATGCCCCGGAAAACACTGTTACACTTTACATACTTTGTAAACAACATTTTGGTATGCTACACAGGAAGGCTCCTATAGGCTCCTTTTAAAGAAATTTAAAAGGAGCCTATAGGAGCCTGAAAAGTGGAAGAGAGGAAGAAAGGCCTGAACCCATCAGTGTGAAGACCTTGGCTAATAATAATAGGGAAAAATTTAACTGCACATCAAAAATACTGATTTGCACAGCAAAATACTGCGGTAGCTTAGGTGAAGGGTAAAAGGGGTGAGCGAAGCGAAGCCACCTTTATCCTTCGTGTTAGGTTGAACATGCAAGAACAACAAAAAATACTTAAAACATAAACTTGAGTACACATACAATATTTAAAACATAAAAAGTGTTTTTGGTTTCCTTTTTTGCTGTGAAAATCAGTATTTTTGATGTGCGATTAAATACTAGCCATAATAATAATAATGATCCCCATGCAAGAAACTTGAATATCATTCTGCGGTGTTACGGAACCTTTCGTGCGCGAGTCCGACTCGCACATGACTTTTTATTTTTATTAAAAGAGACCTTATCTAGTATGAATTCAGTTGTATTTTGCAAACATCTTTGGCGTGTGAGTGACACATTTTGTATTTGATGTATGGCGGCCAAAAGGTTTAAAGACCTACGTCACAAAAGATTTACATACAGGCACATACATTGCTTCTGGCCCCACAGTAGGATACCCTGTGTCGTGGGAACCGGAAACAGTGACTTCCCAAACATGTAATCATCCAAGACCTACACTTGAAACTGGTAAAATTAATCTTAAATGAGGTTGGAACGCCATCCAACTAATATTATAAATGTGAAAGTAGCGATGTTAGGATGTTTGTGTGTTTGTGTGTTTGTGCCTCAATCACGCTAAAACGGCTGAACGGATTTGAATCAAATTTAGCACAGAGACAGTTTATGAGCTAGATTAACATATAGAATACTTTTTATCCGACTGCAAAAGAACTAGGGTAACGTTATCTCGGTACATGATACTTCCTAGGAACACGCAGAAGAAGCTGCGGGCATCAGCTGTATATTACCTATAAGAAGAAGTAAATATAATTTGACAACTTTGACAGATAGCAACCTTCAATTAGACCAGCAACATCTGCAATGAGCTTTTGAAATTAGATACCACTAGCTGATGCCCGCAATTTCATCTGCGCGTTCCTAGGAATTATTATTAACGGTGATAACGTTACCCTCCTTCTGGCGCAGTCGGATAAAATGTATCCTATATGTTAATCTAGCTCATATACTATCTCTGTGCTAAATTTCATCCAAATACGTTCAGCCGCTTTAGCGTGATTGAGGCACAAACACACAAACATCCAAACATCGCTCCTTTCACATTTATAATTTTAGTTAGATTATCTGAGTATTGTATCAATGCACATAATTCCAGGTAAATCGCTAGCAAAGTGGATGACAGTATTTCAGCTCGCGCACCGAGGTTTCCGCAAAAATCGCATTTTTTGTGAAGATTCTACATATTCACGGTTTTAGGGTTTTTTCCTCAATTTGTACTTGAGCTAAATTTCTTGATTCTTGATTCTACGTCGACAAGAAGTATCGTAAAGGTTTTGATTCCCTCAATATCAAGCAATTTTAGAAAAATTGAGACATTTTATTTAAAAACACAGTTATTTAAAAAGATACATTAAGAGAAAACATATCTACAAAGGCTTGGTTTGCCTGGTTGGTTTGCTGGAAGAAATCCGTAAAAAGAGATTTCTTCCAGCAAACCAAGGCATGACAGGAAATTTTATCAAGAAAGGGTAGGCAGTGCTCAATATCTAAACAATAATAAAATACATATAAGTAAATTAAATATCTATAAAATACATACTCGTATATACCAAACTACTAAATAAGTACCAATACATACATAAACCTGTACATATAGTTTACATATAATAATAATATACATACTACAACTATCACAAAAGAGAGAGGAAGTGCTCTTTTACCCGGTTCTTGAAAGAGAAAAGAGTGGGACTGTCTCTTATCGTACAAGGAAGTGCGTTCCACAGTCGGACCGCCTGCAAGCTGAAGGAGTGCTCATATGCGGAAGTGGTATGCCTTGATGGTAGATCTCCGTTGCCGATCTCCTGAAAAGAGATATATACATAGTCAGGTCATAAGTTCTGTCACATGTGCAATATGAAATAATTTAGACATGTTTATTATTTATGTAAACATTTATATAGCAAAATGAACTTAATAAAACATAGATTCTTATGGTAATAAAGTTTATTCAAAATGACCCCCGCGATTTTGAATACAGGCCTTTATTCTTCGCGGCCAGTCGTCTATCGCAGCACGAACGAGGTCCATGTCAATATCTGCGGCTGCCTTAATCAAGGATGCCTTGAGTGACTCCAAATCAGGATGAGGCTTTGAGCAGGCCTTTTCCTCCAAGTGTTGCCATATCTTGTAATCTAACGGACTCAAATCTGGACTGGAGGAGGGCCAGTCTTCGTGCCGGATGAAGTCGATTTCACGCGCCGCCAGCCAGTCTTGTGTGCTTTTCGCTCTATGAGCTGGCGCAGAATCTTGTTGGAATACCCAGTGCCTGTTATTAAACATGGTATGAGAAACAGGTTCCACAAGGTTCTTGAGGACTGTATTTTGATACACAACTACATTCGTTTTTACGCCTTTCTCACAAAAATGTACCTCAGTTAAGCCCCAATAAGAGACTCCCAACCAAACCATGAGCGAGGATGGAAAATGACCTCGTTGGACACGCGGAATACGGTTGCTCGCTTCTTCACTGCTGTGTGCGTACACCTTATCATTTTGTTTGTTGTAGCTCTCTTCCACGGTGAAAAATTTTTCATCCGAAAAAAGAATTTCCCGATGCTTTTTTCCCGCGTACCGCTTCAACAAAGCGCGGCATCTCTTCAGTCTCAGGTCCATTAAACGAGCGTCCAAACGATGTCCTGTGTTTCTTCGATCTGCCCTAAGCCCTAAGTCTTCATTTAACACCCTTTTCACCGTGGTCCTGCTTAAACCCATCTGAAGGGCCAACAGTTTCTGCTTACGTATGGGATTTCTTTGAATTCGCGCCTTCACAGCTTTTATCACTGCTGGAGTCCTAACAGAGCGAGGGCGACCACTTCTTGACCTGTCATCTACACTAGAGTCTTCATTGTATCGTTTTATGGTACGATAAACGAATCTTTTGGTTATATTCAAATTTTTCAGTAAGTCGAAAATCTGAATTGGCGCGTAACCGCAACGATGCAACGCAATAACTACGACACGGTCTTCTTTAAGTGTCCACTCCATATTTAAAAATGAGGAAAATTCTAAAAAGTACACATTTTTATTTTCATGAAAAATTCGAAATTCGAATTCAATAAACTTTTTTGTGGCCAGCGTTCTAAATTCAAAAGTTTTTATTGTGTGACAGAACTTATGACCTGACTGTGTATATATCGTCTCATTGCATTGACCTATAAGTTTGATCTTTTATAACTTCAAGAGACTACCACAACAACCTTTAGAGCGACTGAGATTTCCATTCTAATACGCCTTAATGGGCTTGTATAAAATTATACCTGATACTCCCCCAGTTTCCGAAAGAGTTGTCAAATGTAACAAGCGATTAATCGATCATTAATTCAAAATAGCGGCATGTGATTGGCTGAAATGCGTTTAACAAGAGTTTAACAAGTTGTCACAGCTAATTTTCCTCTCAGAAACCGGCGGTAACGCTTGCTTTTTGACGGTGATGGTAATTTTGCGGATTAGTTAGCTTCCTATACTGAATCAGCATATAAAGTAGTTATAATTTTAACCCCCTCGACCTCAGTAATCGATGTTAAGTTCAACTTGATACCTCTATACGAGTTCCTCAGAAAAAGGGCTTGACAGACGGACAGACAGCCCAACAACGAAGTGATGCTCTATGGGTTCGGCTTTTCCTTACCGCCTTATTCATAAAACTTATCAAACCTATGATAGCTAAAATGTGCTTTGTCCTTTTCTCACAAACACAGTGACAGACAAAGACAAACTAATTATTACGGCATTATAGTTAAAATAGGCTTATAAGGCGTTTATGAATAAGGCGGTTAGGTGATACGTAAAAGCGGGAATACGAATCTAAACGAAAGTGACAGCGTTAATTACTACCACATAAGCAAAAAGAGAGTGCTAACAACGCGCTCGACTCAAACCACGTAACAATTTAAAAATAAACTACGCTATTTTGTCAAAAATATTTTCAAGGAGAGTTTATGAATATGTAATTTTCACATTTTGAGTGTAATTCCGCTATTAAATTTCCAACGATTTCAGAATTACAGAAAAAAATAAACAATTTAGAGGTATTCTCGTAATTCCATCGAGAAAAATTCATCCAATCACGTTTTCCTTCAAATACTCAAAAAAAATATCCGTAGATGACTTTATAGTGGAATAAATGGATTCAAAAAATCCCCATTTTTTTAGTATCATCATAAGGTACACGGAACCGTAAAACCACATTCTGTTTAGGTAGCAATGTCGTCGCCGGCCACCTATAACTATAAAAGTAAATAATAAAATAAATAAAAAAGTGTAAATATAAATAAAAGTAAGTACACTAAACAGCCGCAATGACTGTCGGATGCCAGTCGACGCGATGCTATCAAGAGATTCAAGAGTTGGGTTACGGCAGGGGCCACCAACATTTCTCATACTTTCTTTCAGTTCAAATCAAACATACAACTGTGGCCACAACTGTGCCTCTGCCACGCCGCATGGGAAAAGGTGACGCTGTTTATGTATGGATGTACTTTTATATGATTGTTTTAAAGGAGAAAGATAATCGACAAAGGGAATACAAATAGGCAACTAATCGAATAAGGGAGGACCTAACAATGACCCCCTTTATATAGAGTTACTTAGCAGAGTCTTTCACTCTCGACATCAACACAAAAAGCGTTAGAGGTTACTTATAAAAAACTTAAAAACATACAACTCAATGTCACTCATAAATCATAATATAAATATTTACATTTTTCAAGGACTACCCCACTTTCATGTCTCGCTCGATGTAAGAAATCTATTTGTGTAATTATTTATTTGTGTTGTTTCTCAAGTAAGTGAATATTGTATTCTTTTTGAGAAATAAATATCTTAAACCTAAAACCTTAAAAGACGGGACTGCATGGGGGTTAATCTTACTCAACACAGAAATAATTAGAACATGAACTATTCAGCCGACCGTATTAAAGACCCCTTGAATAATAACGGCTGTCATAAAACATCGTTAGAATCAAATAGTATACTAACGCATGCCATAAAATCTGGCAAAATCTAGACTTACTGGCATATCAAACTCATGCAACAAATACTATCAAAGAAGAAAAACTATCGCGGCAAAAGAGAGACGCCGAAAAAAGTTATGTCATAATATCTAAATTACCAAATAAAATTAAAAGATGTATCCAAAGAGTCGTTGAAACGAACTCAACACAATGGCTAACTATCATCCCAACCACTGGTAGTGGCACTGGTCTTACAGCTACCCAGTTTAGGGTTGCTTTAGCCTTTAGATACGCCCACGAACCTGCAAACCTCCCTCAGGCCCGCGACGGATGCGGAGAGAATAATTACGACCTAAACCACGCCCTAAATTGCAGGAAAGGAGGATTTATAAAAAAAGGACATGATCAACACAGTAAAAATTGGGCCGAACTAGCCTGAGGAACTGGCACAATTGAACCCATAAAGCAAGACGCAAATATATATTTGCGTTGTTATAAAGTTGGTGGTTGATTTATACCAACCACCAACTTATTACTTAACAGTGTGTGGGAATCTGCAAGGAAAATGGTCGTATGCATAGTAAATGCTGACACTAACCTCACCTGGCAAAAAACAGCAAAGAGACACAGCCCAGAGAAACACTCAAAATACGACCGAGCAGCTGAAGACCTAAGAGCCTCATTTACCCCACTGGCCATTTCGCGGGGCCCTAGGAACTGAATATAACAGTTTAAAAAAAATGCATCAAAGCTTAACGAGAAATGGGAAAAATCGTATTCTCAAATAGTGTACTGGCTGAAGGTGAAAATACAAATCTCAGTTATAAGAGCAGTTTCGATGTGATTGAAGTGGGGTTGGGCAGGACACTTGGCAAGGCGAGATGACGGAGGGTGGATCAAGGCGGTAAGAGAGTGGCTACCCAGAACTGCAAGGCGTCCAGTGGGCAGACCACCAGCAGATGGACGGACGATATTATCGACCGGAGTAGATGGCGTGGTAAAGAGGATGCCTATACCCAGCAGTGGGTAAATGTGGGCTGATTTGATTGATTGATTGATATACAGATACAGATATCGCCCTGCTTCTCCCACAGTGGTCCAATGTAGAGAAGAGGGAAAAAAAATACATTTGCTAAGTATGATATGTTAATATCTACAGTAATAAAGATAAACCTTTTTGGGGTATTCCGCTTTTGCCAGTCTCGTTTTGCCAGAGTCTCCGTTTACCACACTTTTTTGAGACTCCTTTTGTCACCGTCGAATTGAAATGAATAATTTCAATTATCTGTAGCCTTATCGAGTATTTCTGTGTCATAATATTACACGAGCTGTCTTTTCTTGCGTTGTGATTGGTCGATTTTTAATTTAAATGGCATTGCGACTGATTTACGATAACATAATAAGGCTACTGGTTTCCTCAAGCACAAAAGTTTTATATCCACGATGGCTTTAAATACACAGGATATATTAAAAAATATATAATATTTTATAAAAAAGATACTAATCCGTATTTGCTAGTTTTAAATTTTGTGGCTTACTGTACCTTTTTAACTTTGTAATCGTAAGTGTGGCTACTCGCAAAATGAAATTTTATTTAATAATTGTATCTATACACTTATCATAAACCCTCTCTTCTATGTCCAAAAACCGCACCTTAAGACCAGCATAATGATTTATTACTTGGTAAAAACTCATTTCTTCACTTCTCTGAATATTGATATGATGTATCAATATTTCTATATACGAATTCAAATTTCCAACGCCGACGCCTGCCAGCGTGCCGCCCCTAGTTTGTCTGTGAAGTTGGTACTACTGAACAAGCTATACAAGTGCAGAGCTTATGATATGTGTGTAGATAAACTAGTGCATGTAACTATACATACTTAGGCATTAAAACCCTCCATTATGTATCAGTCATATAAACTATAATACCTTGTCAAAAGTAAAACGTTTCTACGAAGATAATTTTGTGTGACAAAAGTAGACTTTGGCAACAGTGAATTAATAACCGTTTCTATTCATCGACACAAGTTAACAGGAAAGAAGTGAGCTGATGTGTTTTTTTTATGAATTATGAAGGCGCCTTTACTTCTTATAAGTTTAGTAGACGCCCACTAACACTTTTTTTTCATTGTCTTTTGTATGGAATTGTGGGACTAAGACAGCTGATGTGTTTTTTTATGAATTATGAAGGCGCCTTTACTTTTATAAGTTTAGTTGACGCCCACTAACACTTTTTTGTCATTGTCTTTTGTATGGAATTTTGGGCCTGAGACAGCGCTTTATTAACTCGTTTTGGCGAATAGCCTACAGTGAATAAGGCTTTGCAGGGGCCTAAACTCCCAAAGATGAGCGATGAGCAGCATCGATTTGCGGGACAGAGCTAATACAACAAGCATCCATTTAAATGATGACTTGGGTTTGGGACGAAGATAATAACTAACCTTTCACTGCGTCAAAATTTTATGTTATTGCCCCACAAATGCCTACAATAGAATCTTCAGTACTCTAATTGACGTCTGTTATAAAAGTTCCTTTTTAGGTTCTCTGCGTCCCAGCAGGCGACTAATGTTTCGCTGACCCTGGCTAACAAGCTGTCAAAAGCTGTCCAAAAATGCTACCTCGTCCAAAATGTTGGCTGCCCCTGCACGATGGTAGATCGAGATGATCTAGGCATGCGCCGGCGTTCGTTAGTCGGAGTTTTGATCCGCCCCCCCACTAACTACTGTAGTGCGAGAGATAACGAGTAAACTATGCCTACCTGACAAGAACTTTCTTTATTATCTGTTCAATATCTTGATAAATCCGAACTACCTTTGAGACCATTTTGAGTATCTCTTTCCGGGAGATCGGCACCGGAGATCTCACACTGTCTCACTTTTAGCCACTCCGCGGCATAACAATGCTGCGTATAAACACTCTTTCAGGTTGCGGGCGGTCCGACTCTGGAACGCACTTTCTTGCTCTATAAGAGATAGTCCCACTCTTTTCTCTTTCAAGAAACGTATTAAAGAGCACTACCTCTCTCTTTCGTAAAAGTTATTGTATTTATATTATTATATGTAAAGTTTATGTAGTATATATCGGTAATTATTTTGTATTTCCTATTGTATTTTAAAATTATTTTATTTATTCCTAGGCATTTTATTTATAGTATTTCTTGTGCACTGCCTGCCCTTTTATGATCCCAATTCTCTTTTTAGAGATAAGCACGCTTTTGTACATGCATTTTCTTTTACTGTAACTTTTTAAATATTTGTGTGCAATTATGAAATTATGAAAATTTAAATCAAAAATCGGTAAAATTTAAAATTTTAAGCCTATCCTAGTCCTACTCTAATCTACCTTGGGTCATCTAAGGGAGTTCTTACCTCAGTCGGAAGGTAAAAAAAAGGGGTGAGGCTGTATCTCCGGGGGATCAAGGCAGCGATCTCTTTCAATCCACATTTGGTATATGAGACGCTATAATGCTTCGGGAACACAGCCTTCGTCGAGTTGACGTGCCTGAGGGGCGGAGCATCACACTGCCTGCTTGCATCGGCCTCCTTACACGCACACGAAGGATTCCGTTCCAACATTTAAGAAAAAAGCGAAACGAGAAACTTTTTTTATTTTTTTTTGCGTCTAGTTCATTATTTTTTGCTGTAACAGCAACAGTTATAGACATTCTGTGTAAATTAACACCGTAATAGGTAGAGCGCTACCTATTACGGTTTATCAGAAAGACCCCGGTGACGGGCAGACAGACAGACAGATAGACAGACGGACAGCGCTGGATTAGTAATAGGGTCCCGTTGGCACCCTTCGGGTAGGCATCCCTGAAACCTTGACCTGTTGAGCTTGTATAGGAAATCCGGCTCTCGTACTATGATGATGATGACTGTACACAGATAGCTTTGTTACATTGTGCTCGACTGTACCTGACCGTCACGTGATCGGATATCTGATGCTGATTGAATCACAACAGTATGTAAATAGACAAGTGTAATATTTCATTTGGTGGAGCAAAAAATGTGGTTTTAAATGTGCGGCGGCCATGAAACTTCAATCTTATTGCATCTGCTTGTAGGTGTATCAAACTGAGTCTAAATAGTAGACTAGTGGCCCTGTGGGCAGTAGACCTCGCGGTTAGTATTTTAGTTTCAATCAAAATCAAGTAGTAAAGAAGCCGCACCAATAACTTTGTAAACTACATTTTGCGATTTAAAATACAATCTTTTGATTTTTCACGAAAATAGTTATAGTCTATTTCACTCACTCTCATGGTCTGTATAGATCCTCTTTACTAATCCGTCTCCTGCTTCGAGGAGTCAAGCTCTCGACAAAAAAAAACGTTTAATTCAAGGAACACGTGTGCCAAGATTTGTGAAGATCGCTTGAAATCTGTGGCCCCTATACCGGAACTGAAAGACACGAGACATAGAGACAGACGAAAGCAAAATCGGCCTCCTATGTTGTCGAAATGGAGAACTTCGCTCACTCGGTCAATTATGCACCAAGGGGTAAAGCACTGTTTTATGTCACGGGCGCGAAATTGAATCCTGAACGTAACGAAGGACTCCAGATTTAACTCCCGAGCGAAGCGAGGTTGAGGGAATTAAGTCTGAGCCCTAAGTGCAGTGAGGGATTCAAGCGTAGTATACTCTACTTTTTGCAACTCCTTCGAGAAAATATAAAAAGCAAGTCTACTAAAAACAGCATTTTATTAAAGTTAATTAATTTGAAAACGCATGTTTAATACATTGGTCCAGTTGCAGCGTCTTGCAACAATCGCGGGTTTTGATTTATTTGAAATGTGTTCGATTTTCGAATAACTGAGCTGCGCCGCGCTCCATCGCCGCGCTCCGTCGCCGCGCACCGCCGCAGCGCCCCGCCTCCGGGGAGCGGGGCTGTGAGCGCCGTGCGTATTTCACGAAATTGGTTTTTAAGGCCATAGCAATAAGTACTATGAGAATTGAAAATCTTTTAATCCCTAGAGTGATCTAGGTTGAGACATAATGACATTTAGTACAACTTTTTTGTCACCGCCAAACCCTAGAGCTGAAACGACTTACTTTAGGCAAGGTTTGCATGATATTTAAAGTGTCATTTTCGAGCAGGTGGTGCGAAATAGGAGATTTTACAACAAGGGCATAAAACATTTAGGCAAGGTTGGATAGTTAAGTCGAGAGTAAAATTAGGTTTACGACCGAGTTATACACCCTGCTTTTCACTTCGATTGTGAGGAAATAAAACAGTGATAATGTAAAAAATACTTACCTACTGAGAATGTATTGGACTTGTTTGCTACTTCCCCAGAGCATGAAATCTTCATTCGTTTTAAGATAAGTTTGCTTGGATTTAGGCGGCAATGTCTGATCAATAACTCTTTTTGCTTTTTTTTCATTAGTGTGTTAGGCGTAAGCTTTATTTCCTCTTCAATTCACGACATATTAACTAACATCAATTAAAACAACTAACTAAAAGTCAAAAACAAGTCTCTTTCCCGCCACTGTATTTAATAATTTTGTTTTTTTAATTTTCTGCATGCCATTTTTAACTTAGGTCGTGCGCGATACTGCGACAGTTTCCAAAGTTCCAAATTCCAAATGTCTTTATTACGGTAGATATTTACATATACATAGCAATCGTCATTTTTTGCCACTTCTCTACATTGGACCACTGTGGGAGAAGAAGGGCGTAGAAACTCCCACAGATTGATTTTTAGATCTCTTTTTAAAAATTGCTTATGCTTAACTAATACAAAATATAATATTTAGTCATTATCATAATTAATAAGCAGGAATAAATAATTACAAAATTATTAACAGCAAGGTCTGTGTTGAGCCAGATTAACCCCATACAGACTCATCATTTAAGTAATCTTGAACATTGTAATATCCCTTTTTCGACAAAGTCGCTTTAACATGGATTTTAAATTGCTCAAATGGCAATTTCAAGATCTCCAGAGGTATCTTGTTGTAGTAGAGAATGCATTGACCCTTGAAAGAATTGCTAACCTTCGCGAGTCTAAACCGGGGCGCAAGTAGTCTGTGATTATTTCTTAGGTTAACATTACAGCTATCGCTAAGTTTGGGAAATTTTGTAAGGTTCTTGCGTACATACATTATATTTTCGAAAATTAATTGACTAGCTACAGTTAGTATGTCAATTTCTTTAAAAAGCTGTCTTAAGGAGTCTGTGCGTTTTAAATTATATTGCTCGAATAGCTCTTTTCTGTAAAATAAAAATAGTTTGAATATCCGCTGCTTTCCCCCACAACAAGATACCATAGGACATGACACTATGAAAGTAACTAAAATATACTAGCCTAGATGTAGCCACATCCGTGTTTTGTCTGATGTTCCTAACAGCGTAAGCCGCAGAACTTAATTTACCAGCCAATTTTTCTATGTGGGGTCCCCACTGCAATTTGTTATCAATGGTTATTCCAAGAAACTTCGTGTCATTTACTAATTCTAACATATTGCTGTCCAACACTAAACTGGTCCCAACTTGCCTGACATTTGAAAGTGAGAATTTGATACATTTGATTTTACCAGCATTTAACAATAAATTGTTAACTGTGAACCAATTCAAGGTTAAAGATAATACTCTATTTACATCATCAAAATCTTCTTTTTGTCTTTCAATTTTTAAGACCAGTAAAGTATCATCAGCAAACAACACTATGTTCGTCAATTTCTCCACCATAAAAGGCAGATCGTTAATATATACCAGGATTATACTTGTCTTTAATAGTTTATAGTTTCTTTTTTTTACTATGCAACATAGAATGCAAATAAATTAAAGTAAATGTATTAAAATAACAAATTGTTCAATTGTCTTAGTCTAGGTTATTAATCTGTGGTCTAGATGACGACAACGCTTTATGGACTAGTGCCTAAAATGCGATTCTATGCAGCCTACATCCAGCATAAAGGACTTTTCGAGCATGAGAAGTGAAATAGTACATTTCGTACGAGGTCGCAAAGGCTTATAATTACGAACCGAGAAGTTTACGTCACGAGCCGAAAGCGATGCTCGTAGCGAAGTTCGTAAAGAAGCCTTTTCGAAAGAGTTACGAATATATTTTTTCCGCCTGAGAACCTAAAATCAAGCGGCAAAGTTGCTATTTTGAGGTTAGAATGCGGAAAAATATATTTTGGCCTGGTACATTTGGAAAATTGTTCGTTTTTAACGAAAAATAAACCGAGTTCAGAGGAGCATGCAGCGAAGTTCACCGGGGCAGTAGGCAGTTGGAAACACATGGAGGTTCTTCCTCTTTTTATTTAATGGCGTGCTAACCTCTTTTCAGGTTAATTTTGCCAGTGTATGTGAAGATCACAATATGGTCAGGTTCTCTATTGAGAACGTCTAGAGTATAATTTGTTGCTCGTTACAACTACGTGTAGGGCTGTGGGAACCAAGTATTTCCTGCGGACTTGAGCAGTTGGTACCTCAAGGAGGTTCCAAGTATTTTACATTCCGCATAAACTTTTCTTTTAAAATTCGTCACCGACGTACTCTCTAGTAAAAACACAAAAAAGAGGTTTCATTTTCATGTTCCACAAAACTGCGCTATCTCTGAAACAAAAAGAGGTTCTTGTTTCGCGCCTTTTCTGAACCAAGCCCAAGATTGAAAAGCAAACAGCCACGAATCAAATCCACTTCCGGCCTAATTTCTCTAAAGCCCATAAGATACAATCAGGGCCAGTGCCTCATGACATGATAAAACGATAAGATGTCGCATGTCGCAAGAGTTTCTGATTATGATGGATTATTGTGATGCAGTGTGAAATGAGAACAAAGGGGGGAGGAGGGGGAACTTATAATGGTATTGTTTGTCGTAGCAAGTGGAGAGAGACATCTTGTTAAAGAAAAACGTTAGTTAGAATTGAATAGTAAAATGGCATTTTTATGGCTATTGAGAGGGTTAATCGGTTATACCCTTTAATTTGATATCCGACAGGACCATTTTCCAAACATTGAATCAAATCAAATCAAAAATCATTTATTTCCATAGGATGTTGTTACATCACTTAGATCCGTCATTACATTTTTTTGGGTGAGTTCACTAACACAATGGCGGAATCTGTGGAGAAGAGCTCACCGAAGAAACTCCACCACAGTCGTCGCATCTTTTGCGTTTCCTTTTTTAAATAAAATATTGTCAAATTACAAAATGAATGCTAATTATATATCGAAACAGCCTGTTACTCAAACAATCTATTCCCATGGACATCTGTCCTCTAAGTAATCAGATATCCTATAGTAACCTTTTTTATACAATTTCTGTTTTATTATTATTTTAAACTTGTCTAAAGGTAAGTTTTTAATATCAGTAGGGACCTTATTGTAATAGCGTATACAATTGCCTTTAAAAGAATTACTAATTTTATGTAGTCGGCTTACATAAGCAACCAACTTGTCTTTATTTCTAGTATTAAAATTGTGTATATCACTGTACTTCTGAAAATTAGTTATATTTCTTTTTACATACACAAGATTGTCATAGATATATTGAGACACAAATGTCAGAATATTGATTTCTTTAAACTTTTCCCTCAGTGACACTCTAGGCCCTAATCTATAAATTGCACGATTTTATAATTGTAAAAAATATCCAGTACTTTATTCCCTCTAGAGGGAGCCATATTGAATTTAGTGTGACATCACATAGTTAATATCCACTGGACGATCAATAGGCTTCTAACGATACTACATTTGCCAAATTCTAATAAGTAATTTAGATGTTATGGCGGAACGAATAAAATTACATACAAACATCCCGGTCATACACAAAACCTTTCTTTTGGCTTCGCTGTAGTCGGGCGAAACCATCCTGTCTAGTTGACTTGACTTTCTCTGTATACCCGTAGTCAAAAGTTCATGACCTGTTCAAAAACCCATTCCAATCAAACGAGTCGACATCGTCGATTTTTTACCGATTCACTCGACGTCCATTACGAACGCGTTACTAATCGTGGCTATTAATAGTTAAACGGTATTAAGAGGGCTGTCCCTGGGCACGATCGATAGTTCTTAGCGAGAATAAAAATGTGTGTACTCTTTTGGCGAATCTCATTTAATAAGATCACACAATATCGGCCATGTGAGATTAGGACCAGCATATGAAGGGTACGGGCCGAATAATATTAACTTTTTTTTTTTAAATGCGTGTCATACTGAGTCCTTTACACCATAGACAAATAAGTAATTACTTATTTGTCTATGTTTACACCAATGATGTAATGATGAGTGATGACTGACTGACAACCCGAATGGCCGAGTCGGCAGTGACCCTGCCTACGAAGCCAAGGGTCCCGGGTTCGAGTCCCGGTGGGGGCAAATATTTGTTTGATGAGAACGGATGTTTGTACCCTAGTCATGGTTGTTTATCTATACGTAATAAGTATACTATTTATCTATATAAGTAAGTGTATCGATGTCTAGATACAGGGAATCCTAGTTTGGGGCTAGATCAATGTGTGTAGATAGTGTCCAAAGTATTGTTATTATTATAATGAAATAAGGTACAATTTTACGACCTAACAGAGGCACTTGTTATCATAATTGTGATTGTTTGATTTTTTTAAGTAGGACTTCTTAGGTGGCTTTGTGATTCTGTGATGGAGGGGGGGGAGGGGGAGGTTAGTTTATTAAAATTAAAGTCGTAATAAACAACGCTAATTAGACCGAGAAAAAGTTATGAAATCAATTAATAATATTTTAAATAATTCAAGCAGTTTTGTTTTTTTTCCAAATACTCCAAACACCACAAGCGCCTTTTTCATGGCTTTTTAGGGTTCCGTACCCGAAGGGTTCCAAACGGGGCCCTATTACTAAGATTCCGCTGTCCGTCCGTCCGTCTGTCACCAGGCTGTATCTCACGAACCGTGATAGTTAGACAGTTGAAATTTTCACAGATGATGTAGTTATGTTGCCGCTATAACAACAAATACTAAAAAACAGGATAAAAGAAATATTTAAGGGGGCTCCCATACAACAATTATTTCAATACCACATACAAACTTATGGATGCACCTGGTTACGTACATGGAGTGTGAAAGTAACCGCACCAATAACTTTGTAAACAATATTTTGCTGTGTAAAATCACAGATACTATGTAAACTCCAAACTATTCACTCCACACCATCGCTTCCATTGAACAGTGGTATGGAACCCTTCGTGCGCGATTTAGACTGGCACTTGACCGTTTTTTTTTAAATATCCTTCGTCTATCTGAAATGGCCACAGTCTCCATACAGCCAATTCTTTTTTTTTTATTTAATTTTTCATAGATTCGTGATTCTTTTCTTTTTACCCAACTGCGACGAAGCCCAAAAGGAGGTTTATTATCTTGTGCCGCAGACAATAGCATCAGTTCTACTTCGATTTCGTCTGTGCTGCGCGGTTTTTTTTTTAAGTTAAATAGCAAAACATATTGCTATTCCCCGAATGTTGGTGCCTCCAGTTAAAAAAGGTACCCTTAACTTCGGTATTGTGAATGATTCCTGAATCATAATTCCCGAATTACTTACCAACAAAAGCCGTAGTTTTAATTCAGGAATTATGAATGAGGCAATGTCGTGTGATCGCATCTAGTCAAATATTTAACTACGGAACTGGGTTAACTCCGAGCATGTAGTGGCGGGCACGTAGGTACAGTCGCCGACGAAAGTGATACATTGCAAAAGATGTACAGTCGCGTTCTGCCCAATGTTTCATTATTGTAACAAATGTATGTTATGTTAAATCAAATCTAACGAGACATTTGGAAAAGAGCCATTATTCACAAAAACCTCGATTTGATAGGAACTTCGAAAAAATTGTTTGCGAATAAGAGGAGGGTCGAACAGACAAATTACAGCTTGTACTTAGTCTTTAGGAAGACCTCTGTGGCGCGGTGGTTGCGGCTTTGCCGACCATGCGAGAGATCCCGGGTTCGATCCCCGGCGGGGGTGAAGAAAACAAAACCCCAGGTCTTGGATGTTTATATGAATGTGACGCCGCTTTTTATGGTTACGATATCTCACCGTAAGATTGTCAAAACCATTAGTTTATAATCTAGTGTTTTTTTTCTCTCGTTAGTTTACAAACTATCGATAAATTGTAAACTGTACCGCATTGCTTACGATATGACGCGTTAGTTTATAATATAACCGTTAACTTATGAACTGGTTTAAACTTGAATTGCAAACGAAATACCAGGGTAAACACTGCGGTAGCTTAGGTGAAGACTAGAGGGGGCGAGCGCATCGAAGCCCCCGAATAGTCTTCGTGTTAGGTTGACATGTCAGTACAAAAGAAACGTAAATTCTAAACACTTTCGGTCTGGTTTACAATTTATAACGGTTTTGACAATCTTCGGTGATAGATATATAAACAGATAACTTAACGCCAAAACAACTGAAGCAAATAGGTGAAAAATTCGTGTGATGCTCATAATCTGGTATAGGATTGCTAATCCTTAACTGAAGGCAACTAAAGCTTCAAGCACGCCGAAGTTTCTGAACTAAAACTTGTATTAAGCTGCGGATTCAATTTCAACATGGCGGCAGATATAGAACTTCCTTTACTGCCATGATCACAAGTCTGAAAAGATCCTGCCTGACTTGTGACTTTGGTCCTTTAGGACCAAAAATATTTTTGGTATAGCCTGTGAAATATAGCATGATTTGAAGTTTGGTATTTGTTTAGTTTTATGAGATTTTTTAAGTCATGTAGGTATACTTATAAGTTAGGCTTGTTTTAATCGATTACCAAAAATTTCGAAAAATTACTACCAATAAATTCGTAAATGAGATTCGAATTAGTAAATGAGCACCAAATTGTGTTTAGATAAATGATCACCAAACTACCTTTTATGTTTTGTGTACTTAAGTTTATGTTTTTAGTATTTTTTGTTGTTCTTACATGTTCAACCTAACACGAAGGATAAAGGGGGCTTCGCTTCGCTCGCCCCCTCTAGTCTTCACCTAAGCTACCGCAGTATTTGCCCTGATATTTTCTGCAACTTTTGGTGATCATTTACCCATTTTGAGATAAAAAAAATATTTGTTGCCAATAAATACTAAATAAGTCTTACATGTAACAAATTAGTATTCCCACTCGTATTAAAGTGAAACTGTAAAAGATTCCTATAGTGAACCATGATTTTGCGTATCATGTATAAAAGTATTCACAGTATAATGAAGTAAAATCACGGGGCTCGGTGAGTCCGAAATAAACGTTTTAATAATAGTTTATGTGACTGATACATAATGGAGGGCATTAATACTCGAGAGTGGGTTTTTGAAACGAGCCGAAGGCGAGTTTCATAATAATATCACTCGAGAGTTTTAATGCCTAATTATGTACAGTTACATAAACTAGTTCATCTACACACATATCATAAGCTCTCTTTAATGTGTTCAGGAACCGCATGTTCGACCAGCATGGTGGCATTGATAATTCCTTTGCACTTGTTTAGCTTGTTCAGTAGTACCAACTTCACAAACAAAGTAGACGTCGGCGTTCGAAATTTTAATGTGATAATATGTAGAAAAATTACTCAGTATGGTTATAATGTGTAATTTTTCAGATAAGAAATTAGTTTTTACCAAGTAGTTTAACATTATGCTGATCGCAACATGCGGTTTTTGTACGCAGTAAAGAGGGTTTATGATACGTGTGAAACAGTGAGACTCTAACCTGACCAAAAGAGATTGTTGGCAGGCTCAAGATACATTTATTAATCACAGGATCGTGAGTCGAATATTGGTGATATAATTGAAACGCTGGATAGGGACTCGCCGGGAATTTGTAGATTTCAGCTCCTTTCCAACTGGTCCACTTCTCCAGACGTCAAAAAGAGATTATGCGGTTAGCGCCAGGAGGATATTATTCCTCGGCGTGGAACCGATTCAGAGCTCCGTTAGCGCCAGGAGGATATTACTCCTCGGCGTGGAACCGATTCAGAGCTCCGTTAGCGCCAGGAGGATATTACTCCTCGGCGTGGAACCCTGGAAAGAGACCAGTGTGAATGATAGGAATACAAAAGCGCTACAGCGCCCAGCTATCAGGCGACGGCTCCCCACACGGAGACTTCCGACGAGGGCCCTAGGGTAATTAGGATCTAAGAGTGCCGCAGTCCAATAGACACTGTATAGAAAAGGGAAATACATAGAGAGTATAAAATACACGAGAATAAGAAAGACTAACTACGAACCAATGCTTACCCATGGATTGGGGAGAGTAGGGAAGTTTCAAATCAACTACTGCACTTTACAGCAACTAAACATTCAGCTCCATTACAGTACTAAAGGGACTAGCCCATCGCCGCAACTAAAGGCGTGACTTAAACATTATTGATGCAGAAGATACAACCTCACGTTTCAGAGCTCAAACAATGTCTGCCAAAAAAAAACAATCAGCTGCCAGACGAGATTCCAGACCCGAATTTCCGAATTTTTATAGTTTTAGTTTTTAACTGGCTAATCCGCCAGTAGCCAATATGGTCAAAGAGGTAGTACGTTACATACCCGTCTTGTTTGGGTAGGATTTTACCTGATAAAATCCGCTAAGATACTAACTAAACTAAACTAACTTACCAAATTAACTACTTAAGATAAAATTCTCTAAAGCTCGCCATCTACAATGTCAGAGAAATATATAACTAACAGTCTAGCTCAACTACATACAAACATCACACATTCGTACCAACAATCAGACATCAGAATTCATACTAAGTTCATACAAGAGTTCACACTAACATCGTGTAAACACAGCCTTACACACAGGGTGCCATTATTATAGCCAAATGCACACCCAGACTAACTGTCAGAAGTTGAAAAATAAGCAAGATCCCTTGAACTAAAATAAGAACCTTAGAACATAAACGCCCCGATAGCTTAGCTACTATCGTAACGCAGAATAACACCATGAGGGGCAGCTCCCTCAAGTGTTCAAAACTTCCTGCACCGTTAGTGGGTACAGAAAATAATAATAGAGTAGAATATCTATTCTACAACAAAGAGTAAAAAAGTAGAGAATTATAGTTCAAGAGGCCATAAGCTAAAGTAACAGACATTGCAGAGTAACGTTACACAATAAAGAACTTTTACATAGCTGTAGATATAGATGGTTTTTAGAATACAAGGGTCAAAATACTTATTACATACATAAAGGAATCGTTAACTACTATTGAATAAGACAGAACGCTGTCGCAGCCTATCTTCAGACAGAAGGTGCTCTCAGACAGACACAGATCGCTCGGCAGGGGAACTATTTGTTTCCTGAGGTCCAGAACAGTACCCGGTGTACCTCCTCGAAGCTCAACCTCATACTCCAATTCAGCCTTATTTAGCGACAGATATTTTATAGGAAACGTCATGTTTACTACCTATCTAGTAAACTATACAAATTTACATGAAAGTAAGCAGAGTACACGACTAACGCCCGGTTTCTGGTACAAAATCAAGCCATTGATCTACCGTTTTGACAGCTGAAATTGATAAAGGACTGTCAACAACAGATTAAATGTACGAGAAATCGGCCGTTAAACACTAACCTTATTTATTATTTAATAGTCCGAAAAGTTTCCCTACTAAAATCTTCACAATTTATTAATTTATTTTTCGTACTGAGAATTTGGAGGAAAATATTTATCAACAATTATAATATGACAACGGCCGTCAGACTGCGACCATAAATAATGTAGAAATGAGGTAGGTACCCAGATAAACGATCAAATATACTCCTGTCAGACAAAAATAAACACAACAAAATATACAAGCTACGAAAGAAATCTAGCGTTCTACGGCGCTCTTATGGCCTAACTACTCTGACCAGACATAAAACTCATCACCAATATTCCCTTAATCCGGGCGCCATTGAAACAGTGAGACTCTAACCTGACCAAAAGAGATTGTTGGCAGGCTCAAGATACATTTATTAATCACAGGATCGTGAGTCGAATATTGGTGATATAATTGAAACGCTGGATAGGGACTCGCCGGGAATTTGTAGATTTCAGCTCCTTTCCAACTGGTCCACTTCTCCAGACGTCAAAAAGAGATTATGCGGTTAGCGCCAGGAGGATATTATTCCTCGGCGTGGAACCGTTTCAGAGCTCAAACAATGTCTGCCAAAAAAAAACAATCAGCTGCCAGACGAGATTCCAGACCCGAATTTCCGAATTTTTATAGTTTTAGTTTTTAACTGGCTAATCCACCAGTAGCCAATATGGTCAAAGAGGTAGTACGTTACACGTGTGTAGATAAAATAGTAAAAAATAAAATAGAACATATGCATAATATATATAATGTTGTCCTTTTACTCGGCAAGAGTAAGATTGAGCCATTCTCCGCCACGCTGGCTCAGTGCGGGTTGATGGAGGGGTGTTGGGCTTGTGGTCAACCCGACTGTCAGAACTTATCAAGCTGCCCTATTAGGGCCTCTGACACAGCTTTACGACTATCTCCGAGTATTGACAGTAGCCGGGACCTACAGGTTAAAGTGTCATGCGAAACACGGAGGCGCCCGAAACAAATGCCACATAGAAATGGACACCCATCCAGTCCCCATCTCGGCCAGATGTTGCTACCCGCACGATCGTTTCAGAATAGTACTGTATTAAAATAAATTAAATAAACTGGGGGACTTTACTTTAAATTACGTCTATACATAGGCACAATCGGGCCTTTGCCAACTCATAAGGAAAGTGGCGTGAAACAAGTTTATGTCATACATGATTAAATAAAGATATACTATATACTTGGATTTACAGTAACGAACCTAGTTGACGACCCGAATAGCCGAGTCGGCAGTGACCCTGCCTACGAAGCCAAGGGTTCCGGGTTCGAGTCCCGGTGGGGGCAGATATTTGTTTGATGAGAACGGATGTTTGTACCTTGGTCATGGTTGCTTATGTATCTAAGTATAATATTTGTCTATATAAGTATGTGTATCGTTGTCTAGTACCCAAGATACAGGGAATCCTAGTTTGGGGCTAGATCAATGTGTGTAAATAATGTCCAAGGTATTTTGGATTATTATTACATAGGCACGATTGTGCCTCTGCCACCACATAAGGGAAGTGGCGTGAAACAATTTAATGTCATACTTAATTAAATAAATACACAATACTTGGATTTACAGTAACGAACCTAATTCCTGAAGTTGTTATTAATTTTACTTCTCTTTAGAGTTTATGTTGCTATTTAATATAATTAGCGACAAAACAAACTAGCCACTTGTGAACGCGACGGTACCGTCTCGCGTGAGAGCAACTGACCAAACAAATTGGACTCTCACGTCCCGAGCGAGGCGTTATTGAGTGACGAGCATACGGCGATGAGTTCACTCAAGTACCAGTACTTACACAGCGTGTCTCAGACATAGGGTACATGGAGAAATTTATTGAAAAACTAGCTTACCCGGTAAACTTCGTACCACCTAAAATTTCGTTGTGAAATAAGTAATATGAAGCGTCGCGTTGGCGATAAATTAGTAATAAAATGGGGGAAGTATTACTGTACATCAAAAATACTGATTTGCACAGCAAATGTAAGGGAAAATGCTGCGGTAGCTTAGGTGAAGGGTAATTATTCTTCTTGTTAGGTTGAACATGCAAGAACAACAAAAAATATTTAAAACATAAACTTGAGTACACATAAACTATTTAAAACATAAAAAGTGTGTTTGTTGATCGTTTTTTCTGTGCAAATCAAATCAGTATTTTTGATGGTCGATTTAATACTAGCCATAAAATAGTTGGCCCTTAAGGTGATACGAAAAAAATGGAGTATTTTTTGATCAATTTACTGCACTATAAAGTCATCTACAGATTTGATTTTTGGGTTAAAGTTTGTTGAGTATTTGATTAAGATTCTAACCTAAAGAAAATGCGATTGGATGAAATTGTCTCGATAGAATTTAATAGCGAAAAGACCTCTGAATTGTTTAATTTGTTCCTGTTATTCTGAAATCCTAACTAATGTGATTGCAGAATAGCATTCAAAATGTGGACATTATATATTCGTAAACTCTCCTTGAAAATATATTTGACAAAATAGCGTAGTTTATTTTTAAACAATTTTTACGTTGATTTAGTTCGACTCGAGCGCATTGTTCGCGCTCTCTTTTCGATTTAGTTCGACTCGAGCGCATTGTTCGCGCTCTCTTTTCTTTCTTATGTGGAAGTAATTAACGCTGTCACTTTCGTTTGCATTAGTATTCCTTTTATATATATTTTCACCTTAAAGAAAATTGTTGTGTAAATAAACTATAGTGACTTATGGACATCCGCTAGGGAGTGTTTTAGGACCTACGCTGTTTCTAATATATAAATAATATATGTGACCTGAATATAAAAAGGCAAAAGTCATCTCTTACGCTGATGATACTGCGGTGGTATTTTCTAACACAAGTTGGTACTATACTCCCAGGGATGCAGAATTGGGACTGTCCATAATGTCACAATGGCTCAGATCCAATCTACTCACACTCAATGCGCACAAAGTAAACTTTGTCTGTTTCACCAAGTATAATTAAAAGCAGCCCCCTTATGACTACAGTGTTAAGATTCATAATTGTGATATTTACATATACTTAGCAAATGTAATTTTTTGTCCCTTTTCTACATTGGATCACTGAGGGAGGAAGCGGGCTAAGAAACTCCCCCAAATAGATTTTTGATCCTTTTAAAAATGGCTGTGTAATTATTATAAATAATAAGCAGCAATAAATAATTACAAAATTATTAACTGCGAGTTCTGTGTTGAGCTAGATTAACCCCATACAGTCCCGTCATTTAAGTAATCTTGAACATTGTAATAACCCTTTTTAGACAAACTCGCTTTTACATAGTTTTAAAATTGCTCAAGCATATATCTTTCACCGGAAGATAGTCAAAACCGTTAGTTGATAAACTAACGCGGTAGTTGATAAACTATCGACAGATAATAAACCAGACCGACAGGGTTTAGAATTTATGTTTATTTTGTTCTTACGTGTGGTCCTAACACGAAGACTATTCGGGGGCCTCACTGCGCTCGCCCCCTCTAGTCTTCACCTAAGCTACCACAGTGTTTGCCCTGGTATTTCGTTTGCAATTCAAGTTTAAACCAGCTTACTATTTAACCGTTAGTTGATCAACTAACGCGTCATATAGTAAGCAGTACGCTACAGTTTACTATCTGTCGATAGTTGGCCAACTTACGAGAGCAAAAGCGTTAGTTTATCAACTAATGGTTTTGACTATTTTACACTGACATATCCATAACATAAGACAGCTCCGTAAGAATTGAAAACCGATTTTCCGTAACAACCTACCACTCAAGACATCTCCAGTTAGTCCACAAATGACAACTTAACAGAAACAATGATAATAAAAAGTTAGATCTCAATTTCCCCGCACATATTGTAGCGTAACATATTGAAGTCAAACGTCAGGTCATGACGATCAATTGGAACTTCTTGTACTAATCAAATTTTACGAGTTCAATGCCTGGGCATCTGAGTCTTGAGCATCTATCAGATGCAGAGACGCTGTAGACAGGTTAGGGTATGGGGAGGCAGCTGCCCAGGTCCGAAGGAAATACTTGGTTCTTGCAGTGCTTAATAGATTTAGGGTTTTCCACAGACTTGAATCGATGGGGTTTTCACAGAATGTGTATTTCTGTCGTCGCCACAGCAACAGACAATGAACTAGACGAGATAGAAGAACTAGAGAAGGAAGAATAAACAAATAAATATTTACATACTGGCGCAACCAGAAACAGCGACGACACACACATATAAACATCCAAGACCTAGGTTTTTTTTTCATATCCTCAGCCGGGAATCGAACCGGAACCCGATCGAAGAGAAGCATAAGTTGGTATAAAGTGGTCACACTTGTGCCACTGTCACCCCGAATGCGAAAAATGTTATGTTGTTTTTATTTAAGTTATATATTTCTACCCACTTCCGGTTTCAATGAGCAAAGAGTTTCGTTTACCTGACTACATAGGTAGCTCAATACATATATACTACATAAACAAAATTCTTTTTCAATGTTTCGATTTACGGCCTTGAATGTAGTTCTACTACTTAATATTTTATAACTTTATAACTAACAATTAGAAAGGTAATCGTACAAAACACTGTCGTTTTACGTTGTTCCGTGTACAATGGTATGTAACCCTTCGTGTGCGGGTCCGACGTCTTACTCGCACTTGACCGTTTTATTTTCTAGACGACCTCTGTGGCGCAGCGGTTGTGGCTCTGCCTACCATGCGAGAGGTCCCGGGTTCGATCTCCGGCTGGGGGTAAAAAAAACACCAGGTCTTGGATGTTTATAAGTGTGTGACGTCGCTGTTTCTGGTTCCCACGACACAGGGTATCCTAGTGTGGGGCCAGAAGCAATGAAGGTGCAATGTTTATGTTTATTTTCGACATATTACCCTCGATGTGCGTTTCCAACACATTTATTTGTGCAGGCTGTTTAGCGGTATTGCCGGTGCCTTGATTTAGTGCGGAAACCAAAACAGCGCACCATCTTCCTCAAATTAGCCGGTTACGCAATGCTATATTTTGCGTGACGGCGGGCTAGCCACTTTGTGTATTTTTAATTCCGAGTCAAGAGGGTCGAGTTATACAGCGAGTGAAATGCAATAGATCTGAAACGTTATGAAACCAGTCCGCCCCATTACGACGCAGCGTTAAGATATGCTTAAGTGCAGTTTTGGACCGGGGTGCTGCTGCGGGTATTATAAGAAATAAGAAACATTCATTCCAATTATACAGGAGGTGAAAGAAAGGCATTTATATTTAAAGGTATTTATATATCATATATTTTAGGGGGTTGTTAGGGACATTATTTTAAACAACTTTCACTATGAGACGGATTTGATCAAAGCAACTAATATTTCTTTTTTACAAAGCAGCTCACCGCTCAGCTCTTTTTTTTTGTTTTTATAATACTTTGGACACTATTTACACACATTGATCTAGCCCCAAACTAGGATTCCCTGTATCTTGGGTACTAGACAACGATACACATACCTACTTATATTGATAAATATTATACTTAGATAGATAAACAACCATGACTAGGGTTCAAACATCCGTTCTTATCAAACAAATATTTGCCCCCACCGGGACTCGAACCCGGGACCCTTGGCTTCGTAGGCAGGGTACTGCTGACTCGGCCATTCGCGTCGGGTTTTAAACAACTGTCACTATGAGACCGATTTGATCAAAGCAACTTAATTTTTTATTGGCTTTTGTTTAAACGATCACCGAAAAAGCGCCTATTTTACTACCAATAAATTCGAAACGACCGCCAGAATTAGTAAACGATCAACAAATTATGTTTGGATAAATGATCACCAGACTTCTTTTTTATGTTTTGTGTATATACTTAAGTTTATGTTTTAAGTATTTTTGTTGTTCTTACATTTTCAACCTAACACGACCTTCACCTAAGCTACCACAGTATTTTACCCTGATATTTTCTGCAACTTTTGGTGACCCAATTTGGGTAGCATTTACCCATTTTGGGTAGGAAAAAAATATTTTGGTGGTCATTTAAATTGTTCTCTTTTTTATTACAAATCAGCTGACCGCTCAGCTCAAAATATATGGAGTTTCTTAGTGAACGTCCCTAACAAAATGTGCGCTGTGCACATGAAGTTTGACGGGCAACGTAAACTATTGCAAAGCAGAACTTGCCTTGTCTAGGTACTAAGAATAATGAAAAGAACAAAAGCATTCATTTAATAGATTGTGTAGATTACATATATTTTTCAGTAAAATTATCTGAACAAGTTTTCATTTGCAACAAAAAAAAAACAATAACCTACGTGTTTATTTTTTAATACTACACATATAATTAAATTAATAATTTATTTATTGCAAACAAGATCTCTTCTAGCAAACCAAGTCCGTATGAGAAATTTTGATCGCTGAGCACGTGTAGAACGAAACCTAATAATAAAAAAACCTAGTATTAAAAACCAAACAAAAATATAACATATCAATAAATTAACTACACGAGTGCCAACATTACATCCAAAAAATATAAATCCCAAATATAATATAAATATCGTCATATCTTTTCCTATACGAGATAGCACTGGCTCGGTTGTGTTCATGCTTAGTTTATTCATACCATATTTACTAGATAGGTAGTACACATCATTTTGATAAAAAACTGACAATTTGAGAAAAGTTACAAAGAAGCCCTTTTTTGCTTGTTGGAGAGGCAAAAAAATGGAATTACCCATGCCCAGAAGTCAGGCCTCCCTGCTATGTCCGGGTCCCCACATATTGAGCGGGCATCAGCTCGTGTGGTATACGGACTAAAAACAACACCTTTGTGTTTACAGTTATCTATATATGATTTTACTGTGAGCCATGGATCACAAATAAACCATCATTTCATGTGAGGTAAGAAATCTTGCAGCCGGACGCGGGTTCGAATCCAGGCGGAGGCTTATCTCGAGAGCTCTTATATGACTAATGTAAGGCTGTGTTGTTTCACTTTCTTTACGACTTGTGTTATGGGTACTTACTGGTTTTGGATTAAAGTCGATACTAATAGATTTTTTAATGTAATGCCGTTATTATTAACAAACTAACGTTTTAGATTGGTCGTTATATCCATTGGGCTTCTGTTTTTAAAGTCTATCCGAAAATATGCCTGATATGTTATATGATAGGGTATACCTCCAACCATCAGGTGTTTTTTGAGGGTTCCGTACCCAAAGGTTCCAAACGGAGCCCTTTTGCTGTCAATGACGTCATGTCCGTATCCGTATTTCCGTCCGTCGTCGTCTGTCACACAGGTTTTACAGCCAAAAGGTTTAAGTTACAGTCTTCAAATTATAACAGTATTACTATCTTTGACGAACCGAATGGCGGACTCGGCAGTGACCCCGCCTACGAAGCCAAGGGTCCCGGGTTCGAGTCCCGGTGGGGGCAAATATTTGTTTGATGAGAACGGATGTTTGTTCCCTAGTCATGGTTGTTTATCTATCTAAGTATAATATTTATCTATATAAGTATGTGTATCGTTGTCTAGTACCCAAGATACAGGGAATTCTAGTTTGGGGCTAAAACAATGTCTGTAAATAATGTCCAAGGTATATTATATATCTTGTTGACCCAAAGCCATACAAATTGTCTAAACATATTTCAAACATTTAAAGGGGGGTCCCAATACAAATAAAGGTTGGCGTGGAAAAAAAAACCCCATCGAGTGAGGTATCATTGTTTATAGATCGTTGGGTAGATACAGTTTTGTTTGTTTTTAAAATATTGGGAAAAAAAGGAATGAAAATCAACCAGTCTTTTTTTTACAAAATATTCTACCAAAGAAATTTTTAACTTCCCATTGACCTTAAATTTTGGTGCTAATGTTTATTATTACGTAAATTTTACTAAGAAATACCAATATAATATACTTTTGTGTAACCTTGTTTTTTTGTATTGTTTGTATGGTTTGTGCGCAATAATGAAATTATTAATTGTACCTACTGATATATCAAACCAAACGCAGTTAGTTAGTGTCAAATTGTATGGAAAAACTGACAAATTTCAACAGTTTTCGGTCTTTTTCTTCTTCCCCAGCCACGATTCGAACATTGGACCTCTCGCTTGGGAAGCAGGCCTCAATCCTCCTTGACTCTACATAATCGTGCTATTTATTCCATGGCATTACCAAATGTCATTCTTGCATAATGCCTACGGCAAATGTCATTGTATGGTCACGTTGTCAAGTTTCATCGTACTGGCAGTAATCCGTATGACGCATAAAATAAGCACGTCTTAAAGTCTTGCACTATCTAGTTGATCGTGAGATCTTTGCATAGATTGCAGCGCCCTCATCCAATAAAATAATTGCAAGCCGTGTTTGTAGCAGCCCAACAAAACCAATTAACAAACTTAATAAACCAAGACATGAATGTTTTAAGTCGTAAAACATTCTAGCACAGACCACCTGGTCAGCGTTCCCGATTTCGGTTCGCACACGGAAACATTAAATATCTAGGTACCTTTAAAACTGTCCCTAATTAAAGCATGCATCAGAACAATTTCTCACGCTAATTATAATTACAGTGATTCAAGCCATCACGCTTAATTAAATCACCCATTAAAAATCAAACTAACCAGGCATCATAAATCAAGCCAGTCACTGGCTTGATTTATGCACTGGCTGCCAGTGCCTCAGGCGGTTGAGAAAAAAAATAAAAGTCTAACCAGCCAGCTTCCTAAACGCCACTCGAAAAAAAAGCATTGAGCTGTCAAAATCGGCATTGTTGGTGCCCGAAGTTGAATTCACACCTCGAACTCTTTTGTGCGTTCTATTTTTGAATCGGACGTGCTCTGTTGGGGTTCCTTTAGCAATTCGTGAAAGCGGTTGACGTTTAAATTTAGGACTTTTCTCGGAAGCTTGATTGTTTTGAGACAATGTGGTGTCTTTTCTAAGGATGTGGGTCAAGGAATTGCAAAGTCTTTTATCTTATTGTAGGCCACCGAAATTGTGTTGTTTGTGGGTTAGGTTGGCATGGCTGTAGGTCAATTTTGTTACCGGCGGCTAGTGTTCTGTTATTGCCAATTTAAGCTGTCAATATTTTATTGATTTAGCTCCTAGAACTATGCGTCAATCCACTGGTTAGCGTAACTAGCGTAAGGAGATTGTGTTTCACTGGGACAGATATTACGTATGAATTGACTATCATTGAAACAAATCGATTCAATAGCAAGATAGTAATTGGCGGTTGACTTTGTCCCAGCTGAACTGAAACAGAAAAATACGTCAAACAGCAGCGCTATGTAAAATTGTGCTTGATGCTCAAAACTGATTGGTACGGAACCACGGTAGTTTAATTATATTTTTGATCGCACAAAAGCCACCAAACAAATTGGAAACGCGCCCTTTGACGCCTCTCTCGGGAAAAAGAATTAAACCATAGAGTTTTAATTTCTTTTTTTATTCAAAAGCGCTTCAAGTGCTTTTGATCGAAATGCTTCTACGCCACAAATGGTAGGGGCAAAGGCTATGGATTTCTAGGGTTTCACTGGACTTTCCCCTAAAGAATAATGCGTTATGTTGTAAACGGACAGACAAACGGACGAAATAGCTATGCTAAGCGAGAATTGGGACAAAAAAAAATGAGATTTTGAATGCTCCGGAACTAAAACGGTGCAACTGATATTTTAACAATTTCGTTTCTAATCGTATAATCGAATCGACGGCGGATGATATATTTTTCCGTTTTTTTTAAGTATTTTTTTAAATAATTACGTATTTTAGTATTGTGTAGTAGGTAGAAATACATGTTGCATACAATTGACCATGTAAAAAAACAAAGCTCGCAAACTGAGAACACCATTTCGAGACATATAATTGTGTTCCTAACTAAATTCCTTTATTCCCATTAAAAAATATTACAGGATTACTAAAATATCCATAAAAAGCATAATGTCCTTCGGCGTAGTTTGTTCAAATTCCCTTCGCCGTTAAGTTGGCTGTCCTATAAAACTGTCAAGTGTCACCAGATCTCCTGTCAGTCGATAACGCAGATGTCCGTCAGTCGGAACGTTAACTAATATTGACATTATAGTTTTTTTAGTTTTTTGATCGGAGACAACCAGCTCAGATACAACCGTTCAAAAACTGTGAACTAGTAGTGACGTCACTATGGGTGTAATTATAAAAAAATATTCGAGGAATAATAAGACGTCCATTACTCGAAATATTCAAATAAGTTTCATAAAATAGCATGTATTTTTATAGCATGGCCAATTAACGTCGAATGTCGCATCTACAGCAATCAGTGTCCACAGACAATTGTATTAGCGAATTGTGATGTAGTGATAGCAAAACTGACGGTACCTTATGCAGAGGGGGGAGGTGGGCGGGGGGTCTAAAATATTCGATAGCATGGTAATCATCACGCCCAGCTTACTTCGAGCCACTGCTCGGCTTAAATCTCTTCTCTTATGCCCCATTTCTCAAAATATTCTCATAATATTGTATTTTATTTATAGATTTACTTATTAAACCATGTCACGCTTACAGTTCACACCAGCACATGTGTATAGTAATAATGTGCAACTCTTCTGCTATGAAAAGTAATAAATTGATTTCATCAAATAATCAATCTGATTTAAGTTATTCCACTTTTGCCACAGTTTTTATTTTAATTAAATACTAAATACCTAATACTTATTAAATATACTACAATTTAAAAGGAAACGCTAAACAAGTGTGGCGAAAGGAGAATGTCGCAAAAGTGAAAATTACAAATTATTTTATTATAATTAAATTTATTCATTAAACATCTAATACCATTGATTATTGTTATTCTAAGGATTCAACATTATGATTAAATACTTATTTGTAAAAATCGCCAAAGATGCATCCCAAAAACGTCAGTGTCAGGGTACTGAGTGATTTATTTAAATAGGCTCGTATATACCTAGTATTAAGGGTATTAGCTACCAGTATGGAAAAAGTGTAGCAAATGGAGTCTCCGCCTATCCCTTTTCCCTAAAAAGGGTGTGAGAACATATAATGTATCCTTTGGAAAAGCGATGCTTTTACAAAATGTTCTTACGCATATTTCCAAGATAATCTCAAGATCTCAAGAGATTAAGGACCTCCGCTTGCTACGATCTTGGCATACTCGTCTCTTCAAGTGTTATCCAGAACGGAAATGCCACAAACGCTCCACTGTTTCTGCGCACCATACTTTCTCAACAGCAGCGCGTGTTCTCTGTCCATCTCACTTAGAGCACCCCAGACAATTAGTGTGCCAATTTATGGTGCACTCACTGTACTCTCCGTACTGAAGGTTCCCGCCAATTTAGCAGCATCACTGTGTGCAGATGACGTAACGGAGAGCGGTTTAGTTTGTATTAACTTTAAAAAACTAACACAGTTACGGTCGTTGTTCGTGTACTGAACTAGGTAGTAAACAAAAATGGCGGAATTAGCATGGCGGACGCTCCGACAATCTGTGTGCAAAAATTTCGTCAAAATACCATTTTGCCTGCAAATTTTATTTGTGCGTGAGTGTTTAAACTAATGTCTATCTTTTATTGTGGCAATCCACGTTGCGTGATTCTTTCGGAATGACGTGAAGTATGTAATTGTTTACCACGTAGCTCAAGTATGAAAATGCCGACTATAGATGTTATTTATTGGTTCATTCGGTTCATTCTTGTTTAGGCCATATTGATCCTCTCGTCTATGGTCTTGCTTGCTTGATTCGTCCAATCATGTGGTTTTTCTGTGAGTTTTTTATGTACAAAAAGAAAGGGAACCACCTGTGCCAGCCTGCATACTGGTCTAATATGTAGACCGGCCCAGCTCACTAAGCTTTTTACTGTGTCTGTAACTTATCTCGGCTTGGGTTACCATATCTCAGGCTTTACCATATCTCAGGCCTTTCAGGCTCATCTCAGAATTCCGGCCAAATTTAGGAAATTTCAGGATTTTAAGTGTTGAAATAAAATATGGGTAGTATTTTTTAGATCTTGTTTATTACAATAACAAATAACAGGTCAATTTTAAGTATTTGTTATTTTAGTAAGCAAGATCTAAAAAATTATATGTTTATTTTTAACAACAAAGTTTAAATTCGAGAAAATCTCAGGCTTTTTCAATGGTAATCGCCTGATTACCATTGAGAAAGCCTTTTTTCTCAGGCTTTTTAAATTTTGTGTCTGGTAACCCTAATTTCGGCTAGCATCTACTACCCACATTTTTAGAGGTTGTCTACCCAAAGGAATCACTCATGTTGCTGGATTCTAATGAATAATTTCTTTCCTTCCAGGTAAAATGACCTAGCCAACGATGCTTCCGACCTAACCTCAAAGTGGACTCAACAAAAATTACCGCGAAAAAGCGCGCCATTGCCGTAACGTGCGCCATTCTATCCAAGATGGCGTCGCGCGGTGTGATTCGCGCTGTTTTCCTGTGCATAGTGGTGTTGTTCATGACAAGTGTGAGAGAGAGCGTCGCTCAGTGTCCGTGGTCGTGCACGTGTCAGAGTGAGACGGTGGATTGCTCGCACAGAGGATTGTTTCAAGTTCCGAAGCATTTGCCGGCGGATGCTGAAAGAATGTGAGTATTTTTTAAGTCAACCTTTTCTCGAAAAGCCCATTTGCGCCTTTTCCTATTTCGGCGGGGCGCCCTGAGAATACAAAATAACTATACATTTAAATTTTAAGACACTCTTTAGACAATATGAGACTTTAAAAGTCTAAAATTGGGGTCACTTGTTTCCTTGTGATGCTCATAAGTTTCAAACCACTGAACAGATTTTGGTAAAATATAGCTAAGAACCATCGCAGGGAAGTCTACTTCCACTTTACAAAAACTCATCGATATCTGTCCAGTAATATTCCAGGAAAACGGTAACAGACACACATACGAACAAAATTTAACCTCATACTCATACGTATACAGCCTCCGTTCGTCGTGGCGTTCGATCTTCAAAAAGAACGCAAACTACAGCTATCGAATGTTAGGTACCTATTAGGGTGTTTACGCCCAAGTCAACTTTGATGGCACTATTTTAGTGATGTAGTAGATGTCGATAGTTACCAAAAAACTACACGACAAAATGATAACATTTAACATACAGGCTCATAGATTGCTCCTGGCCCCACACTAGGATACTCTGCCTAGTAGAAACCAAAGCGACGTCACGAGCATGTAAACATCTAAGACTTGGGTTTTTTTTTCTTCCTCCCTAACACCACAAAGGTCGTCAAAGGTTACCTTTATATGTGATATTAAGTACCTTTAAATAAAAATGTATGGTATCTATCACCTTTTTATTTAACCTAATATTTTATTCATTTATATCAATGAAAATCAAATGAAACAATGCAATTTTTATTAACTCTTATTTTATTTATTAACTCTTATTTTTTATTAGGGTTCCGTACCCGAAGGGTTCCAAACGGGACCCTATTACTAAGACTCCGCTGTCCGTCCGTCCGTCCGTCCGTCTGTCACCAGGCTGTATCTCAAGAACCTAGCTAGCTAGAGAGTTGAAATTTATACAGATTATGTATTTATGTTGCCGCTATAACAACAAATACTAAAAAACAGGATAAAAGAAATATTTAATGGGGCTCCCATACAACAATTCTTTCAATACCACATACAAACTTATGGATGCACCTGGTTACGTACAAGGAGTGTGAAAGTAACCGCACCAATAACTTTGTAAACAATATTTTGCTGTGTAAAATCCAAACTATTCACTCCACACCATCGCTTCCATTGAACGGTGGTACGGAACCCTTCGTGCGCGATTTAGACTCGCACTTGACCGGTTTTTAAATAAAGTAAGTATTATTCTGTTCTATTCGTCACTTCTCCAACGTTTCTCCAACTTCTATAATAAAATATTCCATCTCTTTTTAGGGTTTCGTACCCGAAAGGGCCAAACGGGACCCTGTTACTAAGCCTCCTCTGTCCATCTGTGCGTCCGTCCGTCCGTCTGTCCGTCCGTCTGTCACCGGGCTCTACCGGATCAACCGAAATAGGTAGAGAGTTGAAATTTTCACAGAGGGTGTATTTTTATTGCCGCTATGAAATGAAAGATACCCTTTTTAAGAATTAAAAGAAGCACCCATACAATAAATAATTATAATGGTCATTTTCTTAGCCATTTTGTATTTTTTTTTTGTTTATCGCTGAAAACTGAAGTCTTATCTTATCGGAAAAGATCTTAAATTAGAGGTATCGAGTTTTTTGCTTAGTTATTTGTCATTGCACGAGTAATTGCTAATTCGAATTATAATAAATTATATTATATAAAAACTTATTATCATATTTGATTTTATTTCTGTGAATAAGTTACTCAATTTCTATCCACTTCCGGTTTCAATGAGCAAAGAGTTTCGTTAACTTGAGCACATAGTCCAATACTTACATACTACATACACAAAACTATTTTTCAATGTTCCGATGAGCCTTGAAGGCAGTCCTACCTATTTAGTATTTAATATTTTATTATTAAAAATTAAAAAGGTTTACGGGTACAAAAGACTGTCGTTTTACGTTTTCCGTGTACAAGGGTACGGAACCTCTCGTGTGCGGGTCCGACATCCTACTCGCACTTGACCGGTTTTATTCTAATCTTATAGTACTTTAACTAAATCATGTTCTACACTGACGAGCAATGAAAAAGTTCCACCCACACAATGCCGACAAACACCTTAATATCTCCTAAGACATAGAACCTAGCTTCATAAATTAAAAAGTAATTTTTTTATTGGTAATATTCTGATGCCCTGTTAAATGTACTTCAATATTGAAGACGTCGTCATTAAGCTAGCCTTTCCCGTTTAGAAGTAATTGTCACTGGAACTTTTTCATTGCCCGTCAGTGTATTTTATAATAATATTACCTTGGACACTATTTACACACATTGATCTAGCCCCAATTCTTGGGTACTAGACAACGATACACATACTTACATAGATAAAATATTATACTTAGATAGATAAACAACCATGACTAGGGTACAAACATCCGTTCTCATCAAACAAACATTTGCCCCCACCGGGACTCGAACCCGGGACCCTTGGCTTCGTAGGCAGGGTCACTGCCCACTCGGCCATTCGGATCGTCTTTCTAAACAAGTTTTTCGAAACTTTTTAGTGTCGCAATTTTTCAGTACTGGCGATTACTCGAGCTTGGTTTTTCTTTTCATACATGACGAAGTGGCAACTGATGACGACCTCTGTGGCGCAGCGGTTGTGGCTCTGCCTACCATGCGAGAGATCCCGGGTTCGATCCCCGGCTGGGGAAAAAGAAAAAAAGCAGGTCTTGGATGCTTATATGTGTGTGACGTCGCTGTTTCTGGTTCCCACGACACAGTGACACAGGGTATCCTAGTGTGGGGCCAGAAGCAAAGCCTGTATGAAAATGTTTATGTTTATGTTTATTTTAATACACCAGTGCAAGTACAAGCCGTCACCCCCTCCGCGAGTTCCTATTTCGCTAAATGCAGAATACAGAAACATTACCCTCCCGATGTATGGCGCAGTCAGGGATCTGGTAGAGTCGGCGGTTGAAATAAGAATTAATAATGTCATATTTTCATGTATCATATACCCAATCGTTTCTTTTGTAAAGCAATTTATCGTAATATTGGCTGCATACCGGCGACGCCATATTGCCAAGAAAAGGCGCGAAACACAAACCATTTCCGGTTGAGCGGTCTGTGAAAGCGCGCGAAAATTTCTATTTTCTATTCTCCTTTCGAAGGTGCATTAAGCTATATTGTGTAGGGAGCATACAGAGCAGGCGAAGTGTACAGATAGGAGGGGAAGTAAATGTATATTTTCACAATAAAGTATAGTTAAATTTTTCTCACAGTTCTTGCAACGTAAAGGTTTTAAGGAGGCCCATCCGAAGGGTGCCAAACGGGACCCTACTACTAATCCTTTGCTGTCCGTCTGTCTAGCTGTCTGTCTGTCCGTCATCAGGCTAGGTAGAGAGTTGATATTTTTTTCAGAAAGTGTATTTGTGTTGCCGCTACAGCAAATATGAACTTCACGAGATTTTATAAATGCAATTCCCCTGCGAATCACCCAAAAAGTTTCAATTTCGTCTTCCTGCCTACATCTGTGTTCCTCCAAATCTTCTTTAGACGCTTCACTGCAGTTTTGGCAATCTTTGCACACACACCTACTGAAAACAAATCACAAATGTCCTCAACCGGTAGCAAGAACTAGTCATGTGACTAGTTTCTTTAGATCTTTCGGTTCCCCGTAGCTTTAACGTGGTGAGGGCCGAAAAGGTACCTTTAAAAACGGTCTTTTAAAGGTATCTGACCGTTACAGTAGCATTTCGGTACCCGGTATCAATACTTTAGGTATCCAAACAAGTTTCGGTACCCGGTATCAATACTTTAGGTATCCAAACAAGTTTCGGTACCCGGTATCAATACTTTAGGTATCCAAACAAGTTTCGGTACCCGGTATCAATACTTTAGGTATCCAAACAAGTTTCGGTACCCGGTATCAATACTTTAGGTATCCAAACAAGTTTCGGTACCCGGTATCAATACTTTAGGTATCCAAACAAGCTTCCGTCCAAACGGTACCTTTACTTTACTTTATTGACGATCCGAATGGCCGAGTGGGCAGTGACCCTGCCTACGAAGCCAAGGGTCCCGGGTTCGAGTCCCGGTGGGGGCAAATATTTGTTTGATGAGGACGGATGTTTGTACCCTAGTCATGGTTGTTTATCATCTCTTTTTTATTTATCTAAGTATGTGTATCGTTGTCTAGTACCCAAGATACAGGGCATCCTAGTTTGGGGCTATCAATGTGTGTAAAAGTGTCCAAGGTATTATTATTATTTCAATAAAAGTATCTATAACTAGCTAGCTATTTTTTCTATAAAAAATAATCAGAACAAGACATTCCCCTGCTCTATGTCACCCACACACACCCCACAAAATAGTGTATGTTACCGTTTGTAATAACTTGGCAGGCGTGGTACAGTTATATTGAACAGTTATATTGTTTTTTTTTTAAAATGCTGTCCAAAACCGTTTCTGTAAGAAGCTATAGGATAGCGTCAAGAACTGACCCAAAAAATATTAATTAAATATTAGAAGAATGTAATAATGAAGTTAAAATAAGCAATCCAATTTGTTTTACCTCCTTACCTGTTTACTATACCAAAGATGAGTATGAAAATTATAAGAATAATTATGAGTAATAACACCTTGGACACTATTTACACTCATTGATCTAGCCCCAGACTAGGATTCCCTGTATCTTGGGTACTAGACAACGATACACATACTTACATAGATAAATATTATACTTAGATAAACAACCATGACTAGGGTACAAAAATCCGTTCTCATCAAACAAATATTTGCCCCCACCGGGACTTGAACCCGGTACCCTTGGCTTCGTAGGCAGGGTCACCGCCGACTCGGCCATTCGGGTCGGGTAATAACTGGTAGTTGTTCTCGTATGTAGTAGCTTCTACTCGTAGAAATTCTATAGCTTTGGTCAATAATTCCTAGCTGTTTTTGTTACTTCTTTTAAATCTAAGTCCATATAAGTATATCCTTATTAAACCACGACGACCAAAAGAGGGGTGTTTTAAGTTTGATGCGTTTGTCGGTGTGTCTGTCCGTGGAACGCTAGAGGTCAAACGGGGGGGCGGTGGGCGACTTCACTGCGATGGTTCTTAGATATGTTTTGTCAAAATCGGTTCAGTGGTTCAAAAGTTATCAGCCTAACAAGGAGACAAGTCAATACCATTTAGTCTTGTAAGGTTTCATGTCGTGCGCGTAGCAACACCTGGCCGAGACGAGTACTGGATAGGTGTCCGTGTCTATGTGGCATTTTCGGATGACACGTTAAGCTGTAGGTCCCGGCTTCTATCGCTACTTGGTGGTAGTATTCTTAAAGCTGTGTCAGAGGCCCTAATAGGGCAGCTTGATAAGTTCTGACAGTCGGGTTGACCACAAGCCCAACACCCCTCCATCAACCCGCACTGAGCCAGCGTGGCGGAGTATGGCTCAATCGTACTCGTAACCGGCTAAAGGCTCGTGCCTGTGCAAGGTGGGGGCATCAATGGGCTACATTATTCATTTATTAGGTTTCCGTAATGTATCGAGGGTGTTTAAATAGTAGTTTATGTGACTGATACATAATGGAGAGCATTAAAACTCGATGCCTAATTATGTACAGTTACATACACTACTTAAGCTTAAGCTTTCTTTGATGTGTTCTGGAACCGCATGTTCGATCGGCATTGTGGCATTGATCATTGATCTGCACTTGTTTAGCTTGTTCAGTAGTACCAACTTCACAGACTAACTATGGGCGGCACGCATTCGTCTCATAATATGCCGAAATATTGATACATTATGGTCATAATATATCAATATTCAGATAAGAAATGAGTTTTTACCAAAGTAATGGTACCATTATGCTGGTCGTAACGTGCGGTTTTTGGACGCAGTATAAAGAGGGTTTAAAAGTTTTTAACTTAGTGAATTATTTGTGAGTATATCTTTAAATCTTACACTTTTGTCCGCCATTGTAGACAGTATGGCCGGGTTCATATTAGCATCATATTGGTAAGAGGGGTTGTATAATTTTTTCTATACCGACAATATGGGAATTACGTTGAGGTTTCCTTATTACACTTTGTATGACAAATATTGTGGTCTTTTTCATATGTTCGTTTGTGATTTTGATAACATAGCTGCGGCGATGGGCTAGCCTCCGGTCACGGTTAATGGAGTATTGAATTACTGGCTAAAAGTGGGCATAATTGTGCCTCTGCCACCCAGTATGGGAAAAGTCGTGACGCTATGTTTAAATGCAATATGTATCTCAGAAACATGGATGGAGAACACCAAAAAGATATAATAAACATAAATGGATACACTTTTGCAGCTACTTTCTGCCGACGCTATAAAGCAGGAGGAGGCGTTGCTATTCTCATTCGCAACGGAATAGAATTTAACGAATTAATGGATATTTCAAAGCTATCAGTAGAATTTGTAATAGAGTGTTGTGCTATTGATATTAAACCAAATATTACTTTAGTCTCAATTTATAGGAATGACCGTGAAATAGACACATTTTTAGAATTTTTAGATAAACTAGTCGATAAACTTAAAAACAAACCACAGAAACACATCATAATAACCGACGATTTTAATATAGATATGCTCCAGAAATTTAAAATATCTGAAAGGCTAACCAACAAACTTAAAGAAATAAATCTTCAACAACTCATAAAAGAGCCCACTAGAGTAACAAACTCAAGCTCAACATGTATAGACCTACTTTTCACAAACAATAGGAAATGCGAATCAAAAGTACAAGACCTAGGCATTTCGGATCATAAAAGTTTAATGTATAAATCCCCTTTAAGTAAACACATACAAATCACTAATGCAACATTTATAGAAAAAAGATGTTTTAAAGTCCAAACTAACTCTATTTAAACAAATGTTACAAAAAACCAACTGGAATGACATATTCAAATTAGGAAATACCGTAAATGAAAACTATAAGCTATTAAACGAAAAAATACAAAAACTATTAAACGTATGCATACCAAACAAAATTATAAAACTAAAATTTAATTGAAATAAAACATGGATCACAAAAGGTATCAGAATTTCTTGCAAAAATAAGAGACTCCTAAAAATATTGATAAATCAAACTAAAAATAATATCCTAAAAAACTACTACAAATCTTACTTAAAAATATTAAACAATCAAATCAAATCAAATAAAAATAAAAAAACATCGAAAAAAAATTATTTTCCGTGAGAAATGATTATGTCAAGTAACAAAACAAAAACAATGTGGAAGATAATTAAACAGACAACCAAACCTAGACAGAGTATAATAACGAAAAATATATCTATTACTACAAATACAAATCAGAAAGAAACTTGGCCAAATAAGATAGCAAATATGTTTAATAACTTCTTTGCATCAGTCGGCGGAACGAAACTACCTATACCACAGAACTATGTTAGAACAGAAAATGCTTCCAAACTTTCAACACAAGCAACAAACACCATGTTCCTATCCCCCGTCTCTAACAAAGAAGTACTACAAATAATTCGAAGTATACCAAAAAAAACTAGCGCAGGAACTGATGAATTCCCACCGAAATTATTAAAGTTTTGTAGTAATGAATTAACAGACCCTATAACCTACCTCATTAATCAATCATATAATGAATGTTATTTCCCAGATAGTCTTAAAATTGCAAAAATAACACCAGTTTTAAAAAAGGGTGGCAAACCTACATATCCATCACAATATCGTCCTATTGCAATTTTACCAACATTCTCAATTTTTTTTGAAAAAACCATGGCAAACCGCATCTACCTACAATTTTCTTGAAAAATTCAAATATATAGACACCACCCAATCCGGTTTCCGGAAACATCGTTCCACCACATCGGCAATCTTAATGTATATACAAGAAACCCTGGAGTATATAAATGAAATATCATGCAATAGGATTACTTTTGGATATGTCCAAAGCGTATGACAGAGTATCACATAAACTACTTTAAAAAAAATTGCTTGACCTAGGTATCCGTGGAAATGCCCATGCATGGCTGAGATCATATCTTCAGGACCGTAAACAGTACGTAAAAATAAATCATTTTAACAATGACACATCAGAACACACAACTATAGCCTCCCAAATAATTACCACTAACGGTTCCATACCACAAGGCAGTGTACTAGGCTGCATATTGTTTCAAATACTAAAATATTCAGCCATCGATTAAAATACTCCCTAATTGATAAAAGCTACTACTCCATTTGCGAATTTATGACTGATACATTCAAGTAGGTAAACTGAAATATATTAATAACGTCAAGTCCATTGTAATTATTAAGAGTTATATATTCAATAAGAAATTACATATCTAATTTAATGTTAAATATTGATATTGTATGTACCTAGATATAAGAATTTGTTATACCCTTTCAGGGTGCACGTACCATGTATTATAATACCATCTGTAACAACTGTACATGTTCACAAATAAATATATAAATAAATAAAATAGTTATTTTTATATTATACTTATTTCTGGGGTATTCATATCCAGGTATATTCTTCGGCCGCATTGCTCAGTTTTTGTGAGCAGGTACGATAATTATATAGTTATTTTTTGTTGATCCAGTTTTAGAATTTTTTCAAAATGGCGGCTTTTAAAATTTCCAAAAACCGCCACAGTCCAAACAGCATGACGGATTTTAACAAATGCGGTGTCGTTGTATTTGTAGAGACCGTGACAGTAGCAGGCTGTGTGATTTTAGTGAAAAGTCAATAGGTTGGGTTTGGGACCGCAAAATGTAATTTACAAAGTTATTGGTGCGGCTACTTTCATACTCCATGTACGTAACCAGGTGCATTCATAAATTTGTATGTGTTATTAATAATACATAATAATAATAATACCTTGGACACTATTTACACACATTGATCTAGCCCCAAACTAGGATTCCCTGTATCTTGGGTACTAGACAACGATACATGTACTTATATTGATAAATATTATACTTAGATAAACAACTATGACTAGGGTACAAACAGCCGCCCTCATCAAACAATATTTGCCCCCACCGGGACTCGAACCCGGGACCCTTGGTTTCGTAGGCAGGGTCACTGCCGACTCAGCCATTCGGGTCGTCAAGCAGAAAGTATCACTCACGAGGTCTACAGCTCACAGAGCCACTAGTATGATGGCGGTACTCTCAATCCATAAAACTTATCATTCTCTCTCCCACCCATGTATACATCTCTCTTGTTCCCACGCGCCGGACCCCCTTGCGCCAAGATACTTGGCGTAAGGTGTTATTCGCATTTCATTAACAATTACACTAGGCCAGCCAAAATGTGTTATGGGTACCGTGTGGGTACCAGACGACGATATATTTAATTGAGATAAATAACTTATGTAAATACATAGAAAACATCCAAGACTTAGAAACAAATATTCATGCTGCACAAAATCGATTCATAATTGACGGAGTAATCGCGTAACTAACATTAAAAAAACAGTCGAATTAATTACCTCCTCCTTGTTGAAGTCAGTTGAAAAAGACTAGTATTTAATCGCACATCAAAAATACTGATTTGCACAGCAAAAAAGGATCAACAAAACACTTTTTATGTTTTAAATATTTTATGTGTACTCAAGTTTATGTTTTAAATATTTTTATTGTCCTTACATGTTCAACCTAACACGAAGGGTAAAGGGGGCTTCGCTTCGCTCACCCCCTTTACCCTTCACCTAAGCTACCGCAGCATTTAGCCCTTTGCGCAGCAATTTACTCTATCGCTGTACATCGGTTTTATCTCTGGCCGCAGATATCAAGATTAAAAAAAACGGTATCCCAGTCTCCATACAAAAATGTAAAAAACCCTTTTCTCTTTCTATTTCTATAAGGGGTAACTCTCCGCTTAATATTCTAGCTAGCACATGCAATTGCATGCATTTTTAACTCTCTGGATGGCCTTTACAGTATTTTTAAAGATACGCGGCCCATACAAAAAAATACAGTGACAAAATTAGCGTCATTATAAGAGTTTCCCGAACTTTAATATACCTCCAATTCCAATTCCAAATATCTCGATTACTGTAAATAGATATTTACATATACTTAGCAATCGTCATTTTTTGCCTCTTCTCTACATTGGACCACTGTGGGAGAAGAAGGGCGTAGAAACACCCTTTTAGATCTCTTAAAAGTTGCTTGTGCTTAACTAATACAAAATATATTTATATTATTCTTATCATAATTAATAAGCAGGAATAAATCATAACAAAATTATTAACAGCAAGGTCTGTGTTGAGCCAGATTAACCCCATACAGTCCCATCATTTAAGTAATCTTGAACATTGTAATATCCCTTTTTCGACAAAGTCGCTTTAAAATCGCGCCTCACATCGCCTCTCGCGGTCTCGCCACGATTTAAGAGCGCTGGTCGACGTTGGCGGGAATTACTGCGCATATCTACAGGTATTGAAAAGTGACTACTGCGCATTCAAGGCCCCGCTCATAACCCGTGGCGCGAGGTATACTAAGCTTTTTACGTGAACCAAACATAATCTTCAGTCAGTAGAAGACTGATCGGACTTTGGAATTTATATGGTCCTCAAATCGTAGATCTTCCTGCTTTAATGATTAAGCCTAAATTCCTTTAAAACCACACTTGTAATCTTTTCATCGTTTATTTGAATTTGGGAATCTCTTAGGACCCAGTGACGGACAGACTGACAGACGGACGGACGGACAGCGGAGGCGTAGTAACAGGATCCCGTTTCGCACCCTTCGGGTACGGAACCCTGGTAATTACTCTACTATTCTGCGTAAACGAATTTGCATAACACACGAGAGCGCTCAATAAAAAGTACTTTTCCGACTTTTATATTACCGGCCCCATTGTACCGGAAGTAATTCGTTCGGTCGACACGCGCGCTCCCCCACTTCCTTTTTGTAAACAAATAATTTTGTTTCGAATCCGGCCGCTTCCGGAAAACGTGCCGTTTGCTGTAAAATACAGTTTTTGCGTAAGTTGTTGTATTGAGTAATGATTTTTACAGATTGATGCACTTATTGATTTAAAGTGATACGAAAAAAAAAATGGGGTTTTTTTAGAATCCATTTACTCCAACATGAAGTCATCAACAGATTTGATTTTTGGGTTAACGTTTATTGAGTATTTGATTAAGATTTTCACTAAAGGGAAACGCGATTGGATGAAATTTTCTCGATTAAATTAAATTACGAAAACACCTCTAAATTGTTTTATTTTTTCCTGTTATTCTGAAATCCTAACTAATTTTCATTGAGGAACTGCGTTCAAAATGTAGATAGTATTCGCAAAATCTCCTCAAAAAACTTTTTAACAAAATAGCGTAGTATATTTTTAATCAATTTTTCTGTGGTTTAGTGCTACGTTTTTTTCATTTTTCCCCGATTCCGTCCCTCTCACACTGCGGGTCTTTCCGCCTGGAGTAACGGGGACCTTTGCACGGACGAGGTAGCCTTAAGTGAAAAAGGATCATAATTTCCTTCTGGCCCTACACTGGGATATCCTGCGTCGTGTTTGAACCAAAACCCATAAACATCTAAGACCCGGGGAGTTTTCTTCTTCCTCATACCCAGCTCCACCTCCTCGTGATTCTGGTGCGTCAATTCACGTCAACTTGTCAGAAGTTTGGCAGAAGCTCCGTGGCCTAGCGGTAATCGCACACCTGAAACGATCATGCTGATAGCAACATCTGGCCGAGACGGGCATTGGATGGGTTTCTATGTGGCATTTGTTTCGGACGCCTCCGTGACTCGGATGACACGTTAAGCTGTAGGTCCCGGTTACTATCGCCACTCGGTGGTAGTAGTCGTAAAGCTGTGTCAGAGGATAATAATAATAATACCTTCGACACTATTTACACACATTGATCTAGCCCCAAACTAGGATTCCCTGTATCTTGAGTACTAGACTAGATCAATATACTTAGATGGATAAACAACCATGTCTAGGGTACAAACGTCCGTTCTCATCAAACAAATATTTGCCCCCACCGGGACTCGAACCCGGGACCCTTGGCTTCCTAGGCAGAGTCACTGCCGACTCGGCCATTCCTAAACTAGTGTTACTAGTGTCTGAGTAGTTGGTGTCTGGTATCTGAATAAGAATGAAGATGTCAGCTCGTCGGAGAGCTCATAGTTCATGTCTACATAAAGTAATCCACACAAGAAGCCCCGACTACTTATTCAAAAAGTTAACATTCACAAAAAAGCATCCACAGTGAAAGGGCACGCTCGAAGGCGGAGAATGAGCTTTCGATCAGGGACGGGTTCGAGGCCCATATAAAATAGGTGTCGAAAAAATTGCAGGCAACTCAAACGTAACTCGCTTGGGGAGTTGCAGTCGCGTCCCCGCCGCGTGGCCCCGCGCGCGGAAGGCATCAACATCGGGCATTTTGATATAAGAACTGCTGTTGATTTGAGTTATCGAATGAGGCCTCTCTCGTTGACCGCGGGCCAATCGTCGAAGTTCAAAGATGTAGGTAAGCGGATAACGAGACTGAGGTGGAGATGGGCGGGACACTTGGCTAGACGGGATGACGGGCGGTGGACCAAAGCAGTCACAGAGTGGTGGCCACGGGGAGCGACAAGGCCGGTGGGCAGACCACCTGCCCGATGGTGCGACGATATACTCGATATACGAAGCCAAGGGTCCCGGATTCGAGTCCCGATGGGGGCAAATATTTGTTGATGAGAACGGATGTTTGTAATTTGTACCCTAGTCATGGTTGTTTATCTATCTAAGTATAATATTTATCTATATAAGTATGTATATCGTTGTCTAGTACCCAAGATACAGGGAATCCTAGTTTGGGGCTAGATCAATGTGTGTAAATAGGTCCAAGGTATTATAATTAGTATTATTATTATACTAAAGTCGACAGGATCTCAATGGATGCGCATGACGCAGGAAGAAGAGGCCTGTGCCCCGCAGTGGGTTGATGTGGGCTGAGCATGAATGAGGCCAGCGCTAAACCACTGCTTCAATACACCAGTGAATTTGACGCCAACTAACGTAGCTGTATAGACTAGGACAGCTCAATCACAATAACCGACAGTCGCTTTATTTATCTGATCTGTCGCAAAGTATAGCCACTTGCGCTCTCCTGATTGCTTGTGGGGTGACCACACGCTCGGCTACTGACAGGCTATTGTCAACATTGATACTTTTTAACCTCCTGCGATCAAAAGAGGTGTGTTTTAAAGTTAAAGAATTTGTCGGTGTATCTGTATGTCTGTCTGTGGCACCCTAGCGGAGAAACCGGTGGCCGGATTTTAATGAGGTTTTCTGTAAATGGTAGTAGAGCTTCCTGTGATGGTTCTTGGATAATGTTTAATTAAAAACGGTTAAGTAGTTTGTAAGTTATCAGCTTAGCAATGAAAGGTGGTCAAACGGGTGGACGGATTTAAATAAGGTTTTTTAGTTGGTAGTAGACTTCACTGCGATGGTTCTTAGATATCTTTTGTTAAAATCGTTTCAGCGGTTGAAATTTTATCAGGAATTAATAGGAAATTAGTGATCCTAATTTTTGCCGTGAAGTTTCATTATTGTATCGGTATTTTTTTAAGTTATTAGGAATTACAAAATGCTTTACTCTTTAACGCATAGCCTTATCCTTTCTTTCTTTCTTTCTTTCTTTCTTTCTTTCAAAAGCCTTCCATATAAAAATACTCGTAGAGCAAAAACACCGGAAAATATACTTATTTTGTTTGCTATCTTTGAATTTTAATCTGCTATCAGAAAATAACTACAATAACATCATGTACAGTCATACTTATAGAATGTACCCTCATATCTGCCAATATAAAACATCAAAAAACAATTTTAAAAAGCATTTTAACCCTTCGCCCCCCGTAGGCCCGATAAATTCAACGCGATTTTCATCGATGACCTAGAATCATAAGATTTGGCAAGAAGCATATTATATAAGTAAAGGAAAAATTAGCCGTAAAGCCGTAAATTTGTAGTTCCATCACAAAAAAAATGTAAGGAATCCTTCGTGCTTGAATCCGACTCGCACTTGGCCAGCTTTATTTGAAGATTCTTCTACTAGTGGCGCCCTAGGTAAAACGGGAGCCCTCATTGACAACTAGGTTATTTATGGCGATCTTAACGAGACGTCCCCATCATAAGTAAAAAAGAATAGAACAAAAAGCCAATAAATATGCAAAACTAATAAAATGTCCCGGCTTCTGACAGGATTCTCATTTTCCTTTCTGTCTGCAACACGTCCGTTACTGTCTTTTTATCACAGACTAGTTCGCAGAAGATATTACTCTGTGAGACGGGGTGAACATAAAGCTGGGTTCGTATTAAAAAGATAATGCCTCTTTATTATTGCGTAAAACAACAATGTCATGCCTTTTTACCCATTCAGGGTGGCAGATGCACAGTTCCATTTTACTAAGTGGTACTCAAGTTCTCTTTGGTTTGATGACAGGATAACGTGTCCTGAGATATTAAAATGCTTTCGTATGACGATCCAGCTCTCCGGATGTTGTCATCTACAGGTCACCTTTCTCAACCGATTCTCGTGAAGTTTTGTGATCAGGTTTGATAATTTTTTATGTTTTTTTTTTTCGATTGTTTTTTTTTTTTCAAAATGGCGGACATAAGGATTAACAAAAAAATATGTTGCGTCTTTCGTTCTTTCGTACTCATGTGTGTAACCAGATGCATTTATAGGTTTTTATGTGATATTGAAAGAAAGTGTGGCCGGGTTATTTGTCTTTTAATATTTCCACTTGTTTATCCGATAAAATTCAAGTGTGAGGGGGTGTGAGGGGTAGATATAAAACGCAAATTTCCTGTGTCGCTGGCGAGGTCTGCAGCCTTTATTTATAATTCCATTCCATTGCCTATGTTAGTTTTGTAGTCAAAACATAAAATTTTATGTTTATTTATTGTTTTATTACGTGGTGGAATATGGTTTAATCTTACTCGTATCCAATTAAAGCCTGTGCCTCTCGGTGGGCAAGTAAATGGGCTACATTGTTAAAAAAAACGTCATTACATTTTTTACTGGAACATTGATGGACTTCGCTGTTGTGACGCAGAAAGGAGTTTTTACACTGGACGCAAATCAGTAATATTTTGCCCCTTAATTAATGTCCACTATTTCAAAAGTGAGTCCATACTATATTCTTAAAAACTTTGACTACTCCATATAAAGAACAATGGCAGCAAATGACCCAATGTGGATTAAAATTATTTATCGCTACTGTATTAGAGCATAAACATAATGTCTTAAATAGGTATGCAATTTATATCTCACAAAACCGTCACCAAAAAACCACAACGAACCCACAGCGTCAAATAACTGGCCTATTTAACCCGTGAAATCCCTTTTAATACAAACAGGAGACAGATAAGTACATCCAGATATTGGATTTAGTTCACTATTAACGATGTGGGGAAATATTAAACTGCACATCTAAAATACTGATTTGCACAGCAATTATCAGGGCAAAATGCTGCGGTAGCTTAGGTGCTTTATTTATCCTTCGTTTTAAGTTGAACATGCAAGAACACCAAAAAATACTTAAAATATAAACTTGAGTACATTTTAAATATTTAAAACATAAAAAGAGTTTTTGAAGATCCTTTTTTGCTGTGCAAATCAGTATTTTTGATGTGCGTGATTAAATACTAGCCATTATCAAGAGGAATTATTATAAAAACAAAAAATCCGACTGTTTTTCTTTTAATACCACATAAACACATATTAATGGTTTGGAATAACTAAAGGAATCGCTCCGTTTTTCCCATTTTCGCCTCCATGACAGTTACCCTACTGTCGAAAGTGATCTTGGTTCTTGGCTTCCGGCGTCCAATATGAACTGTTGACCCCCTCGGCAAATAGCGAGACGTCTACTTTGTACAGTCAAGGGTGCAACTGAAAGGTGTAGTGTTTTAGAAGGGTATTACGGCCTTCTTAGGGAAGTCTGAAACTTAATAGTAGTTTATCTACACACGTATCATAAACCCTCTTTACTGCGACCAAAAACCACACGTTACGACCAGCATAATGATAAAGTTCTTGGTAAAAACTCATTTCTTATCTGAATATTGATACATTATTACCATAATGTACCAAAATTTATGACATGACCATAATGTATCAATATTTCAGCATATTATGAGACGCCGACGCCCGAATGCGTGCCGCCCCTAGTTTGTCTGTGAAGTTGGTGCTACTGGACAAGCTAAACAACTGCAAAGTAATGCACAATGCCGGTCGAACATGCGGTTCCTGAACACATCAAAGAGAGCTTATGATATGTGTGTAGAGGGCATTAAAACTCGAGAGTGGGAGCTCGTTTCATAATAATATCACTCGAGAGTTTTAATACCTAACTATGTACAGTTACATACACTAGTTTATCTACACACATTTCATAAGATCTCTTTGATGTGTTCAGGAACCGCATGTTCGACCGGCATGGTGGCATTGATAATTGCTTTGCTCTTGTTTAGCTTGTTCAGAGTCAACCCGCACTGAGCCAGCGTGGTGGAGTATGGCTCAATCTTACTCGTATCCGGGTAAAGGCCCACGCACATTGGTGGAGACAATAATTGGCTAAATGTATTTATTATAAGTTGGAAATGATCTTTTTCCTACATTCAGTGGGGGCAAGGCTTCCTAAACAACAATCCTGGATTCGCCACTGCGTGACACTTCAGGCGATACGTAAAAATATACATAAAAGGAATGCGAATGTTAACGAAACTGACAGCGTTAATTACTTCTACATAAGGAAGAAAAGAGAGCGCGAGCAATGCGCTCGACTCAAACTAAAATAACGTTGCGTCAAACCCACAGATATCGATGGTCAAACCACATACAAATTGTTTAAAAATAAACTACGCTATTCTGTTAAAAAGATATTCAAGGAGAGTTTACGAATACATAATATCCACATTTTGAATTCAATTCCTCAATGAAATTTGTTAGGAGAAAACAATTTAGATGTCTTTTCGCAATTAAATTCTATCGAGAAAATTTCATCCAATCGTGTTTTCCTGCAGTAAGACACTTTACTCAAATACTCAATAAACGTTAAGCCAAAAATCAAATCCGCAGATGACTCTATAGTGGAGTACATGGATTCGAAACAAACCCATTTGTTGTATCACCTTCATTAACCGTCACTGAGTCAGCTCTATAATAAATAAATGTAGGCCCAAGAATATCTGCACCGATGTCTTGGATGTTAATATGTGTGTGACGTCGGTGTTTCTGTTTCCCACGAGACAGGGTATCTTAGTGTGGGGCCAGAAGCAATGTATGCGCCTGTATGTGCATGTTTATGTTTATGTTACCTCGGCGCCCGCCCCGCCGTCGTCTCTACCATGGCCTTCCTTGTTGACATCATCAGGGACAGTCCAACAATAATCTTCAAAAATCGTCTAGAGGACAATTGTCTTTCCTTTCGTAACGTAGTGATTTAATATGTAGTAAAATTGGTTATTCAAAGTTGGGAAATATTAAACTGCACATCTATAATACTGATTTGCACAGCAAATGTACTGATTTTTACAGCAAATATCAGGGCAAAATACTGCGGTAGTTTAGGTGAAGTGAAAAGGGGTGAACGAAGCGAAGCCCCCTTTATCCTTCGTATTAGGTTGAACATGTAAGAACAACAAAAATACTTAAAACATAAAAAGTGTTTTTGCTGATCCTTTTTTGCTGTGAAAATCAGTATTTTTGATGTGAGATTTATCTTGGGTTTGCGGAAGAAATCTCTTGTTAGAGAAAAGCTTACTTTTGTTAATATCTCTTCTATACGCTTTTAATGTTATTTTTCATGTGCGATAAAAATATGTGGGGAGACGGCGGTGGGCAAACGGCCTGAGTCGACTTAAACATAACGGTACCTCAAAGCCGCGCCTTCAGGTAATGAGGCCGCCAGTGTCTTTCTGCATTTGGCCGTTCGGTTCTGAATATTTTTCGATTAGTTCATAATTCATAATTCTTTATAAAGAATGAAAAGTTACATTTGTGTAAAACATATGTACAGAGGCGAGCTTCTTCCAGAAGAGATTTCTTCCAGCAAACCAAAGCATTATAATAAGATTTATTCAATTAACATTTCACAAAAATGACAAAATGACAAATGAATAGAGAATAAGAAAGGTACAATTTCAAGTTATATAACTTAACTAAGGTTAGATACATCACTTGTTTATGAGATGAGGTGTTGGTAGTAAGCAAAAATAACGTCAGAGTCGATACTCCCCAAGGTAGGGATTCCCCTGTGTTTTGGGATCTAAAAATATGAATGACGAAAAATTAGCAGGCCAAATCAAGTACTTTTACAATTTCAATGAAATGTATCTTAAACTTAAAACAAGGTAATTTAAAGTTTAAAATGCTTCACTTAGTGCGACGAATACATGCATGATAGGAAAATTTACCATGAAAGGGTAGGAAGTGCACAATATGGGAATGCACAATAGGAAGTGACGACCCGAATGGCCGAGTCGGCAGTAACCCTGCCTACGAAGCCAAGGGTCCCGGGTTCGAGTCCCGGTGGGGGCAAATATTTGTTTGATGAGAACGAATGTTTGTACCCTAGTCATGGTTGTTTATCTATCTAAGTATAATATTTATATATGTAAGTATGTGGATCGTTGTCTAGTACCCAAGATACAGGGAATCCTAGTTTGGGGCTAGATCAATGAGTGTAAATAGTGTCCAAGGTATTATTATTATTATTATCTAATAACTTTAATCAAATATCTATAAAATATGGAAAGTAAAATACCAAACTACTAGTAATAATATACACACTATACATACTATAACTATTATCATGAAAGAGAGAGGAAGTGCTCTTTTGCCCGGTATTTGAAAGAGAAAAGAGTGGAGCTGTCTCTTATATTGCAAGGAAGTGTGTTCCACAGTCGGACCGCCTGCAACCTGAAGGCGTGCTCAGAGCTTGTGAAACTTCGCCTAATCTAATTGCTAATCGGAGAAAAGCATTTTCAAATTAAATTTATGCTTAAATAACAACTCTTATAAACTTTTCTCAACTGAATTTCACAACAAGCCAACCGGAGTGTTTTGTGGAACCCTCCGAATGGGGGGAGTTAGGGATGCGTAAGCGTTTCTGAAAATCCCTAATTTATGCGACCGTTTAATGTTGTTTGATGATCATTGCGTTTCGAGCGTGGCGGCGCAGCGATAAGGCTGAGAATGTTAACAATATTTTATTTTGGGAAATACTAAACTGCACATCAGAAATACTGATTTGCACAGCAAATATCAGGACAAAATGCTGCGGTAGTTTAGGTGAAGGGTAAAGGGGGTGAGCGAAGCGAAGCCCCCTTTATCCTTCGTGTTAGGTTGAACATGCAAGAACAACAAAAAATACTTAAAACATAAACTTGAGTACACATAAGATATTTAAACAGTAAAAGTGTTTTTGCTGATTATTTTTTGCTGTTCAAATCAGTATTTTTGATGTGCAATAAACGCTAGCCTTTTATTTTTCGTTGTTTGAAGTAAATTGTGTAATTTGGGTTAGACAATTTACGTCGGTTTTGAATAAGTTGTAATTTTTTATTATTTAGTTTTCCTGGTTTTCGCAAGACTTTAAAACATTAAAAATATAACGTAAACTATATATAGATAGATAGATAGATATTCAATACTCCAGCTAGAGCTCCATACTAGCAAGTACAGTGCATTCACAGTTAGATTTTTGGGTTCGGTCTTTATTTAGAGCAAGCTTCGATTATAGCTGGAAGCATTTGAATTATTGCGCCTAATGACATAAAACCACGTCCACGTCATAAAATTATTATAATCTTGTGGTAAAGCTTATTTCCATTAAAAATCGAAGTCTGCTAAAGACCAAACTCAACGCTAACTGTAAATGCACTGTAATTAAAATTATCTACTATTATCTATTTTCTAGGTTTATTGTTTCGTTGATATGCCGATTGTTATATTAAAAAGCTAATAAGTCAAATCTTTTTATATACACATCCTGATTATAAATGCAGTAAAGTACCTGTAGGAACACAAAAAATTTGCTACCTATTAAACAATAAACTACGCATTGCATTATTTTGTGATACTATAGCTCTGGCTGTTCTTTAAAAATAAATAAAGCCGTGCTAAGTTACATGCATTTATTCAGATTATTTTTTACCTACGGAACCATCTATATTTTTTAATTCCCGCGCTTTTCCTTATCTCCATGACGATTAATATCAATTAGGGTTTTAGGAAAAGCTTTTCCTCGAGAGGGCGGTATCATTGCGCTATTTGTTACGGAGCCGGGCAGGGCTTAATGATGATGACGAAATCTGGCATGGACTTCGAAGTTGGAATATTATTATATCGAAAACCTACGCCGTTTCTGTAAAATTGACGTGTACACAACATTTGTTTGAAGACCTGAATGGCCGAGTCGGCGTGACCCTGCCTACGAAGCCAAGGGTCCCGGGTTCAAGTCCCGGTGGGGGCAAATGTTGGTTTGATGAGAACGGATGTTTGTACCCTAGTCATGGTTGTTTATCTATCTAAGTATAATATTTATCTATATAAGTATGTGTATCGTTGTCTAGTACCCAAGATACAGGGAATCCTAGTTTGTAAATAGTAAATAGTGTAATTATTATTATTATTATTATGTTAGGGGCTCACATATATGGAATGTCGACAAAAAATCTTAGATTTTCTATACTCAACGTAGCCTTTGAGGAAACGGAAGCATTCATAAATAACTGACAATTCCCCGCAATAACACCCGAACATATCAAATGAAATCAAATGTCTTCATTACTGTAGATATTTACATATACTTAGCAAACGTCATGTTTTGCCTCTTCTCTACATTGGACCACTGTGGGAGAAGCAGGGCATAGAAACTGTGTATTCCTGCTTATTAATTATAGTAATTAATATTGTAATATTTGTATTAGTAAAGCACGAGCAATTTTTAAAATCTAAAAATCTATTTGTGGGATTTTTAGATCTCTTTTAAAAATTGCTTTTGCTTAACTAATACAAATATAACAACATTAATTGCTATAATTAATAAGCAGGAATACATAGCTACAAAATATTAACCCCAGGGACTGTGTTGAGCTAGATTAACCCTATACAGTCCCATCATTTAAGTAGTCTTGAATTTTGTAATATCCCTTTTTCGACGATGTCGCTTTAACATGGTTTTTAAATTGCTCAAAAGGTAAGAATTGCTAACCGCCGCATACTACACACACACACCACTAAACACTACACTACATAACACTTATACTTATACCACATACATATAATCACACTCCTTTTCACGCTTACCTCTTATAGAATAAAATTAGGTTATGTTGAATTAATAGTAGTTTATGTGACTGCTGCATAATACCTAATTATGTACAGTTACATACACTAGTTTATCTACACACATATCATAAGCTCTCTTTGATGTGTTCAGGAACCGCATGTTTGACCGGCATTGTGGCTGTGCAGTTGTTTAGCTTGTTCTGTAGTACCAACTTCACGCAGACGGGCGTCGGCGTTCGAAATTTGAATGTCAGTACCAACTTCACAGACAAACTAGGGACGGAACGCGGGTGGGCGTCGGCGTTCGAAATTTGAATGTCATTATATGTAGAAAAACTACACATAATGACCATTATGTGTAGTTTTCCAGATACGAAACGAGTTTTTACCAAGTAGTTTAACATAATGCTGATCGTAACTTGCGGTTTTTGAACGCAGTAAAGAGGGTTTATGATACGTGTGTAAATAAAAGTAATATTATAGTTATAGTTAAAGAAATATAAAATGTAATTAAACAAAATTGATCGAAGATATGATATATAAAACACGTTCCAACCACCCTTCTATGTAAGGGGCTGGTTCTGGATTGTTATATAATCTAACTAGGATACCAGCTCGTCTCCCATCCTAAATGTACACTTCGTCTTAGTTTCCTTTGTATTTTTAACCGAATTAAAAAAAAGGAGGAGGATCTCAATTCGGTAGTATTTTATTTTTATTTATTACAATACATACTAATGAACCGATTTCGTTTTTTTTTATTGAAATCGTGTTACTTTTGAAAATTAGAAATCGGACCAACAGTTTGTTTTCTAAAGCAAAAAGACTGCAATAATGATGTCATCCAGGTAAACGAAATTACGTATTATTGCTTTACTGTTCAAGTTCAAGTTCAAATATTTTTATTCATAATAATACAAAATTTGAGACTTAACATAATCAAGGAAGCATAATAAACCATTAAGTAGGTGCCTAATTATTAGTACATAATATATAGGGTGCAATGAACTGGTTTAATGCCAGATGTCAGTGTCTTAAAAGTCATTAATTTTGTAGTAGGCCTTTGTGCACAAAGTGTGCATTATACATTTTTATCTACACACGTATCATAAACCCTCTTTACTGCGTCCAAAAACCGAACGTTATGTCCAGCATCATGATATACTACTTGGTAAAAACTCATTTCTTATCTGAATATTGATACCAATATAACCATATTTCGACATATTATGACATTCAAATTTCGAACGGTTCCTGAACACAACAAAGAGAGCTTATGATATGTGTGTAGATAAACTAGTGTATGTAACTGTATATAATTAGGCCTTAAAATTCTCGCGTGATATTATTATGAAACTCAACATGCCCTTCATTATGTATCACTGACGTAAACTACTATTTGAATCGAGCTTCAGCTAAGTTTTGTATTTCTTGCGGAATTTTATTCTAGAAGCGTATACAGAGTCCCATAAAATAACTGTGACTTATCAGTGGTGGTTAAGTCATTATCATACGATGATTTCTGTCTACAAGTACCGTATATTCGTTTATAATGTCGTGCAATACATGTGGACTTGACTGTCACACAGACAGATTTCGTAGCCGTGTTTTCGTGTATTTTGATGACATTCGCTTGATGACGCTTATGAGTGTGCTACCGTTTCTATCATTAAGCCTCAGTCCAATAGTTCCATCATCATCTTGTAAGAAGACGACATCGCATCCCGACAGGGGAGGAAGAAATAGGGCTTGAACTTGAAGTCGGATATTTTCGGTTTTTTATACATAAAATATTCCATTGTTCCTAAATTAAGCTCTCTATGTACATTGTTTTTGTAGTACAAGGGTGCTTGCTTGACAAATCCAGCAAAACTTAGTTAAGACACACTCTAAACTCAACCTAACAAGCGGTGGGTAGCCTTTTCGTTAGCATGCCGACTGGAAGCCAACTGCAAGCCAACGGAACCGATAATTCCCTATGCCTGCGATGAAGTCTGCATTCTGGCGGGAGTCCAACCGACGCAGTGCGACACCATGCAGGCTGTATATCGTTCACGCGGGAAAAATGTGCATTACAAATAGGTTGGTAGCATAGAGGTAGACGAACACAACCTCTTGGTAGCCTAACGTTAGATAAACACAAACCTTCTTTGTCGACGTAATTACTTGAAATCTCGGTCGAGCTAAGTTGGCACCAGGCTCGAATGACGTTTGGGAAAGTATTGTGTACAAAAAAGGTTTCTATATTTATATCGAGTAAGAGGGAGGAATATCGAGTACCGAGCCAGGTGCCAACTTAGCTCCCTGGGTTTCCTACATTAAATTGTCAAGCTGTAAGGCATTTTAGGGTTTTACGAGGATTTGAAATAATCGAAAAAACAATTTTATAAAATAGTCATAGGGTCCCGTTTTTACCCTTTGGATACGGAACCCTAAAAATGTGCATGGTTTCATCTTTGCCGACAGAAAATTTTCTCAGACTTGAAAAAACCCATTACATTATTAAATGACAGTTGAAACTTCAGTGTTGCCAGCTTGCACGGCACCGATGGCTGAAATAGTTAACCGGACGTTTAAAAGTTGGATCTCAGTGAAACTTGCCCTTTGTCGTTGATTAATTTCTGTCTGGCTAGAGTACAGTCGGTAGGGAAAGTGGTTTTGGTTGATCTTAATTCTGTATTGGACAAGCGTAGTCTATTCCGTCGAATGTAGAAACGTGTCTTATGTTGAAAAAATTTGGGCAAAAAGGTTTGACAATAACAGAATTGTATATGTCAACGTAAGATATTCAAAACCGTTAGTTGATAAACTAACGTTTTATTTCTCGTTAGTTGGTCAACTATCGACGGATAGTAAACTGTAGCGTACTGCTTACTATATGGCGCGTTAGTTGATAAACTAACGGTTAAAATCTTTAAATAGTAAACTGATTCAAACTTGAATCGCAAACGAAATACCAGGGCAAACACTGCGGTAGCTTAGGTGAAGACTAGAGGGGGCGAGCGCAGCGAAACCCCCGAATAGTCTTTGTGTTAGGTTGACATGTAAAAACAAAAGAAACGTAAATTCTAAACCCTGTCGGTCTGGTATACTATCTCTCGATAGTTGATCATCTGACCCGTTAGTTTATCAACTAACGGTTTTGACTATCTTACGGTGACATATACAAACAAGCCAATTCAATTCCCACCTAAGAGCCTCTTGTACAATTACAACGTGAAAGCCTTTCTTACTTAGTTAATCAATAGGCAATTCTGCTTGACAGGGAGCTAACCCATCACCGTAACTAAGGATGTGCCTTCCCAACTGTACATGTAATCACGGGCTGCACCCAGTCGTCTAAGTTTTAATAACTTAAGTTTTAAGTTCATGGCAAGTGGAGGTATTCAGTCTCTGCCTCTTGAATAAAAGGCGTGGAGATGAACGTAGTATAGACTTCATGTACCTATTATCTAGGACCTAATCAGCTTTATTTTGCCCTTAAGCATAATATCCGACCACTGTACTTGTTGTAACAAACGTTGACTTCGGCAGTGAGCAGCCTCTGCTCTAACTAACTGTGTCAACTCATATTGCGTTGACACACTGAATTGTCGCACATAAATATAATAATAATAAATATAGCCCTTTAAGGGCCTTTACCCGAATACGAGTAAGATCGAGCCATACTCTACCACGGTGGTTCAGTGTGGGTTGGTGGAGGAGTGTCGGGGTTGTGGCCATAGTGGCCAACCCTACTGTCAGAAGTCTGCCGTCATAAGGAAAAAGGACGTTTCTACCAAAAGATCAAAATGGAGAAAAAAATATTTTGTGTTTTTTTTATTAAATCATGTGCTGTGCCTAAGACAATAGACCAAAATAATATATTGTTTGCACACCTGTGGGATAGAGTATGTTTTGTCAGACTGCATATATAAATTTCAATGAAAATAGTATTTTGTATTAAAAACAAATAAATTTCCTTTTTTTCTTAGTAAAAAAAATATGAATATTAATGAAATACTGCATTGAAAGAACGTTTCTGGCTAGATGCGCCCTTTTTACTAAGTTATTTCTGAAACGTCTTTTTAACTTAGGGATATTAATTTATTAGCTTCCATTTAACTGAATCAAAAAGTCGTTTCTAGCCAGTTACTGCTTTCTATCCTAGTGATAATACCTATCTGGCGCCCATTACGCCCAAAATGGCAAACATATTTTAACAAGCCCAACTCTATTTTAAGACGCTGATTAAATAAATATGGGGTGCTGTTTTCATGTGTTTTTCAGGAAATACTGGGCAAATCGTAATTAATTTCTGGTATATGTAATTTGACTATATAATCTAGAGATTCTTAATTGGAAAACATGTTTGGATAAAATTTTCTCGATAGAAAATAAATACAAAGTCAACCCTTTTTTTATGGTTTTATCCTATTACACCGCAGTAGTAAGTGAATATGACTGTGTGATAATTGCAATGTATGAACAATTGTTATTTCTAACGATTTTCAATTTGAAAGTTAATTCCCTGAAATAGTTTATTTTTTATGTTTTTTTTTACGTTTTGGCGCTTACGTTGTTTCAGATTAGTCGCGAGTGCATTATTGGCATCCCGCTTTTTCTTATTCGCGAGTAATTATTGCATCTCACTTCCACTCGACAGCGCATTTTTATTCCATCATCGCCTTAACTGAAAATACTGTATTTTTTGCATGGAAACACAGAATGTTAGGGTTATCTAAAACGAGCGATCAGTGGAAATCGGTTCAATAAAAACAACTTGTGAAAATCAGATGTTTAGACACATATTTTAGGCACATAATAGTTACGAAATTCGCATAATAGTTATAAGCTTATAACCTATACCTTTTACAAACAGAAACTTAATTCTTTACTAAATAATATCACTCTATTGTAAGCCTATGAGATCAATCACATATAAGTATAATCTTTAATTACGATATAAGTATTATACGTACCTCTTGTTCCATCCTTACCTTAATTTCTTATAACAAAATATTTTTAACCTCTCACAAACCAAAACTAAATTCTTCATTAACGATAATGATCTTAAACACTACTTCCATGAGATCAGTGAATAACTACAGGGTATAACAGAAAGGTGTAGTCATATTTTAGGGGGTTGTAAGGGACATCATTCTGAGCAACTTTCACTATGAAACCGATTTGATCAGAGCAACTTTACTTTTCACTTATCTATACAAATCAGCTGAACGCCCAGACCAAAACGTATGGAGCAATGAAAAATAATGTTGCTCTGATGAAATCGGTTTCATAGTAAAAGTTGTTCAGAATGGTCTCCCTAACAACCCCCGAAAATATGACTACACCCTTCTGTTACACGCTGTATATTAATAAACATAGTTTAATCTAAAAAGTACATCAGTCAGACAAGCTTATTTAAATCAGACTTCATGGGCTTGAGTAAGATCAACATAATTGTTGCCAGTGGGTATATTATACCAAAATTTCCTTCTATTGTCTGGCATTAAGGGCGTCAGTTTTTGAAGAATTGTTCACTTTCGCTCCTGAGTAATGCCTCTACTCTCATTTTTGGGTTTTGGAGGTGGAATGCCGAACTTGATGTTTTTAATTCTCAGAAAATCCAGTGAATATTCTTCGTCGCCACAGAAATCCGTCTTATAATAAATTACGTGGGTGCCTCTTTTGAACGTTACTTCACACATATCATGTAGATATGCACGAGGGGATGAATGTTGAAGTTTGTAAGTTGAAGAACAGTCTTCAAACTGACAAAAATCTTCTACATTCATCACTTTCACTGCGATATCTGTTCTGGTGCTGAGAACTGCTTGGTGAAAATCTTCGAAGTCGTACAAGCGTTTTTTCTTCTTCATTGCAAGTTCTACTTGCTTGTGGAATTCGTCTGCAGACATAAAGGTGTGTCCCACCTCCAAATATTTTAGAGTTATGGATTCAAAACTCACATCAACTGAATTCACGGCATGAAGCAAATATGAGTACAACGTCCAGTTTTTGTTCTGCCCTGCACAGTTATCTAACCAGATTACTATTTTTTCAAGTCTCTGTAAGCCAGCAAAAAAGCTCTGAAACAGCTTATAATATCACCCATTTTGCGGCCTGTTGTCGCTTCATGCCATATGTTATAGCCGCGGCGTATGTTTTAGTAGCCGAGTCTTTATTTTTTTCTCCTATTGGGACGAAGCTTTCGTTAAATACGATTAATCGCGGGCAGAACATGACCGTTTTGAATGTTTCCATACGCGGCAGCATTATTACCTTCTCTAAATCAGCTGAAAAATAGGCAATATCTGAGTTTATTCCTGCATTTTCTTGTTTTTGAACGTCTCTTTTGTATGCTTGCCTAGCAGATACATATCTTTCATGGTGTTTTTCGTAATCTCGACATTCTTGACAGTTTCTGTGTCTTATTTCCTTCTGCTCAGGATTGTGAATGTAAAACTTTTCACATAACTCGCATTCTTCGTTACCAAGATTTGTGAAGCTTATATTTAATTTCTTCACAATTTTTCTATGGTGGTCATAAGATATTTTTTCGTTATCAGGAAGGTCTTTCATATTTTGTACTTCACAAAAATCTGTATGCATTTTGGTCACTGTCAGATCAGAAGGAAGATATCTCCTATTTGGAGCGTGCTCGCGGCGGTAGTGAGAAACGCAGGGTTTGAATGATTCAATATGCTGTAAAATCTTGGCGTCGTCTATCTTTCTTGGATTACGATGGCGTCCTCTTCTATCTTCTGGTTCTGTATTTGGCACATTACGTAACGAGGTCCTCACAGCTTTATCATTCTTGCGGTTGAAACCGAGAGTTTCAAGGAAAAATACCTTGCAAACGTTCACTTTTAATCCTGATTCATTTGTTAAGAAATATGTAACGCTTACATTTCTTGGTATTTTCCGGTTTTCATTAACAGTTTTTCTTTTAGGCTCCTCTTTTGATGTGTTATTAATTATGTAATTTTGCTGCTCTTTCCATGACATGCTTCTAAAGTAATGGTTTTTTTCTTATGACGGCAGCGTTATCAAGCTGCCCTATTAGGGCCTCTGACACAGCTTTACGACTACTACCACCGGCGATAGTAGCCGGGACCTAAAGTTTAGCGTGTCATCCGAAACACGGAAACAGCTAAAATAAAAGCCACATAGAAATGGACACCCATCCAGTACCCGTCTTGGGCAGATGTTGCTAACAGCACGATCGTTTCCTATGCGAATACCGCCAGGCGCACATAGCTAGGATATTATTTCACACATTTATATTTTCGCCCAAATCAAGTAAAGAATTGACATTTTACCCTAACAAAATAACAAGACCCGCTTTTGCCATTCCATGTCAACTTCGAGCCAATAAGATAGTATTTTTTTTTCTATTCTAGAACTAGGCTAAATTATGTTTCGACGCGTTAAGTGGGCCTTACAATTTGCTACGCGAGCTTCGTAAGCCAGTTATCATAATAGCTAGAGTTAGAGTAACTTTAACTTAAAAAATGGCGGCTTTCTTAAACATTCTTCGTTACCTTAATCATTTTAAGAAATAGTACTTGAAAAAACTTACTTACACAGCATTCTCTAAATTAGTTTAGCGTGCGAAAGAGATTTTACTTTGGCATATTTCAATACATTTTGACAGATGCCAAATCGATTTGAGACGCTAAACGTGTTTAGGGAATTTCGTGCATGTGTACCATAGGAGTTCTAAGATCTTTGAGAAAAGAGTTAACTCAACAGCGCAGTTCCACCCATCCCTAAATCGCACCTTAGGAGTTTTGAGATATTTGAGAAAAGAGTTTACACAATAGCGCAGTTCTACCCATCCCTAAGTCGTACCTTAGGAGTTCTGAGATATTTGAGAAAAGAGTTTACACAACAGCGCAGTTCTACCCATCCCTAAGTCGCTTAGGAGTTCTGTGATATTTGAGAAAAGAGTTCACACAACAGCGCAGTTCTAACCGTCCTTAAGTCGCACCTTAGGAGTTTTTAATATTACCTTGGACACTATTTACACATATTGATCTAGCCCCAAACTAGGATTCCCTGTAACTTGGGTACTAGACAACGATACACATACTTATATAGATAAATATTATACTAAGATAGATAAACAACCATGACTAGGGTACAAACATCCGTTCTCATCAAACAAATATTTTCCCCCACCGGGACTCGAACCCGGGACCCTTGGCTTCGTAGTCAGGGTCAGTTCTGAGATATTTGAGAAAAGAGTTAACACAACGGCTCAGTTCTACCCATCCCTATATAAGTCGCCCACTTCGCAATGTCATAGTTTTGCCGCTGGGTAATCGTGAACATTGGCACAGGGCCTTATGTCCGCTGACTAAATAGCAGCTCAGTGACAATGACGCGACACTGACGGACCACTTCAGGTATTAATTTTATTTTTCCTGTTTTATAATAAGACTTGTACGAGTTTGCTGATTTTAAGTGATTGTCGTTGATGATATACCTATTCGCTGTGAAATTAAAAGAAACATCAAGAATGTCGTCGTCTTCATTTGTTCGGGAGGTCTGTATAATGTAAATATGTATGTCTGAAGGTGAGTCTGAATAAGGTAGGAATTACAGTTATTATTGGTAAAATTACTAGGCCCAAAGTTATTCATCAGAAGGAAGGAGGATAATAGAAACAGATAATGGATACCTAAGTGTGCCGCCATTGTCACGTCACTGCCATTGAGTCCGATGCCCAGAATCGAAGCCCAGTACAAAGAACGCATCGGATAAAAACCAGAGTTTGGCCCCGATGGTTTACTGGGTATCGTTTGCACAACTTGGGTTTAGATGACTTGGACTGTATTGTTATGACCCTTTGGGATCAATCTAAAAGTATCACAGGCACTTGGCCGAATTCGCCTAATGTGCTGTTAAATGTTATCTAGACGACCCCTGTGGTGTTACGGTCGAGGATGTGCTTCCCAAGCGAGAGGTCCTAGTTTCGAGTCCCGGCTTAGGAAGAAGTAAAAATAATCCCAGGTCTTGCATTTTAACATGTTTGTTATGTACAAATTCTCGACACAGTATCCTATTGTGCGGCCAGAAGCAATGTATGTTCCTATATTTAAATGTTATATCATCTGGCCCTGTCATTTCAGCGAGAGACAGTGACAGATAAGGGCCACACGATAACGTCCCTTGTTCCTTGGAGATAACTATGGTCAGGTCACTGGTTATCTGTGAAGATTTTTTTCTCTCGGATTACGAGGAATAGATTTTCTTCGCAGATAACTGTTAAAAAATATAGTTATCTCCGGGGCAAAACAAATCCTTGGAGATATCTAGCTATCTGTGAGGAAAATTAAATCTTCACAGATAACCAGTTATCTGACCATAGTTATCTCCAAGGAACAAGGGGATAACGTTGCTTTGTGGGGATTGTATGCGCGTAGCCCCTCCTCTTCCCCTCGCGCCACCCTGTCTCGCCCTGGTTCGTGTGGTGTGCGCACCGCATCAAACTCTGAGTTGTCGTTTGTCCATCCGGGCCTCAATCTCATTGGGTCATTATACTAAGGGCTGAGCTGGCATTAGCCGACTTCGCATAATTGTATGCAAAACTTGTTGGCATTGCATCGTAACGTAACACTAACTATAAATCGTAGAAAGCGAATGAATACATTTGGCTTCAATGTTCTGAATAAAACTAATATGATCTTTCATTGACCGATTATGCTCCTATATTTAAGTGCCACTTAGATGACAAAGACGGGTTCGTTTTCCCCAGCGAGAGACACCAGCAGATTTACTCAGAGTATCCGTTAAAGTTTGAGTTGTCGGTGGCGCAGATGTGCATGCGCATCACCGGGCCCAATACTTTGAATGCACAGGCGGCACTTTCCAGGAACACAGCCATGTGCATTTATAAGTTTTCTGAATCCGGCTTTTGTCAATTACTTACTTTATATAAGAAGCGATTCAATGGAAATAGCCACCTTTGCAGTGCTAAGCCGATTGAAAAGTTTCTACTCTCCAAGGAGTATCCATATCTACTCTAAAGAGGATTATCTCGACACGAGCCCAGAAAAAAATAAAAAATACTGTGTTCAATAGAGAAAAACGTGCTGTGGCAAAGACTGAAATCAATTATGCCTGCCGAATGAATTTGTGAGTAATCCCTTTTGGAAATAAATAAATAGTAATGTTGATTGGTAGAAAAAATCGGACAAGTTCGAGTCGCATTGATACACTGAGGGTTTCAGATATTTACAGATTAATAACTTAAAAGAAACTATTTTGGCTCTTTTGAGGCGTCTTGACGGTTTAAGCTTTGAATGAGATAGTGCGATTTTTAATAAAGATAATTTAAAAAAAATAGGTGTACCCCTGCTCAGCGAGCAACCTTTCCCATCTTAACTTGGTTTGCTGGAAGATATCTCTTATATTATATAAGCTCGCCTTTCGCCTTCGCTATTTTTATGTAATCCTTTTTTTATACGATTTGGTTGCAATAAATAAATTATGAAAAAACAATACAAACATAGATAAGAGTCACACGGTGACTCACACCTATGATGGAATGGCGCAGTTGACCACCTTTAAATAATTTCGTTATTTTAAGATTTTTAAGGAATATTAGAAAGCTGGAAGTTATCACACCAAAATCAGTAGCAAAGTTAGCGCGGACGACCCGAATGGCCGAGTCGGCAGTGACGCTGCCTACGAAGCCAAGGGTCCCCGGGTTCGAGTCCCGGTGGGGGCAAATATTTGTTTGATGAGAACGGATGTTTGTACCCTAGTCATGGTAGTTTATCTATCTAAGTATGATATTTATCTACATAAGTATGTGTATCGTTGTCTAGAACCCAAGATACAGGGCATCCTAGTTTGGGGCTAGATCAATGTGTGTAAATAGTGTCCAAGTTATTATTATTATATTATTATTATTATTATTATTATACCGTCAAGTCGTTAACCATGGCTACGGTACCCTAATATGTGTATTATTTGCGATACGTGCCGGCGCAAAAGTATAGTAGATAAACTAAGAGCGACTGTCAGACTCAATGTATGCTGCGGACTGGCCGGTAGTAAATGAGGTTCCATACCTGATTTCATAAAAATAGTTTTGGACAACGGAGGCGTTATACGAAAAAGTTTTACATAGCGTCGACTTTTTGCATACTGCGTGTCAGAGACACAGTTGTTGATTAGCTAGTTTTTCAACACTCAATATTGCGTAATAGGGGGCTAGCCCATCGCCGCAGCTATAAAGAGATGTCGCTACAGCAGCTATCTAGAGTCTAGTGCTAAACGCGAGACTAAGCAGTCGAAGTTGAGAGGGTTGTAATAATGAATAATAATAATATCAACACTATTTACACACATTGATCTAGCCCCAAACTAGGATTCCCTGTATCTTGGGTACTAGACAACGATACACATACTTATAGTATAGATAAATATTATACTTAGATAGATAAACAACCATGACTAAGGTACAAACATCCGTTCTCATCTATCAAATATTTGCCCACACCGGGACTCGAACCCGGGACCCTTGGCTTCCTAGGCAGGGTCACTGCCGACTCGGTCATTCGGGTCGTCTAATAATAGTATAATTAAGAGTAGGTAGGTATCAATTCCTCTAATAAAACGTAGTATTTTGATCCATAAACCTATACAACCTACATCCTCTGCCAACGGCCATACCTCGCGTTCATCGACCAAACCTTTTTTCAACATGGCTGAATATCCGTAGCGCGGGAGTTTCAATCAAAACTGCTTTCAAGAATTGAATTCGAATGTTGCCCCCATTTTTTTTTAGGATTACGTTTGATGATTCTTTATCCTATCCACTGTAGTGGCCGGAGCCATGGAATATTTGTAACTTTACTTGTGTTGAGTTTTCGCCAACGGCGCTATATTTTCGACGACATTTTCTATAAAGGAGTTTTTGGGGGCGAAAATCTATCTAGCTATCTCATAACGCTTTCATGCTTTTATCTTTTTCGCACAGTGGGATCGGTAAGCTCACTTTATTGCCATGATGATAAGGCAAACTTCATTGGCAAAAAAATATATCTTCATTCCAAGTAGTCGCGAGACTGGTAATTTCACTTTATTGGTTTATTATTATAAAATATGTTCAGTATGGACTTTGCACAGTGCGTCACAAAGACTGATCCTAAATTCCTAAGTACTGCATTATTTCGTACCGGCGTTGACCGATTCCAGAGGCGTTACAACTAAACTAGTTGCAACAGACTACCAGCGCTAAGACCTGTAGCGTATCTATCTATCAAAATTAACTAAAGTTATTAATAGCTAGTTTTAAATAGGACATGGCACCAAAAAAGAGCCTAATATGGTGATACGAAAAAAAAAGTTTTTTTTAATCCATTTACTCCACTATAAAGTTATCTACAGATTTGATTTTTAGGTTAACGTTTATTGAAAATTTTATTAAGATTCTTACTGAAAGAAAACGCGATTGGATGAAATTTTCTCGATAGAGTTTAATTGCAAAAAGTTTTATTTTTTCTGTAATTCTGAAATCCAAACTAATTTCACTGTGGAACTGCATTGCAAAAAGGATATTAAGTATTCGTAGACTCTCCTTGGTTAGATTGGTTTGGGTTTGACGCTACGTTATTTTAGTTTGAGCCGAGCGCATTGTTTGCGCTCTCTTTTTAAGTTATTAAGGCTGTCACTTTTGTTTAAATTCGTATTCCTTTGATATATATTTCTTCGTGTCACCATAAGGTGTCAGCTTAGTTCGTTAATTGACCTTCAGAATTCCACGGACTGTCATCGCCGGCTCATCTTTAATTGCAATAAAGAAATTACAAAAAATTATGACTGAGCGCGTCAGTCTTTGAGAAAACAATATCCCCGGGCCAATAGTACTTGCCGAATCGATACTTGATTTCTGGTGACCGATTCGATGAATCGATTCATCCCATCGTCGGTACGAACACACACGTATCGCTGGCGAGAGTGTCACTCACACAAACGCATTTTCCCGCTCTCACCAAAAGCATTGTACCATGGCGCAATATGGCGTATCGTATAGGTTCCAAAGAAATCGGAGGCAATCAAAAGCGAATTATTCTTCGATTGCGGGACAGAGGTTGTTATAGGACGGACTATTTTACGACTCGAATTACCTACACTTCTACATGAAAGCGCGATCGTTTCGTTTCTAGTGTGGGGAAAAGCACGATTGTTTATCGATAACTATAGGTAAACAAATATATGATAGTCAAGACAAGTAGGCATTTAAAAGATGCCAAAGGTGACAGTTTGCTTATTACGCAGACGGCAAAAAAAAATAACTTGACTATAGTTGATTTAAACAAAAAGTAAAACTAGAAATAAATTACGTAATCAAAAATACTACAAATCCCGACTGCAGTATCATAAAAAGCACAAAACAAGCAGATAAGACTTCACGTAGTTATTAGATTCAATAAAGTTGTTATAGTAGTCTTAAATTGAATTTAAATGGACGCTGAACCCACTCTGTTAAATTTAATTGGTTTATGATGTTTATGAATTTAACACTGCCATAATATTTTTTTTCGAATCTCAATAATTACGTTAAGTCTTATCTGCTTGTTTTGTGGTTTTATGTGTACCGCGGTCGAGATTGTTAGATTTTTTTTAATACGTTATATATTTACTGCTTTTTACGACAAAACTATGAAAAATATTTTGATGCTTAGTTCAAATGTGTATTATACATAGCTTGTGCAAGATAAGTATATACTTCCGTACTCGACTTTTAAAGTCCTTTATTTTGATACACCACACTAGGATCTTGAAAAATAATTTAGGCCGCACAATAAAGCGCACAAAATCCGCGATATTTAAAAAAAATACCTAGGCACAGTCGCACTATCAAGATCAATCTAATGACATATAATTTATTAAAATCGGTTGAGCCGTTGAGTAGTTCCGAGGGAATCCTGGAACAGACATACATACAAGTCAAACACATAATCCTCCTTTTTTCGTTGAGCTGCAGTCGGGTAAAAAACTAACGAGTAGCTTCGGTAGCCATTGTAGCCATCATCAGATACACTTCACCATGTCATGCTTCCCGAGACGTGGGACTGGTGGTGGAACTGCATGAGATGCAGCTTTGAATATACCAGTTACTTTAAAAAAAATACCTAAATTGCTATAGGTATTTATAATTTGAAGAGTTACGTTGATTTTATAATTTCATAATTCTTTATTGCACAAAGATAAATAAAAAGTTACATTTGTGGAAAACATATGTACAACGGCGAGCTTATCTCTAAAAAGAGATTTCTTCCAGCAAACCAAGGCATGATAAGGAAAATTGTAGGCCATGAAAGGGTAGGCAGTGCACAATATCTAATAACTTATCTATAATAAATAAATAAGTATATAAAATATCTATAAAATATGGAAAATAAAATAACAAACTACTAAATAAGTACCAATATGTACATAAACCTGTACATAAACCTGTACATATAGTAATAATATACATACTAAAACTACTATCATGAAAGAGAGAGGAAGTACTCTTTTGCCCGGTTTTTGCCAGAGAAAAGAGTGGGACTGTCGCTTATATTGCAAGGAAGTGCGTTCCACAGTCGGACCACCCGCAACCTGAAGGTGTGCTCATACGCCGAGGTGTTGTGCCTTGGTGTGGCTAAGAGTGAGACCGTGTGAGATCTCCGGTAGCGATCTCCTGAAAAGAGATACTCAAAGCGGTCTCCAAGGTAGCTGGGGTAGCGCGGATTTCTGCATGATCAGATCCTGGTAGACGTTGATAGATTGTTGAGAAGCTCTCCCGATAAGTGCCCACTTCACCATATGCATTATAAGGAGCATGTATTACTTAGCAACCGTCATCATATCGCCATCAGTGGGGTACCTAGTATTGAGCAGTGGTGGTGGCCATCTGTGGTATTAATCATCAGGTCTACTTCACTGAATGATGCTTCCCGAGTTTAAATGCGGGAGTAACTATGAAATAAAACCGGTCAAGTGCAAGTCTAAATCGCGCACGAAGGGTTCCGTACCACCGTTCAATGGAAGCGATGGTGTGGAGTCAATAGTTTGGATTTTACACAGCAAAATATTATTTACAAAGTTATTGGTGCGGTTACTTTCACACTCCATGTACGTAGCCAGGTGCATCCATAAGTTTGTATGTGGTATTGTTGTATGGGAGCCCCCTTAAATATTTCTTTTATCCTGTTTTTTAGTATTTGTTGTTATAGCGGCAACATAAATACATAATCTGTGAAAATTTCAACTCTCTAGCTAGCTAGGTTCTTGAGATACAGCCTGGTGACAGACGGACGGACGGACGGACGGACGGACAGCGGAGTCTTAGTAATAGGGTCCCGTTTGCAACCCTTCGGGTACGGAACCCTAAAAAAGACAAAAATCATTTAAGTTCTGCCTGCCTATAATATTTGAAGAGTTCCCTCTATTTCGCAAGGATTCTATCATTACATCCTGCTCTGATTTCAATGGACAAAAATAATTATTTCCAAATCAGTCGGTTTCGGACAAATCGCTGAACAAATTTAAAAAACCGGTCAAGTGTGAGTAGGGCGACGGACCCGCACACGAAGGTTTCCATACCTTTGTACATGGGAAAACGTAAAATGACAGTGTTTTGTACGAGTATACCTTTTTAAATTTTAATAATAAAATATTGAATACTAGGTAGGACTACATTCAAGGCCATATATCGAAAAAATGGAAAAGAGTTTTGTGTATGTAGTATGTAAGTATTGAACTATGTACTCAGGTTAACGAAACTCTCTGCTCATTGTAACCGGAAGTGGATAGAAATTGAGTAACTTATTTACTGGAATAAAATAAAATATGATAAAAACCTAATAATATTGATTATAACTCGAATGAGCAATTATTAATCGTATATATAATGACAAATAATTAAGCACAAAATAAAGGATAGTTTTCCGATAAGATACCTGCAATTAAAGATATTTTCCGATAGGATCGGGAGAGTCCAGTTTTCACCGATAAACAAATAAAACAAAATGGCTACAAAAATGGCCATACCAATAATTTCTTGTACGGGTACTTACTTTTTTTAATTCCTAAAAACCGGTGTGTTTCATTATTTGTTGTTATAGCGGCTATAGAAATACACCCTCTGTAAACATTTCAGCTCTCTTCCTATTTCGGTTGATGCGGTATGGCCCGGTGACAGACGGACAGACGGACAGCGGAGGCTTAGTAATAGGGTGCCGTTTCGCACTCGGGTACGGAACCCTAAAAAGCAACAAAAGCATCATAAAAGAACCCGACGCATTGAGAACTTCCTCCTTTTTTAAGTCTATGGCTAGTTTTGACGCCTTATATAGAATTTTGACATCTGTCACTCATTTGCTTGTTTAAATATTTTAATTAACTACTTGTCTCGACTATACCTACCTAATCTAACGATAGTTCTAAAGTTTTCATATATTATCGAAATTATTGTTTGTTTTGGTATAAGTTTATTTCGTCAGTGAAGTATAAAAAAAAACTAAAGTTATCATAGCAAAACCTAAACCACTTACCTACTTAGAACAACATAAAATACCATCTCCAAATTATAAACAAAGTAAATTGATTATTTTAGTGTCCAATAATATTTTCTTTCTGTTTTGATACTTCGCAAACAGCGGATCTAGCTAGACAACTAAATTAAAGAAAATGACAGGAAAATGTCGCATTTCCTGGTTCTGACATGCTATCGATACATTTCCCATCCCTAGTCTCCCGTCGGCGATGTTTGTTCTCGTCCCTAATTGTAATTACCGGTAGCCAATTAACACAAGGGCTATCTGACCTGACGATTATCGTTCAATACTTTAATTAATAAAATTAACGTCACTTTTTATAGCGGACTGTGCCAGAAAGGTGCGAGGGAATTCTCCCATGCACTTCGTGAATTCTCCCATGCACTTCGTGAATTATAAAAATTTACTTTTTTACTGGCATACTATAAAAGTAGCACAAAGAGCGATGGAGCGTTCCATGTTGGGTGTCTCTCTCGTTGACCGTGTGCCAAACGTCGAAGTTCGACGGAAAAGGTCGCAGATGTAGGCAAAAGGATGACGAGATTGAAGTGGGGATGGGCGGGACATCTAGCTAGACGGGAAGACGGAGGGTGGAGCATAGCAGACTGGTGGCCACGGGGAGCGACGAGGCCAGTGGGCAGACCACCAGCCCGATGGTCCGACGATATCATCAAGTCGTCGGGATCCCACTGGGTGCGATTGGCACAGGACCGGGGAGATTGGCGCTTTAGAGAAGAGGCCTATGACCAGCAGTGGGTCGATGTGGGCTGAATATGATGATGATGATGACTGGCTATGAACTGCGGTTTACTCGAATAGAACCTGCAGCCTAATTGACCGAGCGAGCGAAGGGCTCCATTTCGACAAGATAGGCCGAATTTGCTTTCGTTTGTCTCTATATATATCTGTTAGTTCCGATCGCCACAGTTTTCAAGCGATCCTCACGAAACTTGGCACACGTGTTCCTTGTTTTTTTTTGTCGAGAGCTTTTTTCGATTAGGGGGAAAATTGTGTCAAAAAGGGGGGAAGTTTGCTGTGGCGTTAGTTATGGCATTAGATCGAGACCATATTTGAATGAATTATTAAGTATTATATTCCTCACAGGTTGTTGTGAAAATAATGCCATAAAAATGGGGGAGGAGGGGAAAATGGGGGCTAAAAGGGGGAAAGCCTCACTTTTTAACCATTTCTTTCAACAGACTTTCCTTGAATAAAAAGATCTTTGTTGTCGAGAGCTAATTGACACGAGTCCCTTCTGACCCACCGTACCACCGCCCATACCCCCCAGTGGTACGGTGGGTAATTATCGTAGAGAAAAATAATTACCCACCGTACCACTGGGGGCATGGGCGGTGGTACGGTGGGTCAGAAGGTGTAGCGAAAAATAATTACCCACCGTACCACTGGGGGTATGGGCGGTGGTACGGTGGGTCAGAAGGGGACACGAGTTTGCAATTACTGTACCGCCCGTGGCACACAATAATTTTTAATAAAAAAATATTGAATACTAGGTAGGACTACATTCAAGTTCAATTCAAATTTCAGCTCTCTACCTATTTCGGTTGATCCGATAGAGCCCGGTGACGGACGGACGGACAGACAGACGGACAGCGGAGGCTTAGTAATAGGGTTCCGTTTGACACCCTTCGTGAACCCTAAAAATGAAACCTAACTAATTTCATACTTTTTCTTAAACAGACCAAACTAGAGAGCGGCTGGACCGATTTCGCTGTTATTTGTATTGAAATGTTCGTAAAAGTGCCGGGGGTGTCGGAAAAATGAGAAAACAAGGAATTTCGATAGTCTTATTTTTCGTTTATTTTCTTAGTTGGTTGTCAATTTGTTTACAGAAATTACAGCATGGCGGCCGAAGTTTGTCCTTGCATAAAGAAGGACGCAACCTCTTTGCTTGCTATTGTCACAGATAAATATTGTCTATGCATCTCACTCATAATGGAGAAATAGAAAGAGCCAAATTATTTAAAACCTTTTTGCTTTGGACTCGTTTTGGCCCTAAAAACGCATAGCGACGCTTGACCATTGGAATTTCTTTAGCAACTGACTGTTGACGGAGCTAAACGACCTCACACCTTCATCAAAAACTCTGCGTTTCTTCTGCGACCTGGAAATACCTGCACCAAAATCAATGCGTATTAGATTTGTTCTATTTTCTTCTCGGAGATGGGAATTCTCAACCTTCTTTCACTAGGTATCTTGGCGTTACGTTGAGTAAGTTTACCTATAAAGAAGCGATGGCTTGGGAGGGTGCAACTTGATGACGCCCAACCACCGTAGCATGGTACCTCCTGGGTGCGCGTGGAAACCCATGCAATCAGTTTTAAATGAAACTAGACTTAAAATGAAAATATCTATAAATTGGTTCACGGTCCTCCCTGTTCGCGAGGTCTACTGCCCGCAGGGCCACTAATCTAGAATTTTGAATTTGAGGCCAGAAATGTAAACAAAGAACTGTAATTTTCCAGTACAAAAAGTGTAATATAAATGTCAAAGTTAACGGTTTTGTTCTAGAAAATGACAGTTGTTTGTTTACATTTCTGGTCTCAAATCAAAAATCCTAGTATAGTAATATATGTGATAGCTAGAAGTCTCGTGAATCACGGGTGATACACCGGTCCACCACTTTGGCGTCATGCGTCCTTGGGTCTCAGTGTGTTAAAATGTTGATGCGTGTTCAACAAGTCCAAAGCACAATTTATGGCATTGCAGCTTCAAATTCCCGTCATTGTTAAGTTGGTAGCAATGAAACCAGTGTTGCTAGCTTTTGAAAAATGTGTAACCCAAAAGTAAGGGTGAAAATATATACTATAGGTATTATACATTTTCATACTCGGTGCCGACACTCGTAGGTGTCATTTGTCTGTAATTTACGTATTTCGTATTGTTACGAGGTTTCGTAGTGTGACCTGCCTACATATCAATTAATAATACTACATTGTTTATGATAGCAGGGAATTGTAATGTGAATTTGACTACCGGATATTGCATTTGCCCATTTTTCGTGCGACAATTCTGCACTACAGAAACCGTAACGGCGAAGGGAATTTAAAGCTGAAATGCTATCTACCTACCATATGCTCCACGCATATACCTAGATAGACACCCATATACCACATTAATGTAAAAGAAACATCGAGAGGAGCCGACCACAGCGCCATCTATTGAAAATAACCTGCTCAAAAAGTATTTCATCATCCGAGAAAAGGTATGTATGTTGAACATACGTACCTAAATCAGTTTCAAAACGATCGCCGTTAGATATAAGTTTTCGTTGTCTGCCCGCAAAAGCTTAGTCGGGCTTACATCGATATATAACAGTTTACGACTGTGGTTAGTTTAATGTATATTGTTGCTGAGTTTACGACTATTAATGACTGGTCTGAGACGTTGGTCGTAAAAAGAGCCAGTCTGAGGAAAACTCAAAGTAAAGTTGCTCTAAATATTGTGTGTGCCACGTCGGATCATAATATTGCTTTAATTTATTTGACCATGTTATTCTAATTTACCTATGCTCCTTTCCATTAACACGTTGAGTGCCCGCCCATGACGCGAATATGCGTTTGCTACACTTACACCCGGCAAACATACGCGTTACTTCTAAAAATATCTTGGATTTCGCGATGCCACACGACGCACCTTTGCGTTTGTTTTTCTGTTTAGATTATTATTCTCAGGCTATCTATTGCGTTCTCCTAACGCAATGGTGCGTCGATGTCTATTCGCGAATTTCTATGGTCGCACTAACGCGTTACAGTCGGGGTACTTGGTAACAGTTTTTTGAGACGCGTTACTGCGTTTTTGGCATTTCCGAGTGCCTAATTATAGGGGCATGTGGCCAGTGGCTACTTTCCTGAAGTCTACGCCAAAATCCCTGAGACAACTTTGAGAAGTAAATGACAGATAAACGAAATTAAATAGTGATGTGGCCGAAATCGATAATCAGTATCAACTCGACTATTAAGGTTTTCTAAGTCGAACTTGAATATAAACTTTAATTACTGTGTTGACAGTTTAATTTCGTTTTATGATTGTAAAATCCGTTGCCGTGCCGTCATGTCGATGGAGAACTTACTGTAAGCTCCGTACTAGGATATAAACTATACTATAAACGCGCAAATACTTAACAGAATGTCAATACACAAAATGCATGAAGTGATAGTTTATATGCACGCCCGCCGCCATGTTGGATTGTATTCTGCATATTTTAATTTGTTCATTTGTACATTCATCGTGACTTTGGATAATTAACGGCCATTTAACCGTAAAGTACTCGTTTTTAGGGCTCCGTACCCGAAGAGTGCTAAACGGGATCCTATTACTAAGCCTCCGCTGTCCGTCCGTCCGTCCGTCTGTCACCAGGCTGTATCTCATGAACTGTGATAGTTAGACAGATGAAATTTTTACAGATAATGTAATTCTGTTGCCGCTATAACAACAAATACTAAAAATACAGAATAAAATAAATATTTAAGGGGGCTCTCAAACTACAATTCTGTTAACACCACATACAAACTTATGAATGCACCTGGTTACGTACATGAAGTGTGAAAGTAGCTGCACCAATAACTTTGTAAACAATATTTTGCTATGTAAAATCCAAACTATTCACTCCACACCATCCCTACCATTGTACGCTGGTACGGAACCCTTTGTGCGCGAGTTCGACTCGCACTTGACTGTTTTTTATATCGATACGAAAACTACCACCCTGACTGTGGCAACATCTGTGCAAAATGGATTGTCAAAGTTGTATCAGGGATTTTGACGTAGACTTTAGAGGGCATCGAGCGACAGTCAGTGACAGGACGACATTTTAGAGCCTCCAAAAAAACATTCCGTGTTACCACAAAAAACATTAAACAGCGTTTAACCTCAAAATAAACGTCAAACCCCATACACTTTTGTTTTTAAACAAGTGTAGAACAGTAGTTTGTTTTTTGTGGTAAGGCCCATTGAGTTGTACGTACATCTTTTGGAAATTGTAAAAGCTCTCAAGCACTATTTTATCTAGGCCGAGCTACTCTTTGAACTTAATATCAATTAAGTTACCCCACTAATAGAGCATATAACAACATTTGCGCTCTAAGTGCGCGGTGTACGTCACTTAACAACCACTTAAGTCTAACTTAGACTGCACTTAGCTGAAACCTCAGGGTGATGGTTCTGATGGGAAGTAGGCTGTTTAGTGGAGCTTGTTTGTGGGGCCGATATGTAGGATGTGTTTGAATTTCAGGGTTTGTGTAACAAAAATATACCTCCGTCCCGACTTATACACGAATTCTGTAATAATTATATATTTGTGGCGCCGCTGTTTCTGGTTCCCGTGACACAGGATATCCTAGTGTGGGGCCAGAAGCAATGTAGCTATGCTGGTAAACATTTATGTGCCTTTACCACAGAGGTCATCAGAGCGTCAGAGCGTCACAGAGGTCGTCATAATGACACCATTTACCACATCTCTGTGACAACAAATTCGGACTGACCCGTCTGTCAGAAGTTATCAAGCTGCCCTATTAGGGCCTCTGACACAGCTTTACGAATTCGACTACTACCACTGAATAGCGATAGTAGCCGGGACCAACAGCTTAAAGTGTCACATAGAAAAGGACACCCATCCAGTGCCCGTCTCGGCTAGATGTTGCTACCCACACGATCGTTTCCGATGTGCAAATACCGCTAGACCACGCAAGCTTCGGGGAACATAGATTAAAAAAAAGTGGCCAAGTGCGAGTCGGACTCGCCCGTGAAGGGTTCCGTTGTAGCAAGTAATTATGTGACTGGATGTTTGTGTTGTAACTTTGTTTTTCATATCGTTTCTATGAATGACAAAGTTATCTTTGCAGTTAAAACTGCTTATTTTATTTTATTCAAGCTAATGTTCGTTGAAAGTGTGTATTGAGAATTTGAGATACACAGCATTTATTTTTTGTAGATTTTTCACTCTCTTACTTTAATAGTTAGAGGGGGAGGGATACAAATTTTCCACTTTGGAAGGGTCTGTCTCTTTAGCCATTTACTGTGAGGAAAAATGGTTTCAGGAACCTCAATATCATTTTTCAAGACCTATCTATAGACACCCCACACATATAGGTTTGATGAGAAAAAAATATGGTTTCAGTTCCATGTATGGAGAGCCCCCTTTAATTATATAAATTTTCTACATCAATCTACATACCAAGTTTAACTGTAGTCCCAATAGTTTCTGCATAAAGTTGCTGTGACATACGGACGGACGGACGGACGGACTGACAGACTTGACGAAACTATTAGGTTTCCTTGTTTCTCTACGGAACCCTAAAAAACGACCCTGCATGATCAGGGCTTTATCTTGGTGCTCGCTTGACGTTGAATATCCGTTCACCTGTACACGTATAATATTTAGGTCTCTAATATTGTATTACATTTATTGCAAGATAGTAAAACTAGATGAACAAGATTATTTGTAATTCTGACTTGTTTTTCCTCCTTGTTTCAGAGATCTGCAGGGTAACAACATCACTATCATCTTCCAGAGTGACTTCCAGCACCTGAAGAAACTCAAAATACTGTAAGTACCAACCACTAGCCCAATATGTACCTAATCACTTATGATATTAGTAATTTGACTAATATTTATTTGTTATTTTCTCTAGGCAATTATCAGAAAATCAAATACACACGATCGAGCGGGATGCCTTCTTGGAGCTGAACTCCTTGGAACGACTGTAAGTAACCATTTTTCTCGACAACTATTAGTCAACATCAAACTCCACTCCAAAGTTAATCCATCCTGATTAATGTCTTTTTGATCGTTCGAAATTCGAACGAGCGAATCAGAGAGCGCAGCTTCCCGCAACATTCCCGGGCGCGCCAACTTTGGAACGACGTCGCCCAATTATTTTTATAGCGGAAACTTCGCAGCAAGTTTGTTTCCTAAATGTCTTTCGATTACAGGAAACTGAGCAATAATCGACTAGGCCACATACCTGATGGTCTTTTCATGAGATTGCGCCATCTACAAAGACTGTGAGTAGCGGTCTGGGTGTTCTAATAAACCTAGCCAGTGGTATGGTCTTCCCTGCATAAACCCCGTGTTTTATCAGCTAGTCATTGGTATTTTGGTCTTCCTTGCCTAAAAACCCCTAAATTCCGATAGATCTTCTGTTAACCCACTGCGGTGCTCGACGCTTTATGTTTTCAATGGCTTAGGACGAGCGTGCATTTTAGTTTCTCCATAAAATAGAACAGACAAAAATACAAAGAACTTTTACTTCACGCGTCAGCAAATGGGCTACGAAATAAACATGAATCAATTTGCAGAAGTTGAATACTTGTTTAGCTTGTAACATGTCTGTGTTTTGTGCGAGCACAAGTAAGTAAATAATACGGGAATAACAGTCTGCTCTGAGAGATTTTAATGGATATACATAGTACAAATGCAATCATAGCTCGTCCTAACCTCATAATTTACCCTAAATGCTTCGTTGCGATTCACCTCAAAATTCGAAGAACACCGCTTTTATCCTCTTCAGCGGGTTTTTAATTTTCTACTCTAAATTCATGTCACCCCATAACAAACGCATTCGCAATCATTGGTGGCTCTTCCCCACTTGTAGGATATGTCCGCTTTTCCCTAATTTTTGGGTAATCGCCCCTCGGTGTCAGATAACCCCATTATTTTGACGCTAATTTCCCCAGCACTTGGTATACTGTTTATTGACAGCAAGGAGTTTTATTTCCACCTGAGGTTTTCACCTTCCGCCATCTTGGTAAGTTTTGGCGCGCTAGTGGGCCGTTCCGATTCGTGCTTACAGTTTTTCATTTGGCATTTCGTCATGGTGAAACATTTTTTGATTCTGTGAAAACTGTAAGCTAGAATCAGAATAGGGCTGTTTGTGTTTGGATGTTGTAACATAATGACGTACTGTATTCATCACTTATCACTAGAGATCGGATATTTGGATGCACACTTACCTTAATGTTATTTTTAAGTATAAAATTTTGGAAGCCGCTTCTATTTTTTTTTATAAATCTGGGTATTCCAGGAAATACCTTTATCTGTCACTGCTATTAAATTTATCCTTTCTATCTTGGGTGTGCTGGCAGAAATCTCTTGTTAGAGATGAGCTTGCCTTTGTAAATGTATTTTATATAAGCTTGTTATGTAAATTTTCTTGTGCAATAAATATATACACAATACGGGATTGCATAACTAATCAGATGCATAGTATGGAAGCGACTTTAAAAAAACATTTAATTTATAAAAAAACCGGTGTTCTGGGATTATGTTACTATTTGGATGCACCATTACTAAAAGTTAATTTTTAATAACATAACATAGCGTCACGCCTTTTTCCCATACGGGGTGGCAGAGGCACAATTGTGTCCACTTATTCAATTCTCCATTTCGCGTGACAGGAGGCTAGCCCATCGCCGCAGCTATGGAGTAAAGAAGGTTTCCTCACGATGTTTTCCATGACCGTTAGAACGTCCGTACAATGTACTTCAGGTCAGGGATCAAACCTGCATCTCCTGTGTGAGAAGCAAGCGTGAAACCCATTAGACCAAATATATTTTTTATTATTTTTTATTTTATTTTTAATACCCGATGCAAATATATATGTGTGCAGGGAGTAAGAGGCAATGTGTGTTAGTAAATATGCATCCGATGTAATAGTCAGAAATACACTAAATTTATCGATTTCGGAACAGCAGGATTTTTACGATTGATACTCAAGTGCATACCATATTAGCCAGCCACTGAACGTTGGTAAATATACATTCAATTTTATAATCTGAACACATAGTTTGTCGATCCCGAATTCGCAGGATTTTTTCGCTACAAAATAGCCAACACCTCAACATTAGGTAAATAAGCATCCAAGTATCCGATCTCAGCTTATCACAGTAATAAAATAATAGTACCCCACAATAATGTCGTAAATTGACAATGTGTACTAGTAAGTGTAGTAGTTATAGCCTTAGCCTAAAATAAACATGTTAATAAAATATTCAATAAAAGCAAAAATCTAACTGCAAGACATCATCATCGCATAACTAAAGTCGATAGCTACAGATTCCATAAAAACATCTATCATACCACAGTATCTCCAAATAGGCGAATATCATGAAAAAATAAATGAAAAACTTGTATTGTTCTTAATATTACATCCTATTTATTGAGATGGTCCTAACTCACAAACTAGGGTGACCTCTGTGTCAGGAACTAGATTTCTTACCTATAAAAAATAACGAATTTATGTTTTTAGACCTGTTTAAGCAAAAACCTCTTTAAATCTTAACGAGCTTTTTATGTTTTTGTAATTTATAAAAGTACAGCGAGTCAGTTTTAACTAAAACTGTTGTGAGTTCGTTTATTATTTTAGGGTCTGTGGATGTCGGCTGAAAGAAGAGAATCCAAACCCGTTAACTTGATAAAAAAAGTCTGTGCATGTGTCAAAATTTACACTGTGTTCCAAAAAAAAAAAAAACAACGTAAATTCTCAGATTAACGAAACTCTTTGCTTAAAATCATACATTGACAACTTACTGACGTTTACTTTTGGCATTTGGTGTACACCAAAAATAATATAATGTGTGATAACGTCTAAAATAGGCTTATCGGACAGTTATACAAAGTTCTGAGCTACATTAAGTTGTGCAGAAAATGCAGATTTTATGTTATAAATCTTAATTTTGTGAGAAAGGTTTGTAAGACTGTTATAACTCCATATTATGAGTGTTTTGGAGAAATTGAATCTTTATAAATATCACTGGTTTAGCTTTTAAGGACATTTCTTACAGCTATCGTTTAGTAAAATCCATATCCCATATTTTCGTTTCCCCCTTTATTTTGACACAGCATCTTTAGTGTTCTTAACGAAGGTCTGCCTCAACTCAAGCCGGATGCCTGACTGTTCCATAATAGGATTAAGTATATATAACAATGAGATATGTAGTATTTTTATTGGTCACCCGACGAGCTTGCTACTGTAGTGATGGGAATTTGTCGATATCAAATATATATCGATAAATGTAAGCAACCTCGGGAAATTACTAAGGGAAGGTTTTATCCTTGAAATTGATTAATTGCGGTCATTTATGAGAATAATACGAGTTACTGTTATGTTGTGAAGTGTTTTTATCTTAGGGTTCCTTATTTAACCAAAACCGCTTATACCACTTTGTTGTTTGTCCGTCAGTCAAGACAAGACCATTTTTAGGAAAATATGGAGACTCATTATGATAGTTATTGATATCAAATTGTTAATTCTAAATTAAATCCCTGTTTTTTCCTTACGTTGACATAACGAATATGGGATGATGATTTTATCATTGTTTCTTGATTTAAAGACCTAATTATGAACCTAATATATTTTATAGTATGTGTAATGAGCCGAAGACATATATTATCTACCTGCAGTGTAGGCGGAGAAGAACCTGCGTCGGTCTATTCAGTCGCAAGAAAAAGCGTAGCTCTTAGAATATATAATTATTATTTTTGTTGGAGGGGAAAGATATGGAATTACCTATGCCCTCCCTGCTATGTCCGGGTCCCTACACATCAGCTCGTGCAGTATACGGACTAAAAACAACCCTTTTGTGTTTACAGTTATCGATTGTCGATTTAACTGTGAGCCATGCCCTCGGTATATGCTGAAGGCTTTCTACATGCACTTTGGCCTTTTTGGCGATAAATATGTGTATATGATATACACGGGAGGAAAACTCTTAGAATAAACAGCTGTAAAAAGTAAACGAAAAAGTAAACGTTTCGTTCACTGGCAGTGAAATATCTGTAAAGATGATAAAGCCAATGATTATGGCCAACAATAGCCGTGTAATATTGATATTTTAATTTAAATTACTTAATGCTTTAATTACGAGTATAATGATGTGCAGACCCGCATGTTGTTCCCAACAGCGGGCACTATATTTAGTGAATGTATTAGTTGTCTTCACAAGCCGCTCCAAATACTTATAAGCACGCGCCTACACTCAATACATACCGCGACTCAGGATACACCCAGCGCCCTCTAGCGAAAAATGACAGAAACCGGTTTCTTGATTCGTTCTTCGATATGCCCAATATATGACACAGATCTACCCCACCACTATCGCTATGCGTGTACGCATCCCAAATACCTCTTACCCGGCCCTCTGTCGACACCTCTGCGCACTGACATAATGATTTATATGCTTGTGAACTGATTTCGAATAGGAGCGGATATTCTTTAGACTACTGGGTGTCTATTGTACTAAATAGGATGAATCCGGAACTATAAAGAGTAGCGAGGCCGAATAATAATACCAGATATTTCACTTCGCCTTTGCACAATCAGGAAGATAAGCGTTAATTTCACAAGGGAAATATTAAACTGCACATCAAAAATACTGATTTGTACAGCAAATATCAGGGCAAAATGCTGCGGTAGCTTAGGTGAAGGGTGAGCGAAGCATAGCCACCTTTATCCTTCGTGTTAGGTTGAACATGCAAGAACAACAAAATATACTTAAAACTTATGTTTTATTAAGTAATTTAAGTTTATACTTAAGCACACATAATAGTAGTTTATGTGACTGCTACATAATGGAGGGCATTAATACTCGAGAGTGGGTTTATGAAACGAGCCGAAGGCGAGTTTCATAATAATATCACTCGAGAGTTTAAATGCCTAATTATGTACAGTTACATACACTAGTTTATCTACACACATATCATAAGCTCTCTTTGATGTGTTCAGGAACCGCATGTTTGACCGGCATTGTGGCTCTGCAGTTGTTTAGCTTGTTCTGTAGCACCAACTTCGGGCGTCGGCGTTCGAAATTTGAATGTCAGTACCAACTTTACAGACAAACTAGGGGCGGCACGAGGCGGGCGTCGGCGTTCGAAATTTGAATGTCATAATGTGTAGAAAAATTACACATTATGGTCATAATGTGTAATTTTTCAGATAAGAAGAGTTTTTACCGAGTAGTTTAACATAATGCTGATCGTAACGTGCGGTTTTTGTACGCAGTAAAGAGGGTTTATGATACGTGTGTAGATAAAATATTTAAAACATAAAAAGTGTTTTTGTTGATCCTTTTTTGCTGTGGAAATCAGTATTTTTGATATGCGATTAAATAATAGCCATTTCACAAAACAGGAAAACAATGATAATTATCTCCAATACTTATTTCAATTATGATACCTAGATATGTTGTATAAAAACCTATTATAAGCCAAATACAATGTTTTATTTTTTATTTTCTGGACTTAATAATATAAATGTTAAAAAAATATTAAAGTTAAATTTACAAAACTCATCAATTTACTTTGTGCATTCTGCATTCATTTTTATTTAAATCATTTACATATTAATTAAATTAATTTATAAAAATAAATATCAATAAGTTAAAACAATCCTCAAAATTTTAAGGCTGGTATTTAATCGCACATCAAAAATACTGATTTGCGCAGTAAAAAAGGATCAGCAAAAATACTTTTTATGTTTTAAATATTTAATGAGTACTCGAGTATTTTTTGTTGTTCTTAAATGTTGAACCTAACACGAAGGATAAAGGGGGCTTCGTTTCGCTCACCCCCTTTACCCTTCACCGCAGCAAATATAAGGGATATTTGCTGTGCAAATCAGTATTTTAGATGTGCAGTTTAATATTTCCCATGTTTTAAGAGGACGACAGTTAATGCCGACGGAACAAACCACTTTTTAGACATAGTTTCTGGTATTATTATTCGGGTCGAGTTGACTCGTGTCGATTTGTCCCTGACCCAATAAAAGACAGCTCGTGTCAAATACCGTATTATAATAATAATAATAATAATACCTTGGACACTATTTACACACATTGATCTCGCCCCAAACTAGGATTCCCTGTATCTTGGATACTACACAACGATACACATACTTATATAGATAAATATTATACTTAGATAGATAAACAACCATGACTACGGTACAAACATCCGTTCTCATCAAACAAATATTTGCCCCCACCGGGACTCGAAACCGGGACCCTTGGTTTCGTAGGCAGGGTCACTGCCGACTCGGACATTCGGGTCGTCTTATGATTAGTATTTTGTACTGTTCCTATCAAATTCAAATTATAGTCGTTTTAAGCAGCTATTGTGAAATAATAGCGTAGTGAGCCTTACTTACGACCCCACTGTGGGGCACGGGCCTTAACTGGGATACTAGTAATGTTGAGCCGTTCTCCACCACGCTGGCTCAGTGCGGGTTGGTGGGGGGGTGTCGGGCTAGTGGCCAACCCGACTGTCGGAAGTATTCAAGCTGCCCTATTAGGGCCTCTGACACAGCTTTACGACTACTACGTGTCATCTGAAACACGGAAGCGTCCGTAACAAATGCCACATAGAAACGGACACCCATCCAGCACCCGTCTCGGCCAGATGTTGCTACCCGCTCGATCGTTTCCGATATGCGCATAACGCTAAGCCACATGCCTTATATAATAATAATAATAATAATAATACCTTGGACACTATTTACACACATTGATCTAGCCCCAAACTAGGATTCCCTGCATTTTGGGTACTAGACAACGATACACATACTTATATAGATAAACATTATACTTAGATAGATAAACAACCATGACTATATGCCTATGTATTTCGTATATTAGTCCTACTGTTATCCTAAGGCAAGTATTTAATCGCACATCAAAAATACTGTTTTTCACAGCAAAAAAGGATCAGCAAAAACACTATGTTTTAAGTATTTTCGTTGTTCTTACATGTTCAACCTAATACGAAGGATAAAGGTGGCTTCGCTTCGCTCATCCCATTTACCCTTCACCTAAGCTGCCGCAGTATATTTCCCTGAGATTTACTGTGAAAATCAGTATATTTGTTGTGAAAATCAGTATTTTTGATGTGCAGTTTAATATTTCCCTTATTCGAATTGGAAATCGACCAAAATGCCATTATATAAATAACTATAAATACTATAGGACAATCTTAAATTCCAAATTCCAAATGTCTTTATTACTGTAGATATTTACATATACTTAGCAATCGCCATTTTTTGCCACTTCTCTACATTGGACCACTGTGAGAGAAGAAGGGCGTAGAAACTCCCACGGATTGATTTTTAGATCTCTTTTAAAAGTTGCTTGTGCTCAACTGATACAAATTTTATAATATCATTATATCATAATTAATAAGTAGGAATAAATAATTACAAAACTATTAACAGCAAGGTCTGTGTTGAGCCAGATTAACCCCATACAGTCCCGTCATTTATGTTATCTTGAAAATTGTAATATCCCTTTTTCGACAAAGTCGCTTTAACATGGTTTTTAAATTGCTCAAATGGCAATTTCAAGATCTCCCAGGTATCTTGTTGTAGTAGAGAATGCATTGACCCTTGAAAGAATTGCTAACCTTCGCGAGTCTAAACCGGGGCGCAAGTAGTCTGTGATTATTTCTTAGGTTAATATTACGGCTATCGCTAGTTTTGGCAAGTGTTGTAAGGTTCTTGCGTACATACATTATGTTTTCGAAAATAATTTGACTAGCTACAGTTAGTATCTCAATTTCTTTAAAAAGCTCTCTTAAGGAGTCTGTGCGTTTTAAATTATAAATTGCTCGAATAGCTCTTTTCTGTAAAATAAAAATAGTTTGAATATCCGCTGCTTTCCCCGACAACAAGATACCATAGGACATGACACTACGAAAGTAACTAAAATATACTAGCCTAGATGTAGCCACATCCGTGTTTTGTCTGATGTTCCTAACAGCGTAAGCCGCAGAACTTAATTTATCTGCCAATTTATCTATGTGGGGTCCTCACTGTAATTTGCTATAAATGTTTATTCCAAGTAACTTCGTGTCATTTACTAATTCTAACGTGCTGCTGTCTAACACCAAACTGGTCTCAACTTGCCTGACATTTGGAAGTGAGAATTTGTTACATTTGGTTTTACCAGCATTTCACAATAAATTATTAACTGTGAACCATTTCAAGGTTTAAGACAATACTCCATTATATCATCAAAATATTCTTTTTGTCTTTAAATTTTGAAGATTAGTGAAGTGTCATCAGCAAACAACACTATATCAGTCGATTTCTCCACCATGAAAGGCAGATCGTTAATATATACCAGGAATAAGAAAGGGCCTAATATGGAACCTTGTGGAACGCCAATTTTTACTCCCGATCCATCAGATTTAACACCGTTGACTTCTGCCTGTTGAATTCTATTGCTTAGGTATGTTCTAACTAGATCCAACGCTTTATTTCTAACTCCGTAATGATTTAATTTCATTAGTAGAGTATTATGATCACCACAATCAAATGCCTTCGAAAGATCGCAAAAAACTCCGATAGCATCATGTACGGCCTCCCATTCAGAGTAAATATGCGGTATAAGAGTAATACCTGCATCCGTAGTCGATTTACCCCTAGTGAAACCGTATTGTTTGGCGTGGAGTTGTTTTGTACGGTTGAAGTGTGAGAGCATTTGATTGAGTATCTTTTCAAAAATTTTGCTTAGTGCTGGAAGAACAGATATTGGTGTGAAATTTGAAGGATCACCCTTGTCTCCCGACTTGAACAGAGGTGTCAGTTTACTGTGTTTCATGAGGTCTGGGCTTTCCCATGGTCAACACATTTATAAGCTAGGTGTGGGGCTATAACTAGTATTATTGAACCAATGACTTTGACTGATATACCCCACAGATCTTCAGTATTTTTAAGTTAAGTAATCTATACGTTTTGACAATATCCTGGGGATATACATAATGAAATTTAAAATCTACATTACTGATGCTAGTACTGTTTTTTAATAAAGTGTCTGCTTCATATGGAGATGAATTTAGACGCTCTGTTGTGAATAAGGGTACATTGGTGAAGAATGTTTCAAAAGCTCGAGCTACCTCAGCGTTGGATTTAACAACATTATCACCTATCTTTAAGCAGAAATCATTGTCCCTTGGTATAACTTTGCCAGTTTCACGGTTTATGATTTGCCAAACCGTTTTCATTCTATTATTTGAATTTTGTATTTTTCTATTAATGTGTAAAGTTTTTGCAGTTCTACAAACCAACTTGAAAGTTTTGGAATATTTTTTAACATAGTCATGAAATTTTATATCAAAGTTATAATAGGTTTTTTGTTCATAAAGGTCGTACAAGATAGCTCTACTTTTACGAATTCCAAATGTTGCCCAGTCATTAAATTTAGATTTACCGTTGTTGGCACAGACTTTCTTTAATTTAAAAACTGTATTGAATTCTGTTTGAATAATGTTAAAGAAGTCAGAATAGATTTTTTTAGGGTTATGTTCATCAAAATCCGGTACTGGCAAATTTATATCTAACTTTTTCATATACGTCTCTAGTCTAGGGGATGTAATAGGCCTATAAAATGATGGATCAGTCCTATTTTTACTGGCAATTGGGAATTAAACTGTTTGACCACTGTGATCGGAGGGTAAGCAGTTAATTGCTTTTTTACTTGTGAATGCACAGTCACAAAATCGTTATCTAAGCAAGTTTGGCTGGTAAGTGTAATTCTAGTCGGCTCTAGAAATACATGACATAAATTAAATGATTTGAACAGAGTTATTAATCGTTGTTTCAATGTTATATCTTACAAGCAAATCTACATTAAAATCGCCAGAAATAATTAACTTTTTTCTGCTATTACAAAGTTTAATGAGGGCTTCCTCCATAATTTTCTCGAATATTTCAAAATTGCCATGGCCGTTTTCATCTGTCGGAGGTCTGTAGACACAAACAATAATATGGCTATCCAACTCAACACAGGATACCTCTATTTGTCTTTCTACAGTAAGTGCAAGAATATCTTTCCGTTGTTTCACCTTAATATTATTTTTTATTAAGATTAAAGAACCACCTCTATCACCAGTCTTTCTATTGTAACAACTGAAAACTTACACAAATAGAACCAGGTTACTAAGCTCAACAAGGCTTATATTATGGGTACTAGACGACGATATATCTAATAGAGATAAATACATAAGTAAACATATAGAAAACATCCAAGATACATGCTCATCACACAAATATTTGATTCGTACCAAGGACCGTCATTCGAGCGTCGTAGGCAGGGTCACTACCCGCTAGGCTAAACTGAATTGAAGCTTGGAAGTAATGACGGACAGACTGGCTGTCTTTGTGATTTTTATTAATAAAATACCAAAAGATATGAGGCTAGAGCCCCTTTAACAAAATTTACTATTAGCCCAATAAATAGAGGTTCCAAAAGTGACTCAGCTTACACAAAAGTTTTTTTTTCTAAGAACGTTTGGCATCGTATTTGTAGCCAAACACAAGTGGCCCGAAACCTCGAAACTTTTGGACTTATTCCAGCTTTTCGCTCATAACTCGAAAACCATAAAAATAACAAAACAGACACTTATACATTTATTAACTGTTAGTTGAAAAGGTAGGTTCCGGGAGCCCAAAATGATGAGTGAAGGGATAGTTGTCGCCTCGTGGCATTTGAATATCGAACCCCAAACTGGTTGCTGCATAATGACTGCAGGAGAAATGTCCAATGCCAGCCAGGCCAGTCCTGAGCTATCAGACCCGGCGGCACAGGACCGAAGGATGATAGGATGAAAGGGGTTGTGATGTAGGTTGATGTTGACTTATTGAAGCGTTGATTTTAGTTTGATGATAATGACTTTATTTACTGCACTGTACAATTATGACAACTGAAACTTGCGCACTAAGCGTTGACAATTGAGATTACACAATAAGATACGACCATCGACGTGATAATAGTAGTTTATCTACACACTATCATAAACCCTCTTTACTGCGTCCAAAAACCGCACGTTACGACCAGCATAATGTTATACTCCTTGGTAAAAACTAATTTCTTATCTGAATATTGATTGGCGTTCGAAATTTGGATGTCATAATTTGTCGAAAATATATGCATTATGGTCATAATGTATCAAATTCAGATAAGAAATGTGTTTTTACCAAGAAGTTCATCATTATGCTGGTCGTAACGTGCGGTTTTTGGTCGCAGTAAAGAGGGTTTATGATACGTGTGTAGATAAATTATATTACGTCCATGGATACGACTGATTCGATGGTGTCTGTTGACCAAGATTAAACTGAAAGTTAAATTTTTGAAATTAAATGAAATTTTTATTTGCTTGATGTGTGGTACAATAAGTGGTGGTAAATGTAATAAAGTGCTCTACACATTTAATCTGTCCAGGTATGCAAAATTTGTACTTAAATCTATAAATCTTAAATATATCGTTTATCATTATTTACATTATTTAAGTAATTTTACATTATTGTTGCCGCCTTATTATTGGGTCATTCCTTATAAAATTATTATTTTAAGATTAAGGTACTCATATACATACATTATAAAAACATTATTTTAGTAGCCACCTTGGTAGTGTGGCTTCAACTGTGTCAGTGCCAAAATCTTAATTGACTGCGGGACATTATAATATATATTTTTATTAACATTTTGTAGCAACTTCTCTTACAGATTTCGGTCCTGGGTTCGCAATTTTATCGGGATATCTTGTATTGAACGTGTATTTTATAAAAATATTTGGTTGACTGTGAGCAAAACACGCCATTTCAAAGATATAAGACTTGACAGACGAGTGTCCTATGAGCAAGGTGTAACTGAGAGGTTACATTGTCACACGACCGGCCATGGCTTCGACTCCTGAACAAGACTTGTTAGGATGAATGATTGCATGACTCTTTTACATGAAGCAACCTCTTCAGAGACTGATAGAACAACAGTGAAAACGGTCAAGTTCGAGTCGAACTCGCGCACGAAGGGTTCCGTACCAACGTACAATGGTAGGGATGGTGTGGAGTGAATAGTTTGGATTTTACATAGCAAAATGTTGTTTACAAAGTTATTGGTGCGGCTACTTTCACACTCCATGTACGTAACCAGGTGCATTCTTAAGTTTGTATGTGGTATTGAAAGAATGTTTGTATGGGAGCCCCCTTAAATATTTATTTTATTCAGTTTTTTAGTATTTGTTGTTATAGCGGCAACAGAAATACATCATCTGTGAAATTTTCAACTGTCTTACTGGTTCATGAGATACAGCCTGGTGACAGACAGACAGACGGACGGACAGCGGAGGCTTAGTAATAAGGTCCCGTTTGACACACTTCGGGTACGGAACCCTCATAAATTGATCGGTCTTTCATAGTATCGACCTTTACGAGCTGAAATATCATGTTAAATTGGATTAACATTAACTATATTAAAAAAATAACTTCTTCAAGATGGTATTCCAAACCTTGAACAGTATTGCCCGAAAAACTTTTGGACCTGAACGGTGTTGTGGACATGCAGATGCAACAATAAACATTTACATACAGGCACAAACATTGCTTCTGGCCCCACACTAGGATACCCTGTGTCGTGGGAACCAGAAACAGCGACGTCACGCACATATAAACATCCAAGACCTGGGTTTTTTTCTTTACCCCCAGCCGGGGTTCGAACCTGGGACCTCTCGCATGCTAGACAGAGCCACTACCGCTGCGCCACTGAGGTCATCAGAGGATGTGACGCGGTAAACACAATGGACAGAACATTTACAGATTTCCCTACTGAAAATCCGCCTTGATTGTATTTGACCCAATAAGCTCCTTAAGTATTGATCCTACAGTAAAAATGTATATGTTTCCGTAAGATTGTCAAGATTGTTTTTTTTTTTCGTTAGTTGGTCAACTATCGACAGATAGTTAACTGTGGCGTACTGCTTACTATATGACGCGTTAGTTGATTAAACTACCGGTTAAAACCGTTAAATAGTAAACTGGTTTAAACTTGAATTGCAAACGAAATACCGGGGTAAACACTGCGGTAGCTTAGGTGAAGACTAGGGGGGCGGGCGTAGCGAAGCCCCCGAATAGTCTTCGTGTTAGGTTGACATGTAAGAACAAAAGAAACGTAAATTCTAAACCCTGTCGGTCTTGTTTACTATCTGTCGATAGTTGATCAACTAACGGTTTTGAGTATCTCACGGTGACATAAATAACATAATTTATCCAAAATGTGATACAGTTAATCAATGTAGAATTGAATATGGTGTTGTTTTTAATAGTTTTCGGGTTATGAGCGAAAAACTGGAGTAAGTGCGCAAATTTGGAGGTCGCAAACCTATGTTGGGCATATCCATACCAAAGGATACTAGAAAAATACTCACCAAATACCTCTACATAGGTATACATATATACATAATAGGTCTACCCAAACTCTCACTCTCTCGCAGTCTCACATATTTCCACTACTTAAGCTACACTACTCACTTACCCCAACATTTAACATATGACTGTATGATTGGATTGTTTGTATGTCTGTTTTTTAACATATGATTGGCTTTATTTATATTATTTTATTTTAATTTCCGATCGTTTCTTGTTGTTGCATTTTGCCACTGGTGCATAATTATGCTTGAGCTCTTTCTGCGTATTTACTTTTACTCAGATTATAAGTTTAGTTTTAAGTTTCTAGTTTTAGGAAATGGTGTGAGCTGAAAACCAGCGTTACGAGCAGCTCACTGCTACACGTAACACATGCTGAGCTCAAACCATTTTGGCATCTAAAAACCTCAACCCCGAACTGTACTATGGTTTCTTTTTCTTTCTGTATATCCTTGTGTTTATTTGTCAAATAAATATATTTCTATTTCTATTTCTATTTCTATAAAAAAAAAGATTGTAGAAAATAATGTAAGCTGAAACCACCCATGCAATATATTGGGCTCTATTTGGAAAGTGGATAAGTGAACGTGATCACAACCGATATAAGTGAACGTGGTCATACACAACCGATATAAGTGAACGTGGTCACAACCGATATAAGTACAATGGATAAGTGAACGTGGTCACAACCGATATAAGTACTTACAAGGTTGATAAGAATTATTCTTATCAACCTTGGGTTTGCTGGAAGAGATCTCTATTTAGAGATAAGCATGCCTTTGTAGATGTCCTTTCTGTTTATTATATCTTATGTTGTTTTATGTGCAATAAATATATACGAATACGAATACGAATACGAAGTACATTTGGTTTATTTTTACAACCAAAACATACATTTTTGTCAGTGAGAGCATAGGACAGTCTAGCGATAGTGTGTAATGTTGACATGTCGGAGAAAGTTGTTCAACGTGATGTTCACATCATACCAAATGTGACCAAACCAGTACTTTACCCTCCTGTATAGTTTTCCCAACAATTGTACGAAATTACACATAAAAGTATTCCCACGGGCCCAGCCAATAAAGGTGACATTCAAACGAACTCCATTTTATGTGTAGAGACGCAAGCAATGTAGAAGCTGTCCGATTATGGACTCAATGTTATAAGGAATAGGAAAGGTAATGTCATAATAGTGAAAAATTTACAAAGAAATTCTTTGGAGGGGTGAAAATTCGCAAATGTTGTTCAGGGTTGCCAAATATTGTATAGGTAGAAAATAATTTTAAAGCAAAAAATAATTACGTCACGCTTTTTCCCACACGCTGTCGAATACCTGGCTAGTATTCGAAACTCAATTTGCGTGGCAGGGGGCTGGCTCATCGCCGCAGCTTTGGATATATATGAAGATTTCACGAATGTTTATAGATTTTAGAGAACCTGGCGATTTTAAAGTTAAACATACAAACATTTACATACAGGCACATAAACTGCTTCTGGCCCCACACTAGGATACCCTGTGTCGTGGGAACCAGAAACAGCGACGTCACACACATATAAACATCCAAGACCTGTTTTTTTTTACCCCCAGCCGGGGATCGAAACCGGGAGCTCTCGAAAGGTCGGCAGAGCCACAGCCGCTGCACCACAGAGGTCGTTAAAGTTGATTTGTTGCTCGATAGCACCACCCAGGAGATACGTTCAGGGCACCGGTGGGATCCAAGTACTTCCAGCAAACGAATAGGATTAATAATTATTTTTAATTAAATAACTACTATACCTCACACACACACATCCACACCCACATAGCATCACGCCATATCCCATATGGGGTGGCGGAGGGGCAAGACTTTATTAAGGTGCTACGAAAAAAAATGGGATTTTTCCAAATCCATTTACTCTACAAATTTGGTTTTTTGGTTAACGTTTTTTGAGGATATTGAATGAGATTTTCAGTAAAAGAAAACGCGATTGGATGAAATTTTCTCGATAGAATTTAATTACGAAAACACCTCTAAATTGTTTTATTTTTTCCTGTAATTCTGAAATCCTAACTAATTTCATTGTGGAACTGCGTTCAAAATGTAGATAGTAGTATGTATTCGCTAAACCTCCTTAAAAAACTTTTTAACAAAATAGCGTAGTTTATTTTTAAACAATTTTTCTGTGGTTTAGCGCTACGTTATGTCATTTTTCCCCGACTCCGTCCCTCTCACACTGCGGGTCTTTCCGCCTGGAGTAACGGGGACCTTTGCACGGACGAGGTATCGCCTTCATGGCGGCCTAACACAAAACTAAGTTGTTTGGCTGCCATTAATTGACCGAGCGAGAGAAGCGTCCAGCTTTGAGATTGGCCGAACATGTCTTTGTCCGTCTGTCAGTCAGTGTTCTCGCCAACAGTTCGCAATTTTGACGAAAATTGGCTCACAAGCTCCTTGATTTAATCAAAAATAGTTAGTCCATCGCAATTTGCGATTGGGGGGGAAATAGGGGGAATAGGGGGGAAGTGACGTGAAGTGGGGGAAGATTTTGACGGAAATTGGCGCACAAGTTCCTTGTTTTTTTATGTTTTAGTCGATCGCGATTTGGTTCAGGGGGAAAAGGGGGAAGTTTGCTGTAGCGTTATTTATCGACGGATTCCAATCAAATTTGAGAGACACACGAAGGACTTCATTTTACACAAGATGTTACTATAAGAACAAAAGGGGCAGTGGAGGGGCAAGCACTTCGGAAGAAATGTTAAATAGGCTGGCAAATATGTAATTGTAAGGGGAAATAATAATAATAATAATACCTTGGACTCTATTTACACACATTGATCTAGCCCCAAACTAGGATTCCCTGTATCTTGGGTACTAGACAACGATACACATACTTATATAGATAAATATTATACTTAGACAGATAAACAACCATGACTAGGTTACAAACATCCGTTGTCATCAAACAAATATTTACCCCACTGGGACTCGAACCCGGGACCCTTGGCTTCGTAGGCAGGATCACTGCCGACTCGGCCATTCGGGTCGTCAAGTCGGGTCGTCGTCGGGTGGTGAGTGATAGGGTTTTGGTGAAGAGGGGGAATATGATAACCTACGTGGGGGGTTGTGGGTGGGGGAGGGGTGTTAGGTGAGGGGTGGGGATGGGTATTTTCTACTTTCTCTCGAACATAGGTAGGTTGGTTTCAAAACTCTGAAATGGCTTTGCTAAGCAAAGAGAAAAGGAAGTGTCGGTTATTGAATGGCTCTAAGGGATCGCGAGGTCTACTGTTCTCACAGAACCACTTGTTAAGAATTTAACTAAATACTACCATAAATATATTTTACTAAGACACACTGTGACTCAAGACTGAAAAACCAGACTGGTCCAGTCTGGTTTGTCATAAGTTATGTTCATTACAGCTTGTCTTTGTTCTTATTTATTTATTTTGTTCGATTGTTATTTTGAGACATCTTATTGGCACTTATGGATACGATGTTATAATATTGTCATTAGATTAGATAAATTTTATATAGTACATTGTCTAAAAAAAATGACTATAATTTAAAAAATGACATCCCCGGAGAGTTTCTTGGTGCTATGCTATGCTATTGGATTCAATGGAGTTACTTTTTCCTGAATCCTGATCCTGAATGAATCACAACTTGAAGGAGAAATTTCCTTTTTCAAACTCAAATCAGTTATGTACTCATTAGTTTAGTTGATCATATTTGATTTATTTTTTTCCGTATATATGAGACTTAATTAAGTGTTTGACTCGTAAAAGTGCATTATTTTGCGTACTTGCAATAAATGATTTGTTTTGATTTGATTTGAGAGGTGGAGGCCAGGAAGTCTATGGCACGAGTTTAACCTATTTTGGACTCCTGTCTCCCAGTGCTTCTTAAACTAACTAAACTTCTAAATATTTAATACCTACTGTGCTTTTGGGAGAAAATAAATCTATTTTGGATACATATGCTCACGCCTATTTCCTTCACCAGCTACGATCCTGGCATACATCTCTCGCTTCCTCAGCATTCATAAGTCTCTTCATGCAAGCTCGCCGGCTACAAGTACTTCGTATTTGCCCCTTCACTAACAAATCGACGATTTCCTCTTTATAGGACCTTCTTGGGCGTCCCCGTCCGACGGCTCCTTTCACGACCTCTGTATAAATCTGTTTCGTCAATGTCCTTTCATTAGTCCTTCCAACGTGACCAAACCATCCAAGCTGGCCTTTCCCTTTCCTTGTCACCATATCTTCTTTCAATTTAGTATTTGTTGTTGTATCTTGTACTGTTGCCAACCCTACCCAGCTGCATACTAAAATATGCATGTCCCGTATTCCCTGAAGACTTCCCTTATTTCCCTTATCTAGTCGATAAAAGGTGTGCGAATTCCAATTTACATATCTATGGAACGTTGCACGAAGGAATTCGTATGGCAATTTTGTCGACAGGTTGACATCACTATTCATAACGTCAAATTAGGATTAAAATAAAAAGTTCTAAAATAGAAAGTGCTACGTAGAATTGAGGACTTTGTTTGACCAGTAATTATAGTTAATTTGTGTAGCCACTTTTTGTCTTTCCTTATTTGTCGGTACGCTATGTATAATTGTAGCCTATCAATATACCCACCGAGGAGCACAGTATTTTCTCGAACGTTACATAAAGGGGCCAAGTGCGAGTCGGATTCGCCCATGAAGGGTTCCATTGTAGCAAGTGGACTGTGTGTTTGGATGTGATATGAATGGGTTTGTGTTATAACTTTGTTTTTCATAGTGTTTTTATGAATGACAAAGTTATCTTTGAGGTTTTTGATAAATGTTATCTTAAAAACTGCTCATTTATGAAAAATTAAAATAATTAATTCCCTTTAATTATTTTAATTTTGTATAAAAATCGTAAAGCGGTTCACAGAATACATCTACCAAGTTTCAACCGTGTAGTCCTAATAGTTTCTGCATAAAGTTGCTGTGACATACGGACGGACGGACGGACGGACAGACAGACTTGACGAAACTATAAGGGTTCCCTATTTATCTACGGAACCCTAAAAAGACCTTACCTTTTAGTTCCATCAACTAACAAGTAACTTCAGTTTATTTCACATCTCGAGAAGAAATAAATAAATTTGAGGGATTAACCTGAAATTCAGCCATTGTATTGCATGCCCTGTACTTACTTGTTCTGTGCTACAAGATGGCGGTAGGTCCGGTTCGTCGCGCGAGACTTCATCTGTATTCAGCCATTGTATTGCATGCCCTGTACTTACTTGTTCTGTGCTACAAGATGGCGGTAGGTCCGGTTCGTCGCGCGAGACTTCATCTGTATTTCCGGGAGCCTAATTAAGCGCTGTTAGTTTACGATTTCGGGCTTCCTTGCTTGTTAAACACGGCAACTAGAGGAAGCTATGCCCGAATGAGTATCAGAACTGTTAGACCGACTTGTACCAGACTTGACTGGATTCTTTTAAGGGTCAGTGCATTCCCTACTTCAACAAGATACCTCTGGAGATCTTGAAATTGCCTTTTGAGCAATTTAAACACCATGTTAATTCGACTTTGTCGAAAAAGGGATATTACAATGTTCAAGATTACTTAAATGACGGTTAATCTAGCTTAAACACAACACACACCTTGCTGTTAATAATTTTGAAATTATTTATTGCTGCTTATTAAATATAATAATTCATATTGTTTCATTTGTATTGGTTAAGCACAAGCAATTTTTAAAAGAGATTAAAATCAATCTGTGGGAGTTTCTACGCCCTTCTTCTCCCACAGTGGTCCAATGTAGAGATGTGGCAAAAAATGACGATTGCTAAGTATATGTAAATATCTTCAGTCATAAAGAGATTTGATTGATTGATTGATTGACAGCCGGTAAATACAACACGGTCAAGTTACACTGCCAAGCGCTCTCCTTTATATCAATATTTGCTTAAGATCAAGAAATATCAATTTTTGGGTGAAAAACATCGATTAAGTTTATTATTTGCATATAGTTCCCTCCCATTGAAGACCTCTTGATTGAGAAGTCCCGGGTTCGATCCCCGGCTGGGGATACAGAAAAAAATAAAACCCTAGGTCTTGCATATTTGTATGTGTATGACGTCGCTATTTCTGGTTCTCACGACACTGAGTATCCTAGTGTGGAGCCAGAAGGAATGTATGTGCCTGTATGTAAGTAAATACAAATAAATGTAAATGACATATTGTGACGTTTTGGGATGTCTTCATCACCATCATCAGACCTTGTCATCCCCCTGCTGAGCATAGGCCCCTCCCTAAGCACGCCATCCGCTACGGTCACCCGCCAGTCTCGTCCACTGCTTTCCTGCCACCTCAGCAATGTCACCTGACCATCGGGCCGGTGTGGTCTGCCCGCAGTTCTCTGCCCAGTTCGCGGCCGCCACTCTGTGGCTGCCTTGGTCCACCTCTCGTCCTCCCTTCTAACCAAGTGTCTCGCCCATTGCCACTTTAGCCCCGTGATGCGCGTACCCACGTCTGTGACTTTGGTACGTCTGCGGATTTCAACGTTAGGCACGCGGTCAACGAGGCTGCTGCCTAGCATGCCACGCTCCATAGCCCTTCGTGCGAATCTAATTTTGTGCGTATTGAAAGAAGAAAAGAGAGAAAATAATTTTATTGTGACATACAAAACCAAATAAAACTTAATAATAAAAATTACAAATTGCATGTCAGCAAATGGTATCCACTCAGCTTTATGTCATGGCAATAGGTACCATAAAGCTGTTTTCTGTGGCACCAGTTTTGTAGGGACTGTCGTGCACGACTGGACATCACCCACCATAAAAACTAACAAAAAACTTATTCTAAGTGGCTCATAATTGATAAAACTACACAAATAGATGTAGGTATATACTTTTATTGCGCACTAGGACTCTCCTGTTGCACAACTTTTCCTGTCCTGCCTAGGTTTGCTGGTAGAAATCTCTTTCGAGATAAGCTCGCCTTTGGCCATAAAATGTTTTATTAACTTCCTATTAAGATTTCTGTGCAATAGAGAATATGAATAAGTACTTGCTTGGCGGCCCATCCATCTACAACAAAATTGCAATAGAAAATGCAAGCCAAACAGCTTAACCAGTTTACCGTGTTTTGTAATTTCGTAAACTCATCGTATGAGGTAAATAATGGTAATTTTACGCTATCACAGATATGAATGATTATCACGAAAAATGAAATGTTACTGTAGAATACGCGAAAATGATAAGGGTATTTGAACGTATGACTGTAAAACCAGTTTTTGCTTGACAAACATACTGGTTTTGCCTGACTGAATTACTGAATAGCGATAAAAAATGAGCGCGACTAGAAATACTGGCTTCGTCTGAAAAAAATACTGAATTGCGCGACTATAAATTTAAAAACAGCAACTTGAAAACCTTAATTCGAATAACATAAAATACAAAAAGAGTGTTGGATTTTGTTGTTCGCTCACCCCCTTTATCCTTCACCTACCCTGACCCACCAATTCGCCCTCACAGTGTTTATTCAGCCAATGAGCGATGGCTAAACCATTCAGTAATTTAGTCGCGCAAATCAGTAATGTTGTCGCGCAATCCAGTATTATTTCGCTCATTTCAGGAAATTCTTGGAAATCAGTTTTTTATTCGAAAACTAATCCTAGTTTCTAGTCAATTACTTTGTTACTTACGCTGTTTAAAACAGCGTAGGTAACAAAGTAAGTGATCTTATAAAATATGCGTCTTCCATCTCTATAGCCAGAAACAGAAAGATTATAGAGATCCCGCACAAAAGTAGAATGTCGAAATTTAATAATGAGTCAAGAACTCGCAAAGCCACGTCCGCTCCGGAAGGAGTCGAGACGAGCACTGCTTTGTCCCACCGGAAGTGAGACCGCCATCTTGTTCCGGATCAGGAAGTTGCAGCGTTTAATGAGGGTAGTTGGAGGTTTTGTACTTGGATTGTTAGATTGTCTTCATTTCTGCACTGTCTTTATTTCCTTATAACTCACTCAATCACAACGAACTAAATTAGAAATGAATGTACCTAGATACAATTAACAAGCTATGCAACATTTAAGAAAACGGAGAGAGCAAACAATTTCTTGCCAAAGCATTCTGCCCAATTTCTGAAACCACTTTTTACTGGAAATCCTTTGTAATTTTTAATTTCACTCGCAATCCCTCAAATCAAAACAGACCGAAGAAAAGCTTGCAATCTAAAACAAGAACAAGATGTATCTTTCCGTAACATTCAATTTTAGACTTTGTGTCTTTCAGAATTCACTTCAGAATGGCACCAACAGACTTCGTTAGTTGTGTCGAAGGATCACCCTCTGTAGGCTGTTTGTTTTTATGTCGTTGCCTAACAGTGAAAAGGTTTTTAGGCGGCAATTTTCCGCGCACAAATTGTCATTTGTTTTTTTAAACAACGCTGTTTTTTGTTGCAATACCACAGGAACTGCCAATTACTTTGTTTATTTATTGTGAAACTTCCTATTTTGATGCTATAGCATCAACGAGACGAGAGAGTCACTTCCATCTTTTCCTATTATTTGTTATCATTCACACTCGTTTTACGACCTCGGACCATCCTTTATCCCAACCAAAGCTCAAGAAACTCCTTCAACCAAACTCTTCATCTTAATCCACCACCTAATTTGCACTCCGGTGTTCGTTAGAATGTGTAAGGCTGTTCTAGCGTCAAAATTACGGGACCTATTGTCATTCAATCCTCCAAACCATCCTATAATAATCCTCCCCACTTGTGATACATAAATCACCACCTAAAACCCTGTCAATCGCCCAAATCTAAATCCAAAATGCGACGGATTCCAAATACCAACATAAAAAACACAGCCATAATCCGGCCGTGGCTTTCCCGCGCTCTCAAAACAAAGATGGCGACACTCAAAGCCGGTAAAAGCGACAATAGAAGAGGCTAATGGATGTCGTCGGCTACGGCATTTTCCAAAAAACAATACAAGTGGAATACTCCGAGGAACTATTGTTAACGGTTCTTGGAAAGGTTGCTGCGGAGTTTATTTTGGAGGGTACCTACAGTGAAACTTGGCGGGGCTCAACCTTCTTCGCCGTTTCTATGTTGAAATAACTAAAAAAAAACCGGCCAAGTGCGAGTCTAAATCGCGCACGAAGGGTTCCGTACCACCCTTCAATGGAAGCGATGGTGTGGAGTGAATAGTTTGGATTTTACACAGCAAAATATTGTTTACAAGGTTATTGGTGCGGTTACTTTCACACTCCATGTACGTAACCAGGTGCATCCATAAGTTTGTATGTGTTATTGAAAGAATTGTTGTATGGGAGCCCCCTTAAATATTTCTTTTATCCTGTTTTTTAGTATTTGTTGTTATAGCGGCAACAGAAATACATAATCTGTGAAAATTTCAACTCTCTAGCTAGCTAGGTTCTTGAGATACAGCCTGGTGACAGACGGACGGACGGACAGCGAAGTCTTAGTAATAGGGTCACGTTTGGAACCCTTCGGGTACGGAACCCTAAAAAAAAACAAAAAAAACACCGCGACACTACTTTAGAACTAAGGAAACGATATTAATATAGTAGTTTATGTGACTGCTACATAATGCCTAATTATGTACAGTTACATACACTAGTTTATCTACATACATATCATAAGCTCTCTTTGATGTGTTCAGGAACCGCATGTTCGACCGGCATAGTGGCATTGACAATTGCTCTGCACTTGTTTAGCTTGTTCAGTAGTACCAACTTCACAGACAAACTAGGGGCGGCACGCAGGTGGGCGTCGGCATTCGAAATTTGAATGTCATAATTTGACAAATTTTGGTACATTATGGTCATAATGTATCAAAGCACAGCAAATATCAGGGCAAAATGCTGCGGTAGCTTAGGTGACTACCGCAGCATTTTGCCATGATATTTGCTGTGCAAATCGGTATTTTTGATGTGCGATTAAATACTAGCCTTTTTCTATTGCTAGGACAGAAAGTCTCTCTCGTCCAACAGAATTTCGCAAACAGGACTTTATTCCTTTTAGACATGAAAAATGACGCTCTACTGAAACACAGGTATCTGGTAACGAGCGAGATAAATTTAATAACTTGAAAAAAACAGTAAAAAAACTTCGTCAAAGTTATTAGATTTCGAGAAACGTAACATTTAAATTAGCAACGACCTCTGTGGCTCTGCGCTTGTGGTTATCATGTGAGAGGTCCCGGGTTCGATCCCCGGCTGGGGGTTAAGAAAAAAATACCCAGGTCTTGGATGCTTATATGTGTGTGACGTCGCTGTTTTTGGTTCCCACGACACATGATATCCTAGTGTAGGGTCAGAAGCCTGTATGTATATGTTTATGTTTGTTTATGTTTAACGAATAGAACTGAAGGTCATGGTGTATTACTGAAAGTTCTAATCGAAGTCCATCGAAATTAGAGAGCGATCTATAGATATTTATTCAGGAATCAAGTCCAGTTTCCGGGAATACGAAATTTGACAAGGTAGTCCAAGCTGAACCTGTTTCAACAAAAACTTTTGACAATATCAGGATTGTACATTTCCAGCAGTTGTATTTTATAAACTCAATTTTGGGTTAAAAAGACAGCATTTGACTATGACGTCACATGCTAGTATTTCATAGAACTCGTGAACAAAATTACCTTTTTTGACAGTTCCTAATAGGTATCTATTTTTACTAGCAGTTAAATGGCGTATTCCGTTTTTATTTTCTATTTTTTTTGGCCATATACCAATACCAATGTAAGGAAATTGTTTCAAATAAGATCACAAAATCTAGTGTTTACTTGGAGCAATATTTTAACTAGAATTTCCAAATAAATAACTTTATATTTGTGAAATATACGCGAGTGAGTCGTATTTTGACCCACGACGACCAAATGAGAGCCTCTTTTGGTCGTCGAGGGTTGAAAAAAATATATACCAGTTTTCAAAACTTTTACCCTATTCCGTCCGACTTATTTGTCGTATCACTCTCTAACTACTCAACCGATTTTAGTAAAAAAAAATAAGCATGCCCTAGAACAAGGGGAATTATTATAAAAACAAATAACCCGACTGTTTTTTTTTTTAGTTTCCTTTTTATTTATATTTTAAAACCCCATTCGATAAGTTTAAAAAAATAGAGTTATAAAATGTCGCAAAAAATCGGCCATTTTCATTTTTTTATTTTGATATATCCAGTGTCACTCCCACGGTCTAGAGGAATGTCTCGACACCTTTCAAGCTGAAAGCCATCAAGCCGTTTAGGCTACAGAGCGTGCCAAAGAAATATGCATACATACATACATACACTCGAAAAACATAACCCTCCTTCTAGCCCAGTCGGGTAAAAACACAAACGAGAAAAAATTACATATGTTGTATGTATGTACCTAAAAAGTAAATCATATTTCTAGGTACATTTTCGGCGCCAAACTTGCTGAAAAAAGAAGAAACAAAAGGCTAGTTTTTAATCGCACATCTCTAAAGTACCTACTGATTTGCACAGCAAAAAAGGATCAGCAAATACACTTTTTATTTTTTAAATATTTTATGTGTACTATTTATGTTTATATTTTAAGTATGTATTTTGTTGCTCTTGCGTGTTCAACCTAACTCGAAACTTCACCTAAGCTACCGCAGCATTTTGCCCTAATATTTGCTGTACAAATCAGTATTTTTGATGTGCAGTTTAATATTTCCCGAAACAAAATACAGAATTGTTCGCTGGTTAACTCGGGGCAGAAGAATTTCAATAGAAAATTTAAATGGTGGCCAATTACAGCGCTGTTTAATTATTATCAAATATTCACCGTTTCAATATCATAACTTTGACTTTGGGTAGCTGGCGACAAAGGAAACCCGTGATCTGATAAAGTATTAGTACTCTGGCGGATGTGGTACCGATAGTTCAGCGAGTCAGCGAGCGCCGTAGGTATGTCACCGTCAGATAGTCAATACCGTTAGTTGATTAACTAACGTTTTTTTTCTCGTAAGTTGGTCAACTATCGACAGATAGTAAACTGTAGCGTACTGCTTACTATATGACGCGTTAGTTGATCAACTAACGGTTGAAACCGTTAAATAGTAAACAGGTTTAAACAAGAATTGCAAACGAAATACCAGGGCAAACACTGCGGTATTAAGCTTAGGTGAAGACTAGAGGGGGCTTCGCAGCGTAAGAACAAAATAAACGTAAATTCTAAACCCTGTCGGTCTGGTTTACTATCTGTCGATAGTTGATCAACTACTGCGTTAGTTTATCAACTAACGCTTTTGACTATCTTCCGGTGACAGGTACATTACGACTACTTTGACTTTACAGCTCGACACTTCTCGGTTTTAGTCGCTGGCATTGATCAATGCCATATATATATATAATAATAATACTTTGTACACTATTTACACACATTGATCTAGCCCCAAACTAGGATTCCCTGTATCTTGGGTACTAGACAACGATACACGTACTTATATAGATAAATATTATACTTAGATAGATAAATATTATACTTAGATAGATAAATATTATACTTAGATAGATAAACAACCATGACTAGGGTACAAACATCCTTTCTCATCAAACAAATAAACAACGTACAAGAAAACTTAAGTACAAAAAATAAAAAAATAACATATATATTTTTTTCCCGAACTTGGATTTGAACCTAGAGCTTAATGATTGCGCAACCGACATCAAACTAATTGCGCCACGACAACCATGTGGAAAGCGGCGAAATCTACGATCATATTTGAATCATGATATTATTTATTATATCACGGGGGTGTTAACGTATGTGGGGGACCCCAGTGTGGGGACCTTATTTAATTTATAAAATCTCGTCTAGCTCATTGTCTGTTGCTGTGGCGACAACAGAAATACACATTCTGTGAAAACCCTTAATCTATTAGTGTTCATCATATAGAGCTCGGTGACGGACAGACAGACAGACAGACGTCGGTTAGTCAAAGTCAAAGTACTTTATTACTGTAGATATTTACATGTACTTAGCAAACGTAATTTTTTGCCTCTTCTCTACATTGGACCACTGTGGGAGAAGCAGTGCGTAGCGAAACTCCCACAGATTGATTTTTAGATCTGTTTTAAAAATTGGTTGTGCTTAACTAATACATATCTGAAAAATGTAACCATTATGATTAATAAGCAGGAATACATAATTACAATAGTAGTTTATGTGACTTTTACATAATGGGGGGCATTAAAACTCGATAATAATATCACTCGAGAGTTTTAATGCCTAATGATGTACAGTTACATACACTAGTTTATCTACACACATATCATAAGCTTTCTTTGATGTGTTCAGGAACCGCATGTTTGACCGGCATTGAGGCTCTGTAGTTGTTTAGTTTGTTTTGTAGTACCAACGTGCCGCAGGCGGGCGTCGGCGTTCGAAATTTGAATGTCATAATATGTGAAAAACTACACATTATGGTCTTAACGTGTAATTTTTCAGAAAATAAATGAGTTTTTACCAAGTAGTTTAACATTATGCTGATCGTAACGTGCGGTTTTTGTACGCAGTAAAGAGGGTTTATGATACGTGTGTAGATAAAATTATTAACAGCAAGGTCTGTGTTGAGCCAGATTAACCCCAGACAGTCCCATCGTTTAAGTAATCTTGAACATTGTAATATCCCTTTTTCGACAAAGTCGCTTTAACATAGTTTTTAAATTGCTCAAATGGCAATGGCAAAATCTCAAGAGGTATCTTGTTGTAGTAGAGGTAGTAGAGGTAGAGGTTCCAGCGGAGGCTTTGTAATAGGGTCCCGTTTGGCGCCTTTCGGCTACGGAACCCTAAAAATCGACTTCAAGCACTATTTCTACTTCCCCGGTCGGAATGCGAACTAATGACGGTCGTCAGAATGTATCCCACGACAGCGACCGTCAACACCACTGAAAGCCATCTTGTATAAGCCATCTATGACGACCCGGATGGCCGAGTCGGCAGTGACCCGCCTACCAAGCCAAGGGTCCCGGGCTCGAGCCCCGGTGGGGGCAAATATTTGTTTGATGAGAACGGATGTTTGTACCCCCTAGTCATGGCTGTTTATCTATCTAAGTATAATATTAGGTCCTTACATATGAAATTGGCGTTTCAATGTAAGGCGTTTGTTGTTGTTGTTTGTAAATTGGCGTTTCAATGCCAATTTCATATGTAAGGACCTAATATAATATTATATTTATCTATATAAGTACAGATGTAGTGAATAATCCTTTCCTTTCGTATTTTCTCGGAAATGTTCGTTTTTGTCTTACTACTTCACTCGCACTCAGTACCCGTACCCGTATACGTCAAACGGGCAATTTGACATTTGACATTGATAAATAAAGTATGCGATTTATTTGATACCTACACGTAATTTAATAATACAGTAATTCATAGACACATCGGCACCATTCGGGTGTTATCGTTGTTCCGAGTTTTGCCGATAGGAAAGGATTATTCACTACATTTGTATGTGTATCGTTGTTTAGTACCCAAGATATACTCGGCGCCACGACTAAAGAGCTTTGTCCTTGAATGCGCAGTAGTCACTTTTCACAAGTGTTTGGCGCGGGGAAGTGAGGAGCGACGGGGGCGGTAGTCAGCGCCGGCACCTGATTCGTTGATCAGTCGCTTCCCGATGCCCGCACCGAAAGCACGTCTCGAAGCTTCTTGAGTACAGTCGCATACAATATTACCCAACGTTATCTTTCGCCCCGGTCGAAAATGCCGAAAAATAAAGTACTGACTAGGCAAGCTAGAAAAATGGTTTACGATGTGAACTGTTATATCAAAAAAGAGTCTGATGAAATCGTTGCTGATTTAAAACTGGCGAAGACCACATCAGCCACCTCTTCCATCACACTACAAAACTTGTTAGAAGCCACAATTCAAAATTTAAATGAAGTTAGAAACAGGTCAATAAGTGTTACAGACCAAAACATATTAACCGAAATTTGCCATAACTTGGAGCAAAATCGCGAAGAATTTGGACAAGCTATGAATACAACTAGCTTAAAATTGCAAGGCATTATTAATGTCCTAAACCAGGGTCAGAAAAGAACAGCAACTGCTACCAAAACGTCTGTTGCAACTGTAAAAAGGCTTTCGAAAGAAGCACACAATTCAGAGTTACTTGCAGTCTTTCGAACCCCTCGTAAAAAAAGTGTGGTTAACTTAATTGTGGTTTAATTGTTACAAATTATTAGTCAGCGGGAAGAAAAGAGTGTGCAGGACTATTACTACAAGTATCTATATTCACTAGGCCCTAGTGACTAGGGGCATTCTATGCTAGGGGGTTATTTATATATAGGTTTCAACCTTGACGTTAACAAATGTTGTCAATAGAGAGTACCTATAGTTTATTTGACTCAAAGTCCATTATTTACATCGGCTAATATCCCAATCAACAAAATATCAAACAGAGAAAAAATAGAAGTGAAGAAAGTCCTGAACACTCATTCCTTCACACTAACCCTAAAAACGCACTTCGGAATTATGCCGCGACTGTACACATGCGCAGTAATCCCCGCCAGTTTCTCCGAGAGCTCTTTATTCGTGGCGCCGGCTGTACAGGGAATCCCAGTTTAGGGCTAGATCAGTGTGTGTAAATATTGTCCAAGGTATTATTATTATTATTATTATTATTATTATTATCATCTAATGCCATATCCAGGGGTTCTGCCCAGCTCCAAGCGGGCAAGTCGTGAAGTCGACGATGTCCAATTTCGAGAGAGTGTCAATTATTCACGACGGAAATGGGTAGCGTAATTTTTGAATTGCCGCACCTTAGGCTGGGGGCAAAAGTGTGGGTTATTTATAGACCGAATATCATGCTATAGGCTTAATAAAAGCATTTTATAGTAGTTTATGTGACTGCTACATAATGCCTAATTATGTACAGTTACATACACTAGTTTGTCTACACACATATCATAAGCTCTCTTTGATGTGGTCAGGAATCGCATGTTCGACCGGCATTGTGGCATTGATCATTGCTCTGCAGTTGTTTAGCTTGTTCAGTAGTACCAACTTCATTGTCACACAAGGGGCGGCACGCAGGCGGGTGTCGGTGTTCGAAATTTGAATGTCATAATTTGTCGAGAATTGATACATTATGGTCAATCATAATGTATCAATAATAAAATAAGAAAAGAGTTTTTGCTGGTCGTAACGTGTGGTTTTTGGACACAGGAAAGAAGGTTTATGATACGTGTGTAGATAAAACAATTCATAATGGTGGCTACTGTCATTTCCCATTTGGTCATTATAATTGTAAGTTACCCCGCAGTTTCCTTCACGACAATCTGAACAAGTTTCACTACGGAACTGGCGCGATCTTTTTTTTTTTTTTTTTTTTTTGTTGGAGGGGAAAAAAATGGAATTACCCATGCCCAGGAGTCAGACCTCCCTGCTATGTCCGGGTCCCCACATATTGAGCGGGCATCAGCTCGTGTGGTATACGGACTAAAAACAACCCCTTTGTGTTTACAGTTGTCTTATTAAGAATTAACTGTGAGCCATGGCCTCGGTATATGCTGAAGGCTTTCTACCTGCAATTTTGCCCTTTTGGGCGATATATATGTGTATATGATATATATGGGAGGAGTTTGCCTGCTTACCCGATTTTATGAGCGGGCCTCAGCTCATAGTCAACGGGCATGATAGCGGCATGTTAGGGGGGCAGATTGCCCCCGCTACTATGAAGTGGTTATATATAATTTTTGAGACCTATCCTAATCCTAAACTGCTTTATATTTGGGTCATTTAGGGGGGTTCTGACCTCAGTCCGGGAGGTTTAAAGGGGCAGGGGGAGATTGTGTGTTCGTCGAATCAAGACGGCGATCTCTTTCAATCCAAATTTGGTATCTGAGACGCTGTAGTGCTTCGGGAACACAGCCTTCGTCAAGTTGACGTGCCTGAGGGGCGGGGGGTGGTTGGGCTTTAAGAGCTTTCGTGATATCGTCCTCCGGTTCTAGGAGGACGTCTTTGGGGCGCCTTTTGAAAAGGTGTTTCTTATTTATATCTGGGGTCGGATCATAAAGGGATGCTTGTACTATAAGCGGGTTTGGGTGGCTAGATGCATTAATGAAGAAGCGTTCGGACGCTTCTTTCATATATTGCTTTACTGTGGGGAGTCTAAAGTCACTATGGAGGTCTACGTTTCGCATGTACCACGGGGCACCTACGGCTTTTCGCATGAAGCGATTTTGTAAAACCTGAAGGGGCTTAAGGGAGTGGGAGCAGTGTGCAAAGACTGGACTTGCATACGTGAAGACCGGACGGATGCAAGTTTTAAATAGAGTTATTTTGCAGCGCAATGGAAGATTGCTTTTACTTCTCATGAGCGGGTGAAGCCTACTCATGTAGAAGGCTGCTTTGTCGCGGACCGTTTTAATGTGGGATTTGAAGTTTAGTCGGGAGTCTAATGTCACGCCTAAATACTTCACTTTATTTTCCCAGGGGATAGGGCGGTCAAAGAGGGTGATTTCGGGTAGTGAAGAGGACGCGCGGTCAGCTCGAGTTTTGCCCCTTGAGAAAAGCACGGCTGCGCTTTTCTCGGGGTTCATCTCTATTCTCCATTTGAGAGCCCATTCACCGAGGTCGGTTACTGCTTTCTGGAGTACTTGACAAACGCGCGCCCTCTTCCTACTGGTGTAATAGAGAGCCGTATCGTCAGCGTAAAGGGCTAGCTCGACGTATGGCGTGCGGGGAACGTCTTGGACGTAAAGTGAAAAGAGGGTGGGGGAGAGAACTGAGCCTTGCGGGACTCCGGCTGCTATGGGGTGGGGCCTAGAACGCGATTTTTCTACTCGATAGCAAAAACTGCGCTCAGTGAGGTAGTCTTTGATAATGAGTACAAGCCTATCGGGGAGGTTGAGTTGGTAAAGTTTATAAATAAGACCATTGTGCCAAACTTTGTCAAAAGCTTTCGCTACGTCAAAGAATATGGCACCGGTATCTTTGGACTTTGCCGTTGTGTGGAACCCTTTGTAAATGTGCTCCGTTATGCGGTGCACCTGTTGGACGCACGAGTGTTTGGGTCTAAAGCCAAACTGCTCGTTGGGTATGAGATTTTTGTCTATGCAAATGTCTTTGAGTCGGTTGAGAATAAGCCGTTCATAGACTTTGCCTATTGAAGAGAGTAAGCTAATGGGGCGATAGCAAGTGGGGTCGGTTCGATCTTTCCGGGGTTTGTGAAAGCCAATAACGTCAGCTTCTTTCCATGCGGTTGGAAAGGCACAGAGACGGAGGGAGGCATTGAAAATTACCGTAAGGGTTGTTAGGAGTCTGAGAGGGAAAGATTTAATTGCCATATTAGTGATTCTATCAAGCCCCGGGGCTTTCTTAGGTTTGAGTTCCTTTATTACTTTTTGCACTTCCTCAAGGGTGATCTCGGGAAGGGAGTCAATGGGGGGAAGAGAGCTTTTATGCTCAACTTCAGAGTTGACCATGTTAAGATGATCGGGGTCTATTGGTTGAGAGGAGGGAGTGCACTGGGTTTCTAGACTATCGGCAAGACATTCGGCCTTTTCGTCGTCATCAAAGGCTGCGGGTTGGTTATCCCGTTTTAGGGGGGGCATGGGAACAATCTCATCGGATTTGAGGTATTTACTGAATTTAAATATGGCAGTGTGACTTGGGGCTATGCTGGAGACAAAGTCGTTCATGCGACTGCCTCTGAGCTCTCGCATGCATCTGGTAACCTCTCGTTGGAGGCGACGCATTTGAATTCTGTGATTGTCTGAGGGACAGTTATCATAATCTCTTTGTGCCGCATTCTTTGCACTAAGCAGCAGTCTCAAGTCCTCTGGGAGTTCGAAGCGATGGTTAGCCTGTACCGGGACCTCGCTAGAGGCGCCGGTCAGGGCTTCGTTGAGACTGCTGCCTATGTCAGAGATTTTGGCTTCTAGTTGGGCTCTATTGTCAATTTCTGATGTGATATCTAATCTTGGGTCCCGCTTACTGAGAGCTTGCTTGAATTTACGGTTGTTAATAACGTTCCTGGTTTCAGTCGGTTGGTCGAATGGCCTGCCGAGATAGTATAAGACCGGTCTATGATCCGAGTGAAGCTCGCTAAGTACACTTATGTCCCTGACTGGGAGGCTAATGTTTTTGAAGATACAGTAGGAGAGAATGTCTGGTCTGTGGTCAGCAGTGTAGGGATAATGGGTCGGGGCATAGGGAGCTATGACTTCGCAGTCATCGAGGGATTCGAGAAGTCTGTGTACGGTCCGTCCGTTGGTATTTGTCTCATTACAGTTCCATTGCTGGTGCTTGCTGTTGAAGTCACCAGCTAGGATAACTATACTACCTAGTTCTAAGAGGGCTTTGATATCATTAGCTATCATCTTCTGTCCGGCCGGCAGATAGACTGATGCTATGACTATGGGATCGTGACCTGACATTGCAATGCGGATGGCAGTTGCTTCGCAATTATCTAGTTGGGGGGTGACTATAGAACAAACGTGCAAAGATTTTTTATAATAGATGGCGGTACCGCCTTTGGGGTTATTTGGTCGGTCCTGAGTCGGTAAGCGGTCAGTACGGAGGAGACTATATCTGGCTATATTGAAGCGCCTATGTTTGGGTTTTAGGTAAGTTTCTTGGACCGCGAGGATATCTATTTTATGTCTATTGAGAAGATCGGCGACTTCTTCTCTCTGTTTAAGGAGACTATCAGCGTTATAGAGCGCTAAAGTTAGACTGTGGGGCTTTGTCCGTCCGTTTGTCGAGTTTACTAAAATGGGCGTACTATACATGATGGTAGTTTAGGTATAAAGGGTGGGTTGGTGGGTGGGGGAGGTGACGAAGGCGTATGTAAGAGGGGTGCGCCTGAAAGAGGCAAAGTTTGGGGGATATAGTGTGGGGAGGTCGAGAAGACTTGGGATGAATGCCCTAGGTGGGAGGGGTAGTTTATGAAGTTGGCGGCGCTTAAGGTGCCGTTGGAGGAAATGGGGCCGTGGCCCGAAGCCTTGTCCAAGGGGGTAGGTGGTGTTGGGTGGATATAGGGGCTTAGAAAACTTTAGAGGGCGTTGGGAGGGCGCTTGTTGGGAAGAACTCTGGCTCTGTTCCCACCTGCGACTTGCGCTTGGGGCTGCCGGGCATCCGCCATAGTTGGCTGGATGGCCGGTCTGCCCGCACAACACGCAGGTGGGAGGGGTTGCCGCGTCCTTCCCGCAAACGGAGGTGGCATGATTGCCTGCGCATTTTACGCAACGGGGGGGGGCAAAGCATCTGCTTTGGCCATGTCCATACATTTGACAGTTGTAACACTGTGAAATGATGTTGGCGGATTTGGGGCTTTCGACGCTAATGTCTTTGAGACCGCAGAGGGATTGAAGGGGGCTAATTTGCCTACCTGCGGCGGTGGGTGCGGCAATTACTAGGATCATATTAAATGCCTTTGCAGGCCGGTACGCGGTTTTTGCGCGGTGCAACCTATGTACTTCCATTACCGGGAAGTTTTTAGAGATTAAGTCATTTTTGATGACGGATGTGGGGAGATTTGTGGGGACGGGGCGGACTATGTAACGAAAAGTTCTCTCCTCGGGGAGAGAGTAAGTATGGAAGGCGATATGGTTCGCCCTCAAAAATTTGGTGATAGCGCGATGGCATTTGGACTCTGCCACCTGGACGCGGGTTCCGGCTGATGTTATCGCCGATGTATATTTAATTCCATTTCTTTGCAAATGGATCGATACCCGAGTCCAGGCGGTTTCGTCTCGGATTATTACTGGTGGTGGGGGGCGAGCGCGGTACGCGTGGGGCGCGGGGGTTGGTGGGGCTACGGTATTCGCGGTACCGGTGAGGGATGGAGGGCTCTGAAGGATCAGAGTTCGGGGCGCGGGGGGGGCGGGGGAATTTGTTGAACACGGTGTGGGTTTTGGGGTTAGCGGAGACAGAGACATGGCAGCGGGCCTGATCTGTTTGGCCTCGGGGCTTAAGGGGGACTCGGAAGACCGGTTCTTCCGCTTTTTGTTTTTTGAGATGACGGGGGTGAAATGAGTTTCCTCATTGAATGGCGGTGAAGTTACAGGGGAGAGAGAGCTGAGGGTTGGGGTTGGGGTTGGGGGGTTCACGGGGGATGCAAGAACCGGCGAGCGGGGGTGCGAGTCAGCTTCGGAGCTGGTTGAGGGGCTAGCGGGGGGATCGACGGCCCTAATAATTTGGATCAACGGGTGATCCGGAGGAAATGGAGACAGTTGTTGGAGTACGTACTCCAACAACAAGGGGACCGACGACACATATTTACCTATCTCGATAAGTAAATTAGTGTCTGGTTGGGGGGCCATGGCTTGGGTGTGTAGCCTAGCGTGTGGGTGAGTGCCTACTTGTGTCTCGAACCGCCTCCGCCTCTATCCAGGCGGTCCGAGGTGAGTGGTACAAAATAATAAAACAGAAGAATGGGGACAGTAGAAAGGGGACAGAGAGAGAAGAATAAGTAAATAAATAAAATAAAAATAATACGACCTTACTGGAACCAATCCAACCTGGGCACAACACACGCGGCGGACTGACCCGAGGGGGTCTCACGGGCGTGCGAGAGAGAGGTCTCTTACACGCAAGCGCGGGCGCGCTCGCGGGCGCGGGCGCGGGTGAAAGAGAGGGAAACACTTTCTGCCGGGGCGGCAGCGGGAGAGAGTAAACACGACCGTCCTGCACGGGTGCAGGCGCGATCTGTGGGCGAAACGCCGGTTTTGTATAGAAAAGTCACGTGACCATGCTAGCTCGTTAGTCACGTGACTTTGCGATGCAAAATGGAGTTTCACGGCGACTAAAGTGAATTTTATTGAAAACTCTCACAAACAATGTTTTGGAACGCTGATCGCGTAGTATGACGAAGTGAAAAATAAGTCGGTGATGTAACAATACCTAAGTCTATATTGCAGCTTATCATCATAATCATAATACCTTTAGCATCTTATACAGTTGATATAGGCAGCGACAGGCACCTCGAATACCATGTTTTTGTGGATACCCGCACCCAAAAATTACCTAACTTAGCTAAACTCCTTGTCTGCACGTTTGATCGCCACGCCCGCCCGGGGTTGCCACTCATTACAGTTTAATATTTAATTTGAGTGCTTGCCTTGCAGCTCGCCTCTCCTCGCGTGCGGACGGTGTCGTGACGCGGGTTTTTAGCAAAGGCAAGCGGATCTCAAACAGGGGTCTGTTAGAGAGAGAGAGAAAAAGTCGTCGTTTTCTATACGTGACGTATTTTTCTCCGTGCTGCCGGACGGAATGAGACGATTTCTTGGCATTGTTGGAGATAATAGTAAATTGTTGCACAAGCAGAATGTAATTTATTACAGCATCGAGTGCTTTTAAAAAAAGAATGAAATAAATATATTTATTGCACACAAACAAATAAACAAACTTAACATTAATAAAAAAGAAAAAAAAATCAGATAAAAAAACACAGTTATTGGCGGTAAGGTCTTTGGGGTGCAAAATGCACTTATTGCAATATAAATTACTTAATTCGTGTGCTTAATCTGCTTTTCTTTCAACTACTGCAAGGAAAGTAGGTGTATTTTATGCGGGATTTTTGCGGCAATAGGTTTTGTCTTCGATTTCACTTCGATTTGAATTGCTTCCGGAGTTAGGGAAATGTCAGTGTCACTTGAATTTTCCTGATAAAATTATTAACTAAGCAACTGCACGCTCGTATTTCTTAGTGGAAATTACCTCTGTTTACCTCCCGCCATTTTTTTTTTTTATGGCCAGTATTTTTCTAAGCCTAGCTTCACTTCATACGCAAACTCTGTTACTCAATACGGCCGTCAGGTTGGCCAACGCATTGTAAACCTAGGCTTTTAATTTTAGTAACTTGTCATGTGCAACCTCTTTGGTTGCGCGTTTTAAATAATAAATAAAACAGTGCCGTAAAGGATGCCCATATATTTCTCTGCTCTTAAGCAAAAAAGTGCCGCTTTATGCAGCTCTATTTTTGAATCACTCGCATGACTTATGTCACGCGAGCGCTCTTTTCTACTGATTTTCCTTCGACATCCGAAATTTCGTATTTTTCAGTCGTTCGCCTGCAACGGTTGGTCAGCACCACTCGTTGCGCAAGTCGAACAGTAGAATAAACGTCAACTACGTCAAAGGTAATGTCAACAGTGTCAATACAATTTGAAGTGTCAGAGTTTGCTGTTTTCGCGCGTTTTTAGGGTTCCGTACCCGAAGGGTTCCAAACGGGACCCTATTACTAAGACTTCGCTGTCCGTCCGTCCGTCCGTCCGTCCGTCTGTCACCAGGCTGTATCTCAAGAACCTAGCTAGCTAGAGAGTTGAAATTTTCACAGATTATGTATTTCTGTTGCAGCTATAACAACAAATACTAAAAAACAGGATAAAATAAATATTTAAGGGCTCCCATACAACAATACCACATACAAACTTATGGATGCACCTGGTTACGTACATGGAGTGTGAAAGTAACCGCACCAATAACTTTGTAAACAATATTTTGCTGTGTAAAATCCAAACTATTCACTCCACGCCATCGCTTCCATTGAACGGTGGTACGGAACCCTTCGTGCGCGAGTCCGACTCGCACTTGGCCGGTTTTATTTCAAATTGGAATCCAAAACGTCAAATATGTGACATTTGCGACAGATTGAACAGCCCGATTTGTTCCATATTATTGCTACGATTTAGTAGTAGGCAGCTTAATTGAACAGACACTGTCATACAGCCTATAATATGAGAGCATTTAACGTTCCGTTTCCTATGCGATATTTACCGGTTTTTACTTTTTCTGCGTGCAACGGATACAAATCAACATTTTCAAATTTATGGGCAATACACCGACGACGAACGATTTAAAAATGCAGAAAATCAACGTCAATCGACTAGTTAGTCGAACGTGACATATGTTTCATGCGATATAATAGGTCATGCGAGTGATTATAAAATAGAGCTCCTGGATATGTAATGCAGCTAAGATATAGTTGCAGCTTAGTTGGAAGAAAACATAATTGTAACAAAATACCCATAATAATAATAATACCTTGGACACTATCTACACACATTGATCTAGCCCCAAACTAGGATTCCCTGTATCTTGGGCACTAGACAACGATTCACATACTTATATAGATAAATATTATACTTAGATAGATAAACAACCGTGACTAGGGTACAAACATTCGTTCTCATCAAACAAATATTTGCCCCCACCGGGACTCGAACCCGGGACTCTTTGCATCATAGGCAGGGTCACTGCCGACTCGGCATTGGGGTCAGTCATTCGGGTCGTCATTCTGACAGACAGGACGGAATGGCACGAGAAAATACCACTCTCAATTTCTGATGTTAGCGCACATCCGTTCCGTCCGACGAAGTACTGTACCGTCACGATTGCTGATACTAAAACAAACATAACATTTACATACAGGCATATACATTGCTTCTGGCCCCACACTAGGATACCCTGTGTCGTGGGAACCAGAAGCAGCGACGTCACACACATATAAACATCCAAGACCTGAGTCAGTTCAGGCTTCGCTATAAACTCGGAAAACTTTTCTAAAGTTTGACAACCTCAGGCTTCCAGTAGCCAACAGGTGCGTGCTCTCCCTCACTCGAAGCGATCCTATTACAATTGCCATTGGGTCTAAAATTGAAAACGTATCGTGTTACAAGTACACCCGTCTCCAAAAGTGCTTTAAAAACTCAGGGCATTTTGCCAAGAGGCAGGCACTCTTGAAATATTAAATTGAATACACAAGATTTATCGACTGTTAAGAATATTAGATGTTCTGAGCCTGAGGCTAATGTACTGTGAGAATGAGACAAAATTTACCTTACCTACGCTTAAAACTTCAGCAGTCGATTTAGGGGACGTCCATTCATTACGTGAGGCGTTTTTGTCGATTTTCTGACAGTCCCCTGGTGTTCTCGCAATTGCATAATTTTAGAAAAAAATACGGGATATTTGCCGAGACCCCCCGCCCCTCTCGCAGCAATTATGGAGATTTGAAGGTATTTGATACTGATAATTTATAATAATTTCGTCGGTGACTGTACTAACACGCTAAGGTCATCTTTGTGGCTCTCCACTGAGTCAGTGTTTTGTTTGGAAGCTTCGCCATCATCATACCTACTAACCAAGTCCTTTCTTCTTTGTACATTATTTATTTGTGTTATTTTGTCGTGTTGTAATTAGTAGTTTATGTGACTGATGCATAATGAAATCCATTAAGCTGTCCACTCGCGTATGAACACCTGGTATGGACTTGCATTAAATCTTAATTTACCTACCGTCCACTCGCGCATGAACCTAGTATGGACTTGGAATAGTATTTATATTTATTTTTATAAAATAATTACTACTATTCTTTTTTATTACGTGCAATACTGACCGGAAATAGAGGATAAACGAACCTTCTCTCTGGTATCTCACACTTAATTGGTCGACTGACTGAGTAAATGGCCGCCATGACGATTTGGTTTTTTATAGCCATTTTATAATGGCTATTGAGAGGGTTAAAATATGAGCGTGGGTTTATAAATAATAACATCACACGAGTGTTTTAATGCCTAATTATGTACAGTTACATACACTGCATTATCTACACACTTATTGCTCATTATGATGTGTTCCAGGAACCGCATGTTACGATCGGCATTGCGGCATTGACATTTAATCTCGATTAGAACGTCATCTCGATTGTTAGAATTGAGGTCAGATCAAATTGTTTTGTTTTTCAGAGATGTTCGAAATTTGATTGTAATAAGAACATCGAAATCGATGTTAATATGAAGCAATAATAACATTTTCGCAGATAAAAAACGTGTTCTAATAGAACAGTTTATCTTTAAGCTCGTCGTAATTTGCGGTTTGAACACATTATAGAGGGTTGATGATATGTGTGTAGATGAAATAATAAACATAATAATTAGTTGCCAATTTCTTAACTTTATGAAAATGTCACGAATTTTAACCCAGTTATTGCTAAAACAAGCTCTTGGCTTTGGTTGTGGTTAGATGTGCAGAGAGAATAAAAGAAAATAAATTTAAAAATATTTCTAAGGTGTCTCTAAAAATATTGATTTGCAAAATCTGATATTTTTTTGTCAATAACTCAAAGGTGTTACCGATTTTTTTGCATATTTTTGACGTTATTTCAAGATATTCCAAGCTGGAAAAATACCATTTTAAATAATTATCATTTTGGTCATAGTTTTCTTTCGAAAAAAAATAAAGTAAATAGAACTTACCTGAATTTTAAGATTCCCCTGCGACCTAACCCGCAACGAACTCACAGCGATCATAAAAATCCATATGAAGAAAAAAGATAATAACTAAAAGTCGACTAAAATCTTAATAAAAAGTAAAAAAAAGTCTCGCGCAACGAAAAGAGCTTACAGCGCTCAGTCGGAGCTTACGTAATATTTTTATTTAAATGTAAAACTAAAGAAGTGAAATTAAACGCTGAAAATAAAAACATACCCATATTAAACTAAATAGTCTGGCAATTTTTTGACGAAAGGACTTTCAAGTAGCAAAAAACAAGAAATCAGACAATAAAAATAACTTTTACAATTTGACTATCAATATCTATCCTAAAAAAACGCACTCTGAATAAGTTGTAGGCAACTAATTCATTTAAAAAAAGAGCTCCGTGGTCTAACGGGTTTCACGCTTGCTTCTCACACAGAGTTGCAGGTTCGAAACCTGACCATGCAACAATGAGATAATTAATTTACCTAAAGTACATTCACGGACTTTCTGTGTTTCGGATGACACGTTAAGCTGTAGGTCCCGGCTACTATCGCTACGTTGTACTGGTCGTAAATCCCCCATCAACCCGCACTGAGCCAGCGTGGTGGAGTATGGCTTGATCTTACTCGCACCGGGTAAAGGCCTGTGGCGCTCGGTGGGGACATTAATGAGCTACATTTATTTATATTATTTATTACATTCCCCAGCGACCTGAGCCGCAACGAGCTCACTGCGCTCAGTCGGCGCGCACTGCGCGGTCTCAGTGCAGTGCGGAGTGTTCATCTCGACTCGAACAAGCTGCGATGTGTTGATGAGAAGGCGTTGGAACAGCTGAAGAGCCTGGACACCCTGTATGTATTACTATTTGGACACCAGGTTTATAATGAACTCATAAGATATGACCTGCCCATTCTTGGGCATTCTGGCAGCGCAGGAAAAAAACATAGAAGCAAAATTAACTGTGAATAAGATTAAAACAGGTCAAGTGCGAGTTTAACTCGCGCACGAAGGGTTCCGTAGCACCGTACCATGCTAGGGATGGTGTGGAGTGAATAGTTTAGATTTCGTAGTGTTATGTTACTTACATGTCATTTTCCAGGATTTTCAGCTGGATACTTGCTGAGCTGTGCAGCTTGTTATTTGGTATCACCTTTATTTTCATAGGACCCTGTAACGTTTTAAACCATAAGAACACATTAACAAATTATTTTCGCTTTGTATTTTCACACTATCAGCACTTCTAAATCGATAGCGAAGGGGTTTACCTTTGGTGACCTTGTATTTGGCTTTCTCCGAAACTCTGCACTCTCGGGCTTCGTGCGCGCTGGTGCGCTACCTTTTTATATTCATTGTTACTTCATTTACTTCATGGTTTAAAACGTTACAGGGTCCTATGAAAATAAAGGTGATACCAAATAACAAGCTGTACAGCTCAGCAAGTATCCAGCTGAAAATCCTGGAAAATGACATGTAAGTAACATAACACTACATAGCAAAATGTTGTTTACAAAGTTATTGGTACTTTCACACTCTGTGTACGTAACCAGGTGCATTCATAAGTTTGTATGTGGTATTGAAAGAAATAAAATAAATATTTAAGGGGGCTCCCGCCTTAAATATTTATTTTATTCTGTTTTTTATCTGTGAAAATTTTATCTGTCTAACTATCACGGTTCATGAGATACAGCCTGGTGGCAGACAGGCAGATAGACCGACAGCGGAGGCTTAGCAATAGGATCCCGTTTGGCACCCTTCGGGTACGGAACCCTAAAAATGACCACGAAGCCTGTGATGTAGTGAATAATCCTTTCCTATCGGCAAAACTCGGAACAACGATAACACCCGAATGGTGCCGATGTGTCTATGAATTACTGTATTATTAAATTACGTGTAGGTATCAAATAAATCGCATACTTTATTTATCAATGTCAAATGTCAAATTGCCCGTTTGACGTATATTACACTGAGATGTTAAAACCACCACGATTCTATCATATAAAGAATTCGTTAGGTAAACAAAAATATAACTAGTTACTGAGGACGTTTTATTTCAATAAAACGCACTGATAAAAACCAAATTCCGGTTGGGATGATCTAATGATTCTATAAGGATTGGAACCCCAAAAGTCTAAGTATAAGTCAAAACTACAGTAGATTTTGCAGACCTTTTTTATAACAATAAATTTTTGTATATATGTATAAATAAAAGACACCTCAACATAATACAAAACAAACCAGCAGAGAAATTAATATAAATAAATATGATTTTCTGATTGGATGAACGACTTCGATTATGACAGCGGGATAAGAGGAGGAGGAGCGGGGTGGACAGTGTGATGCGAAACAATACTTCCAACTTCCATATCACAGTCAGAATCAGAACTATTTTCTGGTGTATGATCGTCAGAGTTTTCATGAACGGTGATTACAAAACTAGCCATATAATTTTCCAACTCAGGTTCGTGTTTTCGGTACTCGTTTTCGCATTTGATGGCGTGGTCACATACTTTGGCCCAAACATCGGAACCAATCATATTAACCTTTTCCTGTACCAATTGTTTCACAGTAGTCATATTCATACTGATGTTTCTTTTGGATACGTATCCCTTTATTTGAGACCATATGTTTTCAATCGGATTGAAATAAGGATGATATGGTGGCAATCTTAGTACGCTGTGTCCATATTCGTTCATAAGTTTATCTATAGAGTATTCTACACAAAGTCTTGTTTGTACTTGCAAATAATTTCATATATTTCAAGTTTTGTTAATGACGGATCAATCGGAACGTTATGTTTGGATAGCCAATCAATCATGTCTTGCTTCCTGGTATTTGAATTAGGAGGTTTTTCTACTTACTTATTATGATATGCAGCATTATCTACTACTAGTACCGAATGTGGAGCTAAGTTTGGAATGAGTTGATCACGAAGCCATTTTTCATAGTTTTCATTGTTCATCGCGTTGTGATAGTCACCTGTTTTAACAGTAGACTGATACATTAACAATGCCCCAGGTATAAACCCCTTTCTACTACCAGCGTGCACTATTATAAGACGTTGTCCTTTAGAAATTAACTGTTTCACTCCGTTTTCTGACGAGTCAGCCCAGCTTTTACCTGCCAAATGTGAGGTATGGATGTATGTTTCATCCATATAAACAATCTCTCTCCCTTGCAATATGTACTTTTTTATCGCGGCTAAAAACTTTACTCTTTTTAAACGAACATCATCTTTCTCGATAAGTAATTTTCTGTTGTTTTCAACTTTTTTATACCGAAATCCCATTTTTCTAAGAATTTTTCTTAGCGTAAAGTCACATCCCTTAAAATTTATGGCTTCGGATAACTTGGACTTCAGGGCTTTAATTGTAGGTACTTGTTTGTATATCAAATGGAAATTATACACTAATCGGCGTATAACGTTGTAGTCAAAATCGTCAAGACCTAGCTAGACAAAATAATTTATTTGATCTACCCAACTTTGCCGACTTCGGACTATTGGAGGTGGATTGATTTATGTATTCTTTTTGCAATATTTTATTTACTGTTCGTTGAGAAATTCCATTGGCCTCCGAAACTCGTTTTTGGACTTTACAAAAGTAAGCAGTATAGTTGGTATGTTTGAATTTATAATTTTCAGTTAAGAAATATAAATAAATATTGAAAATAACTTCGCAGGCTTGCCGATCTAAACGTTTCCCTTTTCTTAGTGCTTTCGGCATGTCTGTTATAAATTGTTAATGTGGATCGAATAAAATCAATGTTTATTATTTACAAAAATGACAGACAAGAGTGAAATGTAAAGTCAAAAAATATATAAAAATATAGGTGGCCTGGATTAATACACGAGTCCATGAAGTTTATCACAAAATCTAACATAAATATCAACAAAATATTTCTGTGGTATTAACTACTCTATATAGATACTTCCTCTTGCAATGCGACCGTTCCCTACGTTGTCTCGATGGGTACTGAGTGCGGTGAAGTAGAAGTGGGCGGTTCAAACCGTATATAGATTCAATATCTATATATTGAGTCGAAACCGAATATCAGATATTGCGATCCACGACATCTATGTATGTAAAAAACTATGTATTCGCGGCGCGCGCGTACCGCTTTGTGCGTGTTGTTTTCGCATACCTGTATCTATGTAGGTGTTAGCGAACGGTTTCATAAACTTATTGTGGTTTGAAACTCCAAATTCTACTGGTTCCGTAACATGTTAGGTAGATTAAACCGAAGCCTCATCAAAATACATATCTAGGTATATCGCGTAAATAATGCATCGTAGGATTCGCGCGCCGCATCTCCAATACATAGATATTACAATATATAGTTTTAAAATCCGGTATTGGTATGCAATATCTGATTTCGGTTCAGTATCGCACAAACGCGTACCGACCCATCTCTACGGTGAAGTAGTAAGACAAAAACGAACATTTCCGAGAAAATACGAAAGGAAAGGATTATTCACTACATCACATGACGGCGGCTCCAATGGCCGTTTACTGTGTCTATAGATATGTCGTACGTATACGAAACGTTTAACGAGTTGTCTTAACGTTCCTAGGCAACAAGACGTATACAATATAAATATTTTTATGTGTACTTAAGTTTATGTTTTAAGTATTTTTTGTTGCTCTTACATGTTCAACCCGATCACGAAAAAGGGGGCTTCGCTTCGCTCACCCCCTTTACCCTTTAACTAAGCTATCGCAATGTTTTGCCCTGATATAAGCAGTGCAAATCAGCTGTTGTCGTGACGCCATCTTGTTTTCAAACAAGCCGGCTTTCGGTAAGACAGATTGTTAAAAGTTTTCGACGATAATTTATCTAAATCAAAATGCTAGTGACTTTGGTTAAACGTCGGTATTTAATTAAAGGTCTAGAGAGTTAGTTAAGTGTCTGATTTAACCAACAAACTGCGAAATGTATATTACCATAACGAAAAAAGCGTGTATATACAATATTTCAGAGTCCTCTATTGGAAAGAAAACCGTCTTTATGATAAAATGTCATTGAAATTTAATTAACTTCTTTTTAGAGCATTTAAATCAAAGCTTTTTTTTAAATATTTTTTACTTTTAATTGATTTACTCTGGCGTGATATTCAGGTCTGTTGTCCCCAGCACGCTGAACAGCAACAACCTGACCTACCTCCAGCTGGAGCCCGCCTCGGTGGCGCGCCTGCGCACGCTGCGGCTGTCCGACAACCCGCTGGTGTGCGACTGCCGCGTCGCACGCCTGACGTCGGCCGTGCGGTCCGCCGGCATACTGGGTCTCGCTGCCAGGTTTGTAGCGGAATTCATGTCAAATGTTATTACAATACGATTAATAGTAGTTTATGTGACTGCTACATAATGGAGGGCATAAATACTCGAGAGTTTTCATAATAATATCATTCGAGAGTTTTAATGCCTTATTATGTACAGTTACATACACTAGTTTATCTACACACATATCATAAGCTATCATAAGCATGTTTGAGCGGCATTGTGGCTCTGCAGTTGTTTAGCTTGTTCTGTAGTACCAACTTCACGCAGGCGGGCGTCGGCGTTCGAAATTTGAATGTCAGTACCAACTTCACAGACAAATTAGGGGGAGCACGCAGGCGGGCGTCGGCGTTCGAAATTTAAATGTCATAATATGTAGAAAAATTACACATAATGGTGATAATGTGTGATATTTCAGATAAGAAATGAGTTTTTATCAAGTAGTTTAACATTATGCTGATCGTAACGTGCGGTTTTTGTACGCAGTAAAGAGGGTTTATGATGCGTGTGTAGATAAAATCAGTTAATGATTCGGCCAACCTCGGAAATTGTCGTGAATCCCTCATCTCTCACTTAGAGTTATCAATTTACAGATATGACCTTTAATTATATTACTCGTTGACTTATTGAATACAATACAAGAACGATATGAGCAACAAAACCTGCTGTGTTAGTTTTGAGCTACAAAGCTCAAAACTAACACAACCTTTACATTGAAATAAGAAAAATAATTGACTATTTTGACAGTCTGCCTTCTTAGTGGCAATAAAAACAGTGTGACGTATATGATACATTTATGTTTATGATCGCCAATTTCATTCGTAAAAATATTCGATTCTATCAAATTTTATCAAAATTAACTTATATTAGTTATGTATCATGGCTTCAACAAATTTAAAGCGTGGTAAAAAAATTGTTTGTAACTATTTTAGAAAAGTAGCTAATTTATTTAAAAACGAAGAAATTAAATATCATCGAAAAAATTTGGACAGGGTTTGTGAAGCAACCGGAGTTTCGAAAAGCAGCGTGTTAAAAATTGTGAAGGAAAACGACAAGCTTATATATGTATAGATGTTATAGATATTATTAATGTTCAAATTCATTTCGCTTCTACATAATAAATTTCTTAGGTCTACCTGTTACTTGTTAGTAATGCCATCTTGGCAGGTGCTATACATTGCGTTTATGATACTTCAAATTGAATGCTACATAAAAGAAATCGCGGTAATGTATTTCGTGTCATTTCCGTCTCCGGATTTAGGCGATGATATCCGAGAAAAGCCGAATCTTTAACTGATTTTAATCGTATTGTACTAACATTTATTTAATGTTAAGTTTGATGTTTCTCTGTAAGTGGACTAATTGTTGTTCTTTTGAGAAATAAATGCTAAACCCTAAAGAGGTCGCCGTCTTGGATGTGTTATGTGTGTGACGTCCCTGTTTCTGGTTCCGATGACACAGGATATCCTAGTGTGGGGCCAGATGCAATGTGGCTGTATATAAGTGTTTATGTTTCATCCGATCATATTTGGGAGTGGCACTTGGTACTAAGGGAATGGGACTTGATATTTTGGACATGTCGTATTTACTGTCTTTATTGGGTAGGTATTTAATATATTCCAAAGTATTTTATATCTAATAGTATTTAATCGCACATCAAAAATACTGATTTCAACAGCAAAAAAGGATCAGCAAAAACAATTTTTATATTTTAAATATTTTATGTGTACTCAAGTTTATGTTTTATTTTAAGTATTTTTGTTGTTCTTCCATGTTCAAGCTAACTCGAAGGATAAAGGGGGCTTCGCTTCGCTCACCCCCTTTACCCTTCACCTAAGCTACCGCAGCATTTTGCCTTGATATTTGCTGTGAAAATCAGTATTTTTGATGTGCAGTTTAATATTTCTCGTTATGATGCACTGCTTCTTACCCTTTTATGATAATATCTTCAATTCAATTCAATTCAATTTATTTATTGCTTTCTACATTGTTATAGTACTTACAATAGTAACATACTTGTATATAGGTACAGGTTCTTAGATGACAATGCCCTGTTAGTGTTAGGGCTTTTAACTAAGTAAGTAGGTATCTTTACATATTGATTATTTTTACACAATAAAATTTAAAATAAGAACTCTTTTTAGAGATAAGCTCGCCTTTGTAGATGCAGTTTGAACCGACTTAAAAAAGGAGGAGGTTCTCAATTCGTCTGTTTTTTGTGTTTGATGCGCGATTACTCCGTCAATTATGAACCGATTTTGACGATTCTTGCTTTGATTGGTAAGCCATATTTCATAGGTGGTCAAATACAAATTTTGCCAAAATTGATTCAGCGCTTTTGGGAAAAATTCAAAAAATATAAAAAAATATACACAGATGACGATTTGGTTTGTGGTTCTGTGCAGCAAAAGTTTTGACGAGGACTTTTCATGTACACAGACTTCATTCGCATACCGACCGGGGGGGAAGAAATAGGACTTGAACTTGAAGTCGGCTTTTTAAAGTTTTTAACTTAGTGAATTATCTGTTAATGTAACTGGTCAAATATTTGTATGCAATAAATAATTTATTAATAATTATAAATATTAGAGGACATTTTTTTACAAATCGAACTAGGCCCATAGAAAGCTCAGCCCAGCTGTTATGGTAGTAGTACACATAACCACAGAATACTTAATAGTACTACGTACCATAACACAAGCCTTGTTGAGCTTTGGCGACGAATTATTTAATAGCGATAAATACATAAGTAAATACATAGAAAACATCCAAGAATAGGCAACAAATATGCATGCTCATCATCACACAAATATTTGTTCTTACCGGAATTCGAACCCAGAACCGTCAGCTTCGTAAGCAGGGTCACTACCCACTACCAAATGTATGACGCTTGCCATTTGAGGATTGATTGCCAGTTCATAGTCGGGTGTGTCACGTGGCATTCGCAACTTATTAATTATGTAAGAAAAGTAGGCCGTGTTGCCAGTGTACGAGTTTCTTGCGCCGCTTCTTCTCCGCTGCCACAAAACTTTCCGAAGTGGTAGTAGTTTTTCTTCCATTATATAGATTCAAATGACTTTCAAAAAGTGTTCGTAAGAATCTATTTTAAATAAAAAAGTTTGAAGTTTATTGATGTTTATGCCAAAATCACGTCATTAACTAGGATTCACTCATCTGGAAGTGAATCCTAACATTTTAGTGTTGATTTGTTTCTCATGAGCACTACCCCGTCTTGAGCGATGGCTGTTTATACTAATCCTGTTTCTTCAATATTCCAGATGCCAGGCCCCTGCTGCGCTCAGGGGAGCCCTACTCACTGACCTCGAGCCTCATGAGCTCATTTGCAACGGTGAGTCTTTAGGACGAGCTTTGTCATTATTTTTTTTGTTGGAGGTGGAAAAAAAATGGAATTACCCAAGCCCAGGAGTCAGACCTCCCTGCTATGTCCAGCAACCTCATGGCGTAACTCTCTGAAGTCCATAGCGTGTGTCTATGGTTCATCTCATGCACATACAATTTCATCGATTGCGGGGTATCACCGAAGGCTTCTAGGCTTCATTCAATGAGCTTGGGTTTGGCCTCCATTATGATGCTACTTACGTGATACCAATTTGACAGATGAAGCTGGTGCAAGGTGTCAAACGTAAAAGTCTATATGAAGTTCATAGCTCAGACGACTTACGCCATAAGGCTGCTGGTCCCTACACAGTGAGCGGGCATCAGCTCGTGTGGTAGACGGACTAAAAACAACCCCTTTGTGATTACAGTTATCTATATTTGATTTTACTGTGAGCCATGGAAGCCTTTGTGTCATAGCGGTCGAGGTTCTGCCTTAGAAGCGATGCCCGTGGTCCGAATCTCGGCTGGGGAGAATGAGAAGACGCCCTGGATCTGGAATGATCTGGGTGATGATATCTTGGACACTATTTACACGCATTGATCTAGCCCCAAACTAGGATTCCCTGTATCTTAGGTACTAGACAACGATACACATACTTATATAGATAAATATTATACTTAGATAGATAAACAACCATGACCAGGTTACATCCGTCATCTCATAAAACAGATATTTGCCCCCACCGGGACTCGAACCCGGGACCCTTGGCTTCGTAGGCAGGGTCACCGCCGACTCGGCCATTCGGGTCGTCTTCGCTTTATCTGTTACCCACGACACAGGATATCACCAGAGGCTCTGTGAGCTGCAGACCTCGTGAGTGACACTTATAAATGCACCTGGTTACGTACATGGAGTATGAAAGTAGCCGCACGAATAACTTTGTAAATTACATTTTGCGGTCTCGAACCCAACCTATTGACTTTTTTCACTGAAATCCCACAGCCTGCTACTGTCACGGTCTCTACAAATACAACGACACCGCATTTGTTAAAATCCGTCATGCTGTTTGGACTGTGGCGGTTTTTTGAAATTTTAAAACCATCTTCGCCATTTTGAAAAAATTCCAAAAACTGCATCGAAAAAAAAATACTACCAGTAAAAGGGGGCTAATTGGAACTAATTTTCTATGAGTTCCAATTAGCCCCTCAATTCCAATTAGTCCCATTTTACGGTATTTAATTATCGAGCCGGCTCAGAGAAAATTCCCGAGAATCAGTTGGGAAATGCGGCCTGTTGGGGATAAAATCCGGACATACGAAAGCATTTTTGCCCAATCCTGAAACGGGGACGCTTCGCTCGACGCTTATATCGCTCGGTTTATAATTTACCATTTTTTTTCGATTTTGATTCTAGCTCTGCCCAGTCTGAGCTCATGATGGCGGACTTAACTAATTCTGCGTTGATTGTCGCCAAGTGCTTTCAGGGATACTTTTCTTCAGATTCCCTTTCGAGACTTATTCGAGGGCTGATGTTTAGCTAACGTTTTAACGGTGATGGGAAACATCGCTTAGAATAGAAACCTTTAAATCTCGGCGAGGGGCTGCCCCTTTTCCACCTAAAAATTGAGTTTTGATAAACTGGCTGGACGCATTTGTGCATAGGCCACGTCATATGGAAACCTCACACGCTATTTTGTAATCTATATTGTTTACTAGCTGATGCCCGCAACTTAATCTACGTGTTCCTAGGAAGTATCATTTACCGAGATAAGGTTACCCTCCTTCTGGTGCAGTCGGATAAAAAGTATTCCATATATTAATCTAGCTCATATACTATCTCTGTGCTAAATTTAATACAAATCCGTTCAGCCGTTTCAGCGTGATTGAGGCACAAACACACAAACATATAAACTTGGTCGCAACAAACATACACACATCCAAACATCTAAACATTCGCCCGCATTATTTTAGTTTTTTTGTAGTCAATCTATTTCGAAACAATTGTAAATAAAAACTGAGGATAATATTTTTAGGTTGCTTTTCACAGTTGTTAAGACTTTTGTATTGTTTATTTATATACTTAAAGTACCTCTTTATATATATATACAACATTAGGGGTTCCCTCAGATGTTAATACGAGCAGGCTCTTACCTAGGTGAGCTCACTCTCGAGCAGGCCACGTACAACTGGCCGTGCGAAGAGCAGTCTCCCCTAAGATCCATTCCTGCTGTTTTTAGGGACTAACCCTGAGACATTGCGAAACAGACGTAAGCTGTGCAAATCAGCTGTTGTCGTGACGCCATCTTGTTTTATATTCTTTAACCAACACGCCGGCCTTCGGTATTATAGATTGTTAAACGTTTTCGATGATGCTTTATTTAAATCAAAATGCCAGTGACTGGGTTAAACGTCGGTCTTAAAATAACGGTCTAGGATGTTAGTTAAGTGTCTGATTTAACCAACCAACTGCGACATATACGTGGGGCGCACTATAAGTTTCCGGAATGAATATGAAAAAATACTATTAAAGGTACAAAATTAATTTATTGTTTTTCAAAATAATCTCCCTTGGCGTCTATGCACTTTTTCATTCGATGAAACCAGTTTTGAAAACTTTTGTGCCACTCCTCGGTGACCTCTGAAACGTGTTTTTCATACTCCTCGACAGCCTCTTCTGGTGATGAAAATCGTTGACCGCGTAATTGGTTCTTAATTTTTGGGAACAGAAAAAAGTCACAAGGTGCCAGGTCGGGACTGTATGCAGGATGACTCATGAGTTCTACATTTTTCGCCTTCAAAAAGTCGTTTGTCTGTCTGGCCGTGTGAGAACTAGCATTGTCGTGGTGCAGGATGATAAGGCGTTTACGGTTATTTTTACGGAGTTCGTCAATAACTTCCGGCAAACAAATGGTCGTGTACCAGTCACTATTCACTGTACGACGATTCTCTAAAGCAACAGTAGCCACGTGTCCAGTTTTATTAAAAAAAAAGCAATCATCCGCTTAGATGCACTTTTCACGCGCGCCACTTTGGTTGGTTTCGGCTCATCTTGAAAGACCCATACGCTCGATTGCTGCTTTGTTTTGGGATCGTAGCAATAAATCCATGTTTCGTCACCTGTTACTATGTCCCACACCAAATTTGACGCACCTTCGTTGAATCTGGTAAGCATGGCACTGCACCAAGTGACGCGGTCCGTTTTTTGAGCCTCGGTCAAGTTGTGTGGGATCCACCGCGAGCACAGCTTTCTCACACCCAAATGTTTGTGTAGGATTAATTGTATTTGACTCATGCCTATTTCTAAGGATGCGCGAATTTCATGGTAGGTCACATGCCTGTCTGTTTCAATCATACGGCGCACAGCATCGATGTTTTTGTTGGTCACAGCGGTGGACGGCCGACCATCGCGAGATTCGTCACTGAGATTGATACGACCACGCTTGAATTCTGCAAACCAGCTATAAACAGTTGTCTTGCATGGTGCTTCATTGCCAAAAGCTGTTTCAAGCCGAGCGATGCTCTGTTGAGCTGTCAAATTACACTTAAAATCGTAGAAAATCATACTACGAAAATTTTCCCGAGTTAAATCCATGTTGATGCAGACACACAATTTTTTAAATGGCGCCACAAGGTAAAAACAAAAGGCAGTCAGATGAAACAAACTGCATTCTACAGCCAAAGAGTTCTATTTTCAAATGTTGCAATAAATTTTTAAATATTGTTTATGTAAGTGGCCAGTTCCGGAAACTTACAGTGCGCCCTATGTATACATACTAGCTGATGCCCGCCACTTCATGTGCGTGTTCCTGGGAAGTATTATTTACTGTGATAAAAAGTATTAAATATGTTAATCTAGCTCATAAACTATCTTTGTGCTAAATTTCATTCAAATCCGTTAAGCTGTTTTAGCGTGATTGAGGCACAAACACACAAACATCCATCCATACTCTCACATATATAATACTAGCTGATACCCGCAGCTTCATCTGCGTGTTCATAGGAAGTATCATTTACCGAGATAACGTTACCCTCCTTCTGGTGCAGTCGGATAAAAAGTATCCTATATGTTAATCTAGCTCATAAACTACCTCTGTGCTGAATTTCATTCAAATCCGTTCAGCCGTTTTAGCGTGATTGAGGCACAAACACACAAACATCTAAATATCCAAAAACATCGCTACTTTCACATTTATAATATTATTTAGATATAAGTTGGATGGCCCAATCTTCTGTGTCTTGCGGTGGGCACATGAACGGTCTACATTTATCTGACACATCATACCCCCCCCCCCAGGTCCAACATCGACGGCGCCCGGCGAGTGTTCAGCGGAGCCCCGCTGCCCGGTACCCTGCCGCTGCTCCCCCGAAGGCACCGTCGACTGCCGCGAGAAACTGCTGTCCTCGCTACCGCAGCATATACCGCATAAGGCTACTGAGATGTGAGTGCCTAGCTGGATAATATCATCTTTGGCGATCATCAAACATCATCAATCAGCCCACATTCACCCACATCTGGGTATTAGGCCTCTTCTTTACCACGCCATCCACTCCGGTCCTGAGCCTCCCGCATCCACTGTCTACCCGCTATGGCGATGATGTCATCCGTCCATCTGGCTGGTGGTCTGCCGACTGGTCGTCGTGCGGTTCTGGGTAGCCACTCTGTAACCGCTTCGGTCCACCTTCCGCCATCTGTCCTTGCCAAGTGTCCTGCCCAACCCCACTTCAGTCTCGTGATTCGCACGACGATTCTTAGTACGACGTCTTATTTCTGTATTGCGGATATGAATCCGAAGTCTATATAGTTTATTATAGCTGCTGTTTATTCAAAATGTCAGAGTAAGAGCTGAATAACAGAGTTAGAGAAACCATACAGAATCAGAATCCCTAGTTAAAATCTTAATCACAAAATTCAGTAATGCTGATGTTTTTCCGGTGATTCTGATACCTTTACGAGGAACTGTTGTCGGCGCTGCCGCAGCATATAACCGCATAAGGCCACTGAGAAGTGAGTAGAATAACAGTGATACAGAATTTAGGCAGGATCAGAACATTAAAAGAATTCTGCATTTGATTAGCAGTATCGCAATCCTAGGCTGAATCAGAATCCTAGACAGAATCAGAATCAAAAGCAGAATTCAATGACGACCGGCTTAGCTTAGCGGGTAGTGACCCTGCCTACGAAGTTGACGATCCTGGGTTCGAATCCCCGTAAGGGCATATATTTGTGTGACGAGCATGAATATTTGTATCTTAGTCTTGAATGTTTTCTATGTATCTGCATAAGTATTTATCTCTATTAAATATATCGTCGTCTAGTACCCATAACACAAGCCTTGTTGAGGTCAGCATGGGCCTAGTTCGATTTGTGTAAGATTGTCCTCTAATATTTATTATTATTATTTACTATTTTATAATTCAAACGAGAGTAGAATCGGAATGACAGGCAGAATTTGAATCAAAAGCAAAATCATGATCCTAGGCAGAATCGGAATGACAGGCAGAATTTGAATCAAAAGCAAAATCATGAGCCTAGGCAGAATCGGAATGACAGGCAGAATTTGAATCAAAAGGAAAATCATGATCCTAGGCAGAATCGGAATGACAGGCAGAATTTGAATCAAAAGCAAAATCATGAGCCTAGGCAGAATCGGAATGACAGGCAGAATTTGAATCAAAAGGAAAATCATGATCCTAGGCAGAATCGGAATGACAGGCAGAATTTGAATCAAAAGCAAAATCATGATCCTAGGCAGAATCGGAATGAAAGGCAGAATTTGAATCAAAAGCAAAATCATGATCCTAGGGAGAATCGGAATCCTACGCAGTATTTCAATCGGGACAGGACTGTCTGGGGTTAATCTGGCTCAACACAGACCTTGCGGTTAATAATTTTGTAATTATTTATTGCTGCTTATTAATTATAATAATTCATATCGAAATATCTGCATTAGGTAAGCACAAGCAATTTTTAAAAGAGATCTTAATATCTATCAATGTAGAGAAGTGGCAAAAAATTATGATTGCTAAGTATATGTAAATATCTATTATCTACAGTAATAAAAAGATTTGATTGATTGATTGATTTAATCCTAGGCGGAATCGGAAGAGTAGGCAAGTATCGCAATCCTAGGCACAAACAGAATCAAAAGCAGAATCAAGTTCAAAAGCAGAATCTGAATCCTGGACAGAACAGAATGATAGGCAGAATCAGAATCCAAAAGGGTATTAGAATCCCGAGTATAATCAGAATGAAAACTCAGATTCAATCAGAATCAGAATCCCAAGCAGACAATCAACGTTACACAATGTTTCTATTAGATAACGGTTTTTTGTATTTTACTAAAATGATCACATCTTTTGACGACCCGAATAGCCGAGTCGGCAGTGACCCTGCCTACGCAGCCAAGGGTCCCGGGTTCGAGTCCCGGTGGGGGTAAATATTTGTTTGACGAATGAATGTTTGTACCCTAGTCATGGTTGTTTATCTATCTAAGTATAATATTCATCTATATAAGTATGTGTATCGTTGTCTAGTACCCAAGATACAGGGAATCCTAGTTTGGGGCTAGATCAATGTGTGTCAATAGTGTCCAAGGTATTATTATTTTTATTTTTATGTTCCAGCCGCCTAGAGCAGAACGAGATAACCGAAGTGGGAGCAAGCGCGTTTGCCTCGGTGAAGCGTGTTGCCCGCATCGACCTTTCCAACAACAAGATCGCTAAACTTGCCTCCGACGCCTTCACCGGGTTGTCGCATCTCACTTCTTTGTGAGTATTCCACTCTTTGGTGATTTCTGCTTATTAAATTCTTTGCTTTTCTGCGAATAAATTAAGGGAAAGGGAAATATTAAACTGCACGTCAATAATACTGTTTTGTACAGAAAATATACTTGGTGGTTACAGCAAATATCGGGGCAAAATACTGCGGTAGCGAAGGCCCCGAATAGTCTCCGTGTTAGTTCGACCCTTTCTCCTTCGTATTAGGTTGAAGACATAAGAAAAACAAAAATTCTTAAAACATGCAAAATATTTTTGCTGATCCTTTTTTGCTGTGAAACAGTATTTTTGTTGTGCGATTAAATACTAGCCATAAATTAAGTGCTTCGTGATCTAATGGGTTTCACACTTGCTTCTAACACTGGAGACGCAGGTTCGAATCCTGACCATTTACCAATGAGATAATTAATTTATCGTAAGTACAGTATCGGACGTTCAGTGTTTCGGACGACACGTTAAGCTGCAGGTCCCGGCTACTATCGCTACGTGTTAGTGTTCGTAAAACCCCTCCATCAACCCGCACTGAGCCAGCGTGGTGGAGTATGGCTTGCATCTTACTCGTATCCGAGTAAAGGCCTGTGACCTTCGGTGGGGGACATTAATGGGATACAATAATTTTTAGGGTTCCGTACCCGAAGAGTGCCAAACGGGACCCTATTACTAAACATCCGCTGCCGTCCGTCCATAGTTATTTCTGTTGCCGTCAACAATTAACAAATACTGAAAAACAGAATAAAATAATTATTTAAGGGGGCCCCCATACAAGTATTTCAATACCACTTACAAACTTATGAATGCACCTGGTTGCTTGCATGGAGTGTGAAAGTAGTACACAAAATTTTGCTATGTAAAATCCGAACTATTCACTCCACACCATCCCTACCTTTGTACGATGGTACGGTACCCTTCGGGCGCGAGTTAGAATCGCAATTGACCGGTTTTTTAATTTTAAACAAAAACCAATATTACAAGAAATCATATTGTTGACAAGTCACACATCATGCAGTAACCCCTTTATTGCCACTAGTTCAATTGGACAGTTCAGTTGACTGAACTAATGGGATTTTTTTCCCCACTAGTTCAATTGACTGAACTAATGGGATTTTTTTCTCCACTAGTTCAATTGACTGAACTGGCGGGACTTTTTTCCTACTAGTTCAGTTGCTCGTCTGTTCTGTTGAGTTACTAGTACGTACATGCTTATGTACATACATAAGGTCACGCCTGTTTCCCGGAAGAGGGGTAGGCAGAGACCAAAAACCTCCACCTGCACGATCCTGGCATACATCTCTCGCTTCCTCAACATTCATAAGTCGCTTCATGCAAGCTCGCCGGTTACGGGTACTTCGTATTTGTCACTAACAAATCGCCGATTTGGTCTTTATAGGACCTTCTTGTGCGTCCCCGTCCAACGACTCCATTTACGACCTCTGTATAAATCTTTTTAATCAATCTCCTTTCATTCATCCTTTCAACGTGACCAAACCATCTATGCTGGCCTTTAACTATCCTTGTCACTATATCTTCTTTCAATCCACAGCGTTCCTTTATAACTTCATTCTTCAATTTATCTTTTCTTGAGTTACTAGTAATATTCCTAAAATGATTTACTCATCACTTTTTTTCTGTCATTGACAGTCCCTTTAAATATACACCTATCTACTACACCGTATTTAGTTGTAGCATTTTGTCTATGGTTGTAGCCATATTCACATTCACACAACTTACTATGAAACCGATTTGATCTGAGGAACTTAAATCAGCTGATTTGTGGAGATGTGAAAAACAAAGTTGCTCTGATCAAATCCGTCTCGTATTGAAAGTTGTTCGCAAGGATCTCCCTTACTACCCCCTAACTAAAATATAGCTACACCTAACTGTTACAACCTGCTACTGTTATCTTTCTTGACCACCTATACACAAATGACACCGCTGCCGCCGGCCGATTGGTTGTCACTCCGCTTGACCTACACATCGGTGACCACCGTGGATTACGCGCAGGGGTTTTGTGCTCCAAGGCTGTGCTTGCGCCGGCTACAAAACGCGTTAGACAACACTCCCAGGCAAATCGAAACTATTTTATAACTTCCATATTGTGAGTCGACTGGCGAGACGTTTGGAATAAAAACAGATGTTCTTCTGAGTCCCTTGCCAACTCGTTTACAAACATATTAACCAACAAATTTAATTCATGCTTTCCATTTATAAAGAAGAACATGAGAAAAACCCATACTTGGATTACCGATGAAATCCTCAATTTCAAGACCCTATTATTAGATATAATACACCTTAACAAACACCTACCAGACCAACAATCGCTTGCGACCACTATCGATATCGTGACGAATAAGTATAATAAAACTTTACGTGAGAACAAATCTTCATATTACAGTAAAATCATAAACAGCAGCCAAAAAGTTATCAATAAAGAGTGAGGGAAAGGTATTAATCAGACCGCAGATTTCACAGATATCATTAGAGATATGAGTGGAGGTAATTTTGCCTCAAAGAAGCATGCGGTCGATGCCATGAATTTGATATTCGTTAGCGCCGCTGCAGCCTGCGGAGCCCCGCGCGCGGACTTGTCTAGCATGCAGGCCGATCTCACTGCGGCCCGCCGACCAGTCCACCGAACTTTGAGACTGCTGTATTTTACACCAATTGAAGTCCATGAAATAATTACAAAAAAAATACCACACAAGCGTACAAAAGACGTATATGAGCAATCAATGGAACTTTTAAATCTGGCAGTCACACCACTCTCCCCTCTCTTGTCGGATCTTTATAATACGTGTATAAAAGAGGGAGTCTATCCTATGACTCTGAAAAAGAGTAAAATATCTCCTATATTTAAAGGAAAGGGAAAGAGAGAGGACATCGACTGCTACCGACCAGTATCTGTGATACCGGCTACCGCCTAAATATTTGAAAACGGACTAAGTTCACGTTTGGTCGATTATCTGACCCAAACCAACGCATTTTCCGAACAGCAGTATGCTTACCGACCTGGCCGCTCAACGACAGCACTGGCGCGTGAAGTAATCTATCGCATATTGAACGCGCGTGAACGCAGGTCGCATTTGGCAGTCCTATTTTGCGATCTGTCAAAGGCGTTTGATGTGGCAGACCACGCAGTAATTGCGGCCAAGCTGGTCCACTATGGAATTGTCGGCCCACCGCATTCCCTTCTCACCAGCTTCATGCGAGACAGATCGCAGATTGTGGTGGGCTCCGAGGCACCGTCAGATCCGATCCTCTTACCACGTCGATAGGTGTCGCGCAGGGCTCTTCCCTGTCCAACATCATGTTCTCTCTGCTTCTCAACGATCTCCCACAAAACATAGATACTGCCGACGTATTAATGTACGCTGATGATGTTGCTGGAATAGTATATGCACCAGACCTGGTCATGCTGGAACAGAAACTTAATATCACTGTCGCTAAACTCTCCGAATGGTTCTCTCGAAATGGCCTTATCCTAAACATTAAGAAAACCCAATTTATGCACTTTCAGCTGGGAAGCAACCCCCCACGAAGAATGTCGGTTCAGGTTAACGGGGTTCCTATAGAACAAATAGATGTCGCGGGATTTCTCGGGTTTCAATTGGACAGGGGATTGACCTGGGAGGCGCACATTGACAGGTTGTGTCGAAAGTTGGCAAGTGCGTGTTTCGCGCTGCATCGCCTTTCGTGGACTATCCCAAAGGAGGTTGTTCGGTCTTGCTACTTCGCGACCGTACACTCTCTGCTCCAATATGGCGCAGAGCTTTGGGGGCGCGCCACTGATTGGGAGCGCGCATTCAGGATGCAGAATAGAGCAGTAAGAGCCATCGCGCGAGTGCCCCTGGACACACCCGCGAGGCCGTTGTTCAAATCGCTCCATATCTTGACTTTACCGGCTGTAGTAATATTCCAGGTGGCTGTGTATGCTCATCAAAACATAGATGCCTATCGCGCCCATAAAGATGTCCATAGGTACGCAACACGCAACGCCTATAATTTGGTCACTATCTCCCGCCGTCTGACGAAAACATGTAAATCGACACATGCGATGGGTCCGTCGTTTTACAACAAATTGCCGGAGCACATCACATCCGCTCCAAGTACCGGGGCATTTAAAGCCAGACTAAAGCGGTGGCTTATTGAGCTGACGCCCTACAGCCACGAGGAACTCGTAACACACTCACGATCTAGGTAAAATTTATTTATAATTAGGTACAGCCCCCTCTACAGGTTGGAGCCTTACTTGACATTTGAACTGCATATTTTTTATATGTTTGATGACCATGACATATTGTACAAGATTACTTAAGACTTATTTTTGCTATTTTTGTATTGATATTAATACCAAATGACATGTGATACTAACCTATTACGAATAAACGTCTTGTGTCTTATGTCTTATGTCTTTCCAGGGTCTTGTACGGGAACAAAATAAAAGATCTTCCTTCGGGAATATTCCACGGATTGGCTTCGTTACAACTGCTGTGAGTTATATTTTTATTCTTTTCTTTGCCCAATAGTGGGACTTTATATAGATGGATTTATTTTAATTTGATTTTGTATATTGCGCATATTTTTTGCATTTTTGAATGTAAAATTATGACTGTTTTTGTGCCTATTTTTCAGATTATTGAACTCCAATGAAATTAGCTGCGTCAGAAAGGACACTTTCAGAGATTTACAGAATCTCAAATTGCTGTGAGTGGAATTTTATTTTTTCTTTAATACAAGTTGTTAACTAATTTATCAACACCATACAAAACTAGCCTAAAGGAGTTGACTACGTTTGTTCTTCCCATGAAGTGATTCCCTAAATAGGAGGACAGCAATACAGTACAGAAAGTTCGTTATATATCTCAAAGAAGGTTGTTACAATAGTGCTCAGAGATGTGTTTGAGAAAAATATTTTACTGATTTTCATTAAACTCTTTTAAACTTTCCTGATATCACTCTAATTTGTTTACAGGTCCCTCTACGACAATAATATAAGGTCGATACCGAACGGAACCTTTGACGCGCTCACCGGAATACAGACACTGTAAGTATTGTATTATCATTAAAAAAAACTTAATTGTTTCAGATCAACCTACAAAATTATTGTGTTGTAAAATAACTGTAAAAATACAGGGATTTCTGTAAAAATCTCTTGAAACCTTTTCGAATAGAATAGTTCACACGTTAATTCTCATCTTACTACTTATACAGATATTTAGGTAATTTTCTTAGGTTATCTGTCAAAAATCTTAACTTGCATAATTTGCAATGATAAGCTTTTAAAAAAGGGAGTGTAGCTGCCGTGGTTTTTCGTATTAGACACCGCGACCGTTTGAATTATTCATACTAAAGACATCTTGTTTTTTAAATAACAGCGACATCTAGTTTGATTTGTTTGTACTTGATTTAAATAATAGAGTGTAGCCTATAATTTACAAAGCGAAGGGTGAAATGATGTGTTGCCTATAGTATACCATATGCTAGAGCGTTAGGTTACCTATTCGAAATCTCAAAGCTTGTAGTTATCGAAAAGGGTTGTAATTGCAACCTTACTCCACAGGCATTTAGGTCGCAATCCATTCTCGTGTGACTGTTCCCTGCGTTGGCTGGCTGCTTACCTCCGCAAGAACCCGATTGAGACCTCCGGAGCCAAATGCGAGGGACCAAAGAGGCTGAGCCGAAAGAGGATTGACGCGCTGCGCGAGGAGAACTTTAAATGCAAACGTAAGTACCTACTGCTTTGGCTGGTCGTGGAGCAATCTGTGCGTGTGCGGCATCGTGTGGGAAAAATCGTGACTGTGAAACATAAACAAACATTTATATAGGCTTATGTTTAAACGATCACCAAAAACGCACTTATTTTACGACCAATAAATTCGGAACGACCGCCAGAATTAGTAAACGACCACCAAATTGTGTTTGGATAAATTATCACCAAACTTCTTTTTATGTTTTGTGTACTTTAAGTTTATGTTTTAAGTATTTTTGTTGTTCTTACATTTCAACCTAACACGAAAGATAAAGGGAGCTTCGCTTCGCTCATCCCCTTTACCCTTCACCTAAGCTACCGCAGTATTTTGCTCTGATAGTTTCTGCAACTTTTGGTGATCATTTACCCATTTTGGGTAGGAAAAAAATATTTTGGTGGTCATTATATTTGTTGCCATTTATATATGTACACACCCCCATACAATGCTGGCCCTACACTAGGATACCCTGTCGTGGAAACCAGAAACAGACGTCTCACACATAAAAACATCGAAGACCTAAGATTTTATATCCTCCGCACTTTTTCCTCTTTATTTCTTGTTGTGTTAAAAGTTGATTACAGAAGTTCTTAGTATCCCTTACGGTAGTTTCTGTCAAAGTGCATACTTATGTAATTCGAGATTTACATAAAAACTTCAGAATTTATTCATTTTTGAGATTTTTCATAAAAACAGTTTTAAGTGCAATAACTTTTATCTACACATTTATCATAAACCCTCTTTAATGCATCCAAAAACCACACGTTACGACCAGCATAATGATAAACTTCTTGGTAAAAACTCATTTCTTATCTGAATATTGATACATTATGACCATAATGTACCAAAATTTGACAAATTTTGACATTAAAATTTCGAACGTCGACGCCCGCTTGCGTGCCGCCCCTAGTTTGTCTGTGAAGTTGGTACTACTGAACAATCTAAACAAGTGCAGAGCAATGATCAGTGCCACAATGTTGGTCGAACATGCGGTTCCTGAACACATCAAAGAGAGCTTATGATATTGTGTAGATAAACTAGTGTATATAACTGTACATAATTAGGCATTAAAACTCTCGAGTGATATTATTATGAAATTCGCCTTCGGCTCGTTTCATAGACCCACTCTCGAGTATTAATGCCTTCCATTATGTAGCAGTCACATAAACTACTATTAACTGGCAGTACATCGTTCTATGGTGATATTGACGAGCTCTGTTGTACTTACTGCCGATGCCGTTATTAATATTTATGACATGTTTTATAGTTGTTTGAATGGCACCTATGTCCGCCTTTGTTTCCGCTAGGTGGCGCCGGCGTTGTTGGACGCAAAGAGTTTAATTCATCTGAAGTAGAGGACAAGTCTTCAAAGAACTTCGCGTGATATTTCAATTGACCCGAATGGCCGAGTGACCCTGCCTACGAAGCCAAGGGTCCCGGTGGGGGCAAATATTTGTTTGACGAGAACGATGTTCGTACCCTAGTCATGGTTGTTTATCTAAGTATAATATTTATCTATATAAGTATGTGTATCGTTGCCTAGTACCCAAGATACAGGGAATCCTAGTTTGGGGCTAGATCAATGAGTGTAAATAGTGTCCAAGAAACTACACCAGCGCCATCTGCAATGAGCTTTTGAGATCGGTGCCATTGCCAGAAAGTGTACCATCGACTGTCTGGGATCGGAAGAAATCTCTTTTTAGAGATAAGCTCGCCTTTGTACACCTAGTTTCCATTTTGATGTCTGTATCTTCTGTTTTTGTGCAATAAAGTGTAAGAATAATAATAATAAGAATAATCTGAGATGAAAGAATTAAGTTGTTTAATAGCTGGTTTTATAAAGAACATCATCCTCGCTTAGTTCCCGCCACTATTTCAAACCTTTCAGCCCTAACTGTTTCAATCTCTCTCAGCCGGCGAAGACCCGCCCAACGCTTGCGGCTCTGTCCCGTCCTGTCCCGCCCCGTGCGCGTGCGAGTCGACAGCGCGCGCAGTCAGCGTGACCTGCGCGCGCGCGCAGCTGCGTGACCTGCCACGCGACCTGCCGCTCAATACTGATGCGCTGTGAGTATAGATGTCACTGGAATATAGTCAAAACCATCGTAGTTGATCAAATACCGACAGATAGTTAACCAGACCGACAGGGATTAGAATTTACGTTTATTTTGCTCTTACATGTCAACCTAACACGAAGACTATTCGGGGGCTTCGCTGCGCTCGTCCCCTCTAGTCTTCACCTAAGCTACCGCAGTGTTTGCCCTGGTATTTCGTTTGCAATTCAAGTTTAAACCAGTTTACTATTTTACGGTTTTAACCGTTAGTTGATCAACTACCGCGTCATATAGTACGCAGTATGCTATAGTTTACTATCTGTCGATAGTTGACCAACTTACGAGAAAAAAACCATTAGTTGATCAACTGACGGTTTGGACTATCTTACGGTGACATAGACACTTTTATACACATGCACATACATTACTTCTGGCCCCACACTAGGATAGTGGGGATTTTGTTTCTTTATCCCCAGCCGGGGATCGAACCCGGGACCTCTCGCAATTGTAGGTAGAGCCACAACCGCTGCGCCACAGCGGGTATTTATTTGAGCAGAGTTTTCTAAATGAGATCTTAATATCAATCGGCTAGTATTTAATCGCACATCAAAAATACTGATTTGCACAGCAAAAAATGATCAGCAAAAACACTTTTATGTTTTAAATATTGAATGAGTACTTAATTTTATGTTTTAAGTGTTTTTTGCTGTTCTTACTTGTTGAACCCAACACGAAGAAAGAAGGGTCACCCCCTTTACCCTTCACCTAACATACCGCAATATTTTGCCCTGATATTTGCTGTGCAAATCAATATTTTTGATGTACAGTTTAATATTTCCCATATCAATCTGTGGGAGTTTCTTTGTTCTTCATAATTGTTTTAGCACAACAAATTTTTAAGAGATCTAAAAATCAATCTGTGGGAGTTTCTATGCCCTTCTCTCCCACAGTGGCCCAATGTAGAGAAGAGGCAATACATTACGTGTAAAGTTGCAATTTCCCCAGGCGTCGAAAAAGGATGCCAATCGAAATATCAGTGACACTTATGCACAATGACATAAGGTCCATTTTATCTGAACTCTAACAATTTTTCACTCTTATAATTAATCAAAGTCAAAGTCAAAGTACTTTTGTTATTATTATTATTACTGTAGATATTTACATATACTTAGCAAACGTCATTTTTTGCCTCTTCTCTACATTGGACCACTGTGGGAGAAGGAGGGCGTAGAAACTCCCACAGATTGATTTTTAGGGTTCCGTACCCGAAGGGTTCCAAACGGGACCCTATTACTAAGACTCCGCTGTCCGTCCGTCCGTCTGTCACCAAGCTGTATCTCACGAACCGTGATAGTTAGACAGTTGAAATTTTCACAGATGATGTAGTTATGTTGCCGCTATAACAACAAATACTAAAAAACAGGATAAAAGAAATATTTAAGGGGGCTCCCATACAACAATTCTTTCAATACCACATACAAACTTATGGATGCACCTGGTTACGTACATGGAGTGTGAAAGTAACCGCACCAATAACTTTGTAAACAATATTTTGCTGTTTAAAATCCAAACTATTCGCTTCACACCATCGCTTTCATTGAACGGTGGTACGGAACCCTTCGTGCGCGATTTAGACTCGCACTTGACCGGTTTTTAGATCTCTTAAAAATTTGTTGTGCTTAACTAATACATTTATGAAAAAAATAAATATTATGATTAGCAGGAATAAATAATTACTAAATTATAACAGCAAGGTCTGTGTTGGTCTAGATTAACCCCATACAGTCCCTGCTAGATTAACCCCATAATCCTGCTTAAGCCACTGGTATTTCTATTAAACACCTTTCGTAGCCGGTGAAATGTCCCGACTTGCAGGCGAGTGAGCGAGACACATACAATATAATTAGTGGTGGTTGATATAACGTATAGCCGTTAAAAATAGCACTGTAAGTCGAATCAGATAGAGCTATGTTATAACGAAACGGAACGACGCCATGCGCGCTGCTACTAGCGCCTGCGGACTTTATGGCATTATGTTAAAAATGGCATAGCGCGTGATTGATTGTTGATTGATTAGTCGACCGGTAGCTCGCAAAGGTTTATTTCAATGCTCGCAACCGCTTTGGATGTTGCGCGATTTTGCGCGCTTTCTCGTACTCGATCGAACGTAACTCGTAAACGTTGACTCGTGTAATCTTCTATCTATCTTCTATCTTAGAAGATGGTTGTAGTGCCTGCACCTGGCCCACTTGAGCGGGGCCTTTGTGCATGTCCCCTGCGCCTGCACATCTACTTCAGCCATCCCAACTCCTGCACCAGCTGGAGAAGGAGGCCTGGGTGTTCTAGGAGCTCGTGGGTGTTTGTTGTGTCTCCTAGGATAGCCATCCTGGTTTCTGTTGTGGATGGACATGCCAGTAGCATATGCTCTACTGTTTCATCCACTTCCATGCACCCCTGCACAGGGGGCTGTCCGTTGCACCTGTAATTGTCAAGTGTTTGTTAAGTGTACAATGGCCTGTAATAAGGCTTGTTAGTATTTTTATTTTACTACGAGGCAGTCTCATTAAGTAATTCGTAAATTTATGGTTATACTTGTCTATTAAAAGTTTTGTGTTTTTGCAGTCTTCTCTGCTAGACCATAATAGATTTTGTTGCTGTACTGTGGCTTCTCTGAGCCTTTTTCGTAGAGCTTCCGCTGATAAGGGTGAGAATGGTGGAGGGCCGATTGCTGGCCTTTCTGCCCCTAATTTTGCCATCTTGTCTACCTCCCAGTTGCCTTGGTCACCCTGGTGACCTTTTACCCACTGGACTGTGACCTTGTTTTTCTCACCTAGCCTGTTGAGTGCCTTATGGCATTCTAGTATGAGTTTTGATTTTGTCAACGGTCTTTTTAGTGAGCTTAGTAGGGCTGCGCAGTCCGTTTTAAAGGTTATGTCATTCCCCTCTGCATCATTTATCAAGTGCATTGCCCCGTGTAGGAGACTCAGTGTTACAGCTTGAAACACTGTCGTCTCCTTTCCGAAGCTAAGGGAAAGTTTAATGTCAAGCTCCGGCGAGAAAATACCTCCGCCTGTGTTCTTGCTTTTCTTTGAGCCATCACTGTATAATGTTATGCTTTTGTGATTTGGTATTGTTGGTGTTTCCAAGCCCTTGGCTGTGATTTCATATTTCCTACCGAATAGGAACTCTGTTTTTATGCGATCAATTCCAATAATGTAATATTTTTTTTTCTAGAATTGTGCAGTGTCCTTTATCTGCTATTTGTCCTTTCCATTGTCCAGTACTGTATAGCCTTATGGCCGCCGATTTGGCCTCCTGCTGTACGAATAGGTCCAATGGTGGTATGCCTAGCATGATTTCCAGTGCCGCTGATGGCGTTGACCTCATGCAGCCTGTCATGGCCACACATGCCATTCTCTGGAACTGCTGTAGTTGTGTTGTAGTTGTGCATAGTGTTGTTCGTTGCCACCATACCAGGGAGCCGTATGTGATGATGGGAATAGAATAGAATAGAATAGAAAAGTGTTTATTTTTTGTCATTTCTTAAACATGTTTTTGCCCGCCGGGCGGGTAATAATAATAATAAGTACATATGTCATAAAGATCTGGTACATTAATATATGTTCGCTTATATAAAAAGTAATATAGCATGAAACTGATGAATGACAATGGTATAGGTAGGTATGTAAAACGGTTTATTTCAACATCGAGTGTCTACGAGGGACATGTCGCTTGCTGACACGTTTATCTCTGTCCATCTTGCTGACGTACTGCACGTCACCTACTCTGTTGCTGGATAGCATGGGGTTGAATTGACCATATCTTGTATACGAGGGGCCCGGTGTAGTCAGTCCTTCTATGCACATGCTATTTAGTTTGACAATCATGTCGTGGTGTAGGTGGGTCTTCATCAAGCATTTCCCATAGAATACGGCTAGGTAATGACTTTGGGAATCCTCCAGCTGACTTCAGCGCCATTCTGTATTGCCGTTCTATTGACAGGAGATTTGACTTGCTGATTCTAGGCAGTAGTTGTACTATTCCGTAGTCCAAGATAGGCATCAGGCAAGCATGTATTACTGCGAGTTTGGTTTCGATGTTGACCTTAGAATACCATCCAATTATTGAGGACAGCATCCCTCTAATCCTTTTTGCTTTCGCGATCACGTTTTTTACATGCTCACTCATGGTTAGTCCTTTATCTAGTATAACTCCAAGATATCGCACGTTTTTCTTGTATTCTAACATGATGCCTTTGATCTTTACAGTAGGTTTGTAGCCACGGCTGGAAGCACTTTGTGCCCTCTTCTTTGTAAACATTATACACTCAGTCTTGTCTACATTGCACTGTAATCCCCAGCGGTCGTAGTAGTCGATTACTTCTTCTGCAGCCCACGTCACTCTAGTCGACGCATTGTCAGGTCTCTCCGCTGCATTTAGAATACAGAGGTCGTCTGCATATTGTGAAAGCATCTGTCCGGCGATTCTGCTCTTTGGGAGGTCGCTTACATACAGGTAAAAAATGACTGGACCCCATATTGAACCTTGTGGAACTCCGTGCGGTACTGTCTTTTCTTCCCCTGTGATAGTTCTAAACTTTCCTCTAGTTTTCCTATTATTAAGATAGTTCTCTATCAATTTTATGATGTTGTTTGGCACGTTACCTTCTTGTAGTTTTTTTGTAAGACCTCTGTGATTTATTGAGTCAAATGCTTTACTTAGATCTGTCGAGATCATCGCGTCGCTATGTCCTTCAGAGAGTGCATCGGAGATGTATTTGCATGTCCTCAGAATCTGGGTGCCGGTGCCTCTACCACTCATGAATCCGTGCTGGAACTCTGGAATCAGTCTTTTGCATGACGTCATAATCCTTCGGTGCATAATTCTTTCGCAAATCTTATCCATGATGTTTAGTAGTGTGATAGGTCTGTAGGATTTCGGATTCTTGTAATTTTTCCCTGATTTATGTAGAAATATGCAGTCTCCTAGTTTCCATCTTTCTGAATAATAACCAGTGAGGAGGACATAGTTGATTGCTTTTCTTAATGCATTCCATAAAGCAGGTCCCGCTAGTTTTATCGTGTCTGCTTTAATCTGATCAGGGCCTGGTGCTTTTTTATTTTTGAAGCTGTAAATCGCTTTTTTTACTTCTTCAAATGACGCTTCTTCCAGTGGCTGAAATGGGGTCGTTGTTTCAGTTTCTTCATCACTCTGGGAAATTGAGGCGTCTTTTACTATAGAAGTTTCCACTTATGTGTCTATGGTTTCCTTTTCTGTTGTACAACCAGGCAGCAAGGGAAGTTTTTGTACTTCTTTTTTTAATGATCTCTGTATCTTCCACATTTTGGTTCTGCTATCTGTTGTATTTTCGATTATTTCAATCCAGGTATGTTCTTTATAATCCCTCAATAATGTTTGTACTCACTGTTTAGCTTCATTGTATAACTTTTTTGGGGTTTGGTGTCTCTGTGCTCGTTTAACATTTAGTTTTAGCTGATTTCGTACAATAATTTGATCTTGAATTTCTTTTGGAAGGGTTTCTTTTGGATCTATAACTCTTTTAGGTGCTGTAATGTCGAGGGCATATGTGACTATTTGTTCGAGCTTTTCTATGTAGTTATCTAGTTCTTCATTTGTTCGTATTATTTCCGTCGGATCTAATCTTTCTTCTATTAATATTTTATATAGTTGCCGGGTGGGTTCTTCTGTTAACAATTTCTTCATATCTCTGGTCAATTGTATTTCAAGTTCACTGTTTATCTTCAATGTGAAAATCCATGGCATATGGTCTGATGCTATAGAGTCAACTTGTCTACAATTATCACCCGTTTCAAACTGCAGGGAACCTGTCACGAGGGCTACGTCCAAGATGTGATCATTACCAGAGCTTGGTCTTGATGGCTTATTTGTGTGAATGAGTTTGCACTCACCGTCATCAATGCTTTTTTGCACAGCTCTGCCAGCTCCCACAGTTCTTGGATGTCGAAGCATGGTCATCTTAAGGTTTAGATCACCAATGTTTATACAGTCACCGTCTTCTAGAAGATGTTGTAACTCTCTCTGTATGGCTTTGTAGTTTACGTGTGGTATGTATATTCCTCTTATTGTAATTTGCTCTCCAGTTGAAAAGTTTGTACAGATCTTAACTGCAACTCCTTCGATTTGTCTCTCGTTGTCATCAAACCCAGGTAGTAATTGCACTTGGTTCCATCGAAGTCCTCGTTTTATGTACATGGCCGTGCCAAGATGCGGTTGGACGGTATCTGTAAGTTTGTCGTAGTTAGGTATATCGTAGTGGTATTTGTCGAAATCTGTATTGCATTCATTAAGAACTATTATATGTGGCTCAAGCTTAGATATTAAATGCTTGATTTCCATAAATTTCTTTCTCAGTCCTTCGACGTTTGAGTGAAGTATTCGGATATATGTATGTCTTGTTTTTTTGTTTCTTTTATTTTTGTTATCCATTTTTTTTTATTAGAGTGAGTAATTGTACCATTTGATCCATCATCTGTTGTTGCGTGACTTGAATCATGGTTAGCATCTTCTCTAGAATTTCATTTGTTGTTTTGTTTTGAGTTGTCTCATTTGTCGTGTTTTCTCTTGATGAAGTTTCTGTCGCATTCTGTAGATTTTTTACAGTTTGGGCGTATGTCACACCGGGTTTTATTGTTTTGTTGTTTATTATTTGTTGCTTCATGGTCCATTGTGATTCGCTTTGCACTTTGTTAGCGTTGATAAACCTTAGACGCCGTTCACGTTGCTTTTTAATCTCTTCTTTGAACTGTGGGCATTTTGCTTGTCTTGCAGTGTGGCCAGGCACGCGACAATTTGAACAGATTTCAACGACGTTGCCATCGCTGTCTGTTTCTTTCTCTGTTTCATTTCGTTGTTTTATTCCACAGTGTGCTTGCACGTGGCCAAATTGAAGGCATCGTTTGCACTGTGTAACTGCTGTAAGTTTTACTTTGTATCGCTCGATTATGACTTTTTGGCAGAGTATTGTTGTTATGTTTTTAATATCGCGCATGTCGCGTTCCCCGTTGAATATAAGGATCATGGCTGAATTTTTAAGTGGCAGTGCGCATTCCGGTTTGAGGCCGTATCGCGTTTCAATGTCATTCAATGTATTATTTCATGTTCAGTGTAACCGCTGGATAATACTCCTTTGGCGACAACTTTTTTAGCGGGTCGTCTTTCCTGTTTTGTTCCATCGGTATAATACTCGAAATCTGGTCTGGTGCGTAATTCTTCGATTAGCGCATTTCTATTCTCGACCGATTTAGGTGTAAATTGTAACTTACCAGATCGTCGGTCAGATTTCAAATCGCAGTTGGTTTTCTTTGCGAGCTGCGAAATTTCCTTGAATATTTTAGACGAGTCTAGCCATGATTCGTTCGTGCAAATCACAGGTGGGAGTCGTTTTACACTTTTAATACCAGAAGAGGCAATTTTAGAAGCTGTACTATTTAGTGCCGGTGTATTGTTGGTCGCTTTCAGGTGTGCTGGTTTCGTACGTTTCGCCATATTTGTGTATTGCAAAGGACTTGTGGAGCATTTACGCTTACTATTTGTACTAGACACGCTTGCACACTCATCCGCTGTTGTCTCTGCATCTGTAGTTTCGGTCCCTGACAATGGCGCAGTGTCGGGGGTTTTATCATCAGATGTGGGTAGTCCGGTAAAAATGTTGGATGTTTCGATAGCAAATGTTTGCTGTTGTTTTAACTGGTTTTGTTGTCGGCGAAGAATTTTTGGGTTATGTGTTTGATCGAATCTCACTAGATTTTCCTTAATTTTGGCTTATCGTATTTGTTCTAGGCGACTTTTTGTTAGCCACTCACCGACAATTTTTCCTTTGGGCGCATCTCGAAGCGACGAACTTGTTGCTGTGATCTCGTTTATCGTACCGCAATGTTGACAAGTTATAATCTCTTTGTTAAGAAATCTATCTTGATCGATTACTTTGGTATAGGTAGGTTGTTTGCACTGTTGACCTTTGCATAGCGGTCCTCTGCCTTGTCGGGTCATTGATTCATCCGCTGTATAGACGTAGTACGTAGTTTCGGTAAAAGGAATGCCATCTTTTTTCTTCATTGTTGCGTGCATGAATATCTTGACGCATGACTGTTTGCCGCATTTTCGGCACTTGGATGTTTTTATCTTCGTCTGGTTATCAATCCTGTCGTAGAAACCTTTTATTTCGGTAATTTCACCACAGTGATGACATTTTATTACATCAACATTGTTTGTTGATTTTGGGTAGTCCGTTGTTGCTTCACACTTATACGGGATCATATTCACTGTTAGTTAAAGTCCGAGTCAAAGTTAAGTTCGCACACGACTACATCTTGAGTGTAGGTAACATTCACAGGTAAACAAATGAATCCGCGAACGTTTACTATGTAGGTATAGACGCGATACGCTTAGGTATATAACACGACCGCTCCACGGCACGGCAGAAGTCGGACTTCTGATGATGATGGGTCTCATCACAGCCATATACATCCATCGACATATTTTAGGCTGGAGTCCCCATCCGTTCCCTACCATCTTCCTACACTGGAAGAACGATATGGTGGCTTTTTTAAGTGTTGCTTCCATGTGCTTGCTCCAACTTAATTTGTGGTCAAGCCATACATCTAAATATTTCACTTCTTTTGATAGTGTTAGTGTTTTATTAAAGAGTTTGGGCAGCCTGTAACTGCCGTGGTTTTTTTTTTTGTAAATAGTACCATCTCAGTTTTGGCGGGGTTTACTGAGAGTTACGTTACGTTATTTTTGCACCATGTTTCTATGTACCGTAGTGCTAGTTGCATGCGGTCAAATATAGTGTTTATAAAAAGGCCGTTCACGAGTATTGTCACGTCATCGGCGTATGCTATTGAGTAGAATCCTCTTGTGTTGAGTTGTGTCACCAGGTCGTTGGCTACTAGTACCCACAGTAGTGGTGATAGCACACCCCCCTGTGGACAACCCTTGGCCACTTTGTCTCGTGTAATCTTTGTATAAATATAAATATTTGTGTGATGAACGAACGATGTGTTTTAGACAGTTGTGTTTGTAAATAAATAGTACAGTGACCGATTATGTGTTTTACCACAAAACATTTTCAAACAAAGTATGAAGGAAAGTTGATTATATTATAGAAAACTAATTTAATGTTATAATTATTTAGCAGACTATTAATCGAGCGCCAGATTGTGGCATAACGATCGCTAACGTTAAAACATTTACAACACCTTCGCCTTCGACGCGTTCGTTATAACATAGCTTCTAAAATAGTATGCTATAACAATATAGCATATTCCAGTTATGACCACCACTAAATATAATGTTGTCCATCTTGTCTATCTGCTGCTGCCGCCTGCCCGGCCTTACTTAGCATGTTTCTGAATATCTACAGTAATCAAGAACCTTTGATTGTGATTTGGTCGCTTGCTCCAGGATAATGCCGGACAACAGCCTCGGACAGATCAAGTCGGACGGCCTGTTCGGACGACTGCCAGACTTGGCCAAGTTGGACCTTCGTAATAACGGTGAGTTTGGGTTAGAATGCTACTCGGTACTGTAAGGTTCGATATTTGTCTATGCGATAATATTGTATACGGGCCTCTTTAGAGTGGGTGTTCACTTTGACACTGTTATGTAATTGGTAAAAAAAAGAAAGAGGCTTGGATGTGAAAAGTCAATGTGACACACTTCACCTTAGGCTTCGGCCAGCGGCTGAGCTAAATTATATAGTTAGGATTAGCGTAATGGCTATCGAGCCAGTTTGATCCCTTTTATACAAAGTGTAACCATATATTCAAAAATAAAAGTTCAAATTCATATATAAAAGTCTTTACCTAATATACCTAATCTGTAGGGCCAGCAAGTTCAAGTATAGGCCGTGGTAGGTAGTGCTCAAGATTACTACAGTACATACCCTACATGACTTATTACTGTGTTTTTTTTTTTTGTTTTTTCACACTCCACTTCTTTGGAGACATTTTTTTTTCATATTAGCCTTTAACTATGTTGCGGTTATCAGGCTAAGTATTTTTGCAGAAGATTTCAAGACTCTGCCTCTTAGTTCTTAGTTAGACACTTCCCTCAGTGTCTATGGCAGACGGACGGACGGACACGCGAGTGATCCCATGAGGGCTCCCTTTTTTACTTTTTGAGGTACGGAACCCTAAAAACATAAACATACTAGCTTAACTTATACGTTAGTTTTAAATAATAATAAATAAATAAAATTCATTTAATCTCCAAAAGAAAATGTACATTTTTTAGGGTTCCGTACCCGAAGGGTTCCAAACGGGACCCTATTACTAAGACTCCGCTGTCCGTCCGTCCGTCCGTCCGTCCGTCCGTCTGTCACCAGGCTGTATCTCAAGAAACTGGCTAGCTAGAGAGTTGAAATTTTCACAGATTATGTATTTATGTTGCCGCTATAACAACAAATACTAAAAAACAGGATAAAAGAAATATTTAAGGGGGCTCCCATACAACAATTCTTTCAATACCACATACAAACTTATTGATGCACCTGGTTACGTACATGGAGTGTGAAAGTAACCGCACCAATAACTTTGTAAACAATATTTTGCTGTGTAAAATCCAAACTATTCACTCCACACCATCGCTTCCATTGAACGGTGGTACGGAACTCTTCGTGCGCGATTTGGACTCGCACTTGACCGGTTTTATTTTGTTTTAGTAGGATTACGCCACAGGTTTCTGAATCACAAAAGTTGCAAATGCAACTGCTCTCATTGCCGGGCTGTTGTAATAGCCTGTATTAATGTAAAGCGGGCTCGTGCCGCTAATGTAAGTACCTATAGCTAAGCATAATAAAGCGGGCTCGTGCCGCTAATGTAAGTACCTATAGCTAAGCATAATAAAGCGGGCTCGTGCCGCTAATGTAAGTACCTATAGCTAAGCATAATAAAGCGGGCTCGTGCCGCTAATGTAAGTACCTATAGCTAAGCATAATAAAGCGGGCTCGTGCCGCTAATGTAAGTACCTATAGCTAAGCATAATAAAGCGGGCTCGTGCCGCTAATGTAAGTACCTATAGCTAAGCATAATAAAGCGGGCTCGTGCCGCTAATGTAAGTACCTATAGCTAAGCATAATAAAGCGGGCTCGTGCCGCTAATGTAAGTACCTATAGCTAAGCATAATAAAGCGGGCTCGTGTCGCTAATGTAAGTACCTATAGCTAAGCATAATAAAGCGGGCTCGTGCCGCTAATGTAAGTACCTATAGCTAAGCATAATAAAGCGGGCTCGTGCCGCTAATGTAAGTACCTATAGCTAAGCATAATAAAGCGGGCTCGTGCCGCTAATGTAAGTACCTATAGCTAAGCATAATAAAGCGGGCTCGTGCCGCTAATGTAAGTACCTATAGCTAAGCATAATAAAGCGGGCTCGTGCCGCTAATGTAAGTACCTATAGCTAAGCATAATAAAGCGGGCTCGTGTCGCTAATGTAAGTACCTATAGCTAAGCATAATACAGTTAACATACAGTTAATGTAAAGCGGGCTCGTGCCGCTAATGTAAGTACCTATAGCTAAGCATAATACAGTTAACATACAGTTAATGTAAAGCGGGCTCGTGCCGCTAATGTAAGTACCTATAGCTAAGCATAATAAAGCGGGCTCGTGCCGCTAATGTAAGTACCTATAGCTAAGCATAATAAAGCGGGCTCGTGCCGCTAATGTAAGTACCTATAGCTAAGCATAATAAAGCGGGCTCGTGTCGCTAATGTAAGTACCTATAGCTAAGCATAATAAAGCGGGCTCGTGCCGCTAATGTAAGTACCTATAGCTAAGCATAATAAAGCGGGCTCGTGCCGCTAATGTAAGTACCTATAGCTAAGCATAATAAAGCGGGCTCGTGCCGCTAATGTAAGTACCTATAGCTAAGCATAATAAAGCGGGCTCGTGCCGCTAATGTAAGTACCTATAGCTAAGCATAATAAAGCGGGCTCGTGCCGCTAATGTAAGTACCTATAGCTAAGCATAATAAAGCGGGCTCGTGTCGCTAATGTAAGTACCTATAGCTAAGCATAATAAAGCGGGCTCGTGCCGCTAATGTAAGTACCTATAGCTAAGCATAATACAGTTAACATACAGTTAAAGGTGACAAGTACCTATAAATTAGGATTAGCTAAATGTTTACATAATATATAACAAAGTGGTGTGTGGGTATGTGTGTGTCACGGAAATATATTGCTAAATATCTGGCTACGAGCGCAATTGTCTTACAGGAGATGCAGGCTTCAAATATCAGTGATAACCATCTAACAATATGTTAAATAAGTACACCTACGTTATCCGGACCGAAGGATTTATGTAGGTAATCAACAGTGTTGCAAAAACAGAGATAAGATAAACACTTATTGCATGGCCAGTAATAGATTAACCCACAAAGATACTATTAACAAGTGAAATGAGATGAAACTGACTGTTAGATGCAAAGACCTTGATTATTGAAAAAGAGATTTAGGGTTCCGTACCCCAAGTGTGCCAAACGGGACCCTATTACTAGGCCTCCGCTGTCCGTCCGTCCGTCCGTCTGTCACCAGGCTGTATCTCATGAACCGTGATAGATAGACAGATGAAATTTTTACAGATGATGTATTTCTGTTGCCGCTATGTCAACAAATGCAAAAAAAGGGAATAAAACTAATATTTAAGAGGGCTCCCATACAACAAACGTATTTTTTTTCTCGTATTTGCTCGATATTGATAACGGCAACAGGTAGACGCTTGAAATATTCACAGAATATTTAGCAATACTTTAAAATTAAATAAATAAATGAAATTAAACAAATATTTAAGGGGGCTCCCATACAACAAACGTGATTTTTTTGCCGTTTTAATAGATAATGGTACGGAACCCTTCGTGCGCGAGTCCGACTCGCACTTGGCCGGTTTTTATGCTTTTATCATATAATTTTTTGTAAATATCTTTATACAAGGTGAGATTAAATTACCTGACTATATTTTGGGGAATGATAGTACCCATCATGAACTACTTTCCCCAAGGCTTATGCTATGTTTCTTCAGGAAAGTTGTTCATAATGATGGTTACTATAATACCATAAAATATGGTCAACTGATTAAATTTCGCCCTCTATATATGTATATACCAATTGACCCGGTGAACTTCGTACCACGTAAAATTTAATTGTAAAATAAGTAATGTGGTACATACATACCCCAAAGTGTCGCGTTGGCGAGAAAAATTGTTAATTTACATGTAGGCAAGTGATAGAGTTCCACTACTAACGCCATCTATCCTTTGCGTAGTAACTATCTGCATAGCACAGCTGTGGAAAATATAGTCCGCTACCAACAAAGAGGTTAAATTTATTAACTAATTAATCCATGGCAAAGGAGTTTGAATCATATATGACTATCTCCGCCATCTAGCGATAGAAAGCTAATACTTCTCCTCTTCCCATACAAAACATTATTTGATTCTTTGGCTGTTTAATTGTGTTTTTCCTTATTTTATTTTTACCTAAACCTCCTCCAGAATGAGGAAAATAAATGTGAATAGGAATTATTCAAACTGCTCGTGCCATTTTAGAGATTTAGTAAGACTAACGTACAGGGATTCATTTTTATAAGTATATAATAGATATATTAAATATATTTGTTTATGGTTTATGTTAGAAACATCGTGCGGCTACCTTCATATCTCCATATCTGCAACGTGGAGCTAGCCCCCTGAGCTAAAGGCGTGAGCCTATGTTCTGTTTAAATATCTACCAACAATAACAATAAACCATTACTAAATGACACGTATGAAGCCATAATACATGTAGCCCATTAATGTACCCAGCGAGGCGAGGGGCACGTGCCGCCCACCCGGGCACTAGTAATATTGAGCCATATTCCACCACGCTGGCTCAGTAGGGGTTGATGGAGGTTGTGCCGCTCGACTATGTTAGTTATATTTTCACGTAATGTTAAGATAAGTTGACGACCGTCACAGATAAGGTATATTTGTATTCATCACGCACTATGTCTTATCCACGTCATTAATAACATGTACCAACCTAGTATATAAGCTAGGATTCCCTATAATAAAGTAATCTAGTATAGTCTCGTATTTGCGCGCATCTCAAGCCTTTTACTTTACTCCCGAAGATGTCGCTCTCCTTATAAATGCCCCGACTGTCAGAAGTTTTCAAGCTGCCCTATTAGGGCCTCTGACACAGAGTTATGACTACTACTACCAAGCAGTGATAGCAGCCGGGACCTACAGCTTAACGTGTCATCCGAAACTCGCAAGCGCCCGAGGTACGAGCCACATAGAAACGGACACCCATCCAGTAACGTCTCGGCCATATGTTGCTACCCGCACGATTGTTTCCGATGTGTGAATACGGCTAGGCTTCGGAGCCATTATATAACAAATATTGGGTGCTTACCTATGAAATTGGCGAATTTTTCTTACAGATTCAGGAGTTCATAATTCGAGTAATTCAATAGATATTTCCAGTTTTTTTTTCTTGTTTTTAAATTAATTTCAATATTTTACATTTACTTATTAAATTTTCTTTTAATTTTCAGTTTGATAACTAAAATGTTATCTTCAAAATCAGTGCCTCCTAAATGTCATCCATTTTCATGATAATATTTATAATATTTTTTTACAGCTGACACTTTTCAAAAATTATATAAAATTTTCTGTTAGCTAAATGTTGTCTCATTCATACACACAAAGTTTATAAAATTAGGATCTGTCATTCCTAAAAAAAATACAAAAATGTTTATACTGAAAATTGAGGTAACTTCAGTTTCTCCATACAAAACGCCAATTTCATTTGTACAAGGACCTAATATTTAAAATGCTGAGACAGCGAACGACGTACGCCAGGATCGTAGCAAGTGGAGGTATTCTGGGGCGTCTCTGCCCACCCCTCTGCCGTGCAAAAGGCATGAGTATATGTCGGATGTAATTTAAACTCTTCATTATTAACAGGAATCACAGTGATAGAAGACAACGCATTCGACGGCGCGGCCAATATACAAGAGTTGATACTTGATGGTAACCTGATACAGAGCGTGGGCGACAAGATGTTCCTTGGCCTCCATAGCTTGAGTACACTGTAAGTAGACCGAAAATATAACTAAATATAATAAATATGTACGTATATAAATCCCCTTCCTCCGGATATCTCGTTGCGAGTGGACGTGTTTTCGAGTGTCTATCAGTTGTACATAGTTTTAAATAATTTTAAAAAATATTTGATTTATTCTCCATTTAACTGCTGATTCTACAGAGGATCGGTACCTCTCGTTCTGCCTAAAGAAGTGTTCCGTAAGTGTCGTCGGCCATATTTGTTGGTGCATCGCCGTCTCTGTCGCGGACTGTTCTGAGAAACGAAAAGTCAACTTCGCGGAGCGGGATTTGAGCCGGGGACCTGCGGATTTGCGGCCGACCGCCTTGTTGTTCGCGCCATCGAGTTGGTGAGCCGCACGCGCGAAATTAGCTATCACCTCGATCCGTTACGCGACAGTTCTCTTCACTCTGCTACGAGCTACGAGTCGGGCCGCTACGGAACACTGACTGCTACGCTTCACACTGCGACTACGTGTGCTACAACGCTGACTTGTCTGAGGCGAATACATTCCGGCTTCTATCTACTAAACCACAGATACTATTTTTCTTCGCATCGCATCATTGGGTGGACGGGTAGCTGACCGTATATTATTGTTTCTGCCTGTTATCGTTCGTTGTCGCCGCTTACTTATTATTGCCGTGCATCTGAGTTGATTAATTTACCACTTTGCAAATTTCAACATGCAACGCTCTCCCCCGTCCGCCTATAACACCAGTCGGTCTGAAACAGACCTTATGCAGCTCTCAGAAGCTGACACATCAAGGCCTTCTTCTCTTGAAAATATAACAAAGAGAACGAAAAGGCCGCGGTCCTCCGACGAAAACGGCGATCAACTTGGCGACTTAAAAACCGAGTTGATAAATTTGATCCAGGATTTGGTTGCCACCCACAACAATAGGATGGATAAACTCGAGGAAAATATGCTCCACATCAAAAACCAATCTGGCAATATTGAAGCCACTAACACCGAGATAGAAAAGTCACTCAATTGTATGTCCGACCAGCTTAACTGTCTACAGGGAAAAATCGACACTTTAGAAAAGGAAAGGAAGGATATCATTCTGCACCTGTCCGATTTGGAAGGGAAAATGGAGGCATTTGATAGACACCTCATAAAGACAACTGTGGAAATTAGGAATGTCCCTAAGAACTATTCCGAAACCAAGGAGTCGCTGTATTCCACAATAGCTCATCTAGCTACGCAATTAAACGTGAAACTGCAGCCCGTGGATATACGCGACGTAGCTAGACTTCCCTCCAGAAAAGAAAACAATGTCGTCATCAATTCTAGTCGAGTTTGCAAACACGCTCACTAAAACATGCTTCTTAAAAGGAACTAAGGAATTTAATACGCATAACTCAAACGACAAGCTGAGTACTAAACAACTTGGTATGGTGGCTCCATACACTCCTATATACATATCGGAACTAAATACCACCACAACCAAGAGACTATTCTACCAATGTCGAAGATTCTCCAAGGCGCATGGATATCAATTTTGCTGGGTAAATAATGGCCAAGTCAGATTGAGGAAGACTAGAGACGATCCATATATGATCGTTAAAAATGAAGAGCAACTTGAAAATCTCCTGGCCCCACTCTCACGTGACCAATGACTAGACTTCGATCATATTTTGCACACTGCTTCTGTTACTTATATTTTAATTTGTAATATACGTACCCATGCACACACCCACACTCTCAATCCAGCTCACATACTTTTACACACATAAAAACATTTACATACACACCCTCATTTCTTATTTACACTATTCATCTATAAGCGCACTACCCTTCTGTATACCTAATCCTCATAAAATATTTAACTATTTTTGCCCCCCGTCTCACCCAAACAATCAACTAATTACCAATGACTGACTCAATTAATAATTTACAGAATTCTATAGATGATTTTAATCTATCTAAAACTATTTCATGCCACCCCGAGGATTGTAAGATTCATCTACTAAACTATAATAATAAACTTATTTTTCTTACACAGAATATACGTTCTATAAATGCTAACTTTGACAGCTTACAAACACTAACACATCGTGTCAATCTAGAAATGGATATCCTTATCCTGACCGAATGCTGGTTACCTTGTCTCTCAAACACAATTTTACCTCAATTGACTGACTATTCCGTTTGCCAGACGACCAAACATCTAAACCAGAGTGACGGTGTGGTGGCGTATGTTAAAAATAATATTAATTATACAGTGGAAGAACCTGACTTCCATAACTCCGCGTCAGTCCTAGTTTTAAAACTAATCAACGACGTTGCAATTATCTGTATCTATCGGTCTCCGTCTATCACAAACATTGATCAATTCATTTCCCATCTTAGCACACTTGTCAAAACCCTGAGCACTTTTCGTTCTGTAATAATTTCTGGTGACATTAACATCGATATTAAACCCACTTCCCGCGACCCTCACTGTCAAAACTATCTCAATCATCTAGCTTTCTTGGGTTTTCTACCAGCACACACATTACCTACAAGAGCGAACAACTGTCTTGACCACACTTTTGTCAGAACTAATGCAATATTGACTACCCTTGTAATCGAAACTTCTGTCACCGATCACTCTGCTACCATCGTATCAATCAATAAATCACATTATGATGCACCTGCAATTAAATCCATAAATAAAATTGATTACAAATCTCTAGATCAAGATATGGAAAAACTAAATAGTGCCGACTTATCAACATCACCTTATCCAGATACCACCATAGATACGCTGGTTACTTTTATGACCGACGCTATCGCGAAAAACACCTCGACTATAATCCTTTCTAAAAGAAAATCCATTCTGAAACCATGGATCACGCCAGGTCTTCTTAAATGTATGCGGAACCGTGACCGGATGCACAGAAAGGCTAAAAATACGCCAGATAATGAGGTCTTGAAAATTACGTATGTTCGCTACCGTAATTTTTGCAATAAAATCATCAAAAAAGCTAAAAGACTTTACGATACTCAGGACTTGATTGATGCTGGAAAAAATTCAAAACGTAAAGCATCCAACCAATTACTTTTTTCTTCCATCCCTCCCAAAGACAGCTGTAATAATGTAAACAGCTTCTTCGCAAGTATTGGAGAAAATCTTGCTAACTCTATTGTCCCTAACACTTCCCCTAGCTGCCGCACCATTTTTTCTACCAGTTCTACTCATCCATCTTTCCATTCGTCTTCATTCGTTTTATTAGATACAGACCCCGATGAAGTGTCATCCATTATCTCATTCTTGAGATTGTCTGCTTCCACTGGATGGGACGGCATCTCCTCCTTAATATTAAAAAGATACACAAAAGTCCTCACACCTATTTTAAGCCGCATTTTTAATCATTGCTTCCAAACTGGAATATTCCCGACTTCATTCAAGAAGGCTATTATACATCCTATTTTCAAGGGAGGGGATGGGAACTCGGTCAATAATTACAGGCCCATAGCTGTACTGACAGCTCTTTCCAAGGTTCAGAAACGTTTGATCAACAATCGCCTGGTTGATTACCTTGAAAAAAATAGAATTCTATCGACAAATCAATACGGCTTAGGAGAAATCTTTCCACATCCAACGCCGTTCAGCATGTTATTGATACTGTCGTTAATGGTCTTAACAACAAGAAAAAGGTGTTAACAATATTTCTGGACCTTGCTAAGGCATTTGATACCGTACCCACTCCCTCCCTTCTACTTAAACTAGAAGCGATAGGTGTGAGAGGTACTCAATTAGACCTATTTCATTCCTATCTTTCAGAAAGAAGCCAGAGTGTCAAAATAAAGGAATTCCAAAGTGACGAAACACCGATCAACTATGGCGTTCCACAGGGAAGCATATTGGGTCCCACTCTGTTTTTGGTCTTCATTAACGATCTCTGTAACTTACACATCCCAAATGGGAATATTACAACCTATGCAGACGATACAGCAATTACTGTTTGTGCAAATACTTGGGACAAACTGCAAGATGAGGCACAACATAACTTTAATCTGGTTTCGGACTGGCTTAAAGAACATGCTCTCACTTTAAATGTCGATAAAACTAAGTTTCTCACCTATTCTATTAGTTACTAGTAACTCCCAACCCGTCCGCCCCATTCATATATGGGCTCACTCATGTGTAACTCCCTGGCATTGTAGCTGCCCGCTTTTATCTTCCACAGACACAATAAAATATCTCGGAGTCACTCTTGATCAACACCTGAACTTTAAGGCACATATAAGCATATTAACTGGTAGAGTTCGAAAACTTATTTACATATTTAAACGTATAAGACACGTTGCACACTCCTCCATAATTCGCATGCTCTATCTCACTCTCTGCCAGTCCATATTAACTTATTGTATTGTCTCATGGGGCGGGGCACCTAAAACTACTATGAAGCCTCTCGAAACAGCACAACGAGCTATCTTAAAGATTGCAACTTCTCGACCTATACTTTTTCCCACTCAGCAGCTCTATAAAGAATGTAAGGTATTAAGTGTCAGACAACTTTTTATTACTCAAACAATTTTACTGCAACATAAACTCACTCCTCCCAAAACTATCACACCTTTTTTACATTTTTTACTTTAGATTACATCACCAAGCGAAGGACTGATCGCATATGTTCAGTGCCAACCCCTAATTTTTCATTTACTAAAAGATTCTTCCCCTACCTCGGCCCCTTTCTTTATAATAAGATTAGTTCTAGCCTTTCTATACAGCTACTGTCAGACGTAGAATGCTTACGTAAAATTGCCGACTTTTTTCAGAATCTTTCCTACAACGAATCTGAAGAGTTTTTCAACCCCCTCATTTAACAAAACACACACACACACATATACACCCTTACACATACACACACTCACCCTTACAGAGACACACTTACACATACACACACATGGGCTTATTTTCCATAAAATAACCTTTATTATACTATTTTACATTGTCTCTTTACTAAGTATAATATTAACTTTTTACTTATTTGTATTATAAATAAATTCACTATCCTCTGCAACATTTTTATGTACCTATTTTACGATCAAAAAACTATATGTAAAGGGTTTGGGCCTGATATTCCTTACCACAGATTATTTGATAATCTAGCTAGGATATCAGCTCGTCTCCCTTCTTAAATGTACCTACTCATTTTTTCTGCATGTTTAACCTAGTACTAAGGTACCTTTTGTTAAGCAACTGTACTGTACATTCTCTGTTTTTGAATAAAACCATTTGATTTGATTTGATTTGATTTGATTGGGCAGTTTATGTCTTAATGCTTTCTAAAGTTCACTTTTACGTCTTACGTCAGTAACAACCGTAGGCATACAGTAAAGTTAAATACTTAGAGTTCATACAATCTAAGAAGTTATATGACAGATAACCTAAAACTAAATAAAATCAACTATTTAAATATCAGGGATGGTACCAAAACAATCGGAAAGAATCGAAATTTAAAAAAGAATGTATCAATCTATCCAAATTTGCTGCGTACAATTCACAAATGTTCGAAGAGTGTATCGATACATTTGATTAATCGATATTTTTAAGCAATCTTAGCCTGTTAGTAAGGGGTCACTAACAGGCTAACTGTCAGTTTCATGGGCGCTGATTACGTCAACAAATTGGTTAAACTGATTTGAGCCAATCACGTGCCGCTAATATTCTTAATAGCGGCACGTGATTGGCTGAAATCAGTTTAACCAATTTGTTAACTTAACCAGCGCCCAGGAAACCGGCCGAAAGACTGACACCCGTCAAGCAGCATGTTATATTTTCCATACTGTAGGTTAGGTATACAACAAACTATTTATTTTATGGTATAACTCTCTTTTAATTTTCAGGTCTTTGATCAGCAACAAGATAACATGCATCACTCCAGGCGCTTTCGATCATCTCACAATGCTGTCTACACTGTAAGTTATACCACATAATAACTAGTCATTCTGACCATACCGTACAGCTTGGCAATTTAATGAATTTAATGTGGAAAAAAGTGGCCAAGTGCGAGTCGGACTCGCCCATGAAGGGTTCCGTTGTAGCAAGTAATTATGTGACTGGATGTTTGTGTTGTAACTTTGTTTTTCATAGTGTTTGTATGAATGACAAAGTTCTCTTTGCGGTTTTTAATAAAGGTTTTATATCTGCTTGGTTTGAACAAAATAAAACTGCTTATTTTATTTTGTTCTAACCAATTTTCGTTGAAAGTGTGTATTGAGATACACAGCATATATTTTTCGTATATTTTTCACTCTCTTACTTTAAAAGTTAGAAGAGGGGGGGACACATTTGTCCACTTTGGAAGGGTCTGTCTCTTTAACGATTTACTTTGAGGGAAAATGGTTTCAGGAACCTCAACCTAATTATTTAAGATACCCCCCACATAAAGTTTTGATAAAAAAAAAATTGGTTTCAGTTCCACTTAATTATTTTAATTTTTATTTTTTTTTGTATAAAAATCTTAAAGAGGTTCACAGAATACATCTACATACCAAGTTTCAACTGTGTAGTCCCAATAGTTTCTGCATAAAGTTGCTGTGATATACGGACGGACGGACGGACAGACTTGACGAAACTTTAAGGGTTCCTTGTACGGAACCCTAAAAAATGCCAAATTAACACGCTCAGCGCCATATGTATCCCTCGGGACACACCCGATGTTCTGTTAAAGGTCATAGTATCACGGGTGATACACCGGTCCACCACTTTTGCCTCAAGTGTCCTTGGCGCTCAGTGTTGTAAGTGACATACTACTGCGTGTTGTATTAGGTAGGTAAGTCAAGTGTTTTTGTTGTTAAAAAAACCAGCAGTAGTCTGCAAATGTTGTTGTTCCGCTTACTTACCCGGCAGAGGCGAAGTAAGACATTTCACAAGGAGAACAATTTAAATGACCACCAAAATATATTTTTCCTACCCAAAATTAGTAGATAATCACAAAAAGTTGCAGAAAATATCAGAGCAAAATGCTGCGGTAGCTTAGGTGAAGGGTAAAGGGGGTGAGCGAAGTGAAGCCCCCTTTATCCTTCGTGTTAGGTTGAACATGTAAGAACAACAAAAAATACTTAAAACATAAACATAAGTACACAAAACATAAAAAGAGGGTTGGTGATCATTTATCCAAACACAATTTGGTGATCGTTTACTAATTCTGGCGGTCGTTTCGAATTTATTGGTAGTAAAATAGGTGCGTTTTTGGAGCTTGTTTAAACACAAGCCTTCCACAAGCCCATGTTTGGTTTTACGTCTTTTTCGCCCCGGGCTAATCAACTAAAACTACCTGCCATATTTTGATAGATGAGTAGACAATCCGTTCATAATTTCTTTATTGTACACAAATAAGATACAGACAAAAAGACTTATATAGAAATAATGTACCAAGGCGAGCTTATATGTAATGAGAGTTCTCTTCCAAATTAAATTAGGATGAGAAAGGGCGATTGCTGAGCAGTGGTAGACGTGTGTACAACAATATTTTTTACCTAAATTATATAATAGTAAACAATAAAAACTAAATATACGAGTGGGCAACATAAATATAATATAATATACTGGTACATACTAAACATAAATACTTTAGGTATATACGAATAAATACATACATACATACTACTTATAATGCTTTATCACGCGACTTTCATCATTAGTCTCGGTGACGTAGGCCGCATAATACGTAGGATTAAAGAAACATACTTTTCGCAGAAACCTCGAAAATAACCCCCTCCACTGTACCTGCCACATCAACTGGCTCGCTGGCTGGCTTCGAACCCGCGCTCTTTCCCGCGGGGCCACCTGCGCCAGTCCAGCTCCACTGGCCAACGCCAATGTTCACGACCTCGACGCTACAGACTTCAAATGCGAAGGTACTGGCACCATCTGTTGGTAGATGTGAGAACCATAATGCAAATAACGTTAAGTGTGACGGATCTAGCACCATCTGTTGTTAGGTGTGAGAACTTTGATGATTAATTACTTTATCTACACACGTATCATAAACCCTCTTTACTGCATCCAAAAACCGCAAGTTACGACCAGCATAATACTATACTACTTCGTAAAAACTCATTTCTTATCTGAATTTATGACCATAATGTATCAATTTTCGACATTCGACGCCCGCCTGCATGCCGCCCCTAGTTTGTCTGTGAATTTGGTACTACTGAACAAGTGCAGAGCAATTATCAATGCCACAATGCCGGTCGAACAAGCGTTTCCTGAACACAGCAAAGAGAGCTTTTGATATGTGTGTAGATAAACTGGTGTATGTAACTGTACATAATTTAAAGCATTTAAACTCTCGAGTGATATTATTATGAAACTAGCCTTCGGCTCGTTGCATAGCCCCACTCTCGAGTATTAATACCATCCATTATGTATCAGTCAGATAAACTACTATTAAGTGGTGGTAGTGACCTAAGTTGTAAGATGTGTGAACTATAATGTATTGGAACTACTCGCCGGCGAGACAGCGAGCGTACTTACGACGCGAGTGAGCGTGACAGCGTACCTATGGAGTAGTGGAAGGGCGCGCCATGTTATCGCAGTTTATCTCTACCTATTTGACTAAAACTCCTTGTCGCGTCTTCTTCTTAACTAAGACAATAATTTATGTAAGCACAATGTACACTCTATTTCAGCGGACGACCAGGGTTGCCTCTCGTCTGACTACTGCCCGGCACAGTGCCAGTGCGCGGGCACAGTGGTGCGGTGCTCGCGCGCGCAGCTGACAACCCTGCCCCCTAACCTACCCAGGCAGACTACGGAACTGTGAGTAACATCCACAAACTCCTGTCATACTGTAATGTTTTGTAGTGGGTCATCGATGATACGATCTTGTTGACGTCTAGATAACAACTGCTTCATTCAGTATACAAAGAGTATCTATACCTATAACACCTACTGGTGCTGGCAATCACATCAAATGACGCATAGCGACTGCGTGACTTAAAATATCAGTGAAGAGTTGAGTCGGTAGCCGCGCCGCCGCCATATGAGCAATGTGCAATCATGAGGGATCTCGGTGCTGACCAAACTGACCATTTACCAATAATAGAAGATACGTATGTATATTTCACCGTAAGATTGTCAAAACCATTATAGCTTGTCAAATTTTTAGGTAGCACTCCCATGGTTTGCGGGAGACGGGGCCGAAAGATGCGGGGGCTGCGAGGGCGGGTAAGAAGAGCGCGGGCGGCGGGGCGCATAGTAGGAACCACCCGCACTCTTCTTCCCGCCCCCGCGTCTTAGGAGAGACCAGGCTTTAACAACGTATCTTTTAAAATATTACGAGGAAAGGTGTACAATGCATGTTCAGGCTTCTCGGCACCTAATGACCTCGTAGGGGCCCATCAGCTACGAGGTAGCGTAGCGATCAGATGCCAAGAAGTGTGAACGTCGGCGATTCACCGAGCTATTACTTATGGATTCGATCTAACCTGGTCTGTGCTTCGTTCCCGTCAAACTTCTGTCTCTCTGCAAGGCCCGGGTGCACCCTAGGCTCTTCTTGGTAGACAGGTTCTTCAGCCAACCAGGTATGACTGGCAGGCCAGCTTCGACGAGCACAGTGTTCCAACACAGGTTATGTTACGTGGGAAAAATCAATCGGCCACGTAAATGCGAACTTTATCTGGTTCGGGGAACCACAACACACTCAGCTATCTAGACAATCCTGAGGGGAACCCGAATACAATCCAGATGGCTTGCGATTTAAATTCAATACCCTAATCAATACGCGTTACATTGCGAGGGCTTTCGTCTGTCAGTTGTCAAAAAACTGCTAGGTTGGCAGCAACGTCAAATTCAAAATGGCCGTTCCGAAACCATCGATCGAATATCGATTTGGAATCGAACAATCACCCGCCCGGACAGGCACCCACCTGTCCCCTAATCTACGGGCAGCCGAGACAACGTTGCTACCGCTCGTTTTAGAACCGAGCCTCCTACTAGAACCTCCGCAGACCGGGGGGTCCCGTCCTTGCCAGGGAACAAGTTAACAATGCGCCCCCTGCGCCAACGTAGTGGCGGTAGGTTAGCATCCTTAACCAGAACGAGGTCACCAACACTAGGGGGGCTGGTTTTGTCAGTCCACTTAAGGCGCTGTTGTAAGATATGCAGATACTCGAGCGACCAACGCTTCCAGAAATTCTGAGTAAACTGCTGCAACATCTGATACCTTGACAACCGATACAATTTCACTCCCTCGAAGGGGTGCTCGGGCAACGCGTTAAGTGGCTGTCCTATCAAGAAATGGCCTGGGGTCAGAGCCTCCAGGTCATTTGGATCCGAGCTGAGCGGACACAACGGTCGCGAATTGAGAACGGCCTCGATCTTACAAAACAATGTCGCGAGCTCCTCAAAAGTCAGCGCGGTCTGACCTACTATACGCCCCAAGTGCGTCTTAGCTGACTTAACTACGGCCTCAAAAATCCCACCCCAGTGGGGGCAAATCGGTGGGCTGAAGGTCCACTGTATACCCCGACGGGAGAGGGCCGTTCCAATATCCACTTTATTTACATTCAAAAAGTTGACTATCTCTCGTAAGTATCGTTCCGCACCGACGTAGTTAGTGCCGTTATCAGAGCGGATCAAAGTTGGAAGTCCCCTTCGAGAAACAAACCTATCCAAACAAGCAATGAAAGCCTCTGTCGAGAGATCAGCAACGAGCTCGAGATGTACCGCCTTGGTGGATAAACAAACAAACACACATAGGTACGCCTTGTATTGCTTAGCGGTACGCAATCGTGAACTCTTCACCATAAACGGTCCGGCAAAATCCGTACCAACACCTGAAAACGGTCTGACCTCATTCACACGATCAGGGGGCAAGTCCCCCATGAGAGTTTGCATCGTGGCAGCCTTAAGTCGATAACAAGGCATGCACCGAAACACGATGTTCCGTATGACACGGCGGGCAGATAAGATCCAAAACTCCCGCTGGAGCGTGGCCAACAACGCGTTACAGCCGGCATGCGCGTTTTTAATATGACGATCAGTCACCAGCAATTCAACTAACTGTCCCCCTTTGGGGAGCAGAAGTGGGTGACGAGCCGAATACGACAGATTCGCATTGCGCAATCTTCCTCCTACCCGAAGTAACCCGGTCGAATCAACAAAGGGGTTGAGACGCGCGACGGCTCCCTTCAATTTCGAACGTCCACTTCGTATAATCTCCAATTCTGCCCCAAACTTCGAGGACTGTACCAACCGGACCAAATTCAGTAGCGACTCGTTTCGCTCTGCCGGATTCAGAATAGGGTTCAACGTTCGCTGATCGCGAGGAGTACGACAATTTCGAGCGAATCCAAGCGGACACGTTTATCAACTTGTCAAGTGAGCTATACCGGTCCAGCAGAAACCCGGCGTCAGGGTCCTCAGCCTTCTGGGTAACATGCACGGCCGCTCTGGGGCCATGATCCGAAGATACTACTACATGGCTGTGGGGCCAGTCCGATTCTCTCCTGGCAAGCCAGGGTGGTCCCCACCACAAATGGTGTCTAACGAGTTCAGGAGCCCGACATCCCCTGGATGCACAATCAGACGGGTTCAATTCTCCTGGTACATGTCTCCAGGTCAGTGGGACCTCAGACGACACAATCTGGGAGACACGGTTCGCAACAAAAACCTCTAAGTTATGGACCGAAGCCTTCAGCCAGCACAAAACAATCTGGCTGTCCGTCCACGCGTACACCGTATCCTCCAAAACCACTGACCCACGCAACACTGTTAGAGTGTGATTCAAAAGTTTGGTCAAAAGAGCAGCCCCGGACAGTTCCAGTTTTGGAATCGTCATCCTTGTCCGAATAGGCGCTACCTTGCTTTTTGCCAAAACCAAACGCACGTCGACCTCCCCGGTGGAGGTGACGGTTCGCAAATAAACCGCTGCCGCAAACCCTCGTTCAGAGGCATCACAAAACCCGTGAAGGGTTGCCCTGTAATCCCCAGCAGGGACCAATTTCCTCGGCAGCGATACATTATTTATGTCCGATAGCGAGGTGAACATTTGCGTCCAATCAGTCAACAAATTACCTGAGAGGTGGGTGTCCCAGGTCAACTGAGCCGCCCATAGCCTTTGCATAAAACATTTGAGAGCAAAGGTGACTGGAGAAATCCATCCATTCGGGTCGAACGTTCTCGCAATCGTTGACAGTACTGACCGCTTCGTCCAGGCCTTCGGTGTTTCTAAAACCACCCGATAGGTAAACTCATCATGGACGGGCCGGTACTGAATTCCAAGCACTGACAACATGTTAGGGTTGTCAGGATTCTCAAAAACGTGCGGGTCTTGTTGAAACTCATCTGGGAGACCAGCCATCAACTCAGGGGAGTTGGACATCCACTTGCGTAGTTCATAGCCGCCTCGTTCCAGCAATTGAATGAGCTCGTCACGTCGGTCCAGAGCTTCCTCTACACTGGCTGCCCCTGTGCAGACGTCATCGACGTACAAATCTTGCTCCAGGATAGCGGCGGCTCTAGGATAGCTCACACGGTCACGCGACGCCAACTCCCGCAGGGTACGCATCGCCAAATACGGGCTAGACCGTAACCCATACGTGTTCGTGTTCAACTCATAGACCTTGACTGGCTCGGCCGTGGACTCACGCCAAAGTATCAACTGATACCTTCTGTCAGCCGGATGAATTACCGTTTGCCTAAACATCATCCGAATGTCTGCGACAAATACAACCTGGTGCCTCCGAAAGCTCGTGAGAATATCCGAAATATCACGACTCAACTTGGGTCCCGAATGTAGACACTGATTCAGGGACATCCCGTTCGAGGTAGGTGCTGACCCATCAAAAACAACTCGAATCTTGCCGGTAGGGGTTCGCAGGACGGCATGGTGTGGAAGGAAACAATGATCCTCAGATCTCCAGTCCACACCCGATACCGACATGTGTCCTAACGACTCATACTCCCTCATGAAATCGACGTATTTTTGTTTAAATACGGCGTCCCTTGACATCCTACGCTCCATCGACATCAATCTCGTCTCAGCCATCTTCCTAGATTCTCCTAGTGGCGGTCGATCGGCCCTGAAAGGCAGTCGAGTTACAAAACGACCAGAACGAAGGCGACCAGTACTATTCTGGTAAAATAACTCGCACTCTTCTTCGTCTGCGTCGACTCGACGAGCGGTGGGAGGTTCCTCTATCTCCCAGAAACGTTGGATAGCGTCTGACAACGCTGAGCCAATAAGTATGCCATCTGACTCGGCAGGCCTAACCATTGGCAATGCCGGACCCATGATCACGTGACCAAACTTAGTATCCACAGCAATCAACCCGTCCGGCTGAAGAACTCGCCGATCCGACAACAGAAACCTACCCAGAACGTCTGCTCCCAGTAGCAGGTCGACCGGGGCTGGAGTGTAAAAATCGGGATCCGCCAACTTGAGTCCTGACGTCAGGAATCGAACGGCCGGATTCAACTTCACCAAGGGGTGTTTGCCCATGACATGCGTCATTACTAAAGCTTGCACGGATGTTTTTGTCAAAATGTCATAACGTGGAGAGAACGTGATCACCGATTGACCAACTACATTCGTAACCGTAACATTCCCCACGCCCCGTATTGATTTATTATACCTATCTACCTTGAGGCCCAACCATTTTGCTAAATCGTTCGATACAATGCAGCCCTGAGCTCCAGAATCTAATAGGGCGCGAACGTATGTTGGGTTGCCCGCCAAATCCCAAACAAGCACAGAGGCGATCGGTAACACCACCGTCTCCGGTTGGGGGGCAACCAATGGTTGGGCCGCAAATTCCTAGCGAGGACCCCCGGGGCCCCACTGTGCCTGTAACCGATCAGGTAGGCAGCTATACGCCAGAGGGTCCCATTGTACAAATGGCCCACGCGCCGGTTCCATTGCCACCCTACGACGCCCCCCGAAGGGGGGTGGGCGTGAATTCAACCGTGGCCGCTCCATGAGCGGGGGGGACATCACATGCGACCGACGAGGACGAGGCGACGAGCTGGGCGACAACTGAGGCGGCGTCCGAATTGCATCCGCATAGCTCGAAGGTGTCCCATGCCACCCGCCCGTTACGGCCTGCTCAACATACCCAATGTCCCGCTGAGTCGGATGCTGAGTCGCAACCGAAAACTCAGGGCCCCCCATGTGATGACCCTGAGTGCGGCCCTGCACCCCTGGGTGGCCACGTGCTTGTGGCCCTATTGCCCGCTGAGTCGGATGCTGAGTCGCAACCGAAAACTCAGGGCCCCCCATGTGATGACCCTGAGTGCGGCCCTGCACCCTAGTACCGCCCTGTGCACGTGGGGACATTGGCCCCTGAGTTGCGCTCCGAGTCGCAAACGAATTCTCAGGGCCCCATGCCGTGTCACCCTGGATACGGCCCTGTGGACGTGGGAACGTTGGCCCCTGAGTTGCGCTCCGAGTCGCAAACGAATTCTCAGGGCCCCATGCCGTGTCACCCTGGATACGGCCCTGTGGAGGCTGTTGGCCGGACCGGTTCATGCACAACAGATTGTTGTGGGCCCCACCACAATATCCGCACATTTTGGTACGCGTGCAGTCCCTAGCCATGTGTGGCCCGAGGCACAGGAAACACCAGCTCCGCTGCTTGGCCATCCGGCGCCGTCCCTCAACCCTAAGTTCCCCGAACTTATTACAATTGGCCACAGCATGGCCAATCTGCCTACAACATGGGCAGGTCTCACTATGTGGGGTCAATGCACTCACAGTCCCATACGACTGCCGGTTGGTGCGGTCCTTCCTCGTCGGAGGACCCCTACTCACAGCGCTCCCGGCAGCTCTCTGTGGCTCCGAAGGATGGGTGACCGTCAACCCCAAATTCTCTGCCCGTCGAGCCTCCTCTTCCAAGAATCCGACCAAGTCGGAGAAGGCGGGCAGGTCCTCGGCCGACCTCCCGTGAGACTGTTCGAAACGAGTCTGCACGTCAGCGGGTAGGCGGGAAAGTACAATGTACAGCAGTAGGTACGACCATTCACCAACCGGAAGTCCAAGATTCTCTAGAGCCTTGGTGACGGACAACAATGGGTTCAAAACCTCCGTCTGTATGGCCCCGACCTTGTTCACAACCGGGATACTAAACAAACGGTTCAGTTGGGCATCGGCCAACCTCCGTTTGTTATGGTAACGTCTGACCAACAATTGTCTGGCCGTTTCATAGTTACCCTCCGTAACTGTCAAATGAGCGACCAGCTCCCTAGGCTCACCCCTCAATGCTGCCACCAGCTGAGCCATCTTGACAGACTTGGTAATGTCCGATCGCATGTGCACCAAACTGTCGAACAGATTGATGAAGCTCATCCATTCACCGGACACTCCGTCAAAGGTAGGCATAGTTATGGCAGGTAACCTGGACCCCGAACCCTGAAGCGGCAGAGGTGCTTCAATGTCACCACCATGGCTGGACTCGCGCTGTCTACGTATGTCCGCAGCCTTCTGCGTGATAGCAGCTGCCATCTCCATACATTGGTCGACATCCCCTAGCAACCGTGACAGCCTGTCAGGTGCGCAACCATCAACTGATTCCGCCTGCGCGGACAATTCGAGCACCCTGTTGTAACGTTCCTTAACGTCCATAGACCGCTCCAATACCACATCATGCCTATCTAAACGGTCTATCAGACCGTGTGCGGAGGAAAACCATCTGAGTTCCTTAGAAACACCCTTCTGGATTTCAGATAGCGACATGATCGGAACGATACTTACTCACAATTTGCAGTAACTCAATTTTATTGGACCCTCCAGTCTATAACCCAAACGAGGGAACCCTAAACCACAACTTAAACAATGCTGTTTTCCTTAAACAATAGGAACCGAGTTTTATATCTATATAAATTCTGTAATACAATTTAGTTTCCCTTTATCATTATAACACACACAGATAGTCAATATTAGTTCAAGTTATAAATTGCTATAAACTGAAAACAATGTAATAGCCTGCTATCAATAGATGTAACTACCTATGTTAACCAAACATTCATTAGCATTACTAGACCACTAATAGATTGACTAACTGGTACTTCAATGCAAATTTCAATTCACCTACAATGTACCTAAGTTGAGTACCTACTATTCTGAGTCACATCTCAGTACAACTGGTCATTTAGGGAAAACTGTAATATCTGTCTGTCTACTACCAGCAATAGACTTATAGCTTACAATACTACCAATCTATGTGGATACAGGAACAACACCAAGTTAGCTAATAACCGCCTATACCTACAGATTGATAGTCCCAAATCGTGGGTTCCTGGAGCCCTTGACGGCTGCAAATCTCAGGAAACCACGCTCTTGCTACCAAAATTGTTCAGGCTTCTCGGCACCTAATGACCTCGTAGGGGCCCATCAGCTACGAGGTAGCGTAGCGATCAGATGCCAAGAAGTGTGAACGTCGGCGATTCACCGAGCTATTACTTATGGATTCGATCTAACCTGGTCTGTGCTTCGTTCCCGTCAAACTCCTGTCTCTCTGCAAGGCCCGGGTGCACCCTAGGCTCTTCTTGGTAGACAGGTTCTTCAGCCAACCAGGTATGACTGGCAGGCCAGCTTCGACGAGCACAGTGTTCCAACACAGGTTATGTTACGTGGGAAAAACCAATCGGCCACGTAAATGCGAACTTTATCTGGTTCGGGGAACCACAACACACTCAGCTATCTAGACAATCCTGAGGGGAACCCGAATACAATCCAGATGGCTTGCGATTTAAATTCAATACCCTAATCAATACGCGTTACATTGCGAGGGCTTTCGTCTGTCAGTTGTCAAAAAACTGCTAGGTTGGCAGCAACGTCAAATTCAAAATGGCCGTTCCGAAACCATCGATCGAATATCGATTTGGAATCGAACAATGCAGACATTCTGCAGATAATGGGTTTGTGCGTACCAAACGGGTACGTGCAGCGGCGGCGGCGCCCGCGCTTACTGGCGGTGCCACACGCGCGCACTAACTTGCTGAGCACACCAGTCAGCCGCTCACACGCGCACTCTCTACTCTAGACCTGATAGCGGACGAGATAGATCTGTTCTCCTGCGCTCTGAATGAATTCACAAGGGTAGCACTTGCTATAATAAGCTATAAAATATGAAATATTAAATGTAACCGAATATTATAGATATACTACACTATCACATTAGGTCAAGCCTGTAAAGATAATGTAATTGTGGATAAATAAATAAATCTTTTGTCCCCTCGCCCGGAGACCATGGAAGTGCTACGTACGAATTTGACAGGCTATAGTTGATAAACTAACGTTTTTTTCTCGTCAGTTGGTCAACTATCGACAGATAGTAAACTGCAGCGTAGTTTTTATATGACGCGTTAGTAGATAAACTGACGGTTAAAACCGTTAAATAGTAAACTGGTTTAAACTTGAATTGCAAACGAAATACCAGGGCAAACACTGCGGTAGCTTAGGTGATGACTAGAAGGGGCGAGCGCAGCGAAGCCCCCGAATAGTCTTCGTGTTAGGCTGACATGTGAGAACAAAAGAAACGTAAATTCTGAACCCTGTCGGTCTGGTTTACTATCTGTCGATAGATCAACTAACTCTTTAGTTTATTAACTAATGGTTTTGACTATCTTACGATGACATGTGGTGAAACTGTACGTGAGGAAACCTGTATATCGAAGGTAGATAACCCCACATATCCTAAAAGAAGCTCTCATCCGGTCACCATACTCAAATCGACCGTTTTGTGCCATGCTTACCTCAGTATGAAAGCGCTTAATATTGAGATCTCGATAAATCGACGAATTATATCTCAAACTCTAACTAGTAACCAGCCAATGTAATATTTTGTATGTGACTAATTGTTTTTGTGTCAGTCATTACTCGGCCGGCAACAAGGTCATTGCAGGACGAATGTTTCATGTTGGGCCGAGGCGCGATACGTGAGTCCTGTAATGACTATAGTGCTTTTCTCAAATAATGCGACGAAATTCAAACAAAGTATTTAGCACAAAATAAATGCCATATTTCGAGTTCCCGCTTCATTGTGTTAATTTTTTTTCATCGTTGTATTTGGAGAACTATTCGAAATTTAAATAACACCTTTGATAAGTTGCCTTCTTGGGGTGCGTTCGGAAACCGAGTGAAGATTCACTCGGAGAATGAAAAAAGATGGAGATAATGACAGAATGGGAGATAAACTGCGGTGATTCCGAACGGGATAACTTGTCAAAGTCAAATCATTCCGATTTGTACATGGACTTAGTAACTATGATTTGTATAAACCCGCCTAGCACAGTTTGACATCCGTCATTTAACGTCACTGAACCAGGGGGAGAAATCGCACTTGTCAGTGCGAAAATTACTTCCGTTGATTGACTTTGGGTACCCTGGGTATCCAAAATGCCGTTACAGGTTTTGAATTCTATTACCATGGCGTTCAAAATGTCCACCCCTTAAAATGTCAAAGTCAATCATGCTGTTATCTGAGCCGTTCGAAAACTCTGTTCGGCAGGCTGACGGGTAACAGTTCGTGTACCCTCGGTTTCACTCGGGTTGTTTCCGAACGCTCTGGAGTAATTTTCACATCATACGGAGTAATTTTTAACCGATCTCGAACGCATCCTTGGTTGCCGAGGAAAAAGATCGTTCCATTTTTGAAAACACCATAAGAGTTTTTATACAACTTTAACAGCCTTCTAAATACAGCAGTTAAGGATTTCCATACATGTTGAACCGGCAGCTACGCGTACTACTACTACTAACTAGGACTACGCGTGCAGTACAGATAGTTCGATTTATCTCAAAGCAGGTTGTCACTAAAAGGCTCACATTCCCCAGCATGTTTGAGAGAACATAAATAAATTAAATTAAATAAATTATTATTTACGTAAATTTCCCCCACCTGCGTCCATTTTGTTGTGCATTAAGGTTGATGGATAAGGGGCTGCTGGTGTTCAGTGACACATTGGTGCCTCGCCACTTTGAGATGATATTAGGCATGTAATTATAATAATAATAATACCATGGACACTATTTACACACATTGATCTAGCCCCAAACTAGGATTCCCTGTATCTTGGGTACTAGACAACGATACACATACTTATATAGATAAATATTATACTTAAATAGATAAACAACCATGACTAGGGTACAAACATCCGTTCTCGTCAAAAACATATTTGCCCCCACCGGGACTCGAACCCGGGACCCTTGGCTTCGTAGGCAGGGTCACTGCCGACTCGGCCATTCGGGTCGTCATTACTCAAGTTACATTCTCCAAATACCTTCCAGCTACCTCGAATCAAACGAAATCACCGCCGTCACCTCAGAAGAGGTTCGTCACCTCACACAGCTGACGCGACTCGACCTGTCAAATAACAAGATCACCGTACTGTCAAACGACACCTTCGAAGGACTGAGCAAGCTGTCAACATTGATAGTCAGCTACAATAAGCTGAGATGTGTGCAGGTGAGACAACAATTATATGATTGCAAGTTACAAGAAATGGTTTTTAATTGGAAATATTTTACACATGGAGCTAAAAAAACAAAGTAAACCTGTCGGTAACTTTCTGAGAGATACAGGTCGATTAACTAAAGCTGGCACGTTCAAATTTTACACATTTACACGTCGTAGTAAACGGCATGGAGTGTGAAAGTAGCCGTACCTATAACTTTGTAAACAACATTTTGCTATGTATAATCCAAACTATTCACTCCACACCATCCCCTACCATTGTACGGTGGTACGGAACCCTTCGTGCGCGAGGCAGACTCGCACCGACCGGTTTTTGCATTCTTATCACGTGTCAATTGACGCGCGTTATTGTGATTGTTTACCTATTTCGAGGTTAGGATAAAATCATTAATTTTCAAACATACTATATAGTGAAATTGCATTAGTGTGGGTACTGTGAATGTGCCAGCTTTAGTTAACTGACCTGTACATACTGACTTAATCACAGACGAGTCGCGAACGATCACAGGAGGTGGCTCAAAGATAAACTAGTTAACAATGGCTAGTATTTAATCGCACATCAAAAATACTGATTTGCACAGCAAAAAAGGATCAGCAAAAACACTTCTTTATGTTTTAAATTTTTATGTGTACTCAAGTTTATGTTTTAAGTATTTTTATTGTTCTTACATGTTCAACCTAACACGAAGGGTAAAGGGGGCTTCGCTTCGCTCACCCCCTTAACCCTTCACCTAAGGTACCGCAGCATTTTGCCCTGATATTCGCTGTGCAAATCAGTATTTTTGATGTGCAGTTTAATATTTCCCGTTAACAATTCGTGTCACCGATCATTTTATTTTCTGTAGTTGTTTTTAAATGGTGTTGGTGGCCTTTCTTAATCTTGAGTTCTGAATATATTCTATGAAATAAGTAATAGCTGCTGCTAAGCGAGATTTAAATTATGAAGGCAGTGAGATCACATTAAGGCAAATTATAAAGAACAAATTTGTATATACTATATATCAATATACAATATTGAAGAAATCTATTCTAGTACAGTGTACATTTAAGTGTGTGTATATGTTACCGGCAAGCTGTATACTGCGATATTATATATAATCCCTAGGCAATATATATAATGCCTAAAACATGCGGGTAATGTATGAAATATTATTTATTTTATACTTTGACTAGGTATTATATATAATAAACAATGCGCAGCCGGTAATGTATGCAGAAGCGTAAAACACTGCGGTAGCTAGGTGAAGGGTAAAGGGGGTGAGGGAAGCAAAGCCCCCTTTATCCTTCGTGTTAGGTTAAACATGTAAAAACAACAAAAAATACTTCAAGTATTTTTTGTGTTAGGTTGAACATGTAAGAACAACAAAAAGTATTTTTGTTCTCTTCAGTCTCAGGTCCATTAAACGAGCGTCCAAACGATGTCCTGTTTTTCTTCGATATGCCCTTAGCCCTAAGTCTTCATTTAACACCCTTTTCACCGTGGTCCTGCTTGACCCCATCTGAAGGGCCAACAGTTTCTGCTTACGTATGGGATTTCTTTGAATTCGCGCCTTCACAGCTTTTATCACTGCTGGAGTCCTAACAGAGCGAGGGCGACGACTTCTTGACCTGTCATCTACACTAGAGTCTTCATTGTATCGTTTTATGGTACGATAAACGAATCTTTTGGTTATATTCAAATTTTTCAGTAAGTCGAAAATCTGAATTGGCGCGTAACCGCAACGATGCAACGCAATAACTGCGACACGGTCTTCTTTAAGTGTCCACTCCATATTTAAAAATGAGGAAAATTCTAAAAAGTACACATTTTTATTTTCATGAAAAATTCGAAATTCGAATTCAATAAACTTTTTTGTGGCCAGCGTTCTAAATTCAAAAGTTTTTATTGTGTGACAGAACTTATGACCTGACTGTGTATATTGAATAGGTGTTATATAGAATACCTGCATTATACAGATTGCCGGTATCATATGCAAATAATCGTCTATGTTTTATATTACAGCGAGACGCTTTAAAAGGCTTGACGCAACTCCGTGTGCTATCTCTCCACGGTAACAACATATCGATCCTGCAAGATGGCGTGTTCAGGGATCTCGAGTCCATATCCCACGTGTGAGTGTTTGTGGTGGTCGCTAGATGGCGTTGTTACATTATATATACTTTAGCATCGCCATCTAGTGATCATTCGCGTAACTAAATAACAAGAAATAGTGATCCTTGTATGTCTTTTGTTTTGAAGGCCTCTATTGACCCGTTAAGCTCTAAGCTCCTTAACCTAAGTCCTAATAGTACTCAATCAAGTCTCTTGAGTTCTCAAAGCTGAGAGAAATAGGACGAGAAGCTCCTTTAAGAATGTAATCCCCTAAACAATGTTTTTGTTATTTTGTGTTTTCTAGCGCTGTGTTGAGATTTATCATTTATTTTCATCAGCGCCCTCGGCTCCAACCCCCTCTATTGCGACTGCTCGACCCGCTGGCTCTCCGACTGGGTGAAGGAAGCCGGAGAGTACGTGGAGCCGGGGATCGCCCGCTGCGCCGACCCGCCCGCCATGAGGGACAAGCTCATACTGAGCACGCACTCTAGCGCGTTCCTTTGCAACGGTAAGTAGCGCCATCTGTTGATGTAAGCCATTTCGAGAAAGTTTATTTTAGTTAAATTTAACTGGTAACACCTTAACATTATAGGAAGTTACGCCGTTTATTGGTTGACGCCGTAAAATAGGGAACAAACTAGCGCCACCTATGGGAAGTGGTTGGAACTAAGATTAAATTAATTAATTATACTCTGATTTCAGAAAAACCGCCGCCGGAAGTGGTCTCAAAATGCGACCGCTGCTACACGTCCCCCTGCCTGAACAGCGGCCGCTGCCTGCCGCGCGGCGCCGGCGGGTTCGAGTGCTTGTGCGCGCGCGGCTACCACGGCGCCGTGTGCGAGCATCAGATCGACGCGTGCTACGGCAGCCCGTGCGCGCACGGCGTCTGCAATGTGCGAGAAGAGGGGAGGTTTGAGTGAGTAGTGTTAGATTTATATTATATTGATAACAGGCACATACATTGCTTCTGGCCCCACAATAGGATACTCTGTGTATAGAAATAGCGACATCACACACATATAAACATCCAAGACCTGTTTTTTTTTCCTTTTATCCCCGGCTGGGGATCGAACCCGGGACCTCTCGCATGAGGTCGTCGAATCTAGCTCAACAAAGATCTCGCTTAGTAATTTTGTAATGTATTCGTAGATATTATCTATAATATGTAATGTTTGTAGCAGTTAAATGAAATAAAACCTATATTTAAAATAGATCTAAAATCAATCTGTGGGAGTTTCTTCGTCCTGCTTCTCCCACAGTGATCCAAAGTAGAGAAAAGGCAAAAAATTACGTTCTTTAAAGATATGTTCTCTAAAGAATTTTGAACAGAACCGAAGTAGGGGTGGCTTCATTAGCCTTCTAAAAGTTCTTTACCCAGCAGTTGATGAATGTAGGCTGACAGAGTGATTGAGTAACCCTTTAAATCCTCACCCAGCTGCACATGCCACCCTGGTTACACGGGCGTGCGCTGCGAGGCCGACGTCGACGACTGCCTGGGTCACCGCTGCATCAATAACGCCACCTGCTTGGACAGACTCGAGGGTTACAGCTGCGTGTGTGCCGATGGGTTCATGGGTAAGAATTCAAGTGTTTGTATAAGTCCCGCAGAGCAATGATGTAACGTCGAGGCGTGTGACGTCAGTGCCTCTGAGTACAGTAGACAAATACATGTATATCTATGTACTGTATGTACATATGTCTCTAAGAAGGTCCGATGTCTTTTAAAGTATTATTTCTACTTATGATGGGAGGAACTACGGAAAACCTGAGTATTGTGCTTGCATAAGTTTATAGTTACTACCATGGACGAATAAGACTAGAGGACTGGCAATATCATACAAAAAAACGTACCCTGCTATAAAGCTAAAATCCTGTATTCTTTCTAGATGCCGATGTACCATGCAATAGATGCTGGGTGCTTAGGCTCACGGCATATAATCCATCGTAATATGGACAAAAAATCAGAGATGGCGTAAGCGTAAGCCTTATTTTCTTCTTAGGAAATGAACGCATACACCGCCATCTTTCCTAAATTAAGCGCGCCACCACGATACTACCTTTACTAGAAAGAACTTTTGAACTAGTAGCTCTATCTAGCAATATACATTTGAACTAAAAATCGAATTACGCTTCAAAGTACTACGGTTGTTTGTCCTCTAGTGTTATTCGTCCATGGTACTACCTACTTACCTGTGCCAAAATCATCAACAAAATTATTTGATTTGCCATACCCACTTCAAAACTACACCTAGGTTCTGTCGGTCTCACAAGGAGAGGGCCCGTGATTAAATCCCGGCTTTTGAGACGTCACTGTTTCTGGTTCACACTAGCGGTGGTCGTTATTACAAAAAAGCATAAACGTTGCCGCTCCGCTGTTGATTGAGACGCATGATATTATTGATATGGCGCGATCGCGTGTCGCCCGGCACGGTTTGGCAACTGCGCCGCCGAGTGCAGCCGCATACACTCGGGGGCGCTGGTTTGTTTTGTTTTTGTTTTAGTTAGGGACACGGTATCGAAACAAAAGTATCGATATTGTACTCATAAGAAGTATCGAAAGAAAAGTATCGATACGGTATCGGTATCTGTATCAAAAGTATCGATACTTCAAGGTATCGAGTACTTTTTACGTAGAATAAAATAGACAGTTGAATGGTCTGTAAACTGACATTTTTTTACGTAAGTCTTCATACTTTATATGTTTTGAAATAAAACAAGACAAGAAATAAATCAATCATGCAATTTTAATTAAAAAAATTACATAAAAAAATATAATTTCGCTTTTTCATGGGCATAATTTTCAATTAACAGCAAAGGACTTATCACCTATCAAGTCATTTACATTAAAATAATTATTTAACTGCAAAAATTTGTTCAACAAATCTAGTACTAAAAATAAAACACGCAGTAAATTGCAAATTTTGGCGTCATTTAATGTCTAGCTAAATGATGGCAACGTTTGCAGACTACTGCGTGTTTTCTATAACATATTTTATTTGTCAATCAAAACTCGCACACTTATCGACTGGATTGAAAAAGTTATTGTTTTTAGGTGATTGCACATAAGAGAATTGGGAACTATACGTTGTATTTATAGTTCCCATTCATCTTCTGTACAATCGCCTAAAAATAATAACTTATTTAAACGTTTCGATGCCAGCCTATTACGAATCTTGGTCATCGTAGCGCCCGCTTTCGAAAATAACCTCTCAGATGGCACTGAAGTTGCCGGTATGGTGAGCAATTCCTGAGCTATTTTATATAAGCACGGAAATGTGTTACGCATATCCTCCCATTGAGCGAGAGGATCTGTGGAAAGTGGTGCCACAGGATTAGATAAATACAGTGAGACCTCGTCTGGTTTTAAAAACAAACTTTCCCTTTCGCTGCCCTTTTTTTGTTTATTGTGGGCCAACGTTTTATGGTGGCTCCAAAAATCGTAAGCCACTGTTGTACCAGCGGAACTGTCACTGTCAGTTTCACTACTGTGCGTCTCCTGCATGTTAGTGCACAAACGGCGAATATGTGCAATAGCGTTTGAGCATGCTCTTGGGTCTTGGAAATGCAGACTTTTGAATTTTGGATCCAATAAACAAGAGGCAGCTAAAAAATAGTTGTCTTCAATGGGTCCGAATCTGGTCCCTATTTTAGATAAGAGTGTGGATTGAACAGATTTTGCAAGAGGCGAAGCTGACACATCTATATTTTGAATTTGAGTTTTAAGGCAATTTACGATTGGTATAACCTTGCTAATGGTTACATACTGCTCACCTGATATTTCCTTCGTGACGTGTTCTAAGGGCTTAAGAATAGTTAGCATCGTTTTTATCTCTTGTAGTTCAATTGCAGTTGGTGTTGGTGGGGCAGTAGTATTCATCATCAATATTTGATGTACCAATGGAGCCAGGGTAACGTATCTTTCAAGCATGTAGTAAACTGAATTCCATCTCGTTTTTACGTCTAGAATCAATTTTAGAGGGGTTTGATTTTGTCTCTTTCTTAATTCGTCACTTCGGATAACACTTGTTTTGAAAAATTTTACGATTTCCCTTACTTTGCAGCACAAATCGTTGAAAGCATGTACCGACATAGCTGATTCGGCAATCAAATTAATTGTGTGAGCAAAGCAAGGTAAATGTTTCGACCTGTTCAAAAATTTTGTAATGCCTGCTACCATGTTAGCCCCGTTATCTGTTACCACAGCAGTAATTTTAGGCAAAGCTATATGCAAATCAGTACATATTTCAGTCAATTTTGTGTTAATATAATCAGCTGTATGTCTTTCATGAAGTGCAATTGTTGCGATGCAACGCGAAACTACTTTTGAATTTTGTATATAATGAGCAGTGACCCCTAAATAACTTGTTGTGGTCATCATTTCTGTCCATATATCGCAAGTTAATGCAACATGACTTACATTCTCAAAAGTAGATTGTAGTTTATTTAACATAACTTGGTAAAAACTATCCAAATGTGATTTCAATGTGTCAACATTTGGGAGTTTGAATGAAGGGCACGCCTGATGCATTAATACCTTAAAACCTCGACCTTTTACGATATCAAATGGTCTTTTGTCGACACATATAAAGTAAAGTAGACATTTAACCAGAAGACAGTACATTGTTCCTCCTACAGAATAATCTTGCTTTCGCTGTAAGGCGTCAGTAATGGACAGTTGTTTTTTCATTGGCGGAATGTAGTCCTCTTCTTTGTCACCCTTTGCTTTAGATGATGTCGATGGTCCGGATGTAACTGCGACATCCGTCACCGATATATTCGGGGATGTGGATAGGCTTAGCTCCTTGCTTGCTGAGGATGGTTCACTCAAGCTGAAAAAAAAGCAATATTGATTAGTGTTTAAACGTTTCGTTTTACGCCTTTCGGATGCATCTACCTACACAAAATATAATTTTTCTCCCACCCGCTTATTCCCCAGACTGAGTGACAGATTACCGATTGCCTTGTGTTGCGAGCTGCCGTGAAATAAATATGGTGTGATTTTGTGCCTGAACTAATCCAAACGAATCCCAGTGCTGTGCCCCTAAACCCAAGTGATAATCCCGTAAAGACCATTGGACCTCAAGATATTTGCCGAGAAGAAGGTAACAGACGTGACCCATATAAAATATTTCCCTAACAATTAGATATATGAAGGGTACAGGGAAAGAAGGATCATAGTCAATATTTTTCCAAAACAGAGTTGACAATGCCATCTAGTAGTAAATTAAGAAAGCTATCGAATGGTGAGATCAAAAAATGATAAAAGAAATCACTGTCAACGTGAAGCTCAAAAAGTTTACTATGGCTGTAAAATCAGTCATCAGATCAGTCACCTCTCTTGTTTAAATCAGTTTTTGATATTTATTTGTATAGTTATTTGAAAATAAAACACTACACCATCATCATGTAAATAAACGAAGCATTAACTATCAGGGAATTCGAGAGGTGATTAGTATCGGCGATATTTTTTTAGAAGTAGGTATCGATATCACATCGACAAGAAAAGTATCGACATTATGTAAGTAAATCTCTAGTTGCCGATAATCGGAAACGAAAGACCGTTGTTATTCCTTTCTATATTTGTACCTAATGTTCATAAAATAGCCAAGCAAGATAATGATTTCACGATACATGTTTAGTTTGCAGGTAGATAGGGATTTTGTTTTATAGTAGCGTCGGTTTCTTACCTTGAACTTTCATGAGCTGAATGTTTCTTCTTCATATGTTTATTCAAATTTGTTGTATTACCGCATGTTTTTAAAATTTTAAAACATAATTTACACTTTGCTTCCGTAGCATTTATTTTTTGGAAATTCTTCCAAACATGACTTTTCGGCGGCGCCATGTTGATCAAATTACGATATAATTTTATACGATACGAAATGAGCGTACCTAGTTAGCAAGTATATTTACTAAATCCTTCAGAACAATAACTAGAGCACTGAGACTAAATCCAACGTCCAGAGTTTAGGCCTGATTCAAAACAAAACGAACGAATAATAACAGATTAAATGGAAAATAGCGTCTCTGCGTCTGCGCTGTCTGCTGGCTGGCACACACACACAACAACAAAGTCAGTCAACACAACCACACAACACAACAATCGACTGACTGAACGACGCGACGAGCGAGCGAGTTTTTTTTCCAATTTTACGGCTCTGGACTGGTCCTTTAGCCGAAGAGCGAGAGAGAGTAACTGAGTGAAGGCGAGACGACGCGCAGCAGGTAGTGGGGCGCGGTTCGATTAGATTTTAGTTCCGTCATGTTGTCAGTCATAGACTGGAATCGATACTCACTTTAAAGTACTCATATCGGTAAAGAATCGAAAAAAAAGGATCGATGCCAAAAGTACCCGGTATCGAAAGGCAAGAATCGATTCCACCTAGGAATCGATTCTTTTTTCGTGTCCCTAGTTTTAGTGCATCGCTTATTGCCGATGAGTTATGACGTAATTTGCGCGCGTTCGCATACCTACCTACTTGTATTCCTGTTTTCTCGTAAAAGAGTGGTCGTGAAAGACCATTTTAGATCTCTTCTAGCGATTAGATGAGTAGATTGTATATTGGTATATAGTAATATACAATAATTTTATTTAAAATGCCAAAATCTAATAAATCAGAATGTGGAACTATTATGATAAACGTAACGTTAACAAAAAAGCGGTTTATTGAATATTGTAAAATTCCATATCGTATAAATATATCATAACAAATAAAAAAATACTTATGTAAAAAACATGACGGAGTGTATGAACAATATATTATATATAACAACAATTTTAAATAGTAATTCTGGCATTCCTAAGCATGTGTAAAGTATGAAGGGAAGTTTATTTCATCGTTATAATGTAACTATAAACAATAGCTAACAGCAATGTTACACATAATTACATAACTCAACACGCTCTAAAAGCTACAACGTGCGAATGTAATTTTCATTACCAATAACGTAGTATCGTAAAGCCGTTTTCAATAACGGTTCTTATAAGACAACTAGTGTGTCTTACTCGTACCCGAGTAAGGACCTTTGCCCCTCGGTGGGGATATCGACCCTCTCAATAGCCATAAAAAATGGCTATAAAAAGCCAAATTGTCATGACAGTCACATTACCGTTTTTTTTATTTTTTTATTTACTTAGTCAGTTGACTAATCAAGTGTGAGAGACCAGAGAGAAGGTACGTTTATTCTCTATTTCCGGTCAGTATTGTCAGTAATAAAAAAAATAGTAGGTAGAAGTAATTATTTTATAAAAATAAATGTATATATTATTCCAAGTCCATACTAGGTGCGCGAGTGGACGGTAGGTAAATTAAAATTTGATGCAAGTCCATACTAGGTGTTCATACGCGAGTGGGCAGTTGGGCTACAATTATTAACATTTATTATCATCGGATGTTTCGGTCGTTTCGGATGACACGTTAAGCTGTAGGTTCCGGCTATTATCGCTTCTCGGTGGTATACCTCGCGCCACGAATTAAGAGCGCTGGGAGATATTGAAAAATCACTACTGCGCATTCAAGGCCACGGCGGGTTGGCCACAAGCCCGACACCCCTCCACCAAGCCGCACTGAGCCAGCGTGGTCGAACGCGGCTCAAGCTTACTCGTCTTAGGGTAAAGGCCTATGCGCCTCGGTGGGTGGGGAAATGTATGTGCTATATTTATTTGTTATTGATCACATCCGCAGGCGAATTCTGCGAGAAGAAGATCCCGTACTGCACGGTGGAGTTCAACCCGTGCAAGAACGGCGCAGTCTGCAGCGATCACTTCAGTCACTACACTTGCGCATGTCCGAAGGGATACTCGGGGGAAAACTGTACAGTCAATGCGGACGACTGCGTCAACCACATGTGCCAGGTATACCCTCATTCAATTATCATTCATTCATTCAGTCACTTCACTTGGCACTGTCCGCAGGGATACTAGGAAAAAACTGCTCAGTCAATGCGGATGACTGCGTCAACCACAGGTGCCAGGTATACCTTCACTCATTTAATTATCATTCATTTATTCAGTCACTTCACTTGGGTCTGTCCGTAGGGATACTAGGAAAAAACTGCTCAGACAATGCGGACGACGTGGACGTGCACAAAAACAGTGAATAAAAAAAAAGTATAAAGGAAATAGGACAAAGGCGAGCTTATCTCTAATAGGAGATTTCTTCCAGAAAACCTAGAACGGAGAGGAAAAAATTAAATTACAGGTAGACCTATGTGCACAACATTAAACATGTTAATAAAAATAACAAACTACTTACAATACGATTAAAATCAGTTAAAGATTCGGCTTTTCTCGGATATCATCGCCTAAATCCGGAGACGGAAATGACACGAAATACATTACCGCGATTTCTTTTAGGTAGCATTAAATTTGAAGTATCATAAACGCAATGCATAGCACCTGCCAAGATGACATTACTAACAGGTAGACCTAAGAAATTTATTATGCAACATGAATTTGAACATTAATGATGAACATTAACATTTTAACATATATGTCACACTGTTTTTATTGACACTAAGAAGGCAGACTGTCAAAATAGTAAATTATTTTTCCTATTTCAATATAAAGGTTGTGTTAGTTTTGAGCTACAAAGGAGGTTTTGTTGCTCATATCGTTCTTGTATTGTATTCAATAAGACAACGAGTAATATAATTAAAGGTCATATCTGTAAATTGATAACTCTATGTGAGAGATGAGGGATTCACGACAATTTCCGAGGTTGGCCGAATCGTTAACTGGCTTTAATCGTATTGTACCAATATCTACATAGTAATAAAAATAACGCTTTATGTAAATAAACAGATATTTAATTTAGCAATTTCACCTGAAAATAAAATTGTTATTATACATACTTACCTGGCTTTAAGCCTAATATTGAGAGTAGCATACTTGACTTCCTTTCCGGTGCGACGAAATTAGCCCCAATCAGCTCATTTCCTGTTTAAAACTCCTAAAATACATGTCATATCCGTTTTGAACCTCAGCAACATTGCGCGCGTAAAGTTTCAGAAATGGCGGCAATTGATGCCAGCGTTATTGCGCGTGCTAAATTTTCAGGTCATTGGCAACTCAATAAAGAGCTGATCGTGTCTAAGAATGTGTCACGATCATGCAATGCACAGTAATATGCTCAGTAATGTGCACAGCAGGCAGCGATTTACCTAGGCTTAAAGCCAGGTAAGTATGTATAATAACAATTTTATTTTCAGGTAAAATTGCTATATTATACCTGACGTTACCTGGCTTTAAGCCTAATATTGAGTAGTGTTTGGTATCGACTGCTGAGTTAAAAACGCCAATGTGATATGACTAGGAGTTCATTTATGTGTAAATTATGATTATCAAATATACAAGAACCTATATAATTGTATATACAACATAGAACACAAGTGTTTTGCATAAATTGATAACACAATAGTAGTTACAAGTAAAAAATACATTCATTAAACTGATTGAAATAGATTAGATAAAGCAGTGCTATTGGTCGGGCTAGAATTAACTTCTTTTTTGTAAAATTTGTGAAAAGTCCTTGCTGATTTTCAGTTGCCACGACTTAAAATTTGATCAATAGGTGTGTGGTCCAACCAACTAGCAGAGGCGACTGCCGACCGAACACTACCTGGACTAGAATCAATTCCCGCTAGCTTGAGGACGGATTTTATCCATCCTCCAATAATGGTAGGTGTGGCAGGCTTTGGTGTGCCACATGTGCTAATGAACAAGGAATGTAAATTACCTCTGCGAGATTGTGATACTTCTAATAATTTGGTGACCCAGAACACGGGGTCTACGTTAGTGTTCGAGCTACAAGCTAGTAGACGCCAGCCAGACTGTCTGTACGATGAGTTATCCGTCTTAGAGCCATAATTTGGCCACATAACTATTGAGTTATTCTCAATTATGCAATTAGCAGAATCGCATCTTAGCAAGGTAAGGTCATGGACTCTGCGTCCCGAACATAATAGCAAAATAATAGCCACTCTTCTAGATACTTCAAAAAGCGAAAAACTATGTGGGGCGTCTGACGTGAGATAAGCCGTTAACACCTTAACATCCCAGATTTGTGGCTTACGTTTGGGTGGCTGTTGTAAAGCTATGCCCTTTAAAGTCTGTCTTATTATTATATATATTATATGTGAACTTAACGGGTTACCTAGAATCGGTCGACAAAATGTTGACACAACAGACTTGTGCACACAAATAGTACTATAGGCAAGATTGTACTTTAGATGAAGATCTGTTAAAAAACGGGCAACATCCTGAGGCTGCGGCTGGTACATGTTAACCTCATTTTCCCTTGACCATTTCGCCCATCGCTTCCAAGCTGGTTTATACGAACTCATACTTGAATTTCTCCAGCTCCTATCCAGGACTCCAATTTGATTCCAGGCGTCTAGCATTGAGGACCACCCTGAATTCGCCACGCTTGTAAGTTCATTTGATTCACTTTCACTGGTGGTAAGTTTGTCTGTGTGTCAATCAAAACTTGATCTAGGTCTCTCACCTGTAGAGGAGGGTCCAGGGCTCGGGCTTCTAGGTCTGGTCTCCAGAATACCTTTTTCCAATCGGGGACTATTAGAATGTAAACCCCGGAGGCCCGGTTCAAGTGAGTTAACACTCTTGGGATTATGCAAGGTGGCGGGAATAACCACGCCATTTTGTAGTGCCAGTCCTGGCTGAAGGCATTGTGAAACACTGCTTGGGGGTCCATCAAGTCTAGACTTACGTAAAGTGGGACTACGTGCGCGTTCCTGGACGCAAACAGATCGATTTCTGGGATTCCCCATCTCCGAAACACTTCCCAAGCTCCGTTGCTCTGCAGATGCCATTCCGCTGAGACTCTTGATCTCGACAAGCGATCGGCGACGTAGTTGTACCGGCCGGGAATGTAAAAGACCGTGTGGATATGAAAATGATCTACGACGAAAAGTACCTCGTACGTTAGCTCGAGCAGCTGCTGGGACCTCGAGCCGCCTTCGTTGCGTAAGTAGGCCACGACAGTTCGGTTGTCACTGATTGGACCAACAGACTGGAGTTTGCTAAGATCCTTCCCTTTTGCTGTAGAACTCGTAGAATTGCTAGCATCTCTAAGACATTGCTGTGAAGATGTTCCTCTTCTGCTGTCCACGCTCCTGACATCATCAGAGTGTCGAGCTGTGCGCCCCAGCCCTTCACAGAAGAATCTGTGGATAGTAAGTGTTCTGGAGGTGGAAAGTGCAGAAGGGACCGCGACATGTAGTTGCGTGCCCACCATTGAAGATTCTGCTGAACCTCTTCCGGTAGCGTTCTTGTACAGACCCGGTCTGATCTCATTAGCTGGTGGCCTAATGACAATAGGGCGCGTGAGTTCAGGCGACCCCGTGGAACCACAAAGCTGGCGAAATTCCATGAACCCAACAAACTTTGAATTTGTTGCAGACTTACTTCGTCCGAGGTCAACATCTTCTGGGTTTTGCGCCTCAGAACTTTTAGCTTCTCCTGGGGAAGCCTCTTTTCGTTCTTCCACGGGTCCCATGTAACACCGAGGTATTATATGGATTTCTGAGGCATCAAAACAGACTTCTTGAAGTTTACCATCCATCCCAGACTTTGCAGGGTTCTCACCACAAGAGAAGTGTGCTCTTTTAGCTGCTGTGGACACTGAGAAGCTATTAAAAAATCGTCGAGATAGACAATCAGTCGCAAGCCAGGGCAATGATTTCTTAGAGTCTGCGCGACCCAATTCGTAATACTGGCAAAGACCTTTGGAGCTGTTGCCAAGCCGAAGGGTAGGCAAGTCATTTGCCACAATTTCCCTGCATAAATGACCCGAAGAAAGGGTCGATGGACCGGGGCAACTGGTATATGAAAATATGCGTCTGAAAGATCGATTTTGATTAGCCAATCTCGAGGTTGGAGGAAGTCCGGCACCTTGTATATGGTTATTAATCTGAATTTGGTTACATATACATATTGGTTTAACAGCTTCAGATTTACTACGGGACGATAGGAGTTTCCTCGGACACCCTTCTTTTTCACTAGAAAAATGTTTGCAACGAAACTCGGCGACGACGTCACCCGTTCTATGACTCTTTGATTTGACAATTTTATAATCTGATGTTTCATATGAAGAGAACTTTTCGTATGAAACATCTTCGGAATCCTCGACGGGTGCACGAGAGGGGGTCTCCCCTCAAAAGGCATCCGATAACCCGTTATCGTGTCCAGAACATATCGAGGAGCTCCCAACTTCCTCCAAACTCTCACCTTTTGTTTCAGTCGCCCCGCCCGAAACGACTGCAGATAGTCAATAGTTCCTTGTATTACGGCGTCCAGACTTGCCCCTGGCGCCGCCGCGTCGCTGCCGGTTGCGCTCGCTGCGTCGTCCTCCACGAAATGCCTCCCCCCCCGCGCTCGCGCTCGCCCTGCGCGGGCGGCGCGGTCCAGGTAGCCCGGGCGTGACGTTCGCGAACGAAATTCAGAATTGAATCGCGACGCTGCTGGATGAAGTCCGCCCTTTTTCCGCAGACCATTTGCAACAGATCAGAATGAACCTTATTGTATTCCCCCTCGGAAAATATCTCATTTATTTTGTCACAAACCTGGTTCGCTGTTGTGGGATTCTCTTCACCTCTCTCGCCAAGCCAAGAGATGAACGTCGAAAAACCCTGTTTAAGCGCCTCGTTCTTCATAATCAGGCCGTGTGATATAGCCGCGAGTGATCGCTCCGTTGCCGCCAAAGAATGGTTACGATCGAAGGGCTTGGCAAGGTCATTACACTCGAGTTCAACGAACCCAGGTACAGAATTATACAATTTTTGCGTCTCCGAATACCTTACCTGAATAGTCACATGTATCGAAATATTGAAGTTTATTAACTGTCTCGACATGAAGTTCGGACGATCGTAATGTTTGATTTTTAAGGGTAGTTTCCATTTTCAATTGTATTTTCTTATCGGGGCCACGTTATTCCCTCTCAAGGTCACTGCACGGAGACAGAGATAAAAAGGAACCATTATCTGAATAAGGCAATATTCCGTCACTCGATTTGTTAACCAAAAGGTCATGCAGTGACGAGACCTTGCCAGCTAAATCTTGGAATGATTTTTCCAGTTTACTTATCCTCTTAGAGCTCCCCCGACGTCTTCTTTTCCGGCTGCTCCTCTCCGGAGACGTAGAAGTGGAACTGCTGCAGCTATCACTTGATGAATCACTACGCGGGGCTTTTCTCCGTTTAGAAGATTTACCACTTTTATTTTTATTGAACGGATTCATTTTTCTTACGCTGAACACTTCAACCGTAATAATTCCAGATATAGAAAGTAACTTGGAAAAATATATTCAAATTTGGAATATGTTCGCACGGAAAGAAATCCAAAACGCCAATGACCTGAAAATTTAGCACGCGCAATAACGCTGGCTACAATTGCCGCCATTTCTGAAACTTTACGCGCGCAATGTTGCTGAGGTTCAAAACGGATATGACATGTATTTTAGGAGTTTTAAACAGGAAGTGAGCTGTTTGGGGCTAATTTCGTCGCACCGGAAAGGAAGTCAAGTATGATACTCTCAATATTAGGCTTAAAGCCAGGTAACGTCAGGTATAATAATACTTCGCATCGAAGAGAAAAATAGTGTTCTTTCAAACGTCTTTTAAAAATGGTAATTGACGGACTGACTCTGATGGCGCTGATTCATCACATCTATTCGTTCGCTCACATAACGAATGTGTAAAAGAACCCTGTGTGCGTACTGTTTGCTGCCTGAGTTGAACTAGTGCACTAGTTCAACTCAGGCAGGGTTCAACTAGTGCACTAGTTCAACCCGTGTAAGTACCCGTGCTGTGTCAGTCTACCCAGCAGCACTGGTGTACGTATCGCCGTAGTCATACTGATGTGGCAAATTACTAAGACCACCAGGAAGTAGCGGAGAAAACATAGAAGGCGCGCTTCTAACAAATTGACATTCGAAAAACGGCACCAGATACTGAAGCGAAAGGCTGGTGATTGGTTCATACTGTGTCTTGCGACACTGGGCCGGCCCTGATTGGTCGATCTATAGACACAGTGAACGGCCATTGGAGCCGCCGCCATGTTAAACTCTACTTGGTGCAGTTTTCGTGAGGTAATTTTTCACCGTCTGTTATACTTCTATGTTTTTTTCCTTCGCTGATCATCACAGACCTCTAGGTAGACGCCTCCTGCACCTACCCAACCGCGCCAGTCGCTCTATGCCTAATATAACTGTATAATAAAGCATTCTCGATAAGAACTTGTGTCTGTATAGGCTGGTCATGTAGTTTATAGAATTCTGCCTTTCCGCAACACTAGCGCGGAGGGTAGCGGACTATATTCTGCTGGTTCTTATTACCTATGTAACTTGCACAGCATTTTTATGGGATACCCACAATATCATCTTGTGTATTTAGTTTCTAGTTCTAATAGTAGTTTATTGACTGCTGCATAATGCCTAATTATGTACAGTTACATACACTATTTTATCTACACACATATCATAAGCTCTCTTTGATGTGTTCAGGAACCGCATGTTTGACCGGCATTGTGGCTCTGCAGTTGTTTAGCTTGTTCTGTAGTACCAACTTCACGCAGGCGGACGTCGGCGTTCGAAATTTGAATGTCAGTACCAACTTCACAGACAAACTAGGGACGGCACGCGGGTGGGCGTCGGCGTTCGAAATTTGAATGTCATTATAAGTAGAAAAACTACACATAATGACCATTATGTGTAGTTTTCCAGATACGAAACGAGTTTTTACTAAGTAGTTTAACATAATGCTGATCGTAACGTGCGGTTTTTGAACGCAGTAAAGAGGGTTTATGATACGTGTGTAGATAAACATAACTTTAGGTATGTAGTATGGTTAATAATATGGCTATGAATTACCATAAAGTTAAATATATTAGTACCAATTTGTAAGTACCCACTTTGTAACCAGCATCGTCCACGATCTCTTTATAAAACTGTCAGAGTTTTTTGTAGGAAAATAGTAGTTTATGTGACTGTTACATAATGCCTAATTATGTACAGTGACAAACACTAGTTTATCTACACACATATAATAAGCTCTTTTTGATGTGTTCAGGAACCGCATGTTCGCCCGGTATTGTGGCATTGATCATTGCTTTGCACTTGTTTAGCTTGTCCAGTAGTACCAACTTCACTGACAAACTAGAACGGCTCGCAGGTGGGCGGCGGTTCGAAATTTGAATGTCATAATATGTCGAAATATTGATACCTTATGGTCAATACTCTGATAAGAAATGAGTTTTTACCAAGAAGTATATCATTATGCTGGTCATAACGTGCGGTTTTTGGACGCAGTAATAAAAGTTTATGTGACTGATACATAATGCCTAATTATGTACAGTTACATACACTAGTTTATCTACACACATATTGTTTAGCTTGTTCAGTATGGTACTACTGAACAAGCTAAACAAATGCAAAGGAATTATCAATGCCACCATGCTGGTCGAACATGCGGTTCCTGAACACATTAAAGAGAGCTTATGATATACTTCACAAACAAAGTAGGGGCGGCACGCAGGCGGGCGTCGGCGTTCGAAATTTGAATGTCATAATATGTAGAAAAATTACGCATTATGGTCATAATGTGTAATTTTTCAGATAAGAAATGAGTTTTTACCATGTAGTTAAACATTATGCTGATCGTAACGTGCGGTTTTTGTACGCAGTAAAGAGGGTTTATGATACGTGTGTAGATAAAGATTGTTTATGATACGTGTGTAGATAAATATACAAATGAACGAAACTCTTATTACTCTGTAGTTTGCATTCAATTTGTGGTACTGATCGCGTCTACTTCTGGTGTATGATCTATGCTGAAACATTGCGAGAGCGACCATTTCAAAAACCAGTCTAATTTTACTGAGATGTAATACCGTAGGTAGACCCTGTCGTTATGTTGATGTTTATTAGTCAATCAAGCAAAAACGGCTGAAAAAAACCTGAAATTAGGCACACAGATAGTTTTTAGACCAAATTAATTGACTGTTCTCGCCTACAGGACGCATTTTTCAACCGATTTTGACGAAAAATGGCACACAAGTTCCTTGTTTTTTTTTAGTCTATCGATTTTTGATTGGTTGGAAAATAGGATGGACTTTTCCATCCTATTTTCCACCCAAACCCTTTGGTTTATTGTAGCGTTATTTATTGACGGATTTCAATCAAATTTGAGAGGCACACTAGGACTTCATTCTACACAAGATGTTGCGAAAACTCATCCAAAAGAGGGGAGTGGAAGGGAAGCACTTCTATGTATTTTTGTGGGTGAGGGATGGGTCTTTTATATTTTTTCGAACATAGGTAGGTTGGTTTCAAAACTCTGAAATGGCTTTGCTAAACCAAGAGAAAAGGAAAAGTGTCTGTTATTGAATGGTTATAAGGGCTCGCGAGGTCTACTGTTCTCACAGAACCAATAGCATATAGGATACTTTTGTCCCGGTAATTGATAATGGGAAATATTAAACTGCACATCAATAATACTGATTTGCACAGCAAATATACTGATTTTTACAGCAAATATGAGGGCATAATACTGCGGTAGCGTAAAGAAGGCGAGCGCAGCGAAGGCCCCGAATAGTCTCCGTGTTATTTCGACCCTTTCTCCTTCGTATTAGGTTGAACTTGTAAGACCAACAAAAATATTTAAAACATAAAAAGTGTTTTTGCTGATCCTTTTTTGCTGTGAAAATCAGTATATTTGCTGTGCGATGAACTACTAGCCATTGATAATTGATAAGTTCACGCAGCCGAAGTTTACTTATACGCCCATTCCCTTCCGCAGAACGGCGCGACGTGCACGGACGGGCTCGACGAGTACCGCTGCGAGTGCGCGCCCGGGTACGCGGGCCGGTACTGCGAGGCGGCGCCCCACGCGGCGCTGGGGACTTCGCCGTGCGCGCACCACGACTGCGTGCATGGAGTGTGCTACTTGCCCTATCAGGTAACTGAGCCTGACCCACCCATACACCAATACAACCTTACTAATACTACCGTGTGGCTGAGACTGACCTGATAAATACAACTACCATCAATATATATACCTACCATTAAAGAATTTATCAGTTGTTTTCAATCTTTGCTATCATCAAGCCGTTTCATGTAACTAGGAAGAGCGTTGAATCTGAAATACAGGTTAATCACCTAGCTCAGATGATTCTGTTTTTGTCTGACACAACTGCTCTGTAATAATTAAGTCTGTCTATCTATATTATGAACCTTTAATGATGCAATATATTTTTATTATTATTATTGTTATACCAGGAAACTTGTTAAAGCGACATTGTCGAAAAAACGGTATGACAATGTTCAAGACTACTTAAATGACGGAACTGTATGGGGTTAATCTAGCTTAACATAGTCCCTAGGGTTTAAAAAAATGCAATTATTCTTGCTTATTAATTATAGTAATTAATATTGTAATATTTGTATTAGTTAAGCATGATATATTTTTTAAAGGGTTCTAAAAATCAACCTGTGGGAGTTTCTACGCCCTTCTCCCACAGTGGTCCATTGTAGAGAAGAGGCATAAAATGACGATTGCTAAGTATATGTGAATATATACAGTAATAAAGAAATTTTATTTGATTGGATTTGAACTGAGACTGACCTAAAATTACTACCAGGTAATTGAGATGACCCTACTACAACACTACTAATCCTACCGACCTATTAACATGACTCTCCAGGACCAAGGTATCTGAGTTACAATCTCCCATACATAATTCTGCCAGGGAACGGTGACTTTACCCAATTTTTAGACAATTAAACACAACTTAAATACAAGTCGGCCTGCAGTTTGGATTTCGCCGTGTTTGCGTGCACGGTGCAACATGCCTTGTCAGGTAACCGAGGCAACCACAATATAACCTTCCTATTCTTATTAGGTGACTAATGCTGAGTTGTTAGAAACTAATTTAAAAACTCAAATGGTGAATAGACCTTCTATTATTTTTTAATATTACCTTTTCGAGGTAATGACGCAATTGCTTCTTTCTTATTTGATTTGACTAATTTAAAACGATTGGTCCGAAAAATTGAAATGCGGCTGAAGGGCAGCAGTCCAGAGCCGTAAAATTGGAAGAAATAAATAAATAACGAGACCCCTTCCTTCATCAGTTCATCACACTGACACATAATAAGTCATACTACTACCGCCATCTAGCCAACAGCATGGTATCATGTTTGACAACGCGATCTGTTGTCAAAACCTCACAGCTACTAGTTCAACATTTATTCACAGATGGCGCTGTACACGGCGCTTATGAATGCCCTCTACAGTTGTATAACTGATCACCAGCTTTTTCTCCTCAGGATGATATTATGATGGACCGGCCGCTGCTGGGCGCTGATATAGACTATCTCTGCAAGTGCGCGCCTGGCTACTCTGGTATGTACTTCTGTACACTTATTTAGTGCCATTTTATTTTTATTAATCTTGTTTGCCATAAAATAAACATAGATAATTAGGATGTGGAGATGTCCAAAGAAAACCTTAACCTGTAGACTCGCGTAAACCCTAAAACGGAACTTTTTGAACGGAACGGATGACAGACGTCACATAGAGTACTGTAGATTCTATTGTGGGCATTTATGGGCAAAAACATAAAATTTGGCTTAATTGTTGTGTCATTATTTTTTATTTTCCGGCCTGCAGACAAGCGGAAGGGTTAAGTGAAAATCAACTCTAAGCCTATGATCTATGTATGTCTAATAAACATCACGTGATTTCTGTTTTGTATAGATAGTTGCCTGAGATATTGTAAAATATATATGTTACGAGAAATGTGATTAATTGAAAATTATTAATAATTATCGGATATTATTAACAATTTTCCAGATTGATGACGAAAGTGATAATTATTCACTGTAACTGATAAATGTAATTAATTTTCCAAAAATCGTATATGCATCCAAAAAATAGAAGCTCGCGGGGGTGGCAGGAGCTCGCGGGAGGTACGGTTGCATCATTTTTTTGAGGCGAGAATGTTTGATGGTTTGACGATATGTGAGCTTGAGGTAGGTAGGTATGATATGCATTGTACTTATAAATGAATTTACAACTATCAAATGTTTTCCCAACGCATTATATTTCTCGTGTTAAGTAATATGACATAACATAGCGTCACGCCTTTTCCCATACGGGGTGTCAGAGGGATAGGTTAGCCAGCAGCTAGCCACAGCTGATCCTATGGAGATATGAAAGTTTCCTCACAATGTTCTCCATCACAGTTAGAACTTCCGATTAATGTACTTAAGATAAATTGCGTACTTATCTCATTGGTACATGGTAAGTACAGGATTCGAACCACTAAACCACGGAGTTCTTTAACACAGAGTTCAATAATTCATAATTACATTATTTCGGAAGTCATAACAGTAGTTTATGTGACTGATACATAATGGAGGGCATCATAATTCATAATTTCATAATTTCTTTATTGCACACAACTAATAATGGACAACAAGACTTACATAAAAATAGTGTACAAAGGCGAGCTTATCTCTAATAAGAGATCTCTTCCAGCAAACCAAATTAGGATGGGAATGGTCGATTGCTGAGCAGGGGTGACAATGTGTACAACAATATAATTTAGTACATATCTAAATAACTAACATATGGTTAGATATATGTTATATCTAAATAACTAATATAAAACAATATTAACTAAATATACGAGGGCTTACATAAATATCATATAATATACTCGTACATGCTAAACATAAATACTATATAAATATATATAATTTTTAAATAAATATACTAATAAATACATACATACTACCTATATTTCTAAAGAGAAAGGTAATGCTTCTTCACGCGACTTTTAAATATATTAAGAGAAGGACTGTCTCTGATAGTGCAGGGGAGTGCATTCCACAATTGAATGGCCCGGAATCTAAACCCATGCTCATAGGACGCGGTGTTATGCTGTGGGGTTGTGAGCATCGAAAGCGCGTGAGTTCTCCGAGGCCTGCTGGAAGAAAGAAATGGAAAACGGTCTCGTAAGAAGGTTGGATAGCGTGGATTGCGTAAAATGTTGTAGAGGATGTTGAGGATGTGAGAATCCCGACGAAGACGTATTGGCAGCCACTTCAGCTCTTTGCGATGCTGTGATACATGGTCGTATTTGCGCAGCCCAAAGATAAACCGAATCCCGAGATTTTGAAGTCGTTCGAGTTTGTTCAGTAATTCTTCGTTAGCACTGACCCAGCAGACATCAGCATAATCGATGAGAGGTAGAAGGAGAGACTGAGCGAGAGTGATTTTGGTCTGTCGAGGCAAAAAGTACTGAAGTTTCCTGAGAGAGTGAAAAGTAGCAAATACTCGTCGACTGACCTCATTGACATGCGATGACCAGGACAGCTGGTTGTCGAAGATAAGACCCAGGTTTTTAGCTTTATCGCTATACACGATTGTGGTACCATTAAAAGTGACAGGTGGAATGGGCTGTTGCTGCAACAAGTTAAGAGATTGTCTGGTGCCTATAATCATGGCCTGGGACTTGCTCGGGTTAACCAGGAGTCCGAAGGATGAAGCCCAGCTTCTCACCCCCTCCAGATCAGCGTTCAATGCCTCCACAGCAGAGTTTACATCGTTATGAGAGAAGTGGCGATAAATCTGGAGATCATCAGCATAAAGATGATATGAAGAAGACAGGATGTCCGAGATGGAGTTTATGAAAATCGAGAATAGAAGAGGAGAAAGAATACCACCTTGAGGGACGCCTGACAGGAGGTCACACCATTCAGTGGATGTCTCTTCCGTCCTGATTCGCTGTTGCCGATCCCTCAAATAAGAGTCGAACCAGCTGGCAGAGAAGGAAGAGACGTTCAGGGATCTGAGAAGCTCAACGAGAATGTCGAAATCTACGCTGTTGAAGGCACTACTGAAATCAAGTAAAGCCAACACGGAAAGCTGTTTGCGGTCCATGGCTAGCTGGATGTCATCTGTGACTTTCAGCAGAGCCGTGACGGTGCTATGACCCGGTCGGAATCCTGACTGGAACGTGTTTAGCAGGTTGTTTGAGGAGAGGTAGTAGGAAAGCTGGTTATGGACAATGGTTTCAATGACTTTGGAGAGGATGGGCAGGATTGAAATGGGACGGTACTCTTTAAAGGAGGTGGGACTGGAGGTTTTGGGTAGTGGGATGACTAGAGCTTTCTTCCACACTGTGGGGAAGACACCATTAGCTAAAGAAAAGTTTATAACGTGTGTTATTGCTGGTAATAGTTCGTCAAGGATTGTCAGTAGCATTTTAAGGCAAATTTTGTCATCGCCTACAGCTTTCGAATTGACTGCCAATAGCGCCTTCTTGACCGCATCGATTCCAACATTACTCAAGTTGAATGGTGTGGTGTTGGGTAAGGACTTAGAGCGCAGGCTCTGAAGCGTGGCTTGTTTGACAGTGGGATCCATCACAACAGGCGGGGTAGAAAGAAACTGGTTGAGACCGTTGAGATCTACATTACCAGCATGTAGGTCCCGGGCCTTACCTACACCAAGCGTTCTCAGGAATTTCCACACCTGAGCTGGAGTGTAGTTCTCAATGCATTCGTGTATGTGCCGACGTTTAGCATCGCGACAGAGACGGTTGCAACGGTTGCGAAGACATTTGTAAGAGAGGAAATTATCATCTGTCGGATTCTTGCGGTATCTACACTTGGCTCTATTCCTCTTGGCCATTAGGCACTTAATAGTGTCTGTTAGCCAAGGGGCAGGGTGGTGTTTAACCCTCACTTTTTTTGAAGGTGCGTGCTTGTCATAGAGACCCAGGACTATAGAATTAAAATTGGCGATTTTATTATCAACAGTCTTACTGGTAGTGACAGGGGACCAGTCAATAGACATGGCATCAGACAAAAGGGACTCATGGTTGATATCCTTAAAGTTCCGGATATAAAGGAATTTCGCTCTGCTCTTGAGAGGCCTTATCTTATAAGAGAGATAAATGAGGTCATGATAAGAGAAAGGAGAACTTAGCTGACCGTGTATTGCGACCTTGTCCAAATTGGAGATGATCATAATGTCGAGAAGCGAGGGAGAGCAATGAGGTTGGAAATGGGTGGCATCAAGCGGCAGAATATGCAGATTAAAGGAGTCGACCATGGACTTGAGTCTGGCAGACCGTGGATTGTGTTTAAGGAGACAGGTGTTGAAATCACCAAGAATGAGGGAATCATTATAAAGTGGTGTCAGTTCATTGAGGAGTGATTCAAAGGAGTCGAAATAATCGATGCGAAGAGAGGGACTATAAAGAACACCGAGGAGGACCTTGTTGTGGTGAAGAATGATTTCGAGAAAGAGATGTTCAGCAGACTCGGAGTATTGACTAGGGGACGCACTGATCACCTTGCACGGAATTTCCGCACGTAGATAGATAGCGACGCCCCCATCGGCCTTCCCGACTCTGTCGTTCCTGTACAGCCTGTAACCTGGAAGGGAATACAATGAGGATGGCAGCGAGGGCTTGAGAAACGACTCGGAGACAAGAATGCCGTCCACGCATTGTTCACTAAAAGCATCGAGCAGGTCCGGATAGCTGGAATGGATGCTTTGTGCATTTATATGTACGATGTTTAGATTTTTCTCCACACCACCAAAGACAGTCTTAATTTTGACAGATAGGGGTTCCTCTATAGAGGAGTCATTGCTTTCCGCACTCAAAAAATCATCGTCGCTAGAAGAACACGAAAGGAAACTTTGATTAATAAGATCAGGTAGAATATCCATATATATAAATATACTTATCAATATAAAATATTATATATACCTATTAAGTTATAAATATTCTAAAATCAAAAGTAAACTAATTAAAATTTCTAATCAATAAGCTTCATGCTTAGACCCAGACCCACCCTAGGATTGAGGAAAGAGATTGTTTGTTATATCATCTCACAAGTAACAAATAACAATAACTACTACAGATAGACGAATACAGAGATTTAAATCACACATATAAGTTCTGGATTCTGACTTCTACTTATCACGAACACAGCATGGCAAAAATATATATATTAATTTAACAAAAAAACAAGACCAAGAATGGAACCGAAACGCAACCAATGGCCGCGGCCGTCCGGTCCGTACATCCGAAAATGAAAAGACACAAACCACGAACCATACGTCTTTGCTTCAAATTGACAGATGACAGCTGATGAAATAAAAACCAGATTTGCCCCGCGTCTCTTCACATGTGCCTCCACTACATGATACTGGCAGAAATTGTCTGGCAACAGCAGGACAGATTGCCATTAGTTTAAAAAAATGAAATGAAATGAACATAAGCACTACACGTTTAGTCAGAGTGTCGAAACAAAAACTTTACACACACCGATAGAAATGGATTGGTTGGACAATGGATATTGCGGACTACCTCACAGTTGTCGGATAAAATAGTCGCCTCGTGGAATGATACCTGTGATATAAGTGGTCTTGTGAAGATGCGACCACCTCACTTAGCTTGAGCACCCTTCCTGGTCGTGACGGTCTTGATGGCGCTGGAGTTCACGCTCGCTGCAGGCTTCTTTGCCGAGTCGGATGATGGCGGCAGGACGTCCTTACTCGGATACCTAGACGTCAGCGGCTGTAGGTCACCCATGCACTCAACTTTGTGACGTGACTTGTCTGGCAGCGCAACGATGATCCTGCCTTCGGAGGTCCAGACGCTGCTCATCCCGAAGTGCCTGCGCGCCGCTGCGAAGACTTGGTGGCGCGTTTTTGTCAGAAATTCGGTCACAGTTGTGCCCGAACCCTTGAGCGCCTTTTTCAGTCCCCACACCTTGCTACGGGCTGCCACTGTTGAGAAGCGAACAAGCAGGGGTCTGGTTTTCGCCCCCTTAGCTTCCGCCCCCTTATCGACACTCTGACCCAGCTCCTGGCTCTTCATCAGCTACTTCAGGCACACCATGCACCAGCAGCACCTTCCGCCTGGAGGCTGTCTCATGCCGGTCCAATCCCAGTGTCAAGAGCGTCAACTGTGATTTTAGCATGGCAAGGCACTTCCATATGAGGACTTTGAAATTTGAAAACTCACTTGCCAGGCTAGCCATGTTCTTCGGGGCAGGAGCAGGTGTAGCTGCATGCAGCTCATTTTCATATCTGTCCATCCGCTCTCCGAAGGACTTAACAATGTTTTCCATGTTTTTTGCCAGCTCAGCATGCAGATCCATTGTTGCAAGGATGTTTGTGTTATTTAAGCGTTAATGTAAGATAAATAATTGAAAATGTGATTGGTGAGAGTCAAGGTCAGTATTCTATTAATAAATATTCATACAGATTACTTATTGTATTTTTAATGAATTTAAAATTAGGGAGCTACTAAATATGACTTGTAGTTAGGACTACCCTCCGTTTAGAGTTTTTGATCAATACTCGAGAGTGGGATTATGAAACAGGCCGAAAGCGAGTTTCATTATAATATCACTCGAGAGTTTGAATGCCTAATTATGTACAGTTGCATACACTAGTTTATCTACATACATATCATAAGCTCTCTTTGATGGGTTCAGGAACCGCATGTTCAACCGGCATGGTGGCATTGATAATTGCTCTGCAGTTGTTTAGCTTGTTCAGTAGTACCAACTTCACAGACAAACTAGGGGCAGAACGCAGGCGGGCGTCGGCGGCGTTCGAAATTTGAATTTCATAATTTGTAGAAAATTGATACAATAAGGACATAATGTATCAATATTCAGATGATAAATGAGTTTTTACCAAGTAGTATAGTATGATGCTGGTGCGGTTTTTGGACGCAGTAAGGAGGGTTTATGATACGTGTGTAGATAAATAAGTTTTAAGGTGACCATTTTTAAATTGTTTGTTGATACAAGTTAGGTGACAGATGTATTAAATATGTACAGATGTATTATATAAGGTACAAAATAGCGACCCGTCTCAACTACCCTCGGTTTTGGAGAGGTTAATCACCGAATGGCCGAGTCGTGACACAGTGACCCTGCCTACGAATCCAAGGGTCCCGGGTTCGAGTCCCGGAGGGGGCAAATATTTGTTTGATGAGAACGGATGTTTGTACCCTAGTCGTGGTTGTGTATCTATCTAAGTATAATATTTATCTATATAAGTATGTGTAACGTTGTCTAGTATTCAAGATACAGAGAATCCTAGTTTGGGGCTAGATCAATGTGTGTAAATAGTGTTTAAGATAATATTATTAGATAGATAGACGGTTAGAATATTACCGAAATCTGACGGAAGATGATGCAATCATTTAAGAATTTGTTGCTAAATAATGTTTTATTCCCTCCAGGTCGCTTCTGCGAGTACCTCACTTCACTCACGTTCAACCACAACGATTCACTCATCGAACTCGAACCGCTGCGGACCAAGCCCGAAGCGAACGTCACACTCGGTGAGCCGCCATCTTGAATATCAGTTGGTATTCGATACGTCGTCGAGAGAGAGAGAGAGAGAGAGAGAGAGATCGGATTTAGGCGATGATATCCGAGAAAAGCCGAATCTTTAACTGATTTTAATCGTATTGTAACTATTTCGTAGAATTTACCATATCATGAAATGGCCAACCGTGGTTGAATTAGAACTTTCATTGAACAAAGAAATGTTTTAGGGAAAAACACTGCGGTAGCTTAGGTGAAGATAAAAGGGGGCGAGCCTTCGTGTTAGTTTGACATGTATATCACAAAAAACGTTAGAGAGTATCAAATAAAAATGCTTTTAAACAGATTAAATTCAACCCTTTGAATTAAATGATCAACTCAATGATATGGCTAAGACAGATACAACGACATCTATCGTGTATTCAGCGTGAATATAATGTAGGTACAGCGCCATCTATTGCGGATCAGCATTTCATGATGATGATTAAATCGGTGGCTCAACCCGGAATAAGTACCAGATTGAAAAAGTGTTCGAGTTCAGCTAAATTGAACCTTATGTCATTGCACATAAGAGTCACTGACAGTTCGATTCGCATGCTTTTTCGACGCGTACTGATCGATGACTGATGTGTCATATCATCATCATCATCATATTCAGCCCACATCGACCCACTGCTGAGCATAGGCCTCTGCTCTAAAGCGCCAATCTCCCCGGTACTGTGCCAATCGCACCCAGTGGGATCCCGACGACTTGATAATATCGTCGGACCATCGAGCTGGTGGTCTGCCCACTGGCCTTGTCGCTCCCCGTGGCCACCACTCTATGACTACTTTGGTCCACCGTCCGTCTTCCCGTCTAGCCAAGTGTCCCGCCCATCCCCACTTCAATCTCGTCATCCGTTTGCCTACATCTGCGACCTTCGTTTTCCGTCGAACTTCGACGTTTGTCACACGGTCAACGAGAGAGATACCCAACATGGAACGCTCCATCGCTCTTTGTGCTACTTTTATAGTATGCACAATTATGCTTTGCGAGCGTCCATGCTTCGGCTCCATAGGTTAGTTATACACCCTCGTCTTCAGGCATTGTGGGAGTGAGGATTTCAATACATCACTTAGTTTCTCGAAAGCTTAGGGTGGGCTAATCCGAGGATCTCCTTCACCTGTGAATCTCGGTCAAAGGATCAACGATGTCCATGGAAAATATATGTCTGGCAAGAAGAAACAGTAGAAATCAAAGCTAGTAGCAAATTATACTACTAGAAAAATAACATAAAAAAAAAAATCGTGGGAAAAAAGGCGAATGGCAAAAAATCTAATTTTAAGGGGTTGTTAGGGACGCCATTCTGAGGAACTTTTTGAAAAGTGCATTCCATAATAGCCAACATCTCGAGGTTCCGATTATCCGATCTCTACTTAAAAATCATTATAAATAGTTTGATGCTACGCCATAATAATTATGTCGTTCAGCGTAAGTAGAATTGTAAGTAGTAAAGTTTATTTCGAACCGTCCAAGCCAAAAATGTATAGGATTTGACGTTTGTTTTGAGGTTAAACTATGCGTAACATTTTTTGTAGTAATTATATGTTTGATGAAATGACATCTATCGTTCTACATCATAGCGTCCGGTCACTGAGCGAGAGAGGTAGGGCAAACGCATTCCTCGCGGGTGCCAAGAACAAATATTTGAATACAACGCCATCTGTTGTCGCACGGCGAAACTGCAACGTCTCTGTATATCCCCCAGTGTTCAGCACCACACAGAAGCATGGCGTCCTCATGTACTTCGGTGAGAGTGAGCACCTTGCCGTCGAGCTGTTCAACGGACGCATCCGCATCAGCTACGATGTGGGCAACCATCCCACTTCTACCATGTACAGGTAAGAGACCTTGGGGATACCTTTATAAATAAATAAAGGGATATGTTGAACTGCACATCAAAAATATTGATTTGCACAGCAAATATCAGGGCAAAATGGCTGCGGCAGCTTAGGTGAAGGGTAAAGGGGTTGAGCGAAACGAAGCCCCCTTTATCCTTCGTTTTAGGTTGAACATGTAAGAACAACAAAAAATACTTAAAACATATACTTAAGTTCATATAAATGTCATTATATGTAGAAAAACTACACATAATGACCATAATGTGTAGTTTTCCAGATACGAAACGAGTTTTTACCAAGTAGTTTAACATAATGCTGATCGTAACGTGCGGTTTTTGAACGCAGTAAAGAGGGTTTATGATACGTGTGTAGATAAAATATTTCAAATTTCGAACGCCGACGCCCACCCGCGTACCGTCCCTAGTTTGTCTGTGAAGTTGGTACTGACATTCAAATTTCGAACGCCGACGCCGACGCCTCTCGAGTGATATTATTATGAAACTCGCCTTCGGCTCGTTTCATAAACCCACTCTCGAGTTTTAATGCCCTCCATTATGCAGCAGTCACATAAACTACTATAAAACATAAAAATGTTTTGTTGATCTTGTTGCTGTGCAAATCTGTATTTTAGATGTGCGATTAAATAATAGCCATAAATAAATAAATGTAGCCCATTTATGTCCCCACCGAGGGGCACAGGCTTCTACCCGGAAACGATTAAGATTAATCCATACTCCTCCACGTTGGTTCAGTGCGGGTTGGTGAAGGGGTTATGCGACACTACCACGTAGCGATAGCAGCCGGGACCTACAGCTTACGTGTCATCCGAAACACTGAACGTCCGATAATGTACTTAAGATAAATTAATTGTCGCATTGCATCTCCTGTGTGAGAAGCAAGCGTGAAACCCATTAGACCGCGGGGCTTTTCACCAAGGAATTACCTTTACCTACATTTTTATTACCTCACACACCCTCTCACACACACTCACTCATACTCATACTACACATAGAGAGGCTCACCCACTCACCCACACACCCATTTTTTTTTCATATTTTTATAACTTTGTCTTTAGTCAGTATTAGTCAGTAATTTTTTATAAAAAAGTGTCCGTGTAACTTAAATTAGCTTTATATATATTTTATAGGAAGAGCACTGTAGTCTGAAATACAGGTTTACACCTAGCTCAGGCTCAGATGACTCAATTATCATGTGTCACATTTTAGCTAAGGGCCTCAAATATTGTAAACGTTTTCTGTTTCTTTTCTTTGAATAAATAAATATTTGATTTGATTTGATTTGAAATGTAATTGGGCAGCTTGGATTCCAGTGTCAGAATATTCAAGCCTGGAAAACTTCTGAGTTTTGGGTTAAACTACAGACTGCGGTCTGTAACCTACCGCGGTTGGTGACGTTTACTTTAAAACGTTTAGTATTCGCAGGGTAGTGACACAATCAACCAACACACACACGTTTCTGTGTCGATGCATTCTCAAACGAGGCAACGTGGCGTAGGCTATATCTTCAATCAAATCAATAATAAAAAAAACAATAAAAAAGGCAATAATAATGCACTTTTACATGTCAAACACTTAAGTCTCACATTCATGGAAAAAAGAAAAATTAAAATGACGAACTAATTTGAATCTGAAAATGGTTATTTGTGCAACAAGAGAGCAAAGTTGATTTTTGCTGCGGGTGCGTGTTTGACTCCCGAGAGAGCGAAGGATTCTTCTTTAGAATCTTGAGTGAGCGGGGTATTCAAAGGCACGAGATGCAAATAACTTTGGTCTCGTGCTGAACATACAACTTTTCATCTCAGTAATGAGAACATACCAAATAAGAGAATGAAACAAGTGGAATTGTTATAAAAACAAATAACCCGAATGCATTTTCAATATTTCAGTTTATTTTAATCTACGAAACCCTTTATTATGATACCCCACTTGATAGGTTTAAAAAAAAAATACATACCTGTATAATATCTTGCATTTTTTTTTTATAGACCCAGTGTCACTCTAACAGTTGAGATGAATCTATCGACACCTCTCAAGCTTAAATCCATCAACCCGTTTAGGCAACACAGCGTGCCAAAGAAATATATATATATACTCGAAAAAGATAACCCTCCTTCTGGCGCAGTCGGGTAAAAACACAGCATTGAAAAATCAAATAACATTTTCATGATAAACCTCGACTAATATACACTACGGAATATTTCTCTAATTGTAATATTTATCGATAAGAACGGCAAGGTAATAGAAGAAAACTGCAATTGAATTTAAAATCGATAGCAGTATCTGTGGCATTGGTGAAATTGCAAACAGCCAAAACACATCAAGTTATAAGTCGATGCTCGTTGGCTGCATTCAACTTTTAAAAGCTTCTTTATACCATTCCCCTCTAAAATAGTAGTTTATAGTAGTTAATAGTAGAGCGCATTAAAACTCGAGAGTGGGTTGGAGATGGGAAGGTGAGTTTCATAATAATATCACTCGAGAGTTTTAATGACTAATTATGTACAGTTACATACACTAGTTTATCTACACACATATCATAAGCTCTCTTTGATGTGTTCGGGAACCGCATGTTCGACCGGCATTTTGGCATTGATCATAGCTCTGCAGTTGTTTAGCTTGTTCTGTAGTACAAACTTCATAGACAAACTAGGGGCGGCACGCAGGCGGGCGTCGGCGTTCTAAATTTGAATGTCAATGGCAAATTTTGTTACATTATGGTCATAATGATCAATTTACCAAGAAGATTATCATTATGCTGGTCGTAACGTGTGGTTTTTGGTCCAAAACGTGACGTCCAAAAACCACACGTTACGACCAGCATAATGATAATTTCCGTCTGTCCAGTTTATTTCAATGTAACAATTCGCCGACGTCGATGCCATCGATATTTTGGTGGAATAGCACCCTAAGCTCGATTATTTGGAATTTAGATGCACATATACTGCAATCAAGTTTAAAACCGATAGCAGTATCTGTGACATTGCCAAAATCGCAAACAGCCAAAAAACAACAAATTATAACTCGATGCCCGTTGGCTGTTTGCGATTTCGCCTATGTCCGCGGCATTCAAAATTAAAAAGCTACTTTGTCTCACTCAGTTAAGTTGGCAAAGTGCAACTTTGCACACTGTTTACTCGCAGCAAAACCCTCTTGTTTGAGCTGCTGAGGTGAAATAGTAAATTGTACATCAAGGACATAAAACACGCCATTTAATTTAAAATGGGGTTTATGACCGAGTTATACACACTGCTTTTCACTTCGTTTACGAGAAAATGAAACAATGGCAATCGTAAAAGAACAATCATAAAACAGCAATAAATTGCAAAGAACAAAAAGAGCTTCCTGCCAAAGTTCTTTTTAAATTTTCGACATGTGACGTAAGACTAAGGTACTTCACACTGCACAGCCATATAATGGTTCGATACGTTTTTATAGTAGTTTATGTGACTGCTATATAATGGAAGACATTAATACTCGAGAGTTTTAATGCCTAATTATGTACAGTTACATACACTAGTTTGTCGACACACATATCATAAGATCTCTTTGATGTGTTCAGGAACCGCATGTTTTACCGGCATTGTGGCTCTGCAGTTGTTTAGCTTGTTCTGTAGTACCAACTTCACGCAGGCGGGCGTCGGCGTTCGAAATGTGAATGTCAGTACCAACTTCACAGATAAACTAGGGGTGGCACGCAGCGAGCGTCGGCGTTCGAAATTTGAATGTCATAATAAGTAGAAAAATTACACATTATGGTCATAATGTGTAATTTTTCAGATAATAAATGAGTTTTTACCAAGTAGTTTAACATTATGCTGATCGTAACGTGCGGTTTCTGTACGCAGTAAACACGAATGTGAAAGTTATTTAAGCAAATCAGGTAGAATAAGATGTTTATTCTACGAAGTTTTATTGTGCGTGTGGCTGTAAGGCCCGATTATCACAGCCGTTAAAATAAAAACTTTGCACTAGAGCATAGCATAGCACAGTGGCATTTTGTGCAGCATACATCCAGCACAAACACGAACTTTGCGCAAATGAGTAGTGAAATCGTAGATTTCCTACAAGTTCGCAAAGGCATATATTTATGAACAGAGAAGTTTACAGCACGATCCGAAGGCGTGGGTCGTCGCGAGGTTCATAAAGAAGCCTTTTCGAACTTATTACGAACAGAATTTTTCCGCCAGAGAGCCCAAAATCAAGCGGCGAAAGTGCTTTTTTGAGGAGGAGAAAAGGAAATTTCCCTTCCAAGTTCATGGCCACTTCATGGCTGAATCTCGCACAGGCAAAGGAAAATCTATTAACTCTACCAGTGCTTTGGAAATACGCCATACATACTTACATAAGTGGACATTTTTTTTAATTTTCGTCATTTCTTAATTTCATTTCTCAATTAATAATGGCGCTCTTACAATTAAGGTTATTTTCGCCCACGTCGCGAGTTTTATACATAATTTTCTGTATTTCGACAGGTCCTCTTTCGAGAACCTGGAAATTATAGGGTACATTTGTGGCGGTGGTATCCAAGTCCCCTCTCCAATCCACGATGGCATGAAAAATCCTCTGTCGATACTCAATGTTAATCAATAAAATTGTTCTTCATAATGATTTTTTGGTTTCTTCCAGTTTCGAGATGGTCTCCGACGGAGGCTACCACAAGGCGGAGTTGTTGGCGATCAAGAAGAACTTCACGCTGAGGGTCGACGACGGACCGGCGAGGTCTATCATCAACGAAGGTAACCGTCTGAATAGAATAAAAAAAACTCACCGAAAACTTAACTAAGAATGTTTAACTAAGAATTGCACATAAAAAGCTTTCACTTGTTTTTGTTAAATTAGGTCCAAAATTTAATTTATTGGTTATTGAAATTTGCCGTGCTCTTCAATGGTTTTTAAAAACCAAGTCTGACATAGCAGATGCACAAATCTAGATTTATTAGAATTCTTATTGAGTGATTTATTAGAATCAATTGTAAAATAAATCCAATTATTGTTTAGTTTTGCAATGATAATCACTTAAATTTGAAAATCTGGATATTTTCTTCAAAAACACTAAATCATCAATAAAAAATTAACGGTAAGACTTCGCCATATGTATGTTTGGCTCAAATGGTTCTAAATGGTCTGTACTAAGTTCGGTTTAAGTATTTGCATCGATCTACCGGAAAACCTGTATAGTGCGCAAAGACTTCATTTAACTCTCGAAATGTCATCAGATCTCTTGAAGAGCCAAGCTCCTAACTCTCGATGGCATATGTACAAGTCCAATATCGTATTTTTAAAGTATGGCTTTCCTGATTCACAGACCTACCCATATTTGAGTGTATGAAACTCTAGAATTGGTTTAAAAATCCGATGATCATGGCGGTCTCTTAGATTATCGCCTCATTACTTTTTGTTACTCCCAGGCGCCAAAGAGTTCCTTCGCCTGGAGCGGCCGATGTACATCGGGGGCGTCCCCGAAGACGTCGCTAAATACGCCTTCAGCAAGTGGCACCTCCGCAACATCACCAGCTTCAAGGGTGAGTGACTGTGGCGCCATCTAGCGATAATTGTTTAAGTTACTACCAGCGCCATCTAGTTGTGTGTGATGGAACGAACACCTTGTTTTAATTACTATTATTAATTGACAACTTTTCATACTAATACCGCAACAGCTTTAAATAAAATAAAATAATTAGTGTTGAAATATAATGAATTCGGTGTCAATTTATTAAATAATCAGCGTCATCTAGTGGTGTGGGTTGCAACTAGAACTTCACGAAATAATATAATGAAAAATATAACCTTATTTTGAATTTCAGGCTGCCTCAAAGAGGCGTGGATCAACCACAAGCGCGTGGACTTCGTGAACGCGGCGCGCGCGACGCACACGGCGCCGGGCTGCGGCGACGACGAGCCGCCGCCGTCGCAGCCGCCGCAGCCGCCGCGTGCGCTGCAGGGCGACGCCAGGCGGCAGCAGGTGGGCCGCTCGTCTGTGACGATCAGCGCGAACAGATATATATCACTTGATTTATGTGGATATGTCACCGTAAGATAGTCAAAAGCGTTAGTTGATCAACTATCGACAGGCAGTAAACCAGACCGACAGGGTTTAGAATATATTTTTCTTTTGTTCTTACATGTCAACCTAACACGAAGACTATTCGGGGGCTTCGCTACGCTCGCCCCCTCTAGTCTTCACCTAAGCTACCGCAGTGTTTGCCCTGGTATTTCGTTTGCAATTCAAGTTTGAACCAGTTTACTATTTAACGGTTTTAACTATCGCGACATATAGTAAGCAGTACGCTACAGTTTACTATTTGTCGATAGTCGACCGACTAACGAGAAAAAAACATTGGTTATCAACCAACGGTTTTGACTCTCTTGCGGTGACATTTGCCCATTGATATTTAAATGTTTTTTTTTTTCTGGTAAAAACTCAGATCTCATCTGAATATTGAAACATGACCTTATTGTATCAATTTTCTACAAATTATGAAATTCAAATTTCGAACGCCGCCGACGCCCGCCTGCATGCCGCCCCTAGTTTGTCTGTGAAGTTGGTACTACTGAACAAGCTAAACAAGTGCAGAGCAATTATCAATGCCACAATGCCGGTCGAACATGCGGTTTCTGAACTCATAAAAGAGAGCTCATGATATGTGTGTAGATAAACTAGTGTATGTAACTGTACATAATTAGTCATTAAAACTCTCGAGTGATATTATTATGAAACGAGCCGAACCACTCTCGAGTATTAATGCCCTCAATTATGTAGCAGTCACATAAACTACTATAATAACATAGGGAAACAAGATGTTTTCTTATTTTTTTTGTAGTACCGACATCACCCGGCCCGGCATCATTATCTGGTATCCGGCCGGATCCTGAAAAAGTGCCGAAACAACCGGGTACCGGATCTTATCCGGGTACCCGGTGTATCTTTAATCTCTACACTATGCCACCCCTAATGACAGAATATAGTGATGATGATAAGATAGGTGTATTTATTGCTGGAATGTATTTTCTAATAAATAAACAGCAGAAAGAAGATATTTGAAAGAAGATATAGTGACAAGGAAAGATAAAGGTCAGCTTAGATGGTTTGGACACGTTGAAAGGATTAATGAAAGGAGATTGACGAAACAGATTTATACAGCGGGTGTGAAAGGAGCCGTCGGGCGGGGACGCCCAAGAAGGTCCTATAAAGACCAAATCGGCGATTTGTTAGTGATGGGGCAAACACGAAGTACCCGTAACCGGCGAGAAGAGACTTATGAATGTTGAGGAAGCGAGAGATGTATGCCAGGATCGTAGCAGGTGGAGGTCTTTGGTGTCTGCCTACCCCTCTTCCGGGAAATAGGCGTGAGCATATGTATGTATGTAAACAAACTGCGTTGTGTGTTCCAGGACCCTTGCACGCCCAACCCTTGCGCCCGCGGCGGCCGCTGCGTGCGCGAGGCGGGCTCGGAGTCCGACTACACGTGCCGCTGCCGGGTCGGCACGAGGGGCGCGCAGTGCGAGCTGCTAGCCTCTATCGGTGAGTTGTCTAAGCCTGCGCCAGATATTGCTTCAAACATTTGAAAACTTCTTTGATTGTGTGGTATTTATTGAGTATTGATTGAGGACAGAAGTGTACTACGTGGTACAGTTCGACGCTGAGTGACTTGTTGTGTTGTCGAGCGCCATTTGGGGAGGACGAGGAAATAGTATTGTATGGCCTGCCCAGAAAGGGAGAAAGGCCGGGACGCATTCAACAACTTGTAGGGCATCAAGAAACTGCATGCGTGAAAGAGCCGAAGGCAAGTAGCGCATGACAGTGCGCAAGATTCGGTCTGTAAGCCGCGAAGGCAGGAAAGGCCTTGTGGTGGTGGAGGGAATTTTAAGTTGGGTACGGGACTTTGAACGTGTGTTCAAACTTTGAACAAAGTTTGCAATTTTCGATGCGGTATTCGTTTTTAAGCGCACATCACAGGGTTCAATGTTGGAATGTGCTCAAATGTTTACGTAGCCTGTCACACTGGCACAAAGTGCATTTGCGCGATCGTTGCTGTGGTGAAAGTTTTGCGCGGTGGGAAGTTTTGTATACGTCTGTGTGTGCGTACCTGCTTGAATAGTTCAATATCCTAATTTTCAAGATGGTTCTCTTTCTATTGAAGAGCTAAAGTTAAAAAAATTTCGTCCACCTTGTTTGTCGTCTGCCAGCATACTGTGGAGAAAAATGTTTGCAAACCATGTCTGGCAAGTTGCGACAATATGTGTTCAAATGTGTCTTCAAAGTCTTCAAGGAAGTGTTCAAATGTTTGAAGCTGTATCTGGCGCTGGCTTTAGATGTTGCCCATCCACTGCAGTAACTCCGAAGCAGTTTGAACAGTTATCGGTAGATGGCGTTAACCGTATGCTCAAATGGTTCCGGCGACAGACGACAGATGGCGTTAGATGCGCGATTCATTCTGGCTTCCTGTAAGGGGTTTAAAATCAGACGTATCTCTGGTACAGAGCTATGCTAATAAAACCATGTTTGATTGCATAAAATTGTAATCAGAATGTTACTCGAGATAGCTGACAAAACGAATTTGACCTTCGCACGCGCTGGGCCCATCGAATAATGTTTAAAGTGTCTTCTTATTTTGTCAGCTGCCTCACTGAGTGCATACAGTCTCGATACGCAACTTAAAGGAAACCTTAACCTCAAATAATTAGAAACACAAGGAAAATGTGAAAGCTATAGTTATAAATATAAATAGTTACCTCCAAACCACGTCGCTCGAAATGACCACGTATGGTGACGACAGGGGGGGATAGGAGTAAACAAGGGGGGCTAGGGATATTAGTAAGAAGGGTCTCCTCGTCGGGGGCGTCTTCAGCGGCGGATTTATATCAATAACACCTTCACGAAGGATCACGCCCAATAACTAAACAACTATAGGCACCAAATGTGTGGATAATCCAGGGAAAATCAGCAAAAATATTCAAAACACCAAAAAACAGCAAGCACATATCCACCGGTGACTAGACTCCGTGTCGCCAATTGACAGTTCTAGTGAGGAGACACGCGAATGAGTAGTGACGTACCTACCTGCGTCAGTAACATCAATAGAACTGTAAACTATATTTATACTTATCCTAAACACAGAAATTTCTCCATTGTCACCAGGTGGCGCTCCAGTGATCACGCAAGGCAGCAAACTGCCGCCGCGCAAGCAACCCGCCATCAGCAACGTACAAGCTTCACCAGGTGAGTCCCGATGTGTCACTGCCACCACGAATGGGAAAACGCTATGTTTAAAGCACAGCGACAGACAAGCGTTAACGCTCTTAAGATACAAAGTTACAAATGAAAGGGTACAATTTATATCCTTTCCAAAATAAATATACATACACTCATCAAAACAATTCAACATTTTGTATCGGATATTCTTTTTGTGTAAACAAATATTGTTGTACTGAAACAGTAACATAACTACCAAAAAATTACAATTCTATCTATTAAATTATCAGATTCAGATTCATTTATTTGCTTATGATTTAGGTGGTAAGAGTTCTTAAATAACATGTTGTTCCTTAATCAACTATATAATATTATAGCTTGCAAATATTTTAGTTATAAAATTAGTCTACGTAATGGGCACCTTTGGCCCGGGAGATTCTTGGGGCGGTTTGTTTGTGTAATTGTTTATGTCAGTTGTTTTTTCACGTGTTATATTTTTATACGACGAAACTGTTTATGTGAACACTTCATGAAAATTGTAATAAAATTGTATTAAATTGTAGTAAAAAGGTGCATTTCTGCTAGGCGTTTACACACGAGCCAAAATGAAATGTTACAATCGACACGCAGGTCTCTTAAAATGGGTTTCTTCGCTGATAAGAGCGTCGGTAATAATTGAATTTATGAAAATTCTTTGTATACCTTCATAGTTATCTCCATTACTGTAAAAAAATGAGTGTTGAATAACTGGCTAAACTTGGGCACAACTGTGCCTCTGGCTCTCCGTATGGAAACATGTTTATTTAAGATTAACATTTAAACAAAATATATACGCATGTTCTCTTCGCAGCGGCCCCGGCGTACAAGAACCAAATGGAGTCGGAGTATGTACCGGCCTCGAGCGCCGGTGGCGGCGCCAATGGAGGCTGTCGGAAGGTAAGCTTCTTGTAGTCCTGATGCTGAATGAATGAGTTTTATGATTTACAATATTCTTTTGCTACCTTTTGTACCACTAGCACTTAAAAGCGTAAAAATGCTAGACTCGGCCTTAGAACTGTCTCAGGCCAGTCATGCAATAGCAAACCATTTGGCAAAAATGTGAGGCCGAAAGCCGAGACATATGCTACACGGTAGTGTGTCAAAGTCTAGTTTAAAGACATATTACTACTACAACCTTAGTTTTGTGTCTGAATTTGAATTATTTGTATCGATTCGTAATTAATTACTTTATAATAATAATAATAATACCTTGGACACTATTTACACACATTGATCTAGCCCCAACCTAGGATTCCCTGTATCTTGGGTACTAGACAAAGATACACATACTTATATAGATAAATATTATAGTTAGATAGATAGATATATAGATTGTCCGATAGATAGAATGTCCGAGTCGGCAGTGACCCTGCCTACGAAGCCAAGGGTCCCGGGTTCGAGTCCCTGTGGGGGTAAATGTTTGTTTGATGAGAACGGATGTTTGTACCCTAGTCATGGTTGTTTATCTATCTAAGTATAATATTTATATTTATAAGTATATGTATCGTTGTCCAGTACCCAAGATACAGGGAATCCTAGTTTGGGGCTAGATCAATGTGTGTAAATGGTTTCTAAGGCATTATTAGTTATTTGTGCAACAAGAGAGCAAAGTTGTTTTTTGCTGCGAGTACTTGTTTTTAGTCCCGAGTGAGCGAAGGATTCTAAGCGAGGGGCTTAGAAGGTATGAGATGCAAATAACTAGTTAATTTAGGAAATAATAGGTATAGGTATATGTATTTCTTCCTTTTAAAAGTGAAAGCTTTGTAATTGGCATGTTTATATTCTAATAATAATAACTTATATTTGACACAATAGCGCGCATTTTGGAAATTTTTAGTCACCGTTTTATTTGGGACCGATATTGTTGTCGATTTATCTTCTATCTTTTTGTGAGTAACATTTACTTCTACTTTTATAGTTTCTAGACTAAATAATACTTACTTTCATGACGACCCGAATGGCCGAGTCGGCAGTGACGCTGCCTACGAAGCCAAGGGTTCCGGGTTCGAGTCCCGGTGGGGGCAAATATTTGTTTGATGAGAACGGATGCTCGTACCCTAGTCATGGTTGTTTATCTATCTAAGTATAATATTTAACTATATGTGTATGTGTATCGTTGTCCAGTACCCAAGATACAGGGAATCGTAGTTTGGGGCTAGATCAATGTGTGTAAATGGTGTCCAAGGTATTATTATTATTATTATTATTATTATCACTAATTTTCAATCACCAACACATTTTTCATAAACATTTGCTAATGTAAACAATAATGTTAACAGATGAACTGACCGCAATTCGCGCCCTTTTTTATTTTTATTATAATTATGTTGGCGCGCCGTATAGTACAGCCAACGGCAACGTAAAGCCAAGAAATCATACAACTTTCCTTCGATTTCTATGAACGATTCATATTCCTAATTCAAATCTCATTCCCGCCCGCTAAAAAATCTAGTGGAGAAAAGAGCTACTTTGATCCCTATTCGAGGAACAAAACGACACTTTTCGAATAAAGGGGATGAAAAATAAAATAATCTCGATTATTTGGAATTTCATAGCATAGATACTGCAATCGCGTTAAAGATCGATAGCAGTTCATCATCATCAGTTTATGTGACATTGGCAAAAACATAAACAGCCAAAGAATATCGAATTACAACTCGATGCCTGTTGGCTGTTTGCGATTACGCCTGTGTCCGCGGCATTGAAAATTAAAAAGCTACTTTGTCTCACTCAGTCAGCAAAATGCAGCTTTGCACACTTTTCAATCGCAATAAAAAGCCTCCACGAGTTCGCCTAGGCTTATATTTAAGGTTCGTAAAAAGCCTTTTCGAACGAGTTAGGAATAGATTTTTTCCGCCTGTGAACCCAAAATCAAGCGGTGAAGGTGCTATTTTTAGCTCGGAAGTCGGAAAAATATGTGTCCATCCATTGTCCAGGAAGCGACGCGCGAGTTCATCGCGGAGGGCTCGTGCCGCAGCCGGCGCCAGCTGCGGGGCGCGCGCTGCGCCGCGGCGCGGGGGGGCTGTTTGCGTCAGCAGTGCTGCGCGCCAAGGAAGACTAAGAAGAGGAAGGTACGCACTGCCGCAATTGGACCATCCCGTACTGATTAGAATTAGTGAATCTTCATAGGCCTCTCATGAAGGGCGAGGGGAGCGACAAGGCCAGAGGGCAGACCACCTTCCCGATGGTCCAACAAGTCGACGGGACTTCACTGGTTGCGATGGCACAGGACTGACTCTATGGAGAATACCTATACCCAATGTTAGATGTGGGCTGAGCATGAATTAATGAATAAATTAATAAATTAACTTATTCCGCCTAACTCCGCAAACTCTTTGCTTCATATCTGTATGAGTTTCACAGTTAACCTTGTTCCCTAGCGCCATCTCGTGGCATCTGTAGTTTTGCACTCAGCGATTGCACACGTCAAACCAAATAAATATTATCGAGCCATGTCAAAGGTTCGGTCCCCGAAAATAGGGCGATGCACGCCTGTAAAAGTCATTCATTAGTAACATTGTCTTGACAGGTCCGCCTAGTCTGCGCGGACGGCACCAGATACACCAAAGACATCGACATCGTGCGCAAATGCGCGTGCGGGCGCAAGTGTCCGCGTACGTCGCCCTTCCTGCACTAACTCCGCAGTAGTTCGACCAGTTAGCGGTAGATTGCGTTAGCAGTCTGCACAAGTAGTTCCAGGAGCGCTTGATAGATAGAGTGAGAAGCCTGCATCGGTTACAGCCGCGGACGATAGATGGCGTTGGTTGTGTGGTTGGTTTAAGAAGCTTGAGACAGATGGCGTTATTTGTAGTACTGAGTATTGTTAACATTGCCGCACAATGCAGTTACACCCAGCCAACTGTACTACCTTTAATGTCCATATTATTATCTTGTTCGTATATTGGTTCTTTGTCATGAACTAATAACTGAATCAAGTTTGGTGTATAATCCGGACAATTTAAGTTGTTAGTTTGTGACAATGAAATCGTATGCACGCAATTTATGGCATTGTCATCCTATCCAGTGTACGATAGATAAAGTTGGTATAATGGTGGTAAATTTCAATGCCTATCATACTTTCATAACGCCATCTAGTGTTGTGTCAACTCATTTAGTTATAGCTGATATCTATCACCTACAACATCATTACAGAACTGCATCAGATAATTCTGTAAAAAAGTCATTTTGAGGCTTATGTCTTTTCATAATTTTAAGTTGTATTGTAAACGATGAACGATCTACCTACATTTGTATTGTTACTCATAATTTAGTTACGGTTTAAGTAATAATTATATTTTAAGTAGCTTCGTGCCATAAATTCCTTTCTCATTGCAAAAACAACCGGCCAAAAAATGTTGACGGTTGAAATGGTAGTTTTTAAGTATACAGTAGGCTGGTAACACTTACAAAACAGGGCTTAGAAATCAACGACACTCCAATAGACAATAATAATAAGATTTACAATCTTTTGAAAACATATTCTTAGACGATAAGATCCAATTTTACAAAAAGTGAATCAAATTGTTATTTATTATTATTTGTAATGAATTTTGACGTCATTATCCATAGTCACTGTGTAAACCGCCATTTTGAAATTCACTTGCCATTATTATGAACTTTTTGAGTAAATGTGTATATCAAAATATTGCAAAAAAAAAACAACACGGTAGCACTAATGGTGCGAGTTCCTAGCCTACGCAAGTGAGCGAGTCAGCGGTAAGTAACTACTATACTCACTGTCTTGCTCACTCGATCGCTGACTCGCACCTCACAGATGCTCTGCAGATGCGGTATTGCACCTTTACTGTGCATATCGCCATGGACGAATAAGACTAGAGGACAAACAACCGTAGTACTTTGAAGCGTAATTCGATTTTTAGTTTAAATGTATATTGCTAGATAGAGCTACTAGTTCAAAAGTTCTTTCGAGTAAAGGTAGTATCGTGGTGGTGCGCTTAATTTCGGAAAGATGGCGGTATAAGCGTTCATTTCATAAGAAGAAACAAGGGCTAACGCTTACGCCATCTCTGATTTTTCGTCGATATTACGATGGATTATACTACGCCATCTGCCTAAGCACCCAGCGTCTATTGCATTGTACAGCGTCATCTAGAAATAATACAGGATTTTAGCTTTCTAGCAGGGTACGTTTTCTTGTATCACGTTGCCAGTCCTCCAGTCTTATTCGTCCATGATATCGCTGGATTGAGAGAAACTCAGAGCGCCGCATTATCTTCAGATATTGTTATCGTGTTGTTATTGTTTGATTCTTACAGGACGCGGCATGTTTCTTTGTCTTTGAGCGAGAGGTCACGTCTCTTTCTTGCATAGGGTAGGTTGGGGTGAGAGATAGCTCTCAGCTCGCTCAGAGCCAAGGAAAACCCACACGGACTGTCCTAAACATTTGAACTGAATTTTATATTACTTACTAGACTGAACAAAAATAAATAGGGAAACCACAGCATAACAGTGGAACCTTAGATTTACATATTAAGGCCTATAACCTTTTGCGGATTTAGTATAATATACATATAGCTTTATGTGGAGTAGCTATGTGCTGTTAAATCGTTATTTTTGTAGAGTAAAACTAAATTCAAACATTTTGTAAGCTTCAATGTAATCAAGCTATTTTGCGGTTAAGCTTCGCGAAATCCATGAAAATATTCACTGCCTATTTCCTCATATAAAACTATTTATGATTGGTAATGACATAATGTATGTGTTCATTTAAATAATAGATTTTATTTATTTAGTTGTTAATTTCGGTACAGTAAACCGCACAACATTAGAACTTTAGGCGAATTAGATGTGTGGTTGTCTGTACCTGTGTGTGTAGTGGTAACAGATTTGAAACTTGGCCTCAATACTTCTATGTTAATGAAACAGTGGGATAGATAACTCCCACTGTTTCGCGAACTGTGTTCAACAATACCATTATACCAGAGCTGATGTAGTAACTGAATCACGTCGGGGTCACCAATGAAGGGAGACGACTAAGCTACCTAAACCTATCTATAGGTATATGGAAGGTTGAACTGAAAAAGATGTAGTCGAAAAGTAATTGATTGTGTTTATTCTTGAAACTTAGCTATTTATACAAACGGGGTCGCTTATTCAGCGAACGTATTAACCTTGACAAAATACAAACTGTTTATGTAAGTCTTTACTTTGGACAGACGCCTACAATTTTGACGTTTATGACGTAATGCACACTGTGCTTGGAGTTTTCAAAGTTAATCCGAGAATTGTGATAACTCGCTTTATATCTGTCAGGCGTGGGTGCCCGTTTAACATTGACTCGTCAGGTATGACCCCGGGTCATGTTTTTATTTCGTCAGCTCTGCGTCAATCCAATACGAACAAGTTTTAACTATTTTAGTTTATAAAAACGATAAACCAACATTCTAACCATTGTCGTACTTGCCAGCTCTCTTATAAGTTTTATTTTTAAATTGCGTAGGTTGCCATTATCAAAAAACTCTTATAAGTTTTATTTTTAAATTGCGTAGGTTGCCATTATCAAAAAATAATGATGTCGAAGCACGACTGACATTTTTGTATGATAATTTTTGTATTTACGGTATTTATTGACGTCTGCGTTGAGTATATTTTAGATGGTAATTTTTTACTGTAAATTGTATGTTAGCTCGTAAATATATTTATATTACCTATAGAGGCGACGATATCGATATAAAAGTAAAGTAAAGTGTTTTAGCAGTCTCACTTAAATATTTATACTATACACCTTTATGAATTATCTTTGTAAAATAACTTGGCATTCCGTTTTTAACATGTACTGTCTCACGACTTTTATACCTTTTCTACCATCATGGTAGTTTTTTACGTCTTTTAATTATATTTGGAGTCAGTTTAATTAATAGTAAAATAACACTTTCATTACTCCATAGCTGCGGGCCTGCGGCGATGGGCTAGCCCCCTATCACACAAAATGAAGTTCAATAATAACTGGCAAAAAGTGGGCACAATTGTAGCTCTGCCACCCCGTATGGGAAAAGTGGTGACGCTGTCTTTTTTAATAAAATAGGTAACTACCTAACAGTTTCCAATAACTGACTGAAATAAAAAAATAAGAGTGATTGTCTGTGGTGAACTCTCGAGCAACGCATTATCGACCTAAAATAATGAAAATATCAGTATTAATCGCTTGAAAATGCTTTACCATGACATAAAATTCGAATTAATTATAAAATGCTGTACCTACAAACATTGAGTTAGGTACCATATTGTTACAACAATAGGGTAGTAATAAACCAAATGGGATACTTTCTGAGCAGTTTTTTTTCTAAATCCAATGGAAAAATCCTGCTCAGAAAGCATCCATTGGCTGTGCCGGCCCATGATCCATCAGTAAGTATGTAGCCAGCCAGGCCCAGCTTATTTAGTTTATTACTGTATCTACTACGTGATACATTAAGTAAATTTCCATGGTAAAGTTATTTTCTTTAATAATATATAAGTCAAATGTCTAATAGCTTTAAGTTTATGTACCTTATCAATTAATCAGCATTTTATACTTAAATGAGAACAAATACAAATTAATCAACGGCTGGACCAATTTGGATGACCTTTTTTAAAGTATTAGTTAAAATGGAAGCAGCCGAAAAAACAAAAAAATATTTAGTTCAGTTCACCCCTCTTCAAACAGATGGCGTTGGTAGCGGACTGTCGTTTCCAATCACTTTTGACAGAACGACGTATATGTTCTTATTTAAATATTTATGGTAAATAATAAAATTTGTGTCGGCTTACGCGGGCGGTATCGGGTGAAAAATAGGCTTTTGAGAGGCATCGTATGCGCTTTTTATTATTATTATTGATTTAAATAATAAATAAAATAATAACTATTGAATATAAACTTTATAATTTATTGATGTAATAAAGGAGGATGTTATGAGGACATTCGTGTTTTCTTTTAAATAATTTGAACGATATACCTGCTGAAAAGGCTTTTCCTAAATGCAATAGGTCGCGCAGTAAGTACACGCCACAGCTTGTTTTTTCTTTCTTGCAAGATTAATCTGGTATATGCAAGGGTCTTAGAGGACACTTAACACAAAAAAAAGTACATACCCAACGTTAGCGAGATAATTGGTAATATGATACCCTGCGTTAGCGAGATAACTGGTAATATGGTAACCTACGTTAGCGAGATAATTGGTAATATGGTACCCTACGTTAGCGAGATAATTGGTAATATGGTACCTTACGTTAGCGAGATAATTGGTAATATGGTACCTTACGTTAGCGAGATAATTGGTAATATGGTAACCTACGTTAGCGAGATCATTGGTAATATGGTACCTTATGTTAGCGAGATAATTAGTAATATGGTACCCTACGTTAGCGAGAGAATTGGTAATATGGTACCTTACGTTAGCGAGATAATTGGTAATATGGTACCTTACGTTAGCGAGATAATTCATTTTCTGGAATGTCCTTCTCCATATTTTCTAAACTCTTTGTTTCTCGCTTCTGAAGCTTCTTAAGATAGTTTTTCGATGGGCATTAACCCAAAATATTCAATTATGTCTGATCCAGGTACAGGTATCTTATGGACGCTAGCAGGCACATTATGTAGTAGCTGCAGTCACGGGCAAAACTCTTGACTCACTAGAGTTCACACTCAATAAAGTCGCAAACCAATTATGGCATTGGTTTAAAAAAAACGGCCTCGCACTCAATCTAACAAAGACTCAAGTAATTAATTTCGACCTTTCCGGACGCAGGAGACGCTTACTAGTTAGACGCGTCGAGGAAACGAGAATTGAACAAGTCTCCTCCGCATCATTTCTCGGTTTTGTCATAGACCAGACAATGACCTGGGAGCATCACATACAAAAGCTGTGTGGTAAATTGGGTAGCGCCTGTTTTGCGCTCAGTAGACTATCGTCAACACTTCCTAAAGAAGCGGTTCGGACCTGCTACTTCGCCACAGTGCAGTCAGTCCTGTCATACGGAATCGAGTTCTGGGGGCGCGCTGCTGACTGCCAGACCGCACTTTGTGGCGCTTGGAATAATGACATTGCCATCCCTACTCATTTTTCAAGTTGCTACTCATGTGAGAGTCAATGTTGGTAGTCTACCTTAACGTGGTGACCAAAACAGTCACACTACAAGAGGTGCAGATAAACTAGCCAATGTCCCTCATAAATTAGAAAAAATGGCCAAAACAATACGGGTGATGAGTCCGAAGGTGTACAATTTGCTACCGGACGACATTACCAATGCACCGAGCTTCCTAAACTTTAAAATTAAATTAAAAAAGTGGCTTGTCAAGAAGTCTTTCTACTCCTATGAAGAATTCATAAATTTTAAAGGACGACGTACATAAGTAAATATTCTTTTAATTGTACCAATTATATTACATTATACTCCTACGGGTAATGACAACTTCCTTATTAATGATGTGGCAAATGTTTCCTTTATCTAATTTTATTTTATACATTTTATTAATTTTTTGAATTTTGTTTGACTTGTAATGTATATTAATAATAAATGATGTCTTATGTCTTATGTCTTATACCACGGTTATAGATTTACAAGCAAGGCTGCTGTTTCTCGGCAAAACTGAAAAAAATTAGCAATATCTACATGTTCTCCACGTGCTATTGCTTGCAGTATAACATGAAACCTTTTGATTAAATCTTCATTAAAGCCTGTAATACGTGCAGTTATTTTACTATCTCCGCAAAACATTCTAGCCGTGTCGCCATCATTTGTGGTACTGGCGCCCTGTATAACGATGTCAATCTGCAAATTGCATTCATTTCGAAACCATTCTTGCTTTCGCCGTCATGGCTCACAGTAATATCGCAAGATAACTGTTAAAATCAATCAACGGGTTACTTTTTAGTTCCTTTACTACACGAGCTGATGTCCGCTCAATATGTGGGCACCCGGACATAGCTGGGCATGGGTAATTACATTTCTTTTTCCCATCCAACAAATAAAAACATGATTTTGCCTCTTACGAGTCACTAATAATTAAACATCGTAATAGTGACTTCTTTAACAAATTAACAAATACAAGTGAGGTGTTATAATCATTCCATACATCTGATCCAGGCATGTAAATATGAAAGCAGGCGCACGCCAGCACGGACGTGTGCCTGCAGTGCTGCACCATGAGCGCACGCGCACCAATTACGCCTCTTACTCACCCTTGAATAGGAGCATCAATATTTATGAGGAGCGTTTCCCAGAGCTGGATATATTTCTATTCAATCGCCCCCCTTACTAACTTCAAGTTAGGAAATATTCGACTTCGTCACCCCTCCTAACTTAGTTACTATATTGATTTTCTCATAACATTATCTTAGAATTAAATTTTTACTATTTCCCATCGGATCTCGATCCCGGGTACAACACACACACACACTCACATACCCTCATACACCATTCAATCAGCAGTTCACCATATTGTCATTTTGACCTTTTAACTAAGTTTATTACTTTACTTTATTATTCCTATAGATCTTTGTATTGTTTCGGAATTGGCATTTCAAATTTTCTTTTCCTAATTAATTAATATTGTGTTTTAATTGCTGTGAAACGTGAATAAATAAATAAATAAAAAAGTAAGTACTTGTACATTTCTTTATCTACCTGTCTTCAGTAAATCGCGTTTAGATTGTTCATTTCTGAGGGCTTTGCTTTACTTTTACTTTAGATATCGCAGGAAGCAGGCGCAGTGTCAGAAATATATGAAGAAATTATGCCAACTATCCAAACCAGCGTCACAGGCCTTCCTGTGACTTTATGCTGAGTCTGGGCCCTTTTGCTGTCGCAGCGTGTGAGAATAGAAATGGTATGAAAGATATTATTAATTTTTGTTTGTAGCTATTTTTACCTGTGTATTTCTTTTATATGTATGTATTTATTGCGATACACCAAATAAATGGATATTCTATTCTATTCTATCATTGTCAAGAGGAATTCGTGATTTATAGATACGTCTCCTATTTTTGTGGGCTGCAGGACTTAAATTAAGTCTTCAACTAAGTATTTTTCACTCTCTTTCTGCTGACTGTTTATTTTGTTTCAAGAATTTGAACATCGACAGTAAAATGAAGATGACGGTCGATCGTGTTCCCACATAATAACATCATCCGAAAGAATCCTTAATTGAACCAAACTAATCATAAAGATACTTGAGTCATCGAAATCAGCCTTTTGCTTAAAATTGCTGAGTCCTGAAGTCAAAGTCAAAGTCAAAGTAGTTTATTACTGTAGATATTTACATACACATAGCAAACGTCAATTTTGCCTCTTCTCTACATTGGACCACTGTGGGAGAAGGAGGGCGTAGAAACTCCCACAGATTGATTTTTAGATCTCTTTTAAAAATAGGTTGTGCTTAATATGAAAAATTTAATTATTATGATTAATAAGCAGGAATAAATAATTACAAAATTATTAACAGCAAGGTCTGTGTTGAGCCAGATTAACCCCATACAGTCCTGTCATTCATGTCATCTTGAACATTGTAATATCCCTTTTTCGACAAAGTCGCTTTAACATGCTTTTTAAATTGCTCAAATGGCAATTTCAAGATCTCCAGAGGTACTTATTATAGTAGAGAATGCACTGACCCTTGAAAGAGTTGCTAACCTTCGCGAGTCTACTCCGGGGCAAGGAAGCCTCTTCATAGCCCCATTTGCTTACTAGTTTTACATTAACCTTTGTATTCAGTTTAAATGATTTGCAATTATGAGTCTCGACATAGGTAAATCAAGCAAAGCTTGCAAATTTATCTGCGCTCCTTGGTCAGTAACAGTTAAATGTTCTTTTGAGAAATATTTAACTTGCTTGGCCTCTTTTAGTTAAAAACGTGACACACTCATAACCATCAATTCTATATCCTCACGAAGGCTCGCGAAGCCTAAAACTCGAAAGCGTAATCCAGGCGTCAACCAAGTCTCCGAGAGGGCAACAATTGAGATGTTGTATTTATTAATAATAAAAATTTAATCAGATTTTTTGTTATGAATGCTTCTGCAGTTCCACTGCAGTGCCTTGGCCATATTGCTGGGAGTTAGAAGAGTTTACTGATTTGAAGATCTGGCTGAACTTGGTCAGCATATTTATGATTGTGGACAGGAGGAGTTCCAAACGGTTCTCATCTGGAGAGGATTTTGAAGCTGGAGTAATACTAACTGCTGGATAAGCATTCCCATTAGGTAGAGCGGATGAAGGGGAACTAAACATTGCTATGTGGTCTTTTCCTTGTCTTTTGTCGGGGATCTGGGATGTCTTTGGGAGAAAGCCGTTTTGCGGTATGAAGTAGTTTGAGCGACCAGTGGCTGAGCTTGAGATTGGGACAAGTATGTTACGGAGGAAGGTGAGACCTGGGGGTATAAGGGAGAGGACCTAAGAGTGTCAGTGAATGTTTTCCTTGTCCTAGGATGGCATGCTGAGGCTTCTTTATAAGAAATATTGTCTTGTGACATTGCTATCTTTATATACCTCTGTCTGTGGTATTCTGGGCAGCATTTATCAATTGCTCTGTAAGGGCCTGAACAATACAGACAGGAATTTGTGTTGGTTTCACAAGAATCACCAGAGTGGGGCTGAGAGCATTTGATTGAAGCACCTGGGCTTTGATCTGCATTGCGAGTTTAATGTCCAAGCGACAACAATTAAAACATTGAATGATAGGGAATATATATTGTTATCAATCACCAACTTCTTTTGGCCTGAATTGGAAGATATGGCCGACACGTTTTTTTACACAATTGGCTAACTTAGTAATGTATGCAGATGACATACTTATGTGCTACCATTAGTGACGATACGCAGGCGGAATTGAGCGAAGAACTCTAACAAGTCATCCACAAACGAATGGCTTATGTTTAAACAATTCCCAAAATCGCACCTATTTTACTACCAATAAATTCGAAATGACTGCCAGAACGGATAAATGTCCACCAAATTGTGTTTGGATAAATGATCACCAAACTTCTTTTTATGTTTTGTGTAAGTACTTAAGTTTATGTTTTAAGTATTTTTGTTGTTCTTACATGTTCAACCTAACACGAAGGATAAAGGGGGCTTCGCTTCGCTCACCCCCTTTACCCTTCACCTAAGCTACCGCAGTATTTTGCCTTGATGTTTTTTGCAACTTTTGGTGTTCATTCATCCATTTTGCGTAGGAAAAAAATATTTTGGTGATCATTATATTTGTAGCCCAACCTAATTAACTGGTTCAGCTGTAACGGAATGTTGCTAACCTGGATAAAACGCAAATAGTGCAATTTTCCCTCAGCACAAGTCGACCCGATATCTAATTATTGAGGGGGTCAGTCTGCCCGCTGTCGACACTTGCCGGTTTGTAGGCTTCACATTGGACTCGCTCGAGGTTGCAGTGGTACGCGCATATTGATGCACTATGCAGCAAGCTTAATGTGGCATTCTACGCAATCAGTAGGCTCGTACCGTCTCTTAGCGGGGATAACGTACTAAAGGCTTGCTACGGCTACTTTCACGCTCACCTTAACTATGGTATAGACCTATGGGATCTTTCGGCAGACAGGGACAGACCATTTCTACTACAGAAAAAAGTCGTCCGCCGAATGCTAGGAGGCCGTGGGACACCCCAGCAAAGCAACTTTTTATTAAACTTGGCATACTAACTGTTCCTTCACTATACATATTTGAAGTAGCTAAATATGATAGACACCATAAAGATGAATTCCCTGATCTCGCAGCGAGAGGATATAGGTACAGTGCAAGGAGAATGACTCACATACAATGTTCAAAGCATCGTCTGGTAAAAACAGGCAATACTGTCCTTGTAATGGGATCTAAAGTCTAACAAACTACCACAATCCGTAACAGACACCAACTCAGATCAACTTTTCATACAGAAACCAAAAATATTTCTTATAAGAATTCCTTGTTGAGGCAAATGTGTCTTAATACCCATAATTCACTGGGCTAGGTACCAATCGTGCAATAATAATGATTTCATCCTGACAAATGTAATTAATGTAATAATTTAATGTATGTAATTATCTGTTAAATGCTAAATAAGATATTATTTAATTGGCATAACTCTTAAGTGCGTCAATCAATTGACATGTAACATACTGTTATGAATAAATGATTATGATTATGATTATTATGGTCGGTCATCTCACGTGGAGGCGATGTGAACTGTCCACCGAGATCGTGCTATTTGACAACGTTAGAGATTTTCTTGAAGGGTTTTCTTGAGTCGCAGGTCTATGCGAATACAAGGGCGTACCCAGCTAGGGGCAGGGGGGGGGGGGGCTTCCCCCCCCCCCCCCCCCCCCCCAACCCCCCCTTAAAGATAAAATATACGTCAATTTTCATGTTTTTTTTTTCAATTTATCTGACCGACCATCTTCTCGAAACAGGTATGAGCTGCCCCCCCCCCAGCTGAAATCCTGGGTGGGAATAAGCCACAAACCACAGCGGCCCTCAAAGCCAACATAAAACGCGCAATCGATCAAATTCAGCCTGATTTAAGCGCCAGAGTCGGAAAATTGGACGTTTCGGATGCGCGCCACTCAGAGAAGCCGAGGCGGACATTTGAACGAAGTTATATTCCACACATAATGGCATAGATATGCCTTTCAAAGGAATAAAACATTTCGATGATATCTTACACACACACTTTGTTTTATTTAAATGCAAGAATAGCAAGCGCCTAATGAAAGTGTCTTAGCGCGGGTTTTAGAATTGAGAAATTCACTTAGTTAATACATAAGCATCGCTATGTCCCGTTCTTTTCTGTGACATCTGCAGACAGAATGATCAGTATTTGATTACTTAGAGAAATCCTCATTTCAAATATCGAAAGTAAGTAACACGATGACTGGCAGACAGACCCGCATGTTTCCTCAACAGCGGGCACTATTCAAAAATCCTAAGTAAAGGAAAACATCGTGATTATGGAAACATAATCATAACTTGATAATTCAGAAGTCTCCAAATTCTTTTAAGCTCGACCGTAAAACAAACCATACCGCGATTCAGGATACACCCAGCGCCATCTAGCGAGGAGTAGTTGAAACCTGCCTGCTTTGCTAATACCAATCTTCCCAAAATGGAACGAGGCCTTTCGAATTTTCTTTATTAAACCACAGAGTAAAAGTTTCGTTTATCTGAGCTTTCAACGAACCCAGTGATTTTTATAGCGGCAGCACACACTGCCGAAAGTGTCATCATGGCGTTTGTTGATGTAGTCTACTCATAGAGTAATATAATATATAGTCTACTACACAATTACACAATCGAGGTTGGCCGAACACAATCGAGAAAGAAGCGTCACTATTTAACTCGAGAGTTTGAAAAAATAAAAAGTCACCAACACAATAATAAAAAAGGGTGCCGTTTTATGTGAGAGAACCGGCAAATTTATTTATTTTTCGTCACCTCTATTTCGCTTACGTCTTTTCTTGTGTAACCTTCAATCGATTCAAAGGTGCCATTTAGTTGCTTCGCATTAATTTCAGCCAAGAACTGAGCTAACCGAGGTAAACTAAACATGATATGACTTTTAACCTTTAAATGTGCATTAACAACACGTATCACGCTTATCACAACCCTAAATTGTATTTCAGGTAGAATGAATACATCTACAAGCTTCTACTTGCTGCTACTCGGCACTACGGCGGCATACTTCGCTGGATCCAAGTACCTCTTCGACAAAGTTTACGACACCAGTCATGTTGTGATAGACGAGTTATTTCATATCCCTCAGGGCTTGGCATACTGTAACAGAAATTTCACGTACTGGGACCCAAAAATTACGACATTACCAGGCTTATACCTTATTTCTTCAACATTTCTCGGGTCCTACTTCAAATGTGATACATATAATTTACGATTTGTGAACTTGGCCGCATCTTGTGTGAATCTTCTGTTATTCGCCTCAATATTGAAGTTTATTTATGGAAGGCAAACGGAGTGCCAACTGAAAATTGCATTACAAGCGTTCAATCTTGCAATCCTGCCTCCGTTGTACTTTTTCTCACATCTTTATTACACAGACACTTTATCGCTGACATTCTTACTTGCATTTTCGCGATTATGTTTCGAAAATAAGCACAAAATGGCGATACTTATACTTGGTCTCTTGAGTGTCATAATGAGGCAGACCAATGTTGTCTGGGTAGCTATGGTCTTTGGCCACAAATTGTTGGATGTCTTTATAAGAAGTTCTCGAGTGTTTGGTAATAAATATTTGAGTAATATGACTCTAAGTAGAACTTCCAAGATAGCCCAAGATGTTGACAAGTCCAAACTAAGAAGGTATTATGGGATTGGCGATGTATTCCTAGCATTGCAGTATCATATCACCACATGCTTTACCACAGTTTTTAAGTTTCTAACGTTTAACGACTGGGCAATACTTGCAACTCATTTTTTGGTGCTGGTTTCATTCATGACATTTGTGTTTCTGAATGGATCCATAGTTGTTGGAGACAAAACTGCACACACTGCAACACTGCACATACCTCAGATGTTCTATTTTTTAATCTTTTATGGTATATTCGCTTTGCCATATTTGTTGGCTAAAGTTCCTTCTACACTCAAGATGATTTTACGAAATAAATCAAAGTTCATCTTATATAATCTGATATTTGCAGTGGCTGTACATTTGAATACCATTGTCCATCCATACCTGTTAGCAGATAACAGGCACTACACATTTTATATTTGGAATCGTTGGTTTGGAAAATATGATTTTGCCATTTATGCATCTGTACCGGCCTATGTATTTTTACTGTTCAGCTTGTATGACAATTTAAGGGACCAAAATTGTGTGGCATTCTTATTACCATTTACTATTTGTGCGTTTGCTGTGTTAGCACTGCAAAAGATGATAGAAGTTCGGTACTTTTTGATACCATACATAATTTTAAGGTTGCGTTTTGTTCATCCTTCGTACAAAATTGTTTTGTTTGAGTCCATTTGGTACATTTTGTTAAATGCTGTAACATTACATTTGTTCTTTGATCGAAAGATATTTTGGAAAGACTTTGATTATGCTCAAAGAATTATTTGGTGAGATTTAAAGTTAACTGGTATTAGAAAAATTGTTATTTATAAATAGTTGTTTCTCTTCCATTAGTTTACTTTCAAAGAGTGTTTTTATATAAATCTTTTATAAGCTTGCAATGTAATTAATTGTGTATTGAAGAAATGATCTCATACTTATTAAGTAGTTTTAATTGCATTAAAAATAACATAACAATAAACTCATATGCATTACAAATACACTCAATGCACGAACATTTCAATAATTTTAACCGCTTCGCCGCATATTTTTTTTAAATTCATCGCTATTTTGAACCTTATCCCATCCTGTAAAAAGCCAAGTGTACTAAAGGTTCATTGCCCGAGCGAGTTTTGTGTAGAGTCAGTCCAGCGAAAGTTGATAAAAATTATGGAAACTTCTCACAAATACTCACAATAGTGTCTGCCGCGTATTGCAATCTGGGGCCCTATTCCGAAAAACAATGACAACGTCGCGACGAGACGGCTCAGTGACAGTGACGCGGCGACGACGATCAAGAGATCGTCATTAATTACGTGAGGCGTTTTGACGATTTTCTAATATGCGTGCCACAAGCAGGATGTACTATCGAACCATCTGAATCATGACCCACCATAAGCTTATTTTGCTAAACCCCATAAATGCAAGTAGGTCGAAATCCGCTTGAAGGTTTATTTTCTTGGTAACGAACTTGTTATCATTTGATTAGACACTGACATTACGATAGATCTTACAAGTTTGAAAGTTTCAAACGAATTATCAGGCAAGTGGGTCATGATTCAGTTGGTTCGATTGTACATATATGTATGTTACGGTCAACTCGATAATTCCGGTTAGTATAAATGATTACCGGTAAGTATTCATACTAACCACTAATTTTGGTGAATGTAATAAATATAGCCAAAATCAGTCCGATGGACTACTTTCACCGGTTATTATTAATTCTCACCAAGAGGATTTTGTGAAAGTAATAAGACACCCTTATTTTCAACGCTTCTTCCACACTGCTCATGGCAGTAGGTCAGTCAGTGGCGGATTTGCAGTCTTGGCCGCCCTAGGCCCCATCACATGCTTACTTTATTGCCAACTTTTATCGAAATCGATTTAGAAATTGTTTGTTGTAGGTGCTAGTTTGAAATATTTTCCGAGGTTTCAGGTATAATTGCACTTTTAAAGAAATAAAAAGTAGGTTTTGAAGTCAGGTATTTATCGAGTATAGTTGACTCCGGAAGGAAGAGACCCGCAAAAGACTAGAGGCCTTTGAAATGTGGTGCTACCGGCGGATGTTAAGGATTAGCTGGATCCAGAGGGTCACCAATGTGGAAGTTCTGAGACGAGTCGGAAAATCCCAAGATCTCATGACCACCATCAAGAGAAGAAAAGTTGCGTATTTGGGACATGTGCTCCGCCACGATCAATACAAATTGCTTCAAGTGGTCATGATGGGAAAGATTGAAGGGAAACGGAGCGTCGGAAGAAGAAGAGCATCGTGGCTCTCCAACATCCGGATATGGACCAGCATAGCCGGCGTCGAAGAACTTCTCCGCCTAGCTTAAGACCATAAGGGATACTCGGAGCTGACTGCCAATCTCCAGTGGTGGAGAGGCACTGGAAGAAGAAGAAGAGTTGACTCCGGGGCCATATGTTTAACAGCTCCTTTTGTTGAAGGTTTTGTGCGTGTGCCTTCTTCTGCGGATTTTTCTATGCTGATTGCCATTTGGTCCATCTGTGCGACCACTTTGCTTGTGACTTACGTGTTTACCCTATTTGGATCAGACTGGGTTTGATACTATTTTTTCGATATTGTGGAGAGTAGAATTTTGGGGATGACTTGTGTGTAGATGGCGCTGGATCACCAAAACCCACCGCCTTGAACATCTCGACTTTTTTCTTGTAGTCTGCTAATGTATATTTCAGACAAGTGACTGGAAGGACTTTAGAAAGACCGCGGTTTCAGTTCAGATGATTATGCTGATTTTTTCTATCCATAATTATTGTATAGGTAGTGTATTCTAAGACGATTGCAAAATACGCGAACCATCGAAAATTATTAGTTTTCGAGTTTTTTTTTTTAAATCGCCATTTCAAGCATTCGGGACACGTGGGGATGTGGGAGTATTAGGGTTGGGAAACGACAGATTTGACCGATTTTTTGACGTCAGATAAAACGCAAAGGTTATTGACCTCGAGGTCATCGAACTTGACCTTGAACTTGAATTTTAGCTCATTTTCCCCAGAAAAATCAAGTGACATCGGTCAACGTTCATTGACCTCGAGGTCACCGACCTTGAAACATAAGGTCATTGCCCTTGACCTTGAACTTTATAGATTTATTTGCAGAAAATTGAAAATTTTGCAGCTTACATAATGTTCATTGACTTCGAGGTCATTGACCTTCAAATTTATCTAGTGCAGTTTTTGCAGAAAATACTCAGTTTTCAGTCAGGTACCTACAGCATCCAATTTGGTTATGTGAAACTACATGGGGTCGCCTCACTCCGCTTCGCTCGGCTCCCGGTGGTTCTTAACGTTGTGATCTAACAAACCTATCTGTAGTATTCAAACAGAAAGCGACCTATAGCAACCTTGGTTCTGTGAATCCACATGGGGTAGCCTAGCTCGCTTTACACACACCAACTTTTAAGAATTGGAATAAAACAATATCAATTTACATATTTTTTATACATTAAATCAATTTGCTATTGTCTATTTATTACAAACTTGCTTTATAGCCCTAATAAAATTTATAAAAGGAATAATGTGATTTTTTCTGCAATGGTGCCTCCATTGGTGGTGTATTAGACAAACCTCAAAGTTTCCTTTGTAGTTAACTTTATTGAACCGCTTCTTTAAGTGGCACCATTGGCTTTCAATGCGCTGGGTGTGTGCCCCATCTTCTGCCACAAATTCTTCAGAATGGTTTAATTTCCTGTGTATGTAGCCGTGGGTCGGCACGGCAGGGCATCATACGCGCTCCGTTTCATAGGCGGCTTTATTAGACATATTTTAGGGGTTTTCAGTGAAAAAAAAAGTTGGTCAGATCAAATCGGTTTCATAGTGAAAGTTGTCCAGAATGACGCCCTTAACATTCTTATAAAATATGACCACCAATACTGTTGTAAACAACATGATTTTTTAAATCACTCAGAACAGTAAAGCGTTATGCTTAATATAACATTGTAACTTTATATCCATTTTCCAATCAAGCAATCTAAAGTTAATAGGATTCTATAATTATTACCTATTTTTATCCGATTTCATGAAAGGAAAGGTTCTCAATTCAATACGTAGGTAAGTAATATTATTAGAAACGCAAAATATTCACACATGTTATATTTTTTTATTAGATCTTCCAAACAAGTATACAAAATTTTATAGGTGTATGTATGTTTGTTTGTCTTCGTATTTATCCGAAACTGTAGATCGGATTTTTTGGCTTACATTTAATCCAACTTAGCGCAGAGTGCAAGTTTTATCAAAATGGATTCAGTAGTTATCAACCCAAATCAATTCATTCGTAGGCACATATTTTTTTTACAAAATTACAAGTTGTAATTTTGTAACCTTCCTCGAAAAAAAGGGTTATGTATACGTCGCGCCACGAGTTATGAGCGGTGGCCTTGAATGCGCAGCAGTCACTTTTCAATACCTGTACATAAACGCAGTAAGTACCGCCAACGTCGCCTAGCGCTCTTAATTCGTGGCGCGAGGTATACCTACTAGGTTTGAATTGGTTTGGGTAGTTAGTTTTTTATCTATACAAGGTGATATTTATTTAGCTGACCATATTTTGGGGAATCGTAGTGCCCATAATTATAATAATAATAACTTGGACACTATTTACACACATTGATCTAGCCTCAAACTAGGATTCCCTGTATCTTGGGTACTAGACAAAGATACATATACTTATATAGATAAATACTATACTTAGATAGATAAACATGATAGGGTACAAACATCCGTTCTCATTAAACAAATATTTGTCCCCACCGGGACTCGAACCCGGGACCCTTGGCTTCGTAGGCAGGGTCACTGCCAACTCGGCCATTCGGGTCGTCATTATGAACAGCTTTCCCCAAGAAACATATGGTCGCAAACGAAACAAAAAAATATTGGGTATACAGTAGTAACTCGGAATCAGCTGGCCTGGTCAATGTACTAGGGACGTTTTTTTTTTTCATTTGCGACTACATATATGTTTCTTGGGGAAAGTTGTTCATATTGATGGGTACTAACATTCCCCAAAATATGGTCAGCTAATTAAATGTCATTCTGTATTGTAAAAAAAATATTTCTTACTTTTGAGTTCATTTGAAGTCGACGAAATTTTTTAGTTGTTTTTTTTTTCAGTCAATTATCGACCCAAAGATAATACTATAATCACTACGGACTGCATCGACAAAGTCCTAGTAAAAAGAAAAATTTAGATGTTCTACTTACGGTTGTTCCTTATTGGCTTCATTTGTCTAAGTAAGTACAAAGCAATCTTTTATGTTAAATCCTTCAGAGTCTTTTCCTATACATGTACCCATCGAGAGACACACATTGAGCCATACGGACAGGTATCAGGCAGTGGCCAACCCGACCGTCAGAAGTTTTCAAGCTGCCCTATTAGGGCCTCTGACGCAGCTCTGCGACTGCTACCACCGTATAGGTGATAGTAGCCGGGACCTACTGGGAATCGGTAAGGCATCTACACACCAAAACCGCCGGCCTAGCGGGTCAGTGTCGGCGTGTACGACTATCGCGAAACAAGCCCGGGGCGGTGGCGGGTCGGCAGCCGCGCGGCAGCAGCGCAGCAGCAGCGCAGCAGAAGCCAGGTGGCACGCTTCAATCCGAAGCTTTTGAAAACAATTTGTAATGCTTTTAAAAAAATAAGGAATACGTGCATTTGCAACACTGTTCGTCATGCCGGGGCGGCGGCGGCGCGTGGCCTATCCCGCCACGGGTAATCCGCCGCGGCCCGCGGGTTTGGTGTGTAGATGCCTTACCGATTCCCAGTAGGTCCCGGCTACTATCACCTATACGGTGGTAGCAGTCGCAGAGCTGCGTCAGAGGCCCTAATAGGGCAGCTTGAAAACTTCTGACGGTCGGGTTGGCCAATGACTTATTTTACAGCCATAGTAATTTTACAGTAACCCACGATAACACAGTCGACGGGAAAGTGGACGATGTGCTCCTGATAGTTATCAAACCAAGCAGCAGAATAAATGGGCGGCTATACCTCAAGAGAAATAACATATACGACCTTGCACAAAACTCACGCAGGATGACAATACCCAAGAGATCTTTACACACGTTTCGGTCTCAACTGAGAAACGAAGAGTCGGACACGACAGGAGGACATTACGTCAAAAAGAATTATGTCAACTTCCATAATTATCCCGTTCCAGCTTTAACTATGAGGAATAGGCGAAGGAGTTTTTTGTATTGAATACAGATTACAAGTATGGTTTATTTTATTATTAGACCACCTGCTTGACAATGCTACATTACATCCTTTTTTCGTTTTTACATATTATGTACATGGGTTCATACTGGGTCGAGTCATAAGTTTTGTCACATACCTCAAACTTCGAATTTAGAACGCGAACCAAAAAAAAGTTATGGACCTTCGAAAAACGAATATTTAAAAAAACTAAATTCATGCGCTATATTACTGAGAGTCGATGGCCATTGCAGTGGAGTGCTTTTTATCGTTTCCTATATGCATCTCATAGCCTGATTTAGCTGCACGTCTACACATTGCGTATGTGCACTATTTAACCGCACTGGCGCGCAGTATTCAGCCGCTGAGTACACCTAGCTAAGGCCGGTTGAACGGAGTATATCAGCACTCAATAATAATAATAATAATAATAATGATAATAATAATAATAATAACGTTTACAGAAAAAAACACAAAATACACAGACCTTGCCATTGAAATTAAAACACAATGGCATGTACAATCTGTCAAAACCATCCCAATAGTCATCTCATCCACAGGAGTCATCCCATACACATTACACACTAGTCTCAAAACACTAAATATACCCAGATCCACACACATACTTCTTCAAAAAGCAACAATACTAAATACATGTAGAATTGTACGGAGATTCATGGGCAAGGACCGTTTCTCTTTAGTAGATAAGCACTTGGCGTAAGCCCGTGTATCAGAACCTCTTTATTACAAGAGTGAAATGAAAAATTCATAAAAATATAATAATAATAATAAATTCACCAAGACACTAGCAGATTTAAAAGACGTCGACCCTACACCAAGGCCATATATACCCAAACAGAAACCAAGTAGACAATTTGCTATTCTAGTACACACCATTAACGTAAAATACTACCAAAACACATTAGTACTGAAACTGATTTTAATACATTACAAACAATAATTTACTGCGCAGCACATACTGCCATCACTTACAATGGTGGCAAAATACGCGGACCCAACGAATCGCAATACCCCAATAAAAATAGGATACCAGCGTGGCAAAGAAGATAGGAAAAAATAATAGCTGACCTTAGAGCAGATATAAGCTGGTTAACACATTATACACAAGGTAACACCAGCTCCAATGTCCAACAACATGTTGAACGAATCAAGCTACAATATAGGGTACACTCCCAATACGAATCAGATAACACAGACCCTTCTCAATTTTTAGACACTCTAAAACAAAAGCTGAATGCATTAGCAAGTCGTCTACGCCGTTACAAACTGACAACTCTTAGAAAAACATAAAACAAGACTTTCTACACAAATGAAAAACAGTTTTATAGATCTTTGCTCACCGAAAACTCAAACCGCCCCACACAATCACAAGAAGCACCTACACCAGAAGCATTACATGAGTTCTGGTCAAACATTTGGTCAAAGCCAGTAACACACAATAATAGCAAATGGATCTCAGATGACCCGCATGCTCTCGAAAATGTTCCAGGAATGGAATTTGATGGTATCACTATAGATACTCTGATTTCAGTAATAGCTAAGACACATAACTGGAAGGCCACCGGTTCTGATAAAATACATAATTACTGGTACAAAAAATTCACAATTACCCACCCAATATTATTGTTACAGATAAACGATTTTATACAAAATCCGGAGCACATGCCATATTACATTACACAAGGAACTACCTATATACTACCTAAAGACCTCACAGATACCATAAACCCAGAAATATCGACCCATAACTTATCTCCAAAACATATACAAAATAATAACAGCATGTCTTAGTCAACTCATATACAAACACGTAAACACCAACCAGTTACTAGCTGAACAACAAAAAGGATGCCGCAAATTCAGTCAGGGATGCAAGGAGCAACTTATCATCGATGCGGTCGCATCTAAACAAGCTCTCCGTAAAAAAATAAACATTAACACTATGTTTATTGACTATAAGAAGGCCTTTGACTCTTTGACACTATAAAGTTCACCCCACTATCATCTCATATCTATCAACAACCATGCAGACCTGGAACACTATTCTTAAGTTATACAATGATAACAATACAATACAGACTGAAAAAATCATCATTCGCAGAGGAATCTTCCAGGGCGATTCACTGAGTCATCTCATAGGGAGTTATTCGATCCCTTTACTAAAAAAAAACATTCGGACGGGAATCAAAAAAATCTTTGAAGGCGGTTTGGACTGCCCCATCGGAGTTGAATTTTTAACCCAAAAATAAAATTTGAATATGACTTTATAGGGTTAGTTCACACCGATCCCGGGATCAGATCAAAGTAGTAACTGATCCCGACGATTAGTTCATACTGATCCAGGGATCAGATACTACTTATAAAATATTATATTTTGGTGTTAACTGATCCCGATGTACAGAGACACGAAATATAGAACAGTATTTCATCAATGCTGGTTTCTTTACATTATATTATTTTCATCCCGTCTATGCAAAAAGATCTACTTTAGTCCCGGTAAACAAAGACTAAAGTAGCCTTTTAGTCCCTAGGGACAAAAAAACTAAAAGTAACTTTAATTTCGTAACGCTACCATTTAGGACGATAAATGATTTATTTTAAATCGGCCAAGCGTGAACTGATTAAAAATAAAACAACGTTTTTATTTATCAGTTTTCTGATAAAATAAAAAGATATACACATATTTTAGAATTTTCTATAGAATAAAAATATAAATTTGCAAAAAAAGAAAACGAAAAAATACCGTGTTGTTTGAAATTTTCTCCAAAACTATCTAACTTTCCAATATATCTTTTCAAATATAGAGACTGATATCAAAACACGGACCAAATAATGAAAAGTTGTAGAAAATTTAGAAAACTACGCAAAATGAATTCCTTTGTATATTTAATTTCGTAAGCTGTTATTAACTAATAACTGTACTTACTGTATTCATAATTACTCCTTTTCTCATGAAATGATGAAAAGTACTCTACTTTTCATCATTTCATGAGAAAAGGAGTGGTGGTCATCCCGAAGTGGACACTCTGTCCACCTCGGGAGTAAAAACTATTTTTGGCTCGAGTGATGTACATTGAATCCCTCGCTCCCTCAGGATTCTACTTATGAGTCCCTTGTGAACCCCTCGGTCGCTCAGGATTAAAAAAACACTCGCCCTAAAAATAGTTCTTTACTCCCTTGGTAAACAATCTACTATTATTTCGTGTTTCTGTACAACGAACGTTACTACTTTGATCTGATCCCGGGATCGGTGTAAACTAACCCACTTTATAGTGGAGTTAATGGACACTAAAACCCCCCCATTTTTTCGTATGACCTTAAGGCGTTAATAACAATATGTCTAAACCATATCTGTCACATCCTCTTTGATCGTGGTCCCCAATTATTTATTATTATATTCTCCAGTGCAGGGATTTCGCGAATATTCCCATTCGCATTCGCTTATGCGAATGATTCGCATCATTTTAAACATTCGCAACGGCCGTGCGAAATACCTTATCTATATATCTATGCAATTACTGTGCATAGCGCTGGTTTACTGTTCTTATTTTAGTGCATATTTTGTACTAAGTGACACAAATGATGATTTAAATAGATAATTTTAATGCTGTTTTCCAAACATTCGCATTCGCACAGTTGCAGCTCCATTCGCGAATGAGAATGTTAAAAATATAACACATCCCTCCAGAGTATGCCATTAAAAACATTTTAACAAGCTCTACAGTTATAATAGAAAAATCACCAATTATTATTGATTGTTTACTAATTGCCTTTATGTACTGCACAGTCGTGCAGTGAATATGTTACTGGCTATACGGCGGAGAACCGCTTTAGTCTACGTTATGGGAAAATATATGAACTGTGCTACTGTGATTTATTTTGTAAGTTTTTATTTTTACATAACGCATTTATAAGAGATTAAATTGAAAAACTGTGGCAAACATCGTGAGGCTGAGCGATGGGCTAGCCCCCGACACTCAAAATAGATTATTTAATAACTGGCTAAACGTGGGAAAATGCTACTCATATTAGACATAAAACCATAAACTATGGAGCTGTTCGCGTATGGTGACAAAGCTATTCAGTTCCCCGACCAGTGTGTCACTCTATACATATACCCGAATGGCTGAGTCGGCAGTGACCCTGCCTACGAAGCCAAGGGTCCCGGGTTCGAGTCCCGGTGGGGGTATATATTTGTAATAAATTTTTGTTTGATGAGAACGGATGCTTGTACCCTAGTCATGGTTGTTTATCTTTCTAAGTATAATATTTATCTATATAAGTACGTGTATTGTTGTCTAGTACTCAAGATACAGGGAATCCTAGTTTGGGGCTAGATCAATGTGTGTAAATAGTGTACAAAGTATTATTATTATTATTATTATTGCGAACTGTTAACACAATTCCGCCGGGTTGTACAATCCGTTCGTATGGGTAATCCTCCCGTTTAATAAATCCTGTTTTAGTTATTGCAGGTTCCAAGCTCGTCGCTCGCCGGTGATGGACAAGTCGCTTCGTTTCAATTGGTGAGTTTTATTATAAATTATGCAAAATAAATCCAATTTCTTTAACATTACGTACCCTATAAGGAAAAGCGGAACCCTTATAGGATCACTTCCTTGTCCGTCTGTCCGTCTCTTGATATGGTAAAAACAAACTTAGGTTAGGCGATTTTCGCAAGCAAGGTCTTAAAGCACAAGTAAAGGAAATAATGGGTCTGTCTGTCTGTCTGTCTGTCTGTCCGCATGTAAAGACCCTTTTTCTCAGGAACGTGTAGAGGTGTCAGATTTAAATAAATATCAGTTGTTCAAGTCTGTAGCCTCTTGAAATTGTGAAAAGAACAAAGTCAACACAATCAATAGCTACCACGATATTTGTCACATTTTTGCTAAAATTGCTTGATATTCGCAAGGAAATCACAACTTATAGGGTACTTCCCGTTTACACAGAAACATGAAATTTGACACGAAGCAAAGTGAAGTAAAAATCTGAAAACCGCAGACCTGTAGTTCCTTCACAAAGAAAATGCGATTTGTGTGGAACCCTCGGCGTGCGACTCCAACTCGTAATTGGCTGGTTTTTTATTCAGTAATAAATGTGAATTATTTTATTTCTCTTAAGTGTTATTTAATTATTTTTACTTTTTCAGCTCGCAAGGTTATCATTTCCTACCGTAGAAACAGTAAGTATTTTTAATCGGCTTATGTTTAAACGATTACCAAAAACGCACCTATTTCACTACCAATAAATTCAAAATGACTGCCAGAATGGATAAATGTCCACCAAATTGTGTTGCTTCGCTTCGCTCACCCCCTTTACCATTCACCTAAGCTACCGCAGTATTTTACCCTGATATCTTTTGCAACTTTTGGTGTTCATTTATCCATTTTGGATAGGAAAAAAATATTTTGGTGATCATTATATTTGTTGCCTTTTTAATCCATCATATGTCTGCGGAGGCCTTGTCTTGAGTATAAAAATCTCTCCCTGTCACGCTAAAAAATTTATTACTGGCAAAATGTGGCAGAGATAAGCCACTGCCGCCCCGAATAGGACAACACATGACGTTTTCCACTCAGCTGTGGGGCCATCAACAGATCATTGACTATTTTTCATAGTTTTTGAACTTAATTACCAAGCAATAAGGTTCAAAATCGCGGGCCATTTTTGACCTACCCACAGACGAATGGTTATGTTAATTATTCGTGACATCGCCGCAGCTATCGAGGTTTCCTCACGATGTTTCCCATCACCGTTAGAACGTTCTTACAGTGTACTTAGGATAAATTACTGATAAAAATTAAGAAACTCATATAGCTCATTCATGGCTACATAGTGCGCGAATGTGGCAGGTTCTGTGAGATGGATGTATTCATGGCTACATAGTGCGCGAATGTGGCAGGTTCTGTGAGATGGATGTATTCATGGCTACATAGTGCGCGAATGTGGCAGGTTCTGTGAGATGGATGTATTATTGTGTTGTCACCGAATTATTGAACTTTTAGAATGGAATGTATATAATGGTAATTGAATTTAATTGAATTGACTTGTATTTATATTTTTGTAATTTGTAATTGTAATTATTACCTAAATATTTCCTGTAGATTGTATATTTGTGTCGATTTGGAATTTTCTGTAAGGACACAAATAATAATTAATGTAAATAAATAAATAAAATAATAAATAAATGGCATTTATTAGCATATATTGTACGTCCTCAGAAACCATACAACATGCCGAGGCAGGAAATCGTTGACCCGAGCAAGCGATACGGAGATGAATCCTTCGACAAGCTGAAGGAATACTACAGCTTCCTCAACGGACGCATCCGGGAGCCTCACAGCCCGGTAACAAAATGGCTAACTAGCTCACTACCCAGTAGGCACCAAGATGGTTAAAAGATCTGTGGTTAAAAGCGTTCGTTTGTCAAACAAAAAGAGCGTTCTTTAGCTTTTGACCCTATTAACAAGCCTAAAAATGCTAGCTAAAAATATAGGTATTTTTTAAATATTTTTTTATTTATCAAATACAAATCTCTTTGCATTTTGTATTGGTTCCAATTAGCCACTCAATTCCAACCCCCTTTTACCAGTATAACTTCGATATGGAAGGGTTTGTCGGGTACAATTTAAATTAACTAGATTTAGAAAGAAAAGATAGAAAGAAAACCTTTATTCTCAATTGATGGAGGCGCATACAATCAACAAGCTCAGCCGCATACCAAAAACGTTATCGCGATTCGCCTCAGCAGCTGCAAAATGGCCGCTGACTCAGCATAATGCTAAAGGTGAAAAGGTGCCAGCGGTGACCCACAAGCACAGAGGAAGAAAGGACCAGAGACAAAGATTCATAGAACTACGCTGTCGCAGGTAACCTACTACAAGCATACTGCGCATGTGTGAGTGAGCACTGGCCGCTGTGTCGCGTTCGCGCCGCCACTGGATAAAACCGGTTTACGCTCGTTCGCCAGTGCCCAAACGGAGGGCCTGCACAAACCACGTCTTATTTGTTGTCTACTATGTATACCTAATTAAAAAGTTAAAGTAGGTAGCACAAACCGTGTTATTTAGTTAGGTAATTGTTTATAGTATCATTACCCTAAAATATTTATGTCCCATGATGAGTTGTTTTAGTTTATAAGTGGGTGATCTCATGTGACGAACTGTATTAGATACCGTGACACACGCGAGTTGCGTAGCAACCCTTGTTATTATTATTCACTCTTCGTTTTGACAAATAAAACATAAATATGGAGATAAAGCTTTTATTATGTATATAATATTCTGGCGACGAGGATGAACGAATTAAATAAACTTAAACGCTCACGAGCCGCCTTACGCGGCATTCTAACAAAATTGAAGAACAATTTCCGAGAAGACTCGGACCTACATACATATGAAGAAATCGAAACCAGATACCAAACATCGCAGAAGCAATATGAAATGCTTCAAGGAATACAGAACCAGATCGACGAAATGACAGAGGAGGAACACCTGGAGGTAGAAATTAAATACAGGTTCGAATGCGACGAAATATACACCGAGTAACACTCAAAATTACTACACTTACTGAACAACATGAAACCTTCTACCGAAAGTACTCAGGCCGCATTTCTACCCAATCCATCAACCGACATGCTGCCATCTCAACGCGAGAAGCAACCAAAAATTTGCAAAATTTCCAAAAAGAATCCTTCAAAAATTTCACGAAACGGCTTACAGTTTAACTTCTGCTTAACATTATAAGCGACCCAAAGATGAAAGTATATACACTGCTGTCAACAATTCCACCTGGATTACACGAAAGGATGCAGGATCTGTGCTCCCCTGAAGATACCTTAAACAAGAGTTTTGATGAACTGACCACCATCTTAGATAACTACATTGACCCAAAACCACAGACTTAAATAGTAGGGACAGGGCACGGAGCGCTTGAAAGTGTCGCTACAAAAACAGTACAAAATTGGGAAAATTGGACTGTTTGCAATCAGTCGCGCTTGGACGGTTACAGCCGATTGACATATCGGCAGCAAAAACAAAAATGGTGACCTGCGACGTAAAAAGGTGTAAATCATACCCAAATCGCAAAACACAAAAACAGGGAGTGTCGTATCACAAGTAAATATTATATTTTCAATTACTACATATTGGCTTTTAATTGATTATCTATAAAATATTGTTCTCGAAAAAATCCTCAAACGAAAATCAACCATTCGACTGACGTAACTTTGTAGCGACGCGCGACGCACAGTGAAACTGCCCGCTTCCTATATTTGAAAAACGATCCGATTTGGTTATTTTTCTATTCGTAATGTCAAGATTACTATTCGTAATGTCATTTGGTTACCCCCCCCCCCCCCCCCCCCCAACTAATTCATAACTTTTTCTATGATTAGGTAGTTTATTACTTATAAATTAAAATCAAGATCTTAAATTCCAAGTCACGCTACTAATGTGTATCTGTGAGCTTACATCCTCTTTCATAATTTAACGGCAAAGACAAAAATTAATATGCCTATTTAATTATGTTTAAATTTTTAATAAATTAAACATGAGCTAATTGCGTGAGACCTCGCCCCTTAAGTAAAATTTTAGCTAGATATATTTTATTTCTACTCCTAATCACCGATTAAAAGTCACCGGGTATTTGAGAGTTATCCGTAGATCAACTTTCCTAATATTGTGTCTATACACCACAAATCGGAACGTGACCGACCGTGACGCCGTTACAATTTTTCGTACTGTCTTGGTTCCGACGAATTCTGACAAGGGCGCTATTTTTCTTAGCCTCAAAATGGTAAGAAATTTAGTACGGGAAGGCCTGTGTGGGCTTCACAACACGGATTTATATCACGTCTACAACAACGGGAAGAAACAGTCGCAGTGTAAGTACGCTGCAGAATTAAAGAGATTAGCAACAAACTGTCAGTTCAAATGCCTTTATTGCATGAAACCTACGCTTGATTCCTTCCTGTCACTGCAATTCATTAGAGGTTTGAAGGATGGGGAAATACGTACGAAAATCCTGCAAGAAAAAGACACGACAGCATTTCCCAGACTAGTTCACATTGCCAACTCTATGGAAATGGGGAAATCAGAAAATGCAAACATGTCAGTACGCACCAGCAGATTGGATTATGATAATAACAATGTCCATTACTACGAACTTCAGGGTATAAAGACAATGAGATTACGCTTCAAGTCGATTGCATCCTAAAAGGTATTGGAGTAATGATTCCACGCACATTACGCCCTAGGATGTTAGAGGAACTACATATAGGACATATAGGAATTTAAAAACTGGTCAAGTGCGAGTCCAAATCGCGCACGAAGGGTTCCGTACCACCGTTCAATGGAAGCGATGGTGTGGAGTGAATAGTTTGGATTTTACACAGCAAAATATTGTTTACAAAGTTATTGGTGCGGTTACTTTCACACTCCATGTACGTAACCAGGTGCATCCATAAGTTTGTATGTGGTATTGAAAGAATTGTTGTATGGGAGCCCCCTTAAATATTTCTTTTATCCTGTTTTTTAGTATTTTTTGTTATAGCGGCAACATAAATACATAATCTGTGAAAATTTCAACTCTCTAGCTAGCTAGGTTCTTGAGATACAGCCTGGTGACAGACGGACGGACGGACGGACGGACGGACAGCGGAGTCTTAGTAATAGGGTCCCGTTTGGAACCCTTCGGGTACGGAACCCTGAAAATGAAACAACTGGCACGCAGCTTTATTTATTGGAAAAATATTGACCAGGACATTGAACATAAAGTGAAGTCATGCAGAACATGCCGACTAGTAATGAATGTACCGGCTAAAGCACCACTTCATCATTGGGAAGAACCTACAGGTCCCTGGCAAAGAATCCACATTGATTTTACAGGGCCCATATCAGGCTATCAGCTCCTCATTATAGTTAAAGCCTATACGAAATGGGTAGAAATCATACCAACAAAAAATACCACGAGTTCATTTTGCATAACGCAGTTAAAGAAAATCTTCAGCACCTTCGGATTACCCTACTCGCTGGTCTCAGACAATGGCAGACAACTGGTCTCATAAGAATTTGAAAATTTTCTCTCAACGAATAATATCGTCCACAAAACAATCGCACCTTACCATCCAGCCACCAACGGGCAAGCAAAACGTTTTGTACAAACGGTCAAGCGAACTTTACATAAATTGGAGGGGGAGACAGGTGGGTTTATGGACAAATTCCTTACGGTGAAGGTGACGAGCACCCTCAGATCAACCCCGGGCCCCTCTGGTTTTTCCCCGTCTACACTCATGTTCGGGAGAGACATACGAACCAACCTACACGGGATGGTTAGGGCGGTAAAGCTTTTATTATGTATACAATAGATACCTAAGTATTTCAATGCCATAACGCCTTAAGAATAAGGTAATAAAATCGCTCGGTCAAAAAGCTCGTAACAGTTTGTTAATTTTGCCAACCCTACTAATGTAGGTATGAATTTTGCAGGCTCCTTAGAACCTTTCTCTCTGTTCCTATTTATTCCTCTGTGCCACAAGTAGATACATTAATAAATAGTTATATGATATAATACTTGTATATGTCACCGGAAGATAGTCAAAACCGTTAGTTGATAAAATAACGCGGTAGTTGATAGTCAATAGTCAAAGTACTTTATTACTGTAGATATTTACATATACTTAGCAAACGTCATTTTTTGCCTCTTCTCTACATTGGACCACTGTGGGAGAAGAAGGGCGTAGAAACTCCCACAGATTTATTTTTAGATCTCTTTTAAAAATAGGTTGTGCTTAACTAATACAAATATGAAAAATTTAATTGTTATGATTAATAAGCAGGAATAAATAATTACAAAATTATTAACAGCAAGGTCTGTGTTGAGCCAGATTAACCCCATACAGTCCTGTCATTTAAGTAATCTTGAACATTGTAATATCCCTTTTTCGACAAAGTCGCTTTAACATGCTTTTTAAATTGCTGAAGTGGCAATTTCAAAATCTCCAGAGGTATCTTATTGTAGTAGAGAATGCACTGACCCTTGAAAGAATTGCTAACCTTCGCGAGTCTAAAACGGGGCGCACATAGTCTGTGATTATTTCTTAGGTTAACATTACAGCTATCGCTAAGTTTGGAAAATGTTGTAAGGTTCTTGCGTACATACATTATATTTTCGAAAATAAATTGACTAGCTACTGTTAGTATGTCAATTTCTTTAAAAAGCTCTCTTAAGGAGTCTGTTCGTTTTAAATTATAAATTGCTCGAATAGCTCTTTTCTGTAAAATAAAAATAGTTTGAATATCCGCTGCTTTCCCCCACAACAAGATACCATAGGACATCACACTATGAAAGTAACTAAAATATACTAGCCTAGATGTAGCCACATCCGTGCTTTGTCTGATGTTCCTAACAGCGTAAGCCGCAGAACTTAATTTACCAGCCAATTTATCTATGTGGGGTCCCCACTGCAATTTGCTATCAATGGTTATTCCAAGAAACTTCGTATCATTTACTAATTCTAACGTGTTGTTGTCTAGCACTAAACTGGTCTCAACTTGCCTGACATTTGGAAGTGAGAATTTGATACACTTGGTTTTACCAGCGTTTAACAATAAATTATTAACTGTGAACCAATTCAAGGTTAAAGACAATACACCATTAACATCATCAAATTCTCCTTTTTGTCTTTCAATTTTGAAGACCAGTGAAGTATCATCAGCAAACAACACTATATCAGTTAATTTCTCCACCATGAAAGGCAGATCATTAATATATACCAGGAATAAGAAAGGGCCTAATATGGAACCTTGTGGAACGCCAATTTTAACACTCGATCCATCAGATTTTACGCCGTTAACTTCTGCCTTTTGAATTCTATTGCTTGGTATGATCTTAGTAGATCCAACGCTTTATTTCTAACTCCGTAATGATTTAATTTAATTAATAGCGTATTATGATCAACACAATCAAACGCCTTCGACAGGTCGCAAAAAACTCCGATAGCATCCTGTGCGGCCTCCCATGCAGAATAAATATGAGATACAAGGGTAATACCTGCATCCGTAGTCGATTTACCCCTAGTGAAACCATATTGTTTAGCGTGGAGTTGTTTTGTACGGTTGAAGTGTGAGAGCATTTGATTGAGTATAATCTTTTCAAATATTTTACTTAGTGTTGGAAGAACAGATATTGGTCTGAAATTTGAAGGATCGCCCTTATCTCCCGATTTGAACAGCGGTATAAGTTTACTGTGTTTCATGAGGTCTGGAAAAGCCCCATCGTCAACACATTTATTGAATATATAAGCTAAGTGTGGGGCTATAACTAGAATTACTGAACCAATGACTTTGACTGATATACCCCACAAGTCTTCCGTATTTTTTAAGTTAAGTAATTTAAACGTTTTGACAATGTCCTGGGGATATACATGATGAAATTTTAAATATACATTACTGACGCTAGTGTTATTTTTTAATAAAGTCTCTGCTTCAAATGGAGATGAATTTAGACGGTCCGTTGTGAGTACGGGTACATTGGTGAAGAATGTTTCAAAAGCTCGAGCAACATCAGCGTTAGATTTAACAACATCGTCACCTATCTTTAGGCAGAAATCACTGTCCCTTGGTATAACTTTGCCAGTTTCGCGGTTTATTATTTGCCAAACTGTTTTCATTCTATTATTTGAATTTTGAATTTTTCTATTAATGTGTAAAGTTTTTGCAGTTCTACAAACCAACTTGAAAGTTTTGGAATATTTTTTAACATAGTCATGAAATTTTCGATCAAAGTTATAGGTTTTTTGATCATAAAGGTCATACAAGATAACTCTACTTTTACGAATTCCAAACGTTGCCCAGTCATTAAATTTAGATTTACCGTTGTAGTCACTGACTTTCTTTAATTTGAAAACTTTATTGAATTCTGTCTGAATAATGTTGAAGAAGTCTGAGTAGATTTTGTTTGGGTTCTGTTCATTAAAATCCGGTACTGGCAAATTTATATCTAAGTTTTTCGTATATGTCTCTAGTCTATGGGATGTAATAGGCCTATAAAATGATGGACCAGTCTTATCCTTAATAGTTATTGGGAATGAAACTGTTTGACCACTGTGATCGGAGGGTAAGCAGTTAATTACACTTTTACTTGTGAATGCACAGTCACAAAAAACGTTATCTAAGCAAGTTTGGCTGGTAAGTGAAATTCTAGTCGGCTCTAGATATACATCACATAAATTAAATGATTTGAACAGAGTTATTAATCGTCGCTTCAGTGTTGTATCTACAAGCAGATCTACATTAAGATCGCCACAAATAATTAACTTTTTTCTGTTATTACAAAGTTTAATGAGGGCTTCCTCCATAATTTTCTCAAATATTTCGAAATTGCCATGGCGTTTTTCATCCCTCGGTGGTCTGTAGACACAAACAATAATATGGCTATCTAACTCAACACAGGATACCTCTATTTGTCTTTCAACAGTAAGTGCAAGAATATCTTTCCGTTGTTTCACCTTAATATTATTTTTCACTAAGATTAAAGAACCACCTCTATCAGCAGTCTTTCTATTGTAACAACTGACAATTTTGTAATTATTTATGTTAAAAGACATCATATTTTCCTTCAACCAGTGTTCAGTAACACAAATAATATCAATGTCAGAATTTTTTAGAAATAATTCTAATACAAGTTCTTTGCCAGGTAGCCTCTGGATGTTTTGATGGGCAATATTTAACTGGGGCTTACATTTTGACATATTTAGTGGCTCTTGTATGCTAGAGATTTCCTCTATTGTCTTATGAACTAATTTAAATTACTTGGAACAGATTCCAATGTTGCATGCATGTTATATTGCTCTTAAAATAAGCTGATGTCAAGTTGAACTTAGTTAAACCAACTATAGCTGCGTCGCATATATTATAAGCTAACAATGTAGCTACTAATTTTCTATATTTATTAGACAGGTACAATGTATCCCGTGTCAGAGTAAAGTTATGAATAAAATTATTCATGTCGAAATATAAAATAGCATCACTGTGATGACATGTTAAATTAAATAAATGAATATTCATTCTATGCACAGATTTGTTCTGTCAAATTACAGGCATATGGAAAATTGCATAGTATAAATTTGCATTTCATCCTACTATGTAAGTCTAGAAGTGTTTCAACACTTTTATTCAAATCATTCCGACTAATGTTTGAATGATTTCCCACCATAATTACAATTGTGCTGTACTCATCATAGATACCGCGACTAATCATCTTCACTAGATCTACAAATGAACTATTTGGACAGCAAATGTTCGTTACTTTTTGGTTAAGCCGGTTATGTAATAGAGTCCCAAAACCTGCACCTACTTTGTCGGAGAACAACAGAGTTTTTCTCTGAGCACATATTTTGGTAGCTGGCGGTACACGAGTGGAGGTGAGTGGCGGGACACACGTATTGGAGTGCGGTTTGATACACCTGGCGGCGGTTGGCGCGGCATTCGCGGCAGCGAGCGTCGCAACGTGCGCAACGGCGAACGGCGCGGCCGTCGGAGCAGCTTGCGGCATGACACACGCCTCAGCAGGGACAGCGAGCGGCGCGGTGCTCGCGCTGTTGAGCTGCGAGGTGTCTCCTCGTCGACGACAGCGACGCTGTTTTTTGGTTCGGGCAGCGGTGGACGCTGCAACACTCTCGTTGAGGGGGGTTGAGACCAAAGTTAGTGATGTGGGCTCGTCCTCCTTGCTGGTCTCATTCTCCTCATTCTCAATTAGAACGCCCACCAATTCCGCATTCTGGCGTTGTAGCTGTACTAACTCAGACGTCGCGGCTCTGAGTTCTGCTAACTCACTTTGCTCTTTGGCATAACATTGTAATGTATTTGCTAGCAGGTCATGTAGATGCTGGATTTCTACTCGGGCATGTTGAAGGTCCGACTGTAAACCTACATTTTTTCCCCGGAGCTCTTGCATTAAGGAGATTCTTAATATTCTGTTTGATTGCCGTTTCAAGGCTAATTTCAGTACTTTTATATTACCTCTAGTTTTCTTCATGAATTTATTTAATTTAAAATATTTTTTAATTTTTCTGCTGCTTGTCTGCATGGCTTGAACAATAGTGCTTAGGTTGGCTACTTCTAGTTCTTGTTGGATAGAGGTAATGTGGCGAGATTCATTGTAGTCTTTTTCTATGCACATATCAGTCAACTTCAAGTTTGCCTCATTGAGTTGGTATTGGAGGAATTTACTGCGATCACAAGCAGAAGCAATGTCAGTGCGCAGGGTGTCAAAAGATTCCACAAGTTTTTCCAATCTTTGAATCTCATTTTGCGACTCCTCGTGTGTTTCTCGCAAAGTAGACACACTATCTCTAAGCTGTGAGTTCTTGGCTCTCAAGCTTTTTATCTCAAAGTCATTTTCATTGCGCTCTTCCAATAGCCTTTGGTTTAACTCCTCTGCGTCATTTAGTTGTTGCTGTAGTGCGTGCATTCTCCGCGTAGTAATGTTGGATGCCATGCCTGGAAATAAAATAAAAAAGAATGGGTGCTCCGAACAAAATTAAAATAAAACAGAAGGAATAAAGACTTGCAGTTAGTAGCTGTAGTACTGATATGATAGTTCCTAATTCCCTATATAGCTATTCTACGTCAAAGCCAACAAGTTTCAATTAAACTATTACAAGTCAATATAGGTTAACAGTATAAATGTCCTGAACTAATGAAAGTTATACTTATTATCTAACAATTTTAGTCGTTTTGCAAGTGTTGTGATGATCAGCTGTGAAGTGAGTACCTAATATGTCTCTAGAATCACCTACAAGCTTACATTATATTCGCACTAATTGCCAAGGTCTAACCTACCAGTGCACTTGTGTATATCGTGTAATAATTATGAGTGAACAGCTAGTTTTATCGTCAAAAGTACTTCCACAGATTGTCAAGTGCTAAGAGACAAAACAAAGACGCTGCGGTGTGAGGATGGACGTTTCTCACAATAGTGAGAGTTGAGCAGTATGTAGTGTATAAGTATATAGTTAAGTTCAAGTCATATTCTTGTAAAATATGAATAAGCAAATATGAAAACAATACTCCCCCGGGGTTTTTCCGTTGGCAGTTTGAAATTTCCTTTGTCTTTCGGTCCGTGATCGATTATTTTATCACAATTACAATTCTGGTTCATCAACTATCGACAAATAGTAAACCAGACTGACAGGGTTGAGAATTTACGATTCTTTTGTTCTTACATGTCAACCTAAAACGAAGACCATTCGGGGCCTTCGCTGCGCTCGCCCCCTCTAGTCTTCACCTAAGCTACCGCAGTGTTTGCCCTGGTATTTCGTTTGCAATTCAAGTTTAAACCAGTTAACTATTTAACGGTTTTAACCGTAACTTCATCAACTAACGCGTAATATAGTAAGCAGTACGCTACAGTTAACTATCTGTAGATATTTCACCGACCAACTAGAAAAAAAACGTTAGTTTATTAACTAACGGTTAAGACAATCCTACGGTGACAGGAACAAACATCCGTGGTCATCAGGCAAATATTTGCCCCCACCGGGACTTGAACCCGGGACCCTTCTCACTACCGACTCAGCCAGTCGGGATTACCCGACCTAGACGACCTAGAATCATTAATTCTAGGTCAATGAAGGACCCAATATATTTTTGATTCGCCATAAAGGTCTGTATCTTTTTATTGCGATGACCTAGAAATTTTATTCTTTCAAAGCTTTATGGGTCTACAAAGCGAAGTACTTGTTTGACCGAGAATAATTAAATATGGCAAGAAGCAAGGTCGTATAGCACAGTAACAGAAAAAAAGTGAAAGCCGAAAGTTTGCTTAGGTACATCACAAAAAATAGTTGTTTTTTGTACGGAATCCTCAGTGCGCGAGTCCAACTCGCACTTGGCGGTTTTTTGCCGTTTACTAAGTGCCTTCTTTCCTCCGAAAAATCGTAGGTATAAAATATATTCCCGAAGTTGCATTACTTCCAGAGATCTAGGCGATCTTGTCATAACGTAATTTCGTAACATTTGGTTTTGGACCGATTTTAATATCAGCAGTCAGCACGTTAACCAGTAGTTTTCAACTGGCGGGTGCGGCCTCACGTTTCCCGCCGCGCCTCGCAGCCCTGCCTCACCCCCGCATCTAAGCGGACTAAGACCATGTGATACCCGAATGGCCGAGTCGGTAGTGACGCTGCCTACGAAACCAAGGGTCCCGGGTTCGAGTCCCGGTGGGGGCAAATGTTTGTTTGATGAGAACGAATGTTTGTACCCTAGTCATGGTTGTTTATCTATCTAAGTATAATATTTCTCTATATAAGTATATATATCGTTGTCTAGTACCCAAGATACAGGGAATCCTAGTTTGGGGCTAGATCAATGTGTGTAAATAGTGTCCAAGGTATTATTATTATTATTATTATTATTATTATTATTATACCGACAGATAAACCAAAGTTTCAAAAGAACGGTAGGTATACGCAAGCATTACGTTCGGAGAAATGATTAATTATGAATCGGAGGCCCTGAGGTAAGCAGCTATAATTTGATGGTTCGTGTTCAGATCAAAATATAAATAGCAAAACACCTTTTTACTTTTAGGTGGCAGTAGCAGACAATGTTGAAAACACCTAACGAATGTATCCCATATTCCCCCTCGGCCGCCCCCCTGAAGGGACATTTGATAACTTTCTCATCTCATATGCCCCTTCACGGGTGTATTCTGATGAGACGGGGCTTATGATCCTGTGGTATATTTCTCAGTTTCAAATGCCCCCCCTCAAGCCACACGAAAGCTTAAAGGTGACAAGTGAAACTGAATTAATCAGTATAATATGCCCCTCTACGGTGATAGTGAGGCGAACGTTGACAAATAAAAATGTTGCCAGTTTCAAAGTCGTCTTTCTATTTATTTGAATAATATCTGGGACAGATGGAGTCACCCTTTTTGAACATTGTAGGGTACTTATTTCGTAAATCATAAGTTCCACGATCTTATGGCACGGAGGTGACTCGACGTGCCCTCGATTAACATTACCACATAGTAGGAACTCATCATATCATAGTCGCAAACGAAATTATATTTCTTGTTTGTTAATGCCAGAATACTTAATAGTACTACGTACAGAAAGATCACTCCGCAAATACACTGAAATAAATAGCTACTCTCGCTGCGGGCAATAAAGCGCAATCTAGCTCGCACCTGCGGTACGTACAATAATAGCTAAACACCTACAGAATCGGTTGCCCCCAAGTGCAGGCTAGATTGCGCCGCATCACTACGCCTGAGAGCTTCTTTTACTCTGACATCACAAGGTCGACCTGTAAACTCCTGTCTCGCTTGATCACGGTAGGGATACCTACATGCGATTTGTGTTTGTGAATTTTTGTCCACTCTGTGTAAGAGAGGTGATATTAGTACTTACTCATCAGGCTATCAGCAAATTCTAAGGCTAGATACCTACCTACCTCCTTACTTATGTAATTGTAATTTGTTTTATACTGGGTTTAAAGTGTTTACTTGTAGGTAAACAAAAAGGTATTCAATTAAAAAGGGATCGAATTTTATTTGTGAACCTAGATACCCTAAAACGTAAGTACTTAAGTCATTGTTGTTGCAAACATCACAGAAAACTGCTCGCCAAGTGAGCGGCAACCTTAATGAAATCCTGTACGTCAGGTTGGCCGGTCGAACATACCTAAACTGTTGAGTGAGACCCCCCTGTTAATGCCTAACGTATTCGTCACCTGATTGATTCAAAGTGATTGGGGATTATTTTAAAATTTCCACCTTATGTATGTTGAAAATATAAAATAAAACACATGCAGCTACAGTCATAAGGCTTTGAGGTATAATTTCAAAATACTCAAATTGCTTACGGCTTCAATCTAAATTACAATTTAGACATTTGGCATATATTAAAGTAAAAACTAAGATTGTGTGTAAGGAATTGCCTGTCCGTGCTTTATCATGTGAGAAGGCGTAGGAACGAGAACCGAAGAGATAGGTAAATTATTTTATGATAAAAATATATATATACTTTATTATTAAATCGGTTTTTGTTCCGACGCTCCTGGGTGTATTCCAGTAGTAGGGTCCAGATTATACAATCTTTAAATAGCAAAAACTATTTGTGTAGACAGACAATATACTACTTTTAGTACAAATTTTAAAGAATAAAATCACAGGAGTTATCATTTGGCAAAATTTTCTTAATTACAAATAGCTGTAATGGACTCTAAACCAGAACATCAAACACATAAACAAATCAATGACAAATTTCTTTGGAGCCAAGCCAAGCACCCATCAATAAAAATACTAATTTCACATTGATTTGTGTACATGTTTCATATTCTTCAAACAAGGTATACATTAGTCTGTCTCATCATAATTCTCATTTTTAAAATAATGTAAATAAATTATTAGGTTTTTTTCATTTTTGTCATGTAAGAAAGTTTTACAGTGAAATTAGACAGTTGTTTGTTTGAATTATTTTATGAACTAAACTATGATTCCTTACTTATTTTACATACTTACTACAGCCCAATTCATCTATGAAGAAATTGAGCAGAAAACAATTTCGGGTCTACTAAAGTTGGGTATGGCACCATTTTTTTATTTTTTTCTCTTTACTTGGTTCAGCACTAACAATTTGAACATTGATTACTTACATAAATAAGACTTAGGACTAAACAGAGCTTAATGCACAAATTAATTATAAGTGAACACCACATTCGTTATGTGTATCTGTGTTACTACAAGAGTTGCAAATACTAACTAACAATTACGAGTATCTATAATAAACTAGCAAACTATATATTGCCAGCGTAGTTATGTTGCACACTGAAACCACATGAGTAGGGAATAGGAACAGAGGAAGGAACAACTTTTGAAGGAGCGTGCATAGGAGCGACCTATTTTAGTAGGGATGGCAAAAGAGAATAAAATAAATTGCTGAACGTGGCTGTAGGATTGCTTATGTGATCCTGCAGCTCTGGCTACCCTTTTATGGGAATATAGCCATGAGTATATGCAAATGACTATTCGGAAACCAAACAGCACAAAATTTGTAGATTCACCCAATTAGTGATGTAATAAAAACTAATAACAATTACCCACCTAACTAAATAACACGGTTTGTGCGATAGGTATTATCTGGTATTCATTTACTTACCTAGTAGACTCTTTGGGATAACTGAAGTATGAAATACATTTTCTTTTCCTCGTATTATTCATATAAACAGTACAGTAAAGAACCATTGTAGGTACTATTCCAAAACGTACACTTCTTAACACTTTAATAAAACTATTTGATGTTTATTGCAATTAAAACAATTCGATAAGGTAGGTGATGAAACAAATAATACGTGATTTGTGTAGTGCTGGGCCTCCGTTTGTCAATATCCCGGACGAGCGTAAACCGTTTTATCCAGTGGCGGCGCGCGCGTACGCGACACAGCGGCTTGTCGACAAGCACGCATACGCCGTATGCTTGTAGTAGGTTACCTACGGGGCGTGGTTGTATGAATCTTTGTCTCTGTTCCGTATTACTCATGTGATGTGCTAAAACCTTGCGTCGTACCTCATACCCACTGCTAGTTAGGCCCGAAATTGTTTGCTGCGCAATGTCTCTAGTTTCATTATTTCTCGCCTTCTAGCTAGTCGACCTAATTATTCAGAACAAAATTGTATGCTGTATAAAAATAGAAAGTGGAGAAATATCTACTTTTAATCCATCCATAATACGGTATTGGTATCAAAACGGTAGAGTCTGTGAGTTATATGAATCAGTCAAATGCTGTCTTTTTTAAACTAAATTGAGTGTATAAAATACAACTGCTGGGAATATACAATTCTGATATTATCAAGACATTTCAACTTCAGAAACATTCCTAGATTCAGAATTATGAGTAACTTTCCAAGAAATATATGTTCGCAAATGAAAATAATTAGAATAGGCTTGTGTTTAAACGATTACCAATAACGCACCTATTTTACTACCAATAAATTCGAAATGACTGCCAGAATGGATAAATGTCCACCAAATTGTGTTTGGATAAATGATCACCAAACTTCTTTTTTATGTTTTGTGTACTTAAGTTTATGTTTTAAGTATTTTTTGTTGTTCTTACATGATCAACCTAACACGAAGGATAAAGGGGGCTTCGCTTCGCTTACCCCTTTTTCCCTTCACCTAAGCTACCGCTGTATTTTGCCCTGTTTTTTTTGCAGCTTTTGGTGTTCATTTATCCATTTTGGGTAGGAAAAAAATATTTTGGTGATCATTATATTTGTTGCCATTAGAATATATAATATTAGAATATATAATAGGTAACGTTCTTTTAGCTGACGAGTTTTTAAGAACTGATAGTAGGTAGGTACGGTAGGTGTCCATAATACCGTATTATTGGTATCAAAACGGTAATTTAGTCTGTGAGTTCAATGGATCAGTCAAATGCTGTCTTTTTAAAACAAAATTGAGTTTATAAAATACAACTACTGTAAATATACAATTCTGATATTATCAAGCCATTTCAACCTCAGAAACATTCCTAGAATTATGAGCAACATTACATTAGAAATATGAGAAACTTTCCAAGAAATTTATATTCGCAAATGAAACTAATTTTTCCCCTCCATAATGTAAATGTTACTGACAGCTGATTGCCAAGAAAAAAATCCGTTTAGTAAAAAACTTCTAAACTACTTACCATTATTTGGTAAATGAGGTATCGTTAGAAGCGCCTTGATTGTCAGCTTGTTATAGGCTATAGAATGTCAAACTAAATTATATATGTCGCCCTAAGAAATAGCAAATATTAGGTGAAAAAAAAAATTTTTTTTCGACATACTATGTTTTCGGGTTCGAGGAAAAGCGCTCTAATAGTAGTTTATGTGACTGCTACATAATGGAGGGCATTAATACCCCAGAGTGGGTTTATGAAACGAGCCGAAGAAGGCGAGTTTCATAATAATATCACTCTAGAGTTTTAATGCCTAATTATGTACAGTTACATACACTAGGTTATCTACAAACATATCATAAGCTCTCTAATGTGTTCAGGAACCGCATGTTCGACCGGCATGATGGCATTGATAATTAATTTGAATTTGTTTAGCTTGTTCAGTAGTACCAACATCACAAACAAAGTAGGGGCGGCACGCAGGCAGGCGTCGGATTTCGAAATTTGGATGTCATAATATGTAGAAAAATTACACATTATGGTCATAATGTGTAATTCTTCAGATAAGAAATGAGTTTTTACCAAGTAGTTTTTGTAAGCAAAGAGGGTTTATGATACATGTGTAGATAAAGATAGGAATTTGACAATATCCTACGACTTCATAAATGCACAAAGTGTTTTAATTAGACACATATTATGGTGCCTTTTGATAACCAATCAGCATCGCCTAAACAAGCGAAGTCACATTATAAGACTGCTCGTGTGAACTAATCGTGTTTTGTGTGATTTTGTTAGTCAATTTGTCAAAAACGATTGCACTAAAAGTGGGTCCAGACCAGGGGCCCAATTCTGTAATGGAGATTGCATCGCGATCTATCGCGAAAATGGCAAAGGCGCAAAACGCCGCATTTGACAGTCAGTCTCCAAACAAAATAGATGCCGCCGACAAGCCAAACACGGCATTCCGCGCCCCTACGAGCGTCGCGATGCAATCCCCAGTACAGAATTGTGCCCATATTCTTTTGTCTGTAACGTACCTCCGTTTCGTATCAACGGCTTCGCGATCCAAAACGCCTATTTGGACGCCCGTTCGGTACGGTAAGGTGGTAAAGCGCGTCTCGATCGCAGCCGCTCCGGGGCGTCCAAAGAAGCGTTCTTGGCACTTGTTGGTCCAGTCGCACTAAACGGGTCCAGACATTTTTTTTGTCCATAACGTATCAGCGTCGCGTTCCATGAACGAAACGGAGGTGCGTTACGGACAAAAGAACATGTCTGGACCCACCTTAGGGTGAATTTCTGTCCGAAGCCCTACACGACAACTTATTTAAGCTGTACCTTGGTTCTTACTTTCCCCTAAACTCTCGCCGAAACTCAATGTTGTTTCAGACGGATCGCACTGCCATCCTAGAAGGCTCGCAAAAACTCCTTCGCCAGTTCGTCGAGACCCACATCAAGGACCTAAAGCGGCTGCTCTTCGCAACCGACATGGCTCTCATGTCCATGGTTCTGCTGAAATTGAACAAGAAAATGGACACCTCCGAGGCGAAAATCAAGTCTACGTCCGCGAAAATTCCGTTTGGACTTTACAGCAGCCCCGGTACGTTACAAACTCAGGATCAATTCTGGTGGCTGAGCCCATTTGTATGTTTTTTCCCCTACTAGTCCGATAAACGGAGCATATCTGACCCGAAAATATTCCTCCGTCTTTGAAATTTTGCATGTGATTAAGTGAGGTGATACAGATTATAGATTCACAATAATTTAATAAATTTTTCTACGACAAGTTAGGTATTTTCACCTAAACATGAAAATCGTGTATAACTCTCTGTGTATATTTCCTCAGTCTGAAATACTTTCTGTATACTTAAGTTTGTACTATTCAGAATAGGTATGTTTAAGAATCCAACATTTTTTCGATTTCCGTGATACCTAAAATTAACTTTTTAATATTTTTCACTCTATTTTCTACTGTAAAATTACTCCGTCCGTTTTAATATGTTTTATATCCTAAAATACATAATTTCGTTCAGTAATCCAATATATTTTCCTTTTTAAACATTGTTTTATTATTTTTGCTTAAATACTTAGTGTGAAAAATTGCTCCATTTTTAGGGTTCCGTACCCGAAGGGTTCCAAACCGGACCATATTACTAAGACTTCGCTGTCCGTCCGTCCGTCCGTCCGTCCGTCTGTCACCAGGCTGTATCTCAAGAACCTAGCTAGCTAGAGAGTTGAAATTTTCACAGATTATGTATTTCTGTTGCCGCTATAACAACAAATACTAAAAAACAGGATAAAAGAAATATTTAAGGGGGCTCCGATACAACAATTCTTTCAATACCACATACAAACTTATGGATGCACCTGGTTACGTACATGGAGTGTGAAAGTAACCGCACCAATAACTTTGTAAACAATATTTTGCTGTGTAAAATCCAAACTATTCACTCCACACCATCGCTTCCATTGAACGGTGGTACGGAACCCTTCGTGCGCGATTTAGACTCGCACTCACCGGTTTTTATACCTTTATTAGTTATGAGTCGCCGACGTATTTTAATAGATTTTTCAAAAATCCAACAACTTTTCCAACGGTCATATACTTTTTAGGATATGACAGTAATTAATAATAATTGCAAGCTTGCTGATCCGTATAAGGGTTTTGTGGTTGCCCGCGGCCGATTGCTGAATCAGACTGGGTGTAATTGTGCACTTTTTTAAATTTACTACCACAGATACTATAATATGCATATATACCATGTCTTGCAGTATTATACACCCATTTATAAATATTATGAAGGTATATTTGTACAGTAAAACAGTGCGTGAGAGTAATTTAAGATGATTTTGTTACGGAAAGGCTGCTTTTATAATTTTCGCAGTAACTGTTTTGTCGCAGGAAAGTGTGGGACAGAGGTCTACATCGCGCCCTTACGCGCGCGACACATTATGTCGAAACATCAAAAAATTAAAAAGAAAAGCGGCTAAAAACTTATTTTTTGTTGTATGGAAATAAAAATGAACCAAATAAAAATAATAGCTGTCTATGTCTAACTCTTAAGGGCGCACCGAGTTTCTAGCACTAATTGATTTTAGGTATTTTATGCGCTTCGTGTTTGTGTGCGTGAGGCAAAGCGGCCAAAGCGAGCAGCCTTGCGCCGCGTGTGACGAGCCGTGCGCCGCGTGTGACGAGCCTTGCGCCGCGTGTGACGAGCCGTGCGCCGTCACTCTTTCTTAATATTTAAAAATAAACTTGAGGGTGCCTTATGAGTGGGCTCTTAAAGCAACCCGCGAGGCGTACTCTCAGGTTATATTGTTGAAAAATTCAGTATGTTTTTCGTATACGATTTTCCTGTTTATGTAAAAATACCTAACTTCTCGTAGCAAATTTGGTTGGATTATTGTACATCTGTAATCTATATTAATTGACTTTATCAGATGCCAAATTTCAGAGGCAGAGGAATTTATCGGAAGTCTCCGTACAACAAAATCCTCACCGGCTTGGACTATACCTGCGCCTGCATGGCAAAGGCAGAGCCAAGTTTAGCCATTTATTCAATTCAGCATTTTGTGTGACACTGGGCTAGCCCAACGCCAAAACTATGTAGATATGTTTGCACATTATGAAAAAGTTAACATGGTCCTTCACGGGTTAGCCTGTTAGTGAGGGGATATTGCTTAGGACCCGCGGTGTGAGAGGGACGGAATCGGGAAAAAATGAAAAAAGGTAGCGCTAAACCACAGAATAATTGTTGAAAAATAAACTACGCTATTTCGTTAAAAAAAAGAGTTTTTGCGAATACATAATATCTACATTTTAAAAGCAGGTCCACAATGAAATTCGTTAGGATTTCAGAATTATAGGAAAAAATAAAACAATTTAGAGGTGTTTTCGTAATTAAATTCTATTGAGAAAATTTCATCCAATCGCGTTTTCCTATAGTGAAAATCTAAACCAAATACTCAATAAACGTTAACCCAAAAATCAAATCTGTAGATGACTTCATGGTGGAGTAAATGGATTCTAAAAAAACCCCATTATTTTTCCGAAGTACCATAACAACATCGATTAATCAATGGAATCAAAACAATCTTCAAACATTTTGTGAATTGGATGCAGCAAATTTTGGTAGATTTTGACATTATTTTTTCAATTTCGATTCTTTCCGATTGTTTGGTAACATCCTTACCACATAAACATAAACATTTACATACAGGCACATACATTGCTTCTGGCCCACACTAGGATACCCTGTGTCGTGGGAACCAGAACCTGCACCCAGACCTGGGGATTATTATTTTTACCCCCAGCCGGGGATCGAACCCGCGACCTCTCGCATGGTAGGCAGAGCCACGACCGCTGCACCACAGTATATTCTAAGATTTTATTAACTGCTGCGTCATATTCTAAGATTTTATTAACTGTAAGCTTCCTCGATGGTTTCCATTACCGTTAAAATTACCTTAACTTGTCTCATTGGTAAAGTTGGTACATGGTCACCACGGGGGATCGACCCTGTCTTCTGTTTGGCAGGCGAGCGTGAAGGTGTCACCACTGTTATAAAATGAATTTAAAATTATTACATTTTTTTTTTATAAAATATTTTTTTATCATAATTTATAAAATACTCGAGGTGGCTAGAGAGGATTTCGTGTGTTACTCGAGGGTGGCAGATTACGATATGGGACATACCGTGTACCCTGTTGAGTAACTCCACCAGGGCTAAGCTTTTCCTATAGAGCCGAAGGGTTGGGGCAACAAAAAATTGTCTCTATATTCCTTTATTTAACTTTTGACATTTCCTTATTGGGTACTTGCTTATTAAGCAATATTTTTTTATTGTATTTGCCAACATAAATGGGATTTGATTTGTCAAAAGTAAAGCTACACTGACGAGCAATGAAAAAGATCCATGGACATAGCACCAAATTACTCCTAAACGGGAATGGCTAGCTTAATGACGTCGTCTGCAATATTGAAGTACATTTAATAGCGCATCAGAATATTACCAATTAAAAATGTAAATTTTGTGTTCAAATTTTAATTAAATGTTTTAAAAAATTGGGGCCATTTGGAAAATAAAACCCGGGGTGGAACTTTTTCATTGCTCGTCAGTGTATTTGCTGTATAGACTATAGGTCTGTTCTACATATATGATACGTATAATGTATCTTGTTTTCAGAGTTCAAATGCCTCGGCACGTCGTACTACATTGCGTCTGCGCACAACCAAGAGGACGCGCAGATGATCCTCTCTAGCGAACGGAAGCCGCACTGCTACACGTTCAGAGGTACTGCGATGACATGGTGTGTGTGTGGTCAGGTCATGGTCTTGGTCATGGCAATGGATATCGTCATAGTCATTGTCATCGTCATCGTGAAAGCCATCGTGATCGTTGGTATCAATGTCATCACGTCGTCCTTTTTCTATCAGAGAAACTTTATTTTCTAACATCTCCATAATGTTTTCGGCCGAGCGGCCGACCAGTTAAGGTGATACGAATAAATATAAGTATATAAAAAGAATACGAATGTAAACTAAAGTGACAGCGATAATTACTTCCACATAAGAAAGAAAAGAGTGAGCAAACAACATTGCACTCGACCCAATTTAGATTGGTTTATTTTTTCCTGTAAATCTGAAATCCCTAACTAATTTCATAGCGGAACTGCACTAAAAATGCGGATATTATGTATTCGTAAACTCTCCTTGAAAATATTTTTAACATAAAAGCTTAGTTTTTTTTAATTATGTGGTTCGGCGCTTCGTTATTCCAGTTTGAATCGAGCGCATTGTTTGTTCACTCTTTTCTTTCTTATGTCGAAGTAATTAACGCTGTCACTTTGGTTAACCTCTTAAGGTCCTTTCGTAATTAAATCTATCGAGAAAATTTCATCCGATCGCGTTTTCCTTCTGTGAGAATCTTAAGTAAATACTCAATAAACGTTAACCCAAAAAACAAATCTGTAGATAACTTTATAGTGGAGTAAATGGATTCGAAAAAAAAAACATTCATCTTAATAAAGTTATTCTCATAAAATCGGTTTCCTGGACGTTATTTGTTTACATAAACAAACACAGCGTCACGCACTTTTCCCATACGGGGTGGCAGAGACACAATGGTGCCCACGACTAGCCAGTTTTTCTATACTTGATTTTGTGGGACAGATGTAGATCGTCTCAGCGATAGAAAGTTCGTTATCTATTTATGAGGTATAATCATTTTCACACCACCCGCTGAAAAATGACGCCTTTGGCGCCACCTTGCTCGAAAATGACACTTCATATATCATGAAACACTTTACCTAAAGCAAGTCATTATAGCTCTAGGCTTTAGCGGTGACAATAAGTTGTACTGAATTTCATTATGTCTTAACCTAGACCGCTTCAGGGTTTCAAGTGACTTTCACTTTTCATAGTTTAAGAACTATGAAAAGTGGCCTTATGTGTGGCCTAAACTATGGCCTTAAATCTAATTTCGTGAAACATGCATGGTGCTCACAGCCCATCTCCCCGGGGGCGGGGGCGGGGGCGGAGGCGGAGCGTGGCGCTGGCCACGGCGAGCTGAACGGAAACAAAACTCGCGATTGTTGCAAGACGCTCCAAGACTCATGTATCAAACATACATTTTGACATTTGACCTTTCACTTCTCTGCTGGCCGGAAATGGAAAAAAAACCCACAAATGCCCACAATAGAATCTTCAATAGGTACTCTAGGTGACGTCTGTCATAAAAGTTCCTTTTTAGGTTCTCTGCGTCTCAGCAGGTTAATTTACTTTAATAAAATGCTGTTTTTAGTAGCCTTGCTTTTTATATTTTCTCGCAGGAGTTGCGAAAAGTAATAAACTCCTCGGGGATAAAGCTGTTTTGTCTTGGGCGCGCTTGAATCCCTCAGTGCACTCAGAACTCCGTCTTAATTCCCTCGCTTCGCTCGGAAGTAAGATCTGGGGTCCTCCGTAACATTCAGGATTCAACATCGCGCTTGTGACGTGAAACAGTGCTTCATCCCATTGGTTCATAATCTACTATGATTGATCCCAGGCTCGTTCTCGTTCGGCGGCTATTATCACCGGCACTCGGAGACGACCTACGTCGGACCTCACGCCGAACAGTTCCAGGCCAAGGACCCGAGTCAGGGACTCTACTGCCACTCGGACGATAACTGGAGCGACGCGCAATGTATCTACAAGTGAGTTTTAATGTGTGATGGTCTAAACCAAGACCAAGGCGGATTTTCACTATTTAATTAAAATACACATTCATGAAAACAAATTCATTTCCTTTTTCGATTGACATATTAAATTGATAATGAGATATGATTTAATCTACTGGTCGTGCCAGGACTTTTTCCTGTAGATTAAACCATGCAACATTTAAGATATTTAGACAAATTAAAACGGGGACTAATTACATAAAATAAAATATACCCTAAATGTGATGTAGTGACCATTCTACATGACCATTTATGTAGTTTTAGCAGGCTGTTGACAGCTTCTGATGTTTGTTAGAACAAAATACCTTACAACGCCTGGACAAAAAAATATAGGAATACACGATCTCTTTTACGGCTATATTTTATTGATTATTGCTACGTGGGGCGCACTATAAGTTTCCGGAATGAATATGAAAAAATACTATTAAAGGTACAACATTAATTTATTGTTTTCCAAAATAATCTCCCTTGGCGTCTATGCACTTTTTCATTCGATGAAACCAGTTTTGAAAACTTTTGTGCCACTCCTCTGTGGTGACCTCTGAAACGTGTTTTTCATACTCCTCGACAGCCTCTTCTGGTGATGAAAATCGTTGACCGCGTAATTGGTTCTTAATTTTTGGGAACAGAAAAAAGTCACAAGGTGCCAGGTCGGGACTGTATGCAGGATGACTCATGAGTTCTACATTTTTCGCCTTCAAAAAGTCGTTTGTCTGTCTGGCCGTGTGAGAACTAGCATTGTCGTGGTGCAGGATGATACGGCGTTTACGGTTATTTTTACGGAGTTCGTCAATAACTTCCGGCAAACAAATGGTCGGGTACCAGTCACTATTCACTGTACGACGATTCTCTAAAGCAACAGTAGCCACGTGTCCAGTTTTATTAAAAAAAGAAGCAATCATCCGCTTAGATGCACTTTTCACGCGCGCCACTTTGGTTGGTTTCGGCTCATCTTGAAAGACCCATACGCTCGATTGCTGCTTTGTTTTGGGATCGTAGCAATAAATCCATGTTTCGTCACCTGTTACTATGTCCCACACCAAATTTGACGCACTTTCGTTGAATCTGGTAAGCATGGCACTGCACCAAGTGACGCGGTCCGTTTTTTGAGCCTCGGTCAAGTTGTGTGGGATCCACCGCGAGCACAGCTTTCTCACACCCAAATGTTTGTGTAGGATTAATTGTATTTGACTCATGCCTATTTCTAAGGATGCGCGAATTTCATGGTAGGTCACATGCCTGTCTGTTTCAATCATACGGCGCACAGCATCGATGTTTTTGTTGGTCACAGCGGTGGACGGCCGACCATCGCGAGATTCGTCACTGAGATTGATACGACCACGCTTGAATTCTGCAAACCAGCTATAAACAGTTGTCTTGCATGGTGCTTCATTGCCAAAAGCTGTTTCAAGCCGAGCGATGCTCTGTTGAGCTGTCAAATTACACTTAAAATCGTAGAAAATCATACTACGAAAATTTTCCCGAGTTAAATCCATGTTGATGCAGACACACAATTTTTTAAATGGCGCCACAAGGTAAAAACAAAAGGCAGTCAGATGAAACAAACTGCATTCTACAGCCAAAGAGTTCTATTTTCAAATGTTGCAATAAATTTTTAAATATTGTTTATGTAAGTGGCCAGTTCCGGAAACTTACAGTGCGCCCTATGTATTACGAACATGTGTATAGGGTCCGCATTCTCATCTCTGGACCATTAAACAATAATAAAAACTACCAACTCACCTTGCTTAGTGGAAATTCAATAGACACAGCCCGATCCCAAGACCCAAGACCATCGTCGTCGTAGGGCTAAGCAGATACAGGTACAACTACACTCACACCACTACACAACACATGCAACCTACACTACTTACACAACCGGCACACCACATCTCAACTTGCAATAATATAAATTAAATTTTGAAAACTAAATCAACACTAGTTACATATATGTATAACTAGTTTTGGTTATAATTTCTATATACATAGTCAGGTCATAAGTTCTGTCACATGTGCAATATGAAATAATTTAGACATGTTTATTATTTATGTAAACATTTATATAGCAAAATGAACTTAATAAAACATAGAATCTTATGGTAATAAAGTTTATTCAAAATGACCCCCGCGATTTTGAATACAGGCCTTTATTCTGCGCGGCCAGTCGTCTATCGCAGCACGAACGAGGTCCATGTCAATATCGGCGGCTGCCTTAATCAAGGATGCCTTGAGTGACTCCAAATCAGGATGAGGCTTTGAGCAGGCCTTTTCCTCCAAGTGTTGCCATATCTTGTAATCTAACGGACTCAAATCTGGACTGGAGGAGGGCCAGTCTTCGTGCCGGATGAAGTCGATTTCACGCGCCGCCAGCCAGTCTTGTGTGCTCTTCGCTCTATGAGCTGGCGCAGAATCTTGTTGGAATACCCAGTGCCTGTTATTAAACATGGTATGAGAAACAGGTTCCACAAGGTTCTTGAGGACTGTATTTTGATACACAACTGCATTCGTTTTTACGCCTTTCTCACAAAAATTTACCTCAGTTAAGCCCCAATAAGAGACTCCCAACCAAACCATGAGCGAGGATGGAAAATGACCTCGTTGGACACGCGGAATACGGTTGTTCGCTTCTTCACTGCTGTGTGCGTACACCTTATCATTTTGTTTGTTGTAGCTCTCTTCCACGGTGAAAATTTTTTTATCCGAAAAAAGAATTTCCCGATGCTTTTTTCCCGCGTACCGCTTCAACAAAGCGCGGCATCTCTTCAGTCTCAGGTCCATTAAACGAGCGTCCAAACGATGTCCTGTTTTTCTTCGATATGCCCTAAGCCCTAAGTCTTCATTTAACACCCTTTTCACCGTGGTCCTGCTGAACCCCATCTGAAGGGCCAACAGTTTCTGCTTACGTATGGGATTTCTTTGAATTCGTGCCTTCACAGCTTTTATCACTGCTGAAGTCCTAACAGAGCGAGGGCGACCACTTCTTGACCTGTCATCTACACTAGAGTCTTCATTGTATCGTTTTATGGTACGATAAACAAATCTTTTGGTTATATTCAAAATTTTCAGTAAGTCGAAAATCTGAATTGTCGCGTGACCGCAACGATGCAACGCAATAACTGCGACACGGTCTTCTTTAAGTGTCCACTCCATATTAAAAAATGAGGAAAATTCTAAAAAGTACACATTTTTATTTTCATGAAAAATTCGAAATTCGAATTCAATAAACTTTTTTGTGGCTAGCGTTCTAAATTCAAAAGTTTTTATTGTGTGACAGAACTTATAACCTGACTGTGTATAAGTATTATCGCCAAGTACGTTTGTCTTATAATATTTAAACAAAAAAATGTAAGTAAATCCCTTATTGGCTAATGTTAACATTATTTTTCTTGCCTTACATAATTGTATTAGCTGTGGATTTTTTAAGATCAATAAATAAAATTAAAATAAATAAAATAAGTCTCCCTGGGAATTTAATCCTGTTTTTGAGGTCTTCAAGGTCCTCATTGCACGACTTGTTACCTTCGTGTTTCAGGGGCGTCTTGCGCCGCCCCTTATCTTGTAGATCTTGTAAATCTTATTACTTCCTCATTACTCTAGTTGCTAACTATGTGAAATTACGGCTTGCGTTGCACCTCACGCTAATTTTTATTGTTTCCTCATTGTATTACCCTATATACTGTTGGCTTTATGACATTTCGGGGACGACTTGTTGCGTTCTCATTATTCGACTGCTAGCCTCAGGAAATCCTCAGATTACTTTTAAATAAGGTGACCTAATTTAAAATTTTAGTAATATAATATTTTAACAATGAGATACTTTCAGAGCAGGTCTTTTATCAAACTCCAACAGATGGCTTTATCCAATAAACCATGTCTTCCCCAGAATCAACCCTCGTGAGGAGTTTCCAGAATCAGTGGAGTACGAGCCCAAGGTCTCGTACTGGTGCGGTCCGTATCGCTACTTCCTGCCAGCCACCACTGACATTCGGTGCATATTCTCCATATTCTCGATGAATTTTATACTGCGTTTTGGATACGACGGCGTGACATATAAGAGCCAGGATTTATCCTTCGTGAGTAAACTTAACACCACATACTTGACTAACCTTCCCGTTACACTCTGCCATGGTTCTATGTTACAGTAGCTCTATTCTCTATTTCTTTCAAATTCATGTTGTGACGATTACTTCAAATTGACTTCAGGCCACTCTGAGCGCGATTATATTGGTATCAGGAGATGTCATTAAGCGATTGTCATTGTTAAAACGGCATCCGGCTATGTCAAGTCATACACAATCATGAAAGCTCAATTATGAAAGCAACTTGCTAGATAGCGTTGTACAAATTGTAACGGTCTATCACAGAGTAACATAATAATGTGGCCTGTACATTTCGTATTTTTGCTGTGGTCCGAATTGTGTAAGGTCCCACGCTCGCGCTGACATATTTTCATCATTACGGAACGCAGAGTTATGCCTCAAGGTTTGTCACGCCCTCTAGCAACCTATTTAGAAGCTTTATTTTTAAATCAACTGTCAGAAACTCCTCATTGAGCTAGGATGTAACATAAAGGAGTAATCATATTTAAGAGGGTTTCTGTCTTACACTCTTTAAGGTATTGGCCGAATCGTATAGGTTCTACTGTATATTGCCAAACTTTTATGACATTAACACCTTTATCCTCTCGTCAGATGTACCAGAACGGCCAGGTGTTCTACACGGACGAGCCGTGGGCCGGCATGTCCTGCTGGAACTGGGCCTGCAAGTGGCGACACAACCAGAACCAGCGCTCCAACGAGTTCTTTGTCAACTGAATAGGAAAATAAAGTGATGATAAAACGAGGTTTAATTTCATTTACTGTTATGCGTTATACTTATTAAGTTAGGCTAGGTTAGGGCCTGCAAGTCAGTCAAAGTACTTTATTACTGTAGATATATACATATACTTAGCAAACGTCATTTTTTGCCTCTTCTCTACATTGGACCACTGTGGGAGAAGAAAGGCGTAGAAACTCCCACAGATTATTTTTAGATCTCTTAAAAAATAGGTTGTGCTTAACTAATACAAATATGAAAAATTTAATTGTTATGATTAATAAGCAGGAATAAATAATTACAAAATTATTAACAGCAAGGTCTGTGTTGAACCAGATTAACCCCATACAGTCCTGTCATTTAAGTAATCTTTAATTGTAATATCCCTTTTTCGACAATGTCGCTTTAACATGCTTTTTAAATTGCTCAAATGGCAATTTCATAATCTCCAGAGGTATCTTGTTGTAGTAGAGAATGCACTGACCCTTGAAAGAATTGCTAACCTTCGCGAGTCTAAATCGGGGCGCACATAGTTGTGATTATTTCTTAGGTTAACATTACAGCTACCGCTAAGTTTGGAAAATGTTGTATGGTTCTTGCGTACATACATTTTATTTTCGAAAATAAATTGACTAGCTACTGTTAGTATGTCAATTTCTTTAAAAAGCTCTCTTAAGGAGTCTGTTTGTTTTAAATTATAAATTGCTCGAATAGCTCTTTTCTGTAAAATAAAAATAGTTTGAATATCCGCTGCTTTCCCCCACAACAAGATACCATAGGACATCACACTATGAAAGTAACTAAAATATACTAGCCTAGATGTAGCCACATCCGTGCTTTGTCTGATGTTCCTAACAGCGTAAGCCGCAGAACTTAATTTATCAGCCAATTTATCTATGTGGGGTCCCCACTGCAATTTGCTATCAATGGTTATTCCAAGAAACTTCGTATCATTTACTAATTCTAACGTGCTGTTGTCTAACACTAAAGTGTTCTCAACTTGCCTGACATTTGGAAGTGAGAATTTGATACACTTGGTTTTACCAGCGTTTAACAATAAATTATTAACTGTGAACCAATTCAAGGTAAAAGACAATACACCATTAACATCATGCAAAATCTCCTTTTTGTCTTTCAATTTTGAAGACCATAGAAGTATCATCAGCAAACAACACTATGTCAGTTAATTTCTCCACCATCAAAGGCAGATCAGCTGAAGCAGAATAAGAAAGGGCCTAATATGGTACCTTGTGGAACGCCAATTTTAACACCCGATCCATCAGATTTAACGCCGTTAACTTCTGTCTTTTGAATTCTATTGCTTAGGTATGATCTTAGTAGATCCAACGCTTTATTTCTAACTCCGTAATGATTTAATTTAATTAATAGTGTTTTATGATCAACACAATCAAACGCCTTTGACAGGTCATAAAAAACTCCGATAGCATCCTGTGCGGCCTCCCATGCAGAATAAATATGAGATATAAGGGTCATACCTGCATCCGTAGTCGATTTACCCCTAGTGAAACCGTATTGTTTGGCGTGGAGTTGTACTGTACGGTTGAAGTGTGAGAGCATTTGATTGAGTATAATCTTTTCAAATATTTTACTTAGTGTTGGAAGAACAGATATTGGTCTGAAATTTAAAGGATCGCACTTATCTCCCGACTTGAACAGAGGTATCAGTTTACTGTGTTTCATGAGGTCTGGGAAAGCCCCATCGTCAACACATTTATTGAGTATATAAGCTAAGTGTGGGGAGTATATAACTAGAATTACTGAACCAATGACTTTGACTGATATACCCCACAGGTCTTCCGTATTTTTTAAGTTAAGTAATCTAAACGTTTTAACAATGTCCTGGGGTTATACATGATTAAATTTTAAATATACCTTACTGATGCTAGTGTTATTTTTTAATAAAGTCTGCTTCATATGGAGATGAATTTAGACGATCTGTTGTGAGTAAGGGTACATTGGTGAAGAATGATTCAAAAGCTCGAGCAACATCAGCGCTGGATTTAACAACATCATCACTTATCTTTAGGCAGAAATCATTGTCCCTTGGTATAACTTTGCCAGTTTCACGGTTTATTATTTGCCAAACTGTTTTCATTGTATTATTTGAATTTTTCTATTAATGTGTAAAGTTTTTGCAGTTCTACAAACCAACTTGAAAGTTTTGGAATATTTTTTAACATAGTCATGAAATTTTCGATCAAAGTTATAGGTTTTTTGATCATAAAGATCATACAAGATAACTCTACTTTTACGAATTCCAAACGTTGCCCAGTCATTAAATTTAGATTTACCGTTGTAGTCAATGACTTTCTTTAATTTAAAAACTTTATTGAATTCTGTCTGAATAATGTTGAAGAAGTCTGAGTAGATATTGTTTGGGTTCTGTTCATTAAAATCCTGTACTGGCAAATTTAAATCTAAGTTTTTCGTATATGTATCTAGACTATGGGATGTAATAGGCCTATAAAATGATGGACCAGTCTTATCCTTAATAGCTATTGGGAATGAAACTGTTTGACCACTGTGATCGGAAGGTAAGCAGTTAATTACACTTTTACTTGTGAATGCAGTCACAAAAAACATTATCCAAGCAAGTTTGGCTGGTAAGTGTAAATCTAATCGGCTCTAAATACATGACATAAATTAAACGATTTGAATAAAGTTATTAATCGTTGTTTCATTGTTGTTCCTACAAGCAAATCTACATTAAGATCGCCACAAATAATTAACTTTTTTCTGTTATTACATAGTTTAGTGAGGGCTTCCTCCATGATTTTCCCAAATATTTCGAAATTGCCATGGCCTTTTTCATCCCTCGGTGACCTGTAGACACAAACAATAATATAGCTATCTAACTCAACACAGGATTCAACAGTAAGTGCAAGAATATCTTTCCGTTGTTTCACCTTAATATTATCAGCAGTCTTTCTATTGTAACAAGAGGCGCCACAACCAGAATCAGCGTTGCAACGAATTCGTTGACAACTGAACTGGGAAATACAGTGATAAAATATGTTTGTTTGATTAGGTTAGGTAAAAGGTTACGTAAGGGCCTGCAAGTGCCGGCATAGCCAGAATCAGCACTCCATCGAGTTATTTGTCAACTGCACTGGGGATTAAACTGATTTTCCATTTTATTTATTTATTTTTGCAGGTATATTTGCATTTTCTACCTACAAATTTAGGAAGGTTAGGTTACTGTTACTGTTACACTGCGGATAAAAGCGGATTGAGAGCAGAGGATACACAATAAGTGGTAGACGAACTGTTTTGCGTGCGTGCTTATGGTGGACGAACTCTATGCTTTTTAGGTATACGTAGCTGCGAAGCTCGCTAGTGAGACGCACGCTTTTGCGATAAAAATTAAGGCTAGTTCAAAGTTTTGAATACGTAGTTTTTGCGCAGGTACATACATAGTCGCGAAGAACGTTTATGCAAAAACCTTTTTGACTGCTTCATATTTTCCAATGCTTGGTTGCTATAATACTTGGACCCCATCACCCTGCAGGTGCGTGCTAACGAACAACAAAGCAATCTCAAGACGTTACTTTTTAGGTTCACGAGAGAAAAATATTAGGGTAAGAGAAGCGAGCCCTATCTCTAGGCCCACAGTTTCCCCTTCCTTCACCCTCCGCATTCCCCTCTATCGTCTTCGTCATCCACCATGACATTTTTGTTGTCTAATTGAAGTTATCTCAAAGTTCCGTGTATAACCTCTCAACATTTTAAAGTAATATTACTGCCTATAATCTCTTCTGGCTGGCGTTATAATGCAACGCAAGTGCTAAGTTACAGTGTTTGATCACAATACAATTAGTATTTGATCAAGTGAAGTTAAAAGTTCCGTGCATAACCTCTCCACATTTTAAAGTGATATTGCTACCTATAATCTCTTCTATGTTGGTGGATGAGTTAGTTTACGAAAGCACGTTAAATTTCACCGTTTCCCGGCTAACGAAGAAAGACTGCAAAGATGGCTATCAAGTTTGGGCAGTGAGTTTTTCAGTCTGAGTAAAGAAGAACTTTTAAAATTATAATGTGTCTCAAAAGCATTTTGGAAGCCGTTTTACGGCTCACCTTTAGACTTTGACCGCACAACTATAAAGCTCGTGATTTTTTGGGGGATAATTAGGGTCATTCTTAGCATATTCTGAAAGTTTTAGGTCAAGGCACTCAATAGTCCTTCCTTAATGATTTTTTGAAAATCTATAAAATTTTGCTTTTTGTGTTCACATGTTTCAGGTTGGCCAAGAGGCCTGATATCAGACCAGACAGACTCTGCCAGACATAAATACTTATAACTTTCCAACCGTTGAGTCACTCATTATCTGATCAGCATATTTATGAGTCACTAAATCCTGGAGTAGCAACCAGCCCCCTACATTTACAACGAATTTAGGAATTGGAATGCATTTACCCAGTCCATTCCATTTAATAATAATAGTATTTTAACCTTACATGTCAACATACGATTTTTATTAAAAAACTTCTCGCATTTGGAATATATTGTATCAGATAGCCGTATCAAAATTGATCTCATAGTTTTAACTGAAGCTAACATAAAAGAAAACTGTAAATCCTTGTTTCAACTAGATAACTACACAATGTATACAAACTTAAGACTACATAAAAAGGGTGGTGGTGTCATACTGTATGTACACTATAGCCTTAACTTCATTCAGACAGAACGGAATTCCTTGTACTTTGAATCTATTATGGGTGAAATTGTAAATGGCGATAACTACAGGTTAGGTATTTGTGCCATCTATAGACCGCCCGATAAAGACCAAAAACGATTTATTAGAGATATAAGCACTTATCTTAAGAAATACTGTACTCGCCAAGATCTTTTATTAATAGGTGACATAAATATCGACCTGAAGTTAGATTCACAAACAAAAACAAATTATATTAATGAAATGTGCATAGCTGGATTGGAATGTGGCATAAGTCAATACACCCGCGTTGAAAAAAAAGGCGACCTAGTAACAAAGTCCTGTATAGATCATGTATTCACGCGAAGTTTGAAAGGACGGTCAGTGCACACAGGCGTAATTACACAATCATTAGCCGATCATTATATAACAGCTTGCGCCTTTGTGTGCGTGGAATCGTTGTCACGACCCCCACCATGCGTTAAATACAAATTGGACAATGACCTAGTTCATAAAGAGCTACAGATGATTGATTGGAGCCCAGCGCTCAATTTCACCAATCCAAGCGAAATTTCGAACTTTATTACAGACAAATTTGATCATATATATAATAAATGTAAAATGAAAATAAATATAATGAATACAAGTAACAGAAAAATATGTAAATGGATAAATAATAAAGCTAAAAATATGTGTAGTAAAAGAGATGTACTATTACAACTTTGGAAAAAGGATGAACAAAACATGCAAAAGCGTCTTCACTATACTACGTACAGAAACAAGACAAATAAATATTGAAATTCACTAAAACATGATTACATAAAAAACGAAGTCACGGAAAATGTCAAAGATTCAAAAAAAATATGGAAAATCATTAACAGAATATGTGGAAAAATAACAAAATCAATTGATGAAACTATTTTAAAATCATTTAAATTACCAAAAGAAACCCTTGCCAACAATTTTGCAAACGAATTTCAGTCGAATGTTAAAAATATTACAATCACTTGCGACACCCCTATATTAAATCCAAATAGCTACGAAAGAAACCCTGATATTGCAATGCGACTAAATCTTGCTACGAATGAGGTAATACACAAAATATTACAACATCTAAATCACAACAAAAGTCCGGGTTTTGACGGGATTCGGGCAAGTGATCTCAAATACATAAATAATGACATAACCCCCGTTATAACCCACCTCATTAACAGGTGCATTGCTGAGTCAATTTACCCAGATAAGCTCAAAATCGGAATCATCCGGCCAATCCATAAAAAAGGGTCGCATAGTGTGTATAATAATTATAGGCCTATAACTATTTTATCTTGTATTGATAAGATAGTTGAGAGGTATTTCGGTAATGAAATATCACGTTATCTCGAGAAAAATAAAGTCATAAACAAATACCAATTCGGCTTTCAAAGGAACCGAAGTACCTCTCAGCTGTTATGTCAATTCACTAATGAAATAAATAAGCATTTAAACTATAAGAATCATACTGTGGTTATATTTATAGATTTTAGTAAGGCGTTTGATACCCTACGGTATAAAACGTTATTTACAAAGCTCCAGCAGAATGGTATTCAGGGCCCTTTACTTGACTGGCTTATGGATTATCACTTCAATAGAAATACAATGGTCAAGATAGCTGATAGCTATAGTAACAAAATACCTACTGATGTGGGCACTGCCCAAGGGTCCATTTTAGGACCAACTGAATATTTATTATATGTAAATGATAATAATAATAATAATAATAATAATACCTTGGACACTATTTACACACATTGATCTAGCCCCAAACTAGGATTCCCTGTATCTTGGGTGCTACACAACGATACACATACTTATATAGATAAATATTATTCTTAGATAGATGATATGATCAATGTTATCAAAGATGGATCTATTTATCAATTTGCTGACGACACCTGTATTGTTGTATCACATAAGAACTTATCTACGGCTGAATACATGATGCAGAATAATTTTAACTTACTGTGTAAATGGGCACACGATGTGGGACTAGTCATTAACGCGGATAAAACAAAAGCAATGCACATTCACTCTTCGCATAACAAAACCTCATATGTACCCACCATCGTCGCTCACGAGCATACGTGCCTGCATCTAAACAACATACGGTGCCAATGTAAAAACATAGATTTTGTACACCAACATATGTATATAGGTCTTATAATTGACCATAGGCTCAATTGGGGACCTCATATTAACTATGTTTGTGATAAACTTCGCTCATTTGCAAGCAGATTAGCTATACTAAAATATAAACTACCTTATTCAATATTAAGAACACTTTACCTTGCTCTTGCTGATAGTATAATTAGTTACGGATTAAGTAGTTATGGAAGAACCTATAAAACTTATCTTATTAATATATATAAATTACAACTAAAATTGTTAAAAACTATTGTACCTAAAAAAACTAAAATTTTGTATGAAAATAATGAAATTGGATTATTTCAACATAGTAACATTCTACCTATTAACCAAAAAGTTAAGATTGCTATTCTTAAGGAAGAGTTTAACTGTATTAGCATGTTAAATCCTAAGATTCGCTATAAACCTGTAAGAAAATTAAGTTGCACTAAAAAATATATCATACCCAAGTTTAATAATTTGTATGGAAGAAGAACTAGTGAGTATCTTCTCCCAAATATACTAAATGATATGGATGATGATATCACACAAACATACCTAAAAGAAAAAAACTTCATGTCATATATCAAAAAACATTTTGCTAATAGTGGTGACTGTGAGTATATATTATAAGTTTATGAGGTATTTGTTTTTCCTTGTATGTGCTCATAGATACCACTACTACCTTGATGCAAGCTTGTTATTGTTTTTGTCTCTGTTGCTATGAATTATCAATTATTTTTAATTAAACATATCAACCTATTAAGTAAGTAGGCACTCAATTTTACTCCTTTTCTTGTATGTGGATCGCGGGCGCGGGGCGGCCCTCAGATGCGGGCGCGCGGGCAGTGCGGGCAGGCGGGAGCGTGTTGTGTGTGCGGACCACGTGGTACGGACCGACCACGAACACCACCTTATGTTAGGAATAGTTATGGATATGGGCAGCTTACTTGCCTGGCATGATTACCTATTATTTTTAATTTACAAATAAAAATTATATAAGTTGCGAACTACCAATCACTGATAAATCCTGAGGGTTTTTGTGATTGTTGCATGTATGTAATTATGTTAAGCCTATGAAAATAAAAATACTTAAAAAAAAAAAACATCCAATGGCCGAACGTTCTGATGCACATACTTAATTTGGTCAGGTTGTGGTTTGATATGGGAAGGTTTCTGCTTTCGTAAATTATCTCAGATTCCACATGGAATCTCTGCTTAAAATTTGCAGGATATCTTTATGAATAAGAGCACTAATTCGTCAATTGATAAACAAATCCGCTATTGTCTTAGAACTTGAATGAGAGGGCTCCAAACATAAAGCGCGGTCAAACTAACAACAGAGCCTTTTTTCTCTCAAAACACTAAATCTAGGTTTATGAAACCTTCGGAGGAGGTGGTGGACTTTATGAAGAACCGCTGAGTAGAGATTTCAAGTCTTGAAGTAGCGTCGTTTGAATGTGCTTTCACTTTTTTTTTGTAAACTGAGTAAAGCAAATAAACAAGTTTTTCAAAAAAGTAAGATTGCACTTATTAAGCACAAATTACTAAAAAATGTAGGTACAAAATCTCATATCCATATTGTTGAGGTTCAGCCGTTGCCGAGATCCATAAAACCCTCAAACGTTACCCCAGCAGAAAAATCAATAACGCTGTGCCTGCACTTCCGATAAGTGGCACAAATTCCCCCCTTCGGGCACATTTACGCACAAATATAAGCTACCTAGTTATATTCTCCTCTCGACCTGAAGTGCTGACTGTCAACGCTTCATCAGCACTTATCTCATAGGTACCGATGGGTTCCTAGTAAGCATTTCTATGATACTTTGTTAGTCCATCTATGATACTTTGTTAGTACAAGAGTGACTTCCAAGAGTTGAGATGACGTGGTCTGCTTCCTGGCAGCCCGTAGAGCCGTGGGACAAAGACAATTAGTCGTCTGGACTCACATCGTACAGACGTGTTTAAGTTAGTCTAAGTTAGTTGTCTGTCTCTCCAAATCGAGCAGTCATTTTAAGTAATATTAAGCTTTTCCAATAAAAAGTTGTTTTTAAAAAGCTTTTCCCTCTACGCGAAAACTTGTCTGGCGCAGCCGGTAGGATCGCGTGATAAGGCTGTGTAGACCCCGCGAATCGGTAATCAAATCTTATAGATTCCGCGAGGTGCTCTACGCGACAGAGCTTTCCGCGATGCAACGAACAAACAAATAAGACAAGCAGCCAGTAGCAGCAGCCGACTCATAGCCGCCCCCGAAGCGGCGAGTACAGCAGCAGCCCCTAGACTGGACAGAGGACGAGCATGGGAGAGATTCTTCGGTGAGTGAACCTTCTTGCCATCCTTTCTCTCCTGTTCCTCATTTTGTTGGCGTGGGGTGGGATTAAACTTCTCGCATGTCAACTGTAGTTAAGTGAATTATAAGTAAAGAAAAATAGGAAGAGACGTAAAAATTAAAAGTGAAAATCCAGTAAAACTTAGTTATATAAGTAAAATTACTTTTAACATAGCTTTAACTATATTGTAGTTAAGTTTTCTTCGCAAAGATGGCACAATTAGTTGCTATTCCACCAGGAATGGTCAAATTAATTCCGATTTTCGAAGGTGACAAAAGACAGTTAAATTTATTCATAAGAAAAGTGGAGTACATAGTGGATAAGTATAACGGAGATGCTAATCAAAACGAATATGTTTTTCACACAATTTCGAGCCGACTTTCAAGACATTGTAACGTGGCCGACACTTAAAACGTTATTCATTCAACACTTTGGTGATCCGCGTAGCGAAGAATGTGTAGCGATAGAGTTAGAGTCCCTTAAAATAAAAACAGGCGAGTCATACACCCAATTTTGCAACCGAATCCAATCAATAAGATGCGTATTGTTTGCAAAGGTAAACCAACTCCAAGACCAGAATATAAAAGCAAGTAAAATTGCGATTTACAATAATATGTCACAAAATGTGTTTTTACACAACTTATCTGAAAATATGGTGAGGATTGTTCGCCTAAAAGGACCTACATCCTTAGAACAAGCATTGACCATAGTCCTGGAAGAGGGGAACTTTTACGATCAATATAATGCGCGTAATAAATTATATAACAGACCCAACTTGAGTACAACACAATCATCCGGATTCAAACCTTCATTGCCCAATATCAGCAATGCCCCACAACAATTCCGCCCTTGGCAATTTGGAGTACAGCCACAAAATACAGGCTTCCGCCCAAACGCACAGGTAGAACCTAGGTCATTCGGTTATAAACCACAACTACCAGGTTTCCGCCCACAGCAGTTTGGCCAGCAAACTGGTGCTCAACCACCTCAACAGATAGGATATAGGCCTCCGCAACAGTTTGGTTACAAACCACCTCAACAGATAGGATATAGGCCTCCGCAACAGTTTGGTTACAAACCACCTCAACAGATAGGGTATATACCACCTCAGCAATTCGGGTATATACTCCTCCGAATATGTACAAACCCCCACAGTTAGATAACGATGTATCAATGCGAACGGCAAAGCCGAAATTCCCACTCAACGAACTTGAAGTGGATGGTGAAATAGAGCAATCATATGAGTATTACGATGACTCATGCGAGTACATACCCGAGAATGATGAATGCAACTATGTAGAGCCGCAACATTGTGACTACGTAGGTGAGAATAACGACACGAAGACTGACTTGGAAACGTCCGACGCAAATGTAAATTTTCATTTAGTAGCCTCGGAATACAGCCCCAGAAAATAACGTTAAACTACAATGATAACCTTAAGTTACCATTTGTGTACTTACCTGAAATAGACGCAAAGTTCATGATCGATACTGGGAGTAGCCGATCTTTCATAAGTCCTCATAAAGCAGATCGATACTATCAGGCTCAAAAGCGATATGAACCATTTGAAGTAATTAGCACCCATGCTACTAGCAGTCACAACGAGGTAATAGATATTGTTCAGGCTTCTCAGCACCTAATGACCTCGTAGGGGCCCATCAGCTACGAGGTAGCGTAACGATCAGTTGCCAAGAAGTGTGAACGTCGGCGATTCACCGAGCTGAAGTAATTGGGGTCGATCTAACCTGGTCTGTGCTTCGGTCCCGTCAACCTCCTGTCTCTCTGCAAGGCCCGGGTGCACCCTAGGCTCTTCTTGGTAGACAGGTTCTTCAGCCAACCTCCTATGACTGGCGGGCCAGCTTCAATGAGCACAGTGTTCCAACACAGGTTATGTTACGTGGTAAAAACCAATCGGCCACGTAAATGCGAACTTTATCTGGTTCGGGGAACCACAACACACTCAGCTATATAGACAATCCTGAGGGAAACCCGAATACATTCCAGATGGCTTGCGATTTAATTTCAATACCCTAACCAAAACGCGTTTACATTGCGAGGGCTTTCGTCTGTCAGTTGTCATAAACTGCTAGGTTGGCAGCAACGTCAAATTCAAAATGGCCGTTCAGAAACCATCGATCGAATATCGATTTGGAATCGAACAGATATACCATTGCCCAGAACATTCAGGACTAGAAATCATCACACCTTTTATGTGTTTGAAGTAGACAAACGATATGATGGATTGATAGGTATGGACTTATTAAAGGAGCTGGGAGCCACAATAGACATCGGATCCCAAATCCTTCACACGAGTACAACTTCTATCCCGATCTATTGTAGCATGACCCAATACAAAATAATCATCTCACCACGCACCGAACAACGAGTGCAACTACCGACAGACCTGTATTCAGGCAAAGCTATTATGAATTACGTGCAGTTTCATGAAGGCGTTCGTATGCCTAGTGCTATTGTAACCTGTGAAAATGGCTATGCCACCACCGTCATTCAGAATAGTACAGAACAAGAATTCAACCTAACAATTAAAAGTCCATTTAAAGTCAGTCGATTTAACAACAACAAATGTAAGTTATTCAGTATAAATGATGTAGATATGAAAGATCTGGAACTGGATGACATGCTAAGGAATAATCTGAATAAGCTGCGAATGGAACATATGAACGAGGAAGAACGCGAGCATATTCAAAGAGTCTGTATGGAGTACAAGGATATCTTTTACTGTGAAAAGATACCCTTGTCATTTTCCAACCAGGTCAAGCACACTATTAGGAACAAAAACAAAGACCCAATATATGTAAAGCCGTATAGGCAGGCACCTGCTCAGGTAGCTGAAATAAAACAACAAGTGGATAAATTATTAAAAGAAAACGTCATCCAGGAGTCACATTCACCTTGGAGCGCACCAGTGCACCTGGTACCCAAGAAGTTAGACGCGTCAGGTGAAGTTAAGTACAGGATGGTGATCGACTATCGCCGTCTTAATGAAATAACGGTGGACGATAAGTATCCGTTGCCCAACATAACGGACCTGTTTGATAAACTTGGAAAGAGTAATTATTTTTCTACTATCGACCTGGCCAGCGGGTACCATCAGGTAGAGGTAAAGGAAGAAGATAGGGAAAAAACGGCGTTTACTACCCAGCACGGACACTTTGAATTTAGTAGAATGCCTTTTGGACTAAAAACGGCACCAGCCACATTTCAGAGAACCATGGACTATGTATTGCGAGGTCTCCAGGGCATACACTGTATGGTATACCTTGATGACATCATAATATATTCCCAAAGCCTCGAAGAACACGTAAAAAGGCTTAGAGCAGTTTTTGATAGGCTCAGAGCCACAAACTTAAAAGTACAACTTGACAAGACCGAATTCCTTAGGAAAGAAGTCCTCTACCTAGGACACACCATAACCCCTAATGGCCTTATGCCAAATGAAGATAAAGTCCATGCAGTCTTAAATTACCCAATCCCGAAAACCACAACAGAAATCAAGAGCTTTTTAAGCCTAATTGGATACTACCGCAGGTTCATAAAAGATTTCGCGAAGATCACGAAGCCATTAACCAATTGTATGCAATAAAATGACAATAGACCAAGATTATATCGAAGCATTTAATAAATGCAAGGAGCTTCTTACTAATGCCCCTTTGCTTCAGTATCCTGATGCAGATAAACCATATATCCTCACTACTGACGCCTCCGCCTCCGCTTTAGGTGCAGTCTTGTCCCAAGGTACAGTCGGAAGCGATAAACCAGTAGCGTACGCGAGTAGGACTCTTTCAGATACTGAATCCCGTTACAGCACGATCGAGCGTGAGTTATTAGCGATCGTATGGGCTACGAAACACTTTAGACCCTACTTGTACGGACGTAAGTTCACAATATACACTGACCATCGTCCCCTAGCGTGGTTACACTCACTCAAGGACCCGAGCAGCAAGTTGACACGCTGGCGACTACGTTTACAGGATTACGACTTCGATATAGTCTACAAAAACGGTAAGCAAAACACTAACGCCGACGCTCTTTCCCGCATAAAGATCAACGCGATGGATGACGAAAACCTCTCCATGAAGGTAAACATCGGCAAAAAAGACAAGAACACCAAGAAAGACAAGGCGCTGGAATCCTATATAGATACAGTCACGAAACAGATTGAGGATCTAGTAGGCAACAGAAAAAGAAGACAGTCCTCTTCAACGGTCACAATATCAGACGAAGAAAAAACCGTCTCGGTAAGTTCACCAGTATCGATACCTGACTCGTTACCCTCAAAAGACAAAGAAAAACATTATCCTGTACCATCACTCTCCTCAAGCGATAATACCATTCATTCAGCTAGAGATCTAGAGTCATTAGGTATTCCCATATTAAATGAAGCAATTGACACTAAACCGAATCAAATCCTAGTACTTAAGTGGTTTGAAAACGAATTACAAGTTCAGAATTTGTCCCGTGACAAACAAAAGGTATTACAGATTTTCCTACCCATAGATAAAAACGATCTTGTAAAACAATTCTTAAAGGAATACATCAAAAATAAAACCAAATATTTCATCTGGTTTGAATGTGAACAACATAGGAAACAGTTTTCTAACATTATCATAGAATTATTTAAGCGAGATGCAGTCACATTCTTTAAATGCACTGAGAGAGTGATGTTCATAGAAGATGAGCAAGAACAAAGAGCTGTCATAATTAAACATCACATAGGTAAAACCTGTCATAGAGGTATTAAAGAAACAATCATGAGAATCCGCCGCAACTATTTCTGGCATAACATGCAAGACACGGTATCAGCAGTGTTAAATGGTTGTGTAGCATGTAGAAAAATGAAATATGAAAGACACCCAATAAAACCAATTTTGATTAAAAGCACAAGTAGAGTATTTACGTAACATAACCTCTTTTAAATTTCAACAGTTGATACCCACTAAACGTTTTAAGCGAGGAATATTAGACCCTCAGGTTCCATAGTAAAACTTATTACAGGTAACCTAGACCATAGCGACGCCATCAGATATGACTCCATAATCTCTAACATGAATCTCAACAGATTATTACGGCAAACAAGCTAACCCTGATCACCAAGGTTTTGGACAGTTTCATAAATAGCACTAATGCTCTTAACAGCAATACAAAATTGTTAGATGGACGACTCAAAAGAGTCGAAAGCATGATTAAAGATATAGCCACTAAAGAAAATAACGCTATTTACTCTACCTATGTTTTATTATTATTATTATTGTTATTTATTTATTGTCAGATAGGTACACATCCATAGTAAATTATAAAAAGACAAAATATTTTGTACATTAGTACACAGGTAACCTAAACTATTTTTTATTTTTGTATAGGTGCACATCTGTCCAGTGTTTCAGCAAGGGACTATCGATCCTATCCCCTAACGCACTGATGATCCCGTTCGAGCTGCCGCGAAAACGACTCATCATAGAGGCTGCTCTCTTACGCAAGATGGCAAAAAAGTCATCCACTCTTGCCTCCATGAACATCGATGAGGCGCTGCAGTATCGCGGCAGCCCCAACACAATCCTCAGCGCGTTATTGTATTGGACACGCAGAGCGCTGTAGGCTCTCTGCGTATAGCGAACCCACAGACTGCAGGTGTAGAAGGTTTGACAGTAAGCTCTGAAAAGTGTAAGTTTCACTTCTTTAGTGCACCGTGCAAACCTGCGGGCCAGCATGTTACAGCGAACCGACAACGCTGGATTATATAACTTGTTTTTAAGTAATTTTCGTACAGTTTATATTAAGTTAAGTGAAATTGAAACTGCACTGCCCTTTAGCAAAATATCTGTTTTACATCAATCCATTGTAAACTCTACAGAATTACTCCACCATCTCGAACTAATATCTGAAGCAGAAAACTTAATGTATAAAGCAAATTTGATAAACCTCATTAAACTGGAAAACACTATTACTGTAAAAACTAACATGAAGAGCAAAGAGATAACCTTTATATTAGAAGTACCTTTGGTTGAAAATAATACTTACAATTATTTTAAACTCTATCCCTTACCTATCTTCCATGAACCTGAAAATCAAACCCTTGTAATCATCCCTAAATATCCTTACCTATTGGAAAGAGGTTCCACATACTTACCTATCGTGAAACAATGCAGACGCATAGCTGAAGAACAGTTCCTATGCACTAATGAAAACAGAGTCATCTATCCCAAGGAAACCTGCATAGAACAGCTCATGAGGTTTGGTGCCAACCTAACTCACTGTCTTCAAGTCCCAATACGCATCGAAGCTACCAAGGTGCAGCCAATTGGACCTAACAGCTGGATCCTGTATGCAAGAAACAAAGCAATCCTGACGAGGAGATGTAACACTGACGTCACACGGCAACCAATAACCGGCACATACATATTGTCTATAGACGAACCATGTGAAGTATATATAGACGAAATCCAATTACATCGTGCAAGGTCCTTTATAGACAGTATGAGCTACGCGAGGGTTCCAATCATCATGTTACCAGACCTGAAGAAAAATAGGAAGAGACGTAAAAATTAAAAGTGAAAAATCCAGTAAAACTTAGTTATATAAGTAAAATTACTTTTAACATAGCTTTAACTATATTGTAGTTAAGTTTTCTTCGCAAAGATGGCACAATTAGTTGCCATTCCACCAGGAATTGTCAAATTAATTCTGATTTTCGAAGGTGACAAAAGACAGTTAAATTTATTCATAAGAAAAGTGGAGTACATAGTGGATAAGTATAACGGAGATGCTAATCAAAACGAATATGTTTTTCACACAATTTCGAGCCGACTTTCAGGCGATGCCGCCGCTCTTTTGTCTGAGCGCGAAGACATTGTAACGTGGCCGACACTTAAAACGTTATTCATTCAACACTTTGATGATCCGCGTAGCGAAGAATGTGTAGCGATAGAGTTAGAGTCCCTTAAAATAAAAACAGGCGAGTCATACACCCAATTTTGCAACCGAATCCAATCAATAAGATTCGTATTGTTTGCAAAGGTAAACCAACTCCAAGACCAGAATATAAAAGCAAGCAAAATTGCGATTTACAATAATATGTCACAAAATGTGTTTTTACACAACTTATCTGAAAATATGGTGAGGATTGTTCGCCTAAAAGGACCTACATCCTTAGAACAAGCATTGACCATAGTCCTGGAAGAGGTGAACTTTTACGATCAATATAATGCGCGTAATAAATTATATAACAGACCCAACTTGAGTACTGTAGTGTCCTTTCCCGTCGTAATCCAAAGTAAATAACTTTGCTATCGGCTCCACGCGCGCGCTATTACCTCGGTCCGTCCTCACACGTCCGCTCCGGGTGGCGGCCCAGCCAGTGTATGCCCTTCCTTGCTGTGCGCGCGTCGAGACGACAAATAGTATATGTGTGTGTGTGCGCATAGTTTACATGCACCCACACACACATACACTACATCCCTTCCTTCTTTTAATTTGAATATGAAATTAAAACATCATTGACATCAATCAACTTCTATTAGACCAAACTGCCAACTTCCAACTTAATTCTGTTAATTTTTACTTCACTCACTTCTAATTTCACTTCTTTGCATCCAACTTTCTACTTAAAGATACATTACAGCTTCCTTCACTTCCAAATTCCAAATTAGGTACATTTTATCGTTGTACTAGCTTCCTTCACTTCCATCTTCCAAATTAAATTTTAATTGTCTGTTACATCATTTACTTCCACTTTCGAATTTAATCTTTTTTTTTTTTTTTTTTTCATTCACTTATTTTTCTTTGTTTACAAATATCAGTTTACTTTGCTTCTATATTTTCATTTAAGAATTAATTCACACATCAATTACCACTCCTAAAATATTTCCTTACATATCCTCATCTTTCTCCTTTTCATTTTCTTCCTCTCCTTGATCTTTTGTTCCTTCGGAATTCTCGTTTGCCACAACTTCCCATTGTCCCTCAATTCTTTTCAGGTGCACAACGTTTCGTCGGAGTTGCTGTCCCGTCTCATCATTCAGTACTTCCACGTCACCACCAACTCGAGATGTTACCGTGTGGGGTATAGGTTCAAAATTTGAACTCAGTTTATTTGTTTTATTCATATTTTCCACATATACTTTGTCTCCTGGTACTAGATCTCCCAACTGCGATTTCCTCTTTCGGTCTGCATATTCTTTTCCTTTTTCTTTCTGTTCCTTATCCTTGTCCCTTACGTCCATGTCCTCCGCTCTGTGATCGACATCGTCGATCATCGGTAATTTATCCCTAAATCTTCTTCTAAAAAATATTTCTGCTGGTGTTTTGCCTGTTACCGAATGTGGAGTACCATTGTACATAGCTAGGTACTCCAAAAGCGACTCCTTCAAATTTCTTCTTCCTTCAGCTTGGCTAATTCTCAGTCGTTTGAGGATATCCCTGTTTTGTCTCTCAACCTCTCCATTTTGTTGGGGCCAGTATGGGATTAATTGAAATAACTTGATAGCGTTTTCTTGGCAAAAGGACCTGAATTCTTCGCTTACAAATTGCTTTCCATTGTCAGATATGATAGAAATAGGATTTCCCAAACGACTGAATGTTTCTGTTAGAAGTCTGACCATTTCTTTACTTGTAACCTCGCGACATATCTTAATCTCCTTATATCTGGAGTAGTAATCAATGATCACAAGCAAATAGTCACCCGAAGGCAATGGTCCTAAAAGGTCTATAGCTATATCAATCCAGGGGTGTATTGGTAGTTCTCGCCTTTTGAGTGGGTTTGGTGGATTTGGTGCGGATACAAGTGTGCATCCCCTGCAAGATTTGACCATCTTTTCTGCGTCTTTATCATATTTGGGCCACCAAACTTTCGTCCTAAGTCTGAGCTTCATAGCCACAATCCCAGGATGTCCTTCATGAGCAGCGGCTAAAACTCGACTTCTTAGTTGTGCCGGAATAACAATCTTTGTCCCTCGTAGTAGTATATCTCCACAAAAGCAGAGCTCATTTTCAAAGACTTTATAAGTTTTAACAGTCTCATCCCACTTGTTATTGTATATCCCTTCCTTCACTTTTTGTATCTCTGGGTCTTGTTTAGAATGTCCTTCAATATCAACCAATGAAACTGCACAGGTTTTACTACTTCTATTATCCTTTGTATATAATCTTCGTTAAGTAATGTTGATTCAAACTTGCTAAGTCTAGATAGGGGGTCAGCAATGTTGTTCTTGCCGGGTCGATAGACCACCTTATACTTGTAGGACTGCAATCTAAGAATCCAGCGTTCAATTCTTGCACAAGGTTTTGACTTAGGCCCGAATATTATCTCCAGGGGCTTATGGTCGGTTATCAGGTCAAATTCTTTACCATACAAAAACATATGAAAGTGCTCTACCGCCCAGACAAGTCCTAACGCCTCCTTCTCCGTTTGGCAGTAGCGTCGTTCACATTCACTCAACGTTTTGTTCCCATAAGCAATAATACGTGGTCCCTTGTCATTAATTTGCACCAAGACAGCTCCAAGGCCAACCGGACTCGCATCCGCGAATACCAGAGTTTTGTCATTAACGTTATAATACCCAAGATTAGGTATGTCCCCAAGTGCAGCCTTTAAAATGTTAAAGGCTGTTTGTTGACGTTCTCCCCACAACTCACTCAAGTCCGAATTTCTGCCTGTCTTCTGCCGAAGCAGCTCTTTCAGAGGTTCCGTTGTGGTTGCAAGATTGGGAATCCACTTCCCAACATAGTTAATGAGTCCCATAAAACTCTGCAATTCTGCTATTGTGATAGGGGCCCTAAAGTCCTTTATTGTAGCTAAATATTTTTCCAGGGGTCGAACTCCATCTTCAGATAAATTGTGTCCTAGAAAATGCACATTGTTGGTTTTAAATATGCACTTCTCCTTTCTCAGAACTACTTCATTTGTTTTTAAAATCGTCATTACTTCTTCCAGCCTTGCATCATGTTGATCTTGTGTTTCATCTATAAAATTCACAACCCCTTCACATCCTATTAACATTCGCTCTAGCGTTTTCTGGAATATTTCAGGAGCGCAAGTTATTCCGAACATTAATCTCTTGTATCTGTATAAGCCTTTACTTGATATGAATGTCGTTATGTATCTCGAAACCGGGTGTAGCTCCAATTGGTGGAAGGCATCTTTAATATCCAATTTGCTAAAGACTTTTGCATTTCGAATCCTCGGTAGTATCCGATCCATCGTTGGCAACGGATGATTTTCACGAATTATAGCTGTATTTGGGCGTCTCATATCTACACATAGTCGGACGTCTCCGTTTTCCTTCAGGATCGGAACAATCGGTGATATCCAGCTAGAGGGTCCTTCCACCTTTTCTATTATATCCCTTTGAAGAAGCTCGGTAATCTTTTTATCGACTTTCTCTTCTAATGGAATAGGGATTCTTCTATAAGGCTGCACTATCGGCTTCACACTCTCGTCGATAGGTATTTGAATAAGGACGTCTTTAACTTTAGGAAAGATTTGTTGCTCCACTTGGTTAATGCCTAGCCCAATCTTTAAGACTCTTAACGCAATGGCTGTGTGTTTTCCTAGTAGATTCCGGGTGCCTCCTTTCACTACAAAGAAGGTTGTATTTTCAATATTGTCCTCAATTTGAATTTTAGCTTGGAATGATCCCAATAGCACAAGCGGGCTTTTACTCCCATATGCTAAAAATGTCTTATTTGGCTTCGCCACTTGATCCGTAACTTTAACATTATTCTTTTTCATCTCGTCCCATGTCTTATCTGTGATTAAATTATGTTTGCATCCTGAATCAATCAGCATATCAACATTTGTTCCACCAATCCTGCAATTAATCGTTGCGTCATCGTCCATATTAAACACATAATCAATAGTGTCTCCTTGGGCTTCATTTTGGTCTTCAATTATGTTTCTAATCTCGCCATAAGATTTCTTGATTCCCTTCTGTCCTGAACTTTGATTGCCTTGATTATCTTCCAGTTTCCTCTTTAATGACTTTGAGTTGCAGTATGCTTTGAAATGCCCAATCTTGTCACATTTCAAACATTTCTTTGTTTTAGCTGGGCATTTGCTGTCATATGCTAAGTGATTCCAATTTCCGCATCTATAACATTCTTTTCGCTTATTAACTGTATTTCCATTCTGTCTTGAGTCTATCTTGTAAATACTTTGAGCATTTGGTTCTTTTCCACTGAATCCATCTAGTTGTCTGCTAATAGCTTCTAATGCGTTTGCTTCCGATATGATTTCGCTTAAGGTTATTTTATCTCCGGATTTTAGTATCTTTTTCCTTAATCCTTCTGAGTAACACCCTTCTGTTACTTGATCAATAATCTGGTCCTCCGCATCATTGAACTGACATTTGGTTACTTGTCGCCTGAGTCGCACAATATATTTTTCAAATTTCTCCTCAGCTCCCTGTTTTATTTGTCTGAATATATGCCGTTCGAAACGCTTACTTTGTTTGGGGGCAAAGTATTCATCAAGTTTCATTACCGCTACTTCGAACACGTCAATACTGCCATCGTCACTAGTTAAGTTTGCTTCCGGTATGTTGTAGAATATTTCTTGCAACTCTGACCCTCCAAAGTGTAACAAACTCGCCCGCTTCTGAGTCGCAATATCAACCTTCGCAGCCTCTAAGTAGATGTATAAACTCCTTTTCCATCGCTCCCATCGTACTCCCACAGATCCCGCTTCTCCATCACATTCAAATTTTTCTAGTGTGAGGTGGTTTGCCAACGCCATTGGTCACCCTCCTGTTGACAAAGAAGGTATGATGATAGTTAAAGCCAGTCGCCTTCACATGACCAGTTACTCTCATCATACATTCCTTGACTTCAATCTCCCCTCACTTCTTTCATAATTGTCCTCGCCCTATTCAGTAAACACCTAGGTACTAACAGACGCCATCTGTTAATTACCTTTACAGGTAGCCCCGTAGGTGCCTGCCTGCTTGATGTTAAATTCACCCAGTATCTGATTTATTGCAATAATACTATTGTTTTATTAAAAAGACGGGTGTATCATACATACATAAAAAAACTCGCTTTTCCCAAGATTAGGAAACGTAAACAACACCTGTGCTCTCATAAGTACCTAGTACGTACTTATAACCGTATTGAATGAAAGATCCTCCATAGTCAACTCATTAATTACCCACTACTAATGACATTAAACTGTAAGCAGATACCGTTAATGTTGATTCATGAATCTTTGAATGATTCATAATTACTTTTTATGTTTAATTTGCAATGAATAATTACTGATCAAATCTTTATTTGTTACTACCCAATCCACTGATCTAACTGGAATTGTAGGCATGTATTTTTCTCAAGAAATAATACAGCAACATTGTATGAAGCTATCAATAACGGGACATTGTTTACTTTAGTAAATGTACGCCGTACCTCAGTTATCTACTAATTTTTCTAGCGATGATGTACCTACGATTAGATGCGTTTGTTATCCTTTATGTCAGATGTAAATAAGACATGATATCACCAATATTGAATACTGCCATTCGTTATTAGATTGTAGGTAGTAAGACCTGGTACTACAAAGTAACCACATCTTACGTAGCAAATGACGTTCTAAATCAACAATCTCTTATTATTCTATGAAATACCAGTGTCCGTTAGCATGCATTTTATGAAAAACATTGTAATTAAAAATATCTACTATCCTATCCTTCCCTATTTATTTAATTTTACAGTACTCACGGTTTTTATCCTCGTCGCCAAAATGTAGTGTCCTTTCCCGTCGTAATCCAAAGTAAATAACTTTGCTATCGGCTCCACGCGCGCGCTTTTACCTCGGTCCGTCCTCACACGTCCGCTCCGGGTGGCGGCCCAGCCAGTGTATGCCCTCCCTTGCTGTGCGCGCGTCGAGACGACAAATAGTATATGTGTGTGTGTGCGCATAGTTTACATGCACCCACACACACATACACTACAAGTACAACACAATCATCCGGATTCAAACCTTCATTGCCCAATATCAGCAAAGCCCCACAACAATTCCGCCCTTGGCAGTTTGGAGTACAGCCACAAAATACAGGCTTCCGCCCAAACGCACAGGTAGAACCTAGGTCATTCGGTTATAAACCACAACTACCAGGTTTCCGCCCACAGCAGTTTGGCCAGCAAACTGGTGCTCAACCACCTCAACAGATAGGATATAGGCCTCCGCAACAGTTTGGTTACAAACCACCTCAACAGATAGGATATAGGCCTCCGCAACAGTTTGGTTACAAACCACCTCAACAGATAGGGTATATACCACCTCAGCAATTCGGGTATATACCTCCTCCGAATATGTACAAACCCCCACTGTTAGATAACGATGTATCAATGCGAACGGCAAAGCCGAAATTCCCACTCAACGAACTTGAAGTGGATGGTGAAATAGAGCAATCATATGAGTATTACGATGACTCATGCGAGTACATACCCGAGAATGATGAATGCAACTATGTAGAGCCGCAACATTGTGACTACGTAGGTGAGAATAACGACACGAAGACTGACTTGGAAACGTCCGACGCAAATGTAAATTTTCATTTAGTAGCCTCGGAATACAGCCCCAGAAAATAACGTTAAACTACAATGATAACCTTAAGTTACCATTTGTGTACTTACCTGAAATAGACGCAAAGTTCATGATCGATACTGGGAGTAGCCGATCTTTCATAAGTCCTCATAAAGCAGATCGATACTATCAGGCTCAAAAGCGATATGAACCATTTGAAGTAATTAGCACCCATGCTACTAGCAGTCACAACGAGGTAATAGATATACCATTGCCCAGAACATTCAGGACTAGAAATCATCACACCTTTTATGTGTTTGAAGTAGACAAACGATATGATGGATTGATAGGTATGGACTTATTAAAGGAGCTGGGAGCCACAATAGACATCGGATCCCAAATCCTTCACACGAGTACAACTTCTATCCCGATCTATTGTAGCATGACCCAATACAAAATAATCATCTCACCACGCACCGAACAACGAGTGCAACTACCGACAGACCTGTATTCAGGCAAAGCACGTAATTCATAATAATGAATTACGTGCAGTTTCATGAAGGCGTTCGTATGCCTAGTGCTATTGTAACCTGTGAAAATGGCTATGCCACCACCGTCATTCAGAATAGTACAGAACAAGAATTCAACCTAACAATTAAAAGTCCATTTAAAGTCAGTCGATTTAACAACAACAAATGTAAGTTATTCAGTATAAATGATGTAGATATGAAAGATCTGGAACTGGATGACATGCTAAGGAATAATCTGAATAAGCTGCGAATGGAACATATGAACGAGGAAGAACGCGAGCATATTCAAAGAGTCTGTATGGAGTACAAGGATATCTTTTACTGTGAAAAGATACCCTTGTCATTTTCCAACCAGGTCAAGCACACTATTAGGACCAAAAACAAAGACCCAATATATGTAAAGCCGTATAGGCAGGCACCTGCTCAGGTAGCTGAAATAAAACAACAAGTGGATAAATTATTAAAAGAAAACGTCATCCAGGAGTCACATTCACCTTGGAGCGCACCAGTGCACCTGGTACCCAAGAAGTTAGACGCGTCAGGTGAAGTTAAGTACAGGATGGTGATCGACTATCGCCGTCTTAATGAAATAACGGTGGACGATAAGTATCCGTTGCCCAACATAACGGACCTGTTTGATAAACTTGGAAAGAGTAATTATTTTTCTACTATCGACCTGGCCAGCGGGTACCATCAGGTAGAGGTAAAGGAAGAAGATAGGGAAAAAACGGCGTTAACCACCCAGCACGGACACTTTGAATTTAGTAGAATGCCTTTTGGACTAAAAACGGCACCAGCCACATTTCAGAGAACCATGGACTATGTATTGCGAGGTCTCTAGGGCATACACTGTATGGTATACCTTGATGACATCATAATATATTCCCAAAGCCTCGAAGAACACGTAAAAAGGCTTAGAGCAGTTTTTGATAGGCTCAGAGCCACAAACTTAAAAGTACAACTTGACAAGACCGAATTCCTTAGGAAAGAAGTCCTCTACCTAGGACACACCATAACCCCTAATGGCCTTATGCCAAATGAAGATAAAGTCCATGCAGTCTTAAATTACCCAATCCCGAAAACCACAACAGAAATCAAGAGCTTTTTAGGCTTAATTGGATACTACCGCAGGTTCATAAAAGATTTCGCGAAGATCACGAAGCCATTAACCAATTGTATGCAATAAAATTACAATAGACCAAGATTATATCGAAGCATTTAATAAATGCAAGGAGCTTCTTACTAATGCCCCTTTGCTTCAGTATCCTGATGCAGATAAACCATAAATCCTCACTACTGACGCGTCCGCCTCCGCTTTAGGTGCAGTCTTGTCCCAAGGTACAGTCGGAAGCGATAAACCAGTAGCGTACGCGAGTAGGACTCTTTCAGATACTGAATCCCGTTACAGCACGATCGAGCGTGAGTTATTAGCGATCGTATGGGCTACGAAACACTTTAGACCCTACTTGTACGGACGTAAGTTCACAATATACACTGACCATCGTCCCCTAGCGTGGTTACACTCACTCAAGGACCCGAGCAGCAAGTTGACACGCTGGCGACTACGTTTACAGGATTACGACTTCGATATAGTCTACAAAAACGGTAAGCAAAACACTAACGCCGACGCTCTTTCCCGCATAAAGATCAACGCGATGGATGACGAAAACCTCTCCATGAAGGTAAACATCGGTAAAAAAGACAAGAACAACAAGAAAGACAAGGCGCTGGAATCCTATATAGATACAGTCACGAAACAGATTGAGGATCTAGTAGGCAACAGAAAAAGAAGACAGTCCTCTTCAACGGTCACAATATCAGACGAAGAAAAAACCGTCTCGGTAAGTTCACCAGTATCGATACCTGACTCGTTACCCTCAAAAGACAAAGAAAAACATTATCCTGTACCATCACTCTCCTCAAGCGATAATACCATTCATTCAGCTAGAGATCTAGAGTCATTAGGTATTCCCATATTAAATGAAGCAATTGACACTAAACCGAATCAAATCCTAGTACTTAAGTGGTTTGAAAACGAATTACAAGTTCAGAATTTGTCCCGTGACAAACAAAAGGTATTACAGATTTTCCTACCCATAGATAAAAACGATCTTGTAAAACAATTCTTAAAGGAATACATCAAAAATAAAACCAAATATTTCATCTGGTTTGAATGTGAACAACATAGGAAACAGTTTTCTAACATTATCATAGAATTATTTAAGCGAGATGCAGTCACATTCTTTAAATGCACTGAGAGAGTGATGTTCATAGAAGATGAGCAAGAACAAAGAGCTGTCATAATTAAACATCACATAGGTAAAACCTGTCATAGAGGTATTCAAATCAAATCAAATCAAATGGTTTTATTCAAAAACAGAGAATGTACAGTACAGTTGCTTAACAAAAGGTACCTTAGTACTAGGTTAAACATGCAGAAAAAATGAGTAGGTACATTTAAGAAGGGAGACGAGCTGATATCCTAGCTAGATTATCAAATAATCTGTGGTAAGGAATATCAGGCCCAAACCCTTTACATATAGTTTTTTGATCGTAAAATAGGTACATAAAAATGTTGCGGAAGATAGTGAATTTATTTATAATACAAATAAGTAAAAAGTTAATATTATACTTAGTAAACAGACAATGTAAAATAGTATAATAAAGGTTATTTTATGGAAAATAAGCCCATGTGTGTGTATGTGTAAGTGTGTCTCTGTAAGGGTGAGTGTGTGTATGTGTAAGGGTGTATATGTGTGTGTGTGTGTGTGTGTGTTTTGTTAAATGAGGGGGTTGAAAAACTCTTCAGATTCGTTGTAGGAAAGATTCTGAAAAAAGTCGGCAATTTTACTTAAGCATTCTACGTCTGACAGTAGCTGTATGGAAAGGCTAGAACTAATCTTATTATAAAGAAAGGGGCCGAGGTAGGGGAAGAATCCTTTAGTAAATGAAAAATTAGGGGTTGGCACTGAACATATGCGATCAGTCCTTCGCTTGGTGATAGTTTTGGGAGGAGTGAGTTTATGTTGCAGTAAAATTGTTTGAGTAATAAAAAGTTGTCTGACACTTAATACCTTACATTCTTTATAGAGCTGCTGAGTGGGAAAAAGTATAGGTCGAGAAGTTGCAATCTTTAAGATAGCTCGTTGTGCTGTTTCGAGAGGCTTCATAGTAGTTTTAGGTGCCCCGCCCCATGAGACAATACAATAAGTTAATATGGACTGGCAGAGAGTGAGATAGAGCATGCGAATTATGGAGGAGTGTGCAACGTGTCTTATAAGTTTAAATATGTAAATAAGTTTTCGAACTCTACCAGTTAGTATGCTTATATGTGCCTTAAAGTTCAGGTGTTGATCAAGAGTGACTCCGAGATATTTTATTGTGTCTGTGGAAGATAAAAGCGGGCAGCTACAATGCCAGGGAGTTACACATGAGTGAGCCCATATATGAATGGGGCGGACGGGTTGGGAGTTACTACTAATAGAATAGGTGAGAAACTTAGTTTTATCGACATTTAAAGTGAGAGCATGTTCTTTAAGCCAGTCCGAAACCAGATTAAAGTTATGTTGTGCCTCATCTTGCAGTTTGTCCCAAGAATTTGCACAAACAGTAATTGCTGTATCGTCTGCATAGGTTGTAATATTCCCATTTGGGATGTGTAAGTTACAGAGATCGTTAATGAAGACCAAAAACAGAGTGGGACCCAATATGCTTCCCTGTGGAACGCCATAGTTGATCGGTGTTTCGTCACTTTGGAATTCCTTTATTTTGACACTCTGGCTTCTTTCTGAAAGATAGGAATGAAATAGGTCTAATTGAGTACCTCTCACACCTATCGCTTCTAGTTTAAGTAGAAGGGAGGGAGTGGGTACGGTATCAAATGCCTTAGCAAGGTCCAGAAATATTGTTAATACCTTTTTCCTGTTGTTAAGACCATTAACGACAGTATCAATAACATGCTGAACGGCGTTGGATGTGGAAAGATTTCTCCTAAAGCCGTATTGATTTGTCGATAGAATTCTATTTTTTTCAAGGTAATCAACCAGGCGATTGTTGATCAAACGTTCCAGAACCTTGGAAAGAGCTGTCAGTACAGCTATGGGCCTGTAATTATTGACAGAGTTCCCATCCCCTCCCTTGAAAATAGGATGTATAATAGCCTTCTTGAATGAAGTAGGGAATATTCCAGTTTGGAAGCAATGATTAAAAATGCGGCTTAAAATAGGTGTGAGGACTTTTGTGTATCTTTTTAATATTAAGGAGGAGATGCCGTCCCATCCAGTGGAAGCAGACAATCTCAAGGATGAGATAATGGATGACACTTCATCGGGGTCTGTATCTAATAAAACGAATGAAGACGAATGGAAAGATGGATGAGTAGAACTGGTAGAAGAAATGGTGCGGCAGCTAGGGGAAGTGTTATGGACAATAGAGTTAGCAAGATTTTCTCCAATACTTGCGAAGAAGCTGTTTACATTATTACAGCTGTCTTTGGGAGGGATGGAAGAAAAAATTAATTGGTTGGATGCTTTACGTATTTTTGAGGTATTGGTTATCCGCTGAATTGATTGCCAGAGACGTTTTGAATTTTTTCCAGCATCAATCAAGTCCTGAGTATCGTAAAGTCTTTTAGCTTTTTTGATGATTTTATTGCAAAAATTACGGTAGCGAACATACGTAATTTTCAAGACCTCATTATCTGGCGTATTTTTAGCCTTAAAGAAACAATCATGAGAATCCGCCGCAACTATTTCTGGCATAACATGCAAGACACGGTATCAGCAGTGTTAAATGGTTGTGTAGCATGTAGAAAAATGAAATATGAAAGACACCCAATAAAACCAATTTTGATTAAAAGCACAAGTAGAGTATTTACGTAACATAACCTCTTTTAAATTTCAACAGTTGATACCCACTAAACGTTTTAAGCGAGGAATATTAGACCCTCAGGTTCCATAGTAAAACTTATTACAGGTAACCTAGACCATAGCGACGCCATCAGATATGACTCCATAATCTCTAACATGAATCTCAACAGATTATTACGGCAAACAAGCTAACTCTGATCACCAAGGTTTTGGACAGTTTCATAAATAGCACTAATGCTCTTAACAGCAATACAAAATTGTTAGATGGACGACTCAAAAGAGTCGAAAGCATGATTAAAGATATAGCCACTAAAGAAAATAACGCTATTTACTCTACCTATGTTTTAGGATTATATAACTTGTTTTTAAGTAATTTTCGTACAGTTTATATTAAGTTAAGTGAAATTGAAACTGCACTGCCCTTTAGCAAAATATCTGTTTTACATCAATCCATTGTAAACTCTACAGAATTACTCCACCATCTCGAACTAATATCTGAAGCAGAAAACTTAATGTATAAAGCAAATTTGATAAACCTCATTAAACTGGAAAACACTATTACTGTAAAAACTTACATGAAGAGCAAAGAGATAACCTTTATATTAGAAGTACCTTTGGTTGAAAATAATACTTACAATTATTTTAAACTCTATCCCTTACCTATCTTCCATGAACCTGAAAATCAAACCCTTGTAATCATCCCTAAATATCCTTACCTATTGGCAAGAGGTTCCACATACTTACCTATCGTGAAACAATGCAGACGCATAGCTGAAGAACAGTTCCTATGCACTAATGAAAACAGAGTCATCTATCCCAAGGAAACCTGCATAGAACAGCTCATGAGGTTTGGTGCCAACCTAACTCACTGTCTTCAAGTCCCAATACGCATCGAAGCTACCAAGGTGCAGCCAATTGGACCTAACAGCTGGATCCTGTATGCAAGAAACAAAGCAATCCTGACGAGGAGATGTAACACTGACGTCACACGGCAACCAATAACCGGCACATACATATTGTCTATAGACGAACCATGTGAAGTATATATAGACGAAATCCAATTACATCGTGCAAGGTCCTTTATAGACAGTATGAGCTACGCGAGGGTTCCAATCATCATGTTACCAGACCTGAAGCGTCAGGACACCTCCAGCGGACCTGCAGTCGACATGGAAGACGTAAACCTGGATGAGCTGAATTACCTGTCCCGTGTAGTGAAACAGAATAACGCTTTTAGTGATAGTGAAAATCACAGTGTAGTGTATATGTAGAGTTAGCCTTGCTACTATTGTTTTATATGTGCTCTTGTTTTTAACTATTCTGTGTCTAGCTATAATTTACCATAAGAAAGATTGTCTCCAGAGATTTTGGCCGAATCACGCTGATCATCATCATAATTGTTCATCAGGTGATTCTGCTCTTAAGGAGGGAGGAGTTATATTCTCCTCTCGACCTGAAGTGCTGACTGTCAACGCTTCATCAGCACTTATCTCATAGGTACCGATGGGTTCCTAGTAAGCATTTCTGTCGATCTATGATATTTTGTTAGTACAAGAGTGACTTCCAAGAGTTGAGATGACGTGGTCTGCTTCCTGGCAGCCCGTAGAGCCGTGGAGCAAAGACAATTAGTCGTGTGGACTCACATCGTACAGACGTGTTTAAGTTAGTCTAAGTTAGTTGTCTGTCTCTCAAAATCGAGCAGTAATTTTAAGTAATATTAAGCTTTTCCAATAAAAAGTTGTTTTTAAAAAGCTTTTCCCTCTACGCGAAAACTTGTCTACCTACTCTACAACTTTCATTGAGCTTGGATTTTTTTTTATCGCTAGGAGAACGATTTCCCAGCAGAATGTGTTTTGCGCATTTCTCTAAATCCCGTGGAAGCACTAATTTCATATTTCGGGCACAATTTCATATTTCGGGCACAATTTTTTTGCACAGAGCACTAATTAAGCGTCTATTCAGAATTTCGAAACCCCGACCTTTTTTTTCTGTAAGTACGTTCACTGCGTTTACTGCGCCAATTCATAATTGACGTACAGGTTGAAACATAAAGGTGTTTATCTACACACGTATCATAAACCCTCTTTACTGCGTCCAAAAACCGCACGTTACGACCAGCATAATGTGAAACTACTTGGTAAAAAAACTTATTTCTTATTTTAATATTGATACAAATTATGATTTTGCGACAAATTATGACATTCAAATTTCGAACGCCGACTCCCGCCTGCGTGCCGCTCCTAGTTTGTCTGTGAAGTTAGTACTACTGAACAAGCTAAACAAGTGCAGAGCAATTATCAATGCCATCATGCCGGTCGAACATGCGGTTCCTGAACACATCAATGAGAGCTTATGATATGTGTGTAGATAATCTAGTGTATGTAACTACACATAATTAGGCATTATGTATCCTTCACATTAACTACTAATAGGTAGTACCTACATATTATGTTAATGGGTGCAATGTGCAATAAGGTCATATTGATTTATTCAATAATAAACATTTCGCAAAAATTACAGAAATTACAAAAGAATACAAAATAAGAAAGGTACAGTTTCATGTTATATAAACTTAACTAAAGATAGATACATCATATGTTTATGAGAATAGGTGTTGGTAATAAGCAAAAATAACATCAGAGTCGATACTCCCCAAGGTAGGGTTTCCCCTGTGTTTTGGGATAAGTAGCGAGGCTCTTCCCCTAATGATATGAACGAAGAAAAATTAGCAGACCAAATCAAGTACTTTTACAGTTTCAATGTAATGCAGCTATCTAAAACTTAAAAAAGGTAATTTAAAGTTTAAAATTCGTCATTTAATGCCTAAATTAGTTAGTATTTGGGTGTGTGTGAGTATTTGTGAGTGTAAATATGGGTGTGTGAGATGAGAAAGTGTAGTGGATGTATGTGAAGTGAGGTGTGTTATGAATGTTTGTGTATTTTTACCATCATTTCTAAAAAATACGTAAGTATGTGCACCTAAAATATAATTATCAAATATGTATTTATCAAGTATTGATTGTACCATTTTATTTATTTTGTTATCCTTATTATTGTGAAATGGCGATGAAATTTTCTGTGTCGTCATAATTCATCGATCTTAACCACTTATAAATAAGCTTTTTGCATTCAAAATTTGGTTTAGGATATATATACACAATATTGCAGGTTTTATTGTATAGATAGGGCCCTAGAAATTTAAAAAATCTCTGCATAAATCTTGTCTTTGTTGAGGTGGTTATAAAAACTTTATCTTTTCGTTGTATTGTAAGTATAAGATGACATTTGTAAGTGACATTTCTAAATTGTACGAGTCACAGTTTGTTGTTGGACATGGGACGAATTGGAATAAGCCAACACTTGCTTCTAAAGGAAGACAATTCCTTCTAAACTTTTGGAATCGTTTGAATAAAAACTTTAGATACTAAAAATATTTTTATTTAAATCAGGAATCCCTTTCAATAATTAATCATCATAAGAATTTCAATCAGATCATTACAGAATCTAGATTACACGGTTTACACTAGGAAGGTGTACTTTTTAGGGGTTTGAACTTTCACAATATCTATGGCTATTGTGAAAATAGCGCAGATTTTATCCGCACAACTTAATTTTTACTAATCTTTCTAATAATTGACATGTATACTTACAATTGTAGTGGCTCATTGGAACTAACAGAAATAAAATAGTTGGCTGCATATATTTTTTCTCATAGAATGGTAGCAATTTGTTTGCCATCTGGCAACAAAATAAAACTACCATTGTTATGAGAAAAAATCTATGTAACCAAAGCAAACGTACATAAATCTTTTATTTCTGTTAGTTCCAATTCCAACTAGCCCCTACAATTCAAATCAGCCCCGCAGGGTTATTACGTATCTTGCAAACAGTAAGCAATCGACAAAAATTGCGCAATTTCTGCTGTCAAAAGTCACTTTCTTATTATGCAAGAAGCAATAGCGGTTTTACCGATACGAGAATTTCTCTTGAAACGTAGCATAAAATTTTCAGTTACACTCTGTATAGATAATTCAGGTATTTAATACCGCATACTTATTTAACAAAACTAAATTTAAAAATAAGTAATGATAAAATTAAGTAAGTCATCTTAGTGTACTTTTCCAGTAATTCTAAGTTATGTTATAAAGGCCCTGTACCAGTTGCTGGGGTATGAACCAAGCACCAACCTACAGTCGGGTAGACCAATACGGGATTTTATGAGTTACTCGAGCGCGATAGATAAAGATATGGGATATAGAATTGCAACATCTTTATAAGCAGGTTGCAGATGGTCTGTCTCTGGTAAATCTGTCTGTACGGCAGGTCTTTCGGTACGGTCTCGAGGGCAGTACATGTTGCAAAGATCTGCAAGGCAAGCTCACGAGTTTCCCCCACGCGGTTGCTGCTTGTTATTGGTATGTATTAGACGGATAGACGGACGGACTTTTCGCCCTTCCCACCCTATCCTACCAGTGCATGTGCGGTGGCAGTAGCTTCTGGGGCGCATGCTAGAAGTCTGTCTGATCCTGTGCTTTGAGGTGGCATGAAGGGTCTTTGAATCTCGACGCAAACTAACTGCTGTTTTCCTTTCCTTGCTTATACCGTGGACGATAGATAGGGGAATATCGTTTTCTCAACTCTCCCAGGACTAAGGTTGGAAAGATCAAGCTTATGGCCCCACAGCCAAGCTGCCGGCAATTGGGGGATGTGGGAGACGGACTGATGGTCGGCGGTTTCAGGACTCAGTGAACGAGTTGCATCTGCCGGCTGTGAGCCCATCTACTATGATCACTGTCTCAAATGAACCTGCGTGAGCGTGGTTGGAGTGGCGAGCCCCACGTCTTCTTTACTTTTAGCTATACAATGGCAAGGGAGCACTGCCGGACTTCTTCTGACTTCCCATTTATAGTTCTTCTAAGGAATCCCCCTTTCAAGCAAATTGATAATGCCCCATCATTTGATGTGAACCAGGCCCCCGTAATGGTTATAATTGGTAACAGGGAGATGGACTCCTCTGTTTGGTCGGGTGAACCTGAAGGGATCAACCCTCCCACACACTAGCTTCCCCAGGAGATAATGGTCTTGTGGTTCAAAGTGTCCTCAAAAATTCAATTCCTTTATATTAAAGAAATGTTACTGGAGTCTCCTAAACACGTCACAGTGTTGACAACATCAGCAGCGATTGGGACGTCCTTCTTTAAGGACAGAAGTAAGACTGAACAAAACCGGGAGAAAACCAAACGCCGTGAACAGACACGCCAGAAAATTCGCTTAGTCCCCCTCTCTAAATTCTGCACCCAGGAAAGCATGCAAAAGCAGCTATGGTAGAGAACGCGATGGAAGCCGACAAAGACAGTAGACAATCAAATGTTTTGATCTCAAGCAAGGATCCAAAGAAGAATTTACTTAATCTTAGCAAAGATAGCAAATCTGGTTGGTGTGGTAACAGGTCACTGTAAACAAAATGGACACTTATCACTGTTATAGCTTGAACCAAACTCTTCATGCCCTCAAAGTGGCTAGTCAGACTTTGTAGGAGAATGCAAAATCTATTCAAAGATAAGATGGCAAATACCAGGTATGGATAACACCAAGGAAGAAGACTTTGCAAAGCTCAATGCACTGGTGATATACTAGAATTCACTTAAATAACAAAGAGATTTGGGGAGGGAAGTCGACTGAACCAACAGTAACCGGTGCTCAAACACTGGGATTGGGTGAAATAGTCATAATAGAGGACCGATTAGCCGCCTGTGTTTTGTGGGCGTCTCATTTCATCATCTACCACCTATATGCACCCTATTTAGCAAAGCTGAAATTGCCAGATTCATTTAAATGTAAACTTATCAGCATGTAGTTAACTCGCCATATCTAAGTTTGACGCGCGATTATATCCCAATAGTATGGACATATTCTTTGTTTCCCTAATCGCGCGCCTCGAGTTACTAAACAGGATGTAAGGTATCTCCCATATCGTAATCTGACGCGCTTGAGTACCTCACAAAATATCCTCGTCGGCTCCCCTACCTCTACAGTTTGCAGTTGGAATTAAGAAATAAAAACCTTAAATAAATTATTTTAAGTGGAGTACTCATATCAACCAGTACACATTCAAATAATCAACAGTCATATTTTTATGTCACAATCATAAAATAACTTAATGATTACTAAGGCTAGGTGAGAGTTTATAAAAAAAAACATTAAAAGTAGGGTGTACTAACTTTCGGCCCTAAGACCCGACAGATGGGAAGCGAGCGAGCTAGTTCGTTGCTGTTGTTGGTTATATTATATGAAACTAAAATTACATATTATTATTTGAGACCAAATGTAAACCATGACACGAAAATAAATCTTATTTCCTAGCGCTAACTACAGGAAGCGCGAATATTTACCGCAGTGAAAATTAGGCGAGTCAAGATGAAATGACCTTTTTCCCATATCGCAGTCACTGACACTTCAACTCGCTAACGTTTTCGATGCGTTATTATTTGTGCTTCCTATGCAGGAGTACACTTTGTCATTCCATAGATTTTTTTATAAGGAATTTCAAAGTTGACTTGAGATTGTTCTGTTCACACTGTTTCCCGGCAGTAAGGGCAAGTGTTGTCCCTTTCCAGCCATCTCCCGATGCATTCTTCGTGGAACTGATGCTTGCAGGTCAGGGTTCGAAGGAATTGGTCATTTTTCATGACATCCACGCAAATAGAGCACTCGTCCAGCAGCCAGAACGGCGAAGCTCTGAAAATAATTTAAAAAAGTAAAACGTAGGTAACTATTTAAAAAGTAAAGATCCCTGGGTGGGATTCCAACCCGGGTCATTTTAATTTTGTTTGAGTCAGAGCTACGATTCTTAGTTAAGTCAGTCGCGCCCTCATCGCGTAACCTCTTGTGCTGATGGCCTAAGTGTCCTCAGATAATTTAATTAGCAATTAAGTCATTTCACATCTTACGTCATGAGGAAGCCTTCATATCTCCATAGCCTCGGCAAAGGGCCCTGTCACGCATAGTTGAATATTGAGCCACTGGCTAAACGTGGCCACAACTTTGCCTCTGCCACCCCGTATGGAAAAACGCGTGACGCTCTGTTTGTTTGTTTGTTTGCTAGCACACTTACTTGACTTTGTCCATATCGACGTTGCTAATAAGAAACTTGGTCAGCTCCAGTAAGTTTCCACACCTCGACAAGATCTGTCTTAATTCGGCTGGCATACTAGTGTTCACTGTAACATATAAAGACAAACATATATAAAGTTTCTTGGAATTCGTCGTTGAAGTTTGCTACATACTACTCCATGCCAACTAGACGCCTGACAGCCGTTAGCTTTGTCGAGTAGCATCTTCCATCTCATGTCACACACACACCTTGAAGCATGTTTTGTTTTACATAAGTGTATGCGGGTGGTGTGAGTTACAAGTGCCGGTATTATGATAAACTATGTGCCATAAATTAGTGGAAGTCCTAAATCCATTGTAAAATGATTCTCATATATTTTTAAACAATAAAACAGAAGATACATCATGACCGAAGGACTCTCAACTCAGTTCTCATAAAGGAAATCATATCTTGGAATAATTGCAGTTTACTTGAGATATAGATATGTAGGTAATTAGTAAAAACCTATCTATAGTTATGTCCAAAATTCAGCTAAGCTACCGCAGCAAATATAAGGGATATTTGCTGCGCAAATCAGTATTTTTGATGCACAGTTTAATATTTCCCTTTACAAAATCAATCAAAGTGTCGATGTTATACAGGATGGCATTTAATTAGCTGATCATACTTTGGGGAATGATAGCACCGAATATTATGAACAACTTTCCCAAAGAAACATATGGTCGCAAATCAAAAATATTTTTCGCCCCTCAGTATCCGATCAGCTGATTACAAGTTACTATATGGGAGACCCATAATTTAATTTCGATTACCACCATATGTTTCTTGGGGAAAGTTGTTCATAATAATAGGTAATATTATTCCCCAAAATATGGTCTGTTAATTAAATGTCACTTTGTATAGCAATTTATATATATACTATACTTTCTGTGTAATTTCCGATATTAGGTTTGTCACTCAATCCACCCTTTGGAAAAAAAAACATAATTCCTACAATTTTGTAATGTTTATAACTATTTATAGGGCGACTTTTAGTAAAAAAATCTACTTAAGAATAGTGTTTCCATATATTGAATTAATTGCGTAGTTTTAGAAACATCAGTATCCTATTGTTTCAACGTAAATCAGCACAATAGGGTACCCTTAACATCGGAATAACATAGGACGTTTTGGAGCAGGTTTTTTAAAAATTAAAAGATGGCGTTGCAGATCTTGTTTCATTATAATTTATAAAGTTAAAAACTTTAAAAAAACCGACTTCAAATTCAAGCCTCATTTCTGCCTCCTGGGTCGGGATGAGAATGTCGTCTACATAAACGAAAACGATGTTACAAAATCTATCTTCTGGCAGTCAAGTCCACACATATTGGTTGTAGTTCTTAGTGCAATCGAATGGGTCCACAGAACAGAAGTTTTTAATAAACAAATTTAGAATACGGAGTAAAGGGGGGTTTTGGGCGTAGTTAGAGTTAACGCAGGGTGTGTGGAACATAGGATAAACCGATTGGCGCGTGCTTGTAGTGGTAGCGCAATAGACAATCAGTTCGACAATGTTTGGACCATCTATGCGACCGCTCAGAATGTCGTGAAGGACAAACAAGTCAAGGTCCCTCCGACGGTCATCAAGATTCATCACGTGATGATGTTTGCAAGAAGAAAGGTACTCATATCCCTCACGCTTAGTGCGATAGTCCAAAAATCGGCAAGAATTATTTTGAATACGCTCCAATCGGTTTTTGTGCGTAATGTGTTGCTGGCACCAAACAACGCTGGCGTATTCTAGGATAATTCGTAGGAAGGCAAAGTAGAGGACCTTCATGCCTGACATATCACTAAACGCAGCATTCGTACGAAACACAACTCCTATTTTTCGAAGGCGCGAAAGGCGATATCAACTTTATGTTGATCGAATGTAAGTTTAGCGTCGAGGGTCACGCTAAGTCACGAACAGTGTTGACGCGTGATATCCGTCTTCGCTATCTTTAACTCCAACACCACATGCAAAGTTGTCTTCGCCATCCATACTCCTAATGCAACCTACGCCACATCTGCAATCGCCTATGCCATCCTCGGCCCTTACACAACAAGCCCAGGCGTCTTCGTCAATTGAGTTTGGACTGCGTGTAAAGGAGACCTGCATGCACTTGGAAATGTTGAGATTGATGCGGTTGGATTGGTAATACCCAGAAAGCCAGTCCAGATCTTCCTGCATTCCTATACAATAAGTTAAGCTACGTATTTTTGCAAAAATCGTTTTAAATTCAGGATACATTATAAATTGGCAATTTTTAAATACTGTATATATATATATATATATATATATATATATATATATATATATTATATAGGTACGAATTATAGAATAAAGGACCTAGATGTGACCCCTGCGGTACGCCGAAAGGAACGTTCACGAAATCTGATCTGAAACAACCGAACACCACCGCTTGATATCTATTAGACATATAAGACGACACCCACCTGAAAATATCTCCGCGAAGACCCAATCCCCAAGCCACCCAAACGCTTACGGAGCAGGATCACGTGGTCCACACGAACAAAAGCTTTTTCGAAGTCCGTGTTGTGGCGGGGGAATTCCATTTGTTATTATTCCATATATATTATCATAAATAATTATCTCCAATACCTTAACAAATATATTAAGAATTGAGATGGGGCGATAAATAGGAATTTGTTTCAATTTCAGATTCAGCTTCAATTTTTTATTGAATATAAATAAATCAATTATCTTACTCAACGTCAAAATTATATTTACTTATAACTACAAGTCATTTTTTTTTATATAAAAAAAAAAAACTTTCGTTTCGGAAGGTGGGCCACGGGGTTAAAAAGAAACGGCAAGAAACTCCCCCATACCTTCTTTTTTTTTATTGACTTTACAACAGGTACTACTGGTTTCGGTCTAAGGAAATTCGGCGGCGAGTGATAGACTTGATCCATCACCCCTCGTCGAATTTCTGTGCGCTGAGATGGTATGGACAATGCAGTTTTGTCATCTAAGCATTCCTAAGCATTCCATACTATAATAGGACTTTCTTATCAGCTCATGTTTAACATAGTTTTTGAACATCTTTTCCGGAAGGATCAATGATTCCTGTGGTATTTTATTGTAGAAGCGAATACAGTGCCCCATGAATGATGTGCCTACTTTACTTAGTCTAAATAATGGAAGTGATAACCTATTTCTATTTCTTGTGTTAATTGTATGGCTATCACCTACAGTTTTAAATAAAGCTATGTTTTTTCTTACATGCATGATATTCTCGTAACCGGTAACCGTAAGTATATTAATTTCTTAGAATTTTACTCTTAATGATTCTCTAGCATCTAATTGGTATATCGCCCTGATCGCCATTTTTTGTAAAACAAATATCGTATTTATATGTGCTGCTCTCCCCAAGAACAATATTCCATTAGACAAGATAATACTATGAAAATAACTAAAGTAAAACAATCTGGCAGTTTCAACATCTATAAGATATCTGATTTGTAGTTTCGAGCCCTTCTTATGTATAGGTACCACAAGAGCTTCCTTCCACTTTTTCGGGAATATCTTTAGGGATAAATAAAATAAAGTATTTAGTCCTTTGGAGAGTCTCTGACACACCTGACAATAAAATAGGGGGGAACTCCGTCGCTGCCGGCCCCGCCGTTAGAGCTGCCCCGCATTGACATTAGGAAGGTGGTTAATTTTTCCAAAACAATGAATGAATGAATGAATGAATGAATGAATACTTCATTTCACAAAAAATAAACATACGGATACAACACAAAGAAAAATATAAGTACAAGAGGCGCACTTATCTCTATAAAATATTTCTACCAGCAAACCCAGATAGGAAAGGAAAGTGAACTGACAGAGTAAAACCTATTTGCACAACAAAATATTTCATACACAATAATAATATTGGGTGCTTACCTATGAAATTGGCGAAATTTTTCTTACAGATTCAGGAGTTCATAATTCGAGTAATTCAATAGCTATTTCCAGTTTTTTTTCATTGTTTTAAAATTAATTTCAATATTTTACATCTACTTATTAAATTTTCTTTTAATTTTCAGCTTGATAACTAAAATGTTATCTTCAAAATCAGTGCCTCCTACATGTCATCCATTTTCATGATAATATTCGTAATATTTTTTTACAGCTGACACTTTTCAAAAATTATATAAAATTTTCTGTTAGCTAAATGTTGACTCATTCATACACACAAAGTTTATAAAATTAGGATCTGTCATTCCTAAAAAAAAAAACAAAAATGTTTGTACTGAAAATTGAGTTAAGTACGATTTCTCCATACAAAACGCCAATTTCATATGTAAGGACCTAATATAAGTAGGTACATATACCTATAACTACTACTATACCTAGTTTTTATATTATATACATAAATACTACATAACATACACATACAAATTATATACATACATAAAATATACATACAAATTATTTACATACATAACATACACATACAAATTATTATATGCATATCTTTATATATACATATAAACCATTGGGTATTTTAGAGCACAATCTTTTGTATTTCATGTCTTTTGTTCTTTATCAAGCTTTTATACAGCTTTCATGGTCTGCTCACTCACTTCTGAGAAGTTAATAGACGAGTCTTTGCCACATTTCACTCCCTCAGGCGTCTTCAAAACTTCCTGCCTCGTCACACTAAAATTACTCTTGCACAGTCTCTTCTCCTTCCTCTCATTGATGACGGAGATGTCAGCTGGATCAGCGCGAACGAAGAGCAACTGAACAAACTCGAGCGACTTCAAAATCTCGGGATTCGGTTTTTCTTCGGGCTGCGTAAATATGACCATGTCTCCCAGCATCGTAGGAAGCTGAAGTGGCTTCCAATTTTTCATTTATCCAACACAATTTGGTGGACATTTATCCATTCTGGCAGTCATTTCGAATTTATTGGTAGTAAAATAGGTGTGTTTTTGGTAATCGTTTAAACATAAGCCTAATCATATGCGTGCGGGTGTGGCGGGGTAGGTACCTTGTTAATTGTTAACTGATGAACTGAATTTATTTACCAATCACTAGAAATCCTGCTGTGTTTATTTTAAGTGCCAGAATAATAGAAGTGTGTTGTTAATGTGTAGTGTTCTAATTTACAAACTTCGCCCTGTATTATAAGTACATATATAAACTCATTGTGAGTAGGAACTTAGGTGCAACCCTAGTAGGTAACCCCTAGTTTCCGAAAGAGTTGTCAAATGTAACAAGCTATTAATCGATCATTAAATCAAAATAGCATGTGATTGGCTGAAATGCGTTTAACAAGAGATTAACAAGTTGTCACAGATAATTTTCCTTTCGGAAACCGCGAAATTGGACAAACTTTCTGGATAAAGTGTTGTTACGGTTTCCTCATAGTTTTATTGTTGCCCAGGGACAGAAGTGGGCACAATTATGCCTCTGCCGCTATGTTATGTTATGAGTATTGTGACGCGCTCGAGTTAGTCACGAAATAGCTTCGTGGCCTCTCGCACTATCAATGAAGATGTTAAAAACTAATAAAAATAAAACTATTTCTTGCTAAAAGCTCACTTATTTAACTCAAACTGCCCATCTCAGGCTGAGGAAAACCGTATTGCTAAAGTGCTACTTAAAAGTAGAAAATAATTGAGGGCGCCACCATCTTTGTTCGTTGTTGTTTTAGCCGATATTATACAGACTACAGACTCACCTCTGCACGCAGAAACACTTTCTTTAGTTCCGAAAGTTCCGTTTTATTCTACTCTTTTATGTCGCACTGTACGTATGTGTGTATATAAATGCGTGTGTAGTTTGTGTGTGTGTGTATGTGAGAGTGTGTCACTCACCATAAACTTTGACAGCTCTGTATTCCCTGACCACATTTCTCAGTGACATGCTGAATATCGGATCCAAGTCATTTTTGTCTTTGGTCTTGAGATGAGCGTTTTCTGCAAGGAACTTTTCCTTGCTTTCTTTCAACTGCTCCTCGCCTATATACCCTGAAAAGATACATAACACGGTCAGCCAATGACACCCCTGCCTGCTACATACTCGACAAGTGGCGTGGGAACTACCGAGGAGAGGAGGCAGGGACGTAGTGTGGGGCCACGTTACTCGTCATGTCACACATCATGATCTTTCTTTTTGGCGAGTCAAAAAAAAAAGGGCAGCATGCCTGCAGAGCGACGAGCAGAACGAGGAGCAGCGCGAGGAGCAGCGTAGCAGGCAGGGACTGAGGGGTATGACCATTGGTTAGAGGCGGGGGCATGGGCGTACCCAGGTAGGGGCAGGGGGGAGGGCTGCCCCCCCCCCCCCCCCTCCAAGTGGCAAGTGGGAATTAAAAACGTGAACATACACGATTTTTTAAAATTCATAATTAAAAACCTCTGGTTTCCGACAATTGAAATTGAGCAGGGATTTCTTCATATTCCCCCAAATCAGGCGTCCTAGTTCAATGTGTATGACTCTCTTATGATGACAATGTTACCTACGAAAGAAGTCCGTGGTACGTACACTTCTCACGCAGGAGATGCGAGATCGAGTCCCGTGCTCGCCATGTATACCAAAAATGATACCTTGTCTCAGGTACGTTCTAACGGTAATGGAATGCACCTTCAATGTCCATAGCTGCGACGATGGGCTAGCACCCGGTCACGCAACTTGGAGTATTGAATAACTGGCTTACCGCGGGTACAATTGTGCCTCTGCCAACTCGTATGTGAAATGGCGTGAATGAATATACCTAGGTACTTATACAATCTCACCTAACACCAGCTTTGCTAACACCTCCGGTGGCATATGCGGGATAGACATCGCGCGCCAAAACACTTTCAACCTTTATGTAACGTGATAAATAAAGAATATTATTTTAGATCCAAAGTCAGTACAACGGACAACGTTAGCGCGGCAAGATTAAAATGAAATGGACGTTGAATGAATGAAATCAATAAGGCTTCATTCATTCATCCACATACGGGGTTTCCCCCGAAAATGTTGCCTGAAACGTAATATTAAATGTAAGGGGAATTTACACGATCAGTTCTACCGTATCAGTTTGCAAGTCCAAGCATGGTGTAAACAGTCAACGAGTAAGTAACGGCCGCCGCATCCGGCCGCGCCGCGCCGATGCGTTCTGAGGGCGGCCGGATAGCGTATTTCCTTATCCGTATTGAATACGTCCACTAGTCGTGATCAATACGTTTATGGAAATTCATTAATGCCCCGCGAGCGTATCGATTTCGTCTCCTCGTGTTTCGTCAATACGGTTATCGTGTTAATATTATCATACATAATAATCTCCGTAACCATATTGGCCTCGTCAACAGTACGTCTATTCTATTAGGAGTTTGAAAAATATACACGATAGCGACTATAGTTTAGCATTTGTGTCCGTTATGGTAGCGTACCCATGGTGAATTCACGGATCGTTTTTATGCCCATAAATAGTTTAAGAAATAATGATCATTATTTGTGTGTACGCTACCGTAACGGTAGGACTAGCATACATACATACATTTGCATAAACGGCAAACATCCAAGATACGAATTTAACGCACAAAAATAGTGCATAAATAGTGTCCTCGCTGTATAAAGTTACAGAACGAGTGCTCTTATAGAAATGGAGATATCGAACTCTACATTTAAACAACTCAGGAGCCAACGTTTAGATAGAAGAAGGCGACCTTTTGCATTTATGCATGCTATACCAAAAAATAGTGCACCAAATAGTGCCTCAACCAGTCCCAAAACATTATGGGAATTTATAGTAGAACATAATAAAAAGATAAGTTCATTTCTAACCATATAAAAAGTACACACATGAATGTACATTGAGCGTTAATTTCCTTGGTTAATTTTCCATCTTTACAATGCCATAGGTAGGTACGTTAACATGTTATAAATAGTTATAAATAGTATTAGCGATAGAAGTGACTGTATGTAGATATCTACAAAATTGGTGGAATAGGAGATTTTTCCAACACAAATAAAGTAGTTCGAAACATGTCACTAGATGTTGTTGACGAGAGATGGTTTTTATTTTTTTCATGGCAGCAGTCGCCGAGACGCATTTTGACAGCCAGAGTGGAAAGATGCCACGAAATTCTAAAAGAATAGCCAAGGTAGTCGTAAAAAATAACCACAAAACAGAGGAAAACAGTAGAGCAAACATTCGCGTAACTACAGGAGAAACGAATGACCATATATTAGTGGGAATGAGAATAGCTGATTTTATTCTCGTAAAATGAACGGTTCTGTCGTGAAACTAGAACGGGACAGAGCTATATATTTATATGGCTCTGTCCCATCCCCTTTTCACAACACGGTAGTCCACAATGCGAAATTAAAAACAGCCAAGAAGTCGCAACGAATTTTTTTTGTTTACTATCAGAAAATCTCCTACTTAAACTAGTGGCTCTTAGAATTTTTAAGACACTGGAAATTTGCGTTTATTTAATTATTTTCCAACCCCTTACACCTCCGAACCCTTGAAGTTTATCGGGTGAACAAGTGATATTATTATAAATCCAAATATTCCAACTGCTTCCAGTACCACATACACACTTTTAATTTGCCTGGTTATATGGAGTATGAAAGAAGCCGCATCTATAACATTGTAAACTACATTTTTCCATCTAAAATCCGTCCTATTGACTTTTCACTGAGTTTAAATATTTTTATTTTTACGATCTCCACAAATCCAATAACATCTTATTTGTTAAAATCTATGAATCCGTTTGGGCTGTAGCGTTTTCTTTAGAAGTTTCCACCCTATATCCCCTAGATTTTGTAAAATCTCCAACAACAGAAATGAAGAAAAACTATTTAATCAAAGAACCTGCTTACAAAAATGCCATTTCCCGTTATATATTTTGAATTTTATTACCATAGCATAAGGTTTAAAATCGCGATGCCTCGCGCATAGACGTGGTGATACTGGTGATAGACCGGACCATAGTACTTATTATCACTGTTTTGGAAATGGTGTGGGGTACGCTAGTACGGTAGCGTACACAGAAATAATGGTCATTACATGGTCATTATTTCTTAAACTATGAGGCACTATTTTTTAATACTTGCACTAATTATGCACTATTATGCTCTATTTATGGGCATAAAAATGAACCGTAAATTCACCATGTGTACGCTACCATAAAGGAAACTAGCATTTGAAGCGGTATCTTCGCTGAACTTAAAATGGTATCTTTCTATCCTTGTCTTTACATAGAAAAGAAAGAGATAGTGGCACTATTACTACAATAAGTAGTAACGTCCGTTTCGTTTAATACGCCAACTCATTATAGACGTACAGGTGGGGACGAATTCACGCTTACGGTGCAAGTTTCTTATGCAGTTTTGCTCGTCCTTAAACGTAACTATCTTGTCCCCTCCTATATTATTTTACCTTTTTGAAGGAAAATGAACGTTATGCCATTGCAATTAAATAGTGTCTTACATGTCATAGATAAGTAGCATAGTCAATGTAAAATATATCGTTTCAAAGAAATACATCGTTGCATTTTTATTTATCTCTTTCAAACTTCGATGACTGGTGGTGGTGGAATGAACTTACACAATATTTCAGCAAACATATTGAATACCACTCTAGAAGCTACGAGGCTATCATTTTAGATATAAAATTTTTTGGTATCTACTTGCCAATGCCAGCAAAGACAAAAAAAAATCTTTTATGATTAGTTTTTGCGAAAATTGCTTCTGAAAGGCGAATGTTGAAAAAAACTCAGGCCCGGCGCAAATGAAACTTAACTCAAAGAATTGGTATAATTAAGTTATAACATAATCCATGGGAGACATGATCGAAATCGATGGCTAAGTGCGCGAAATAGCTATTCGAGTTTTTACAGGCGTCATACTAATATTTTAATAGAACTAACATTACTGTTACCATAATTAGCTACAGTTGCGCTATTTAAGTGTTTGAATAACAAGCATGGGCGCCTCGTCGTTGAGGGGTAGTATCTACATACCTACCGAGAGTCCCGGTTAGATTTCCAGTTGTACCTGACCCAGTGAGGCAAACAGCTGGCATAGTGTGGGTAACTTATTGAATTGCGAATTAATCAGCTCTGATTAGGTCAGTGCAGTTGTCACATGCCGTGCTCTGATAAAAAAAAACAAATACTTACCTACCATGTCGTTAAAATACCCGACAGAAAAAAATACATATAACATATTTATTCATTCGTCAATAGGTTGGTCCAGGTCTAATACTTTATGGTCCAAAAATGATGTTGGGTGATTGAATTGCTCTTGATGTCTAGCCCATTCTAAGTAACAGATAATACTCATGACATGGGCACAGCAGCTCAGTGTTATCTGTCCATGAATGCAGGAGCAGTAGGATCCGGATATACAATTTCTGCCATTTACTCTTTTATGAACAATGTATGTGTAATAGGTTCTGTTTATCTAGAACCTATTATTAAAAACCGAGGACTACTAGATATTTATCATTGGTGGCGCTAGTTGGCTGAACACAGCGCCTTACTCAATCACCTCGAGAGAGTATACAATTATGGGAGTTTCTTTTTAATACAAAAAATTCCGATAACCGTATTGATTTGGTCACGACGAGGGGACGAATTTAATACGGTTAAGTAAATACGCAGCCGGATGTTTATTCGTTGACTTAATCACATGGTAAATGCGCCTAACATCTTGAAATATTATATATCATAGTTTTTAGTTTCGTCGTTAATTTTATCAGTATAGAGGTCAATTAATAATGTCATTAAAATGTGGGTCCAATGTACTGTCTGCTTTTCTCTTTTTATCCTGCTTAATAAGTGTAAATTAAATAATAATAATAAAAACGTTTAATGTGAAATAAGCTTACAATTTTATTTTTAAGGTGTCTCTAGACCCCATGCCAGAATTCCCTGTGTCGTGGGACTAGTCTCTTTCGCTTATGTAGGTACTTTAAATTTATACCCTCACCGATCGTTGCGCTAATGCAGAGCCATTATTGCAATATCTACAACCGCCATTCCAACTGAACACAAACAAACTTTTTACATTATGGCCAATACGTATCGCCACTGCAGTGGCGAATAGGTTGTTGGCGCTTGAGCCGGCAGTTTTTGTACTGGCCAATGACATTTCTTTGTTACCTTTAATCTACAAGGTTGGTAACGCGAGTTTTAGTTAAGGTTATATAACCTGGCACCGAGTAGAAGGAATTTCGTACAGTAGGATTAGTAGGGTCAGCCGCCATAGAACGCAACGGCCTCCACAGAATGCAGCGGCCGTCGCATCGTCCACCGCTGCGATGGCCAGGTGTAAAGTAAAGACCCATGCGGCGGCCGTTACTAGGAAGCACCTCTGTGTGAATGAGCCTTAAGGAGTAGGGACAGATGGGACTCTCCTCAAAAACATTAAACTACGTGACTTTTTTGCAAAGTATTGTGACGTTTGTGCAAAGTACAGTGTATACAGTACGGTTTTACATATCGCTAAATCGAAATTGGATAATCGATATTAGGTTTATTCAAAGACATACATATAGAGTAGATAACGCAAGCACGGATAAATGACAGGGTCCTAGCCCATCGCTGCAGCTATGGAGATTAAATGTTTCCTCACGATGTTTTCCATCACCGTTAGAACGTTCTATCATCAATGTGTTCTGCTGAATGCACCCATTGGTGTAACACTCTAAACTGACTGACAGTGAGTGACAGACAACGCACAATCTAATTTCGATTTAGTAATAAGTAATAATAATGGGTGGATAACAGTTGCTCGCGTCCGTAGGTCATACCGACAGATACCCTACACGTGTCCCCCGGGTGGTGTCAAATGAGCAGCAACGCCGAGCCTCAGGCGGCGGTAAATATCTAAGCTAAGAATCCCTGGAAGAGATCCGGCTGTCACACCAACCTACTACTGGCTACATATAATACACGGACACTGAGATTGCAAGCGAAGCTGGAGGAATTTGAAAGGGAAATAACCAACATAAAGTGGGATATCATTGGTCTATGCGAAGTCAGGAGACGCGGAGAAGACACCATAAAACTGAACTCAGGTAACATGTTGTTTTACCGAGGGGAAGAAAATAAGTCGACAGGTGGTGTGGGCTTCTTAATTAATAAGAAACTAACAAATAATATAATCACAGTCAGCAGTATTTCTGCTCGGGTAGCCTATGTCATTATAAGATTAAGCAAGCGATACACCCTAAGAATCATCCAAGGGTACGCACCTACAACAGACTACAATGACGAAGAAGTGGAGGCTTTCTATGATGACATCACAAAGGCTCTAAACACGGGAAAGAAAACACAGTTCAATATCATAATGGGTGACTTCAACGCCAAGATAGGCATGAATACCGATGAAGAAGCATGTGTCGGAAAACACGGGTACGGAACAAGAAACGACCGCGGCCAGACTCTGGTTAACTACCTGGAGACCAATAAGTTCTTCGCCATGAACACTTTCTTCAAGAAGAAACCACAAAGAAAGTGGACATGGATTAGTCCAGACGGCAAAACTAAGAACGAAATTGACTTCATCTGTGCTGACAAGAAACAAATAATCACAGATATTACAGTCCTCAACACCTTAAAAGGAAGTGACCACAGAATGGTACGCGCCAACTTCAGGATTAATACCAGATTTGAGAGAACTAAACTTCTGAAGAAACCGTTAGCCCAACTCGAGTTTCCCAACGACATCCATGAAGAATTCACAAGACTGCTACTGACAACGCTTAGAAGAACCGATGCCGAATACTTCGAACAAGACATAGACGCTAAATACAGCCAATTCGTCGACACTATCACCAAAACGGCGAAAGATACATTTGGAAGAAAGGTCCAATCAAAGAACGTATTATCCCCAGGGACGGAACTAATGCTAGAAGAACGCCGCAACTTACCAGCTGACCAGTTCAACTCACAAGGACATCGCGAGCTAAACAGGAAGATATCCAAAGCGATACGCCGCGACATCCGAAAGAGGAACACTGAGAAAATCGAGCGTCTTATAGAGAAGCACAGAGGTCCTAAGATTTTCAGCAGAGTCACAACTAATGGCACCAGCCAACTGACAAAACTGGAAAACGAAAATGGCGAGACAACCACTGAGAGATCCGAGGTCCTCGACATCATTTCCAAATTCTACGAGAAGCTATACACATCGAACATGCTTCAACCAACATCTGTGGATACGAAAGACAAACGCGCACCGTTAAGAAGGCACTATACTGAAGACTTGCCCGAAATCAGCTCATATGAGATTAAGATGGCATTGAAAAAGCTTAAGAAGTATAAAGCCCCAGGAGACGACGGGATAACCACGGAGCTACTAAAGGCAGGAGGACGCTCAGTGCTAAAAGAGCTACGATGGCTTTTCAACGAAGCTCTTCACGGGAGAAGTACCAACCAAGTGGCGCAACAGTATTGTCGTTCTCTTCCACAAAAAAGGTTCAAAAACCAACCTGAAAAACTACCGCCCAATATCACTGCTCAGTCAGGTGTATAAAGTGTTCTCTCGTGTCATAACGACAAGAATCACTTCTCGACTTGACGAGTACCAACCAAGGGAGCAAGCGGGGTTCAGGGGAGGTTTTGGTACCATTGACCACATATTCACGATAAGGCAAGTGATACAGAAGACACAACAATAATGACTTAAGTACCTAACGTTTTAGGGTGTCTAAAGGCGTTCACAAATAAAATTCGATTCCTTTTTAATTGAATACCTTTTTGTTTACCCAAAAGTAAACTCTTTAGACCCAGTATAAAACAATTTACAATTACGTAAGTAAGAAGGTAGGTACCTACCTAGTCTTAGAATTTGTCAATAGCCTGATTACGTACTAATATAACACCTCTCTTACACAGAGTGGACAAACATTCATAAACACAAATCGCACGTAGGTAACCCTAGGCTAGGGTGATCAAGCGATACAGGATTTTACAGGACGACCTTGTGATGTCAGAGTAAAATAAGCTCTCAGGCGTAGTGATGCGGCGCAATCTAGCCTGCACGGGCGGGGCAACCGATTCTGTAGGTGCTTAGCGATTGTTGTACGTAGCGCAGGTGCGAGCTAGATTGCGCTTTATTGTCGCTCATCGAGAGTAGCACATTGGTGCAATGTAGAGAATATTTGTATTCGAGGAGATTGAAGGTCGATAAATAGTCCAGAGTTTGTGTTTGTGTGTAGTTTATTTATTAGCACAAAGAAATACTTTATAATTTCACAAGATTACAATGATTATTGTGGATGTGGCAATAGAACGATACCATATGGACAACACAAACAAAAATGGAACCTCCTAGGTTGAGGGACGGCGGAAGAAGGAGACATCAGTTTTGACGTTAGTTTGACATTTGACTCAAAGAGGATGGCTTAGGATGCGTTCATAGATTACATGAATATTTCTTACACTTCCCCTTAACCCATGTAATGCATCGAGATAACTAAATAAAAAAAAATAAGCTCTACATGTAAGTCTCTACAATTCAAAATGTCTCTTCTCTACATTTACACTGATTCTACATGCATATGTCTCTCTACATTTACAATGTCTCTGCATAGATCCCTTATTACATCAAACATACATGCATAACTTTACATACACATATATACTGCTTACCATCTTACTGTACAGTGCATAAATTACCAGAAATTCTATTATTTTAATGACTAATATAGTCCCAGAGTAGGTATTTATATAAATAGTAAAAGTTATATATCACATAAATTAATACTTGAGATGAAACTATTATGTTTAACAGCACTAAGTAGTTTGGTTAAAACATCTGCAATCTCTGTCTGTAAGTATTTTACAATAATTGTGCATTTTCCTTAACCAAATCTTTCACAAAATGGTGTCTGATGTAATTTCTTTATTGTACTAAACAAAACAGACATACAGATAACTTATGATAGAAAAAACATGTACAAAGGCGAGCTTATCTCTAAAAAGAGATTTCTTCCAGCAAACCATGTTGGATAGGAGACGGAGATGATAGGTAAGGGAAAGAATTGCGCGTACAATTAAGACTATATTCTAATATAATACATATTACACATACATAAAACCCTATTGATAAGAAATATAGACTACATACACAGTTACATAAATACAGCATATCAATAAATATCTTACAAATATACTAATACTAATACATTATATAGCTAAATAGAAAGTGAAAGATAGTGCTTCTTTAGTCGGTTCTTAAAGATATTCAGTGATGGACTGTCCCTGATGGTGCAGGGAAGTTCATTCCACAGCCGTATAGCGCGGATTCTAAACCCGTGCTCGAAGGTTGCAGTGGAGCGTTGTGGGGCTTTAAGCATAGTAGCCATGTGAGTTCTCCGAGGCCTGCATGAAGAAAGAAATTCGAAGCGATCACGCAGGAAGTTAGGGTACCGAGGGTTCCACAAAATATTGTAGAGCAGGCATAGGATATGAGAGTCCCGTCGAAGACGAATCGGAAGCCAATTCAACTCCCTGCGATGTTGAGAAACGTGATCATATTTTCGCAGTCCGAAGATGAACCGAATCCCGAGGTTTTGAAGTCGTTCGAGTTTGTTCAGTTGCTCTTCATTTGCGCTTACCCAGCAAACATCAGCATAGTCAATGAGGGGAAGTAAAAGAGACTGGGCGAGAATAATTTTGGTCTGACGAGGAAGAAAGTTCTGAAGTCTCCTGAGAGAGTGAAAGGTAGCGTAAACTCGCCTGCTGACCTCGCTGATATGCGTTGACCAGTTTAACTGGTTATCGAAAACAACACCCAGGTTTTTCACTGTGTCGCTATACATGATTACGGTACCGTTATAAGATACAGGAGGGACAGACTGTTGCTTCAACAAACATAGTGAGTGTCTGGTACCTATAATCATGGCCTGGGACTTGTTTGGGTTAACCAGTAGCCCAAATGACGAGGCCCATCCTCTAATACCCTCTAAGTCAGCGTTTAACGCCTCCACAGCGGAGTTTACATCATCGGGAGAGAAGTGGCGATAGATTTGTAAGTCATCCGCGTAAAGATGATAAGAAGATGAGAGGGCATCGGAGATGGAGTTAATAAATATAGAAAATAGAAGAGGAGAGAGAATGCCACCTTGGGGGACACCTGAGGTGAGGTCACACCAATCCGTGCAAGTCGTCTCCGATTTGATACGCTGTTTACGGTCACGAAGGTATGAGTCGAACCAGCTGATAGAATGGGAAGAGAGATTAAGAGATTTGAGAAGTTCAACGAGAATGTCAAAGTCAACACAGTTAAAGGCACTGCTGAAGTCGAGCAGGGTAAGCAACGAAAGCTGCTTCTGATCCATGGCAACCTGAATATCATCCGTCACTTTAAGTAGAGCCGTAACTGTGCTGTGACCCGGTCTGAAGCCTGATTGAAAAGGATTTAATAGGTTGTTAGAGGATAGATATTGGGAGAACTGGGTATGGACAATGGATTCGAGGACTTTTGATAGGATCGGCAAGATGGAAATCGGGCGATATTCTTTGAAGCAGGTGGGATTGGATGATTTAGGGAGAGGGATAACTAGTGCATGTTTCCAAGCAGTAGGGAAGGAGCAGTTGTCGATGTGTTTAGTGCGCTTATGACTATATTTCTTGCACTGTAATAGTTTATGCGCACTTTGATTGTCATTGTATATCAAAGTGTCCAATTTCATACAAATATTTTCTGTTTTTTTTTTAACAGGATATCTTTACAAACTTCGCCTATAGCTATACTCTGACTAGATAATGCTACACATCGGTGCTTGCGAGATTCCCAATTTATAACATTATTGACTAATTTTATCACAAAGCCCTTATATGACTTTTTATCTGACATGTTATTGGCCCAATCAGCATCTGTATAAGCAGATATACACAATTTACTACATTTTATAAAAAATAAAGAGTAATTAATTGTCTCCGCTAGATAACGTAAAATACGTTTTGCTGCCTGCCAATGGCTCATATTGAAACAGTTATTATACTGACTCAGCTGACTACAGGCATAAGAGATATCAGGTCACGTACACATTGACAAGTACATTAAACAACCCATCAGTTCCCTGAAACATCATCATTTCTAATTTAAAATTCAATGGCATGGGTGTCGACAAAGCTTTACATATTTTCATACCAAAACTAATCAATAACCTCTTGATATATTCTGTTTGGTCTAGTCGTAAAATACCTTTTGATACATCTCTAAAAATATTTATTCCTAAACAATTTTTCAGTATTCCCAAGTTTTTAACATTGCATTCATTTTAAAAAAATATATATATAATTCAGTATTGTTGCGACTATCTTTACTATAAAACACATAGAAATCATCAACATATGCACATGCATTGACTCCTATCTAACACTGTATGCTCATGATTGGGCTAGCAATAGTTACTTATTACATGCAACTTTCAAAATGACTGTTGTTTAGCTTATTATGATAGCGGTAGCCTTTCGTTACCATGGTTACTATGCTTGATTTGGTTCGCAGTAGCAGTTGGGTCAATGACCACCGTCACAATCACTATCGCAATGCTAACCTGTATATAAGAGTACAAATTTGATTAATTTATGGTCTTTGTTTTTGGTGATATGTACTTACAGTAATATATTTACTTTATAGTGTCAAGATGATGCGGATAATATGGATACCACACAAAATAGTACAATATATGACATAGATGGGGTATGTGTGTTTAATAAATGTACTTAAATAAAAAATACTGATAAGTTAGATCAATTGTCATTTAAAAAAATATTAATTATTCACAGAACGACGACATTATATTGATACGGAGAAAGGCTGTGAAACTGTCACTGTTGCCGACGTGCAACCGTCTTACTACAAAAAATAATAAAAACACAGTATGATCACTTGTTTAGCAAAATCATCATCTATCAGTAAACAAATGGTTAGCGAGCTCCTAATTTTGGTTACCACAAAAAAGTGTTTAGTGAGTATCTTACTAAAAAACGGCTACATAATTTGATGGAAAATTGTATGCTTAATGTAATTCCTAACTTAGTAATAGAACATGGTTAGGTAAAGTAGTGGTAAATCCTTATTTTTGTATAGAAAAACCGTTCACTTTAGTACTTTCATCAAACACGACTAAAAAATAAGCAGCGAAACGAAACGGAACGACACACGGAACTGTCACTGATAGATAGTTCGTCAGACAATTTGCTTGTTTTGGTTCGGGATATTATTATTTATCCCTTGCTCAGGAAAGGAAATTCTTGGATCATACTGCCCGCCCTGCACTTACCCTGGGTAGTGATGACGATCAACAAAACAACACCTAATTTTCCAGGATTTCGAAACAGAAAAGGTAAGAAATCTTCATAATCGTTTTCAGCACACATCAACCCACTTCTGGGCATAGGCCTCTTGGTTAGTGAGTCAAGTCGATCAAAGACAAGTCTCTTCTATCGCGCCATTCTCCAAAGTTCTTTGCCAACTGCATGCAGAGAGATGTTGACTTGATAATTTCGTCGGACAATGCCCACTGGATGGCCCTATCTTTCCCCTTGTATTTTCTATCGCTACGGTCCACTGTCCGTCATCTCCTCTAACCAAGTGTTTCGTCCACCACTACTCTCTTAGCATTTTGGTACAATTTAATTGAAATCTTGTCTTTTCAGCACCAGCAAAGCCGCCATACATACTTGAATCAAATATGGAAATAAAAACCCACAAATGTGATAGAAGATGAACATGAATTGTGGTGTAAACATTAATCCCTCAGATAGAAACATTAATAATGGAGATAGAAAATCTTTCAAGGAATTGGCGATATTAATGAAATTGTTAATAAACAAATTAAAAATGTTGATATCAAAATGTGGTGTTATTACTGCTTCGCTTTATTTCCTTTCATTCCAGGGGTCCATAATGAATAAAGCCAGCTTTTCACTATGGGATATAATCTAATATAAATTACATCTCAAGATGTAAAATAAATATTGCTGAACGGGCACTAGAAAGACTGGCAAGCAATATTTATTTCACAACTTGAGATGTTAATCTTGGTTTACCCGAGGCCAGTGCTGGCTGGCTTGGTGTTGGCCTATTGCGTACACTGGACACATAACCTGCAGCCTTATGGCGTAATTCTCTGAAGTTCATAGCGTGTGTCTATGGTTCATCTCATGCTCATACAATTTCATTGATTGCGGGGTATCACCCACAGACCAGATATCGAGATACAGCGAAAGTCTACCTACTTCGCGTGTTTTTAATAGGCGTACTTTGCTCATCCCGGCTCAGTCGCTCTCTGGCTGTTCGAATGTAAGCTAATACTAATAAACATAAAAATGCCTTACTGTGCCGTTGTGAATTGCAAAAACTCAAGCAATGTTGTTTCCAAAGAAAACGACGGCGTTACCTTTCATACGTAAGTAATTTTATTGCTGAAATTAGCCTAATTTATTTAATAATCAATTATTTTTAATTTCGAGTAGCGTCTCCCGTTTTTACTGAGATAGGTTGAACCATAGCGTATATTTCCCATGGACTTTATCCACTGCTGCTTCCACTTTACACAATTCATGGATATCTCTTTTGTAGCCCTCAATGAACAGTGAAGCAAACTATACTTTCGTTAACCTTACAGTTGCATCAGATAATGTTGTACAATGCGACGATTCTTGCAACATCGCTGGACGATTCGATTTTGTTGACGGAAGAATGATAATTCTGAGTTGCATTTTCATTGCAATCTATATTTTAGTATATGGGAAATCTGATACTATTCCACAGTTTAAGATCGATTCGAGTTACTGAATAAGGGGGCTGGACGGATTTACACATGAATAATAAAAGGTAAATAGGTACTACAGACAAATACATACTTATAGACACCTATCTACATATTTTGAATCGTTTTGGCGGCGCGCCTTTGACTCTGTTTCACGATTAACATGCCAACCCATCACTAAGAGGCGCTCGTGACGTCACAGTAGGTAGTGAAAAAGTTACACGGTTGGTTCTCATACATGCGACCGTGTTTGCTGCGTCTATCTCGATATCTGGTCTGTGGTATCACCGAAGGCATCTAGGCTTCATTCAATGAGCTTGGGTTTGACCTCCATTATGATGCTACTTGCGTGATACCAATTTGACAGATGAAGCTGGTGCAAGGTGTCAAACGTAAAAGTCTATTTGAAGTTCATAGCTCAGACGACTTACGCCATGCTGTTTGTACTTGAGGAGATTGACGGCCCTTGATGAGATTGACGGTCGATAAAAAGTCTAGAATGTGTGTAGTTTATTTATAAAACCACAGCACAGAGAAATACTTTTTAATTACACGAGATTACTATTAAAATTATGGATATGGCAATAGAACGATCTCATAGGGCAACACAAACAAAAATGGATTCTCTCAGACGGCAGAAGAAGAAGAAGACATCAGTTTTGACGTTAGTTTCGACATTTTTTAGGAACCGCGTATCACATTCAAATCGGTAAGTATAATATTGTTCACGAGTTCTATGAAATGCTAGCATGTGACTTCATAGTCACCTGCTATATAGGTAGGGCTGCCATCCGTCCGGGTTTCCCCGGATTTTTCCTAGTTTGGAGGGCGTCCGGGGAGTGTCCGGGCGGGGTTTTCAAAAAGTGTCCGGGTAAAACCCGGACTCTTTTTATGTCAGGGGTAAGCCGCCGATTAACTTGATATAGTGGAATGATTAGCAATAAATTACAGCATTTCATAGTTAAAAATTCGGAAAGAAAGGGTATTTTCGTTAGTCACATGCAATATATGAAGGATAGAAACTCACTAAACGTACACACGGTTTCTTCGCTGATCAAAGTTAAATATAATTTCAAGTATGTGAGTTGTTCCGACTTTTAAAGATTGGAAAAAAGGATATTTTATTAAAAATTGGGAAGACCGAAAAATATCAAAATAAGTAAAAAGAACGTAGGTACAGTTAAATAAGTAAAGTACATACAGTATTTTATAGCAGCTGATCTTTACTCCCAATTTTCTCGCGAACGCGACTTTTTACTTGCTTATGTCCTCTATCAATACAGCACACTTACGAGTATGGTGCGTGAAAGATATGTATAACTCCAAACTTTTTGCTTGCGAAAATACCCATTTTGGGTCTTTTCCCGGATTTATTTCCGGGAAGAATCGCATTACATATATGTACATATATCTCATGAACCGTATTACGTATAGGTAAAGTTGAATTTTCGCAACGTGATTTTTTGCTCTGATCAAATCGCTTTCATAGTGAAACATTTTCCTAACTTAGCGGTAGCTGTAATGTAACCTAAGAAATAATCACAGACTATGTGCGCCCCGATTTAGACTCGCGAAGGTTAGCAATTCTTTCAAGGATCAGTGCATTCTCTACTATAATAAGATACATCTGGAGATTTTGAAATTGCCATTTGAGCAATTTAAAGCGACTTTGTCGAAAAAGGGATATTACATACATAAATGACAGGACTGTATGGGGTTAATCTGGCTCAACACAGACTTTGCTGTTAATAATTTTGTAATTATTTATTCCTGCTCATTAATCATAACAATTAATTCTTTCACATTTGTATTAGTTAAGCACAACCTATTTTTAAAAGAGATCTAAAAATCAATCTGTGGGAGATTCTACGCCCTTCTTCTCCCACAGTGGTCCAATGTTGAGAAGAGGCAAAAAATGACGTTTGCTAAGAATATGTAAATATCTACAGTAATAAAGTACTTTGACTTTGACTTTATAAAAAACACTATGAGAAGTTTAAAGCACATTATTAACTAGAGGGTTATAAACAAATGTAGTCCAAAATTAAGACCCGGTTAAAGCCGAGTGATATAATGACTTGCTTTACGAAAGGTTTGCATGACATATAATGACATAATGAGGCATTATCGAGCAGGTGGTGTGAAAAAATATTTAAACAATACTTCATTTATAAGCGCTTTATTACATTGCAAACAGTTGATAAGGTTAAAATTTATTCTTTTATAAAACAAAGTAACACTTATTTACATATAAAATATACAAACTATACTATATAAAGGGTTACATTATACAAAAATGTTTTGAACGGCTGCAGTAAATATTGTTACAATTATGTACAAGAAAACATTTTAACACTTTTATCTATACATGTATCATAAACCCTCTTTACTGCGTCCAAAAACCGCACGTTACGACCAGCATAATTATATACTGCTTAGTAAAAACTCATTTCTTATCGGAATATTGATCATCATGTATCAATATTTCGACATATTATGACATTCATTATGACATGACATTATGACGCCCGCCTGCGTGCCGTCCCTAGTTTGTCTGTGAAGTTGGTACTACTGAAAAAGCTAAACAAGTTCAGAGCAATGATCAATGCCACAATGCCGGTCGAACATGCGGTTCCAGAACACATCAAAGAGAGTTTATGATATGTGTGTGTAGATAAACTAGTGTATGTAACTGTACATAATTAGGCATTAAAACTCTCGAGTGACATTATTATGAAACTCGCCCTAGAGTTTTCATGCCCTCCATTATGTATCAGTCACATAAACTACTACTTATAATGACTTTCGATCACTCTCACTAGATCCACTAACCAGATCCATTATGGATCTGGTGAGATTTTTTTTTCGCAATAGATCCAATTTTTTGCCGTGTGGATCTACTGAGAAGTATTTTTTTCGTAGTAGGGGTCTACTGCGGAATTTCTTTCTCACTAGAGCCAGTTATGGACCTTATGAGAACTAACTATCGCAGTAGATCCAATGCTCCTACACCTTTATCGATAATTGTCTACGACCTCTAAATGTAATAAATAATAAATATGAGATGCTTGTCATATTGACAATGCAATTTTATTACTTAACGTTATGCAATGTGAAAAATTGTACTGAAATACATTATTTTCTCTGATTTGGGTAGGTTCGACGCGTTAGTAATATGAGATATTATTTTGCCGATGTCCTTTATACAATATAACGTAGAAAAATGAGTAACGAAGGTATGAAGTTTATTAAAAGTGGACGTGGAACTGTACTATTATTTGAGTGCCATAGATTTCATGAACATGTTCTTAGTAAAAATGGCAAAAGCATCTAGCGTTGCGAACACTACAAAAAGGAAATCTATATAGTATAATTGTTTGTAGTAATAAAAGAATACCTCCTAGCAACCCAGTAACTCCTAGTATGATACTCTTAAATCCTAATGTTTAAATAAAAATACACCTTTAAGATTTTTCTTTTGGATTAAGAATTAACCTCCTGCAATAGTCTGTTGGCCTGGTACTTAATGTGTGAATTTCGATCTAAGGATACCTAGGAACAGTCGGTAGTTATGTTTATATCGAGCACGCAAGCTACATTATATCTAGTGATACTGTAGACAATCACTAGATCCAACTTGTTTTTAAATTTTAACATTGTATATAGTGACACTATAGACATAATAATTAATTTCCAATCCAATTTCCGATCCGATTTTAACATTTTTGAAAATAGATCTATTGGCAATAAAAATTCTCATCAGATCCAGTTTATGACAAAACAGATATAGTAAGAAAAAAAACTCTCATTAGATCCTCTCATTAGATCTCATAGATTAGATGGATATGGCCAATGGATCTACAAAAAGTGATCGATGACTTTGTGCCTGCTCTGCAGAAAAAAAAATGCAAACAATGCAGCGTTCGGTTTGAATCTGGAACTGGCCACGACTATATCCTTCTTTTTCTAGTTAATTAAACATACAGTTAATGAAATTATTCGATCTCGTCGCGTAAACTCGATACTTAGCAAATGTTTAGTATAGTCTCACGTGAAATAGTAACGGATAGAGATTGTGGCACCAACGGCGGCAAAATAAAGACCTTCCAATCTAAAAGATAATGAATGTGACGGTGAATCTCAAGAGTAGCGGCCATCTTGAATTTGAAATTGGCGGATCATAAAATGTCGGGCATCTTGCTTAAATTGTCAACTATAGTCTATAATGCGACTGGTTCACATGAAGTAGTAGAATGGATACAGGTATCGCCACCAGCTGCCTTTGTTATTCTCAGGATTGTCTTCAAGTTTACTGCCATCATCGCTTTCTGCTGACATGTCCTGAAAGTGGGATAAACATAACATTTATGCGAAGACACTCATTCCTTTTGGCCCTACGCTAGATAAACATAACATTTATGCGAAGACACTCATTCCTTTTGGCCCTACGCTAGGATAACCCGTCACGAGGTAACCAGACCACTGTATAGCCTCAGATATAGGTAGTGCCAGGTTTGTAGTCCCTAACCGAGGGAAGCCATTCAGGTGAGGGGAGGTGACTTGACGGACGCGCGGGGAGCTGCGCATAGGCTCTGCTGCTTTAATTTATATCTCAATTAAATAATGAGAATTCTCTATCTCAGCTATCAATCCGGAAAGCAATCAAATTGTCATTTTGAAGGATGCTAGACGCCTTCAGATCGCTTTTTGATTGCCAAAACAAAAACGAAAACACTTGGTACTCACATAACCTTTTTGTTTAGAATAACATTATTTTAGTACTAACTTACCACATCATTAGATGACTTTCCCTTGAAATTCTTCCCTGTGGGATCATTCTTATTCTTTTCACTAGGACCATTATTCTGTGTGCCCGCACTATCATTCTTTCCACTAGGTACAATTTTCTTCTCATTAGAATCTTCATTCACACTAGGACCTTCACTTTTTCCATCAGCATCATACTTCTGATTACTTCCGTTGATATCATTTTTGCCACTTGGGTCGTTATTGCTGCTAGGATCACTAGTTCCCCTGTGTTCTGTTTGTGTCTGTTTTGAGGATGTTGCTGGCGTTTTTTCTGGTTGTGGTTTTTCTTCTCCGTTTTCGGGGTTCGAATCCATGTCAGGGCCTTGTGTTGATGACTGCAAATGATATGTTTATGTTTAATAATAATAATACACCTAAGCCTTTGGAGAGGGAGGCTATCACCAGGACGTGGCGATGGCTTGGCCAGTGATGAGGAGACCTGACGAGCATCTGTCGAAAATAGCCCTCAAATAGTGCCCAAAGGGGAAACGGAAGAAAGGTCGCCCCAAAACACCGTGGCGACGTTCAACGGAGAAAGAGGTCGCCATTGCGAGCTCAGATTGGACGGAGCTAGAGCAGATGACCCAAGATCGGGACAAATGGAAATATGTATTGAGAGCCCTATACCCCTGCTGAGGGGTGACAGGACGAGATGATGATGATGGACACTAAGGCGATTGGCTGGTCCGCTGTAACGCGAAATGGTGTAATGAATATCCGGCTAAACAAAGGCATACAAGGTGAAATTTAATTAACTGACCATATTTTGGAGAATGATAGCATCGATCAATAAAAACAAATTTTTCAAAGAAACATATAGTCGCAAATTGACCCGATCAGCTGATTACAAGTTAATAGGAGAGACCGCAATTTTTTTTCGTTTTTGGCCATATGTTTCTTGGGGAAAGTTGTTCATAATAACGAGTATTATCATTCCCCAAAATATGGATAGCTAATTAAACGTCACCTCACCTTGTATGTCAGCCTCTGTTCTCTATCTACAACATCGATTCCTTTGAAAATGATGTTTGAATAATCTTGTTCTGTGGGTCGAAGCTCGATTCATTCTGTGGTGCGAAAACACCACTCCGACGAGACGTCAACTCCGGCAATCTATCCAAGACAAACCGTTGGCTGCAAATATTATTATAATACCCCATCGAGGGGCACGCGCCATTACCCGGATACGAGTAAGACTGAGCCGTACTCCACCACGCTGGCTCAGTGCGGCTAGTCGCCAACCCGACTGTCGGAAGTTTTCAAGCTGCCCTATTAGTGCCTCTGACCAGCTTTACGACTACTACTACCGAGTGGCGATAGTAGCCGGGACCTATAGCCACTTGAAACGGACACCCATCCAGTACCCGTCTCAGCCAGATGTTGCTACCCGCACGATCGTTTCCGATGTGCGAATACCGCTAGGCCACAGACGTTTACTTGCTTACTTACTTAAATTGTGAGCTGGCACACGAAATATCAGTGCCATGTGGTGGGCCAGAGTAAGTAGGTGAAGGATGAAGCAAGGGGTTGAGCAAAGCGACAGATAGAGAACAGACCTACAGCCCCCCTGTTCTCTATCACCAACATCGCACGCTCGCTGTCCCGCCATGTTATTGTAGTTCATCTCTACCTTTTATATTGACGTTTGAACAATCAGAAAGCGATTTATTCACACGAGCGGCCATTTAAAAAAACTTTGTGATTGGAATTAGCTAGGAATCGGGATACAGCAAGAGATACAGATATTTTCGCGAGCCTTAATAGTTTTAGGGTATGCCTCGATAAAGTCAATCTGGGGTAGATAGTTTTAAAAATCATTGCAACAAAATAATGTACATAATTTTGCTATAATTTTTGTTTATTTTTTGTTGAATTTTAAAAGTATAAATTAAAATTTTAAGATGTATAAATAATCCATAACCGTCGTTGCAATCTTAACTTCCCGTAATTTTAGGGGATCGTTATTAGGGTTTCGTAGAGAAACAAGGAACCCTTATAGTTTCATCAAGTCTGTCTGTCCGTCCGTCCGTATGTTACAGCAACTTTATGCAGAAACTATTAATATTAAGACAACACAGTTGAAACTTGGTATGTAGATGTATTCTGTGAACCGCTTAACGATCTTTAAATAAAAATTGAAAAATTTAACTGATTAAAGGGAATTCCCAAAAAATATTTTTCTTATCAAACCTATATGTGTGGGGTGTCTATAGATAGGCCTTTAAATATGACGTTGAGGTTCCTGAAACCATTTTCCCTCAAAGTAAATCGTTAAAGAGACAGACCCTTCCAAAGTGGAAAAATGTGTGTCCCCCCCTCCAACTTTTAAAGTAAGAGAGTGAAAAATCTACAAAAAATATATGCTGTGTATCTCAATACACTTTCAACGAAAATTGGTTAGAACAAAATAAAATAAGCAGTTTTTAAGATATAAAACATTTATTAAAAACCGCAAAGATAACTTTACAGAAAAAGTTACAACACAAACATCTAGTCACATAATTACTTGCTACAACGGAACCCTTCATGGGCGAGTCCGACTCGCAATTGGCCACTTTTTTATTATTATTATTATTATTATTATTATTGATCTTATGGTCGCATTGCATGCTGTGATCTTTTTTAATTAAGATGTAATGAATAAATGTAGCCCATAAATGTCCCCGAGGGGACAATAGTTTCCGAGCACTACCACGTAGCGATAGAAGCCGGGACCTGCAGCTTAGCGTGTCATCCGAAACACTGAACGTCCGATAATAAACATAAATTAATCATCTCATTGGTATATAGTCAGAATTCGAACCTGCATCGCCTGTGAGAAGCAAGCGTGGAACCTATTAGACCACGGAGCTCTTAAAAAAATATATAGCGTGAATATATTGTTATAATTAAGTATCTATTAAACGCATTTGTTGCGTATATCTTTTAAAAGATCCTCAATAAATTACATTTTTATTTGATATATTACAACACGGAGTATTATTATAAAGCTTGCAGTATTATAATAGTAGTTTATGTGACTGCTACATAATGGAGGGCATTAATACTCGAGAGTGGGTGTATGAAACGAGCCGAAGGCGAGTTTCATAATAATATCACTCGAGAGTTTTAATGCCTAATTATGTACAGTTACATACACTAGTTTATCTACACACATATCATAAGCTCTCTTTGATGTGTTCAGGAACCGCATGTTTGACCGGCATTGTGGCTCTGCAGTTGTTTAGCTTGTTCTGTAGCACCAACTTCGGGCGCCGGCGTTCGAAATTTGAATGTCAGTACCAACTTCACAGACAAACTAGGGGCGGCATGCAGGCGGGCGTCGGCGTTCGAAATTTGAATGTCATAATGTGTAGAAAAATTACACATTATGGTCATATTGTGTAATTTTTCAGATAAGAAATAAGTTTTTACCAAGTAGTTTAACATTATGCTGATCGTAACGTGCGGTTTCTGTACGCAGTAAAGAGGGTTTATGATACGTGTGCCGATAAAAGTAAAAAAGTGGTCAAGTGGGAGTCGGACTCTCCCATTAAGGGTTCCGTTGCAGCAAGTAATTATGTGACTGGATGTTTGTATTGTAACTTTGTTTTTCATAGTGTTTATTGCGTATGTCTTGTAAAAGATCCTCAATTAATAAATTAATTAATTCAGAACCGAGCTACGGAACACCATTATTTGACACGGGCTCTCATTTCTAGCGGTTGTGATTGGTGAATAACCTTGAAATGTTTATCGCCTTTGTAAATATATTTAAAAAGATGTGTCTTGTTTTGTACAACACACAGCGATCGGAATGGGTGAAGCAGATTGGACACTTGCGATAGTAGTAAACCGTATTGGTAAGCTAGGTCACTTTTCCGAAGCCACGCTGCGTTCGCCCTCTCCTCCACCAAATTATTCTAGTTTGCTCAATACGGTTGAGGGAAATGCCAGCGAACCTCTCACGACATAAGTGCACTAGGTTGCCCAATTCAGTTGAGGGAAATGCCAGCGAGCCTCTCATACAGGAAAGTGTCCTATAGCTTGCCCAATACGGCTGAGGGAAATGCCAGCGAGCCTCTCACGACATAAGTGCACTAGGTTGCCCAATTCAGTTGAGGGAAATGCCAGCGAGCCTCTCATACAGGAAAGTGTCCTATAGCTTGCCCAATACGGCTGAGGGAAATGCCAGCGAGCCTCTCACGACAAAAGTGCACTAGGTTGCCCAATACAGTTGAAGGAAATGCCAGCGAGCCTCTCATACAGGAAAGTGTCCTATAGCTTGCCCAATACGGCTGAGGGAAATGCCAGCGAGCCTCTCACGACAAAAGTGCACTAGGTTGCCCAATACGGCTGAGGGAAATGCCAGCGAGCCTCTCACGACATAAGTGCACTAGGTTGCCCAATTCAGTTGAGGGAAATGCCAGCGAGCCTCTCATACAGGAAAGTGTCCTATAGCTTGCCCAATACGGCTGAGGGAAATGCCAGCGAGCCTCTCACGACAAAAGTGCACTAGGTTGCCCAATTCAGTTGAGGGAAATGCCAGCGAGCCTCTCATACAGGAAAGTGTCCTATAGCTTGCCCAATACGGCTGAGGGAAATGCCAGCGAGCCTCTCACGACATAAGTGCACTAGGTTGCCCAATACGGCTGAGGGAAATGCCAGCGAGCCTCTCACGACATAAGTGCACTAGGTTGCCCAATTCAGTTGAGGGAAATGCCAGCGAGCCTCTCATACAGGAAAGTGTCCTATAGCTTGCCCAATACGGCTGAGGGAAATGCCAGCGAGCCTCTCACGACAAAAGTGCACTAGGTTGCCCAATTCAGTTGAGGGAAATGCCAGCGAGCCTCTCATACAGGAAAGTGTCCTATAGCTTGCCCAATACGGCTGAGGGAAATGCCAGCGAGCCTCTCACGACATAAGTGCACTAGGTTGCCCAATACAGTTGAAGGAAATGCCAGCGAGCCTCTCACGACATAAGTGCACTAGGTTGCCCAATACAGTTGAGGGAAATGCCAGCGAGCCTCTCACGACATAAGTGCACTAGGTTGCCCAATACAGTTGAAGGAAATGCCAGCGAGCCTCTCACGACATAAGTGCACTAGGTTGCCCAATACAGTTGAGGGAAATGCCAGCGAGCCTCTCACGACATAAGTGCACTAGGTTGCCCAATACAGTTGAGGGAAATGCCAGCGAGCCTCTCACGACATAAGTGCACTAGGTTGCCCAATACAGTTGAGGGAAATGCCAGCGAGCCTCTCACGACATAAGTGCACTAGGTTGCCCAATACAGTTGAGGGAAATGCCAGCGAGCCTCTCACGACATAAGTGCACTAGGTTGCCCAATACAGTTGAAGGAAATGCCAGCGAGCCTCTCACGACATAAGTGCACTAGGTTGCCCAATACAGTTGAGGGAAATGCCAGCGAGCCTCTCACGACATAAGTGCACTAGGTTGCCCAATACAGTTGAGGGAAATGCCAGCGAGCCTCTCACGACATAAGTGCACTAGGTTGCCCAATTCAGTTGAGGGAAATGCCAGCGAGCCTCTCACGACATAAGTGCACTAGGTTGCCCAATACAGTTGAAGGAAATGCCAGCGAGCCTCTCACGACATAAGTGCACTAGGTTGCCCAATACAGTTGAGGGAAATGCCAGCGAGCCTCTCACGACATAAGTGCACTAGGTTGCCCAATACAGTTGAGGGAAATGCCAGCGAGCCTCACACGACATAAGTGCACTAGGTTGCCCAATACGGCTGAGGGAAATGCCAGCGAGCCACACACGACATAAGTGCACTAGGTTGCCCAATACAGTTGAGGGAAATGCCAGCGAGCCTCACACGACATAAGTGCACTAGGTTGCCCAATACAGTTGAGGGAAATGCCAGCGAGCCTTTCACGACATAAGTGCACTAGGTTGCCCAATTCAGTTGAGGGAAATGCCAGCGAGCCTCTCACGACATAAGTGCACTAGGTTGCCAATACAGTTGAGGGAAATGCCAGCGAGCCTCTCACGACATAAGTGCACTAGGTTGCCCAATACAGTTGAGGGAAATGCCAGCGAGCCTCACACGACATAAGTGCACTAGGTTGCCCAATACGGCTGAGGGAAATGCCAGCGAGCCACACACGACATAAGTGCACTAGGTTGCCCAATACAGTTGAGGGAAATGCCAGCGAGCCTCACACGACATAAGTGCACTAGGTTGCCCAATACAGTTGAGGGAAATGCCAGCGAGCCTCACACGACATAAGTGCACTAGGTTGCCCAATACGGCTGAGGGAAATGCCAGCGAGCCACACACGACATAAGTGCACTAGGTTGCCCAATACAGTTGAGGGAAATGCCAGCGAGCCTCTCACGACATAAGTGCACTAGGTTACCCAATACAGTTGAAGGAAATGCCAGCGAGCCTCTCACGACATAAGTGCACTAGGTTGCCCAATACAGTTGAGGGAAATGCCAGCGAGCCTCACACGACATAAGTGCACTAGGTTGCCCAATACAGTTGAAGGAAATGCCAGCGAGCCTCTCACGACATAAGTGCACTAGGTTGCCCAATACAGTTGAGGGAAATGCCAGCGAGCCTCTCACGACATAAGTGCACTAGGTTGCCCAATACAGTTGAGGGAAATGCCAGCGAGCCTCACACGACATAAGTGCACTAGGTTGCCCAATACGGCTGAGGGAAATGCCAGCGAGCCACACACGACATAAGTGCACTAGGTTGCCCAATACAGTTGAGGGAAATGCCAGCGAGCCTCACACGACATAAGTGCACTAGGTTGCCCAATACGGCTGAGGGAAATGCCAGCGAGCCTCTCACGACATAAGTGCACTAGGTTGCCCAATACAGTTGAAGGAAATGCCAGCGAGCCTCTCACGACATAAGTGCACTAGGTTGCCCAATACAGTTGAGGGAAATGCCAGCGAGCCTCACACGACATAAGTGCACTAGGTTGCCCAATACAGTTGAGGGAAATGCCAGCGAGCCTCTCACGACATAAGTGCACTAGGTTACCCAATACAGTTGAAGGAAATGCCAGCGAGCCTCTCACGACATAAGTGCACTAGGTTGCCCAATACAGTTGAGGGAAATGCCAGCGAGCCTCTCACGACATAAGTGCACTAGGTTACCCAATACAGTTGAAGGAAATGCCAGCGAGCCTCTCACGACATAAGTGCACTAGGTTGCCCAATACAGTTGAGGGAAATGCCAGCGAGCCTCACACGACATAAGTGCACTAGGTTGCCCAATACAGTTGAGGGAAATGCCAGCGAGCCTCACACGACATAAGTGCACTAGGTTGCCCAATACAGTTGAGGGAAATGCCAGCGAGCCTCTCACGACATAAGTGCACTAGGTTGCCCAATACGGCTGAGGGAAATGCCAGCGAGCCTCTCACGACATAAGTGCACTAGGTTGCCCAATACAGTTGAGGGAAATGCCAGCGAGCCTCTCACGACATAAGTGCACTAGGTTGCCCAATACAGTTGAAGGAAATGCCACCGAGCCTCACACGACATAAGTGCAGTAGGTTGCCCAATACAGTTGAAGGAAATGCCACCGAGCCTCACACGACATAAGTGCACTAGGTTGCCCAATACAGTTGAAGGAAATGCCAGCGAGCCTCTCATACAGGAAAGTGTCCTATAGCTTGCCCAATACGGCTGAGGGAAATGCCAGCGAGCCTCTCACGACATAAGTGCACTAGGTTGCCCAATACAGTTGAAGGAAATGCCAGCGAGCCTCTCATACAGGAAAGTGTCCTATAGCTTGCCCAATACGGCTGAGGGAAATGCCAGCGAGCCTCTCACGACAAAAGTGCACTAGGTTGCCCAATACAGTTGAAGGAAATGCCAGCGAGCCTCTCACGACATAAGTGCACTAGGTTGCCCAATACAGTTGAGGGAAATGCCAGCGAGCCTCTCACGACATAAGTGCACTAGGTTGCCCAATACAGTTGAGGGAAATGCCAGCGAGCCTCACACTACATAAGTGCACTAGGTTGCCCAATACAGTTGAGGGAAATGCCAGCGAGCCTCTCACGACATAAGTGCACTAGGTTGCCCAATACAGTTGAGGGAAATGCCAGCGAGCCTCACACGACATAAGTGCACTAGGTTGCCCAATACGGCTGAGGGAAATGCCAGCGAGCCTCTCACGACATAAGTGCACTAGGTTGCCCAATACAGTTGAGGGAAATGCCAGCGAGCCTCTCACACAGGAAGAGTGTCCTAGCTTGCCCAATACGGCTGAGGGAAATGCCAGCGAGCCTCTCACGACATAAGTGCACTAGGTTGCCCAATACGGTTGAGGGAAATGCCAGCTAGCCTCTCACGACATAAGTGCACTAGGTTGCCCAATACAGTTGAGGGAAATGCCAGCGAGCCTCACACGACATAAGTGCACTAGGCTGCCCAATACAGTTAAGGGAAATGCCAGCGAGCCTCTCACGACATAAGTGCACTAGGTTGCCCAATACAGTTGAGGGAAATGCCAGCGAGCCTCACACGACATAAGTGCACTAGGTTGCCCAATACAGTTGAGGGAAATGCCAGCGAGCCTCACACGACATAAGTGCACTAGGTTGCCCAATACAGTTGAGGGAAATGCCAGCGAGCCTCTCACGACATAAGTGCACTAGGTTGCCCAATACGGCTGAGGGAAATGCCAGCGAGCCTCTCACGACATAAGTGCACTAGGTTGCCCAATACAGTTGAGGGAAATGCCAGCGAGCCTCTCACGACATAAGTGCACTAGGTTGCCCAATACAGTTGAAGGAAATGCCACCGAGCCTCACACGACATAAGTGCAGTAGGTTGCCCAATACAGTTGAAGGAAATGCCACCGAGCCTCACACGACATAAGTGCACTAGGTTGCCCAATACAGTTGAAGGAAATGCCAGCGAGCCTCTCATACAGGAAAGTGTCCTATAGCTTGCCCAATACGGCTGAGGGAAATGCCAGCGAGCCTCTCACGACATAAGTGCACTAGGTTGCCCAATACAGTTGAAGGAAATGCCAGCGAGCCTCTCATACAGGAAAGTGTCCTATAGCTTGCCCAATACGGCTGAGGGAAATGCCAGCGAGCCTCTCACGACAAAAGTGCACTAGGTTGCCCAATACAGTTGAAGGAAATGCCAGCGAGCCTCTCACGACATAAGTGCACTAGGTTGCCCAATACAGTTGAGGGAAATGCCAGCGAGCCTCTCACGACATAAGTGCACTAGGTTGCCCAATACAGTTGAGGGAAATGCCAGCGAGCCTCACACTACATAAGTGCACTAGGTTGCCCAATACAGTTGAGGGAAATGCCAGCGAGCCTCTCACGACATAAGTGCACTAGGTTGCCCAATACAGTTGAGGGAAATGCCAGCGAGCCTCACACGACATAAGTGCACTAGGTTGCCCAATACGGCTGAGGGAAATGCCAGCGAGCCTCTCACGACATAAGTGCACTAGGTTGCCCAATACAGTTGAGGGAAATGCCAGCGAGCCTCTCACACAGGAAGAGTGTCCTAGCTTGCCCAATACGGCTGAGGGAAATGCCAGCGAGCCTCTCACGACATAAGTGCACTAGGTTGCCCAATACGGTTGAGGGAAATGCCAGCTAGCCTCTCACGACATAAGTGCACTAGGTTGCCCAATACAGTTGAGGGAAATGCCAGCGAGCCTCACACGACATAAGTGCACTAGGTTGCCCAATACAGTTAAGGGAAATGCCAGCGAGCCTCTCACGACATAAGTGCACTAGGTTGCCCAATACAGTTGAGGGAAATGCCAGCGAGCCTCTCACACAGGAAGAGTGTCCTAGCTTGCCCAATACGGCTGAGGGAAATGCCAGCGAGCCTCTCACGACATAAGTGCACTAGGTTGCCCAATACGGCTGAGGGAAATGCCAGCGAGCCTCTCACGACATAAGTGCACTAGGTTGCCCAATACAGTTGAGGGAAATGCCAGCGAGCCTCTCACACAGGAAGAGTGTCCTGGCTTGCCCAATACGGCTGAGGGAAATGCCAGCGAGCCTCTCACGACATAATTGCACTAGGTTGCCCAATACAGTTGAGGGAAATGCCAGCGAGCCTCTCACGACATAAGTGCACTAGGTTGCCCAATACAGTTGAGGGAAATGCCAGCGAGCCTCACACGACATAAGTGCACTAGGTTGCCCAATACAGTTGAGGGAAATGCCAGCGAGCCTCTCACGACATAAGTGCACTAGGTTGCCCAATACAGTTGAGGGAAATGCCAGCGAGCCTCTCACACAGGAAGAGTGTCCTAGCTTGCCCAATACGGCTGAGGGAAATGCCAGCGAGCCTCTCACGACATAAGTGCACTAGGTTGCCCAATACAGTTGAGGGAAATGCCAGCGAGCCTCTCACACAGGAAGAGTGTCCTGGCTTGCCCAATACGGCTGAGGGAAATGCCAGCGAGCCTCTCACGACATAAGTGCACTAGGTTGCCCAATACAGTTGAGGGAAATGCCAGCGAGCCTCTCACGACATAAGTGCACTAGGTTGCCCAATACAGTTGAGGGAAATGCCAGCGAGCCTCTCACGACATAAGTGCACTAGGTTGCCCAATACAGTTGAGGGAAATGCCAGCGAGCCTCTCACGAGATAAGTGCACTAGGTTGCCCAATACAGTTGAGGGAAATGCCAGCGGGCCTCTCACGACATAAGTGCACTAGGTTGCCCAATACAGTTGAGGGAAATGCCAGCGAGCCTCTCACGACATAAGTGCACTAGGTTGCCCAATACAGTTGAGGGAAATGCCAGCGAGCCTCTCACGACATAAGTGCACTAGGTTGCCCAATACGGCTGAGGGAAATGCCAGCGAACCTCTCACGACATAAGTGCACTAGGTTGCCCAATACAGTTGAGGGAAATGCCAGCGGGCCTCTCACGACATAAGTGCACTAGGTTGCCAAATACGGGTGAGGGAAATGCCAGCGAACCTCTCACGACATAAGTGCACTAGGTTGCCCAATACAGTTGAGGGAAATGCCAGCGAGCCTCACACGACATAAGTGCACTAGGTTGCCCAATACGGCTGAGGGAAATGCCAGCGAACCTCTCACGACATAAGTGCACTAGGTTGCCCAATACAGTTGAGGGAAATGCCAGCGAGCCTCACACGACATAAGTGCACTAGGTTGCCCAATACGGCTGAGGGAAATGCCAGCGAACCTCTCACGACATAAGTGCACTAGGTTGCCCAATACAGTTGAGGGAAATGCCAGCGGGCCTCTCACGACATAAGTGCACTAGGTTGCCCAATACAGTTGAGGGAAATGCCAGCGGGCCTCTCACGACATAAGTGCACTAGGTTGCCCAGTTGAGGGAAATGCCAGCGGGCCTCTCACGACATAAGTGCACTAGGTTGCCCAATACGGCTGAGGGAAATGCCAGCGAACCTCTCACGACATAAGTGCACTAGGTTGCCCAATACGGCTGAGGGAAATGCCAGCGAACCTCTCACGACATAAGTGCACTAGGTTGCCCAATACAGTTGAGGGAAATTCCAGCGGGCCTCTCACGACATAAAATGACGTAGCTGGTCCAATTTTTTACCACTATCGCAAGTGTCAGTTTTAGTTACTTTCATAGTGTGATGTCCTATAGTATCTTGTTGTGGGGGAAAGGAGCGGATATTCAAACTATTTTTATTTTACAGAAAAGAGCTATTCGAGCAATTTATAATTTAAAACGAACAGACTCAAGAGAGCTTTTTAAAGAAATTTACATACTAACTGCAGCGAGTCAATTTATTTTCGAAAATATAAATGTATGTACTCAAGATCTTTACAACATTTACCAAACTTAGCGATAGCTGTAATGTTAACCTAAGAAATAATCACAGACTATGTGCGCCCCGATTTAGACTCACGAAGGTTTCTTTCAAGGGTCAGTGCATTCTCCACTATAATAAGATACCTCTGGAGATTTTGAAATTGCCATTTGAGCAATGTAAAAAGCATGTTAAAGCGACTTTGTCGAATAAGGGATATTACAATGTTCGAGATTACTTAAATGACAGGACTGTATGGGGTTAATCTATATCAACACAGACCTTGCTGTTAATAATTTTGTAATTATTTATTCCTGATTATTAAATTAAATTTTTCATATTTGTATTAGTTAAGCACAACCTATTTTTAAAAGAGATCTAAAAATCAATCTGTGGGAGTTTCTACGCCCTGCTTCTCCCACAGTGGTCCAATGTAGAGAAGAGGCAAAAAATGACGTTTGCTAAGTATATGTAAATATCTACAGTAATAAAGTACTTTGACTTTGACTTTGTCAAAACCAGCTACACCAATGCTGTTCTCTTGCAATAAAGTATTCAAAGTTACAGAATAAGAGGGAGGGTGACTTGCCCACCTCCATGTCTCGCTCGTTGACATTCGCCTCCGCCGCCAGCCGCACTGGCGCCTCCTCGCAGACGCCCGCGGCGATAGCAGGCGACTCGGACATTTGCTGGACACACAAAAAAAACTATACATTAAAAAGTCAAATCACCCCCGACGCGTTAATGAAAGCAAACGGCTAATATCATTCGTGAAACCGCATCGAAAATGGCATTTCTCAAGCATCAACTATCTTGGCATGGACCGGTAACGAAGCTGCTCTGAAATTATAACCGTTTAATGCAAAAAAAAACGCATCGAAATAGGTCCTCTAGTTTACCAGGAAAATACACACATACAAACAACTAACTCTAACCCCAAATCGTCCGTTCCGCTCCGTCCGTCATGGGTAAAATTAATTAAACCTGCTTGCGGTACGTAATAGTACATTACTGCAGCCGCCGGGAAAGAAGGGCTTACGCCCTACGGCCAGAGGTATGTTAAGTGCTTTTCTCAAACATATACAATGAAATAAAAAATGCACCACTCAAAAATCAAATTCAAAAGTTTAAAAATACTGCTAATCGTAAGTTAAGTGCGCCCGTTGATTTCTTATGCTTTGAGCATAAAAAATACTTCTCAGCCCAGGCCTACAACTTTGTATGAAAATCCTTTACAGTTCTCTCGAGTTGTGCGGCCCGAAAAGTGATACTTCCAAACCAGTTATAACGCACGTAATGACGACATTTCATTGCATGTTTGAGAAATAATACATTACTGCAGACGCCGGGAAAGAATGGCTTGCCGGCTGAGTAGGTATAGACGGCCGACGGTAGCGAGGCCGGATAGTGATAAGACTCCAGCAAGCCCTTTTCACGGCATGTATAGTGCTTTTCTCAAACATATGCAATGAAATAAAAATATAAAACACTCAAAAAACAAATTCCAGTTTGAAAATACTACTAATCCGTAAGTTCCGTGCGCCCGTTGATGTATTTTGCTTTGAACATAAAATCAATAATAGATTACTTCCCGGGCTAGGCCTGCAATTTTGTATGAAATTCCTTTACAGTTCTCTCGAGTTGTGCTGCCCGAAACGTGATTCTTCCAAGCCTGTTATAACGCACATAACGACGATATTTCACTGCATGCTTGAGAAAACGTAATTTATTAAAGCGTCGCTAGTAAGTGATTATGTGAAAGGTTATTTAAAAGGGTTAACGAAGAAATCTTTATAAACGAAACGCTGCGATCGTTTGGACTCTAAGCCCTAGCCTAAGATCGAAGCGAAAATATGATATTAAGTTTACCGTCTCGAGCCCTCCATTAAAACTCCATCAATCGTTGGTTCTGCGTTTTGTCCTCGTCTGTACAACATTGACCTGCTTCCGCCGATCTACCAAGTAGCACTGTTAGTTTTGGTTTCTACGATTTAGGTAACAAATTGAAAGAGATTCGCGCATGTAACTTTGACGTTATGTTTTCCACAGGCGTTTACTAGTTACAAACTTCCCGTGATGTAGCGACTCCATGTCGCATGTCGTTGCTCGCTGCAGCGCGCATGCGTCTAAGATACGCCAGTGCCACGCACCCGGTCACAAAGCTAAGTAACAACAATCATTTAACCTGTTGGCTGTGATAGACTCTACATACGAAAAAATATAATTTATAGTCACACCTCCCTGGCTCTGATAGAGACTTTCCGTACGAGCAGATAGGCATTATATTCTACCTCGGTGACTCTGATAGAGAGACTTTGTATGGAAACTCCCGCGCTTCTTTTTTTTTGACCAACTGTACTTTGACGGCCTGTAAATATGTGAGACCTAAATACATGAGGCAAAGGATCACAAAATAAAACAAAGGTATCAATGAAGAAGTGATTTTACTTTAATTCACATTATAATTCTCTTTAGTTTTCAAGTAATCACTCATTTTGCAAACATCGTCGAGTATTTTCGCTGGCGCCCATGACACTTTGATTTTTTATCGCCATATCAAATTACATCTATCGAGTGAGCCAACGGGGGGCACGGTTGGGCTCTGACAGGTTAAGAGTAATTCTTTCAGACTAACTCAGCAAGAGTTCCGCAAGTGTGACTTTGCCCATATGTTTTCCACAGGCGTTTAGTAGTCGCACGAATGCTAGTAGTTGTTGGCCACGGCGCCCATGCGCTGAAGGTATGCCGGCACTAGGAGGTAAATACGGAAGAGTATCAAGAGTAGCAAGTTGCAATAGTTCCGCGCGTGTGGCTTTGCCGTTATGTTTTCAACAGGCGTTTACTAGTTGCAAACTAGTGACTGTTAAAGGTAGTGCCCGGTTTGTAGTCCCTTGACCCAGAGCGAGGGGAGGTGATATGCGGGACGCGCGTAGGGCTTCGCATGGGTTAAGGCCGGCTAGTGCCACTGTCAGTTTAATCATGATTATCGAGACTGGAGGATGTGTCGCGCGGTCTCGGGTCTCGTGTAACGCGGTGGGAAAACACTCGATTAGAACTAACATTATTAACTTATTGTTGAAAATGTATTGCATGAACAGAACATACCTACCACACGCTCACCATATCAACAAACACTCTTGCCTCACAATAATGATTATTTGTAGGGATAACAAGTTCGTGCGGCCAGGCGGTATTCAGGGAGCTAGAAGATTGGCTTTTTCTGTACCTGTTTCAGCTGCTCCTCCAGATACTTGTGGTAGTTGTTGGCCGCGGCGCGCATGCGCTGCAGGTACGCCGGAGCCGCACGCCCGGTCGCCCAGCTCGCCACGCCGGTCGGCAGCCCGCCTACTGCCGGCTCGTCGTAGTACGTCAACACGAACTCCATGCCTGACTGTAATAAGGATTAATCGAAATAGATACTTTTTTAGGAGTGTAAAGACGCTCGTTATGTTCGTCAGTTGTATGTATGGAAATATAAAACTGATGTCATGATTTTTGAGTTCAAATGTCGGTCTCATTTGCACAAAATGGTGATTATTCATTCAATTGCTCAAAATATCAACGATTGCGAAGTCGAAGGGCATTTTTATCGTTAATGTTCTTGCTTTTGATATAAAAATCTGAACTGCACATCAAAAATAGTGATTTGCACAGCAAATATTAGGGCAAAATGCTGCGGTAGCTTAGGTGAAGGGTAAAGGGGGTGAGCGAAGCGAAGCCCCCTTTAACCTTTGTGTTAGGTTGAACATGTAAGAACAACAAAAAATACTTAAAACATAAACTTAAGTACACATAAAATATTTAAAACATAAAAAGTGTTTTTGTTGATCATTTTTTGCTGTGCAAATCAGTATTTTTTATGTGCGATTAAATACTAGCCTCATTTATGCCAATTATACCATTTATACCAATGGGGAAGAAAACTGTCAAATTAGTTTCACACAAAGGGCGCTAAGTTATTATTTTGTATTTTATGGCCTGGTTGCAGAGACCTTTGGGCCATCCGGGCTCTGTGTTTGTTACAAACACAGAGCAAGTAAGCAAAGAGTTTCGTTCACCTGAGGTTACAAATGAATGACAGATTAAGTGAGTAAAGCAATTTTTGCCGACAGGGCGGCAACCGACGGGAGACGTAATAAAAGGCTTAGGCATGCTCAGTTATTGTCTATTTGATTGTAAAGGAATCCTAACTTATATACTAAGTTGGTACATGTTAGTAATGATGTACACAGACATAGCACGTGATGAGATTTTTTTTTTTTTATAATCTTTTATTTATTGAAGGTTTAGTACACAATGTGACTATGTCACCTTCGTATGGGCTACAATTTTAATCTAAATCTAATTAGCTTACTTAATATGAACTTAACAATTATTTTCTAGCACGCATTCCAAATATAACTAATTTGTATAACCTTCGCGCATCGTCTGATGTAGGGTAAGATAATGCAACATTACAGGCACCAATAACAGAAAACAGAAAATTATTATAAATTTGGCTTCTTTGAGATTCCGTTCTAACACATTCCAACAGCAAATGATACACATCTTCAATAACGTCACACTCCGAACAGTTTGGAGACCTACCTTACGCATCAAGTGTGCAAATCTATTAAGTGGAAGATGTCCCGAACGGGTTCTCATAGCAGTAACAACTTCGAATCTTGTCATGTTTGCATTATCAAACCAAGGCCGTCGTAATAGTTGACTTTGTACAGTTCGATACCAGATTCCTTTGTCTAGACTAATTTTTTCAAAAATATCCTTCCAAGACTAAAACAATAATTTTTAACATCATTCACTAAATCTAAATAAAAAGGAAGGGAGATACTGGGATGTCCATCCTCACAAGCTTCTTTCGCTAAATTATCAACAATCTCATTCCCTGTCAGACCTATGTGGGATGGAATCCACTGAATTTTAACAAATTTATTTTGGTGCTGCAAATTATACATGATACCCAGAATACGGTAGGCTATCGGTGCACCTCGACAGCTCGAGGTGCATCGAGCCAAATGCTGGAGGGCGCTTTTTGAATCAGAAAGCACAACTATATTTAAATGATCCAATGTCGAGGCATATTCGATGGCCTTTTCTATAGCAAATAATTCCGTATACATTATCGATATTTTACATTCAATTTTGTATCTTACACTATGGTTAGATTGAGGATCCCAAAATGCAGCTCCTATTTTACCATTACAATCTTTGGACGCGTCTGTAAATAGCTGATAACTATGTACATATTTGGTCTGCAATAAAAATGAGCACCTATCTACCAAGTAATTATTATTGTGTAATCTTTTGGCTTTATCTATATCATCAATTTTACTATAAATTAAATCATCTGAGTTTATATTACTCATCCAAGTATCCAAGGAAAACATATCCAACATAGGACTGGAGTGTATGGGAAGATTGTTAAATTTTGTGTGAATATCTACTAATAATGGTATTTTGGCTGTAGAGCTCCGGTCGGTGTTATCAACCACTGAGAGTTCCTCAACTAAACGTATGGTATAATTATTTTCTAAAGACTTACCACGTAACCAGAACTTTCCAGCCAAATATCTCCTTCTTAAATGCAAAGGTTGTAGACAAAGCTCGCTTTCCATTACATGTATAGGAGTTGTCTTTATAAACCCACCAACCGCCCTCATGGCCTGATTTTGAACCTTTTCAAGTTTGTATAGATGACACTTAGCGCTTGTACCATATAGGAAGCTACTGTAATCTATTCGGCTGCGAATAATATATATATACAATCTGCGTAGATGTGTTGGGTGTACACCCCAGTTGGAGCTTGCTAAGACTTTAAACACATTTAAGAATTTTTTCTCGCACACTATCAATATGCTTACCCCACCTTAAGCCGCGATCTAACCACAGACCCAAATACTTCACACTATCGACTACATCCAACTTGTGACCATTCAATTTGACATTTGTACGCCCTCCCCTAGAACCTTTCTTGAAAATGCATACTTTTGTTTTTCGTGATGAAATTGTAAGGCTTAAATCCTCTACTAGTTTAGCAAGGCAATTTAAAGCGGACTGTAGATGACAAAGTCATCCGCGTATTGTGATATGAATACTTCGGTAATCTCGTGGCAGATTTTAGAGGTTACAACATTAAAAAGGATGGGGGATAAAGGATCACCCTGAGCCAGACCTCTCCCTGTTTGACGACATACAATTTGACGACTTTCAAAAATTTCTATACTTAGATGTCGTTCCTGCAAAAAATTCCAAATATATCCGCATATGTTAAGATCTATTTTAACAGACTCTATTATACACAACAATGCTTTAATGTCTACATTATTATATGCGCTTTCTATATCAATAAAACACCATAAAGTTGGGTATTTCTTTGCAAACCCTATTTGAATTGAAAGTATCAAGCGCGATAGGTTATCCAAACACGATTGAGACTTTCTAAACCCTATAGTTGAATCAGAAAAGCAACGGTTCCTTTCCAACCACCACTCTAACCTTTTACACAGGACTAAATGAAAAATCTTGCAGGGACAGGACATTAGAGCTATGGGTCTAGCATCAGGCTTACTCAAGTCACTTTTAGGTATAGGAATAATTTTGATATCTCTCCATTGATGAGGAACAAAACCAGTCGCTAAGATTGCATTAAATATGGTCAGAAGATACATTTTACAATATTTCGGCAGATGTTTAATCATAGAGAATGAAATATGGTCTCTGCCAGGGGCAGTATCCTTAGGTTTGATAGAGCGCTCTAGTTCATGATGTGAGATGGGTGTAGACAACACAGAAATTTCTGAACAAAAATTGGGACTGTCATATGGGACATAATCTGGCGTCAATTGTTGTAACATCGTTATGGCTGTATCTTGGGACACATCGAATTTTGGAATCCTGTAGCCTTTTATCCACTTCATCTTACGCCACATTTCACTTGATGATGTCACGTTATCTATCGACTCACAGAATTCCTGCCATGTTTTTTTTCCCGTCACAAATCAGTTTCTTTGCTTTGGAAATCTTAAGCTGTAACTTATCGAGATTTTCAGGGGTTGGGTTTCGTCTTAAATTAGCCAGTGCCAATCTTCGTTCTGCAACTGCCTGAGAGATTGCCTGATTCCAGTAAGGTTTAGGTACAAACTTTTCCGCGCGTTTAGGATCGTTGCATACTTTAATAGTTGGGATACTGACATCTGCAGCGTCATTAATTACTTTAATAAACTGATCATAAGCGTCTTGAGTATCTTCAGAAGCTACTATACCCGGGAAAAATATTTCAATGTGATCATGATACCCTTTCCAATCAGCCTTTCTGTAGTTCCTTCGCCTTTGAAAACTATTGTCTATTGCAAATTGGGAACTAAATTTAACAACCACGTGATCACTTCCAAGAGTCTCATTCACCGTATTCCAGTGAAATCTTAAAGCTATATCTGCAGTAGTAACAGTCACATCAGGAGACGACTGTTGTAAAGAACCATTTACCATTTTTATTCTTGTAGGTGAACCATCGTTAAGGGTAACTAAATTATGGTCAGAAAGGCTATCAAACAAACATGAACCTTTAGCATCAGTTCTACAAGACCAGTTTGTATGGTGTGAATTAAAATCCCCGGCAAAAATGGTCTTACTAGAAAAGACACTAAATATGGAATCCCAATGACTTTGGTTGATACGGACACTAGGTGCACAATATATTCCAATAATATTATCTAATAGTTCACAGTTTACAATTTTTAGATGTAACACTTCAATACCAGTATTTGTTACATTAATTGTACCAATATGTGCCTTTATACTATTATGTACAATTATAGCAACGCCTCCATACCCATCCCATCTATCTTTTCTGAACACATTGTACCCACTAATTCTTAATTCACTGTCAGGTTCCAACCAAGATTCACTCACCACCGCTATATGTACTTTTTGTTGGGATAAAAGCTGCTCGAAGACCAACACTTTAGGCCGCAAACTTTGTGAATTCCATTGAATAAGATTTAACACAGAAAGTTTATTCTGTTTATCCATTGTTGTTCAATAAAGTCGAGAGAAAAGGCTACGTAGATATTAGCTTCACAATATAATCCAACAACCAAGCCCCGAGTACTTTAGCACCTGCAATCAACTTCTCACTGAAAGATTCATACCTCTTAGAGAAGATGATATGTTTTATCTTCTGTATCAGCTCACCTATTTTTTCCTCTTCGTGTATGTGTGTTTTTTCCGTCATGTCATCTATGTCCTCACAGCTATCTGTGCTAGAAGCTGGGTCACATAAGTTCTCTGTCTCACAGTCCTTTTTATCAACCTTGAGTCTGTGCTTACGACTTTTAGATTTTGTATTTGTTCCAGTCCCGTTCGGTTTTTCATGTACTGTAGCTTTAGTACAGATTGTAGCCCTAGTCAATGTTCTGACATCCTGTACATCTTGTTGTCTCACAGCGGCTTGTAAAACCTCTGCATAACTTGATCCCAACTGGCCAGATTGCTTATTCAAAGTAGGACTTCTTTGACGAACATTTGCTACAGTAGAAGGTTGTGTGGTGAAAGCTGGAGGCGATGGTGGAACATAGATGGTGAGAGCTCTTCTGTAAGTACAGTTGGCTTCAGCCATAATCTCTCTGAGTTTCTTCTCTTTTAGGAACATAGGGCAAATTTTAGCTAAGGACATATGTCTGCCCGAGCAGTTAATGCATTTGTTATCTGTCTTTTCACAGTTCGGATGATTGTGGCCGCACTTAGGACATGTTATTTAATTTGCAGGGCACATCCTTACCTGATGACCATACTTCCAGCATCTGGAACATTGGGTGACTGGGAAAATAAATGGATCTACTTTCGCTCGTGTGTCTAAAATGTAGACATGTGTCGGAAGCAAGGAACCTTTAAAACAAATACGGATAACTTCACTAGGCTCCCATGTAGCGTCATCGAAGCTGCGACGTTTTTGTCTTTTTACTTCAATAATTTCTACTTCAGACTTCAGGAGACCACAAATTTCTGAATCAGAAAGATCTAAGTCTATATTTTTTATGACTCCGTAGGATACACGGATATACAAAGAGTTTCGTCCAATTTCCATTCTGCCTATCCTATCCAAAGTCCTTGAATCCATTGTCCATTCTCAGTTATCCTCCTACTTATGCTCAAACAACTTGCTGAATCAACTGCAATCCGGTTTTAGGCCCGGTCATAGCACTGTCACGGCCTTGCTTAAAGTCACCGATGACATTCAGCATGCGATGGACGAGAAACAGCTCACTGTGCTTGCACTGCTGGACTTCAGCAGCGCCTTTAACTGCGTTGATTTCGATATCCTCGTTGAGACCCTGAAGTCCTTGAATGTGTCCTCCGTCTCTGCTTGCTGGTTCGACTCTTATCTGAGAGGTCGCCAGCAACGTATTAGGTCGGAGGTGACTTCAACGGAGTGGTGTGACCTCGTTGCGGGGGTCCCTCAGGGTGGTATTCTCTCTCCTCTTCTTTTCTCCGTCTTCATAAATTCCGTCTCGGATACTCTCTCGTCATCATACCATCTTTACGCAGACGATCTCCAGATTTATCGTCATTTTTCTCCCTGTGATATGGTGTCTGCTGTGGGAATGTTAAATGCCGATCTCGAGCGAATTAGGGACTGGGCCACTTCTTTTGGACTACTTGTCAACCCTAGTAAGTCCCAGGCTTTGATTATTGGTTCCAGGTTTTCCCTTAACTTGTTACAGAATCTGTCCATTGCCCCTATAACCTATGATGGAACTATAATCTCATATAGTACTAAGGCCAAAAATCTAGGAGTTTTCTTCGATAACCAATTTTCCTGGTCAGCGCATGTCAGCGAGGTCAGTAGGCGAGTCTTTGCCACTTTTCACTCCCTCAAACGACTACAATACTTCCTGCCTCGTCAGACAAAAATAACGCTTGCCCAGTCTCTTCTCCTTCCCCTGATCGATTACGCTGACGTATGCTGGGTGAGCGCGAATGAAGAGCAACTGAACAAACTCGAGCGACTTCAAAACCTCGGGATTCGGTTTGTCTTCGGCCTGCGCAAGTATGACCACGTCTCGGAGTATCGCAGGGAGTTAAAGTGGCTCCCTATCCGTCTTCGTCGGGATTCTCATATCCTCATCTGCCTCTATAACATCTTATTTAATCCTCGCTATCCTGTCTTCTTACGAGATCGTTTTGAATTTTTGTCCTCGGATAGGCCTCGGAGATCTCACGCTCGATCACTGCTTATAACTCCGCAACACAATACAGCCGCATATGAACATGGGTTCAGACTACGGGCTATCAGGCTCTGGAACAAACTTCCTAGCGCCATCAGAGACAGCCCGTCACTTTCTATTTTTAAAACTCGCTTAAAAGAACACTATCTTTCTCTTCCATACTAGATTTATGTAGGTTTATTGCTTTGATACATATGTAGTATAATTTTGTCTATTTGTATTGATATTATGTATTTATGTACATATTAGTAATTAGTTTATTATTTTAATATTTTTAACGTTGTGCACATAGGTCTACCTGTTATTTCATGTATTCTGTCCATATTAGGTTTGCTGGAAGAAATCTCTTTTTAGAGATAAGCTCGCCTTAGTACACCTAGTTTCCATTTTGATGTATCTGTATCTTCTGTTTTTGTGCAATAAAGTATAAAGATACACCTACTTCAAAAGTTTTTTGACATCTATATTCTTTCTCCATAAGACTTTGGCATGACAGTAATCTCTCCGCATTTAACTCATTATCGAATTCAATAATAATTTTGTAGGCGTTTATGTATCTCACCCTTATAACACCTTTTATATTATCCGCTTTAAACAACCGAGCCAGTCCTATTTGTTTAGGAAGTTTTTCGTTTCCAGTCATGCATATTTCAAATTTCTCTTCTGGTATTACTATATTATTACCACCCGAATCACATCTTAAGAATTTCTTCTTTACTCTCGCCACTGTAGTCCACTCCTCTTCATTGTCTAAATCTCGGTTCCTCTTCTCCGCGCGTCCCCTTTCGTTACTTCCAACACACGTTTGCATATTATTCGACATAATTTCCGTACTGCCTCCATGATCGATATTGTTTACCTCGGACTTATCATGCTCGCTACCAATAAGCAATGACTCACCTTCACTATCCATTATCGGTAAACACTACGCCACACATCAATACCGATAAAAAAAACTATAACAAGCTCTTGCAACTGCGCTAAACCGGTTTCAAAGAAAACAACAACGGGACGTCCTACGACCGTACCGAACGCCGCGCGAGTGTGATGAGATATTTCCGCAGACCTGTTACAGCCGAACAGTACGTGAAGGCCGGCACAAAGTTTAACCAGATGTTGGCTATCATAATGAATTGTCAACAAACACAGAACTTTACTGTTGACATGTCTAACAAAAAGTATTTTTTGTAACTTATTCCCTCACCTCATCAGGGCTATCCAACCAGAGTCCGTACCACGGCTTCAGTACTGTGTCTCTCGTACCGTCTTTTCTGTCAGCTACAACCAAACTGGCAACTAACACGGGCAGTTCACAAATTTTAGCGCCTCCCACAAGCGTTGCGGCAAATCAAACAAACAGGGCGCTTGCTGTGAAACTTCTGACAGGCGTCTACAATTTATTTCCTCACCTCATTAGGATTATCCAGGGTCCGCACCACCATATGACTCCAGTACTCCGTCACTCGTATCACATTTTTCCGCTCGGGCACGTCAGCGTGCTTGCATGAGCGGCCCATAATTATGTACACCTTGCTGTCGACCATTTCATCTGGAAGTTGCAATTTACGGGAGCATATTTACTCACTACACTGCGCAGTTTTCGTAGAATATTTTTCGAGATTTGAAATCAATATCCATGTGTAGCTTGTCCAAACAGAAATGGCGCGCCCCGAAATGACGCGCGCGCTAAAGTAGTGGTGGGGCGCGTCATTTCAGTTTGGACAAGCTCTAGCAATGTATGAGTTGGTGTTTGTTTTATTGATCTCTCCAAGAAGCTTTTATATTTTGGAAGGAGAAGTAGACACATATCGGCCCCAGACAAAGGCACCTGACTACAACATGACAGTTGGTGGGTTGCCGCTTTATGCCGAAAAAATATTTTGGTCACAGTTGGCCAATTCATTCGTTACGATAATTCTAATAATACCCATTCCTATATTTATTATTGATCGATCGATCAATCAATCGACGTACCTACCTATTTTGTCTGTCTGTCCGTCCGTCCCTCCGTCCGTCCGTATGTCACAGCAACTTTATGCAGAAACTATTAGGACTACACAGTTGAAACTTGGTATGTAGATGTATTCTGTGAACCGCTTTACGATTTTTATACAAAAATAAAAAAATAAAAAAGGGGGCTCCCCATACATGGATCTGAAACCAAAAAATATTTTATTCATCAAACCTATATGTGTGGTGTGTCTATAGATAGGTCTTTAAAAATGATGTTGAGCCTGAAACCATTTTTCCTGAAAGTAAATCGTTAAAGAGACAGACACTTCCAAAGTGAAAAAATGTATCCTTTTCTAACTTAACTTAAAAACTTTCAACGAAAATTTGTTTAAACAACATAAAATAAGCAGTTTTTAAGATATGAAACATTTATTAAAAACCGCAAATATAACTTTCTCATTCATACAAACACTATGAAAAACAAAGTTACAACACAAAAATCCAGTCACATAATTACTTGCTACAACAGAACCCTTCATGGGGGATTCCGACTCGCACTTGGCCAATTTTTGAAATTGAAAGCGGCAGGCAGGTATTATTTGGTGTGTCAGCTAAAGGGTGATATAAGCCTTAGTCGCTATACTTCTCTGTGTTTTATTCTGGATATTTCGTAAATTTGACCCTGGCCTACGTTTTTCGATTGCATACTATTTGGATCAACATGTTAGCTACGCGAGATGCAAACCAAGAATGGTAGAACACCAAAGACTGTAGGCAGTCTAAGATCTTAAGGAAAGACCCCAAAAAGGCTAAGTATTTACTTAATCTTAGTAGGGAAAACTTAGCAATACTGGCAGGTGTGGTGACAGGTCACTGCAAACTAAATAGACATCTATCATTATTAAGGCTCGTACAGGAGCCATCATGCCCTCACTGTGGCTTGGAGGAAAGTAGCCAGCACTTCTTGGGAGAATGTGTAATGTATTCAAACATAAGATGGCGAACACTAGGGATGGATAACATTTAAGCAGATGATTTGTCAAACTTAAAGTTTAGCGACATCCCAGAATTCATTAAACGAACAAGAAGATTTGGGGAGAGACATCTGTTGATCCAACAGTAACCAGTGCCCAAACACAGGGAATTGGGTGAAATAGTCACGATAGAGGAGCGATCACCCGCCTGTGGCTCAGCGGGCGTCCCACCTCGTCATCATCATCATTTGGATTTTTGTGAAAAGTGTGCTCGATAACGAGCCCGGCTGTGTTTATGGAATTTAATTTAGTGGGAACAGGAGGTGCAGAAATGTTCCTTGGGAAACAACGAAGCTGTAACTTCGTATTCACAACCAGGCTGTATTGGCAATAGTGAAACTTTGCGGAAAACGCTTTGCACCCTGCTGCTCAAGAAATTGTTTTAACAGTTTATAGTATATAATAACACCTTGGACTCTCCTTACACACATTGATCTAGCCCCAAACTAGGATTCCCTGTATCTTGGGTACTAGACAACGATACAAATACTTAAATAGATAAATATTATACTTAGATAGTCAAACAACCATGACTAGGGTACAAACATCCGTTCTCATCAAACAAATATTTGCCCCCACCGGGATTCGAACCCGGGACCCTTGGCTTCGCAGGCAGGGTCACTGCCGACTCGGCCATTCGGGTCGTCAATAGTAGTATAGTAGTTCGAGAAGTAATTGGTCCATATGGAGCATTTTTTTTTGTTGGAGGGGAAAAAAATTGGAATTACCCATCCCCACACATTGAGCGGTGATGGCCGCTCGTGTAGTATACGGGCTAAAAACAACCTGTACGGACTAAAAACAGCCTATTGTGTGACAGTTATCGATAAATTCGATATAACTGTGAGCCATGGATATGGGGCATACATCAGCGGAGCGTCCATATGGAGCATTGAAACGCACGTCAGAATTGACAAAAATAAACAAACGACCTCACTAATAAAAAAAAAGAGTGTGCTTTAAACCACACCACTGAAGTAAAACTTTTTTAGCTCTAATGCATGTCCTGCACTGTGTCTGGCTATGAGAGGAAGAGAGAAGGAAAATGTGCGCGCGCACCTCTCGTTCGCCTCGCCCGATCACACTTATCGTAACGCTGCCGTCACGCATTCCCCAGCTTACTCCTCAAGTCAAGCGTGCGTATAGAAGTTTTACTTCAAAAGTTATTCACGGTTTAACTTATTCAGTGTTTTGTCCTTTTCATACGTCGAGTAAATGTCAAATGTCAAAGCAAGTCAAAACACTGTAAAAGTTACACAGTGAATAACTTATTTTAATAGTAAGACCGAATGGCTATGCTGCCGATTTCAATTTCAAAACGTAATATCTGGAATGCGTTGCCGTTCAAATTCGAGCCTTTTTGTATGGGTAGTAAAGTTGCTATAAACATAAAATATTTTGTTGTTTTTTGCGTTTCGTTGTGCACCGCTAATTAGCGGTCGAACTTAACAATAGATAACAATGCCATTCATAACATCTTCAGAGGATTCTGACATTTTTTTAAATTTCTACTATACTAAGTAATCATTTTCTAGTTTTTGAACATGTTTGTCGAAATATTTTTTCACACCTTTCATTCGGAAAACTAAGTTTTGCTCCACGACGAGAGGGAGCAAAATGCTACTTTTCTGTTTAAGCTACAATTTTAAATTTATGCATTGGCATGTTGCATTTACGCAATGTGCCAATTGAACGCAGATCATAATAAATAATAATAATTTTCATCGTAGTCGATTAAAAACGAACATGTTTCAAGTTTTAACTTTAACAACGTTATATGAAAAATTATGAATTTTTCGTAATATTTAAAAAATGACACAATAAATTATATGTTTTACTGAAATCAAAACTATCGATGACTGTTATTGTGATATAATGGATATTTATTAGTGAGGCCGTTTGTTTATTGTTTGATGAGAACGGATGTTTGTACCCTAGGCATGGTTGCTTATCTATCTTAGTACCGGTAAAAGGGGGCTAATTGGAATTGAGGGGCTAATTGGAACTAATACAAAATGCAGAGGCTGTATTTTCTATTAGTTCCAATTAGCCCCTCGATTCCAATTAGCCCCATTTTACGGTACATATAATATTTATCTATATAAGTACATGTATCGTTCTCTAGCACCCAAAATACAGGGAATCCTAGTTTGGGGCCAGATCAATGTGTGTAAATAGTGTCCAAGGTATTATTATATTATTATTATTATTATTATTACTCTTAATATCTGCATTTGAATCGGCTCCCGGCATACATATGAATGATGAATATTGTTAGCTCAATATTATTCTACCTGCTTTAGTATCACTCAATACGGCCCAGTCGGCCATTGCTTTCCGTTTCGCGCGCGAGTGCACACTCGGCCGCTGCGTGTCCTCAGCTTCCGGTTCCGCTCGCACCGGAAGTTGGATGGTGCTTCCGGCGCGTTTCGACACCGCTTCGAACTCCTTGTGTCGCCTGATGTAGACGTAGTCGCGGTTCGCGAACATCCTCTGCGGGTTTGGATAAATTCACAAATTGAACAGAGGCCGGCGCAAATTTTCGTATTGGGCTGATATTTCACCTTTCAGTTAAAATATGTGAACCGAAAAGGAACGGAACAGCGACGAAAAATTAAATCTATAGTCCCGAAAGCAGTGAGGGATTCAAGCTCAAGGATCAACTTGATACTCCCGAGTGCAGCGAGTTATTCAAGATAAGTCAAGTCCCGGCCGGGGTGAAAGAAAAGCATCCGGTCTGGTATTGGACACGTGTGTGGGGTGTGGGGCCAGCGACTCATAACCACAGCACGAGTGCAGCAATGTACTCAAGCAAAAGGAGAGGAAGAAAATCATACCGTCCGGACACGGCATAGGGTATCCTAGTGTGGGGCCAGCGACTCACCACAACAGCACGAGTGCAGCGATGTATTCAAAAGGGGAGGTAGAATAGCATCCTGTCCGGTCTCGGACACGGCATAGGATATCCTAGTGTGGGGCTAGACTCACAGGCCACAGCACCTCCCAGTGCAAGACAGCCTGGTCGGCGACTCCGTGCGCGCTGGGCTCCACCACGGACAGAGAGGCCACGGCGGAGTCCCAGCGCGGCCGGTAGCCCGCGTCCGTCTGGATCGCCGCGAAGTCGGCGGCGTTCACCTCTTTGTACCTGCCGTAGACTGGAAATAAAGTGTTTTTTTTTAGTGAACGTCCTTAGTGATTATCCGCTATTAAAATTGAGGACTTAGGGCGACTTGCACCGGATTTTTGAGAGCCGCTAAATACAGCCTCACAACGACCACAGACGTCATGACACCTAATCACTAAAATTCCGTCAGACAAGTGAGCGATCGAAACGTTTAACGAGTTGTCTAAACATTCCTAGGCAACAAGACATATACATTATAGATATTTTTATGTGTACTTAAGTTTATGTTTTAAGTATTTTTTGTTGTTCTTACATGTTTAACCTAACACGAAAGGTAAAGGGGGCTTCGCTTCATCACCTAAGCTACCGCAATGTTTTGCCCTGATGCTGTGCAAATCAGCTGTTGTCGTGACGCCATCTTGATTTCCAACACGCTGGCTTTCGGTAAGACAGATTGTTAACGTTTTCGACGATGCCCTATTTATTAAATCAAAATGCTAGTGACTTGGTTAGACGTCGGCATTTAATTAAAGGTTTATAGAGTTAGTTAACTGCGACATTTATATTAATTAGGATACTCGCAGTCAGTGCTGTGTACCTCGAGCCAAAAGTGATACTTAAAGGTGCTTATGCTCAAAACTTTTTAGCCGCCCCTCGTAGATATATTCCACGACACCCTATTTTAATTTGAACTAAAATTACTTAATTAATCAATTAACAATCCATAAAATTTTATCTATGTACATACTTGTGTGTATGTGTTATATTAGTTAACCGATGTATTAATAATTTTAGTACACAATCTAGTTTGACGACCGGTTTAGCCTAGCGGGTAGTGACCCTGCCTACGAAGCTGGCGGTCCTGGGTTCAAATCCCGGTAAGGGCAAATATTTGTGTGATGAGCATGAATATTTGTTTCGTAGTCTTGGATGTTTTCTATGTATTTACATAAGTATTTATCTCTACTAAATATATCGTCGTCTAGTAGGTACCCATAACACAAGCCTTGTTGATCTTACTATGGGTAGTTTGATTTGTGTAAGATTGTAATCTACTTGTTTTTGTTGTTATGTTAACTTTGTTGCCAGATTAATCTGTAAATGTTGTGCATGTCTATCCACTTAAACGTCGACAAAAGGAATATATATCAGTATTTTAAATTGTAAACCCAACTCTTAACCTGAGTAAAAATATGTATTCTGTTGTTGATGTGCATATCAATAAATACACAAACTTTATTAAGCGGCTCTCAAAAGTCTGGTACAAGTCGGCCTCAATGTTATGTTGACACTGAAAATAAGGGAAATACACAGTCATTTGGTAGTTTCACCAGGAAAGTTATCCGGGATTTTTGAAAATTGTAGATGTTGCCACTTTGTATCGTATCTTTACCTAAAAACACTTTTTGGCGACATCTCCCTTTCCCCTCATTTTACGATACAAACAGCCTTTTGATGAAATAAACTTGAGAGCATTTCCTATAATTGTTTCAACCTCTTTTTCTCAAGTTTCGACCTGCGTTTTGGCCGAAATGGAGAGCGGTTCCTTTAAGTTCCGTACCACAATAAAAAACAAAAACAAAACCTGTAGGATCACCTCACGTCCTCCGCCCCCCAAAGGGCAGGCGTCCTGCTATAATGTTATGAGTAGATCTTTCATCAATCATCTTATCACAAAGCAATGTAGCCAGCACGAACTGTGATGTCATATCATAATCTAACTAATTGACCGTAACCTTGATACTGTGATGTGATAATGGCACAACACACGTAGATAACAGTTTTAGTTCTAGACGCCTTCTTTATGACTTGGTCTGACTACCATGACCATGTTTCTATAAAATGGACCGGGCATCAGTTTGGGTCCACTTCCCAAACAAAACACGGATGTAGCCACATCCGTGTTTTGTTTGGGGAGTGGACATCAGACGAAACACGGATTAGGTTACATTTTTTCGTATATTTCGTATGTATTTATTGCACATAAAACGACATAAGATACAATAAAACCGGAAGGACATCTACAAAGGTATGCTTATCTCTAAATAGAGATCTCTTCCAGCAAACCCAAGGCTGATAAGAATAATTTAATGTGCAAGATAGACCTATGTGCTCTGATAAAGATACATACATATATTACTGAACTATTGAACTGACTGCTAGATACACTACATACCTTGAGTACATAAATATTTTATAAATAACTCAAATCTAGGATAGAAAGATAATGCTCCTTCAAACAATTCTTGAAGACGGGGAGAGACGGACTATCTCTGATAGTGCAGGGAAGCGAGTTCCAAAGAGTGATCGCCCGCAATCGAAAACAGTGCTTGTATGCGACGGTGTTGTGATGAGGCTACATCTAGGCTAGTATATTTTAGTTACTTTCATAGTGTCATGTCCTATAGTATCTTGTTGTGGGGGAAAGCAGCGGATATACAAACTGTTTTTATTTTACAGAAAAGAGCTATTCGAGCAATTTATAATTTAAAACGCAGACTCCTTAAGAGAGCTTTTTAAAGAAATTGATATACTAACTGTAGCTAGTCAATTTATTTTCGAAATTATAATGTGCGCAAGAACTTAACAACATTTTCCAAACTTAGCGATAGCTAGATAGATAGATAGATAATGTTAACCTAAGAAATAATCACAGACTAGTTGCGCCCTGGTTAAATTTAGATTCGCGAAGGTTAGAAGTTATTTCAAGGATCAGTGCATTCTCTACTACAACAAGACTTGAAATTGCCTTTTGAGCAATTTAAAAACCATATTAAAGCGACTTTGTCTTAAAAGGGATATTACAATGTTCAAGATTACTTAAATGACGGGACTGTATGGGGTTAATTTGGCTCAACACCGACCTTGCTGTTAGTAATTTTGTAATTATTTATTCCTGCTTATGCATGTTTCATCAAATCCAACCCATTCTGACCATTTCATGAAATTCTATGATATGGCTTCGACTTAAACGCAACAAAATGTCAAATGTAAGGAAACATGACTTTCGGCCGCTCGATGAGTGAACAATGAGAGAGCACAGCCTAATAACTATAATAACGCGTGGCTGTTACTACTTATCGGTGGAAACTTCAAAAGCACCCAATCGGCGCCGGCGCGTCACGCGGTTGCCTCACTATTTGATGACGTAGGTATTCAGAGACATAGAATTGGATAAATAATACCTTGGACACTATTTAGACACATTGATCTAGCCCCAGACTAGGATTCCCTGTATCTTGGGTACTAGACAACGATACATATACATATATAGATAAATAGTATACTTAGGTAGAGAGATAGATAGATAATTCATTTATTCATTGTTCGGTACAAACACAAAAACATTATTGGTTTATTAACATATTACAAACCACACAAAATTAATTATGACAAAAAACATCAAAGAAATTAAATAAAACAATGAAAATAATTATAATTAACACAGAAAAAATATGGAAAGTAAGGATCACTATGTGGCACCGTGACTGTACCGCGACAATGAAATGGCCCTGACTCAGCAATGTCACAGACGAATCTGTGACGCTGATATTCTGCCAGAGCCAAAGCGAACGAGACAGCAATAGGCTCAAGTACACAAAATACACAAATTATTACAGCAATTAAAAAAATATTAAAATCTACTAATATGGAATTGAATTAATTATTGCAATTGAATTTGAATTTAAATTGAATTAATAATGCATAGAATAGTATCGGAATTGTGTGATTTAAATTAGATGAAATTTCGGTAGATAAACAACCATGACTAGGGTTCAAACATCCGTTCTCATCAAACAAATATTTGCCCCGACCGGGTCTCGAACCCGGGACCCTTGGCTTCGTAGGCAGGGTCTATGCCGACTCGGCCATTCGGGTCGTCATAAGAATGCTCGTCGTCGGCGTAGTCGTTGGATAAGAGTTTCGTCATTGTGCTCCCTACAGTTTACCTTTGTAAGCGTAGAGGCCCTGCCCCTGTTTGTACTCCTTCCTCCAGATTACCACGTCGTCAGCCTCCATGTACGGCTCCCAGCCATCCTCCGACTGCTGCGGCTTCGAGTCTTTGCAACTGTTGATAGGAAATAAAAACATCTCTTACTGTTCCACCGCGCCAACTAGACGTCTTATTAGCACTTATAGATACGATGTTATAATATTGTCATTAGATTATTTTTGTATGGTACATTGTAGCATTCAAAGAAAAATACTAAATTGAAAAAAAAAAAAACGGCCAAGTGCGAGTCGGAATCGCGCACGAAGTGTTCCGTGCCACCGTACAATGGTAGGTATGGTGTGGAGTGAATAGTTTGGATTTTACTTAGCAAAATGTTGTTTACAAAGTTATTGGTGCGGCTACTTTCACACTCCATGTACTTTTACACTCCATGTACGTCAGCAGGTGCATTCATAAGTTTGTATGTGGTATTGGAAGAATTGTTGTATGCCCCCTTAAATATTAATTTTATCCTGTTTTTTAGTATTTGTTGTTATAGCGGCAGCAGAAATACATCATCTATGAAAATTTTATCTGTCTAACTATCACGGTTCATGAGATACAGACGGACGGACGGACGGACAGCGGAGGCTTAGTAATAGGGTCCCATTAGGCACCCTTCGGGTACGGAACCCTAAAAACATGATTTGTCATCAGGCCCCAGTGATTCGTTTTGTAATTTCTTTATGGCACAAAAACAACCCTATGAGATTATTTTTTAAACACTCGTTTTCCTTATTTTTAAAACCACAGGACTGATTTTTATCAAACATGGCTAAGAACTATCTCAGTAAAGTCTACTATCAATAAGAAAAAGCCTAATTAAAATCCGTCCACCCGTTTGAGCGCTATGGTGCTTCGGAAATACACACAGACAGACTGACAGATACTTCAAACTTATAAAACCTCAATGTTTTCGTTGGCCATTAAATAATGTAATAATAATAATACCTCGGGCACTATTAACACACATTGATCTAGCCCCAAACTAGGATTCCCTGTATCTTGGGTACTAGACAACCATACAGATACTTATATAGATAAATATTATACTTAGATAGATAAACAACCATGACTAGGGTACAAACATCCGTCATCAAACAAATATTTGCCCCCACCGGGACTCGAACCCGGGACCCTTGGCTTCCTAGGCAGGGTCACTGCCGAGTCCGCCATTCGAGTCGTCATGTATAAATATTATACTTAGATAGATAAACAACCATGACTAGGGTACAAACATCCGTTGTCATCAAACAAATATTTGCCCCCACCGGGACCCTTGGCTTCCTAGGCAGGGTCACTGCCGAGTCCGCCATTCGAGTCGTCATGTATGTATCATTAAGGATAGCATGAAATTTTTTTTTTTTTTTTTTCTATTTTGTGTTGACTGCTTCATCGCCATCTGAAGGATAGGGCCTTCAATAATCGATGCGGTTCTCTGGCTTGCACCGATCCCTGGTGTGCGGCTGGGCGAGGCCCATCGGCCTCCGTCCCCTTTTGTTGAGTGTTATTTGGGCTGTTCAATCAGCCCAGCTCTAGGATGTTTTTTCGTTTCAGCCGGCAGAATTTGGCAGCACCAGCAGTCACCAGCTGTGCCGCTAGTTCGTTTGGGTGGTTTCTGAGTCTCTGCTGATATCGCTTGTTCAGTTCCTCGATTTCCTCTGCTACTGAGGGAAATTTCAGATCATGGTAGATTTCTTTGTTGCTGATGTACCATGGTATTTTTAGGATCCTCCTTAGCATTTTCGTCTGAAATCTCTCCAGAATATTGATGTTTGTTTTGGATGCCGTACCCCACAGTTGGATCCCGTAGGTCCATATTGGCTTGAGTATTGTCTTGTACAGTGTCATCTTGCATTCTCTTGACAGTTGCGACTTGTATCCTAGTAGCCAGTACATGCTGCGAACTTTACAGTCCAGTTGTTTTCGCTTATTCCAGATGTGAGTTCTCCATGTCAGCCTTCTGTCCAGATGTATGCCCAGGTATCTGGCTTCTACTGCTTGTGGCAGTGGCTTTCCGTTCAAGAAGACGGGTGGGCATGTCTCTTTCCTGAGGGTAAATGTGACATGTACCGATTTGGTCTCATTCGTTTTGATTCTCCACAGTTTACACCAGTGTTCCATTGCGTTCAGTGCTTTCTGGAGATTCATAGATGCTTCTACAGGATTTCTGTGGCTTGCCATGAATGCAGTGTCATCAGCGAATGTGCCCATGACGGTGTTTTCGGTCGGTGGCAGGTCTGATGTGTATATGATGTAGAGAACTGGGCCCAGTACGCTGCCTTGAGGTATCCCTGATTTGATTTCGTGGAGTTCGGAGACTTCATCTTTGTGTTTAACTTGGAAGCATCGGTTGCTTAGGTACGAGTCCAGGACTAAGTAGATATTGTATGGTATGATGCTTTTCAGTTTGTATTTGAGTCCCATGTGCCATACCTTATCAAAGGCTTGAGTGATATCGAGGAAGGCCGCCGAGCAATAAAGTTTCTTGTCCATTGATAATACAATTTCGTTTACAAGCCTGTGCACCTGTTCTATGGTTGAGTGTTTCTCACGGCATAGCATGAAATATCATCGCCAAAGCTAAGCCAAGTACCCACCTGCAGTAATTATTACCAGGCGATTTCTTCTCAATGACGAGCCGCTTGCCGCAGCATGCGCAGTACAGTGTCTTGCGAGCGAGCTCTTCTATCTTGTCTATCTCCGACAGCAGTGTCTGGAAAATGGCAACAAATATAATGATCACCAAAATATTTTTTTCCTACCCAAAATGGATAAATGAACACCAAAAGTTGCAAAAAATATCAGGGCAAAATACTGTGGTAGCTTAGGTGAAGGGTAAATAGGGTGAGCGAAGGGAAGCCCCCTTTATCCTTCGTGTTAGGTTGAACATGTAAGAACAACAAAAAATACTTAAAACATAAACTTAAGCACACAAAACATAAAAAGAAGTTTGGTGATCATTTATCCAAACACAATTTGGTGGACGTTTATCCATTCTGGCAGTCATTTCGAATTTATTGGTAGTAAAATAGGTGCGTTTTTGGTAATCGTTTAAACATAAGCCCTGGAAAATCATATTTAGATTATGTTGTTGTACACCGATCTCGAGTCGATGTCATGTCAGCTCTAAATTCCCGTTGCCTTTATGTTGGAAGCAATGCAACCAGTGTTGCTAGCTTTTCAAAAATGTGTTACCCAAAAGCTAGGGAAAAATATCATAACCAATCCTTACTATAAATATTATTTGTATATAAATTTACGTATTGTTGCGACGAGGTTGTAGCTAAGGTAAGCTACATACCTGGTGTCTTATTTATGAAATCAGGGAATTGTAGCATGACAAGCAGATATTGCATTACCCTTTTTTGCATGTCAGTTGACATAACAACTACATCGAACTTAACAGCGAAGGGAATTTAAAGCTGAAATGCACTCTACTATTACTCTACGTAAAATTAATATTATACACTGGCCTGCAAAACTAAGTATCACACTTTTAAAATTGCATACTTTCAAAATAAAAACGACTCGAAAAAGAGTTTAATTTTTGTCGCGTTCCGAGTCACGTCAACAAAGCCATCATTGCTCACGTGACGTCACAACCATCATGCCCGTTCCGAGTGGGAAATGACGACCATCATAGATATCCATTCGGAACGCTTTGAACGCGACGGTAGACGTTGACACTGACAGATGACATTATTATAGCCCAACATTTCGAATCGTAGAAAGTCGTAGGATTCTTGCCGTCATTGTGGAGGATATTGCACGTGTTCGGATACATTTCTAAAAAATTTGAGCATTTGCTGACTCTTCCTGAGTCTAGAATTTGTCTAATTAGTTGTGTATTATCCGTATTTGTCTTGTGCTTGTCCTAGGGTTTGGATGAGGTAAGGAGTTTTTATTCTATTTAGGTAAACCATGGAGACAGACGATGATCCACCGGATAAATCGCCTCCCCCAAATGTTCCCCTCTCCCCTTCTCTCTTCCCGTCAGGAGACTCCCAATCCCAAGACACAGTGTCTCGAAAACGCGCGGCTGATAATTGTATAGACCAAGCTCCGAAGAAATCTCTCAAAGAATTGTCACAATCTCAACCGTCCATTCAAACTGTCTACATAGCAGAGTCCTCTTCGCAAGGCCAATACTCACCAAGCGACAAAGGTCCATTCATAGTACACGTTGCTCGTATTGAAGAGGAGACCTCTTCAGGTCTTACCCTAAGACCTGAAGTTTGGTTAATTCCAACACAGGAACAACATACAGAATCTAGCTCAGGATGGTGTGAAAAGCGTCGGCCGCAACCGCATTTCTATCCAGTTCAAGACCGCCTCTGATGCCAATTGTTTTCTGTATCACCAAGCATTGAACGGAGCAAAGTATAGAACAACCATACCCACTTACAATGTGACCCGCATGGGTCTGATTAGGGAAATCCCAGTGGAGTGGAGCTTGGAAGAAGTCGTTACGGCTATCCAGCTCCCCCCTAACTGTGGTCCCATCATAAAAGCCCGCAGAATTAGCCGAAAAACCAAAAAAGATTATAACTCTGTAGTTTACATCCCAACTCAGTCAGTTGTGATCACAATATCTAGTCAGGTTCTCCCAGAGAGAATCTTCTGCTTCTACAATTCTAACCTGGTGGAGCAGTATCAATTCCCCACGATACAGTGTTGGAATTGTTGCCGTTTTGGCCATGTAAAAAATCAGTGCATATCAAAGCCACGTTGCTATAAATGCTCACAATCGCATGATGGGGACTCCTGTTCCAAAACCCAGGAATCTTGTATACTGTTCTGGCCCTCATAGGGCCATTGATAAGTGTTGCCCGGAATTTCACCGACAAAAAGCAATTAAGGTCATCATATCCCAGGAAAGTGTCTCTTATAAAGATGCTTCAATTCGGCTTCCTACGACCAGAAAATTCGTTTTTCCCAAGTACACTCTCTGTCCCCGCCTTCTAGCCAACTGTTGGCCCCATCCCATTCCCCTCAGAAAGTCTCTCACCGTAAAACTGTATTTACAACCAGACAACCCAGATCTCCTGATGGTAGGCAGGGTATGACAGGAATGCTCATTTTAATATCATTAATTCTCCCCATCTTCTCTTCCCAATGTCCACGCACTTCAGTCAGAAATGTCCAATTCAGAGCAACCTAACGAAAATCTCCTTGAACTTTTTCTCTCCACCATTATCAATTTACTGACTAAGTTCAGTGATTATCCATTACCGCCCAACGTGACACAAGGTCTTAATAAGATCTTACGACTTGTTAACTCTTCTAATCCTCCTCAAAATGGCCAGCATTCTTCAGTGGAATTGCAGGAGCCTGATGCCTAAAAAATCTGATTTAATTTGTTCAATAAATAAGTATTGGACCTCTGTTATAGCCCTCTCAGAGGTGTGATTGCTGCCAGGATCTCGTTTTCGGGTGACAGGTTTTACCAGCCTCCGGGAGAATAGATGTCTACGCAGATGCCATTCCCGTTCATAGTGATAACATTAATGTTGTTGCTACAAGATGTTTTGACACCACCTTTCTTACAGTTTATATTCCTCATCCAGATCTCTCTAATCTCCCTGAACTGGATATTATTATTTCTTCTCTGCCTTCACATATTGTAATCCTAGGTGATCTCAACTGCCGTAATCAGATTTGGGGTAGTTATAAAAATTATACAAATTGTTCTACAATTTTAGATAGCCTAGATAATATTGATCTCTATATCATAAATGATGGCCGCCCAACCCGCAGAGTATCCCCGACTCAAGATCCTAGAAGTGCAGTAGATCTATCTCTCTGTTCCTCAAATTTAGCTTCAGTCCTCTCTTGGGATATTCCTTCCTCCACTTAAGGCAGCGACCAAATACAGACTGGGAAAGGTTTGCTAAAGAATGTGACCATAGGATTAAGGGGCTGGACTCTGTGTCTTCTGAAAATGCGAGAAATCTCTATTCTAAATTTCTTGAAGCAATCATAGCCTCTGCTAACTCTTCAAGCCCATTAAAAAAACCTCCCCCTAATAAAATTCGTTCTCCTCCGTGGTGGGACCATGAATGTACTGAAGGTATCATTAAACGAAAAGAGGCCGAGATTACGTATGCGAAATGTATGACCACAGAGAATTTTATAAACTACCAAAGAATGGTTCCTCAAATTTAGCTTCAGTCCTCTCTTGGGATATTCCTTCCTCCACTTAAGGCAGCGACCAAATACAGATTGGGAAAGGTTTGCTAAAGAATGTGACCATAGGATTAAGGGGCTGGACTCTGTGTCTTCTGAAAATGCGAGAAATCTCTATTCTAAATTTCTTGAAGCAATCATAGCCTCTGCTAACTCTTCAATCCCATTAAAAAAACCTCCCCCTAATAAAATTCGTTCTCCTCCGTGGTGGGACCATGAATGTACTGAAGGTATCATTAAACGAAAAGAGGCCGAGATTACGTATGCGAAATGTATGACCACAGAGAATTTTATAAACTACCAAAGAATGTCTGCCATGGTCAGTAAAATGTTATCTAAAAAGAAACAATCAGGTTGGTCAAAATTTTGCGAGAACTTATGTCCTCGAGCCCCAGCTTTTCTCATTTGGAAAAATATAAAAATATTCAGGAATTCTTTTTCGGATCATAATTCATCCTATAGCGATCCCAAAGTGTGGTTGGAGAATTTCGCTAGTAAATTAGCCCCCTCCTCGGTTCCCTTTTCCGATTGCCTGTCATCTGTGCCCTCCACCCTGTCTCCCCCCCATAGATTAAATGAAGTATTTTCAGAATCGGAGTTCAATCTTGCAGTAGAAAACCTAAAGGACTCTTCCCCAGGTTTAAATGGCATTCCATACTCTTTTATTAGAAACACTGGGTCTGTGACCAAAAAATACTTTCTACAGTTGATCAATAGTTTATTCACATCTGGCTCTCCCCCGGAGGCTTGGAGGTCGCAAATAATTATCCCCATATTAAAATCTGGTAAAGACTCCTCAGATGCTGCCTCTTATAGAACTATAGCCTTGTCTTCTACTCTCTCTAAAATTTCTGAACACCTTGTCTAAAATCGCTTAGAATGGTTTGTGGAGAGTCATAACATTTTAGCCGAAAGCCAGTTTGGCTTTAGAAAAAACAAATCAACTATGGATAGCCTGGCCATCTTGACCACGGATATTAGGATAGCTTTCTCGAAAAATTAATCAGTCGTGGAAGTATTTTTAGATATATGCTCTGCTTACGATAATGTGCTTCTTCCTGTGCTCAGGGAAAAAATGCTCCATCTGAGTATTCCAGTGAGGTTAGTCAATTTCATTACTTACAGCTTATTCTCAGATAGGTCAGTGTTGATACGAAACCAATATTGCTTCCTGTCTCCTCGGTCAGTATGGAAGGGTCTGCCTCAGGGATCAGTCCTGAGTCCCCTACTCTATAGCATTTACACTTACGATCTTGATAGAGTAGTTACTTCCTTTTGCAACATACTTCAGTATGCGGACGATTTAGCCCTTTATGTTCCTTTGGCTTCGATAGAGGAGGCCACTGCTAGACTGAATTCCGCTATTATATACCTCGAGGACCAGCCCCAAAGAGTAAAGTTGTTATTTTTTCCAGAAAAGTCTTTATTCCGGATGTGGACATCACCATAAACGGTTCATCAATCCCAGTTTCTAATTCTGTTAAATTTTTGGGTGTCATTCTTGATTCTAAAATGAACGGTTCCGCCCATCTTAAGTACGTGATAAAAAAATGCGAAACATCATGCGATGTCTTTCTGGTACGTGGTGGGGCGCTCACCCGTATTGTCAAAAGCTGATATATAATGCCATCGTACGCAGCCATTTCGATTACGGTACTTTCCTGCTTGTAATAAAGCTGTTCTTGATTGCCCCCAGAGGGTTCAATTCAAATGTTTACGCATTATTATCGGTGCCATGAAATCGTCTCCCACAAATGCCTTACAAGTTGAATATGTGGACCCACCTCTAAATTTACGAAGACAATATCTATCGGATAGATTCTTTTTTAAGGCTATCCAGCTCGAAAACCACCCCCTCATTCCCAAAGTCAAATTGTTGAGTCAGCTAGTGTCAAATACGAGCTACTGGTCCCATAAGGATTCTACATGCCTTGTCAAAAGTCTCCAAAAACTAGAAAATGTCAACCAACCTCTATATCAAAGGAATATGAACCCACTGTTTAGTACTAACTTTAATGCTCTTATCCAAATGAAATTGTAGCCAATTCTTGGAGTGATTGGCTGCATGTTTTTACTGATGCCTCCAAACTCCAAGAGTCCGGGTGTGTTGGAGCTGCGGTTTGGATGCCAAGATATAAAATAATTCTCAGTTATAAATACCCCCCTCTTTCATCGGTATTCACAGGTGAGTCGGTAGCCATTCTGGAAGCCATCCTTTATGTTTTATCCCATAAATTTAATAAGACCATAATTTTTAAAGATTCTCTTAGATGTCTCCAAGCCATCAAGTCAAACCAATTCAGAGTTAAAATTAGATTCCCAGTAATTTAAAAAATTAAAGAAGCACTTTATGACTGTCATTTACATGGCATATAAATTGTTCTGGCTTGGATTCCTGGTCATGCGGGTGTTACGGGAAATGAGGTGGCAGATTATTGTGCAAAGAATGCCGTGTATTGGGCGGTTCTGAAAATTTTCATAATTTCAGCTCAGATATATGTTCCTTATCAAAAACCCTTCTTTATAAATCCTGGAATGATTCCTGGCAAGATAGCCGTCAGGTCAAAGGTAGATATTATGGAGATATCCAGAATTCAGTCCCACCGAAACCCTGGTTTTTCAAATTCCGCGTCGCGGATAAACGCACAATCTCTACGATTTGTCGACTCCGTTTGGGTCATGCCTGCACTCAGGTGCATCTTGCTAAAATAAGGGTCAGGGACAACTCGCTTTGTGAGTGTGGTCTTGCGGAGGGTTCTGCTGACCACATCTTTTTTGAATGCCGCAATCTTAAATTTTCTTTATACAATTATCTTCCGCCGTACATTCCTAGACCTACCAATTTGAAAACTTATGTGTCAATACTCCATTCATCCAAATCTTGTGCAATTTCATTAATGTAAATAACATCAAACTTTAACTCTACATAGTTGTATTTGTTGTAGTCTAACTAAACTAACCTAATTTAATATTTATGTATCTATTGTGTTGTCCTGTTTGTTCTAGATACCGGAAACCCTGTGATTTGCACCGAAACATAGTTGTAATAAAGTAATAACGTGTCATTTCTGAAACTTGACATTGGCAGAATCATCAAACCCATGGAAGCCATCGTATAAGAAATTGAATTGAATTGACAGTCGTAGTAGTTATATTAGCTTTGTTTTGGGTGAATAAGTGAGGAAATATACAATTTGGAGCGCCAGGAGTCACTGCTGGTTGCCGTTCTAAGTTTGATTGTCAGCTGTCCCCGTAATAGCTGTCACTTTTGATGGCTCGCTCACAGAGCTTACGCTCAGAGCACAAAATAAATAGGTACAGAAATAAATCTACATACAAGCGCGCTCGAGCAACGCACACATAGATACTGCTCACGGACACGATATCTCAAAACAGTTCAAACCAGTGCGAGCGTGAGTGCCATCCGCTTGACACGCGCGTCTGTTAATGCAAATAATGCAACAATGGAGCAACGGAAAAAAGTTATTATAACTGTTCAGTGGACGGTTTAAATAAATAACAGTTGCCTATTTTTCAATCAGTATAATAAAATAAGTATTAACAAATTTATTGTTAGGTAAATTCACGCCACCTTAGTTACGTAAGTTGAAAACATGTTTTTTTGTTTGAGTAGATATTGTGTTGTTTTTCGTGTCATTTGACAGGTGTAGGTCTAAAAAGGGCAGGGCAATATAAATTTTGTAACTCGGGTAGTCCGTTTAGAAGTTTTCAGGGATTTTCGATAGTGAAAATTGACAAACGTAAAATTGTGTAGGTATTTTTCTTTTCTGTAAACCTTTTGTATTGTAATAGTAGGCAGGTCTATTTTTTTGTTTTTTGGAGTGCCAGTACCATGTTAGTTTTTCGTGCATAAACCGTAGTTGAGAACCCTAGAGCGATCGCCGAGCGTAGCTATGAAAAGTGAAGTACATACATGTGGTTGACTTCTGTACCTATTTATTTTGTGCTCAGAGCCTCGGCGATGATAGCACAACATGGCGGCGTTAATGATGTCATGAATGACGTCATAACAACCTTCAAATTTGCTATAAAACATATTATATTTTAAATCTCTTGATAGTTCAGAAAAATTTAAATTTTGTAAGTAATAATAATAATAATAATACCTTGCACACTATTTACACACATTGATCTAGCCCCAAACTAGGATTCCCTGTATCTTGGGTACTAGCCAATACACATACTTATAGATAAATATTATACTTAGATAGATTAAACAACCATGACTAGGATACAAACATCCGTTTTCATCAAACAAATATGTGCCCCCACCGGGACCTCGAACCCGGGACCCTTGGCTTCGTAGGCAGAGTCACTGCCGAATCAGCCATTCAGGTAGTTAAGTGTAGTACTTAGTTTTGCAGGCCAGCGTAGTATGTTGACGGGGCAACATTGTAAATTACTCTTCCTCTCCGACCAGTGCTACACCGTGCGATAAAAGTTTAAAAATTGCCATGTGTGTTTTCCTGCATAGTATCACCAGTAGGCGATTGTGTTCTCCCCACATGAGGTTTCAGTTTCCAATTACATCTATGGACAAAGAAGAATAAATCCCTGTGCCTTGTCTGTATGCTTGTTTTTGTAGTTTCAGGTTTCAATGAATCATAATGAGTATTCATAGGAAGTATCATATACCGAGATAATGTTACCCTCTTTCTGGTGAAGTCGGATAAAAAGTATCCTATATATTAATCTAGCTCATTAAGTATCTCTGTGCTGTATGGTGCTCTCTGTGATGGATTAGTAAATTATTTTTTATGAAACTAAAAGAGGGTTGGACTCCAGCAAAGGGGTACTATGGGGTACTAAGGTTACTCTAGGTACTGTGGGGCGGGACTTATTTTTAAATAAGTCCCGAGTAAATTTATTATTTATTTAATTATTTGCTGTGACAAAACTATAGGCATTTCAAAATTGGTCGCTAGTTGCTTTAGGTCACTTTCTGTCTGAATAGATTGGGTAGTGTAAGGTCATGTTGTACCATTATGTACAACCTGCAAGCCTGTGGCAAGGCCAAACAAACCTTAAAAAAAATCTAAGTCCTGCCCCACAGAGCCTTTGCTACAGTCTGACTTCAGTTTGGTACAATTTTTATTAAATTAGATGTTGAATTATTAATTCATTAGCTTAGGTTAGACTTATTTGATGTTCTATGAAATACTACCCATTTTTAACAAGCTCTATCATGCCAATATAGTAACAATTTTATTATAACTCCCCGACTGTACCTTACTGCCGTGAATGTACAGTGGGGGTACCTTGCTGCCATTGAGGCAAACAGGACCATTTTTAAATAATAATAAACTTCATGAAGGATTTCGGGAACTGATGTATGGCTTTTTTAAGTTCTCGAAACAATGGATTTGAGGAACACAACCCGTTTTAGGTAACATTATTCAATATTTTGAAATGGATATTGGGAAGAACTTTAATTTTAGAGTCATATTATTTTTCATCACTATTTCAAGCATTCGGGACCAAGGGGATCTGGGAGTATTAGGGTGGGGAAACAAAAAAACAATTAATTAGATGGTTCAAAGTTCACTGACCATGTGGCCATTGACCTTGACCTTTCGTGTATAATGCAGAAAATTCTACTACTAAGGGGTAGGGTATGATGCGGGGTATGATGCCCCGCACTTAAGATTGCCTCTACAGCCTTGGCTTTATGCTTGGCTTCGCCGACCAGCCTCTACCTGTCCATCTCACTTTCGGTCGCCTTTACCACCGACTCATAAAAACGCTCTAGAGACTAGGCATTAGACTGCCTAGGAAGGACTGCCTTGGTAGTAGGGTGCCCTGATTCGGGTTTTCTATTCCGAAACAGCAAAACTAAAAAAAAAATATCTATCCCCACCCTAATAGTCCCACATCCCCACGGTCTCAAATGCTTGAAATGGAGTATTATATTTAAATAATATATTAAATGGATATTTAAATAATTATAACTCAAAACTAATTATTTCCAATAGTATTTCTAAAGGCTGGCCAAATATTGAGTTACCTTGTAATGAGAGTGGTATCATTATAATCATATTGCTGCAAGATTACAATGATACCATTCTCATCATATTAAATATCATTACCTTTCTCAACTAAAGACACCTTAACCTGCAACTGCCAGAGGCCGATCCTAAGTCCAACCCCAGTTTGATTTTGATAATACATCTAACTTTGATATTTTAGGAATGCAGTACACAACTCCCTCCTCTGCAACCTAGCACAGGGGGCTTCCGCCCCCTTGTCGACACTCTGACCCATCCGTTTGGTGTAGAAGATTGTTTATTCTTAAATATTGCCAGCTTAAGTTTTACCTTCAATTCCTCGTCACTAATACTCCGGGTACGTTCATCAGACTCATCATCAACATCATCAGCTCTTTTGTATGCTGCCGTAGCAGAAATCAGCAGCGTTCGCCTGGGCCGGACGGTCTGACGAAAACAGTGAAACACCTCCCTTACACTACGATCCCTTCTGCACCTCTTCACCACACTGTTAGAAAGGAAACCTCTAGTCCACAAACTCCAAAGTCTCACAGAACAAAATCTATACACTGAAGACATACTACCACTGTGGTACGCGAAGAGAAAGTCAGTAAGTCGACATTGCTGCAGCTTTATCTGCCTCGGATAATCAACGCGGTGGCGACAAAAGGAGGGTTTTATTGAAAATAATTGCTTTAGTTTGCGTTGCGACATAGCATTGCGCTCGCCGTGAGTCGAGATAACCTCAAAACTTAAAATGACAGCTGTGACTTTCGTGACTTTTGCTTCAGTAAGTGTTGCAAGAAAATAAATAATAGTAGATATTCTACCAAAATTCGCATGCGTCACTTATAGATGGGATTCCTCCCGGAAAGTTTCCGATACAGTGGACACTTTCCGTGAATCTTCCCTATCTTCCCTCCCAATGGGATTTTTCGTAGGAAGTTTCAATTTATATTTTTTCTTTGGTCTTACTTGACATAAAGCAAAGGTTTGTGCATATTATATCATATTTCTGAAAAAAACATTGTTGTTTTTATTATTGATAATCGAGGGTACATCCGAAATCAATGGTTACATCATAATAATTCGGTCGAGTGAAAAATTTACTTTTAGGTAGTTGTCAAAGGAGTTTTTTGTGATTTTCTCACTAGCGTACTATTTGGCTAAATATATGTAAAATGTGGAGTGGATTCAACAGGTTTATTTGTAGGTACTGGTACATTTGTGAGGGTTTTAGTAAAGGTCATATCAGGATAGTTCACTATTTAATACGCTACTGTGCCAAAAAAATTACAGATATTGATCTGTCTGTAATGTTCTGTTATAAACGCTGTAAACGCTAATGTTGACTACCTGGATAACGCCTGTGCAATTTTTTTATAACATACGCCCGCTCGCAAGTATGGTTCTTATTATTATACAGATAGGGTATAATTTATTTACCCATTCTCAGGGTTTACCTGATAATTGGTTGCCATTGTTGGTATTCACTTGAGTATTGAACCTCGCGGACGTGATATTATATGAAAACGATTTTGGCTTTAAAACTTGAAACTGATTTGCATGTGTTATTGAACTTTCACAAACCTGGTACTGACGACTTTGGCTACGAAAAACGGATTTTGCGAGAGCAGCAACTACAAATATTTTACAAGCGTAAGTAATACTTTAAATATCTTGTCTACAATGGGCGCCATTTTGGATTTCTTCACGCAAACTGTGCAATCCAATTTAAGACGATTCACTGACAGGCGTGTTTGAGTGCCGATTTTCTGATTATAATGTAATTCTCTAGTTCTAATTAGAATTATGGTTATTTCTTATTGGAATAGTATTCCTAATAGAACCCTTTACCTTTTTTAACAATTGCACCTGATTCCAATTCGCTTTCAGCTAATATTTGTTGTTCAATATCTAGTACCCTAAATTATACTTGAATTACTGAAATATTTTAAAAATAAAGCAATATTTGGCCCTAAAGTTTTGTTTTAAATATACTTTTTACACAGGTTATTTTCATATATTTATTTATCATAAAACTACTTTTTAAAGTAGTACAAAACAAGTTGGACTGTTGGACTGAGTAGCGTTGGTGTAAAATGACCCAAGCCCATCAATATTATCAATTCATTATCTAGCCTGTTCCTTCATGGACATTTTGAAATATGGTATTAAGAGATCGGAACAAGATGAACGCAGCAATGAGTGCGAAATAGCACCTACTCATTTCCACCCCCTCCGGGTCCGCGCACTGTGTAGGCATATTTTTTTAACCACCGCCTCCGGGTCGTTTCAGTGACCAGGAGTTATAACACTTTTATTACATTGAAAGAAAACATTGGTAGCATCGGACCGAGTGGAGTCGTTCCTTATAACTGACTATAAAATCTATGAATTTTAATTAAAACGGAAAACTTATCTACAATGAAAGCAATCCGTGGCTAAATCTGGATAATTAAATCGTTTATAAATAAGAAAAACTGTACTTAGCAGTGAAAAAACTATAGGTACCTGTGCGATATCTGGATACAGAATTGAAATAAAGGGTTTGAACTTTTTTGTATGGAAGCTGGCATATCTAACCGTTGTTCTTTTTTCGAAATCATGACGGTTCGCGATCGATGTGTATGGGAAGAAGACATACAGACAAACAAAAACTGTCTTGTAACATGGTACCCCAAGGTGTCACGTTACAAGAGATATTTGGATGTAAGCCGACATATGAGTACAACGACAAGATTTAAAAATAGACTTATTACGTGTTTGTATGTATCCAAATAATCGTTCCCAGGTTAAGTTATTATTATTATTATTATTATTATTTAACTACAAAATCGCGTAAAGCGATCTTTAGTTCCACATATCTCTATAACACAAGACATAAATACAAGTACTTAACACTTATTGTCGACCGGTTTAGCCTAGCGGGTAGTGACCCTGCCTACGAAGCTGATGGTCCTGGTTTCTAATCCCGGTAAGGGCAAATATTTGTGTGATGAGCATGAATATTTGTTCCTTATTCTTGGATGATTTATATGTATTTATCTCTATTTAATATATCGTCGCCATCACACAAGCCTTGTTGAGCTTAGATGGGCCTAGTTCGATTTCTGTAAGATTGTCCTCAAATATTGATTTATTTATATTTATTTATTTATTTATTTTTCATTTCGTAATGCAGCGGGATGAAAGACAAGCCAACACGCGCGCGTGAGATACTTTGACATAATATAGCGTTTCATTGCGATGCGATGCGATTTAGTAGATAAAAATTATGACCTACTGACTGAAGCCTATAGGTACGTAATAAGTCTATTTTAATGATTGTCGTTGTCCTCATGTGTCGATCTTTACCTATAAATATCTCGGTAACGTGACACGATGGGGTATCACGGTACTTGAAATTTTTAGTTTGTCTATATGTTCTCTACACATACATAAAACTTTCATACGCCGCGATTTCGAAAAAAAAATGCGGCGGTTTGCTATGCCAGATCGGTTCTATCCCCTTTAAATTCTGTACCCTGTATTTTTTTTTGTTTAGCAGCCTCAGCTTGAATATTTTTGTAAACCTAATAACGTTTATCATCATCATCATCAACACGTAGGTGTAACGTTAACAAGAACATCACAAGCATTTGATTACTAGCTATATGTCGCGGCTTAATAACTTCGATAAAAAATAATAAGCTAAGCCTGAAGGCCGTCCCCAGTCCCCAAGCTGCCTCCTAAATATTTGTTTAATTACGTTATTATTAATTATGTATGTTTGTTTATGTTATTCCATTGTTTTAGGCAAAACCATGCCGAGGCAGAAAATATGAAACTATGAATATTACCGCAGCCTAACTGACAAAATGGTTCAGTGTACATTTTGTTCCAAAGTATATAAAACGCCAAACGTGGTAAAAATGAGTCAACATCTACGAGTGTGCCTTAAATGTCCGATGGTCATAAAACGTCAGCTTAGAGAAGCCAGTGTTCGTCACTACAACACGTCGTCACTACAGCATCAAATATAACAAAACATCACAAATTGAAACTTCAACTTCTGGAGTGTCCAGTGTGCTTGAGTTTACAGAGGAAAAAAGACAAAGACTAACGAAACTGCTTGCTAAGGCAAGAAGAGGAAGTCAGAGACATATATTGATATGTCACTGACTCTCCTCTGTCCATGGTTGAGCACTCCTTGTGGAATGAATTTTTCGAAGAAATGCAGCTACTTTATAGATTACCATCAAGAAAGGCAATGTCCACCACTCTTTCACACTATCTCTGAAGAAATGGCAGTGGCGAGCGCTGGCCTATTTTTTTGTCTAGGCTGAAGAAGAAAATAAATTTATTTGTCATAAACATAAACATACAATCAAAAGTAAAAACATGATAATAAAGGGAAATATTAAACTGCACATCAATAATATTTATTTGCACAGCAAATATACTGATTTTCACAGCAAATATCAGAATAAAATACTGCGGTAGCATTAGGTGAAGGGTAAAGGGGGTGAACGAAGCGAAGCCCCCTTTATTATTCATATTAGGTTGAACTTGTAAGAACAACAAAAATACTTAAAACATAAAAAGTGTTTTTGCTGATCCTTTTTTGGTGTGAAAATCATTATTTTTGATGTGCGATTAAATACAAGCCGATAATAAAAGGATATAGTTTCTGACAAAATTACGTGACCTCAGTATGGGCTACGTGTAGCAGCTACACGTAACACTGGCTTTCATCTCACGCCAGTCACTAGTAGTAAGATTTTATAATGTAAGAAAAAAAATACCGAACTCAAAATTGGCTTCCGGCGGCTTCAGACAAAATTTGGATATTCATGACGAATTCTTGCCACCTCATATGTCGGGTAAGTGATTGAGACATAACAAGTCAGATATCCGAACACTGAAAACAAAATAACCTACTGGTCTGAGCACAGCCGGCTAGCCAACTATATCTATCGTAGGAACTGCATTGAAATTGTTTAGTAGCGTTTCCTTTCTTTTGTGTTAATTTGATTGCCCCGCCCTTTTTCAATAATCTTTTCTTTCATCGCGAAGGAAAAATTATGAAATTTACCCTTTTTAACCGCCTCCAAGCACACATCCTCTTTACACATCTCGCATGTATACACAGCCATGTTAAACTCGTATTTTTACCCACTTCACACTCACAATCGCAACACACAAATAAATAAATAAGATAACACTATCTAATCTAGGAAGAGAAAACTCGTTAATAAAAAATGGCGCCCGCTGTTGTTCAATTTGTATAGCCAAATTAAAATGTTGAAGTGGTTTATAGAGTTGATATTTCATTTTGTCGACTTGATCCTTATTTAGAACGTGACACGTACAGTACATTCGGACGCCTTGGGACTTCGTATTGAAATCAATCAATGCTCACGAAATGAGCTTATCCGGTCACAGCACAGCTCCCCGCGCGTCCCCTCACATCACCTTCCGTCACCCGTGCGCTTCTCTGGGTCAGGCAGCTGGCTGCAAACCAGGCACTACCTCTATTACTACTACTATGTTATAATTTGTATATGGCAATAATTTCAGACTTTCATTCATTTTATTGATTTCTTTCGTTCAATTCGTGTGGCCAGGTTGTGCTATATTTTCCCATTTCAAGGAAAATATCGGAAACGATTTGACCTAAAATGGTACCTATTTGTTATAGAGTTGACATTTAATTAGCCGACCATATTTTGGAGAATGATAGTACCCATAATTATGAACAACAATTTGTCCCACGAAACATATGATTACAAACGAAAAAATCAAATGGGTCTCCCATTGTAACTTGTAATCAGCTGATCGAGTCATTGTACTGAAGGATATTTTTATTTTATTTGAGACTATATGTTTTTTTGGAAATTTGTTCATATTGATGGGTTGTCATTCCCCAAAATGTGGTCAGCTAATTAAATATTATCTTGTATATCACACCCTAACATTATGGTGTGAAGAAAGTGAAGAGTTTTGTATAGCTTGGCAGCGTGGTGGACCCACAAGGTGGAATCGAGTACGAAGTAGACGCCCGCATCCAAATTGCCCAATCCAGACTAGTGTCAGTGGTGGGTACGGGAGGGAGCCATAGGGGCCAGGCCCCCCGCAAAACACCCAGGAATTCCATACTTTCGACTTAACTTTTCGATTCAATTCAGATACACTTTTAACAGCTTAGGTACTCATAGGTTTGAAAACATTTTCATGTAGAATGTTGCCAAGACAAGACCATATAACTCGCACTGTCAAAAAGTTATCAGATCTCATGTAGCTAAGCTTCTAACTTTATACGCCCTAACACTATAAGCCCTAACTTCACAAACTCTACACCTTAGTCAAAATATGTGGCTTGGCCGTGTCGCTACCGTCACATGGGCGTAAGGAAAGAAAAACATTCACTGTTCGGTATTTTTCTGTTATAATATTTATAATTTTCTGTTATAATTTATTATAAGTTAAAGAGTTGGCACCGTCCCTACTACAGAGGCGATAGTGTATACAATGTCGTCACGACATAAAGCCATTTTAGCAGATAAGCAGTATAGCAGAATAAGGAAGAGCAATTAACACAGTGCATAGCTTTCAAATGACATACACACAATCGTGAATCAAACTGTGTATTACACACAGTTTGATTCACGATTCGTGAATTACGAACCTTCCAGAAACAACAGATAAATAAAGAGAAAGCATCGAAGGACAGTTGATTGCATGCACACAATACGGCGCCGTGACATTGGAGCACCGCCGTTTGGCCATTGGACCGCCATAAATTATCTTTATGTGCAATGGACAAATGGATTTCGGGAATAGTTAATGTTCATGACTGGAAACTTCTAGGCGGACCCGCTTTCCTGACCGCCCCGAAGCGTGCTCAACATATAAAAAGGAATCAAAATGGAGGAGCGTCAGTTCCCCATGGCTCACAGTTAAATCGATTATCGATAACTGTCACACATCACAACAAAGGGGTTGTTTTTAGTCCGTATACTACACGAGCTGATGCCCGTTTAGATTGGCGACCGATGCGACGTCGAATCGGCCGCCGCTACCTAGCGCGGCGTTCTGAGGGCGGTGCGTCTACTGTTAAGATACTCTGTGTGTTTACACCATGCGTTGGCTTGCGAAAGGATGCGGTAGAACTGATCGTGTAATGCAACCGATTACATTACGCAACAAAACGCAACATCAAAACATCGCACATCGATGCACGTCCCTATTTAGTTCGTTCACACGATGCTCAGAGCTGATAGAAGCCTTCGGTGATACCCCTCAATCGATGAAATTGTATGAGCATGAGATGAACCATAGACACATGCTCTGAACTTCAGAGAGCTACGCCATAAGGCTGCTGGACATTGGTGGACATAGCAGGGAGTTCTGACTCCTGGGCACGGGTAATTCCATTTTTTTCCCCTCCAACAAAAGAAAGAGGAGCGTCAGTTCATATCAGAAAGTCACACCGTGTACGTGTGTTAGATATACGTGTTGCATATCTCTAAAGCAATACAACCAAATTGAATTACAAACTGTATAACAGCTTTAGCTGTAAAAATAAATAACAATTTGTTTGTATTTACTTGAAGAAAGAAGGCAAGCCGGCAAGACAACATAACTTGCAGTAAAAATGAATGTTGTAAAAATTAAATACAAGTTTTCCGACAGAGTGGCAACCTACGGGAGACGGAATAAAAGGCTTGGAATATGCACAATTACTATCTGGTTTTATTTAACAAATAACTTTCCTTATATATAAATCGTCCTCGATAATCATCATGTACCAAAACCGGTACGTGATGTCGATTTTCTGTGTCAGCCAATAACTTATCTCAACGATACTTTAGTCCGTGATGATAAGGGATGGCTGGCACAGATACTCCCCCCTTAAAAAAAGCAATAGTAAGTAAATTACGATAAATGGAAAAGTAACAACAAAGAACGAAAACATTTAAATTTAATAATACTACACATTGCAACTAGCTAGGCTGAGGTAATCCCCCTCTTCCGGAGTGCGGCGCCAACTCTTTCGTTAAAAAAACGGTTGGCCACCATGAAGAACACGATGGCCGCTAGAATGGTGAGGATCCCGAGCGTCGCAAGAATCATCTCCCGATGACCGTTGAACTCTTTTATCACCTCCTGGCGAATCCGCTCGGCGATATCTTCCGTTAATTTGGTCGCGTCTTGTATCCCGTTGTTTTGGGTCATGGTTAGTTGTTCCTTGGAGTTATATCCGCCCATGGTAGTTTCGTTGCGTTTCCTGCTGGTTTACTGAATAGCGAATGATACTCTATGATTTACCAAATCGCTATTTATACCAAACGAGTGCCGTCATCAAAGTTGGAATCTCAACGTTTGTTTGTACTTTCGACCAAACTTGGACGTTGTTGGTCGTGCTGACTCGACAACTGAGTCTTCCGCTTTGCTCGTTGGTAGCGGGAACGTGATGGAACTCGGCTGATCTGCTGGTAGGAAAGCTGGCTTTAATCTATCAATTGGAAATGTGTCGACGGTATTGTTCTTGTTGATGACGAAATATTTCGCCGTTCGTCGTAGAACTTCGTAAGGCCCTTCATAAGGAGGAATCAGACCTTTGGCGACAATTTCTCTCTTGATGAAAACGTGAGAGCAGGAGCTTAACTCGGGGTGGACGAAATACTTGTTTTGGTGATTCTCTCTCCTCGGAACGGAGCAGTTTTTTAATATTCGTTGTTTCAAATCTTGCACGTAGTCGTGATACGTTGATCGCAAACCAGATTCACCAAAGAATTCCCCGGCAAGCCTTATTGTTTCTCCATAAACCATTTCCGCGGCGCTCAAACCCGTGTCGTCTCGTAAACGATTGGTAATTCTTTTACCCAATTTTCCTTACTGTTCCTTGCCATGAGAGACACCTTCAGCGAACGATGCCATCTCTCCACCATTCCATTGGATTGCGGGTGGTAGGCTGTTGTTCGTAATTTTTCCGTTCCCATTAACCTCGCCAAGGATTAATAAGCTCAGATTCGAACTGTTTTCCACTTATCGAGGAAAGCCGGAGGGGTGGTCCAAATCTGCAGATCCACCCTTGGAATAAACATGAAGCGACTTTTTCCGCAGTAATCTCCTTCAAGGGAAATGCCTCAGGCCAAGAAGAGCAACGGTCAATCATAGTCAGCAGAAATCTGTAACCTTGGCTTGTAGGTAGGGGGCCGACGATATCTACATGCACGTGCTCAAAACGCTGAGCGGGCATAAATGTGCCGATAGGAGAAATAGTGTGCCTAGTAACCTTGCATTTCTGGCATGATAGGCATGTTTTACACCACTCGTTTATTTCCTTGTTCATGTTATCCCAAACAAATCTTTTTGAAATCATTTTTCGTGTGGTTCGTTTTCCTGGATGACTCAAACCATGAATCGCGTCAAAAATTTTCTTCCGAAATCCTGCAGGAACATACGGTCTCGGTTGCCCGGTTGAGGTATCGCAATATAGGTAGGAATTACTGCCGGGCACACTAAACTTGGATAACGTCAGATTTGATTTCTTGAAAAGCTCTTTAAGATTTGCATCCGTGCGTTGAAATTCGACCATTTCCTCGAAGTCAATTTCTGAAGGAGTGATTATCTCCTCGATCACCCTTGATAAGGCATCTGCTACCACGTTATCTGATCCGCTAATATGCCTTATGTCTGTGCTGTACTGTGATATGTAGCCTAGTTGACGAATTCTCCGAGGTGGGTCATCAATATTTGGTTTTTTGGAAAATGCGAAAGTGATTGGTTTATGGTCTGTGTAGTTAGTAAAATCTCGTCCTATCACGAGTCTTTGGAAATTATTCACAGCTAGGTAGATACCCAAAAGCTCTCGATCATACGTAGAATATTTCTGCTGCGTCTGTGTCAGGTTTTTTGAAAAAAATCCGAGGGGTTTCCATTCACCATCCTCCTTTTGTTGCAAAACGGCGCCCACGCAGTCATTGCTAGCATCAGTCATAAGCGAGATGGATGCATTATTAGCAGGGTGAGATAAACTTGCCAAATTTTTCATAAGCTCATTGCATTTTTCGAAAGACTCTTCCCCTGTCTTGGTCCATTTAATTACACTCTTATCGTTCTTCTTGCAGCCATGTAAATATTTGTTCAACTCTGATTGATAAGATGCCGTTTTTGGGATGCTGCTTCTATAGAAATTAACCATACCCAAAAATCTTCGCAACATGTTCACCTTTTCTGGTTTAGGAAAGTTGGTTATAGCCTCAAGTTTTTCTTGAGTGGGGGAAATCTCGTTACAGGATACATGATACCCCAAAAAATCTATTTTCTTCTTCATGAATTCGCATTTCTCCAGATTCATTGTAAGACCATGTTCATCTAATTTCTTGAAAATTATCTCCAAATGTTTGCAATGCTGCTCTTCATTTTCTGATGCACAAAGGATGTCGTCGTCGAAACAAAATGTGAAATCTAATATGTTTTCATCCTTTCCGAAGTCCAAATGTCATTCTCGGAAATTCGAAAAGACCGAAGGGGGTGATGATGGCTGTTTTGGAAATATCTTCTGGAGCCATTGGTATGCAATAATATGCTTTCCGGATATCGATTTTGCTAAAAATGCTTTTCCCCTCGAGAATGTAAGTGAAATCTAGTAACCGTGGGAGTGGATACCGGTCAGGGACTGTTATATTGTCCAGGGCTCTATAATCTCCACATGGTCTCCATTCACCATTTTTCTTCTTCACCATATGCAAAGGACTGGCCCATGAACTGTTTGACGGTCGACATATTCCCATATCCATCATGTCCTGGAAATCCTTTTGAGCCGTCCTGTACCTTTCTGGAGGGAGAGGCCTGGCTCTACAAGCGACCGGAGGGCCTTGCGTCTCTATGAAATGTTGAACGTTGTGCTTGGGACTAATCTTCAAAGATGTGGGTACGGTGATGCGCTGATATCTCCGAAGTAAGTCTGCGATAACAAGACTCCATCAATGGTACTTAAAGTGGCTTGGTTTGCTATTATAGTTCTACCTCTGGATGATAGTTTGGTAGTGTTGTCAATCAACCTTTTTCTGCGTAAATCAACCCATAAATCATGATGCTCCAGAAAATCTGCTCCAATGATCTATCATTGGAGCAGATCAATACCTCTAGGTATTGACATCGGCGATCACGAAGTTCCATTTAAAAGTTCTTGGAAGCCCGAGATCAAGGGCACAACATCGTTCTCCATATGTGCTGATCTTTGAACCGTTGGCAGCATGTAATGAGTAATCTGTTTTCCCGGAATGCTTCAGCTTGCGTTTAAGTACAGATATGTTCGCGCCAGTATAGATCAAATATTTTTCTCCGGTCTTCTTGTCTGTGATAAATAGGCGATGAAATTGTGAAAAAGCACACAGCTCCGCCTCAGTGCATGCCCGCTTTAGTTACCCTGTTGCTTCACGGAACACGGAGCCTCGCACTTGAAAGCTCTCTTGCCAAAACGTGAATGATAAAAGCATAACTTCGAGTTTCTTCGGAATAGAGACGGGCTTCCTGACCGTGAACTTGAGAATGGCTTACTGCGATAAAACTGCCGACGATTGTTGTTATTATGAATTGCAGCTAACTCAACCTTTACTTTCGCTAGCTCAGCAGTTAGTTGCGTTACTGGGTCGTCGACCCTGCTTAGCGCAGCAACTTGTTCGAAGCTCGAGACTTCGTAAATATTGTCGGTCATCTGGGCTAAATCGTCAATTCCTTTCTCTTTATTTGCCGAAATTATTGAGGTTAAGGAGGTCGGTAATTGTTTTAGCCAAAACATTTTTGCAGTTTCATCGTTGATTTGACCTTCCCCAAGCTCCTTGATTTTTCTTAATAACTGTGACGGTTTTCTGTCTCCGAGGTCGGTGTCCTTGAATAATCTCTGGAATTTGCGATGCGGGGATTCTTCATATGTCGAAATCAATCTGTCTTTTAACTTCTGGTACTTTCCGCTGTCTGATAAGGAAATCACTATGTCACTGGCTTGTTCGATTTCCTCTTTGGCTAGTTTGGTAAGGACTAGGTGGAATTTGGATTCGTCACCTAACTTCTGGGGAGTGGTTACTGCTTTAAAATGTGCGAACCATAACCGGGGCTTGTCCTTCCAGAAGTCTGCGATTTTAGACGAAGTGCTGATTGCTTGCACTTCTAGGGTAGCTGCACACGGGTTCTGTTTCACAGGCGACTACATGCTGCTGCTTAACCGAAGGTTGCTTGATATTCAAACGTCGGGGTCACCACTTTGCCGACAGAGTGGCAACCTACGGGAGACGGAATAAAAGGCTTGGAATATGCACAATTACTATCTGGTTTTATTTAACAAATAACTTTCCTTATATATAAATCTTCCTCGATAATCATCATGTACCAAAACCGGTACGATTTTCTGTGTCAGCCAATAACTTATCTCAACGATACTTTAGTCCGAGATGATAAGGGATTGCTGGCACAACAAGAAAGGACTGAATGATTGAAAATGAATTAATAGGTTATAGTAAAAATTTATGTTGTTAAAATGAAATAGAAATATTTGTTGATTTGTACCTATAGACTGGCGGCTTATTTGGATATAACCACGTCTAACGGCATTTAGTGAAACTTTTTGACACCGGGTTTTTTTAGACTAATTAGACCCCGCTGAACAAGATTCTACCCGGTGTCAACCCCTCCCTCCCTCCGTACCCTCCCCCTTTTCCCCCAAAACGTGTCCCGGTCTGCGGTTTTTGTTTTTTTTTCCGAAACTATTAGAGATAAAACAAAACTGTTAATGACAAAAATAAACAACATTAAATTATCTACAATATTTGCATATAAATTATTAGGCAGGCTTAGTTACTCTGTTAGTAACGTCTGCCCAAACTACATATATATTTTTTATTTTTTTCTAATTTTTTCATCCACATTTACATTATCAAAAAACTGTCGAAGCTATGATACAATATCCAAGAAGTGAATGAATGTTCATTCATTTACCTACAAAACAAAATGTAATTTACCGTCGTACGAGAATTAGTAAATTATTTATAGGCCGCAGCGCAGACGCCCCACCGCGTGTCACAAAGTTATACATAGATTTTGAAGGTGAAAGAAGACTATTCTAAAATAAAATAAAATTCATTTGAGAAATAATAATTATTTAATAATTTAGTCCTTCGGTGTTTCTAATTGAGTGTTTTACACCTTGATCTATTATTGAGATATGAAGCAATTGTTTAACATAACACACAATATTATAATTATGTTTAAGTATTATTTTTACCTATGGCACGGAACGAATCAATATTGAACTTAACGAAAATTATAACATAATTTTTATATTTACTTAAGGTAATAATGGTAGAATGTTTTGGAATATGATCATTAAATACGAACTTTACTCATAACGACAAGAACTTTTGTATATTAAACTGTTTTTGGTGGGATTTAAATTCTTTTTGTAAGTTGCCTGAGACAATTATTCTTTATTTTGTTCGTTTTTTTTTCTATTTTCATTACCAACGCTGTAAATGTTTACAATACTTATCAACATATTGCAGGAATTCTTAGTAAAAGTGATGAGTCAGAGTTGATTATTTCTGAATTTCTCCACCAGAATAAAACTTTTCGGAACCAAGCGTAGTCGATTTAGTAGTAGATGTAGTTTTTGAATGCACACTTCATTTTTTGTCTATGAATGGGTTGTAACTGTCACTTGTCAGAATAGAAGAATGTAACCTCAAGAAACTGTTGGATTTGCCGTGAATAAAGCACGAGGGTTTTTGAGGTTCCTGAGTTTGCGCCGGGAATTTGGGAGAAATCCGTCTTCCAAACGCGAGATTTTGCTAGCTGGGGTTTGGCTCCGTGACCGATCGCAGTGTATTGAACAATACCTCGGGTACAGCCAGAAGTTTTTCTACGCCTCGAGTACTGAAGGGCAAGGTGCCCACCGAGATGACTAGTCGTGATTACCAGGGTTTATAGTAGCGTGATATTGCATGTTTCGCTGGGAAATACACACTCATAATTAGAATTAAGTGGAACAGTGTGTTACTTACTATCGGTAAGGAGACGCAGATAACCTCCTGCAGAAAAGTGTTGGGACTTACCGAGACGCACGCATCCAGTATCTTGCTGGGAAGGAAGACGTCATCACAGCCGGACACATACAGGTATCCATTAAGCATTTAAGGATACAGCGCCGTGTATTACAGTCAGTTAGACCCCCTAGCAGTCGAATGGGCCCGCAGCGAGGAACGCCGTCCTAGGGGATAGTCTAACAAGAACAGAAGATATTAGGCCTCTCCGATACATTTATAAGAAAAGGTGAAGAAAAGAATCTTACTCAAGACAGAAAAAACGGGATGGAACATATATGTTACACAGATCTAAATACAAACATGAGGAATGAATCTAGCCAGCGAAAATTTCAGTGAATGCTGTTAAATTTTTAAAAATCTTAAAACTTTATGGAATTATTAAAGCTCAAAGGTAAGTGTGGGGTTATAACTAGAATAACTGAACCAATTACTTTGACTGATATTCCCCATAGGTCTTCTTTTTTTAAGTTAAGTAATCTAAACGTCTTGATAAGGTCCTGGGGATATACATGATGAAATTTAAAAAAATACATTAATGACGCTAGTGTTGTTTTCTAATAAAGTCTCTGCTTCATATGGAGGTGAATTTAGATGATCAGATCTGATCACCAGTGTATTCTTACTCACAACAGATTCTGTTGTGAGTAAGAATACATTGGTGAAGAATGTTTCACAAGCTCGAGCAACCTCAGTGTTGGATTTAACAACATCATCACCTATCTTTAGGCAGAAGTAATTGTTACTTTGCCAGTTTCACAGTTTATTATTTGCCAAACTGTTTTCATATATATTATTTCAATTTTGTATTTTTCTATTAATGTGTAAAGGTTTTGCAGTTCTACAAACCAACTTGAATGTTTTGGAATATTTGTTAACATAGGCATGAAATCATATTTCATAAAGGTAATACAAGATAAGTCTATTTTTACGAATTCCAAACCCAGTCACGCAAGTCATTAAGGTAAGTGTGGGGTTATAACTAGAATAACTGAACCAATTACTTTGACTGATATTCCCCACAGGTCTTCTTTTTTTAAGTTAAGTAATCTAAACGTCTTGATAATGTTCTGGGGATTGTAGTGTTATGCTACTTACATGCCATTTTCCAGTCTGTTCAGCTGGATACTTGCTGAGCTGTAAAGCTGGATATTTTGTATCACCTTTATTTTCATAGGACCCTGTAACGTTTTAAACCATAAGAACACAATAACAAATCATTTTCACTTCGTATTTTCATACTATCAGCACTGTTAAATCGATGTCGGAGGGGTTTACCTTTAGTGACCTTGTATTTGGCTTTCTCCGAAACTCTGCAATCTCGGGCTTCGTGCGCGCTGGTGCGCTACCTTTTTATCTATCGCTGTTATGTAATTTTGGCTAGGATATCCTGTTGTTTTCTCTATTACGAGCCTGAAACCAAAATCTGACATATTGCTATGTCGTTGTTTATCTGGTTGTCATGGCAATGTCCATTCAAACTCGTTAGCGGTCGGATATGTTAACTTCAATACTTTCACAAAAATACTTTTTCCCTCTTGGCCATTCACAAAAATTGCTTTTCATTTAAATAATTTTTAGAACTCTCCAAAAAGTGTATAAGAGCGGAACATTTCTGAAATTCGGGAGTCCCACTTCAGCTTTTGAGCAAGAAGCATCACCTAAAGGCCTTATCCCGGGTCGCACTGCCCCGGGATCCTGCGAGCCTCTGCTGCTACGCCTCCTGCCTACTGCTGCCTACTTATTGTGTGGTCTGCCTCGACTGAACGGCTCACCAGACGGTTGCTACGCCTCCTGCCTACTGTTGCCTACCGTGTTGCCTGCCTCCACTGACCGGCTCGCCAGACGGCTGGTACTTCACCTGCCTACTGCCTCTACGGGAGTAAGGCTGCTACGCCTCCTGCCTACTGCAGCTACTTACCGTGATGCCTGCCTCCACTGACCGGTTCGCCAGACGTCTGCTGCTTCTTCTGCTCCTACTCTCCGTGTCCTCCGCTTCCTTTTTTTATCTGGATACCTGTATTTTTTTTTAAAAAACCTGTCTCACCTCATTCATCCTCATCTTCCTTTCATTTTTATATAAATACTCACTGTAAATACACATAATAAACTATCATTTCTAAATTTTATCCTGGTTGTTGTTTCTTGTTAGGTTCTGTTCAGGTTCTTGTCGCTACACGACAGGATATACATGATGAAATTTTAAAAATACATTACTGACGCTAGTGTTGTTTTCTAATAAAGTCTCTGCTTCATATGGAGGTGAATTTAGATGATCAGATCTGATCACCAGTGTATTCCTACTCACAACAGATTCTGTTGACATAGGCATGAAATCATATTTCATAAAGGTAATACAAGATAAGTCTATTTTTACGAATTCCAAACCCAGTCACGCAAGTCATTAAGGTAAGTGTGGGGTTATAACTAGAATAACTGAACCAATTACTTTGACTGATATTCCCCACAGGTCTTCTTTTTTTAAGTTAAGTAATCTAAACGTCTTGATAATGTTCTGGGGATATACGTGATGAAATTTTAAAAATACATTACTGACGCTAGTGTTGTTTGCTAATAAAGTCTCTGCTTCATATGGAGGTGAATTAAGATGATCAGATCTGATCACCAGTGTATTCCTACTCACAACAGATTCTGTTGTGAGTAAGAATACATTGGTGAAGAATGTTTCACAAGCTCGAGCAACCTCAGTGTTGGATTTAACAAAATCATCACCTATCTTTAGGCAGAAGTAATTGTCACTTTGCCAGTTTCACAGTTTATTATTTGCCAAACTGTTTTCATATATATTATTTCAATTTTGTATTTTTCTATTAATGTGTAAAGGTTTTGCAGTTCTACAAACCAACTTGAATGTTTTGGAATATTTGTTAACATAGGCATGAAATAATATTTCATAAAGGTAATACAAGATAAGTCTATTTTTACGAATTCCAAACCCAGTCACGCAAGTCATTAAGGTAAGTGTGGGGTTATAACTAGAATAACTGAACCAATTACTTTGACTGATATTCACCACAGGTCTTCTTTTTTAAGTTAAGTAATCTAAACGTCTTGATAATGTTCTGGGGATATACGTGATGAAATTTTAAAAATACATTACTGACGCTAGTGTTGTTTTCTAATAAAGTCTCTGCTTCATATGGAGGTGAATTTAGATGATTAGATCTGATCACCAGTGTATTCCTACTCACAACAGATTCTGTTGTGAGTAAGAATACATTGGTGAAGAATGTTTCACAAGCTCGAGCAACCTCAGTGTTGGATTTAACAACATCATCACCTATCTTTAGGCAGAAGTAATTGTCACTTTGCCAGTTTCACAGTTTATTATTTGCCAAACTGTTTTCATATATATTATTTCAATTTTGTATTTTTCTATTAATGTGTAAAGGTTTTGCAGTTCTACAAACCAACTTGAATGTTTTGGAATATTTGTTAACATAGGCATGAAATCATATTTCATAAAGGTAATACAAGATAAGTCTATTTTTACGAATTCCAAACCCAGTCACGCAAGTCATTAAGGTAAGTGTGGGGTTATAACTAGAATAACTGAACCAATTACTTTGACTGATATTCCCCACAGGTCTTCTTTTTTTAATTTAAGTAATCTAAACGTCTTGATAATGTTCTGGGGATATACATGATGAAATTTTAAAAATACATTACTGACGCTAGTATTGTTTTCTAATAAAGTCTCTGCTTCATATGGAGGTGAATTTAGATGATCAGATCTGATCACCAGTATATTCCTACTCACAACAGATTCTGTTGTGAGTAAGAATACATTGGTGAAGAATGTTTCACAAGCTCGAGCAACCTCAGTGTTGGATTTAACAACATCATCACCTATCTTTAGGCAGAAGTAATTGTCATTTTGCCAGTTTCACAGTTTATTATTTGCCAAACTGTTTTCATATATATTATTTCAATTTTGTATTTTTCTATTAATGTGTAAAGGTTTTGCAGTTCTACAAACCAACTTGAATGTTTTGGAATATTTGTTATCATAGGCATGAAATCATATTTCATAAAGGTAATACAAGATAAGTCTATTTTTACGAATGCCAAACCCAGTCACGCAAGTCATTAAGGTAAGTGTGGGGTTATAACTAGAATAACTGAACCAATTACTTTGACTGATATTCCCCACAGGTCTTCTTTTTTTAAGTTAAGTAATCTAAACGTCTTGATAATGTTCTGGGGATATACGTGATGAAATTTTAAAAATGCATTACTGACGCTAGTGTTGTTTTCTAATAAAGTCTCTGCTTCATATGGAGGTGAATTTATATGATCAGATCTGATCACCAGTGTATTCCTACTCACAACAGATTCTGTTGTGAGTAAGAATACATTGGTGAAGAATGTTTCACATGCTCGAGCTACCTCAGTGTTGGATTTAACAACATCATCACCTATCTTTAGGCAGAAATAATTGTCACTTTGCCAGTTTCACAGTTTATTATTTGCCAAACTGTTTTCATATATATTATTTCAATTTTGTATTTTTCTGTTAATGTGTAAAGGTTTTGCAGTTCTACAAACCAACTTGAATGTTTTGGCATATTTGTTAACATAGGCATGAAATCATATTTCATAAAGGTAATACAAGATAACTCTATTTTTACGAATTCCAAACCCAGTCACGCAAGTCATTAAATTTTTATTTACCGTTGTAGTCACTGATTTTCTTTAAAACTTTATTGAATTATTTTTAAACAATTTTGAAGAAGTCTGAGTAGATTTTGTTTGGGTTCCGTTCATTAAAGTCCGATACTGGCAAATTTATATCTAAGTTCTTCGCATATGTCGCTAGTCTATGGGATGCAATAGGCCTATAAAATGATGGATCAGTCTTATCCTTATTATCAATTGGGAATGATACTATTTGACCGCTGTGATGGGACAGTAAGCAGTTAAATAAATTTTTACTTGTGAAGGCACAGTCACAAAAAAGGTTATCTAAGCAAGTTTGGCTGGTAAGTGTAAATCTAGTCGGCTCTAGAAATACATCTCATAAATTAAATGATTTGAATAATAGTATTTTATGTGACTGCTACATAATGGAGGGCCTTAATACTCGAGAGTGGGCGAGTTTCATAATAATATCACTCGAGAGGTTTAATGCCTAATTATGTACAGTTACATACACTAGTTTATCTACACACATATCATAAGCTCTCTTTGATGTGTTCAGGAACCGCATGTTTGACCGGCATTGTGGATCTGCAGTTGTTTAGCTTGTTATGTATCACCAACTTCGGGCGTCGGCGTTCGAAATTTGTATGTCAGTACCAACTTCACAGACAAACTAGGGTCGGCACGAGGCGGGCGTAGGCGTTCGAAATTTGAATGTGTGATTTTTCATAATGTGTAATTTTTCAGATAAGAAATGAGTTTTTACCAAGTAGTTCAACATTATGCTGATCGTAACGTGCGGTTTTTGTACGCAGTAAAGAGGGTTTATGATACGTGTGTAGATAAAGTTATTAATAGTTGTTTCACTGTTGTTTATACCAGCAAATCTTGATTAAGATCGCCACAAATAATGAACTTTTCTCTGTTATTCCATAGATTATTAAGGGCTTTTCCATAATTTTTTCAAATATTTCGAAATTGCCATGACCTTTTTCATCCCTAGGTGGCCTATATGACACAAACAATAATATGGCTATCTAACTCAAGACAGGATACCTCTATTTGTCTTTCAACAGTAAGTGCAAGAATATCTTTCAGTTGTTTAACCTTAATATTATTTTCTACTAAGATTAAAGAACCACCTCTATCAGCAGTCTTTCTATTGTAACAACTGACAATTTTGCCCACAAGGGTAGGCAACCTTTGGGACACAGAATAATGGGCTTGTCATTACATCATCTAAAGTCTATTTGATTAGGATGCAATTATAGCTAATATACTAGTTTGGTACACGTTTTTTATGACTTACAAAAGACATAGTACGTTATGAGATATTTCCGCATATCTGCGACGGCCAAACTATTATTTCAGGCAGTAAGTGAGGTCCGGCACAATGACGATTATAAATGGCTAGAAATGGGGTTCATAGGTGCACCACTTGGGGCCAGGTGTATGGACAAAGTTAGATAATTTTAAAATTGTTTCTCTATTTGTAGCCCATATCCCCACTTTTTGAAGTCATGGCAACAAAATAAGTTAAGAACCACATATACAATATATAATTTATGTAATATTAACGTAAAAATCAAAAGAATAAAGAAATTTTCCAAAAATAAATAACAAATGATTACTCACCCGGATCCCCTTAACGTTTTGCTAAGAACACATCAATTTTCACGTCTGTCAACAAAAATGGCTTCTTACGTACGTCAAGTTGAAGTTTGACACAAGACAAGTGTCTATGGTGTCAGTGTTGCCATAAGTCAATATTGTAAGGATTTCTCATAAATAAATGAAAATAATTGTCTAGGTCTTAGTAATTACAACGCTTTGAAGTCTCAAATGGGCAAAAAGGGCTCAGTGGCCACAAACGGGTAATCCAACCTATTAGGACCACTCCTATTTCTGCTGTATATCAATTACCTACCATAAGCCGTCAAACACTCATTGTGGTCTTTTTGCCGACGATACTACCATAATAATAGAGTCTCAAAACATATGAGGCTTAACCACAAAAAAACAAACTAGTGTTCAACACTTGTTTAAAAACGTAAACGTATTGGATTTGACGTTTTTAATATTTTTTGTTGTAACACGGAAATACTTTCGAATACGAAATAAAGTTTAATGAAATTACTGAACAATTAATAAATTGAAAATAAATACAACTAAGAAACTTTCGCATGCCAATAATTGGCTAAATGTGTTGTACCTTCCTACATTTGATTAAAACCAACCTATGTAACTACATTTAAGCAAATAAATGAATAATGAATACTGAAAGACGAAGGGATAATGCCCGGAAGAGCATTGGTCACTGAAAGGCCTCATAAAAGGAAATCTTCCTTTAAATTTGAAGCAGAAACTTATGGACATGTGCATTCTTGTCATCCTTACCTACGGAGGTCAGTCTTGGTCTTTAACTGACATCCAAAAGTTTAGACTTGAGGTTTGCCAGAGAAATATGGAGCGCGCAAGCTTTGGGGTCCAGTTGCTGGACCGAATTTGGAGCAGCTAATTGCGCTCCAAAACTAAAATAAAAGACGTAGCGGTAAAAGGAGCTGAATTGATTTGGGACTAAGCCGGCCAGTGGCAACTTATATGCAACCACTCCAATGGGCCAAAATATCAACTCTTGGAACTAAATGTAAAACGAGGATGTGGTCGCTCAGGAAGCGTTGGAGTTGCTGAGGGACCACGACCAAATCTGTTGGAAATAGCCCAGGAGCAAAAAGAGTGGAAAAGGGGAAGAGAGGCCTTTGTCTGTCAGTGGGAAGATATAAGTTAATAATATATTAACGTCTTAGAGACGTCTTAATGTTAATATTTAACTTACATTAGTAGGTAATCCAGCTCGCTGGTAATAATAATAATATCACCGTAAATTTACATCGCGAAAGCATATTTTTGCTGTTATTTTGGTGATGGTTATGTAAATAAATGATAACAATGGATGAAATTGTAACATAGTTTAGTTACCGCCCCGTCTGATATTGAGTTTCTTCTTATGTTGATATTCAAACAAGGTTTCATATCTGTAGCCCTAATTTGTATTTCTGATATCTATCACAATTGAAAAATTGACCATTCAGTCGGCCAGCAATCGCAATCGCTAAAACAAAGCAAAGTCACAATAAAAGACAGCTCGTATCAAATAATCGTGTTCTGATTGATCGATTTTCCAGTTGCGACTGATATCAGAAATACTTTAAGGCTACAGGTTCATCCGCATTTAGATTATTTAGCCATTAAAATCCCCTTACAATTTTCAGGGAATGTTATCAATTCTGGCATTGGCACTTTGATTTATTATCGTTCTTTCATTCATTCATTCTTTCTTTCTTTTTTGCAACGGACGAGGCGTTTGTTCGATCCGATCGCTTTGGTCACGTCATCTTTTTATCGTCAAATGTCTGAAATCTGCTTTCCACATGCTTAGGGGTAACCGTATCAAGAAAAAGTCCAAGAATCCCCGCACCAGAAGAAAAGTTCAAGCGACGGAATACGTAAATGTGAACTAGGGAGTGTGAATATAGTGGTCGATCCTGTCTGGTTTGATCTGGTTATTAGCAGTTTCAGCTTTGGCTTCTGAATCCCTTTCCCCAGTTTTATATTTTAGCAGTTTATTTGTGTGATAAACTTATTTATTTAGTGTAGTTATTGTGCGGTGCCAGACAATCTCGCAAGCTCTCAAAAATGTCTGAAGAGTCGTCTGCCGATCGCAACGTCGAAATATGGAAGATCAAGAAACTCATCAAGAGTTTGGAAATGGCGCGGGGGTGAGTTGTTTCCTTTTGGCTATATTTAGCTGATATTCATAGTGACATGGCATGAGTTGGCCACATGACCCTCTGAAATGCCAAGCTGGTTTGCGCATTGTTGCGTAGACATGCGCCTTGTATTCGGCATGCTACCTGCATAACCTCGAAAATGCGTTCGACAATGAACGCATCAGAGCAATAAAAGATGCCATTTCACTTTTATCCACGTCATTATGGAGAAAAACGGAAATATTGTCAAAACTTCTGTATGTTTCTTTTTAAAAACCTGTTGTATGGCATTAAATGATGTGGTCATAATGAAGCTATTGAGACTTATTAGTAAAAGCAACTGTATTGTTTAGGTGAAGCCAGATACAAAAAAGTATTTTTCCCTTGGCGCCCCCTTATCTACATTCCAACCGGTATCTTAAATGATCTAACATGAAATCAGGCACAGTTTTAATTTGCCCTGTGTATCACCAAACATCAGTCAATTCATTACATAAACAATTTGATTCAATCATTTATTGTCATTACAGTGAAAAGCTGTTACATGTTCGCATTTATAGTACAGTGTAATTGTGTTACCTCCATGATATACAAATAAACTGTTGTTGTATATGAAAGTTTCGGTTTTTGAGAGGTATTAACCTCTCAAAAACTGAAACTTTCATATATAACATCCTAACCTAAAACAACAACAACAACCTAAAACAAGAGGTAGGGATCTAGTATTGGTTTGCAGGAAAATGGGGGGGAGAGGGGGTGGAGGGGGAGGGGGGTAGGTACTCCTAACTAACCTACTGAAGGCACATGCAGTCCAGGTTCAGCTCTTAGGAGGATGCAAGTCAAGTTTCTGTGAGAGGATGAAAGCAAATCTTTAGACAGTACAACCTACACATCATTGTCATATCAGCTCACTGCTGGCCTCTTTTAAGCCAAACTATTTGTTCCGAGTACATCTCCAACAAGCTTCTTGCCCAACAACAGAAAATTAAAAACTGCAATATGATAGCAGAGTGGGCACCTCATTTTCAAAAGCCAATATTGATAGAAATCTACAAATCTATGTACAGGATAGTTCACACAAGTTCGATCACTTTGAGTAGTAGTTCTTGAAAATATTCCCATGGGGGGCAGTTATGTGTCATCAATTTTTTGTGTGTTTTTTGTTTTTTTGTGGTATCAAATGAAAGGGCTTTATAAGCTGGTTCTAAAAATATACTACGACATTACCTTTCGTTAACTTTCCGGCCTCCTGTTTCCTAAAAATACAAGAAAAATTTCCAAACCTACCAAGTTTGGGCTCCTTCAGGTAGGAGGAGGCCTAGTAAATTTTTGTAAATCATGCGCCAAATTTCTCATAATACATATACTCATATCAAACCTCAAAAAGGTGATTAAAAAAATATTTACGTTTCCTTCTTGTTTACAATTTTGCTTTTATTTATTAAAAAGTGAGATCCAGAATATTTTGAAACTTATCCAACTGTACTATATTTTTCGAAATTGAGAGCGGATATAAAATGTTTTCTAAATCAACAAAATCTAGTAACTAAACAGAGGCTAAAAAGGTTTTCCTGCATGAGGATAGGTTGGACTGGCATCCAGACTGACATTGAGACTGACACAACTCCACACCTAACCGACTCCTTGACTGCTTCCCATATCCTGTGTAACTGTGTCCAGTTAGGCTTTAGAGAATTGTCATTCAGTGTCTGGTGGAGTCACTTTCAAGTGCACAGCTCCATATTTCTTCAGCATGATACTGAATATTATGTGCTTAGGGAGACCAGCAGCAGTGGGAGGCATCAAAGAGAGGGTCTTTTCTGATCGGCTTGTTTTGTACATTTTATTTGTAAAAGTCTAGCAATGTTATATGTGCGTCGGTTAACTCTTTCAAGCTGTGTGGAAGAGCCAAACCCTTTGCTGCAGTAAAATCACAATCCTTCCATGCAGACCAGGAGTCCTTAAGAAATAATAGACCATAAGATTAGGTCCAGGTATTAATCTAGGCTTTAATCTTGGTAGTGCAATGTTATAGGAATGTATCGTTGTTTACAACACTCCCAAACAAAAACCACGGCTCTTCCAATCCTTGATTTTGCAGCCAACAGACATCTTGCAGACTGCCTTTGGGCGGAATGCGCGGCGCGGAATATTTCTTTTATTTCTAGAATTCAGGTGTCGGAAAGGTAATTGTAGTAAATTTGTAGTAAATTTTCAAAACTGGCTCAAGATTCCCTTTCATTTGATATCACACATGATAGGTTTCTGAGAAAAAAAATAATATTCAAATGCCGTACAAAAATTGATGACGTCATTACTGCCCCCCTCATGGGAACACTTTTAAGAACTACCACCCAATGTTAACCTAAAGTACCCATGAACCAAATGGCCACCAGTAAGTAGATCGATTTGCGTTTATTTACATAGCTCAACCACTATAGGTTTGGCGAAGAAGTCTCTTCTTAGAGATAAGCTTGCTTTGGTTGGTTCATGGTTTATAGGTTGCGCCAAGTTTCATTGTGTCTAAGTACAGCATGGAGGGTGTAACCTCTGTCTCTTACCCTACACAAGATATACAGGGTGACATTTAATCAGCTGACCATATTTTCGGCAATTATATACCCATAATTATGAACAACTTTCCCCAAGAAACGTCACAAATAAAAAAAAAACATCCCTCAGTACATTGACCTGATCAGCTGATTATAAGTTACTATGGGGGACCCAATTTTTTTTTGTTTGCAACCACATGGTAAAAGTTGTTCATAATTATGGGTAGGGTACTACCATACTCCAAAATATTGTTATCTAATTAAATGTCACCTTGTATAGGATACCCCCTCCATGCTGCACTCAGATACAATGAAATTTGGCACGATCTGTACCTTAATTCATTTGTCAGTAAAAAAGCTTTGATGGCCCAAGATCTATCTAAATGGAAATCTATACAGAATATCTTGAAGATGATGAATTGGCCTGTAATCCAAGTTCTGTCCATAAAATAATGTGAAATAAAGTAATGTTCTCATTCTAGGAACGGCACATCCATGATCTCCCTCATCATCCCGCCCAAGGACCAGATCTCGCGGGTGTCCAAGATGTTGGCCGACGAGTTCGGCACAGCCTCCAACATCAAGTCGCGAGTCAATCGTTTGTCGGTGCTCGGTGCCATCACCTCAGTACAACATCGGTTGAAGCTGTACACTAAAGGTAGGTTGGTGGTACATTTGTTAAGAAATACAAATAGATCCCGCCACATGGAGAGAATAGCCTCCAAGTTGAATCTACAAACTCGCTTATAGTACTTTTAGTAAATGAGTGGACAGTACAAGCTCCTCAATGTGGCGGGACCCGACGTCAAGGTACCAAACCCAAATGAAACCAGATAAAGCCAAACAAAAAGATTCCATACAAAAAAGATGTCTAAATGGCACACTACTGGCACAATGTTTGGGCTCTTGATCCCTTTTCCTATTGGGTTTAGCGACCTCATTCAATTATTCGCCAGCGCTCTTCTTTTCCGCCCCCGCATCTTTCGTCCCCCGTCGCCCGCAGACCATGGGAGGGTAACGTACGTACGAATTTGACAAGCTAAAGTAAGAAAGACCAGCTGGTTTGTAATATTTTATATTTTATTTATTTTATATTTTATAAATGTAATATTTTAAAACAGCACTAACCTTGCTTTCTCTTTGCAGTGCCACCGAATGGTCTGGTCATCTACTGCGGTACCATCGTCACTGAAGAGGGCAAGGAAAAGAAGGTAAATAAACTTTTACGTCAACTCTTTTAGCACAGATACTAAATATTATACTAATACAGGTAGACCATGTGGAACAATATCGAAGAGACACATGTCCTCCAGTTATGATGAATGGGAATCAAATACCTCAAGAAGATGAAACCAGATATCTCGGTATCTTTCTAGACCGACGCTTAACCTGGAGAAAGCACATATTCACGAAGCGTAAAGCCTTAGGCCTGAAGCTCCACAACTTATACTGGCTCCTACACAAAAATCGCAAGGAGAGCAGGTTGCTAATCTACAAATGCATCATAAAACCTATATGGGACCTACGGCATACAACTTTGGGGAACGGCTGCCAAATCAAATATCGCGATCCTTCAAAGGTTCCAATCAAAAACTCTACGACTAATCACAAATGCACCATGGTACATTACTAATGAACGCATTCATCGAGATTTGAAAGTCCCAATGGTACAGGAGGAGATTGTATCCAACCTCAAGAGATATAAAGCAAGACTAGAAAGGCATCCTAACTCACTGGCCCTAAACCCGATGATGGAACCGATAACCTTCAAAAGACTAAAAAGAAGAGCACCACAAGATCTGCTAAACTAATCTAAGAATAAATTTAAAGGATGGTACACTGGTCCCATACCTAAAAGCCTGTTTACACATAAATCTATAGCTGAATGTCCTAGATGACAGATTGCTGAAAGGTAGAACATGTGGAACAAAATATGTCACCGGCCTTAGCTTCTCTTCGAGGCCGGTGTCGCTTGGGGCAGCACTATTGCGATATTGCAAATACCACGAGATGGCGCTAGGAGATTACATTTCAAGAGAACAGCAGCCGTTTTTTCTTAGACACTTATTTTCATTTAATAGATTATGACGACCTCTGTGGCGCTGCGGTGGTACCTCTGCCTAAAGAAGTCCCGGGTTCGATTCCCGGCTGGGGATAAAGAAACAAAAATAACCCCAGATCTAGTATGTTTATATGTGTGTGATGTCGCTATTTCTGGTTCCCATGATACAGGGTATCCTAGTAAGAGGGCCAGAAGCAATGTATGTGCCAAAATATAAATTTATTATAAATATTTAAAAGTTTTACTATAAACAGCCTATTTGCAATTCTATAACTTTTTTGGGGGAAACCATGATTAAATTACAATAGTTACTCCGAGCGCCATCTCTAGATTACGAAGGGTTACTAATTCTAATCTATATGAAATGAGCACCTTGTCCTTATAATCTTGCCGGCAACTTGCAGGGCAGCTCACAATAAAAGAAAGATCCAATCTAAACAGAAAAGTATTCTCTCGCGATATCGCCTCATTTTATGAGATCAATCCCCGAGCCATAAATCGGGCAACATCTTGCACGAGGTTGGCTAGATTGAGCAGCAGTCAGCGACGCATTCCGCGTATACTCTGTCGAGACTTCGAACAGCGAAAGTGCTAATCCGCACAGTGTACAGACCTGTGCCAACCACGTTCTGCGAGATCCCGTCGACTTGATATTCTTATTCATATTATTTATTGCACAGAAAGCTTAATAGTAAGGTAACAAAACATTTTATAAGCAAAGGCGAGCTTATCTCTAAAGAGAGATTTCTACCATCAAACCTAGGCAGGATAGGAAAAGTTGTGCAACAGAAGATAGGACTCTTCTGTTGCACAATAAAACTGAGAAAAAATTGAGGGACTATCTCTAATAGCGCAGGGAAGTGCGTTCCACAGTCGAATCGCCCTTAACCTAAACGAGTGTTTGTAAGCGGCAGTGTTATGCTGAGGAGTTGAAAGGAGAGACATCGTGTGGGATCTGCCGTTGCTATCCCTGGAGGCAAAAACTCGAAACGCTCTCGAAGATATGGTGAGGTAGCCAGGATTTCGCAAAATATTGAACAGATAGGAGAGATGTGCATATCACGACGAAGGCGGATCGGAAGCCACCCCAACTCCTTGCGATACTGTGAGACATGGTCATACTTGCGCAGCGACAGTAGCATACCCCGCGCGGCTTGCGTTCATCTGGTCTAAGGCCATCCGCACATGGGGCTACTCGAAAAAAAATTTTGACACCTAGCTCCAAAGCCGAAATGTAGAAATTTGCGACTTACTGTCATTTCTTAATACAAAAAAGCTTGTGTTTAAACGATTACCAAAAATTCGAAATGACTGCCAGAATTAGTAAATGATCACCAAATTGTGTGTGCGTAAATGATCACCAAACTTTTTGTTGTTCATACATGTTCAACCTAACATTCGCTTCGCTCACCCCCTCTACCCTTCACCAAAGCTGCCGCAGTATTGCCCTGATATTTTCTGCAACTTTTGGTGATCATTTGCCCATTTTGGGAAAGAAAAAAATATTTTGATGATTATTATATTTGTTGCCTTACAAAAATGTAACATAGACGCGATAATATTTGCAGAACATGGTAGGTGGTTGCCCAATGGCCTGTATTCAGTACTATATGGTATTTTTTGTGTTAAACACGTCGAACTACCACGAAGACTATTCGGGGGCTTCGCTACGCTACTCGCCCCCCCCCGTCAGCTTTGATGCATGCCACGTTGAAAAGATGATTGACACAACAGATTTATACAGCGGGTGTGAATGGAGCCGTAGGTCGAGGACGCCCAAGAAGGTCCAAAAAATACCAAATTGGCGATTTATTCATAAACATAAACATTTACATACCCGCACATACTTCTACCCTACACTAGGATACCCTGTGTCGTGGGAACCAGAAACAGCGACGTAACATGTATCCAAGACCTGGCAATTGTTTTTTTTCTATACCCCCAGCCGGGGGTCGAACCCGGGACCTCTCGCATGTTAGGCAGAGCCACAACCGCTGCGCCACGGAGGCAAATTAGATGTACTCGTAACCGGCGAGCTTGTATGAAGATACTTATGAATGTTGAAGACGAGACGTATGCCATGCCAGGATCATAGCAAGTGGAGGTCTTATGGCCGATTTCACCAACGATCCCTATCTTGTCACCTAGCGGTTGTTTCGAATTGCCCTAAGTGTAAGGGTCATCTAGGCTCCTTGGGGACCCCATAAATGTAAGAATCCGGCCACCGAAACAATCGCTAGACAGCTAAGAAAAAGAGCTAAGTAATAATAATAATAAAAAAGTGTGCTTTAGACCACACAACTGAAGTAAAACTTCTTCTTGTCTGGCTATGAGAGGAAGAGGGAAAGGAAATGTGCGCGCTCACCTCTCGTTCGCCTCGCCCGATCACACTTTTCGTAACGCTTTCGTCACGCATTCGCTTGCTTACTCCCCAAGTCAAGCGTGCGTAAAGAAGTTTTACTTCAATAATAACAATACCTTGCACACTATTTACACACATTGATCTAGCCCCAAACTAGGATTCCCTGTATCTTGGGTGCTAGACAACGATACACGTACTTATATAGATAAATATTATACTTAGATAGATATACAACTACGACTAGGGTACAAACATCCGTTCTCAACAAACAAATATTCGCCTTCACCGGGACTCAAACCCGGGACCCTTGACATCGTAGGCACGGTCACTGCCGAGTCTGCCATTCGGGTCGTAAGTGTCCCTTAGCTGTTGGTGACATCGGGCATTAAATCTAGCTACCCCTCTTCCGGGTGGGTATACATTATGTATCTTATATTGTATGTATCCCCCATGTTGTTCAGGTGAACATCGACTTTGAGCCGTTCAAGCCGATCAACACGTCGCTGTACCTCTGCGACAACAAGTTCCACACGGAGGCGCTGACCGCTCTGCTGGCCGACGACAACAAGTTCGGGTTCATCGTGATGGACGGCAACGGCGCGCTGTTCGGGACACTGCAGGGCAACACGCGCGAGGTGAGACACCACCACGTACCACTTACAGACGAAACTGTACCCTCACCCTGTCGACCGAGCGAGCGAAGCGAGCGAAGGGCTCCATTTCGACAAGATAGGAGGCCGATTTTGCTTTCCTATGTCTCTAGGTGTGTCTGTCAGTTTTGGTCTAGGCACACGTGTTCCTTGAATTAAAGGATATTTTTTTCGAGAGCTTTTCTCGATTTTCCTCTTGGGGGGGAGTTATGACGTCATTTTTTTTCTAAACCTATCGTTCGGGTTTTGAAATTAAAGGGCTTCATGAGCCGGTTCTAAAAAATTACTACACAATTACCTTTCGGCCGCCTGTTTTCTGAAAATCCAAGAAATATTTTCAAAACATACCAAGTTTGGACTCCTCGAAGTAGGTGACGGATTAGTAACGAGGATCTTTACAGACCATGAGAGTGAGTGAAATAGACTAACTATTTTCGTGAAAAGTCAATAGATTGTATTTTAAATCGCAAATTGTAGTTTACAAAGTTATTGGTGCGGCTACTTTACTACTTGATTTTGATTGAATCTAAAATACTTACCTATGAATTGGTTCACAGTCCCCCCTGTTAGTGAGGTCTACTGCCCACAGGGACACTAGTTAGGTTATTCTGATATTGAATGCGTTGAAAAAATCTACGAATCGGAACACAATTATTTGACACGAGCTGTCTTATTGCGACGTTGGTTGTTTATGTCTGGGGCGCAATTTTATTATTGGAAAAGCATAGCGATAGTGTATCGATAGCATATCGATTGCTAGGAATGGCGCAAAATGTCGTAGTTGGCAGTATCCAAACAAAATATGCGCCGTCGAATACGGAATTTCGCGCCCTTGGGAGCTAAGGCTGTGTTTTCCATAAGATAATAGGGGGGCCCTATTGATAGGTTTTTCAATTTGACAAGTATTGCTATTGATATCTGAAATACATGATGACGTGTCTTGTGCAATGGCGAGGCACCTGGATTCGTGACGTCACTACGGCGCGGCGCTGTTAGTATTGCATGATGTGTCAATATGATTTCTTGTAATATTGGCTTTTGTTTAAAATATAAAAAATAAATGTACACCATTAATGTCCCCACCGAGGGTCACAGGGCTTTACCCGGATGCGTGTAAGATTAAGCCACGCTCTACCACGCTGGCTCAGTGCGGGTTAATGGATGGTTATTACGACACTACCACGTAGCGATAGTAGCCGGGACCTATAGCTTAACGTGGCATCCGAATCACTGAACGTCCGATAGTGTACTTAAGAGATAAATTAATTGGTGTGTTACATCTTGCCATATGATACAACCTCAGCTTTGCACTTTGTCGTATACTCCTGTGTTGTGGCGGCCGAGACTACGCTTCCCAAGCGAGAGGTCCCAGTTCCGAACCCGGGCTGGGGCCGACGACGAAAAAACCGCTTGGATATTTACCTGTGTGTGACGTTGAAGCGACGACGTGGGCGGCTATATAATATACAGTAGTGGTCCCCCGGTGGCTGCGTCCGCTGTGGATATTACGTCCGTAAAAGGGAGACTTCTGCTCCAGGTTGCTAAGCCTGGGGACCATTGGCCCAACAGCTCGGACGTTCTATATATAGTTAGTAACCGAAGAAACTCCTCTTGCGCGATGCAGGATCGATTGTCAATTGTTTCTGGGATCCGTGATGACATCTGTTGACAACTTCTATCAATTGCTGCGTTTATTTGACATCCATCTTGCATGTTAGTATGCGGATCGCCTGATAGGTGACGCCACAACGTCGCTGTTTCTGGCTCCCACGACACATGGTATCCTAGAGTGTGGGGCCAGAAGCAACGTAAGTACCTGTATGTAAATGTTAGTGTAACGTATATTTGTGCGTTCCAGGTGCTGCACAAGTTCACAGTGGACTTGCCCAAGAAGCATGGCCGAGGAGGTCAGTCGGCGCTGCGGTTCGCGCGTCTGCGCATGGAAAAGCGACACAACTACGTGCGCAAGGTACGTGTGTGTGTGTGTGTGTGTTTTACGTAACGATCTTGGCGATCTGTGAAGGATACAAGATAAGAAATAGAGATGGAATTTGTTATAGAAGAGACATTGACTAAGAATCCTTGTGTTTCTAGCGATGATAACATAGGCTGATTTGGTTTTGATTGGGATAAATAAAATATTACTTTTAATAAAAAGGTATCAATGGTATTTTTTACACAAAACTAAAAATTTACAATTCAAACAGCGACGCAGGGTCTCCGTTTCCGCTTGGACCATATTAACCTTTTTTTTTCAATTTTTTTCCCTTTTTTTTTCGATATGGATTTGAAAACGTAAAAAAAACACTACAGACCAAACGGCTTGACAAATTTTGATAAATAAGGTGTCATTCGATGTGTAGAGACCGTGAGATGACATACGTCTAGATATAATTTTAGTGAATAGTCAATAGGATGGATAAAATCGCAAAATGTAGTTTATACTAAAAGCACGTAGCCAGGGTGCATTCATAAGTTTGTAAGTTAGAAGATCAGCTTTCTCAGCTCACAGAGCCACTAGTTGTACAGAAGGCTTGAACATCTGATATGAATTTTATAAAAGGTGCTAACAAATTAGGTGCCAATATTTTTAGACCGGATAGTACTCCTCTCTGGGAGTAGATTTAGCCTTTAAAAAAATATGGCTATAAAGCGGAAAGAGGACCGCTATGGTGGTCATCCTGACGCGAATTTTACAAACTAACAAAAAAAATACCTTCGTGTCCAGGTAGCGGAGGTGGCCACACAGCTGTTCATCAGCGCGGACCGGCCGAACGTGGCCGGGCTCATCCTCGCTGGTTCCGCCGACTTCAAGACCGAGCTGTCTCAGTCCGACATGTTCGATCCGGTAAATAATCATCAACTTAATCATTTATGTACAGACACATACATTGCTTCTGGCCCCACACTAGGATACCCTGTGTCGTGGGAACCAGAACCAGCGACGTCACACTCATATAAATATCCAAGACCTGAACTGAACTGAAGAACTCGGGGCCTTTGGCTTCGTAGGCAGGGTCACTGCCTCGGACATTCAGGTCGTCAAACACATACATATATATATTTTTTAATATATCTTTGCGTGCCAATATTTGACTAAATGTGCTGTGCTTATAACAATTTAACAGCCACTTTAACCACATTCATGCAAATAAACGAATCTGAAATTCATCCCCTCGTGAAATTTTTGGCCACATCATGAAATGATAAATTTTATGATATGGCCACGACATGTAAATTCAGCCGAACCGGAAACGGTGACAAACTAGAAATACCAATAGAAAAACATTTATTTCACCCAAAAATAAAGTGCATAATCCCTGTTTACTGGCACACGCCCAAAAACTGGCAACATGGTTTAAAAGGTTTCGGCTTTTTACGGATATTGGCAGATTTGCACATGAACCGTGTTACTACAAAAATATTACACAGTTTAACCTAAAATAAACGTCAAGTCACTTCACGTTTTTGACGACCCGAATGGCCGAGTCGGCAGTGACCCTGCCTACGAAGCCAAGGTTCCCGGGTTCGAGTCCCGGTGGGGGCAAATATTTGTTTGATGAGAACGGATGTTTGTGCCCTAGTCATGATTGTTTATCTAAGTATAATATTTATCTATATAAGTATGTGTTTCGTTGTCTAGTACCCAAGATACAGGGAATCCTAGTTTGGGTCTAGATCAATGTGTGTAAGTAGTGTCCAAGGCATTATTATTATTATTATCAATACATTTTTATCTTTAAACAAGTGTTAAATAGGAGTTTATTTTTTATGTTTAGACCCGAAGGTTTTTTTTGTAGACACGGGTAAAGTAATAATTGCTTACGAAATGAGGCACTTGTAAGACAGACACAAAACCTAAATGTTGCTAATAGATTGTCTCTCCTTAGCGTCTGCAAGCCAAGATCATCAAGCTAGTGGACGTCTCCTACGGCGGCGAGAACGGGTTCAACCAGGCGATCGAGCTCGCTGCGGAGTCGCTTCAGAACGTCAAGTTCATTCAGGAGAAGAAGCTCATCGGGCGCTACTTCGACGAGATCTCGCAGGTGATAAGATTCATTCACCAGTTCATCATTCACCCAGTAGTTCCTTCGTCGTTCACTCAGTATTTCGCTAGTCATTTGAGAACGGGTTAAATAAGCCGATCGAACTCGCTGAGTAGTCGCTGCAGAATGTCAAATACCTACTGTGAATATATGAAGCTGCACTCAGATATGCCTTGATCATCTGGGGGAGCGGTACAAGCAAGCTGTTTTTGTTGCTAAAAAAATTGCATCCGGTCAATAGTTGCAGTACCGCGGCACGTATCATGCAAGCCATTCTTTCGTGAGTTGAAAATACTACCATTTCCCTGTCTATATATTAAAGAATTAGCGAACTTTGTTAAACTTAATAATAAATTAAATTTGTTAAACTTAACTTACTTATCTGTACCAAAATAATTGCGACGCAATGTGTATCGCGGTATACAATAGATACCTCAAGATATTAAAAACCTCCCTGTGAATGTCTTCACATCTAGACTACGAAAATGGCTATTAAAGAATTGTTTTTATTCACTTCAAGATTTTATCAATTTTAACCCTGTTTAATAAACGTGTGCAACTAAATAAATGCATGCTGTTGACTAGTCTTCTTATTCATACAACTTATCAAACCTATGATAGCTAAAATGTGCTTTGTCCTTTTCTCACAAACACAAATTTCAAAGTGGCAGACAAAGACGAACGATTTATATTGGCATTATAGTTAAAATAGGCTTATTAGACGTTTATGAATAAGGCAGTAGCTATTGAAGGAGCTCAATTAATGTGCCAAAAATAATTACGGTATATATGTCACCGGAAAATAATACGATCCGCAAGTTTATAAATATACTAACCTAACCTAACCTAACCTAACATAACCTAACCTAACCTAACCTATCCTAATATAATCTAGAAGGAAGTTTATAAATTTCCTAGGAAATTTATAAACTTGCGGATCATATTATTTTCCGGTGACATATATACGGTCATACTTATCTAGGAGAAGAAGCTCATCGGCCTCTTCGACAACTACTTATTTCATTCATTGTCTACTCAATTCATTATTTTCTTTGTGTGCTAGGGACAAATATTTTAGCCAGATCCAGAAATTACGCGCCCAATATGCTCTAGTTTGATTCAAAGAGCCTTCGCTACGCCGCTAAAGTACCCTTTGAATCGATTCGCCGCTAAAGTTAATATTTCAAAAGATTTGGGTGTAATAGTCACAAAAGCGGACCAATCACCTGTGGTACAGCGGCCGTCGCACCTCGTCATCATCAAGATTAATATTCCAGTCAGCCAGCGGACAGTTATCCGTTCCCTATGAGCCTAGTGAGGACTCCGTGACGTGGGGCGTCGGCATAGCGCGTACTCTCACCCCTCCCGCGCCGCTGTACTGCCTCAGGGACCCGCTCAGCACCCTTATTCAGTGACCCAAAACCACGCCAAATCCGTCGCGGTTAGCGTCACATTGACATGTATTCTTTGCGGTAACCGTCACATTTCTGTGGTTGTCGGTCGATTTGAGTTACTGTAGGCTTATATTTAACTATTTACCAAATTGAGTTATTAAATTTTTCAAAAAATTATTTCATCCCAAATTAACAAAATGTTCACCAAAATTACACCAAAGTTACACCCTATTTGATACAAAACTGATAATGCGCATAGAAATCTTCGCCAGTTGTAGAAAACACTCGAATCATATAATCATTGCCCTTGCAATTTGTACCTTGTTCGAAGGAAATAGGAGTTAGTGTCTTGTGTAAATAATGCGCATAGAAATCTTCGCCAGTTGTAGAAAACACTCGAATCATATAATCATTGACCTTGCAATTTGTACCTTGTTCGAAGGAAATAGGAGTTAGTGTCTTGTGTAAATAATGCGCATAGAAATCTTCGCCAGTTGTAGAAAACACTCGAATCATATAATCATTGCCCTTGCAATTTGTACCTTGTTCGAAGGAAATAGGAGTTAGTGTCTTGTGTAAATAATGCGCATAGAAATCTTCGCCAGTTGTAGAAAACACTCGAATCATATAATCATTGCCCTTGCAATTTGTACCTTGTTCGAAGGAAATAGGAGTTAGTGTCTTGTGTAAATAATGCGCATAGAAATCTTCGCCAGTTGTAGAAAACACTCGAATCATATAATCATTGCCCTTGCAATTTGTACCTTGTTCGAAGGAAATAGGAGTTAGTGTCTTGTGTAAATAATGCGCATAGAAATCTTCGCCAGTTGTAGAAAACACTCGAATCATATAATCATTGCCCTTGCAATTTGTACCTTGTTCGAAGGAAATAGGAGTTAGTGTCTTGTGTAAATAATGCGCATAGAAATCTTCGCCACTGTTCGGCACACAGGGTCGCATTTCCGAGCGGTCGTGTAACGACAGCTTTCGCTTGTGTACACATAAGATTGGCTCCTATTTCTTTCGAACAAGGGTCAAATTGCAAGCGCATAGTTTAGGGCTTCTACGATAATATGAACATAACATAACATAGCGTCACGCCTTTTCCCATATGGGGTGGCAGAGGCACAATTGTGCCCACTTTTATCCAGTTATTCAATACTCAATTTTGAGTGACAGGGGGCTAGCCCATCGCCGCAGCTGAAGGTTCCTCACGATGTTTTCCATCACCGTTAGAACGTCCGTACAATGTGCTTAAATAAATTAATTATCGCTTTGGTACATGGTCAGGAATCGAACCTGCATCTCCTGTGTGAGAAGCAAGCGTGAAACCCATTTGACCACGGAGCTCGATTATATGCGATGATATACAACTATGATTCGGGTGTTTTCGGGAATACGACAAATGGCGAAAGATTTAATAATAATAACAATAATACCTTGGACACTATTTACACACATTGATCTAGCCCCAAACTAGGATTCCCTGTACCTTGGGTACTAGACAACGATATATATACTTATATAGATAAATATTATACTTAGATAGATAAACAACCATGACTAGGGCTCAAACATCCGTTCTCATCAAACAAATATTTGCCCCCACCGGGACTCGAACCCGGGACCCTAGGTTTCGTAGGCAGCGTCACTGCCGACTCGGCCATTCGGTCGCCGATTTCTATGCGCATTATCCGTTTTCGAGTTCTGTGGGTCGTCTCGCTCCGCCCCAGGTTGTAATATGTACCTGTAGGTATTATGCGACCTAACAAAACTAACTTTAGCAATCGGACAGAAAGTGACCCAAGCTACCAATATGGTTCTGTGAAACTACACGAGGGTACTAAACTTGGTGAATATTTAGCATATGTGGGAGACAACACTTATATTGGTAAACAATATATTTGTTGTTGTTGCTCAATGGGGTCAGAGCGCTGTGGTTTCAGAATGGCAACAAATATAATGATAACCAAAATATGTTTTTCTTACCCAAAATGGGTAAATGATCACCAGAATTTAAGAAAATACTGGGGGTGAGCAAAGCGAAGACCCCTTTATCCTTCGTGTTAGGTTGAACATGTAAGAACAATAAAAAATACTTGAAATATAAATGTACACAAAGCATAAAAAGAAGTTTGTTGATCATTTATCCAAACACAATTGGGTGATCATTTACTTATTCTGGGAGTCATTTCGAATTTATTGGTAGTAAATTTTCGAATTTTTTGTAATCGTAATTCATAATTCATAATTCTTTATTGCACATACATATTCAATTTACAAATGCGAGCTTATCTCTAAAAAGAGATTTCTTCCAGCAAACCAAGGCATGAAAGGGAAATGTATCATGAAAGGGTAGGCAGTGTACAATATCTAATTTATACTAAAATACATATAATATGAAATACGGAAAATAAAATACTTATACAGACTACTAAATACAATACAATACATATACCTGCAAATATAGTTTATATATTATAATGATATACATACTAACGAACTATAACTCTCACGAAAGAGAGAGGACATGCTCTTTTACCCGGTTTTTGAAAGAGACAATAGTGGGACTGTCTCTTATAGTGCAAGGTAGTGCGTTCCACAGTCGGACCGCCTGCAGCCTGAATGAGTGCTCATATGCCGAGGTGTTATGCCTTGGAGTGGCTAAGAGTGAGACCGTGTGAGATCTCCGGTGCCGATCTCCTGAAAAAAGATACTCAAAGCGGTCTCGAAGGTAGCTGGGGTAGCGCGGGTTTTTCAATATATTGAAAAGATAAGAGAGAATATGAGTGTCTCGGCGACGACGAATTGGAAACCACCCCAACTCTTTGCGATATTGAGAAACATGGTCGAATTTGCGCAACCCGAACATAAACCGAATCCCAAGATTCTGAAGTCGTTCGAGTTTGTTCAGTAGATCTTCGTTCGCGCTCGTTCTTATTCTGGCAGTCATTTCGAATTTATTCGTAGTAAATTTTCGAATTTTTTGTAATCGTTTAAACACAAGCCAATAATTAGCATATTAATAATAATAATAATACCTTGGACACTATTTACACACATTGATCTAGCCCCAAACTAGGATTCCCAGTATCTTGGGTGCTAGACAACGATACACGTACTTATATAGATAAATATTATACTAAGATAGATAAACAACCATGACTAGGGTACAAAAATACGTTCTCATCAAATAAATATTTGCCCCCACCGGGACTCGAACCCGGGACCCTTGGCTTCGTAGGCAGGGTCACTGCCGACTCGGCCATTCGGGTCGTCATATTTGGGAGACAACACATATTGGTAAACAATACAGGTGACATTTATTTAGCTGACCATATTTTGGGGAATGATTGTACCCATTATTATGAACAACTTTCCCCAAGCAACATATGGTCGTAAACGAGATAAATTTCTGGGCCTCCCACAGTAACTTGTACTCAGCTGATCGGGTCAATGTACTGAGGGAGGAAAAATATCTTTCACACCTTTCATTCGGAAAAGTAAGTTTTGCTCCACGACGAGAGGGAGCAAAATGCTACTTTTCTGTTCAAGCTACTTTTTTAATTTATTCATTGGCATGCAGCTTTTACGCAATGTGCCAATTGAACACAGATTAAAATAATAGAATGTAATTATGAAATTACATTACAATCGACAACGATGACGTAGTCGATTAAAAACGAACATGGTCCAAGTATTAACTTTAACAACGTTATATCAAAATTTATTAATTTTTCGTAATATTTAAAAAAAATGTCGCAATAAATTATATCTTTTACTGAAATCAAAACTATCGATGACTGTTATTGTGATATAATGAATATTGATATCCGAAACCATTGTAATATTCGATTCAATTATTTTTACACATTGGTAAAAGTACACAGGAATATTTTATCTGTGGTGACCTTTCCCTAATCCTTCACAATCCGCCATTATAAAAAAACAAGTTTTCGTTGTTCGATTACTGTAAAAGTGGTGAAAGTATAATTCAAAGTATAGTTATTTTTTTAGATCATTTAATTTAAATTTTCTCCATAGTCGGTGTGAAAAGTTGTATGTGTCACTCAGGAGCAAAATTATTTTCGTCATGGGCGTTAACGCTTTAATCCCTCGTTACGCTCAGGATTCTATCGTAGAATCCTTTCCTTCACTCTGTATTCAATGTACCGCCCTAACCGTAAATACATCATTTTGCTCCCTTGCGACACAAATAACTATTTCGTTTGCGACCATATGTTTCTTGGGGAAACAAATATACAATACTTGTTGTTGTTGCTCAATGGGGTCAGAGCACTGTGGTTTGAGAATTACCAACGGTTGCATTATGTCGTTACAGGACACGGGCAAGTACTGCTTCGGTGTGGACGACACGCTGAGAGCTCTCGAGCTAGGAGCCGTGGAGACCCTCATCTGCTGGGAGAACCTGGACATCCAGAGGTGAGCCACGCTAACATACTTGTACCGTGTTATTAAACATGCGCTTTGCAGGGTTCCGTACCCGAAGGGTGTCAAACAGGACCCTATTACTAAGCCTCCGCTGTCCGTCCGTCAGTCTGTCTGTCACCAGTCTCATGAACCGTGATAGGAAGACAGTTGAAAATTTCACAGATGATGTATTTCTGTTGCCGCTATAACAACAAATAGTAAAAAAACAGAATAAAATAAATATATAAGGGAGCTCCCATACAATCATTCTTTCAATGCCACATACAAAGTTATGAATGCACCTGGTTACGTACATGGAGTGTGAAAGTAGCCGCACCAATAACTTTGTAAACAACATTTTGCTATGTAAAATCCAAACTATTCACTCCACACCATCCCTACCATTGTACGGTGGTACGGTGGTACGGTGGTGGTACTCTTCGTGCGCGAGTTCGACTCTCACTTGATTAGTAAATAGCGATCTGGCGATCACTTTTTACGACAACACTCGATGCAGTGCCACAACCAGTTGTCGACACTAGTTTCAACACAAATACACTAGATTTCACTTCACATTTTGCTATGTAAAATCCAAACTATTCACTCCACAACTCCACACCATCCCTACCATTGTACGGTTGACCGGAACCCTTCGTGCGTGAGTTAGACTCGCACTTGACAGTTTTTTATGGTATTAACAACGCAGAATATAGGTGGTTTTCGGATAAGCGACTGATTTGGTTCATTGGTTACGGGGATTGTTAAACCAGCCATACCGAGCGGATTTTACTTTAGATTCAGAGCACATTTTTGGTAATAAATCTTAGTATTTCAATGTTTTAGGAGGCATTATATTCGTGAAAATGAGATTCAAAATAAAATAATTGCATGTTCTCTATTTCAGATACGTGCTGAAGTCGCACGCCACCAACATGGAGACCATCCTTCACCTCACGCCCGAACAGGAGAAAGACAAGTCGCACTTCACAGACAAAGAGGTCAGTCAGTAAGAGAAACGCTTAGTCTGTCTGTCTGTCATATTCACTTATACATTTGAGACGCCGCGAACCAGTGATGTTTTATATTCATACAAAAGCGAAAGAGTTTAGGAACGATTGCAATGTACGATAAAGTGTAGCCAGCACTGCAGGAACTCAAGTTTCCACCAAGAAGGTTGTTGTTCAATACTGCAGGAAAATATAAAGCACCATTCTGTAGACAGAGTAGATAACCTGACCAAATTGTGATGTGAGCAGCGGTTGTGGCTCTGCCTACCATGCAAGAGGTCCTGGGTTTGATCCCCGGCTGGGGGGAGAAAAAAACAGGTCTTGGATGTTTATATGTGTGTGACGTCGCTGTTTCTGGTTCCTACGACACAGGGTATCCTAGTGTGGCGCCAGAAGCAATGTATAGGTATGTGCCTGTATGTAAATGTTTGTCTTTTATGTTTATGTTTATGTGATCTCATATTGACACAAAAGCAACCTCAAAAGGGATAGACGCCAAAAAAAAATGAGAACAAATGCCAGACAGCCGTCGCAGCTGCCTGAAAAACCAGTAGATGGCGCCACCGCACCAAATCCAATTCCCATACATTCGTGCATCGCGCAATCGAGGTTTTTGTCATTATCCACAGAGCGGGGTGGAGCTAGAGCTGGTAGAGTGTCAGCCGCTGCTGGAGTGGCTAGCCAACAACTACAAGTCCTTCGGCGCGACCCTCGAGATCATCACAGACAAGAGCCAGGAGGGCAGCCAGTTCGTGCGAGGCTTCGGCGGCATCGGAGGTAAGTCGCACGCCTATACTAACCGCTAAAGTTAACTAGGCACCCGCGAGGAATGCGATTTGCTAACCCTCTCTCGTTCGCACTCGCCCTCAGCAGGACAGTGACGCTAAGACGTCATCAGAGCCAGGTGCCTAGATAACTTTGGCGTGAAGTACTTGTGTTGTTATCTCGCTGCAGTTTGGGTCATAATACGTGAGCAAGACGGGATATGGTGCGCTCCCTCGCACTCATAGATCTATGAGTCCCCCTATGAGAGCGAGAGAGCGCGTCATATAAGGGGGCGTCCATTAATTACGTGAGGTGTTTTGTGGTCAAGCCAAATCTCATGTAGGAGGGGGGCGTTTCTCACGGCAAATCTCACGAATTTTTCTCCTTTGTAAAAACAGTGTAAAATTTCGAGGAAAAATCGGTTAAAGTAAATAATGTTTATTGACTATCATTTGTATTTTTTCTTGTACTGTGATTTTAGATTACGATCAATTCAATCCTAAATACTAGTTACTAGACTAATAAAATAACGAAGCAGATTAAGTATTATATATAAATTTAATCTCACGTGAGATTTTGGGGGGAGGAGTCAACCCAAATCTCACCAGGGGAGGAGCGGGATCAGAAAACCGACAAAAACGGCTCACGTAATTAATGGACGCCCCCTAATACGTCTTATTCAGATTTTATGACCCAAACTGCAGCGAAGCAAGCACTCCCTAAAACCAGTACCCTAGTGGTCCCGTCATTGGGTGTACATTTAGGCTTTGTTCCCATAACAGCTGAGAGCAAGTAGCCGACTGTTTCGCTTTCATATACATTTGACACATCACTTTACCGGAGTGTCAAAGAGCATTAACACCTCTGGCGTAGCCAAATCGCCGTTTTATATAATCTTGATTCTTGCTGCCAGAGATGACACTGATGTCAATTGATAGAGCGAATTACGACAAACAAAAGTGTTTAGTTATAGTTTTCGTAAAATATTTGCGATAAATATTGAGTTCAAAGTGCGAAAACAAAAGGGAACATGAAAGACGTTCATCGACATTTGTCATAAATAAACAGTAAGTAAAGTAAGCAAAGAGTTTCTTTGATTATTGTTGTTTGTTTGTTTTAAGTTTTTAAGACATGTCGATGAATGTTTGAAGTTTTTTATCTACATACGTATCTTAAACCCTCTTTACTGCGTTCAAAAACCGCACGTTACGACCAGCATAATGATGTACTATCTGAATAATTATTATATTAATATTTCTTATCTGAATATTGATAAATTATGACCATAATGTATAAATTTTTGACATATTATGACTTTCGAACGCCGACGCCCGCCTGCGTGCCGCCCCTAGTTTGTCTGTGAAGTTGGTACTACTGAACAAGCTAAACAAGTGCAGAGCAATTATCAATGCCACAATGCCGGTCGAACATGCTGTTCCTGAACACATCAAAGAGAGCTTTTGATATGTATGTAGATAAACTAGTGTATGTAACTTTACATAATTAGGCATTAAAACTCTCGAGTGATATCATTATGATAAACATAAACCCATTCGAGTTTGAATGCCATCCATTATGTATCAGTCACATAAACTACTATTATGAAACATATCGATGAATGTTTTTGCAGCTTCCCGTTTACGCTCTTTGAACTCAGATTTCTCGCATAGTAGGTACATCGTTTACAGAATTCATAACTAAATACTTTTTTTTTGTAATTATTTACTCTATCCACTCACACCGGTCTCATCTCTGGCCGCCAAAATCAAGATGTATGCCAGTCTCCATACAAATATGTTCGAACCCTTATGCATAGAGAAACACGATAGTCTGCCGCTCACTGTCAGCGGTAGTGAGACTTGTGACTTAAAGCTTCTACGATAACTGCACTTACTTTACTGATTTCACATGATGACCATAACTTGCGGGGGTATTTTATGCAATATATATATATTTGTACATAAGAGATGGCTTTGGTGTGCCAAAATCTGATTTCCATACATTCCTACATCGCGGTATCGAAAATAACTATCAAATGAAGCAGTTGCCACAACGAAATCATGCTATTCTGCATCGTGTCTATTAATATTTTCAATGTCTCCATCATATTGCTTTTGTCTCAGGGTTATGGGATACTCTGTTCTGGCTTATAAACTTAAAAAATGCATAATACTATAAAGACACCAACAATAAGTGATCCTTTGTTTAATATACACTAAGTTTTTGGCCAGAATGGGGCCCAATTTATTTATCTGTGTAATATTTAACGATAATAATTTCTTCTTTTCTCTCTCTTTCTTGCCGCTTGGACCTCGACGACGGAAACTAACACAAAATATCTACGAAATGAAATATATTTTCTCAAACGTTGTTATTTTAACAAACTTTGTAGGCATTCTGCGATACAAAGTTGATTTTCAGTCGCTTCAGTTGGACGAGCCATTGGACGACGTGGATTTGGACGACTACTAAGAGTTTAGGATTGATAGGGCTCTAAAAATGATTTTAAATTAGATATAAATACACAAAACATGAACAAAGATCAGCTTCCCGTATACAATTTAATAAAAACGCGAAAGTACGGAGGTTTTTAATAAAAGCTTGCAATTTTTTTAGACTGACGTGATCGATTTTGATGTATTTTTTCCCGTCTCACACTTTAAGGTTTTTGTTATCTGCTCTATTACTCTAGCTACTAAGTATATAGGCTTCTAATGAATTACTCAAAGCTTTGTTTGTGTGGGTTGCTTTCCAACATTTTTTCTAGAAATAATAAATCGAGATTACTATGCGTTTTAAGTAGGAGTAAGATGGTGGTTTGTGTCGTCGCATTGTACCCACAAACCATTTAAAAACAACTCTCATCAAACGAATTAATAATACATCTTTACACCCGGCCTATGTTTTTTTCGAAATTAGATTTGAAACCTTATTGTAATTTTAATACGTCTAAGGGTGTAAAAAAATACTGGAAAAAATGTGAGTTTCAGGTACTTCTTGCAACACTCACGATCGTGAGGGCTAATGGATTTTTTAGTTTTTTAGGGACATTTGATGAGAAATTAAACAAAGTTTTACATGTTTGTATTTGTAGTCATAATTATTATATATGGATGGAGAAATATTTGGCTATATCAACTGGTGTTGTTTTCAATTCTCGTCCTGTTTGCCTTAGATGATAAATGTTTGTACATCTGGATACTTCCTCGAGAAACTCTTTGTCAAACTAGTCCTTCGAGGACCTCACAGGAGACACTGGCAGAGGTGAATATTCATGAGAGGCGTCATGAAAAGGTACCTTTTTCCAGACACGTTTGCGAGAAACTGGCCCTTCAGCTCTTGGGTGCGCTGATGATGTAGAGGTTGATGGTTCAGGTTCTGGCTCAGCATGCAGCTCGAGCACGGGTTCCGGCTCTGGCTCAGGCCATTAATGATTGATACCTGAACTGGACTCTGATGATGAAGAATCTGTTCTTCATCATCCACCTAGTTGAATTTCTTCATCTGCAATATCTCGCAGATTTCCTGGGCCCAAAAATTTCGTAAACCTGGTCATCACTCAGTCCCTTCCCTAAAAATAAAGAAAACACGCCTGAAGATTACACAATTTTGATAAATATAAGAAAACAAAACTACCCTCCATTGTAACAATATTCTTCACGTACGACCGAAGTAACACGATCGTAATAGTTTAACTATACAACAAAATTGTACCTAAACTGCAAATAAATCCAACGAACTAAAATAGTCCACGTATTTACTACCCTTTCAAGTTATAATGAAGTAATAAATCATAACTAATACTTTACAAATAATACCAAATAAAATTAATAATACCCTTTGCGTGGGTCAAAAAACTCGGCCATCTCGCATAACGGCTCTCGATCGACTAACAACCCGCACCCCTCCCGTATATGTTTTAACACGCGTGAAACTCTCCTCATCGCGCATTGGCGCGGTATAGTGAAACTCACGCTCGTTGTAGGCCGGGTGCAAAGGGATACTAGAATACACATTGGTGCACGTCCTTGTTTCTGGTACCCGCGACACAGGTTATCCCAGTGTGGAGCTAGAATCAATGTATGTGCCTTTATGTTAAGGCGATACCTCGTCCGTGCAAAGGTCCCCGTTACTCCAGGCGGAAAGACCCGCAGTGTGAGAGGGACGGAATCGGGAAAAAAAAATAAAAAACGTAGCGCTAAACCACAGAATAATTGTTTAAAAATAAACTAGGCTATTTTGTTAAAAAGTTTTTTTAATGAGATTTTGCGAATACATAATATCTACATTTTGAACGCAGGTCCACAATGAAATTAGTTAGGATTTGAGAATTACAGGAAAAAATAAAACAATTTAGGGGGGTGTTTTCGTAATTAAATTCTATCGAGAAAATGTCATCCAATCGCGTTTAGTGAAAATCTTAATAAAATAATACTCAATAAACGTTAACCCAAAAATCAAATCTATAGATGACTTCATGATGGAGTAAATGTACTCCATCATTCGAAAAACCCCAATTTTTTTTCGTAGCACTTTAATGTAATAATACACATTCATTACACGATGGTTGGATAACATCTCCGAAACTGCCGGGCAAAAGTGGATCAGTGGCCTATCACACAAAACATTACAGGCATTTCATTACATTACATTCATTACATTACATTACATCTATATTGTTTCGCATAAATACTTTAACCAAAATGTTACAGACCTTAATAATCATTTAGCATAGACATAAAGAGGTACAACAAATATACGCGTCAAAAGGAAACACACACACACACACACAGTTAAGGTTGGTAGACCTAGTTCTTTAAACACACTCTCTAAATTGGTTCAGTTATGGTTGGTAGACCTAGTTCTTTAAACACACTCTCTAAATTGGTTCAGTTATGGTTGGTAGACCTAGTTCTTTAAACACACTCTCTAAATTGGTTCAGTTATGGTTGGTAGACCTAGTTCTTTAAAGACACTCTCTAAATTGGTTCAGTTATGGTTGGTAGACCTAGTTCTTTAAACACACTCTCTGAATTGGTTCAGTTATGGTTGGTAGACCTAGTTCTTTAAACACACTCTCTAAATTGGTTCAGTTATGGTTGGTAGACCTAGTTCTTTAAAGACACTCTCTAAATTGGTTCAGTTATGGTTGGTAGACCTAGTTCTTTAAACACACTCTCTGAATTGGTTCAGTTATGGTTGGTAGACCTAGTTCTTTAAACACACTCTCTAAATTGGTTCAGTTATGGTTGGTAGACCTAGTTCTTTAAACACACTCTCTAAATTGGTTCAGTTATGGTTGGTAGACCTAGTTCTTTAAACACACTCTCTAAATTGGTTCAGTTATGGTTGGTAGACCTAGTTCTTTAAACACACTCTCTAAATTGGTTCAGTTATGGTTGGTAGACCTAGTTCTTTAAACACACTCTCTAAATTGGTTCAGTTATGGTTGGTAGACCTAGTTCTTTAAACACACTCTCTAAATTGGTTCAGTTATGGTTGGTAGACCTAGTTCTTTAAACACACTCTCTAAATTGGTTCAGTTAAGGTTGGTAGACCTAGTTCTTTAAACACACTCTCTAAATTGGTTCAGTTATGGTTGGTAGACCTAGTTCTTTAAACACACTCTCTAAATTGGTTCAGTTATGGTTGGTAGACCTAGTTCTTTAAACACACTCTCTAAATTGGTTCAGTTAAGGTTGGTAGACCTAGTTCTTTAAACACACTCTCTAAATTGGTTCAGTTATGGTTGGTAGACCTAGTTCTTTAAACACACTCTCTAAATTGGTTCAGTTATGGTTGGTAGACCTAGCTCTTTAAACACACTCTCTAAATTGGTTCAGTTATTGCTTCTGGTCCCACTAGCGATACCCTGTGACGTGTCAACCGGAAACAGCGACTTCACACACATAAACATCCAAGACCTGAGGTTGTTTTTCTCCCTCCCCAACCAGTATTCGAACCCGGGACCGCTCGCTTGGGTGGCAGCGCAGTTGCCGTACGGGGTAGCAGAGTCACTTTTTGTCTGACAGAGGCCACAGCCCATCGCCTATTCACATTTAAAACGCATAGTAAAATAAATCACAGCCACAGTATTTTAATGCTAGCAATATACGCAACAGTTTTGCCTTAAAAGTGAACTATGAATTTGATAGATCAGTAGTGCCATATTAAACGCTTGACAGTACTAATATACCGGCGATCTCACACTTAGTCGTGTTATTTATAAAATGGATAAAATCATATACGTATTTAGATAAGCATACATATTTAAATGTTGAAAAGAAGACAGTGAAGTAAAATCCTACACTGGCACCTAGTCCCATAAGCTCATTGTAGATGTCGCTGGTGTAGTTGGAGGTTGTCTATCTTCCAAAGTTGTCAAATTCTATTTACTTCTTCTCATTGTATATGACGTACTAACCTCATTTGAGGTCAATTTTGCCAGTGTCAGTGTTTTTTTGAACCTAACCTCAGATGAATGAAACTCTTTGCCTCCAACAACTACGCCAGCGCCACCTAGCGGGAATAAAAGAGGACATAGCTGCCATTGGCTGCTAGACTGGGTAGTCTCAACAAGTATACAAATCATGTCCTACGTGGAAGCCTTATAAACAGAGGGTCTCGTCGATATCAGAATTGTAAATTTTCAGCAAGCAACTTTGTGTAAAAAATACACCATTTTTATGTGTTATCATTTGTGTTTTGTTAGATGAAGTCAAAGCGTTTTGACAGTACATTAAAAGTAACTTGACTACCCTTGTCAAGTAGCCTATTGGTTGGTTGAGTGGGTAAATTTGTTATACAAGGGAGGTGAGTCATCAATTGAACCCGGGTGCTTATTGTTCGAGGGTGTAATTGATCACTTACCCCCGACTGCAATACTCTAGTTTTGATCACTAATGCGAGGAAATAAAACAAGGAAAAAAAATATTTAAAAAGTACCTACAATGTGATGAATATTAATGGTAAATAATAGTAAATAAGCTTGGAGTTCTAAATAGCGTATATCTCCCGCATGTCGAGTGAAATACAACTTTTTTCAGAGCATTAGTGATGAAAAATAGGTAACAAGTTGTTGAGGGGATGTTCAAAAAAGGCTAGGTCAGAAATGTTAATAGTTTCACCATTCGCGTTTAGTGTACCCAAGTCACTTTGTGGGTAAATTAATTTGAATGGCAATATTATGACGTCTCAGGTAATATTGTCGTAGAACTGAACATGAACTAATGATATATGTATGTGTCGCAGTTGGTTGGTTAAATCAGACACTTAACTAACACCCTAGACCGTTAATTAAAGAGCGACGTTTAACCAAGTCACTAGCATTTTGATTTAAATAAAGCATCGTCGAAAATGTTGACAATCTGTCTTACCGAAAGCCGGCGTGTTGGTTAAATAATGTAAAACAAGATGGCGTCACGACGACAGCTGATTTGCACAGCTTATATCAGGGCAAAACATTGCGGTAGCTATAATATCTTTACCCTTCGTGTTAGATTGAACATGTAAGAACAACAAAAAATACTTAAAACATAAACTTAAGTACACATTAATTAACGGTCTAGGGTGTTAGTTGATTTAACCAACTAACTGCGACAAATGAACCGTACCGTATATCCGCGAAATTAGATAAAAGTAAAGAGTAGAGAACGTAAAGTTACGGTCAAAGAGTCTTGCAGACATATTAATTTTAAACCATATTTTTGTATGCAAATAAAATTTTCAACGGTTCATTTGTTTATGGGAAATATTAACTGCACATCAAAAATACTGATTTGCACAGCAAATATCAGGGCAAAATGCTGCAGTAGCTTAGGTGAAGGGTAAAAGGGGTGAGCGAAGCGAAGCCCCCTTTAACCTTCGTGTTAGGTTGAACATGTAAGAACAACAAAAAATACTTAAAACATAAAAAGTGTCTTTGTTGATCCTTTTTTGCTGTGCAAATCTGTATGTTTGATGTGCGATTAAATACTACCCTTTGTTTATTATAGTTTGTTTTTTTAACTAGAGTCTAAGTTGTGTGACATTAAAATGTATGCTTTTCTAGTCATGGGTATTAAAAAAAAAGTTTGCATTAAATATTTTATTACTGCCCCAGAAATCTATCATTCTCGCCTTTCAGTACGCCGGGTATAGGTCGCGCCCAGATTCATTTGCTGTCACTTTCTCGCATAGGGTAAGGTGGGAGTGAGAGGAGTGGGGTGACAGCTCGCACAGAGCCAATGACACTTGTCGCGAAATGTATAGAGCCCTCAGAGTAGTATAATGTAGGGATTATCGCTAGGGTTTTAATATGGCAACAAAATTACGTAACAGCTCACTAAATAATTGATTGTAACATAATAACAGGCCTTAATTTAAATTGCATATATTAAAAAATAAATAAACTAAGTAACAGTACTTGATACTAATAGGGTTGATGACTTACTATACAAATAATGAAAATACAGGATTAACTACAACAATCCTCTTCAAAGGCTCCTAACTTGGTGATTATTTAAAGTAGTTATTTTAAGCTTTTATTAAGTTTTCCTGTCCCGGGCTCTGTCTGTCTGTCTGTCTGTAATCAGATCTTGCAAGTTAATTGTGACCTACTTCCCGGTTTCCGGTTTGAACTGAAAATTTGCATGCATATTTAAGTCGGATGACGATGCAATATTCTCATGACATGGAGTTAATCTGATGATGGAGCAGGAAGGTGGCCATTGGAACTCTGTGATAAAACGACTCAACCCCATCAAGGTTGGGCTTGTTTGATTTGTACTGACAAGGACTTTGGTTCTGGGTGATATCCAGGGCCTGATGGAGGAGCCGGAAAGGTGGCCATGGGATCTTTGTAGTAAAACGACTCAACCCCATCAAGTTTGGGCTTGTTTGATTTGTACTGACAAGGACTTTGGTCCTGGGTGATATCCAGGGCCTGATGGAGGAGCCGGAAAGGTGGCCATGGGATCTTTGTAGTAAAACGACTCAACCCCATCAAGTTTGGGCTTGTTTGATTTGTACTGACAAGGACTTTGGTCCTGGGTGATATCCAGGGCCTGATGGAGGAGCCGGAAAGGTGGCCATGGGATCTTTATAGTAAAACGACTCAACCCCATCAAGTTTGGGCTTGTTTGATTTGTACTGACAAGGACTTTGGTCCTGGGTGATATCCAGGGCCTGATGGAGGAGCCGGAAAGGTGGCCATGGGATCTGGACTCAACCCCATCAAGTTTGGGCTTGTTTGATTTGTACTGATAAGGACTTTGGTCCTAGGTGATATCCAGGGCCTCATGAAGGACCCAGAAAGTGGCCATGGGATCTTTGTAATAAAACAACCCCACCCCATCAAGTTTGGACTCATCGGATTCGTCTTGACAAGTACTCTGGTCCTAGATTACTTTTTAGGGTTCCGATTTTTTTAGTTCTGTTAACTAATAAGAGCTTCTTTAAAAAATATGTATTATTGTTCTGGTTAGTCATCAACCCTATTAAACTGCTAACCAGGCAATGAGCATGCAGATTTTTCATTGGTTTTTGCATTCATTACCAAGCCATAAGGTCTAAAGTTTGGTGGCCCTCTTTAGTTTATTGCCTGTTTAAAGGTTAAAATCCCCATCGGTTTTAGAATGACTCGTCCTTTTGGCTGCTAACTGTAAATAAATAAAACCTGAAGAATGAATATATAAAATGAAGCGACAAGCCTTCAAGACCACGGGTTTGAGTAAGTCTATGTTTGTGAGTGCAAGTCATTCATGTCATGAGATGATTCATCAACATCGTGCTTGACTTCATGACATCCATAGACAATAAGGTGTTGTACTCATTCATAAAATAAAAACAACACTTTATTTGAAAATAGTTATTCTTGAATGAAGTATTCAATCCCGGTAAGGGCTAATATTTGTGTGATCAGCATGTACGTTTGTTTCTTTTAGTCTTGGATGTATTCAATGTATTTACACAAGTATTTATCTCTATTCAATATATCGTCGTCTAGTACCCGTAACACAAGCCTTATTGAGCTTACTATGGGCCTAGTTCGATTTGTGTAAGATTGTCCTCTAATATGTATTGATTTATTGATTGTAGGATTTCAGCAACATCTCTAACGTTTAGTTGTGCCAACCCATTAACCCAGGGTTAAAACGTCAAATTGTTAATTATTCTAATGTGTCAGAGTTATTAAACAAGTTAACAGTAGTTCGCGTCCCAAAACAAAGCCACAAGAAGGGAAACTACCCTGAATATTGCAGATGTAACAATTTGCTGAAAGAAGACTTCATATTGATTTAAAAAACTATTTTGACTGCTTATAGAATTAGGGTGTTCTCCCTACATGTCGCTTACAACCTACAAGCGAGCTAACCCTTTAGCTCTCGGTTAAATGGTTGGCGCAATTCGCGATTACATGCATACTTATTTTGGATCCGAGGTAAACTAATCTGGTGCATACAGATGAATTTTTCAATTTCAGATTTGAAAATATCAACCTGTATGACGTGTGGTTTTTATAGATTTTCGAGTGAAATATAAATGTAGTCAATTAATGTGCTTACCGAGGGGCACAAGCTTTTACGCGTCTTCGAGTAACATTGAGCAACACAATCGGTATTTTTTATATTTGTGAAAAATGAGTTTGCTTGTGTGTAAAGGTGCAAGTTCCAACTGCAAACGACATGTCGCCGGCGAGACAGCGAGCGTAGTTGCGACGCGAGTGAGCGAGACAGCGAGAGGCTTAGAACTTGTACAGTTCGCGCCGAGTTTGGGGTAGGATGGGGGTAACCACTCTCTCTCATCCTGTGCAAGAAAGAGAAGTTACCTACCCTCGCTCAGCGCCAAAGAAATTCGCCGCGGACTGTACGTTGACCCGTCAGGGGGTGGGTCATTTGGGTCACCCATTAACGCCGCCATCTGTTGCAGGTCTGCTTCGCTACAAGGTGGACTTCCAATCCATGCAGTTGGACGACGAAGAGATCGACAACTTGTACGACATCGATGACTACTAGAAGATAGCCGGGGCGCCTACGACACGTGTCTGGGGAACAGTGGTATTCGACGCTGGTTTACTGTTTCGGAGAGGGTTTTTACGCAAAATTATCAGCTGTGTTAGAATACGATAGATGCGGCGTTAGGACGACTTGCACGAGACTTTTGACAGTCCCTGAAACACAACGGAAATACAACCGGGCTGAAAGGCTTGCCGGGCTGGATTACGTTATGTGACCGTGTTGTGTCTAAACTGAATGTAGCGGCTGCCTAAAGTCTGGTGCAAGTCGCCCTTAAACACGAAAGAGAGGCGCAGTCAGAGGAATCGGCTTACTTTAACAAACTACAGGGGCCCAATTCTGTACTTGGAGATTGCATCGCTCCGAAGGGCGCAAAACGGCGCATTTGATAGTCAGTCTCCAAACAAAATAGGTGCCGCCGACAAGCCAAACACGGCATTCCGCGCCCCTCGGAGCGGTTGCGATGCGATCCCCAGTACAGAATTGGGCTCCATTTCAGTAGTTCCAATGGTAAGCCCACCAAATTAAATATCATCTAGTTAAATATTAAACGTAATCTCAATTTGGTCGGATCACCTCACTGTAGACAACTTCGCGCTGCTCTAATGCAATGTTTATGTGAAAAAAAAAGGAATTAAACATTTATGTAAATAATCCGGATATCACTTTGTTTTAAAATAACATCGAAGTCGTGTTTTGTAGAAGGAAAGGCGATAAGTCAGCGACAAAAGAAGAAACAGGAGTTGTGTTTCTAGGAAATCCAGAAGTTGCGAGGGCAATAAAAAAAAGGGAAATATTAAACTGCACATCAAAAATACTGATTTGTACAGCAAGTATACTGATTTTCACAGCAAATATCAGGGCAAAATTCTGCGGTAGCTTTATTCTTCGAGTTAGGTTGAACATGTAAGAACAACAAAAATACTTAAAACAAAGTGTTTTTGCTGATCCTTTTTTGCTGTGAAAATCAGTATTTTTATGAGCTATTAAATACTTGCCTTAAAAAATTATCGAGTTTAAGCTCCGACTACTCTTGTCATGTATTGATTATTTAATAAATTTCTAGCGCCTTTGGAAACCCACGCAATCGGTGCAAAATTACTTAATATTCCCAAGAATTGCGCCCGATGGAAGATTTGCAAAAATTGCACTCGCAACTCGCTCAAATCGGAAACATGCAAGATTGATCCGTAACGCCTAAGTTGTGAAGGCCCAGAATCGCTTGTACAGACTAACATGGTGTAAAAAATGATATTTTTACGACGAAAACGTCCAGACAAGTGGGTATTCAAAATAATGTAACCAAACACAAAATATAAACATTTACATACAGGCACATACATTGCTTCTGGCCCCACACTAGGACAACCTGTGTCGTGGGAACCAGAAACAGCAACGTCACACACATAAACATCCAAGACCTGGGGATTTTTTTCTTAATTACCAGCCAGAGATCGAACGCGGGGCCCCCCGCACTGTAGGCGGAGCCACAACCGCTGCGCCACAGAGGTCGTCAAGGAAATGTATAAGTGACAATTCCCAAGGCGCCAGATCTTCCATAGATTAAATTTTTAAACTCAATTTAAATTGAATTGAGATTTGAATTCAATTTCATCTGCGTGTTACTAGGAATTATCTTTTACCGAGATAATGTTCTTGTGCAGTCGCATATAAAGTATCCTATATGTTAGTCATTCAAATCCGTTCAGCCGTTTTAGCGTGATTGAGGCACAAACACACAGACATCTAAACATTGCTAATATCACTTTTATTATATTAGTTGCATTTATGGGGGGTATTTTTTTTACAATAAGTAACGGACGCTCATTTGAATGAAGGCTTTTTGGAAGCGCATTGATTTTAAAACTCTTTAACAGGGAAAATTACAAAAAAAATAAAGAACGTTAATTAGACAGAGAAAAAGTTAATACATCAATAAAAGAATTATATTTTAATTAACTCAAGCAGTTACCTTGGTACTACGAGTACCGAAAAAAAAAAAAAGGCATTTTTAACATCCTTCGTCCATCTGATCAGGCGTAAGTCCATCGACCATACAGCCAATTCATCCATAACCTAATCGAACCTTTTCTTAAATACGGTATTTGCCAAGGTAGTCCAAAAAATCTATAAACGTGTCTCAAGCTGAACCTATTTCAACAAACACGTTTGACAATATCGGAATCGCATATTTCCGACAGTCGTATTTTGGAAACTCAGTTTTTTGTTAAAAAAAGACAGCATTTGACTATGACGTCACAAGCTAGTATTTCATAGATCTCATCAACAAAATTACCGTTGTGACCGTTATTAAAAAGTACCTATGTTGACTAGCAGTCAAATGCCGTGCTGTGAAGTTGTACGAACTCCCGCGTGTACGATGCTGCACGCGGATTTCTTCATTAGTTTTGTTTTGAAGCTTTCGGAATCTGCAGACTTTAATTTTACATCCTTATTCTTTCATACAAAATGTCGACCTCTGTGGCGCTGCGGTTGTGGTCTCAGGTTCGATCCCAGGCTGGGGATACAGAAACAAAAACCCCCCCAGGTCTCGAATATGTGTGTGTGTGTGCGTGTGTGTGACGTCGTCGTTTCTGGTTCCCACGACACCGTGTACCCTATTGTGGGGCCAGTAGCAATGTATGTACTTGTATGTAAACGTTTCTTTTAAATACCTGCTCTGTCTTGACTGTAGGGATAGATCTTAGAACAACTACGCGTTGGCTCGGTTGCCCAACCGACCACTTGTTTCATTAAATTTTGATCGCCACTCAAAAGTGATGCTTCTGGTGATGATCTTGAAAAAGTGATGGTCTTTTACTGTCTCGCTCGGGTCATGACAGCGCCAGTAGATTACATAAGCGTCACTCAATCTGACCAGCGCGGTCTGCGAATATGGCCAACAAACACCTAATTCACACCGTATAATCACGCTCCAAAAAATAACTATCCAATATGGGGAATACAACTGTGAAAGTACCACTTAGTGGGCGCGTAGTGTCTGTAAGTAAGCAAAGAGTTTCGTTTATCTGAGGTTTATTCAAAGTCTAATATGCCCCCTTGCTGGATTGACGAGTCATCTATATTTAAAAAAAACGCCAAATGTGTTGCTAAGCGCGAAACTCGAGAACGGCTGGACCTTGGATTAACTTTTCCTTTTGAACTAATCGTTGTATTCATGTTCTATGAAGAGAAAAAAGAATATCGCAAAGGGAGCAGGCGTAAAATCAAAAAATCTTTAGTTCGATTCACCCTATTTTCAATAGATGGCGTTGGTGGCGGTGCTTGTGTACAGCTTTTGAAAGCACGGCTTTTGTCGGGTCAGCTAGTTGTGGATATGTTTCCCCGAACATGATTTTAAAATATGTATGAATATTTATTCTAAGGAATAAATATTATGTTTGTTTTTATCAAATGATGAAGCATGACCCACCATTCGAACTGTATAAATTTAAAAAATATGTGCTGAATATAACCAAGATATACATTGTATTGTCAAACAATTATTATGCAGCAATCAGACCACGAGATAGTTAGGCATGGTATTTCGGAGCATGGCCCCTAACTAGGAAACTTATAAATACCCAGGGTTGTGCGCTTACTGCTATTGCTTGCACCCGATTTAGGGTCAGGCATCCTATCAATCACATGGTCTCATCGCATCTTCACACATTAATATTTATGGTATTGTATTATTTAGTTGTTTATTTAGTGTCAATTCTGGATTGAACTCTTCCAATTAAACCAAACTCAAATTGATGCGACTCCTTTTAGTATTCGTCCAACAAAAAGGACTGTGAAGGAATTGCCAAATGTGAAATTTATTTTTTTCCTCTTAAATCTGTGCAAACCAGAATTGAGGCTAAGTTCTTAGTTAATAGCAGTTTTAACGGTTTTCATCATTGTGTAAAATAGTTGGATTTCAAATTAATTACTTTTTTGTCTGCCATTGCCCTAAACCACCCTGCTATAAAAACAACAGGATGAAAAACTGATATGGAAAGCGTTCCTTTCGATCTGACCAGAATATTTTAAAATTTACTCTGTTCATTCCTATATTTAACTTTTGACGTTTCCTTTATGCGCACATAATAAGACATATATTTCATTGCACTTGTCAAACATGAATGGAATTTGAGCCGTCAAAGTTTAGGCTTTCGCTGATTATACTGTATTGGACATGGCTCAAGGACTGTGTGTTAAAAGACGTGCTAACGACTGTTTTTGAATACCGTTTCTTCATTGGGGACGCTAAAACCGTTATTTTATTTCAGAAAAAGTGGTCTCGTTTGGTAACCAGTCTCGAGTAATACCCACCATATTAGTTAGGCTGTGACATTTCGCTCACAGCCTAACTAATATGGTGGGTACTACTCGAGACTGGTTACCAAACGAGACCACTTTTTCTGAAATAAAGAAACGGTCGCTGAGTTGTGGCGGGAAAATCGGCACTGCGTCACTTCCATTGATCATAAAAAACTGACGAATGAAAATAGCGTGGATTTGCCGCCAAAGCCCTTCACGATATCTACTAGCTTTATATGCACCTTGCAGTCGCTAATGCTACGCGCATAAATAATACCGTGTTACTACAAAGAATCTTTCACATAGTATAACCTCAAAACAAACGTCAAATCCTATACATTTTTGTCTTTGAACAAGTGTTGAACAGGAGTTTATTTAGGGACCCGAACCTTAAAAAGGAAAATCGGAACCATTGTAGGATCACTCGTGTGTTCGTTCTTACGTGTGTAAAATAAATGAAATTGCCCTTTTCTGGACCGATTAAGTTGAAATTAATTAATTAACCGTTATATACAAATATGTGGCCCAAACACGATCGTGTTACGTAAATAAATTAATTTTGAGTGGCGGACAATTTAAAAAACAATAAATTAAAACTATTTCGTGTGACATGTCAAATGAAAGGGAAAAAATAATAATATAGGTCTTTACCTAAATATTACAGGAAAACTTGAGAGAAATGTATGATTTAAATAACAAGGGCACAATTAAACAAAAACCAGTTTTTTTGTTCGTTGGTACCCTGGCCTGGTTTTTATTTTAAGACTTGACGTCCTTCAAACAAATCACAGTTCTTGTAAATGAAATAAGTCGCTTGCGGTGCCACCTCTTCGGCCTTGTCATCGCCACCTCATTGTCGGTGAAAGTATCTCATTAATTTATTATTATTTTTAAAAGCTAGACAAATTTTAGTCGAAAACACAAGTGCTCAATTCTACTCTATAGACAGGAGAACTGTCAGTGGCAAAAGACTCGCTAATCGCCCGGCCCAAAGCCTAGGGGGGCAATGCTACTATTTGACAAGCCCCTATTACACGCCTATCACTCGCAGCTCACATGCATATCACACGCTCTCTCCATACCGCGCGATACTCGTATTATAGGCTTGTAATTAGTAGCATTAACCCCCTGGAAATTGAGTTTTCCCATGCTTCAAAATAAAAATGTCAAACGTTTGCATTTCTACGGAGACGTAAAGACGCGCATGATTCAGATGATACCGTTTTATTTTTGAAAAGACTCTTTTCAACAAGTGGTTTTAAGATATCTTATTTACGTCTCCTTGTTTAATCGTTATAGTATAATGCATTCCTAACTAAGCATTAAGTTTTTCGTGTCTTTCTTTATAACAATATTAAATTTCGCTGGTGGTAAAGAACGCTTATTTTCCTTTTAACCAACCAAGTGCCTTCATTAATACCCACGACTTTACTCTCTGTCGTATAATAGATTGGAGGTATTTTTCTAGTAAAGTCGATAATTATTTGAAAATTGTGGTTAAAAAACTGTTCGTTGTTTTTATGGCGTATCTGTCTCAATAGGCCAATATTTAATGTAAAGTAAATTTTCGCAAAAGTTACAAATCTAGTATAATTTGAAAGGTTGTTAGTTTAAATTTGTACATTTATAAAATGTTACTATTATTAAGGTTTGGCTCTCGAGAATGGAGTTTGACAGTTATTCAATATAAACGCTGTATATAAATTATGATTTCGTTTTATTTTATTGCCATTCCTTGCAGTTAAGGAGTGTATGTAGTATATAAAAATATAAACGGGAATCGATCAAAATGATACCAGTTTTTGACGAAAACTACGAGCGCAATCGTTCATTTCCGTTCAGTGAATGATTGATTGCTTAATTAGAATTCTTTCGAAGGAATGAACAAAATTCGCAAGCCTAGTCTAGGCTAGGTTGCACCTTTCCCGATTCACTTGCGGTGGAGTGGCGAGTAACGTAATTAACATTTTATATAAAATCACAAGCGGGAGACATTCTTTCGTTGACTCTATTACCATTAGTAGTTCGATGATGGAACTGCTGGTATATTATTTTTTTCACCAGTTCCACTATGAATGGAAATGGGACTAATGATAAGTTCTCATCATCGAAGTCATCTCACGCACCCCTTCTGGGGCGTGGGGAGGTCGGTCGGGTCAGGTCGACGGACCTCTTCCCGAAGAATCGCCTCTGTCCACTCCTGTGGACAGGTCATCGGATGGCCCCTGCGGGCGGTGGTCTTCATGTGGCTCTGGTGTGCAGTGGGTGATCGCCGGCTAGGCAACCTGGTCGCGTGGCAGGCGGCGGCGGTCGGGCGGGCGCGCGTGGTGCGGCGTCAGTTCGGCGATGTGCGGAAGATGTGACGCATCCGCACGCGCGAACATGCCCTTCGCCAGCCTCTGGACAAACTGGTCCACGGTTTCCCATCTTAGGTCCCTCTGGATTGTCGCGCTCCTCACGTAGCGGGGGGCGCCGACGATGATACGCAGAGAGAGGTTCTTTTGGGCTCGGAGTCTCCGTTTGTTCGTTTCCGAGCACAGGGCGTACCATGCCGGAGCCGCGTAGGTGAGGCGGGATCTCACAAAGGTCTTGTAGATCCCGAGCTTCGCCCTCAGAGGGAGGCTGGAGTCGAAAAGTGGACGCAGCTTGGCGCGTGCCACCTTGACCTGGCTGACGACGTTTTCGACATGTTGCTTCATGGTGAGCCGGCGATCAATGGTCACTCCCAGGTACTTCACCTGCGAAGACCACTTGATGTGCTGTCCCTGGAGCTGGAGCGATGGTGGAAGGAGACTCCTGTGATGAGCGCCTGCTTTTTCCCAACATTGACGGACAGTCGCCACTTGGTGAGCCAGTCGGGCAAGATGTCCAGGGTGCGCTGTAGTTTGATAGCAGCGTGCGGAGCCTGGAACGACGATGCATAGTAGGCTGCGTCGTCTGCGAAGAGTGCCAGCTGGGCACCCGGCCCGACGGGGATGTCGTCCGTGTATCGGGCGTAGCAAGCGGGAGACGGGCAAGAGCCCTGGGGGACGCCGGCTGCAACGGGATGTTCCTCGGAGACGGCGTCTTCCACCATCACTCGGAAGTGGTGATTCTTCAGGAAAGAGGCGATTGTCTTGACCGTTCTTCTTATAGTCTGGGTCTTGTTGGCGACGTAGAGTCGGCGACCTGGAGGTCGACGCCCAAAGCATACAGGGATGAATACTCCTGGGCGTCGACGAGCTGGTGGACGATCTTCCTGCCGACGATGACTGCCAAGCCTCGAAAGGTCCGGCCGCTGGAGGTCTTCTCGTCCTTGCGGTAGACGAAGTAGCCGGGCAGCGACAGCTTGTCGCTTCCGGCTAGGTGTGTCTCGCTGATGAGCATCACGTCGACGCGGTAGTCCCTCAGGAACACGTGGAGCAGCCGCTTCTTCCCTGTCAGCGACTGCGCGTTCCAGTGGACGACCCTGAGCGGCTCATGCATTGCGGAGCAGAGCGGTGAGTCTGCCCAGGGCAGTGGGGTCGCTGAGGAGGGCGAGCAGGGCTGTGAGGTGCCCCAAGTCCTGCTGCCCTATCGCCGCAGCCGGAGTGGCGGCGCCAGCGTCGGCCGCAGTCTCGCTGGCGGCGAGAGTAGCCGCCGCGGCGCCGGCGGCAGGTGGAGCCGTCGCCTTCTTCTTCCCGCCCCCGCTTCGTCTTCTGCCTGGGGGCTCCGTCGTTCGCCTGCGCCATAAGCGAGGCGGGCGCGGTTTTAATCCTGCAGATCGGGACGTGGCGGAAGGGGAGGCTGCACCTTCTTGGGCCCGGGCGCGTTGGTGAGCGCCACAGTGCCGGCCTTCTTGTTCCGCGCCTCCTGGCGGAACACGGGCCACGTCGCATTATTTGCCGTGTGCGGGCTGATAAGTTCTGTTATCGCTAGTTCCACTTTATACTTTTGGCACTTGCAAAATTTCCGAGCTAATAAAATCCTCTAGTGGTAAAATTTTGTTTTGAACACTTCTTCAACGGTCTGCTGCCCACCAGGGCATACCAATGTACATGAAAAAAACTTATACCAAAAATTCTTCTATTCTTTCCCGACCCCGCAAAGGCGAGCTTATCTCTAGAGATTTCTACCAGCAAACCTAGGCAGGACAGGAAAATTTGTGCAACAGGAGAGTCCTAGTGCCCTATAAAACTATATACCTCTTATTATTAACGAAGCTAAAACATACTATAGTAGTTTATGTGACTACTACATAATGGAGGGCAATAATACTCGAGAGATTTAATGCCTAATTATGTATAGTTACATACACTAGTTTATCTACACACATATGATAAGCTCTCTTTGATGCGTTCAAGAACCGCATGTTTGACCGGCATTGTGGCTCTGCAGTTGTTTAGCTTTTTCTGTAGTACGAACTTCACAGACCAACTAGGGGCGGGCGTCGGCGTTCGAAATTTGAATGTCAGTAACAACTACACAGACAAACTAGGGGCGGGCGTCGGCGTTCTAAATTTGAATGTCTTAATAAGTAGAAAAATTACACATTATGGTCATATTGTGTAATTTTTCAGATAAGAAATGAGTTTTTACCAAATAGTTTAACATTATGCTGATCGTAACGTGCGGCTTTTGTACGCAGTAAAGACGGTTTATGATAAAATTATGAATATTCTAAACAAAATAAAATAGCACAAAAAAATAACATATATCAAACATATACTACTTATATATACCTAGTCGGTCCTTAAGTTCTGTCACAAGGTTTTTGATAGATAAAACTCAGCAATAAACTTTTTCTTATTCGTATTATACATGATTAAAAAGCTTATTTTATACGAATCAAATTGCAATACAATACATTTTGTACGATTATCGCAATATGACAAAAATCTTTATAACTTGAGACAATCGCGAACCCAAAACACGCCGCAACTGACAAAAATACCACTTACCACAAATTTAATAAAAAAAACAGTGTTCCAGATAACCAACAAGCTTTTTTTATTTATTCTGAAACCTCGATTTTAGAACATGCTTAACAACTAGCATTTGATTTTCTCTTAGCTTTCAGTTCCAACTGCTCCCAAAGAGAACTTAACGTACTTTTTACGTTTTCAGAAAAACGTATAAAACTGATCTTGTGGGCAACAAGTACACTACGTAAAATGTGAATATGAAAATTAGTTTTACCCAGACTTAGTTATCTTATGCTTCAAAATGAAGGTAACGGGTTCAGAGAGGGTTCTGACTAAAATCTCACGTAAGTTTGAGAGGTTTTAAGAGTCATGGAAAAAAGATAAAGTGAATCACGTCCGTATTTTTGATTGGTTAAAAAAGTGCAAAATCTCTGAAGAAACTAGCATTTGTGTAATATGGCTTTAAGCATTTAAATCCAATAATCGTTCTAATTTATCAGTATTTAATGAGCTATCAAACCATATATAGTTTAAAATAAAAATAAACTTGGTATTATTTACTATGCGGCAAAATATTTGTGACACAACTTATGGACCGACTATGTACATACATAAAATAGCTATCACAATAAAGAAAGGAAATGCTCTTTCAATGTTTTCTTAAAAGCGAAAATTGAGGGACTATCTCTAAATAGCACAGGGAAGTGCATTCCACAGTCGGATCGCCCTTAACCTAAAAGAGTGTTTAGCACAGCTTCCGGACTCAAATATTGAGAAGGGCTGGATATATATAAAAACAGGATCTTCTTATAAACCAAAAATTTGCAAATTCATGAACTATTGGAAACTTTCTGGCTCAAGAGCTGTGATTTTCGATCACAATGGTGTGTAGATTCCAAATTCCAAATGTCTTTATTACTGTAGATATTTACATATACTTAGCAATCGTCATTTTTTGCCAATTCTCTACATTGGACCACTGTGGGAGAAGAAGGGCGTAGAAACTCCCACAGATTGATTTTTAGATCTCTATTTAAAAATTGCTTATGCTTAACTAATACAAAATATAATATTCAGTCATTATCATAATTAATAAGCAGGAATAAATAATTACAAAATTATTAACAGCAAGGTCTGTGTTGAGCCAGATTAACCCCATACAGACCCATCATTTAAGTAATCTTGAACATTGTAATATCCCTTTTTCGACAAAGTCGCTTTAACATGGATTTTAAATTGCTCAAATGGCAATTTCAAGTTCTCCAGATGTATCTTGTTGTAGTAGAGAATGCATTGACCCTTGAAAGAATTGCTAACCTTCGCGAGTCTAAACCGGGGCGCAAGTAGCCTGTGATTATTTCTTAGGTTATATTTTCGAAAATAAATTGACTAGCTACAGTTAGTATATCAATTTCTTTAAAAAGCTGTCTTAAGGAGTCTGTGCGTTTTAAATTATAAATTTTTCGAATAGCTCTTTTCTGTAAAATAAAAATAGTTTGAATATCCGCTGCTTTCCCCCACAATAAGATACCATAGGACATGACACTATGAAAGTAACTAAAATATACTAGCCTAGATGTAGCCACATCCGTGTTTTGTCTGATGTTCCTAACAGCGTAAGCCGCAGAACTTAATTTACCAGCCAATTTTTCTATGTGGGGTCCCCACTGCAATTTGCTATCAATGGTTATTCCAAGAAACTTCGTGTCATTTACTAATTCTAACGTATTGCTGTCCAACACTAAACTGGTCCCAACTTGCCTGACATTTGGAAGTGAGAATTTGATACATTTGGTTTTACCAGCATTTAACAATAAATTGTTAACCAATTCAAGGTTAAAGATAATACTCTATTGACATCATCAAAATCTTCTTTTTGTCTTTCACTTTTGAAGACCAGTGCAGTATCATCAGCAAACAACCTATGTTAGTCAATTTCTCCACCATAAAAGACAGATCGTTAATATATACCAGGAATAAGAAAGGGCCTAATATGGAACCTTGTGGAACGCCAATTTTTACCCCCGATCCATCAGATTTAACGCCGTTGACTTCTGCCTTTTGAATTCTATTGCTTAGGTATGATCTTAGTAGATCCAACGCTTTATTTCTAACTCCGTAATGATTTAATTTCATTAGTAACGTGTCATGATCAACACATTCAAATGCCTTCGACAGATCGCAAAAAACACCGATAGCATCTTGTGCGGCTTCCCATGCAGAATAAATATGAGATATAAGGGTAATACCTGCATCCGTAGTCGATTTACCCCTAGTGAAACCGTATTTCTTGGCGTGGAGTTGTTTTGTACGGTTGAAGTGTGAGAGCATTTCATTGAGTATAATCTTTTCAAAAATTTTACTTAGTGCTGGAAGAACCGATATTGGTCTGAAATTTGACGGATCACCCTTGTCTCCCGACTTGAACAGAGTTATAAGTTTACTGTGTTTCATGAGGTCTGGGAAAGCTCCATCATCAACACATTTATTGAATATATAAGCTAGGTGTGGGGCTATAACAAGTATTATTGAACCAATGACTTTGACTGACATGCCCTACAGGTCTTCAGTATTTTTTAAGTTAAGTAATCTATACGTTTTGACAATATCCTGGGGACATACATGATAAAATTTAAAATCTACATTACTGATGCTAGTGCTGTTTTTTAACAAAACCTCTGCTTCATATGGAGATGAATTTAGGTGCTCTGTTGTGAGTAAGGGTGCATTGGTGAAGAATGTTTCAAAAGCTCGAGCTACCTCAGCGTTGGATTTAAAAACATCATCACCTACCTTTAAGCAGAAATCATTATCCCTTGGTATAACTTTGCCAGTTTCACGGTTTATGATTTGCCAAACCGTTTTCATTCTATTATTTGAATTTTGTATTTTTCTATTTATGTGTAAAGTTTTTGCAGTTCTACAAACCAACTTGAAAGTTTTGGAATATTTTTTAACATAGTCATGAAATTTTATATCAAAGTTATAGGTTTTTTGTTCATAAAGATCATACAAGATAGCTCTACTTTTACGAATTCCAAATGTTGCCCAGTCATTAAATTTAGATTTACCGTTGTTGGCACTGACTTTCTTTAATTTAAAAACTGTATTGAATTCTGTTTGAATAATGTTAAAGAAGTCAGAATAGATTTTGTTCGGGTTCTGTTCATCAAAATCCGGTACTGCCAAACCCATATCTAAGTTTTTCATATACATCTCTAGTCTATGGGATGTAATAGGCCTATAAAATGATGGATCAGTCTTATTTTCACTAGTAATTTGGAATGAAACTGTTTGACCACTGTGATCGGATGGTAAACAGTTAATCACATTTTTACTTGTGAATGCACAGTCACAAAAAACGTTATCTAAGCAAGTTTGGCTGGTAAGTGTAATTCTAGTCGGCTCTAGAAATACATGACATAAATTAAATGATTTGAACAGAGTTATTAATCGTCGCTTCAGAGTTGTATCTACAAGCAGATCTACATTAAGATCGCCACAAATAATTAACTTTTTTCTGTTATTACAAAGTTTAATGAGGGCTTCCTCCATAATTTTCTCGAATATTTCAAAATTGCCATGACCTTTTTCATCTCTCGGAGGTCTGTAGACACAAACAATAATATGGCTATCCAACTCAACACAAGATACCTCTATTTGTCTTTCCACAGTAAGTGTAAGAATATCTTTCCGTTGTTTCACCTTAATATTATTTTTACTAAGATTAAAGAACCACCTCTATCGTATAACTCTGTCGTGTAAGTTCTGAGAGACACCGACTAATAACACGGTAGAGAGATGGAACTCAAGAATAAACAAATAAATAAAGAAAAAAGGTCATATTTCTCTCTTGCGATTGCTCAATGCACTAGTGAAATTAGAGCATGAGTATGAACTGCAGAGAGATTAGAAGATACGGAAAGACGACGACGACGACGAAGAGTATATCGATGATGACGATTGAATTATGCAAGCACAATTAGAGCTTTTGCATAATGAGATTAGCGTCGGTTTTTTTTAATTGTACTTTATTTCAGTATTCATGCATTATTCGTGTGTAGCAAATATGCATATAGGATGTTTATAAAAATAGTATGACCACCAATACAAGCGATTCTCAATGGTAATATTAGTATGACCACGAAGAAACGGGGTTATAAAGCGGCAAGGAGTTTGAACAAGGAGAGACATCGTGTGGGATCTCCGGTTGCTATCCCTGGGGGAAAGAAACTTGAAACGTTCCTGAAGATATGTGGGGTAGCGAGGATTTAGCAAAATATTGAACAGATTGGAGATCACGACGAAGGCGGATCGGAAGCCACCCCAACTCCTGGCGATACTGTGAGACATGGTCATACTTGCGCTGCCCTAAGACAAACCGAATCCCGAAGTTTTGAAGTCGTTCGAGTTTGTCCAGTTATTCTTCGTTCGCACTGATCCAGTAAACATCCACGTAGTCGATAAAAGGTAGAGGAGGGACTAAGCAAGGGTAAGTTTAGTCTGCCGCGGCAGGAAGTACTGCAATCTCCGTTTATTAATTTAGACCTCATTTCAATAATTATTTATACTTATCGAGAGAAATTCCTCCAATCCCTTTTCTGTGAAACTCTCGAGTGATATTATTATGAAACTCGCCTTCGGCTCCTTTCATAAACCCACTCTCGAGTATTGATGCCCTCCATTATGTAGCAGTCACATAAACTACCTCTAAACCCTGTCGGTCTGGTTTACCATCTGTCGATAGTTGATCAACTACCGCGTTAGTTGATCAACTGACGGTTTTGACTATCTTCCGGTGACACTTACACACCGAACACGTGATATGCAAACGGTACGCGACACTTTACCTAACTATTACAATTGGGTGCATCAATTGTAACCGTCGCGACCCTTAACATAGATAAACAACATTTGTGAACATTTTATAACTTGTCTAGTGAATTAAAAGATTAAATAAAATTATTCTATAATAATAGGTACTCTGGACTTTTAAAATATTACAATCACTCACATCACCTTTCCCCGAACAGTGTCAACGAAGGGAGACATTAGCATATGGATAGATATAATATATACAGGGTGTCCAAGAACCTGACGTCCAACTGGATTGCCATGATGCCCCAAGTTCCAACAGTACTCAGAAAAATATTTAAAAAAATCCATGGGGTGTATTTTTTTAGATTTACTCAACATTCTTGCCTTTTATTTGACTGGGGTCCAATCTACCTGTATGTATTTCCGTCTCGCTCACTCTTGGAACCCAAGTGGTAATAGTAGTAACATAACATTTTCTAAGATAAGAAAAGGTCCGACGGTTACCGTAAGTAGGTAAAAAGTAGGTTGTTGATTAAAAATATTTATATATTTTTTTTTTACTAATTTATGAGTAAGTGTTATACCATTTTAAAAAGAGGATTATTCCTTTATACGCGTCAAAATTTGACGCCACTTGCCATAATATTTTGGTATATTTTATTTACACTACAGTCGGTCAAAGTTGCGAAATTCAATAGTTTTCCATATCACCTTAAATTAAAATATCATTTTATTTTAAAATGTTACAACAAGTACTTTATTTTTACATTCCATTTAGACCCAGAAATACCCTAGATTACAAAACCTCAAAGAAATATCGACATTATCAGCATTAGCAGTCACAGCATTCAAAAGTATGTCACAGGGTGCTCATTTCCCCCTTTTGTTTTGAAATCACTATAATTCTGTAAGAACATGGGGTGGATTTTTTTTAATATTTTTCTGAGTACTGTTGGAACTTGGGGCATCATGGCAATCCAGTTGGACGTCAGGTTCTTGGACACCCTGTATATCTCTAACTGGAAAGAGAGCCGGTTTTTGAATATATTTAGAGATGGACTGTCCCTGATAGTGCAGGGAAGCTCATGCCACAGTCGTATGGCTCGGATTCTGAACCCGTGCTGGTAGGCTGCAGTAGAGCGATCTGGAGCTTTGAGCGTAGACCCTATATGAGTTCTCCAAAGCCTGCTTGAAGAAAGAAATTCGAAGTGATCACGCAGGAAGTTAGGGTAACGAGGGCTCCACAATTTTTTATAAAGGAAACGCAGGATATGAGAGTCCCGTCGAAGCCGAATCGGTAGCCACTTCAGCTCCCTGCGATGCTGAGATACGTGGTCATATTTGCGCAATCCGAAGATGAACCGAATCCCTATTATTATTATTATTAGCCTACTAATGTCCCCACCGAGGAGCACGGGCCTTTAACAATTTTATTTTTCACGTTAATGTCAAAGTCAAAGTACTTTATTACTGTAGATATTTACATACATATAAACAGTGCATAAAATTCACTTTCCCTAATGTAAGGCAAGTTGAGAGTAACATTGTATCTGGGAAAGACAAACTAAAACTAGTAGATGAAACTGTATTTCTCGGCATCACTATTGATGCCAAACTACAGTGAGATCCCCATATTTTTTAATTAGCACATAGACTTAGCTCCGCAGCATATGCAGTTAAAAGAATCAGGGCTTGTATATTTTAGTTATTTCCATAGCATTATGTCCTACAGCATACTACTATGGGGACGGGCTGCTGACATTGAGACCATCTTCATTTTGCAGAAGAGAGCGATCCGATTTATTTATAAGCTATATAATAGAGAATCTCTGAGAGATTTCTTCAAAGAAACCAACATCCTAACAGTTGCAAGTCAATATATCTATGAAAACAATGTATGTGAGGAAAAATATCAGCAGCTTTAAAACAATTGATAGCCGCCACAATGTGCAAACTAGAAATAAACATAAACTTTCTTTTCCAATGTTCAGACTCACAAAAGTTAACAGTTCTTTTATGGGACACTGTATACGCTTCTACAATGAAATTCCGCAAGAAATACAAAACTTGACTGAAGCTCGATTCAAAAAATGTATAAAGCACACTTTGTGCACTAAGACCTACTACAAAATTAATGAATTTTTACAAGACAGCGACATCTGGCATTAAACCAGTTCATTGCACCCTATATATTATGTTCTATGTATATGTAATAATTAGGCACCTACTTAATGTTATATAATGCTTTCTTGATTATGTTATGACGTTCATTAAGTCTCAATTTTTGTGCTATTATGAATAAAAATCTCTGAACTTGAACTTGAACATATACCTACTGAGCAAACGTAATTTTTTCCCTCTTCTCTACATTGGATCACTGTGGGAAAAGAAGGGCGTAGAAACTCTCACAGATTGATTGTTAGATCTCTTTTAAAAATTGGTTGTGCTTAACTAATACAAATGTAAAAAAAAATAAAAAATAAGCAGGAATAAATAATTACAATAGTACATTACGATATTAGTGCGTTAAGATGGTTATAACACGCGAGGCGGAATTTCAGCCCGAGCCGAAAGCGAGGGCGTAATTGAGCCGAGCATGTTATAACCAATACGCACGTATATCGTACGACGTTTTTTAACACATTTGCGAGGAAATATTCACAATACAAGTACAAAGAAAAGAAAATTTGAGAAAAATGGCGCGAGGATTATTTTCTGCCGTGGCTGCGTGAAAATGTTGGCAAAGACGCTAGAGCTTGCAGCCAAGTTTTTAAATTACCGAATAAACTGTTTATTTTAATTTTAAATAAACTCAATCTGTGAATGCACACTGTCTACTGACTGGCGCCGCGCGGCGATTAGTTCGAAATTTTAATAGCAACAGCGCGCTGCTCTGTGGAAGGTCTGTGTTGAGCTAGATTAACCCCATACAGTGAGTCCCGTCATTTAAGTTATCTTGAACATTGTAATATCCTTTTTTAACACCCTTGTTCGTAAAGCTGATGTAATTCCACCGGTTTTAAATATGTAAAGCGGGTCATAAAAATCGCGTGTGTTACCAAAGCAAATAGTTAAGTTATAGTCCATACAAATTCCATAACAGTATTATTTGCCATTTCAAATATGGAACTGATCGCTGCCGCACGACTCCAGCTAGTGAGCAGCGCGCTGTTGCTATTCAAATTTCGAACTAATCGCCGCGCGGCGCCAGTCAGTAGACAGTGTGCATTCACAGATTGAGTTTATTTAAAATTAAAATAAACAGTTTATTCGGTAATTTAAAAAATTGGCTGCATGCTCTAGCGTCTTTGCCAACATTTTCACGCAGCCACGGCAGAAAATAATCCTCGCGCCATTTTCTCAAATTTTCTTTTCTTTGTACTTGTATTGTGAATATCTAAAAATGACAACTTTCAATAATGAAGATGAGCAATATATTACTTCAACTCTACTGGATATACTAACAGAAACGCGAACCGCATGCGACAGCTTGCTGCCGTCAATATCCAAGGACAGATACATAACCACGTATGAAAATTTCTTGAAGTGGAAAAACATGAAAAATGGCAAGTCATTTTCCGAAAATGTAGTTTTGGCGTATTTTAACGAACTAGCTAGTAAATATAAGCCTAGCTCGTTTTGGACAACATATTCTATGCTGAAAAGTATCTCAAGATGAAAAATGGTGTCGATATTAATTTATATACAAATCTCATTGCATTTTTAAAGAGACGCTCTGATGGTTTTATAAAGAAAAAATCTAAGGTACTGTCATCAAATGACGTCGAAAAGTTTCTAAAAGAGGCTCCAGATAGCCAGTAACTGGCAACAAAGGTCAGTTTGCCTCCTTATTTAATGTATTGATCTACCTACTGTACATACTCTTTTACATATTTTTTAACGACCGTCTGTAAGCTAAGTACCTATACCTTATCTAACACATTTTTATTTCTTTTCAGGTTGCGTTAATATTTGGTATTCATGGTGCATGTAGACGGCAAGAGATTCACAATATTACCACAAAAGACATTGAAAATCAAGGCAAAATGCTTTTAGTTAAAATCCCAAACACTAGAAACAAAATACCCCGATCTTTTATTATCGTCGGCCCATTTTATGACGTGGTCAAAAAATATGAAGCTCTGCGTACGACTAAGACAAAAATAATCATTTCTTTCAGAATTACCAAAAAGGTAAATGTACTGCGCAACCTATTGGCATAAATAAATTCGGTGCCATGCCAAAGGAAGTCGCCAAGTTTTTAGGATTGCCGGATGCTGATTGTTATACAGGTCACAGTTTCAGAAGAACGTCAGCTACATTACTTGCTGATTCGGGAGCTGATATATTGACTTTAAAGCGTCATGGCGGGTGGCGTTCTAATGCAGTAGCAGAATCGTATGTAGAAGATTCCATCCAAAACAAAGCAAATATAAGTGCCAAAATAAAATGCCAAAATAAAATAAATTTGGAGCCACAATCGAAGAAGTTTTGCCCTGAGCCGCGCCCCTCTACTTCTACTGATGATACTTTTTTATTTACAACTAATGACGAATTACAATGCTCTTCTGCCGTCTTTCAAGAAGTTTCGTCGTCTACAACATTTACCCTAACACAAAAAAATGACATTATGAATAGTAATAATAATAATAACATAATTAAAAAACTTAATTTTAATAATTGTAATTTCACTAACTGTTTCAATAATTAAAAATGAACAAAATATAAAATGTTTTTTTTCTGTTTCCTCGCAAATGTGTTAAAAAACGTCGTACGATATACGTGCGTATTGGTTATAACATGCTCGGCTCAATTACGCCCTCGCCTTCGGCTCGGGCTGAAATTCCGCCTCGCATGTTATAACCATCTTAACGCACTAATATCGTAATGTACTATTTTCGACAAAATCGCTTTAACATGCTTTTTAACTTGCTCAAATGGCAATATCAAAATTTCCAGAGGTATCTTATTGTAGTAGAGAACGCACTGACCCTTAAAAGAATTGCTAACCTTCGCGAGTCTAAACGATTATTTCTTAGGTTAACATTACATACAGCTGTCGCTAAGTTTGGAAAATGTTGTAAGGTTCTTGGGTACATACATTATATTTTCGAAAATAAATTGACTAGCTACAGTTAGTATGTCAATTTCTTTAAAAAGCTCTCTTAAGGAGTCTGTTCGTTTTAAATTATAAATTGTTCGAATAGCTCTTTTCTGTAAAATAAAAATAGTTTAAATATCCGCTGCTTTCCCCCACTACAAGATACCATAGGATATGACACTATGAATGTAACTAAAATATACTAGCCTAGATGTAGCCACATCCGTGCTTTGTCTGATGTGTCTAACAGCGTAAGTCGCAGATACTTAATTTACCAGCTAATTTATCTATGTGGGGTCCCCACTGCAATTTGCTATCAGTGGTTATTCCAAGAAACTTTGTATCATTTACTAATTCTAACGTGCTGTTGTCTAACACTAAACTGGTTTCAACTTGCCTTACATTTGGAAGTGAGAATTTGATACTGTTCGATTCCAAATCGATATTCGATCGATGGTTTCTGAACGGTCATTTTAATTTTGACGTTAGCTGTCAATCAGGCAAACTTTAGCTCGGTGAATCGCCGACGTTCATCACTTCTTGGCACCTGATCGTCACGCTACCTCGTAGCTGATGGGCCCCTACGAGGTCATTAGGTGCTGAGAAGCCTGAACAGATACACTTGGTTTTATTTATTTATTTATATAAGGCACATCAACAATACAAACATAAACACAGAAAGACAACATTACAAAACAATACGAGAGTGCATCAGTTATAGATGTTCACAGCATTGTCAACAATATCAAATCATTTTAAAAACTACAGTGGTAAAATTAAATAAGTGTGAATCCAATTCAAGGTTAAAGACAATACACCATCAAAATCCCCTTTTTGTCTTTCAATTTTGAAGACCATTGAAGTATCATCAGCATACAAAAATATGTCAGTCAATTTCTCCAAAATGAAAGGCAGATCGTTAATATACACAGTCAGGTCATAAGTTCTGTCACACAATAAAAACTTTTGAATTTAGAACGCTGGCCACAAAAAAGTTTATTGAATTCGAATTTCGAATTTTTCATGAAAATAAAAATGTGTACTTTTAGAATTTACCTCATTTTTAAATATGGAGTGGACACTTAAAGAAGACCGTATCGCAGTTATTGCGTTGCATCGTTGCGGTTACGCGCCAATTCAGATTTTCGACTTACTGAAAAATTTGAATATAACCAAAAGATTCGTTTATCGTACCATAAAACGATACAATGAAGACTCTAGTGTAGATGACAGGTCAAGAAGTGGTCGCCCTCGCTCTGTTAGGACTCCAGCAGTGATAAAAGCTGTGAAGGCGCGAATTCAAAGAAATCCCATACGTAAGCAGAAACTGTTGGCCCTTCAGATGGGGTTAAGCAGGACCACGGTGAAAAGGGTGTTAAATGAAGACTTAGGGCTTAGGGCATATCGAAGAAAAACAGGACATCGTTTGGACGTTCGTTTAATGGACCTGAGACTGAAGAGATGCCGCGCTTTGTTGAAGCGGTACGCGGGAAAAAATCATAGGGAAATTCTTTTTTCGGATGAAAAAATTTTCACCGTGGAAGAGAGCTACAACAAACAAAATGATAAGGTGTACGCACACAGCAGTGGAGAAGCGAGCAACCGAATTCCGCGTGTCCAACGAGGTCATTTTCCATCCTCGCTCATGGTTTGGTTGGGAGTCTCTTATTGGGGCTTAACTGAGGTACATTTTTGTGAGAAAGGCGTAAAAACGAATGCAGTTGTGTATCAAAATACAGTCCTCAAGAACCTTGTGGAACCTGTTTCTCATACCATGTTTAATAACAGTCACTGGGTATTCCAACAAGATTCTGCGCCAGCTCATAGAGCGAAAAGCACACAAGACTGGCTGGCGGCGCATGTAATCGACTTCATCCGGCACGAAGACTGGCCCTCCTCCAGTCCAGATTTGAGTCCGTTAGATTACAAGATACGGCAACACTTGGAGGAAAAGGCCTGCTCAAAGCCTCATCCTGATTTGGAGTCACTCAAGGCATCCTTGATTAAGGCAGCCGCCGATATTGACATGGACCTCGTTCGTACTGCGATAGACGACTGGCCGCGCAGAATAAAGACCTGTATTCAAAATCGCGGGGGTCATTTTGAATAAACTTTATTACCATAAGAATCTATGTTTTATTAAGTTCATTTTGCTATATAAATGTTTACATAAATAATAAACATGTCTAAATTATTTCATATTGCACATGTGACAGAACTTATGACCTGACTATGTATACCAGGAATAAGAAAGGGCCTAATAGGGAACCTTGTGGAACGACAATTTTTACACCCGATATGTAAACAGTGAGCACGCAGGTGGATCGTCCTCCGAAAAGCGTTGGTTTAAAGACATAATTAATTAATCAAGGTAAATAGGGAATAATTAATGATCTCTTCCAAAACTCGCTTGAAGTCCGTGCCGGCGGATTTGCACGATGTGTCTGCCGATTTGTAATCCCTGTCATTCTGCCCAGCTCTGTTTCACGATCGTAGGCAATTGATTCTGATTCGGCTATCAGAGATTCGCTTTGCACATCGGCAGTATCTCGGTGTTTTTTACGGTGTCTACTATTATTTTTATATGTTTGGCGCACCGGAGCAATTCTATGTTTTTTGACTGCAGAGCATTAACAACGGGTTACAGCAGTGCTGGATATTTTGCTATGAGGAAACCACTAAAAATTCATTCAGAGTTTGTAGCTGCGCAGAGTTTCTTCCTATCACACAAAACACAATATTCAAGAAAATAACAATAATAATTTTATGCATATATTAAAGGAGGCACCGTTTAAATTCAGATTTATCAGAGTTCCATTACACATGCTTAGATTATTTTCAATAGCAGTACACTAGTTCACATATTCATCATCATCAGCTGAAGGTTTTATATAAATTATACATATATAGAATGTGAAGCCTTGAAACGAGAAAGTAGTCTTCGCCATTGTAGGTTTCCAGTTCAGGTCGCCTTTTGAGTGTGATATGATTTGAGCTGCCAGCCATACTCTTACGCAGCGATTCATTCAAGGACGACCACGGCGGAGGATGCTCCAGTCTCCTTTGGTGAGTTCTGCATCATATACACTCGAATTTGGTTACACAGGTTAGTGTCCGTAGCGGCAACAATATAATTTTCAAGAACGGCCAAATTCTGGCTTCTCATTTTTCTTGGTTTTCAGTCCTCCTACATTTTGGTAGTACAAATATAGGTACTTAGTATTCAGGGTGTTAGGGTGAGGCCACACGGTGCGGTGCGGCGCCGCACACAGCACGAAATAAGGCGAGACAGGTTATGGCGGCAGGAGGAAGGTGGGGTACGCCCACAGATATCGAGAGATAGGCCCTTGGCACTAAGCTTGTATCGGAACCAGTGTCGGCGAAAACTAAGAACACGCATACATTTACACCACTCGTACATCAATCCCTCCGCTTTTATTGGTCAGTGCAATGTCATGCAACTATCGTCCGAACACACCCACACTACCGCAGGTATACTAGATAGTCGAGCTAGTGTTGGGACAATGCAAGGACAGTGTGTATCATCGATCGATTATAATTTATAGACACTGCTATAGACAGTCGTATACAATGCCGGGTTCTATAAATAAAATAGTAAATTGTTTGTAAATACGACATATTTATACGACATACGAGACCCCTTTGCCTCTCTTCTTTTTTTCAACAGAATCCTTACAGCTAGAAAGAGAGGCAAAGAGATTTCTGAAGGTAGAATAACTGTGAACTCTTCGGACCTGACTGAAAGCATCGGAATTTCTGATCAATACTTATAACACCCCATTATCCTTCGTAGGGCGAGGTTTTAAACAATCTTAAAATCTAAACTGCCTGTTTGGCAATCAGTGGAATAACTAACAATAAACTTACGTATTATGAGCAATAAAATAACTATATTATTACATTAACTATATTAGTAATTGCGGAATGATAAAATCTATCGATTCAAAAACATGATTCTCCTATCACTATCCCCATCACTATATGTCGTCTCTGTGTGCGTGTAACAGTTCGCCTCCATATCACGATGCATCTTTGCTTTCGTACTTAGATAAGTTTATTTCTTGTGTTTTAAGAAGATATAATAGTTGGAATGAGACTTACAAGTGATAAGTGACACCGGCGTTCTTGGAGTTCACAATCTCGCTTCAATTTTTGCACGTGAGTATTGCACAGGTCGGCATTTTCGAAAAACAACGGAAATGAATTCGTCACTGCGGTCGCCCGGTGACTACCGAGGATTTTCAATATCTAACCTGTCGGAGCTACATTTGTTCGCACGTGCCACGCCCCTCAACCTATCTCTCGATATCTGTGGGTACGCCCATAAAATTCCCACACCGCAGCGGAGCCGCAACTTAGCGGCCCTTAGCCGCTGCTTAGGTGACTTAACTTCATCAACATTAACCAATAATAATGATATTATAATTGTTTTGGTCGTAGGAGAAACTATTATTTTCATTTAAATTACTAGGACGTTCTATCTGCCTGGAACTTTCGATAAATAAATCTTTGTGGTCGCTTTCACGCATCCGTCCTTGGTCCAAACAAACCTCCAGTCCACCAGTTTACTGGGTATGTCCAAGGCTTTTTCATCAGCAGCCCTTATCATTCCACTGCTAGGCGTAGGCCTCTCCCAAAGCACGCCATTTGCTACGGTCACCCGCCAGTCTAGTCCACTGCTTTCCAGCCACCTTAGTAATGTCATCTGACCGTCGGGTGGTCTGCCCGCTGTTCTCCGTCCTGTTCGCGGCTGCCACTATGTGGCTGCCTTGGTCCATCTTCCGTCCTCCCTTCTAACCAAGTGTAAATTGCCATTTTAGCCCCGTGATGCGTTTTCTCACGTCTGGGACTTTGGTAAGTCTGCGGATTTCAACGTTAGGCACGCGGCCAACGAGGCTGATGCCTAGCATGGCACGCTCCACAGCCCTTTGTGCGACTCTAATTTTGTGCATATTGGCTTTTGTGAACGTCCATGTTTCGGCACCATAAATGAGGATTGGCAGGACATATTGGTTGAATACCTTGCTCTTCAGGCATTGCGGGATTTGTGATTTTAGGACGTCTTCTAGTTTCCCGAAGACAGCTCATCCTAGCTGGATCCGTCTAGTGATCTCCTTCGCCTGAGCACTTTGGCGAAAGCATAAGTTATGTCCAAGATATATATACTGATCTACTGCCTCTATAGGGCAGCTACCTACGATTTCGTTAAGTAAGTGCTCCGGATCGCTACACATGATCTTTTTCTTGGACATATTCATTCTAAGGCCAACCTTCAGGTCAGTTCTCGGGAGATATCCACATACCTTTTGTCAATATCGCAACGATGGAGAGAATGAAACACGGCCATGTGCTCGACACTATCGAAAGCCTTTTCATAGTCGACAAAGGCGAAGCTAAGGGACCGGTGGTACTCGTTGCATTTCTCCATCAATTGCTTGATCGTATGTGTGTGGTCCATGATTGAGTATCCACTCCGGAAGCCAGCTTGTTCTACAGGTTGGTACTCGTCCAGGACTCGAGTCAGCCTGTTGCAGAGGACCTTCGCGAACAGCTTATAAAGTTGAGAGAGGAGGCTGATGGGGCGATAATTTGACAGTTTCGCTTTATCACCCTTCTTATGTAGAATCGTGACTATGGCATAGTTGTACGATTTCGGAGTGATGCCTTCACTAAGCACTTTGTTGAAGAGCTTTGTCATCACTTTTAGTACCCTGGGACCTCCTGCCTGTAGCATCTCCACGTAAACATCGTCCTCTCAAGATGCCTTCCCACGTTTCATTATGCTCAGAGCAAAAACCACTTCATCTTCTATGGTGGGAGGTAAGCCATCTACTAGATCTTCCCAAAGATGCTCGGTAGGTTAGCCCTGGCGTCTGACGCGTCTGGAGATTCTGGTTCCGGAGACTTTGACGCATAAAGCTCCGCGTAAAACTCTTCAACCACTTTTAGTATTTGGTCACGATTTGTGACAAGATTCCAGCTTCTGTCATACAATAAAAAAAAAACAGATTTGGATTTATTCAACTTTCTTCTAAATACTTTCGGACCTTTATTTCGTTTAATTGTTTCAGTTATGATTTTCGTATTATATGCTCTTAATTCTTTCCGGATTGCTTTATGTAGTATTTTATTAAATGAATGTAGCTCTTTTTGGTCTATTATAGCTGGCGTGTTTCTCATCTCCCTCCTTCGTTTCGATAGTGAGAGTGATTCCACTTTCTTTCTTCGTGTCACTGTGTTTTTTCGTTTTTTGTTTTTTTCAACGATGTAACATAGATCATCGCACATCCAGGTTTTCTTCCAACAGCCCATCAAAAGAATTCTGCAATTTTAGCTGAAATACTTTTTGGAGAAATTTATAGCCAACGCTATTCAAAAAGATATTCAAAGCGTAAAGGTCGTGTTTTTCAAGGAAATTTACTAGGGTCTGTCCTCGCGTGTTTCGACTACCTGACCCATAGTGTCTCACTGACAGTTCTTGCCATTTGTAAATATTTAAAAAAAATCTATATCGTATAAATCTACCATAAAAATATATTTAAGTAAAAAACATGTCGGAGTGTATGGGGGATATTGCTAGTTCGTTTCTACGTTGATTAGTTTTGTTTGACATCTTTAGAAATGTATATGCCACTCCTATCTCAATATGAACAAAATAACATAAAAACAAAATAATTTTAGATACTAATTCTGACAGTCCTAAGCCTGTGTAAAGTATGAAGGGTAGTTTATTTGATCGTTTTTTTATGGATGAATGGAGTCCAAATTTATTTAAATTCATTTTTACACACAAAAGTACATCCACACACGTTGCGTCAATTAAATTTTACCAATTATTCAATTAACCAATTAAAAATAAAATGAAACACAATATGAAACAATTAACCGAATAAACCACCCCGGGACATTGCTGAGGCTAAGGTACCCATGACGCTTTCAGCATTTCCCCGCTGCGCAGCCAGGGAGATCCTTTGCACCAGAAATGCCCCAGAGCGGTAGTGGAATCCTCTATCCCTCAGGCGGCATCACAAATCCTTTACAATAGTACATTGTTCACCGAGAGGAGAAAGTGACCGATTACCGTCGAGGGTGTCGTTTGAAGCCCGAGCCGTAGGCGAGGGCTTTAAAACACCCGAGATCGGGAATCGCACTTTCTCTCGAGTGATACATAGTGCTTTATACTACACCTACGATGAAAATAAAAAAACTAAATCTTTACTGAATCCTCAAACAACACACAAATTGAAAATGGCGCCAATGGCGTCTGCAATTTTCACATGTTCTTTTATCAAATTGTTTGACACCATCCAACACACAGCTAGTGGCCAGTGTCATTTTTCAAACTTGGAAATAAGAACTCACTGTAAAAACTTTTTGGCTTTTGATATTTAAGTTACCGGCGCATAGTCTTACCCAAAATAAAAAAAAAACACGTAAGAAATGGATTTTCATACACTTTTCTCTCCCGCTCAGATGCGTTTTCTCCCCGCATATTTGTTCGATATGCAATGACGTACCGTAAATTTGATAAAGTATCAAGGTACTTTCCGAGCAGGTGTAGTATAAATATTATTCCTTGCGTCCCCCAAACAGTAGTCTCAAGTGCAAGTGGCACAAGGATGTAGTTGCCCATGAGTGCGGCATATTTTAGGGACTTCTGTCTTGCGGCAGATTCGGCAGCTGCGCCACATCCACAATTTCATAATTTCTTTATTGCACACAAATGATATAAAAAAGAGTTACATAAAAATAGTGTACAAAGGCGAGCTTATCTCCAATAAGAGATCTCTCCCAGCAAACCAGGTATTGAAACCAGGTATCCACGAGAGTATTGAAAGTTACACACCCGCACGAACGACGTGGAAGTTTCTAAAAACGTTGGTGTAGTTCAGTCTCAGGACCAACATATTTGCTGGTAATTTAAGATTTCAACGGTCTCAACCAGCTCCTTTCTGCCTCGCCTATTGTGATGGATCCCACGGTTAAACAAGCCACTCTTCAGTCCTTACCGGACACCACACCACTCAATGTAAGCAGTGTTGGAATCGGCGGTCAAGAAGGCGGTACGAGCAGCCTCAGTTAGTTTACTAGCCATGCCTTGAATCGGAGAATTTAGCAAAGCGTAAAATTATTGTTACTCAGCTCAAAGACAACACATCTAGCGTAATTCACTAAAGAAAACTTCGTTGAATGATAACAATATTCGAGTAGAAACCAGAGTTGCCGTTAACATTTTCACAAGTAATTACATGTCGTGTCGAGCCAAAGACGTCAACTGACAAGAGAAGCCGCTTAGTTTGACGCTAGCGTCCATAGGGAAAAAATAACTAAGACATAAGTTGATTGACCACAAAGTGCGGTACAATACCCGTAGATGGCGTGCCTCCACCATCCAATCCACCTCTATCTTAAACTCTTATTTCAACGCAATGAGTTCACTTTTTGCCCGGAGCCAGTTACAGGAAGTGGCCAGTTACTGCAGGGTTTACCCTGTCATAACAAACACGAAATGCAGGTAGGTATTGAAAAGGTTCCGAAGGAATATTACTTAATATTTTAGATAGGTTAGTATACTTATACCTACACCCCAAAAATAATACAATCACTAAGTACTTACGCGCACTTTAACACTGCCCACGAATTCATTAGTTACATACCTATTCTTATTCGTCTAAGGATCTAAATAACATATGGTGTAAGAAACAGATTGTATGACGATAAGCTACATAATTTTGTAATGATTTATCCCATATACAGTTATTTTTGGCTTGTGTTTAAACGATTACCAAAAAACGCACCAATAAATTCGAAATGACTGCCAGAATGGATAAATTTCCACCAAATTGTGTTTGGATAAATGATCACCAAGCTTCTTTTTATGTTTTGTGTACTTAAGTTTATGTTTTAAGACGAGCGAATGGCGACAGAACTCGGTGCGAGTAGGTATTTACCAAAATATAAGCTATCTCAGAGCTATAAGAGCGCAATTGCCTAAATTTTCGGCCGAATTATGCTTTTGGGCGGTAACGTTTTTCTACCCCTAAACCTTTATGGAATAAGACAAATTTGGTCTCATTCGTTTCCACACATCATAAACGATGCTTGTAGTTTTTCCTTTTTTTGAAAATCTGGCTTGATTGGTTAAAAATAAATAATATGCTGGAGGGTTTTTTTTGGTCAAAAAAGTGAATGTTTAGGTCCTTATATTTACTACAATACAAAATATTTCAAAAAAAAACAAAACGCACGAGCAAAGTTTTTCATAGTATCTCAAACATGTGAAAAAATAGTGAAAATCGGACAAGGTTTAAGGGGTGAAAAAGGTTACCGCTTATTGTATGGAGGCTCGTTTAAAATTATTAAGTTAAAAACAGCTGTGCTGTATTTTAACTGTTTGTGAATATAGTGTTAGTTTTTAGTGTTTGTTAAGTCAATTAATAGTGTCCCAGTGATAAACGTGGTCAGAATTATAATTGTGATAAAATAATCGATCACGGGCCAACAGACCAAAGGAAGATTCAAACTGTCTTGACACTGTGTTCAACTGACATTGTCTTGCCTCTCCCTTGCTACATAGCGAGTATTTTTTGTCTTTGTTTTCACATTACTAATCATAATGATGACTCGCAATGCTTTGTCTCGCCAAGCGGAGTCCAGGCTCCAACTGGTTTTGCAGGAATTAAAGCAAGCAAAGGGACAGGTGGAACAATTAGAAGCAGAAAGAGATGAAATGAAAAAACCGGTCTAGTGCGAGTCTAAATCGCGCACGAAGGGTTCCGTACCACCGTTCAATGGAAGCGATGGTGTGGAGTGAATAGTTTGGATTTTACACAGCAACATATTATTTACAAAGTTATTGGTGCGGTTACTTTCACACTCCATGTACGTAACCAGGTGCATCCATAAGTTTGTATGTGGTATTGAAAGAATTGTTGTATGGGAGCCCCCTTAAATATTTCTTTTATCCTGTTTTTTAGTATTTGTTGTTATAGCGGCAACATAAATACATAATCTGTGAAAATTTCAACTCTCTAGCTAGCTAGGTTCTTGAGATACAGCCTGGTGACAGACGGACGGACGGACAGCGGAGTCTTAGTAATAGGGTCCCGTTTGGAACCCTTCGGGTACGGAACCCTAAAAACTATCTTGGAAACCTTAGAAAACAATCAAAAATTAAAGAGGGAACTGTCCGCGCTACATTCCATTAATATTTCTATTACTGAGGAACGGGACAGGCTGCAACTAATAATATGTAGATGGGTTTGATGAGCACTGTGGCACTGAGTTTGAGTCCGTCCTGCACAGAACTTCAATCCTGGAGAAGGAACTGTGTGATGCCCACCAACATATCACACAGCTGGAAGAAGCGGCTATTAGCTCTGCCACAGTGACCACGCAGAGCTTATTTGATGAATTGGTAGCAGTAAATACTTCCTTGGGCCATGTCTCTGTTGCGGGGTGTAGCTTGCCCACTATGACTATTGACCTTACTAAGGATGACTCAGTGTGTAATGTGGCAGCCAGCAGCAGGGACAGCACACAAAAATTGAAACTCAGTAAAAATAAGTTAAGAAAATATGTCAAAATTAATAAGTTTATAAAAAAAACAAAAATATGCTAAAAAAACAAAAAAAGGTTGTAAGAAAGCTTCATAATAAAAGAAGGGTTTTAGATAAACTGGAGCTGTGTACTGCTCAGCTTAATTATAATCAGATTAGCTATGAGGACAACATGCATGAGCTAAGATGCAAACTAGACCAGGCAGAGCGCTCCCTGGGGCACTACATTAGCCTCTATGACAAAACCAGAGCGGAAACCAGGGAACTGAATCTAGCTATGGATGCAGTTCTCAGTAGCCAGGTTAGCCTAGAAACTAAAATATTGGAGAGCTGCTGTTGTGTGCCGGACTGTGCTCCGTCAGCTACTTCCCTTCTGGATGTTAGCACTTCATATCCAGGTATAAAAACAATTATGTACAGTGATGAACTTGGAAAAAATATGGGCCAATTATTAAATATGTATATGGAGCATACGGTAATAAATAATTGTTTACCCAACTGTAATCTGCATGATATTATGCAAAAAGTAGATAATGATACATATAGTGATGACTGTTATTTAATCATATGCCTCGGTAATAGGGGTAATGTGAACAAGTCTGACTTAATTAAATATTTAGACAAGCTCTGTTCTTTAAAAGTAAAACAAATTGTTATGTTCACATTCCCTTACAGCGACAGCCTGCCACAATCAGAAAACAACCTTAGATATAAGCTGAATATGACCTTGCATACTATATCATGCAATAATAATATACATGTAATGGATACTAACAATTTTGTTAGTAGAAATAAATATTATTTGACTAAAGGTAAATATTACCTTCCTAGTTATTATAAAAGACAAGTAGCAAATTCGCTGTCATATTATTTTTATATAACAGCCAAAAATTTGGCTACACATAATGCCTCTATTGAGCCTCTTATGATATGTGGAGAATTCAATGTAAATTTATTTGAAACTTACTCCCTTAGTATAGATCGCGGCAAACTTCTTGAGCATGATTTGACGTAGTGGGGGAACACTCTCACTCTCTCAAACACTGCCAAAGAGACGCCTTTATCTCGCTTGCGCCATCAAGGTCGATGTTCAAGAAGTTTGCCGGTAGTTATACGAGACTAACTAACTTATTTAATTCTCACAACTTAAAGCCACTTTTCATGGAACCTACTCGAATAACTGAAACCTCAGCAAATTGTATAGACAATATATTTGCTTATCCAAATGAAAAAATTGTACTTAAAAAAATTATAAGTAATTTAAAGTCAGACCATTTAGGTCAATATATTAGACTAGAAATTCAACTTAAAAAAAGTTCTACAAGAAAGATACAATACATACCTGTGACTGCACATCGGTTTGAAAGGTTTAAATTGAATTGGGATAGCAAACTACCTATCAATTACTCTAATAATAATCCTAATGAGTCATATTGTAATTTTTTTTACAAATTCAGCAATGCGTTCAATGCAGTATTTACTACCAGATCGATTGTGGTCTCAGACAAACTTAACGTTAGTAAGTGGGCCACAGTAGGTATACTTAAAAGTAGACAAAATTTATATGAATTATATAGTGAAAAACAATGGAATCATAGTGAAGAGTTCATGGATAAAGTAAAAAAGTACTCAAAAATCTTTAAAAAAGTTTGTCAAATTGCAAAATCAAATTATATCAGATCTAAAATAAGAAAAAGTGATAACAAAATTAAATCAACTTGGGATATAATTAAAAGTGAGACTGGAAAGATCAGTATTAAAAACAATGAATATGAATTAAAAATTAATGATATTACTTTCAAAAATGATATTGATGTAGCTAAAGCGTTTGATTTTTTTTTTACTGACATCCCAATCTCTACTACAAAGTCTTTAGACTCTTCCAAAGTAGTCGCTGAATCTTTGCTAAAATACTATGTACCTAGATGTGAAAATCAATTCTCGTTTAATTATGTAGATGATAAAGATATTATTAAAGCCTTTAAATCAATAAATGTTAAGAAAACTGCAGACCTCTGGGATATTTCTGTTCATGTTGTGAAGCCCCTAATAAATGTTATTGCACTTGATTTAGCTTTCATATTTAATGCATCTATTGAATCTGGCGTGTTTCCTGATTGAATGAAACACAGTAAAATAGTACCTTTGTTTAAATCGGGTAGTACATCTGACCCTTCTAACTTCAGACCGATATCGGTATTGCCTACATTTAGTAAAGTATTTGAAAAAGTAATTTTAAATCAACTTCTTACACATTTCAACACCAACAACATGCTCCACTGTAAACAATTTGGTTTTACACAAGGCAAATCAACTACTGATGCCGGTATTGAGTTAATATCACATATATATGATGCCTGGGAGGAGTCGCATGATGCTCTAGGAGTATTTTGCGATTTGTCTAAGGCTTTTGATTGCGTTGACCATGGGACATTGATCAGGAAATTACATCACTATGGAATTAGGGATAACTCTTTAGATCTTCTCTCTTCTTATCTAAATAACAGGATACAGAGAGTTGACATTAATGGAAAACGATCTCCAGGGTCTGTTGTTACTATGGGTGTACCGCAGGGTTCCATACTCGGGCCATTCCTGTATTTGGTTTATATTAATGACCTGCCACATCTTGTCAGAGATAATCATGAGATTGTACTGTTTGCAGATGACACTTCACTTTTGTTTAAAATGAAACGACGCAGTTTGAACTTTGACGATGTGAATAATACAATCTCAAAGGTAGTCAATTGGTTTAGTGCTAATAATCTTTTACTGAACAATAACAAAACTAAATGTATTCGGTTTATACTCCCCAATGTTAAACAAGTCTCGGCTAATGTTAATGTTAAAGGTGAAAATTTAGAAATTGTAGATAGCATGGTATTCCTAGGAATCACCTTAGATAACAAGCTTCAGTGGGGCCCACACATAGATAAGCTATCAAAAAAACTCAGTTCCGCAGTTTATGCATTTAAAAAAATCCGTCTTTTTACGGACGTGGAAACAGCTAGACTAGTTTACTTCAGCTACTTCCATAGCATTAGGAACGCTGCAGACATTAACACAATATTTGTGCTGCAAAAGAGGGCTGTTCGTGTAATCTACAATGTGGGTCCCAGAGAGTCACTGCGTTGTAAATTTAAGGAAATTAACATTATGACAGAGCCGTGTCAGTATATTTCTGAAAACCTAATGTACGTCCACAAAAATATTGATAAATTTCCTAAGAATAGCGACAGGCACAATGTCAACACTAGAAATAGGAATAAACTAGCTATACCTACTACTAGGTTCCATAAGGTTAATGTATCTTTTAAAGGGCAATGTATTTGCTTTTACATCAAAATACCGACTGAGTTACAAGAATTGTCTGTAAATAAATTTAAAAATGTTGTTAAAAATCACTTATGTAAAAAAGGTTACTACAAAATATCAGATTATGTAGAAGACAAGAAAGCTTGGGAAGGTGTTTGCTCCAATTATGTAAAAAATAACGTATAAAGCTGGAGGTTCCTAGTCGACTCTTTGCCTCCAGCATCTAAAACATTGAGGTGACGGAATTCAAATTGAGTTCTATATTTCCCTGTACCTTAAACTTGTGTTAGTTTAAGATTTGACATTCTCCAAATGTTACCTATGTGTTTCTTATGGAAATAAAACTTTTTGATTTTGATTTTTAGTATTTTTTGTTGATATTACATGTTCAACCTAACACGAAGGATAAAGGGGGCTGCACATCGCTCACCCCCTTTACCCTTCACCTAAGCTACCGCAGTATTTTGCCCTGATATTTTTTGCAACTTTTGGTGTTCATTTATCCATTTTGGGTAGGAAAAAAATATTTTGGTCATCATTATATTTGTTGCCGTTTTTTTTAGCCTAACCTAACTCAATTTATTTTCAAATCGAACGTTCAGTTACAAATAAAATGGTTCTCTGTTTTATTACACCAGCGGTTCTCTAGAAATATCAAAAGGTCAGCCGAACAACCAAAAAAGGTTGGATGACGCAAACGCAAACTGTTACGATTCGAAAGTGCTTTGTCGCCGCGCCGCGCGCCGCCCGCCCCTGTTTCAGTGGCAAACAGATCCTAGATTCGGTTTATTGGTTGAGAATATAGTTCGGATTATGTACCTACCTAGACCTAGATAGATTTATGGACGTTCTAACGCTGCTGGGATAACATCGTGAGGAAACCTTCTATCTCCATAGAAGCGGGCGGCCCCCTGTCATAACATATTTTAGCCGTTTGAATAACTTTCTAAAATACTTATGTTATATACCTACCTACCTACCGTCGGGCGGGACGCCCAAGAAGGTCCTATAAAAACCAAATCGGCGATTTGTTAGTGAAGGGGCAAATACGAAGTACCCGTAACCGGCCAGCTTGCATGAAGAGACTTATGAATGTTGAGGAAGCGAGAGATGCATGCCAGGATCGTAGCAGGTGGAGGTCTTTGGTCTCTGCCTACCCCTCTTCCGGGAAATAGGCGTGAGCATATGTATGTATGTATGTACCTACCCAGCCCGATTGATGCTATATGTACCTAAACGCAAATGTTTGTGGTGTGCGGCTGGTTGGATGAATTCATTTGTATTACTTTGGAGAAGAAGCAATAGGTACCAAGACTTCCCTTGAGGCCTAAATTTTATCTAGAAAAAACCAAAGTTGATCGAAATCCAAAATAATCGTGACGTTTCAAGCACGCCAAATGAGATCATCGACCGCAAACTTGTGGCATTAACTTTCAGCACTTATGCGTATAGCATCAAGGTCGAAGATCTCTTGTAAGGGCCACGACGTTATGCTTGTCAAAATCACACTTTCGACGGCCACGTGAATTCCGAATGCTTACGAAAAATAACGGAAATTGCCGAACCTTCAAATGATTCGGCAGGTTTTGGGGCCCGCTTATGAATAGAATGTAGAAGAAAACAGTGCCATATTTATTTATAATACCTATACCTAAACTTCTTTTTAGTAGGCACTGCCTTTCCCATAAATAAATTCCTAAAATTTGGCCGCGCTTGGTCTAAAGCGGCATAATAATATTATTTATCTACACACGTATCATAGACCCTCTTTACTGCGTCCAAAAACCGCACGTTATGACCAGCATAATGATTTAACTACTTGGTAAAAACTCATTTCTTATCTGAATATTGTATTATATTTATAACATTATATGTATATGAATATAATGTATCAATATTTCGAAACGCCGCCGCCGCACTCGCACTTGACCGTTTTTTTAGGTTGATTTGAAGTTGACAGCCACTTGAAAGCGGAATTTTGAAATCTATGTTCTATTTTGTAGGGACAGCAAACTCAAAAGAAAACTGAAATGCAATAAAAAAAACGTCGACATACTATTGAAGTAACTTCTTAAAAATAAAGAAATTACTTCTTTAGCCGCGAAATAAAAAAATGGTAGAGAATGAGAGGTGACAAACCATTGCCTAAAAGTGCTGCCTATTTTTTTTTTCGGTGTAATATCGATGTAACAAACAGAACATAGTATGACACGTACACCCCGAAACTAATTTTTTTTAAACTTGCCGTCCTGACGCTTTAGCAGATTTTGCCCATCTACACTTTATGTTTGTATTGATGTGATCTATCGATTTCTGAAGGTTTTATGCGTGGCCGCCATTTTGAAAAAAAAAATAATAATGGAGGATTGCAACTGGTACAAACGATGCAAAGCCTTTTGTTCGGCTTCAGTATGGCGGTATGGGCAGTATGGGGTTAATGGTGACTCTAAAGATGGTATTCGTGGGTATTTTTTTGTAAACTAGTGTAATTCATTCATTCATTCACCAATCACCTTTTTTGCTATTAGTACATTATGCGAAACCATTCACATATACTAGGATTTTTAATTTGAGGCCAGGAATGTAAACAAACAACTGTCATTTTCCAGTACAAAAAGTACAATAATAAGAATTGTCAAAGTCAACGGGTTTGTTCTAGAAAATGACAGTTGTTGTTTACATTCCTGGCCTCAAATCTAAAAATCGCAGTTTAGGCTTTGGCTATAGGAACTGTAACTATAGGAACATAAGTCGCCGAATACACAGCTTCTCAAAGTGCCGCTGGGGAAACCTCGTCCGTTGAAAGGTCTCCGTTACTCCAGGCGGAAAGACTCGCAGTGTGAGAGGGACGAAATCGGGGAAAAATTTCATAAAGTAGCGCCAAACCTCATACAAATTGTTTAAAAATAAACTGCGCTATTTTGTCAAAAATATTTTCAAAGAGAGTTTACTAATACATAATATCCACATTCTGAATGCAATTCCGCAAATAATTCCAGAATTACAGGAAAAAATAAAACAATTAAGAGGACTTTTCGCAATTAAATTCTATCGAGAAAATTTCACCCAATCGCGTTTTCCTTCTGTGAGAATCTTAATCTAATACTCAATAAACGATAACCCAAAAATCAAATCTTTAGATGACTTTATAGTGGCGTAAATGTATTGTACAGGCCCCGCCAGGATTCTTGGCGTTGAGTTTTTCTCTATTTCTCTTGCTTAGGGTAAGGTGGGGTGGATGGATAGAGAGATGTGACCGCTCGCCGAAACACAAGAAACCTGGCGGGTCCTGTACGGGTGCGGTCATTTCCCAGAGACAAAACTGTGTTTCCACCACAGACAACAACTGGCCTGTTGTTTGCATCAAACAAAGTTGTCTGTTTTGTTTGAATCAGGGCCAAGTGTAGTCTCAGCTGATAGTGGCTAAATGCACCAAGTCAGCTCAAGTTAAAATCCATTTACTCCACCATGTAGTCATCTACAGATTAGATTTTTGGGTTAACGTTTATTGAGTATTTGATTAAGATTCTCACTGAAGGAAAACGCGATTAAATGAAAATTTCTCAATAGAATTTAATTGCGAAAATACCTACAAATTGTTTTGCTATTTCCTGTAATTCCGAAATCCTAACTAATTTCATTGTGGAACTGCGTTCAAAATGTAGATATTATGTATTCGTAAGCTCTCCTTGAAAACTTTTTAACAAAATAGCGTAGTTTATTTGTAAACAATTTTAATGTGGTTTAGCGCTATATTATGTCATTTTTCCCCGATTCCGTCCCTCTCACACTGCGGGTCTTTCCGCCTGGAGTAACGGGGACCTTTGCACGGACGAGGTATCCCCTTAAGCGGCACTTTGAGAAGTTGTGCATTCGGCGACTTATGTAGTACCTATAGTTACAGTTATATTAGCCTATGTTGATGTGAATGGTTTCGCATAATGTACTGATAGCAAAAAGGTGATTGATGAACGAATTAATGAATTACACTAGCTTACAAAAAATACCTACGAATACCATCTTTAGAGTAAGTCACCCTTAACCCCATACTGAAGCCGAAAAAAGGGCTTTGCATCATTTGTACCAGTTGCACAATACTCCATGGACGAGGTATCGCCTTAAGCGCAAAATAAATGTCACCCTGTGCTTTCCCAAGTTTCCCTAAATGAGTGACATGACAGAGCACGATCAAAAGTCTGATAATTACTTGCAATCTCACCGCAAACTTCTAGCAAGATGGCCGAAAGTCAAAACCCAAAAGCCTGCCAAAAACCCAACACATCTATTTTACACACAAGCAACTTCTACCAGACGGAATATTGATTCAAAATTTTTTTGCTCTTTCGCCACGCAGACGCGGGGTTGTAAAATTTTTTATATCTCCCCCCCTCGTCCCGCCGCCCCCAAAAATTTCCGTCTGAGCCAGTAGAGGAGGGGGCGCAAGGAAACCGCCGCGCAAAAAATTTGACGGTCGTAAAATGGTCGGTCGTTACGGGAGGTAAGGAGAAGCTATGTACTCAGGCATGCGAACTTTTTGCACACACTGAAATTAATATCTTCAAGTCTTTTCCCACGCGGGGTAGCAGGGGCACAGTATCGCAGCCACGTTGAGCCAGTAATCGAAAAAGACCGTCTTTTATAGGACACTGTACACACACTGAACACTGTACACACCCTTCGACAATAAAATTCCGCAATAAATACAACACTTAACTGAAGCTCGATTCAAAAAATGTATAAAGCACACTTTGTGCACTAAGACCTACTACAAAATTAATGACTTTTTACAAGACACCGACATCTGGCATTAAACCAGTTCATTGCACCCTATATGTTATGTACTAATAATTAGGCATTTAATGTTATATTATGCTTGCTTGATTATGTTATGACGTTAATTAAGTCTCAATTTTTGTGCTATTATGAATCTTTGAACTGAACTGAACTGAACTAGGAACCTTTTTTCTGTACTCAAGTACTGCATAGGTTTTGTAACTGCAACTAAAGATCACCAAACTAATATAAATACCTCACTGAATACGTGCTTAATTAAAAAAAAAAACATGTAAAAGGAGCTAGATTAATAAATAAGTTGATTGAAAACCATAGAGTTAGTATATTATACTGCCTTTATAAAAATAATAATAATAATACACACTTGGTCAGTATTTACATACATTGATCTAGCTAGCCCCAAACTAGGATTCCCTTGGGTACTAGACAACGATACACTCACATGTTTATATAGATAAATATTATACGTAGATAAACAACCATGACTAGGGTACAAACATCCTATCAAACAAATATTTGCCGGGACTCGAAACCGGGACCCTTGGCTTCGTAGGCAGGGTCACTGCCGACTTGGCGATTCGGGACGTCAAACTAGACATCCCACATGTTATGTTATTGAACACCAACTAGAGCGGAAATTACGTCATGACTGCCTAAAATCTGCCTGTCTCAGATGAACGAAACTCTTTGGTCCTTTTCTGGCCACGATCCTACGGTCTCATTTCGTGAAAGTCACAAATTCATGACGAGTCATGCATTTGTGTGAATAGCGAAGTCATGACACTCTGGAGTGTTTTCGGCGGAAGTTGTAATTTGATAATTAAAATTTTCTAGCCGAAAGCCCAGCTTCGTTGGGGCGCACAAAAGGTGATGGGAACTTGTCTATGTGCGCACCGTATCGTGTTGCACAGCCCTGATCGGGACAGGGTATCCTAGAGTGGGGCCAAGCAATGATTGTGTGTTTTCAAACTTCTCCAAACGAGGGCGGTAATTCCGAAATACAGTATTTTTTCACTTCAGACAGTAAATATGCTCACTGGGGAAAGTTCTAATTAAATCAACACTTAATTTCTTGCATCACAGGCTAAGCCCGTGGTTTAGACCGTCTGTCCATAAGTTTACCCTAGCTAGACAGTTTTTCCCTAGATTCTAGATATTGACCCAATAAAATTTACCTATTTATTACCTCGCGCCACGAATTAAGAGCGCTGGGTGACGTTGGCGGGAATTACTGCGCATATGTACAGATATTGAAAAGTGACTACTGCGCATTCAAGGCTACCGCATAACCCGTGGCGCGAGGTATACGGTATACCTTGTGTGTGTGTATTTTATTCCTCGATCCCAACTATCCAACTAATATTATAAATGTGATAGTATGGATGGATGTTTGTGTGTTTGTGCCTCAATCACGCTAAAACGGCTGAACGGATTTGAATGAAATTCAGCACAGATTAGCTAGATTAACACATGTGATACTTTTTATCCGACTGCACTGGAAGGAGGGTAACGTTCTCTCGGTAAATGATAATTCCTACGAACACGCACATGAAGTTGCGGGCATATCAGTTCATCATATTCAGCCCACATCGACCCACCCTGCTGGGCATAGGCCTCTTAGGGTAGGGCATCAGATAGACTATCATAATTTATAATTTTATTTTATTTAATAACATAACAGAGCGTCACGCCTTTTCCCATACTGGGTGGCAAAGGCACAATTGTGCCCACTTTTTGCGTGTTACATGTTAAAGCGACTTTGTTGAAAAAGGGATATTACAATGTTCAAGATTACTTAATGATGGGACTAATCTGGCCCAACACAGACCTTGCTGTTAATAATTTTGTGATTATTTATTCCTGCTTATTAATTACGATAATGAAATTATAATATTTGTATTAGTTAAGCACAAGCAACTTTTAAAAGAGATCTAAAAATCAATCTGTGGGAGTTTCTGCGCCCTTCTTCTCCCACAGTGGTCCAAGTCCAAGAAGTGGCAAAAATGCTAAGTATATTTAAATATCTACAGTAATAAAGACATTTGGAATTTGGAATTTAGCAAGATATGCAGTACTCCTGTAATGGGGCTAGCCCATCACCGAAGCCATGTAGGTTGATGGTTTCTGGCGATGTTTTCCATCACCTTTAGAATGTCCATATTAAGATAAATTACTAATCTCATAGTTACATGGTCAGCTCCGGTTTCGACCCCGTATCTCCTGCGTGAGAAGCGAGGACGAAACCATACCACGGAGCTATTTTTTAGGGTTCCGTACCTTAAGGAATTAAATATGGCCCGAAATGCATCTTTAGCTTCAATTCTAGGCTAAACTAGACAACATAAAAATGTAGGATAAATATATGTTATAAAAAGTCTATTAGAGATTAGAATGGACTTTTAAAATTACCGGATATCTGTTATATTTAATACTTAAAAATATTTTTCGCAATGCATTATTATTCAACTAAATGAACAAGCGCTCGGAGACGAAATCAGTTTCCTATATGAAACCTACACGCAAAAATAGGTAAAAAAAGGGAAAATTTTTGGTTGTTTTATTTTATTTTTAATGTTATTATTACAGGAGTTTAGTAATATTTTCTATAGTTTTCTTGGTCTCGGGCCGGCCCGCGGGGCTCTGCGCGGGAGCATGCGTCAGTCTGCTTCGACGCGATGCGACGGGTATTTGTTTTCTTTGTCTAATTCTCAATGCCATTGGCCTTTGTTCAGCCCTTAAGGGTGCCAAACGGGACCCTTTACTAAGCCTCCGCTGTCCGACCGCCCGAACGTCTGTCACCAGGATGTATCTCATGAACCGTGATAGTAAGACAGTTGAAATTTTCACAGATGATGTATTTCTGTTGCCTCTATAACATCAAATATTAAAGGTGCTTAAGTTGATTCTGGGCACGCAATTTAATCAATGACGTTTAACTTTTGTTATCTGACTTCAAAAACTTTGACATAAATGATTATGACAAAATTGTGTATCCATAAATGTGTTAAATATTTGTATGCCTCATGGCTAAACATAGAGAGACATAATATTATAATAACAACTAAATGTATACCAACATACCTATGTTCCACAAATAAATGATTTGATTGATTGATTGATAAAAAAAAGAATAAAATAAATATTAAAGGGGGCTCCCATACAACAAACTTTTTTTTCTCGTATTTGCTCGATATTGATATCGGCAACAGGTAGACGTTTGAAATATTCACAGAATATTTAGTTATACATTCACTTTCAAAATAAATAAATAAATAAATAAATAAATAAAAATAGAATAGAATAGAATAGAATGCCATTTATTTACTGTATCAGCATAAACACATGAGAAAATAAGAATAAAACACAATAAAAATAAAAATAACACAATTAAAATCACAAACAAAATCTACAATAACATTAAAAAATTATATATAATTTCCCATTCATGTCTAATTTTTAAAGAAACCCACATTAAGTTGTGAAATAAAACAAATATTTAAGGGGGCTCCCATACAACGAACTTGATTTTTTTGCCGTTTTAATAGATAATGGTAAGGAACCCTTCGTGCGCGAGTCCGACTCGCACTTGGCCGTTTATTTATTTGGTGCACATCAATGGGTTCATTAAATAATATGCCGGAAAAAAACAATCAATACATGTAAAGGTCCTTGACCATTGAAATAGTAAAATATCGTGTGGGAAAATGGTCCAAAAATTAGGCTTTTTAAGAAATTAGAATCAGTCCGGTTTTTTAAGGTTCCATAGAGAAACAAGGAACCCATATAGTTTCGTGTCTGTCGGTCCGTCCGTATGTCACAGCAACTTTATTCCGAACTATCAGGACCTCACAGTTGAAACTTTGTATGTACACGTATTCTGTAAACCGTTTTACGATTTTTCTACAAAAAATTTAAAAATAAAAAATTAAGGCTTCAAATTGGGGCTCCCCCATATATGGAAATGAAACAAAAAAAATTTTTTTCATACAACGTATATGTGCCTTTGATCTTTGACGTTGAGGCTCCTGAAACCATTTTTCCTCAAAGTAAATCGTTAAAGAGGAAATTCCCTTCTAAAGTGGAAAAAATTTTGTCCCTCCCCCTCTAACTTTTAAAGTAAGAGAGTGAAAAATCTAAAATTGTGTAGCTCAATAAACACTATCAACGAAAATTGGTTTGAACAAAATAAAATAAAGGATATAAAACATTTATTGAAAACCGCAAATATAACTTTGTCATACATTTAAACACTATGAAAAACAAAGTAATTATTTGCTGGTGAAGAATGATAGTGATATTTTGGCTAGGTGTATCAGGTGTACCTTCCCAATTATTATTTTTTGGCTTATATTCTGAATTGATTACGGAACCCTAAATGTGCGAAGACCGACACGCACTTGGCCGGTTTTTTTAGTTTAGTTTCAAAATGTTTTTGTTAAATTTCCTTTTTACATACAATTTTTCGATTGTTAGTTTAAAATCAAAAACTCGATACTAAACTAACTTTTAATCTCCAAATAATTTCTTAGACAAAATGAACTTACAATTAAAGTTAATTTTGTTAAAGTAATTATTAGGCTGAATTTTTATATCTATCTTGGCACACGCGTTCCTTGAATTAAAAATCTTTTAATTCAAGGAACACGTGTGCCAAGTTTTGGTAGTATCGCTTGAAAACTGTGGCCCCTCGACCGGAACTGACAGATGTGTCTGTCTGCCATAGAAACAGACGAAAGCAAAATCGGACTCTTATCTTGTCGAAATGGAGCACTTCGCTCGCTTCGCTCTCTCGGTCAATAACAGAATGTAAAAGTGTTCGAGTTCAAATAAAATGAAGAGTCATTGACAGTTCAATTCGCATACTTTTTCGACGCGTAATTATTCCTGCTTCCTACACTGGTTATATATTCAATAAACAAGTGATTTTTCCCAGACCTCATGAAACACATGGTCGGGAGACAAGGTGATGCTTCAAATTTCAGACCAATTTCGTTTCTTTCAGCACTAAGTAAAATATTTGAAAAGATTATACTCAATCAAGTGCTCTCACACTTCACAAACCAACTCCACGCCAAACAATACGGTTTCACTTGGGGTATATCGAATACGGATGCAGGCATTTTCCATATATCTCATATTTTCTCTGCTTGGGAGACCGCACAGGATGCTATCGGCGTCTTTTTGCGATCATTAGAAGGCATTTGATTGTGATGATCATGATACGCTACTAATGAAGTTAAATCATAACGGAGTTAAAAATAAAGCATTAGATCTACTACGATCATACTTAAGCAATAGAATTCAAATAATACTTCACTGGGCTTCTAAATTGAACGACAAAAAGAAAATTTTAATGATGTTTATGATGTCGGCTCTAACCTTCGATTGGTTCACAGTTAGAATTTATTATTAAACGCTAGTAAAACCAAGTGTATCAAATGCTCACTTCCAAATGTCCGGCAAGTTGACTGTATCGTAACCTCTAGCCGTACTGCCTGCAGAAGCCAATGTCGCGCATGTAGACCCAAACCGCTGTACGTATACCTTCTGGGTAGCCCTGGTGATAATGTTTGGTATCCCCAAAGGTGCGGGCTCCGTGGAGGGCGGGCAACTGAGAGGATAAAGACTACATATGGAACATGAAAAAAGAACGATCCAAAACCAAATCGACACCGGAACCGAAGGGGAAACCTGACTGATCGCCGGCAAACCTGGACAGGACGGTACTAGGCCTGTTCTGGATTTGTCGGAGGACGGATGGAATGTGCGGAGGGAATGGATAACCTGGCGCTCGGGACGGCTGAGGAGGTGCTGCTGTCAGATAAAGATGGCGTCCCCTTCCCCACTGAGTAACATCCTACAAGCAAACTTCCACCACAGTGAAACTGGAACGGCTCAGCTGAGGAAGTGGTCCCTGATCCAGGAGCCGTAGATCAGTAGAGGCAATATATGCGGACTCCAAAATCTTGGAGGTAAGTTGTTTGCGGATACGAGCTCGATTAACCCCCGAGCCTGTACCTATCTACACTTCTAGAAATATACATGAGCAACCTCTAACAAGTTTCTGTTCCAAAGACGTGTGTGCTGCATGGCTGCACAAGGCACAAGACTCTAGTCATCCAGATATGGTTGTCGCCTCCATCTACATGCCAGAAGAGATACTCCGCCCCCGCATGACATGACACGGTTGGTGACGTACTGCGAAGAATCCGGGCTGCAGTTGATAATAGCCGGACTAACTAGCGGACTCGAACGCACACTACGCTCTCTGGGGAATGAAAAACAAAAACGATCGAGGTAAACTTATCATTGAATATATAGTGACAACCAACCTTAACATTATGAGGTAAAGTACCTAGGTGTAATACTAGTAACTAGCTAAATTGGAGCAATCATCTGCATAACATGATTGATAAAGCGACTGTCATATTTTGGCAGTGCCGAAGAATGGTAGTTAAAAGCTGGGGGTTAACCCCGAAAACCACCCTTTGACTATACTCAGCTGTCATCAGACTGATTATAAGCGATAGTCTGGTGGCCACGAACCAAATTATCCACTCTCGTAGCTAAATTACAACGACTCCAGAGGCTGGCTTGCATGGCAGCAACAGGATGCATGAGGACGACACCCACTACAGCGTTGGAAGTCATACTGGACCTGCCTCCGTTTCACCTCTTCATCAAGCAGGAGGAGGCTGCAACAGCGGTGCGTCTTAAAAAAAACTCAACCTATGGAGACATGCTAGGGTACCCCACACTGAACATCAGACAAAACACGGATGTGGCTCCATCTATGCTAGTATATTTTAGTTACTTTCATAGTGTCATGTCCTATGGTATCTTGTTGTGGGGGAAAGCAGCGGATATTCAAACTATTTTTATTTTACAGAAAAGAGCTATTCGAGCAATAGAAATTGCAATTGTCAATTTCTTTAAAAAGTGTGTGTAAGTGTTAACAAACACCTACACACTCTAGGTGTTACGGACAGCCCACTGTGCAGAGCCTGCATGGAGGTGGAGAAGACAGCCACCGACGTCCTGTTGGAATGTTCCAGCGTGGCCATCTACCGGGCAATACACCTCGGGACGCCGAGGTCGCTCTAAGGAGTCGTCGGCAACATTAAGGGTCTGCTAGGCTTCCTACAGGAGCTGGGTCGGCAGGAGTAGTGCCCCCAACCAACGTAACGCAAAATAGGCGCAAATTTAAGACGTCGAGTTGCGGCAAACTATAACTATATAGTATAATATAGTTATAGTTTGTCGCTTGACTATATAGTATAACGCACAGACTCCTTAAGAGATTTTTTTAAAGAAATTGACATACTAACTGTAACTAGACAATTTATTTTCGAAATTATAATGTATGGCCACAAGAAACTTACACGGCCTCACTGATAAAAAAGTTATTCATGGTTTAACTTATACAGTGTTTGTCCTTTTAATACGTCGAGTAAATGACAAATGTCAAAGCAAGACAAACACGCGATAAAGTTTTCTAAACTAAACGGCTGACTCGCGAAAGTTAGCGATTCTTTCAAAAATCAGTGCATTCTCTACTACAACAAGATACCTCTGGAGATTTAGAAATTGCTATTTGAGCAATAAAAAAAAATGTAAAAGCTACTTTGTCTGTCTCTTTGAAGATTACTTAAATGACGGGACTGTATGGGGTTAATCTAAATCAAGACAGAACTCACAGTTAATAATTTTGTAATTATTTATAACAATTAATCACATCACATAGCGCCACGCATTTTCCCATACGGGGTGGCAGAGGCACAATTGTGCCCACTTTCAGCCAGTTATTCAATACTCCATTTTGCTTGACAGGGGGCTAGCCTATCACCGCAACTATGGAGTATCCGAGATCCCCCACGGTGTCTCTCCTTTCAACTCCTCGGCATAACAATGCCGCTTACGAACACTCGTTTAGGTTAAGGGCAATCCAACTGTGGAACGCACTTCCCTGCGCTATTAGGGAAAGCCCCTCAATTTTCACTTTTAAGAAAAGATTGAAGTGCATTTCCTTTCTCTTGATTTATTATTTCGTGTGATTTATTATAGTTTATGTATGTTCATGTATTTTATGTAGTTGAAGTATATATTTTTATTTTATATTTGGTATATATGTCACCGGAAAATAATACGATCCGTAGGTTTATAAATTTCCTAATTTTTTTTCCGCAAGTTTATAAACATACTTACCTAACCTAACCTAACCTAACATAACCTAACCTAACCTAACCTAGCCTAATATAATCTAGAAGGAAGTTTATAAATTTCCTAGGAAATTTATGAACTCGCGGAACGTATTATTTTCCGGTGACATATACATATATTTTGAAAGTAATTTTCGTACGAATGCATTGAGTTTTATTGCGAACTAGGACTTTCCTGCATCATTAGCTCTCCTGTCTTGCCTGAAGAAATCTCTTTTTAGAGATAAGCTCGCCTTTGCTTGCAACATTTATTTTAACTGTCTGTAACTTTATATTATCTTTGCAATTAAGAATATGAATAATGAAGGTTTCCTCGCAATGCTTTCCATCACCGTTAGAACGTCCGTATAATGTACTTAAGATAAATTAATTATCTCATTGGTACATGGTCAGGAATCGAACCTGCATCTCCTGTGTGAGAAGCAAGCGTGAAACCCATTAGACCACGGAGCTCCCACAACAATTAATATTGTAATAATTGTATTACTTGTATATGTCACCGGAAGATAGTCAAAACCGTAAGTTGATAAACTAACGCGCTAGTTGATCAACTATCGACAGATAGTAAACCAGACCGACAGGGTTAAGAAATTACGTTTCTTTTATTCTTACATGTCAACCTAACACAAAGACTATTCGAGGGCTTCGCTGCGCTCGCCCCCTCTAGTCTTCACCTAAGCTACCGCAGTGTTTGCCCTGGTATTTCGTTTACAATTCAAGTTTAAACCAGTTTACTATTTAACCGTTTTAACCGTTAGTTGATCAATTTACGCGTCACATAGCAAGCAGTACGCTGCAGTTTAAATCTGTCGATAGTTTAGTTGACCAACTTACGAGAAATAAACGTTAGTTTATTGAGTATTTTACGGTGACATATACAAACAATTTTTAAGTTTCTACGCCTTGCTTCTCCCAGAGTGGTCCAATGAAGAGAAGAGGAAAAAAATGAAGGTATTTAGAATAATTTAATCCCTGTATTTGTAATATATTTTTGTAGTGGATGTTACCTTACCCGACAAATCCTGGATTGACAACGTGTTAACTTGGCCCTTCAAACGTCTACAAAAACATTACAGCAGTCCCTTACAGTCTTGAGGCTTTTCCCCATTATCGTGGCTAAGGCACGCAGGTAACATCAACCAACGCGAACGCTTGACTTTCTTTGACATTGTAGGGTGTAAAAAAACAGTATTTTATCACACTCAAAACCGAATAAACATCGAGATAATATTTCAGATAACAGGTCATTCACCCGACAGCCATTAGCAAAATCCAAAAACATACCTAACCTACATAGCGTCCTCCGCCACCCTTCAAGAAAGCCTCAGTCATGAAAAAAAAATGAAAAAGAAAAATGACGCAAGACTGCGGGGAAAGAAAGGGGAGGGGGGGTCCCTCGATCGAACGACGCCATTTCAAAAATCGATCACGCAACGCCCGTGTGTGCACGGTTTTGGATTTCGAACTCAAAATCTAAATTCAGCCCAAACTCAACCGTACCCAACTGTTTGAAGAATCAAAACCCGCCGGACTTTTTAGTGAATATGTGTGCATTGGTGACCCGCTTGTATTGAATACACGGAAAGTACCAAAATATCAACCTATCGGTCTATCCGGCGCGTTGACCTGTCCGACAGTTTTTGAGATAGATATCGGCCCCCGAGTTTTTTGGGGCGATCAGTAGTTGTTTTTTCAGGGACAATGCAGGGGCCTCCGTATTCTGCCGTGGAAAAAATAACCTAGGGTTTTTTGTCAGTTTTAGGTAGGTACCATGCCCGTGCTCCGTGATCTAATGGTTTTCACGCTTGCTTCGATGCAGGTTCGAATCCTGACTATGTCAATCCCCTCTACCAACCCGTACTGAGCCAGCGTGGTGGAGTATGGCTTAATCCTACTGTGTGGGACATTAATGGGCTACATTTATTTTAATTTTATTAGGTACAGGCCGCGCCTAGTTTTTTGGCTGAGTGAGCTATAATATGACCTCTCTTTCTCGCATAGGGTATTGTAGGGTGAGAAAGAGAGAGGTGACAGCTCTCTCAGAGCCACCGGAGCTAAGAAAACATGGCGCGAAGTAATTATGATAGTATTCTTGATCGCAGCAACATGCCTGTTTAATTTCGACACGAAACGATAAATAAAGACCGCAGGTGTCGGTTTCTCAAGAAAAGATGTTCAGAATAACGTTCCCCTGTCAAAACATGTCGGTCTACAACTTTGTTCTACATTCTGTATAAGTATGTTTAAATAATGGAAAAGGTGCTCTTATGACTATTGTCACAGCACCTTTGCTAGCGGAAATGCAAGATTGTATACAATCTTGCATTTCCGCTAGCAGGATACTTCCGGTAGATACCTACCTAATAAAATATCCTTCGGTTCTATCAGACGAAAAAAAATTAAGTTATATACCTACTTAGAGTATTTCCACGAGGTTATTTATCATTTGAGTTAATTAAGTAACCGAGCATTTTGTTTATATCTGTCATTTGACCTTGAATGCGGAACAGAGGTCCAAACGATGGAGCACATCATCCAGCGATGATAATTAATAATCTACGAATTCATTGATACCCCGGCACACCCGAAGACCTGTTCCACAACCTAACCCTCTACAGACGTAGTCAACGGGCTGAAAGATCTAAAGATACAAATATAGATTACTAATCCATTGCATAAAATGCCATGCGATTAAATAAATTTGACCTTGATTGACCCCTCCTCCCATTGAGTCCCGTGCATGCAATGCAAACAAGCGTAGGTATCTGAGAAATTGTCATGTTTTTCCTGCGAGCGTACCTACCTCATCTTAATAATTATTTAGGTATATTTTATCCTTTTACAATTCCATCAATCACGGGTTGATTTGAACCTGCTTAATATCATCAAAATAATAGGTAATGCCCACAACATGTTCAATAAATTGTGGGAAGGTAGAACTAGACGGAGATTTAATGTGATGTACCAGAGCTTATCTATCATTTAAACTTGATAGGTAGGTAGTAACTAACACACATTATTACACGCAAGAAGAAAAATCCTCATATTACTATAATTCCAATTAACTTATGTTGTGAAAGTAATAATGTAAATCGCTTATTTCAACATCGCACGAACATCGAAATTATTGAGCTCGAAATTTTTTCAGTTCATTGATTCCGCTCCATAAAGTCAGCCAACTTGCCGAAGCAATACCCAGCCTCTATATGAACAAAATTTTATATAACATATAATAGCACATAGCACACGATGATACATTTTATACGATAACTAACTGCATAGGTACGGGAAATACACACACAAATACAAGTGTACAGTGCGCAACAGGTTAAGTACGCCTCCGTGCATGACTTCAGTCCATAAGACTACAAGTGGCTGAAATAAATACGTAATTTTTTACGAGTAGGGTGTAATATACCCTGTTGTTGACTGTACAGTAAAACATGCCGTTCTCACAACTAGACCTTCTATCTATTCTCTGTACATATAGCAGCAAAAAACTTCAAAATAGTACGGCTTCGCTCGATTTCTTCGCCCGATGACACGATTATAGCTGCAAGCCAAGGAAATTGAAGGGCGGTAGAGTCGATTTTCCTTCGAACAATTTAATAGCCCGTCTTTTTCTCGCAACCGAAGCCGAGCGCTTTCGAGTTTTTCCGTTCTCGCAGCAACTCAAAATACGCCAAAAATGACGTAGTCGAGCCAGTTTCGAAAACAGTTGTCTCGTGCTACCGTCTACGGACACGCGCGGTTCGACGCGGCAGTATTTGGAATTTTCCAATCGACTGGTTATTGCTACTTGTAAGTTTTACAAACAAATTGGTGTCCGTTTCGTATTTTCGCAAGTAGCGGCAAAATAGGAAAGTTTCAAGTTATGCCGTTTTTCATAAGGTCGCCTTTTGCCTGTCAAAATGTGTATGCAACCCGGCTAAATTGACATGTCGCACAAAGCTCCGTCATCCCTCCCGAATTGCGACTTCCTAAAACAATCAGGTTGCATAGAAAATTGTGACAGCTCGCGTTCGGCTACAAAAATAATGCTGTTTTTATTACATTTTTTGATAAATTATTTTAGTTTCGGCTCAGTGAGAGCTCGGCGGCCTAATCGATTTTCGTATTTAGCTCGTGGCCGTGATTATTTGTTATTTTCCAAAAGGTCCACGACCGCTGACGCTTTCGAAAAGTGTTTTTTATTTCACGCCGAGAACCGTTCAGTGTCTTGTTGTAATCTTGTAAATGTAATATCTAAATTGGTAATAACTTCGTTTGATTAACCCGTAGAATAGACTGTGCTCAACTCAAAAATGGGTTAGTGCCCCGCGAAGAGTTGTGACGACATTGTGTTTTGTGAAGATTTGTGTTTTGAAACTGCATCTCGATTTTCTTCATTTTGCTTCTATCGCATTCCTTAGTGTGAAAGTTTAGAGAATAGAGATAAATGGTGTATTTGTGAAACGGAACTAGACTCTGGATCCACTGAGAGATACCCAAAAGGAGAAATAATCTCAAAACGTAAGTGGTTATCATTTATTTGGTTAATTAACACAGTTTGTAATGTGACCCCTATTAAATAGTCAGCAACTCTTAAGTACCTATTACAGTCTTATTGGAATTTATAGACCGACTTATAGTAGGGATGTTGTGGTTAAAATAAATCCCCTCTTTTATTTTGTTATCAATAGTTTCCACCATGATCAGTAATGGTGCTGGGCTGGCCTCATACTAAATATTAAATTACTGGTTGTTGAGGGAGCAAACCTATGCCTCTGCTATCCCACATAGGAATTATGTTGTTGGCTTAATTTCTCAATGTTTATATGCTTACTTTTTTATCATTTATTGTTGTTCTACAGATTCAAACATAACCCTTTCCGGTTGGAGTGTAGATAAGGGGGCGCCTCCGCCCCCTTATCGACACTCTGACCCCCTTTCCATCTCTCCGTTGGCCGAAAAAGAAAAATTTTGGTATAAAAATTAAGTGAAATTATATTTTCTTCCCCAACAATAGAGTTTCTGTACTCTAGATAACGTCTCTCAATTACAGGTCTACATAGCCTTAACCTCACAACAACCATGGACTGCAAAAGCAGTAATTTTGCCTTTATAGGTTTTGAATTTGATTACCAAGGCATGAGGTTGAAAATCATGTTGCCTTAAAATTGGATTGGGTTGCTGATAGAGTCGTTAAGCGCTCCTCAGAGTAGTTAAGCGCTCCTCCAATTTACCACCAAGATATGGTGATTGACATTGCTTTTTGATTGGAATAAAATATATGGTTGATCATCAGTGTTGTGGGGCTGCGCACTCAGTCAATATGTGGCCAGTATTAATGCTATAATCGGTAAATTATCCTGCATCACAATAATTTCAATTCTTTACCAAACTATGGTGAGAAGCTACCGCATATAAAATTTGATGATAATTGAATGATTGACCATGGATATTGGAGATAAACTATCCAATTATTTAACCTCTTCAATATCACTGGCGTTAGATAACGCCACTTTTCCGTTATGGGCTTTAAATGTTTATGGGTTCAAAATCGCGACTCGTCCCCACCACCCTAGGTGTTTTAGAGGTTAAGTGACAACTTGAAAGCCTAAAGCGCTTTTCCCGCTGCCATTGTTTCTATTAGCAAACAGATTTTAGGGAAGGGAATTATTATAGGATTATTTGTGTGTCTGTCCCAGGTGAGTAAAAGTAATATTAAATAACCACATTCTGAACCGATTAAGTTGTAAATTGGTACACTTATGCATTTATGTTACCCAAACTCGTGTTCGGGTCACATGGGTCAAACTGCCTCCAAATTCAAAATGTATTTGCTTATGTAACATTTTGAATTTGGGAGCAGTCAGCTGTAAAAAAATATTACGAATATTATCATGAAAATGGATGACATTTAGGAGGCACTGATTTTGAAGATAACATTTTAGTTATCAAACTGAATATTAAAAAAAAATATAAGTGTAAAATATTGAAATTAATTTTAAAACAATAAAAAGAACTGGAAATAGCTATTGAATTACTCGAATAAACTCCTGAATAGAAAAATTCGCCAAATTCATAGGTAAGCACCCAATATTATATATACCAGAAATAAGAAAGGGCTTAATATGGTACATTATGGAACGCCAGTTTTTACACCCGATCCATCAGATTTAACGTCGTTGGCTTCTGCCTTTTAAATGGCAACAAATATAATGATTACCAAAATAAATTTTTCCTACCCAAAATGGGTAAATGTTCACCAAAAGTTGCAGTAAATATTGACAGATTGCAAAAAACGCCGTTAGCATCCAGTGTGGCCTCCCGTAAAGAGAAGATACGAGATATAAGTTTCCGCACAAATTGCAATACTTTTGTGAAGGAAACCGTTTAGAGTTCCGTAGAGAAACAAGGAACCCTTATAGTTTCGTTAAGTCTGTCTGTCCGTCCGTCCGTCCGTATGTCACAGCAACTTCATGCAGAAACTATTAGGATTACACAGTTGAAACTTGGTATGTAGATGTAGTCTGTGAACCGCTTTACATGGAACTGAAACATTTTTTCTCATCAAACCTATATGTGTGGGGTGTCTATAGATAGGTCTTTAAAAATGACGTTGAGGTTCCTCAAGGTAAATCGTTAAAGAGACAGACCCTTCCAAAGTGGAAAAATGTGCCCCCCCTCTAACTTTTAAAGTAAGAGAGTGAAAAATCTACAAAAATATATGCTGTGTATCTCAACAATACACATTTCCAGCAAAAATTGGTTTGAACAAAATAAAATTTAAATTTAAAAAATCATTTATTAAAAACCGCAAAGGTAACTTTGTGATTCATACAAACACCATGAAAAGCAAAGTTACAACACAAACATCCAGTCAGTCACATAATTACTTGCTACAACGGAACCTTGGACACGCACTTGGCCACTTTTTTTGATTCTCCTTTAGTTTTGCTATAATACCTTGCTGCGTGCCAAATTTCATGATTCTAGCTCGACGGGAATCATCCTATAGGTTTTGATTCCCTTGTGAGTGTCAGGAAAATTCAGCAAAATTGTGACGAACATATTTTGGTTGCGTTGACCTAAAAGTTTGATTTTTACGGCTTATTCCACAAATCCCCTGCGACTATCCCCTGCAAAGGGGATTTGTGGACTCTTTGAAAAATGTTGTCCTTAAATCCGCTTTCGGAGTTACAACGAGGTCATTATGTACCTACCTGTGTATCAAAATAATGACTGATTTTCTAATTAGTTCTTTGAATTCGGCTTAAAAAAGAAAACCATGTAAATAAATTACCATGTAAAAAACTAATTGTACTAGAAATAAATGAACAAGGCAAAATACATAAAAATCAGTTAAAAACTTGGCTAATAACTGCAGAATATGAATCTGTTGAGAATCTTTTGGCAATACTTAGAGATCAAAGTGCGAAAAAATTGTGTCATTATTTATTTTTATTTTTTATTCTGATGTTTAACTTTATTTTATACATGTTAGATTAGAATATTACTTAAATATGCACGATGTAACCTTAAGCTGTGTCCCATGATACGGATTTTACTAGTATGGGACACTACTCACAAAGTGTATAAATGTATTTTGCCTACATGAATAAACTTACTTACTTAAACTTACTTAAAATGGACAAGAAATCCCCTTTGCTCGGCGTTGTGACGCCGGGAGGGGATTTAAGGACGTTTTTTTCAAAAAGTCCACAAATCCCCTTCGCAGGGGATAGTCGCAGGGGATTTGTGAAATAAGCCGATTTTTACAACTTCAAGAGGCCACAGACTTCAATAATCGATATTAATTTCGACCTGATACCGCCACGAGTCCTCACAAAAGAGGTCTTGGCAGATGGACAGACAGACGGGAATTTACGTTTTTTGGAATTCCTTTTATTTGTGCTATTTAATTTGCTGGATATTTTTTTTACAACTTTAGGAGACGACAGACCTGAGTAATTGATATTAATTTCAACTTAATATCTTTAGGCGTTCCAGAGAAAAAGGGTCTTGACTGATGGATAGACAGACGGGCGGACGGACGGAAAACCAACTGATCCTCTGTGTTTTTTTTCCTTTTAAGGTACGGAACCCATAAAAACATATTTTAGAAGTAAGTACATGTAAGTACCCATCCCACTACACAGGGAATTCCTAGTGTGGGGTAGAGGTATTGAAGAAATTGAGACCGATTCCAGAGGCACAACTTAACCAAATGAACGTTTTTTTGGTCGTGGCGCGGTTGTGGGCCAGTAACAACCCGATAAGCGCCGTCAGTTTAGTTTGTCGCTTATTAGTTTTAACGCCTTAATAATTCTGCATACAATGATATCAATTCGAATTCGTAAAAATCCGACCAAACTTAACTAAATTTAAGTTTAATTAATTAATTAATTTTAGTTTTATTTATGTTGTCTATGTATTTAATTTAGATGTGTCAAATTAGTTCAAACGCGCCAACCAAATTTAGTTGGTAGGGAAAACTGAATAGAGTACGAAAATCACTAAACTTATTTTAATCGTATTATATATAGTTAAGACAAGTTTAGTTGGTTTTTTTTTCGAATCGCCGCCAATAAGACGGGAAACTTAGTTTGCCTCTGGAAATTTAAATTGGTGCCTCCCTACCTAATAAAAGAATATAATAAATAGATTAATATGGTTCGCTGCGGACTTGCTGGGACACAAGCTGTGACGTTAAACGTAGGTATGACGCCAGTTGCGAACAAATAGGACGTAACCTTCAGTTCCAAAATGGCCGCCGACACACCTTACTTATTGCCTTTTCAAATTCGACTTCACACATGATTGCTGGCCGGGGCGGCGGCGGCGATTCTGCTAGGATATCACGTGCCAGTGGCGTGCCATTGGCCGTCGACTTTCCGTAGGTACACAAAAACAGCACGCCTTTTCTCGTTTGTACTTTCACGATGCGGTGCGGCGCCGCTGCGGTGTGGGAATTGTATGGTTGGTTTTATGAATTGGTTGTGTTTTAGTAATACAAATTAGAGATTCACCGTGTTACCACTAAAAATGTTACACATGGTATAACCTAAGAACAAACGTCAATTTTTGTTTTTAAACGAGTGTTGAAAAGGAGTTTAAAAAATAAACTCCTGTTCAAAACACATGTTAAATTCAACAATGTATGGTATTTGACGTTTTTTTAGGTTTAACTTTGTTTAATATTTTTATAGTACGCACGGAAACTGTTTTATAAGAACACTTTTCTTACCTGCAAAAATATTATTATTGCTTCATAATAACATCGAATTCGATGTTCTTATTACATTAATAGTGCATTACTGTCGCGGTCTGTAATGACTGCGTTGCTGGTTGCACTGTTGGCGCAGCTCAAGGCCTACACAGCGCCATCAGCTTTGCAGCCTTTGATGGACAAGCTGGAATAAATGCCGAGACCGAAGGTGGAGGCTTTTATAGCGCGGACATCAAAGGCTGCAAGGGTGACCAAGCTTATAGGCCAAGAGTGTAGCTAAGCTAAGCTCGAGGCCTTCATAGTGTGGCCAGCAGTGCAGTCATTGGGGACCAAGGCTTGTATAGTACTTTACTCAAATAATGCGAGTAATTAAATAAAACCAGCTTAGTATCAAATTGAGTGAGTTTTTTTTTGTCACACAACCAAATTCTGAATAAAGCCTTTTTGCAGTACCTTTTTTAGTGGCAAGAAGATCTCCCGCCCTTTTTTTTTGTTACTTATCCAAATTCTGAATAAAGCCTTTTTGCGCTACCTTTTTTTACCATTTTCGAAATAATCATGGAATTTGGCAGGAAATTGCCGGTCGCTAAAACACGACAGTAATGGATTTTCACAGGAAATTGCCGGCACCTTTTCTGGCTCCTCCAAGTAGCGCGGCAATGTCGACTTTACTAGCTTTGTTTGAGTAAAATTTCTTACATCTGAAAAATAACGAGACGACATTCTATTCGAAATTAAAGGTCACTGCCGCTTTGCCGGTGGTAACATGCGGTTCCTGAACACATCATAGAGCATATAATATTTGTGAAGATAAGTGTATATAACTGTCCATAATTAGGCATTAAAACACTCGTGTGATGTCTTTCAATATGGAACAGTCAATCATGTCTTTCATTATGGAACAGTCACATAAACTCCTATTTTAGACTAAGTCGTTTACAAATGGCAATTTCAAAAATCTCCAGAGTTATCTTGTTGTAATAGAGAACGCGCTGACCCTTGAAACTATTGCTAACTTTCGCGAGACTAAACCGGGGCGCAACTAGTCTATGATTATTTCTTAGGTAAACATTAAAGCTGAGCAAAGTGTGGGACTCAGAACAGTGGTTTTCTGGTGCATTTGTGAAGAGCATCGTCCATAGTAGACTTAATTTTTCCGCCCATTCCGCGCCTGGTAGTGCACTACCAGTCGTTCGACGGACATGCGGCCGCGTCGAGAAACGTGTTCAAAGAAAGGTACAGCTTTCTTTGAACACGTTTCTCGACGCGGCCGCAGTTGGCAGCAGCATGTCAGTTAACTAAAGCTGGCTCGTTCACAGTACTGTACTCACATTAATTCAATTTCACTATACAGTATGTTTAAAAAAAGGCCAAGTGCAAGTCGAACTCGCGCACGATTGGTTCTGTACCACCGTACAATGGTGTGGAGTGAATAGTTTGGATTGTACATTGCAAAATATTGTTTACAAAGTTATTGGTGCGACACTCCATGTACGTAACCAGGTGCACTCATAAGTTTGTATGTGGTTTAGAGATAAATAAATTATTTTATTCTGTCTAGAAATAAGTAAACAATCGCAATAACGCGTGTCGATTGACACTTGACACGAATGCAAGACAAGATCACTCTATATTTATAAGCAGTAGCAAAAGCAAAACAAAAACTGTCTCCTTCATACTCATAAGTTTAACCGCGCGCGAGAGAGACAGACAGACTGTTCTTGATGCCCATGCAGTGCAACGTCACGCCGCGCGCTTATTCACATACGCTACACAAGCGCAACGTATAAATGTGTTGGACGTGCCAGCTTTAGGTAACCGACCTGTACTATAGAATACTGGCGCTGTTTGATGCCGAGTTGTTTGTACGGAGCCCTTTCCACGATACCCGAAGCATTTTTCCCAGCACAACATCTCGAGTGCATCTATCCACATTTTCTCGTTTTAACCTCACACCAACCCAACCCCATTTTGAGGGAAAATTACCTTTATTTCAGTCATGGGTCTTTGAGGGGTTAAGGCTCCTGTATCGGTAACACTAGCAACTCCAGATATTACAATAAGATTTGTATTGTAAACATTGCTAATAACAATAAAAAAATAATAATATCGTAACAGCTCATAATACAACTAGGCTGTTATGTTAACGTTAGGTGTTGCGATAATTGTGAGTTTTCAACCGACTTCCGAAAGGAGGAGGTTCTCAATTCGTCTGTTTTCGTTTGTTTGTTTGTTACGCGATTACTCCGTCAATTATTAACCGACTTTGATGACTCTTGTTTGGATTGGTGGGTCATACTTCAGAGGTAGTCCGGTACGAATTTTATCAAAATTGATTCAGCGCTTTTTGGGAAAATCAACAGATACTAAAAAAATATCACAGATGACGTTTTGGTTTGTGGCTCCGTGCAGCAAAAGTTTTGATGAGGACTTTTCATGCACGTAGACTTCATTCGCATACCGACCGGGGAGGAAGAAATTAAAGCTTAAACTTGAAGTCGGCTTTTTTAAAGTTTTTAACTTGGTGAATTATTTAAGTTATTTCTTCAATCACAGATATTGCCTAATTTCAAACACCCTGTTTTGAGATATTTTAAATACCTTTTTTTTGACTTAAGGACCGTATCAATATTCTTTTTAGATCCCAAGAAATAGCAAGTTTTAGGTGAAAACATCTATTTTTGTGGCTTGTGTTTAAACGATTACCAAAAACGCACCTATTTTACTACCAATAAATTTGAAATGACTGCCAGAATGAACACCAAATTGTGTTTGGATCACCAAATTTCTTTTTATGTTTTGTGTACTTAAGTTTATGTTTCAAGTATTTTTTGTTGTTCTTACCTGTTCAACCTAACACGAAGGATAAAGGGGGCTTCGCTTCGCTCACCTCCTTTACCCTTCACCTAAACTAGCGCAGTTTTTTGCGCTGATATTTTTTGCAACTTCTGGTGACCCATTTTGGTAAGAAAAAAATATTTTTTGTGGTCATTTAAATTGTTTTTTTTTTCATGTAGTTACCATTGACATAGATGTTTTTAAACAAACATATATTTTTTCTGGATTTGGGAAGTGCCTCGTTTAGGAGCAATAGGGCTTCAAAGAAGGTCATTTTACCGAATTTGACTTAAAGTAGCTTCCATGCCGCTGCAGCATAGAGGAATATGGATATCGTAACCATATTGTAGAGTTGACCATATCATGAAATGGCCAACCATGGTTAATAATCATAATACCTCGGACACTCTTTACACACATTGATCTAGCCCCAAACTAGGATTCCCTGTATCTTGGGTACTAGACAGCGATACACATACTTATATAGATAAATGTTATACTTAGATAGATAAACAACCATGACTAGGGTACAAACATCCGTTCTCATCAAACAAATATTTGCCCATACCGGGACTCGAACCCGGGACCCTTGGCTTCGTAGGCAGACTGCCGACTCGGCCATTCGGGTCGTTAGAATCGGGTTGAATGATGTAATGGTTGAATGAAAGATCATTGAACGAAGAATTCTTTCAGGTAAAAACACTGCAGTAGTTCAAGTTTAAGTTCAAGTTCAAAGATTTTTATTCATAATAGCACAAAAATTTAGACTTAATGAACGTCATAACATAATCAAGCATAATATAACTTTAAGTAGGTGCCTAATTACATAGAACTTATATATAGGGTGCAATGAACTGGTTTAATGCCAGATGTCGGTGTCTTGTAAAAAGTCATTAATTTTGTAGTAGGCCTTTGTGCACAAAGTGTGCTTTATACATTTTTTGAATCGAGCTTCAGTTAAGTTTTGTATTTCTTGCGGAATTTTATTGTAGAAGCGTATACAGTGACCCATAAAAGAAATGCTAACTTTTCTGAGAAAAGAAAGTTTATGTTTATTTCTAGTTTGGTTGGGTTAAGGTTTATTGAGTATTTGATAAATATTCTTACAGAAGGAAAATGCGATTCGGTGAAATTTTCTCGATGTAATTTAATTGCGAAGAGACCTCTAAATTGTTTTATTTTTTCCTGGAATTCTGAAATCCTAACTTATTTCATTTCGGAATTACATTAAAAATGTGGATATTATGTACAAGTAAACTCTACTTGAAAATATTTTTGACAAAATAGCTTAGTTTGTTTTTAAACAAATTTTCTGTGGTTTGGCGCTACTTTATGTCACTTTTCCCTGATTCCGTCCCTCTCCCGCTGCGGGTCTTTTCGCCTAGAGTAACGGGGACCTTTGCACGGATGAGCTATACCCTTAATACCGTCCACATATTCACCATTGTTGGATATCAACGCTTCCAGATAAACGTATGATTGGTCTACGTCTCCATTCACAATTTCGCTAGGCAGGTACTCGTAGGAATACCTATATTACTTATCTCATTGGGATTCAAAGCGATTCTTCAGAACCGGGATTAGCACAGCTATATTTCGAAGTTTTGTTTTTGCATAACCTGTCAGAAAACCCCACATTATCGGGGTTGATAGCTAGGTATGACAAGGAACTCGCGGCCTCGCTAATCTCGCTATATTCAATACCTAAATTACTAAAACCTAGCCAGACCTAGAATCTAGAACGACTGATGCACGCACACAGAGCCACAAACAGCTTAACAGTACTCAATAAATATCTTATTTGAGCTTGTGTGTGTTTGTGAAGTGCACAAAAAGCAAAAACCCGATCATTGGATAAAACATACAATGCAAAATACAGTTGCTTTGAGGTCGACTTACCCGATGCATACGATCGTAGTCTCTATGTTGAGCGCCATAAGCTCTACAGCCCAGAAGTTGTGACTAGTCGAGGTTGAGATTGTACTGACAACTACTTACTATGACCTATGTACACCATAAAAACCTTTTTGTGCTATTGGGTCTTATTTTAATCAGATTAAGGTCTGAAACTGCGAGTTGTCTTTCGTTCACCGAGTCTATGCGTTTGCTAGTGAAACGTTTTTCAAAGAATTAAGACGGCTGCAGACATTACGCCATGACTTAGCAAGAAAATGTTGATTTCTTCACTTCAAAATCGGAATTAATTCGGTGATTTGAAACCACAGCGTCACTCCTTTCACCATACGGCGGAGGTGAATTTAATATAAACATAAACAGTAACACACAGGCACATATATTGCTTCTGGCCACACACTAGGTGTCGTGGGAACCAGATAAGCGACGTCACACATATAAACATCCAAGACCTGGGGTTTTTTCTTTCCCCCAGCCGGGGATCGAGCCCGGGACCTCTCGCATGGTATAGGCAGAGCCATTTGTGACCACTTTTGGCCAGTTATTCAAAGCTTCATTTTTGCGCGACAGGGGGCTAGCCCGTCGCAGCAGCTTTGGAGATAGGAAGTCTTCATCGCGTTGGTTCGGTAATTTGCTTTGGCTTGTGTTTAAACGATTACCAAAAACGCACCTATTTTACTACCAATAAATTCGAAATGACTGCCAGAATGGATAATATAAATCCCCCAAATTGTGTTTGGATAAATGATCACCAAACTTCTTTTTATGTTTTGTTTACTTAAGTTTATGTTTTAAGTATTTTTTGTTGTTCTTACATGTTCAACCTAACACGAAGGATAAAGGGGGCTTCGCTTCGCTCACCCCCTTTACCCTTCACCTAAGCTACCGCAGTATTTTGCCCTGACATTTTTTGCGTCTTTTGGTGTTCATTTATCCATTTTGGGTAGGAAAAAAATATTTTGGTGATCATTATATTTGTTGCCATTTACTTTCACGGAGACAGACGCTGGTTCGAATCCGGGTGCTGGCCGTACCATCATCATAAGGCCTATCCTTTATCATCTGTGATACATAAGCCTGTGATACACATTTGCTATCGTTGGCTCATACGTACATTATACCAATCGTATGGGTGTCCAGTAAGAGCTCCTTCACTCGGACAGCGCGCGCGTCAGGAACAGACAACGGCAGGCTTAAGGTGATACGAAAAATATATGGGTTTTTTTTTGGCTTGTGTTTAAACGATTACCAAAAAAATCGAAAATTTACTACCAATAAATTCTAAATGACTTCCAAAATGGATGGATGTCCACCAAATTGTGTTTGGATAAATGATCACCAAACTTCTTTTTATGTTTTGTGTACTTAAGTTTATGTTTTAAGTATTTTTTGTTGTTCTTACATGTTCAACCTAACACGAAGTATAAAGGGGGCTTCGCTTCGCTCACCCCCTTTACCCTTCACCTAAGATTTTTTGCAACTTTTAGTGTTCTTTTTATTGGTAAACTCTCCTTGAAAATATTTTTGACAAACTAGCGTAGTTTATTTTTAAACGATTTTTATGTGGTTTGGCGCTAGGTTATGTAATTTTTCCCCGATTCCGTCCCTCTCACACTGCGGGTCTTTCCGCCTGGAGTAACGGGGATTTTTGCACGGACGAGGTATCCCCTTAAAACGAGTCGGCAGCAGGCGACAGCAAAATTAGACGCGTCGACGCGCTTGCTGTGGCTGCTGTCTACGCGTCAAAGCTGCTGTGGACTGCTGCCGAGACGCGTTTTATTGCGCATCGACAGCAACCAACGGTAGGTGCTGTCGTCTGCTGCCGACACGTTTCAAGCCTGCCGTATTGAATAAGCCCACTCAACGTCAAGCGAATACCAGGAGATGGACATGCTTGTTTCTATGGACTGCAGAAATATTTAAAAAATCTAGGTTACTAAAAATGTATCTGTCATACATGTCGTTTTTTTTTTTTTGGAAAAGATCCTATCATTAAAGGTTTAAGGGTTCCGTACCTCGGAAGGGAAAAACTAAAAACATTATAGGATCACTCGTGTGTCTGTCTTAGATCCGTAATAGTAGTTTATGTGACTGCTAGTTACATACACTAGTTTATCTACACACATATCATAAGCTCTCTTTGATGTGTTCAGGAACCGCATGTTCGACCGGCATTGTGACATTGATCATTGCTCTGCAGTTGTTTAGCTTGTTCTGTAGTACCAAATTCACAGACAAACCAGGCGGGCGTCGGCGTTCGAAATGACATTCAAGTCATAATTTGACAAATTTTTGTACATTATGGTCATAATGTACAAATTTTCAGATAAGAAATGAGTTTTTACCAAATAGTTTTACATTATGGTGGTCTTAATGTGCGGTTTTTAGACGCGGTGAAGAGGGTTTATGATACGTGTGTAGATAATAGTAGTTTATGTGACTGCTACATAATGGAGGTCATTAATACTCTAGCGAGAGTGGGTTTCTGAATCGAGCCGAAGGCTAGTTTCATAATAATATCACTCGAGAGTTTTAATGCCTAACTATGTACAGTTACATACACTAGTTTATCTACACACATGTCATAAGCTCTCTTTGATGTGTTCAGGAACCGCATGTTTGCGACATTGTGGCTCTTCAGTTGTTTAGCTTGTTCTGTAGGACCAACTTCGGGCGTCGGCATTCGAAATTTGAATGTCAGTACCAACTTCACAGACAAACTAGGAGCGGCACGCAGGCGGGCGTCGGCGTTCGAAATTTGAATGTCATAATATGTAGAAAATTTACACATTATGGTCATAATGTGTAATGTTTCAGATAAGAAATGAGTTTTTACCCAGTAGTTTAACATTATGCTGATCATAACGTGCGGTTTTTGTACGCAGTAAAGAGGGTTTATGATACGTGTGTAGATAAAAGTATTAAACCTCCGAATTCTGGACCGATTCATTTTTTTGGAACAATTATGTATTTATATGACCCAAACACGAAAGTATAAGTAAATTAATTTTTTATTTGGGGGGCAGTTTTAGGGCGTAAATCAGATAATGAAAAAAATAATTTTAAACTGTAAATGAAAGGGTTAGCTGGCAAGAAAGGCTTGTGTTATGTCGATCTTTAATTATATATATGTCACCGTAAGATAGTCAAAAACGTTAGTTGATCAACTATCGAGAGATAGTAAACCAGACCGACAGGGCTTAGAATTTATGTTTCTTTTGTTCTTGCATGTCAACCTAACACGAAGACTATTCGGGGGCTTCGCTGCGCTCGCCCCCTCTAATCTTCACCTGTCAGGCAGTCTGGAGGCAGTGAGAAGCGAGCGTGTAACCACTAGACCACGGACGCTTAGTTACTCACTCGCCTGTCAAGCAGGGGACGAGGGTTCGAGGCAGTGAGAAGCGAGCGTGTAATCACTAGACCACAGACACGCTTAGTTACTCACTCGCCTGTCACGCAGGGGACGAGAGTTCGAGGCAGTGAGAAGCGAGCGTGTAACCACTAGACCACAGACACGCTTAGTTACTCACTCGCCTGTCACGCAGGGGACGAGGGTTCGAGGCAGTGAGAAGCGAGCGTGTAATCACTAGACCACAGACACGCTTAGTTACTCACTCGCCTGTCACGCAGGGGACGAGGGTTCGAGGCAGTGAGAAGCGAGCGTGTAATCACTAGACCACAGACACGCTTAGTTACTCACTCGCCTGTCACGCAGGGGACGAGGGTTCGAGGCAGTGAGAAGCGAGCGTGTAACCACTAGACCACAGACACGCTTAGTTACTCACTCGCCTGTCACGCAGGGGACGAGGGTTCGAGGCAGTGAGAAGCGAGCGTGTTTAACCTCTATACCACCGACGCCTAGTTACTTTCGTACAGTTCGCGCCAAGTTTCTTTGGCTCTGAGCGAGCTGCCACTTCTCTCTCACCCCGCCTTACAAAATTTACACAAACATAAGTAGATTGTAAGTAGCTGACACACCCACAGGCCGGACTTACCACCGACCTGCTGGACACTTTGAAATGTAACACAAAAACTAGGGAAATAAACATATTTGTATTCTATTCTATTCTGTGCCCACCTTACCATGTGCGAGAAAGAGAAGTCACAGCTCTCTCAGAGCCAACTAATGTCCAGTCAACAGACAACAATGTATTCTTAAAATATTTATTGTCCATTTCAGTTGATAAGCGTACCCTCTATCACAAGCGGCAGTGTACTCTCTGTGTCACAACATTTTGGAAGTTAACAGATAAAAGAGTCAAAAGTCGGCCCTTATCTGTGAAACCAAAATGGACGACTATTTTTAAATTAGGTACATTTCTAGGGTTCCGTACCCAAAGGCCTCACTACTGGGTCAAAAGTTGAACAAAATAAACGTACGCCTTTTATCACACGGGGTGACAGAGACACTGTTAAGTCGTTAAATAGATAGATGGATAGATAAATCTCTTTATTTCCTCTTTAATCAGAATACTCAATTTTCCTTCTCAGGGTGGGTAGCCCATCGCCATCGCTATGGAGATAAAATTTGATGTTTTATTTTTTATTTATATTTTATAAGCCATACATCTTGATTAAGTCGGCTTAAAAATAATTAACAAACTTACAGTGCTTACAGTATTACTTTAACAAAATATTTTAACGTTAAATAAATCTAAAATTAGTTAGTTACGGAAGTATTTTTTTTATTCACGAAAAAAATAACGGAAATTGTTCTCCTAAAATTATATTCCGTAAGTCATTACGACGACCTCTGTGGCGCTGCGGTTGCGGCTTTGCCTACCCTGCGAGAGGTCCCGGGTTCCATCCCCGGCTAGGGATAAAGAAAAAAAAACATTCAAATTCCAAATTCCAAATGACTTTATTATTGTAGATATTTACATATACTTAGCAATCGTAATTTTTTGCCACTTCTCTACATTGGATGGACCTCTGTGGGAGAAGAAGGGGGTAGAAACCCTCACAGATTGAATTTTAGATCTCTTTTAAAAAATGATTATGCTCAACTAATACATAATATATATTTATATATCAGTATCACAATTAATATGCAGGAATAAATAATTACAAAATTATTAACAGCAAGGTCTGTGTTGAGCCAGTTTAACCCCATACAGTCCCATCATTTAAGTAATCTTGAACATTGTAATATCCCATTTTCGACAAAGTCGCTTTAACATGGTTTTTAGATTGCTCAAATGGCAATTTCAAGATCTCCAGAAGTATCTTGTTGTTGTAGAGAATGCCCTTGAAAGAATTGCTTTAAATTTTGAAGACCGGTGATGTGCCATCAGCAAACAACACTATGTTAGTCAATTTCTCCACCATGAAAGGCAGATCGTTAATATGTACCAGGAATAAGAAAGGGCCTCATATGGAACCTCGTGGAACGCCAATTTTTACTCCCGATTCATTAGATTTAACACCGTTGACTTCTGCCAGTTGAATTATATTGCTTAGGTATGATCTTAGTAGATCCAACGCTTTATTTCTAACTCCGTAATGACTTAATTTCATTAGTAACGTATCATGATCAACATAATCAAATGCCTTCGACAGATCGCAAAAAACACCGATAGCATCCCAACCCCAGGTCTTGGATGTTTATAAGTGGGTAAAGATAGGTATCCTAGTGCGGTGTGGTGTGTGGTGTGGTATCAGAAGCAATGTATGTGTCTGTATATAAACATTGATACGCCTGTTCCTATCCGACGTGCCACAGGCACTGGGATTGTGATTACAGACCAAATGATTCTAAATGGTCTGGACATGCTGCACGACCCGAATGGCCGCGTCGGCAGTGACCCTGTCTACGAAGCCAAGGGTCCCGGGTTCGAGTCCCGGTGGGGGAAAATATTTGTTCGATGAGAGCCGATGTTTGTACCCTAGTCTTGGTTGTTTATCTATCTAAGTATAATATTTATCTACATAAGTATGTGTGTCGTTGTCTAGTACCCAAGATACAGGGAATCCTAGTTTGGGGCTATATCAATGTGTGTAAATAGTGTCCAAGGTATTATTATTATAACTAGCTTCGCTTTTTCTGCATCAATCTACCAAACACGCTGTATATAAAAGCGAAACTTGCAAACGGCTGGACCGATTTGGATATACTCTTCTTAAAACTATTCGTCGAAGTAATTTGAAGGTCTTTACGGAGATAATCATTTATTCAGTTCATCCTTTTGATAACAGATGGCGTTGGTACCGGACTGCCGCAGTCCAATAGCTTTTAACAACGACGTCTGTCTGCCCATTGCGCACATATTGAGCTTAAAGCACTTTCTAACGTAGTAATGTCTACGATTCGACAATACTTGTAATGCACGTTTCTTCAAAATGTTCCAAAATACCTTAGCGAAATTCTAATTCTAAGCTAAGATTTTCTATGCTAATATGTGCTATAAAAACTCGTTTTGACGCATACTTCACACCTTGTGAATGGCACAACATCTAAAAATAGCAGCTTATTTGCCAAAAAATCCTAAATTCAAAATTATAAATGTCGTGTTCACAGATTTTATATTTCGACGATTTGTTGGTCTTCATTCTTAAGTCAGTGTTTCTAAAACTGTTATTTGACCAAACAAGGTATTATACCTTACACTTACACAGAATTCAATGACTTGGTCATTGGTCAGTTGAACCAAAATGGCGGCGTCTGCGCAGGGTAAAATGTATCTGAAACAGTCATTTTTAACTGCGCAGACGCCGCCATTTTGGCTCAACTTATACGCTGCGCATTATACGCGTTTTAAAAAATAATAATAAAACAGTTGCTATTACAACACAAAAACACCTATAATTGTTAACATTTTAAGACTTATGATATGAAGTACCAATTAAGATACCTATGCAAATTAAACGTATTTAAAATAGCTAATTACGTGCTCTTTTGTTACAGGTAAAGAGAGACTTGATACCACCGAGAAACATTCCTGATCTATAAAAAACCTTAATTCTTGTAACTATTGCGTATTATTCAAGACTTGAAAACTTGTGACCAAAACTTTCTACCAAATCTTCGGAGAAATATCTTCCTTTTAAAAAAATATACTAACCTGCCTTCTTAGACCAAAGCCTTATAATTTAGAATGTATAAAGATAAAATATTTATTTTTGAAAACTAAGAAAATAGATGAAATTAAATTAAGTAAAAAATATATAAAATAAAATATAAAATGTTGCCGCAACAGTATTGTTTGAGATGGAAACACCACCACTCGAATGTGCAGAGCATGTTCGCACAGCTTCTGGAGAAAGGTAAGATTTTTATTTATTTAATATTTTATATATATAATATATAATAAAAATAAAAAGTATTTTAGCATAGTAAATAGTAATATAACTATTGAATCTGAGAGCTGTAGACCTCGCTAGTGACACTTTCTTTAAATAACACATAAAAATTTATGAATATAGTATGAAAGTAGCCGCCAAAACCTTGTAAACTACATTTTGCGGTCTTAAACACAACTTATTGATTTAACTAAAATTATATAGCCTGTTACTCTCACGAACTCTACAAATCCAACGAATTATTTGTTCAAATCCGTCAAACTAATTGGACAGTAGCGGCTTTTTTAAATTTTAAAACCCCCCCCTCTGAAAAATTTCTATAAACTGAATCGACAAAAATATATTTAACTATCGAACCTGCTCATAAAAATTCACGGGAATTTGTTGAGAAATGCGGCCTGTAGAGGAGATAACATCCGGACACACATCCGGACATACGAAACCTTTTTTCCCAATCCTGAAACGGAGATGCTTCGTCGCTTGGTCAAATACAATAATAAATAAAAAAAACATCAACAACAGCGTCAGGTCTTTTCTCATACGCCTTGGCAGCTGCACAGATATGCCCACGGTTAGCCAGTATTTGCGTGCGCGTTATCAGCGGCTCATCGCCGCAGCTTTAGAGGAAAAAAAGGATTAAAATAATAAATTAAAAATTATTTATGTAGCAATATATAAAGATATACTAGCATGTGCCCACGGTTTCGCTCGCGCTAAACTCTTGTTAAAAATGGCCAGTCCATACCAACATTAACCTCCCCTCCTTGCCCTCTCCCCCTCACCTCCCCTTCTTCCCCTCCCTCCCCTGTAGGCGTGGGACTAATAAGGACACAATGTTTAGGGTTCCGTACCCGAAGTGTGCCAAAAGGGATCCTATTACTAAGCCTCCGCTGACACACAGTGGTCCAGTTCAATGTCATACTTTTTTTTTCGCAGGAGTTTTTTATTTCTGTTGTCAAAAAAGTCATTTTGACAGTTGACAGAATGGAAAATATTATAAAAGTTAGTAACAAATCTGCTGTCCAAACTTCAGCTTCATTTTACAAAAATAATATCTGGGGAATGTTATCATTTGAAGCGACTGCATTAAAAAAAAACAAAAAAAAACGGTCAAGTACGGTAATTTTTTTTAAATATTTAAATTAGTTTTAGGAAATAAGGTCAGCTGTTAACGTTAACGAGCATAAGGCAATACGAAAAAAAAATGTTTATTTTTTTCGAATCCATTTACTCCACTATAAAGACATCGACAGATATGATTTTTGCGTTAACGTTTATTGATTATTTGATAAAGAAATATTCTCACTCAAGGAAAACGCGATTGAATTAAATTTTTGCAATAGATTTAATTACGATAATATCTCTAAATTGTTTTTATTTTTTCCTTTTAACTAAGTTCATTACGGAATTGCATTCAAAATGTTGATATTATGTATTCGTAAAATCTCCTTGAAAATCTTTTTGACAAAATAGCGTAGTTTATTTTCAAACAAATTTTATGTGGTTTGGCGCTACGTTATTTTTGTTGAATCGAGCGCATTGTTTGCGCTCTCTTTCATTTCTTATAAGTAAGTAATTAACGCTGTCACTTTCGTTTACATTCGTATTCCTTTTATATATATTTTTATACATAACATAAACCCTCTTTACTGCAAACCGCACGTTACGACCAGTATAATGATATTCTACGTGGTAAAAACTCATTTCTTATCTGAATATTGACACTTTATGACCATAATGTATCAATATTTCGACATATTATGACATTCAAATTTCGAACGCCGACGCCCGCCTGCGAGCCGCCCCTAGTTTGTCTGTGAAGTTGGTACTACTGAACAAGCTAAACAAGTGCATAGCAATGATCAATGCCACAATGCTGGTCGAACATGCGGTTCCTGAACACATGAAAGAGAGCTTTTGATATGTGTGTAGATAAACTAGTGTATGTAACTGTACATAATTAGGCATTAAAACTCCTCGCGTTTGGCTCGTTTCATAAACCCACCCCCGAGTTTTAATGCCCTCCAATATGTGTCAGTCACATAATAGGTTTATGTGACTGATTACGCAAGCAGGCGTCGGCGTTCGAAATTTGAATGTCATCTTGGTCATAATTTATCAATAATCAGATAAGAAATGAGTTTTTACCAAGTAGTATATCATTATGCTGGTCGTAACGTGCAATTTTTGGACACAGAAAACAGGGTTTATGTTATGATACGTGTGTAGATAAACTACTATTTCGTATCACTGTGTAGATTTATCTAGAGAGCGCAAGACGGAATAACGGTCCACGGTATTGTTGCCCAACAGCGGTGCCCAACACGGCAGGTTGGGCACCGCTGGTGTCCAAACATTCACATATTCTTGTGGCTTGCGTCACTAAGTATCGACGAAAATAAGTTTACTGATTATATTTTTGAACTTTGGAGTTAACTCTCTGTCAATAGTGATACCACTCATTATCGTTATTTCGTAAAGTGTTTGTTGAACTCAAAAACATTTAGAAAAAGTCGGTCAAGTGCGGGTCGGGCTCGCAAACGAAGGGTTCCGTACCAACGCACAAGAAAACCCCAAAAAACACTTCACTTTTTTTTTGATTGCGTGTAGTTATTTATGTTGCTGCAGCGGCAACAGTGTGAAATTCTGTGAAAATTTCCACTCTCTAGCTATTACAGTTCATGAGATAGAGCTCGGTGAGAGGCTTAGTTATAGGCTTCCGTTTGGCACTCTTAGGGTACGGAACCCTAAAAATAAATTCATATATAATATTACACTAAGGTTACCTGCTACCACATATTACCTACTTATCCTTAAGTTTTTTCCCAGTAGAGGGAGAGGAAAAAGGTCGTAGCTGACTTATAAGATCCCGCTCTTCAAAAATTATGTTAATAATACAAATATTGGTTAGAGAGATAAGTACGCCGTTGTGCACTGTTTTGTCTTCAATATAACTTTGATTTAAATTTTATGTGCAATAAAGAAATAATGGTTTCAGGTTGTGCTCTGTAGATATACTTTACATTGCCGACCTAACTTACAAACAGCTCGCTGTAAGCTTATGTCTACAGCGCATACCCTTAAGGTGATTCGAAAAAAAATGGGGTTTTTTTTCGAATCCCTTTACTCCACCATGAAGTCATATATAGATTTGATTTTTGCGTTAACGTTTATTCAGTATTTGATTAAGATTCTCACTGAAGGAAAACGCGTTTGGATGAAATTTTCTCGATAGAATTTAATTACGAAAGTACATACCTCTAAATTGTTTTATTTTTTCCTGTCATTCTGAACTCCTAACTAATTTCATTGTGAAACTGCGTTCAAAATGTAGATATTATGTATTCGTAAACTCTCCTCAAAAAACTTTAACAAAATAGCGTAGTTAATTTTTAAACAATTTTTCTGTGGTTTAGCGCTATGTTATGACATTTTTTCCCGATTCCGTCCCTCTCACACTGCGGGTCTTTCAGCCTGGAGTAACGGGGACCTTTGCACGGACGAGGTATCACCTTAAGCCCATATTTGAACGAACATTCTTTAGCTGCTATTCAACGGGAGCGGGATCGTTAAGTCAGCGATGACCTAAAGTAAGGACCTCCACTTCCTACGATTTATTTTTCTCATCATTCATACATCTTATGTACACGGACGTTCATTTATCTATGCATAGTTGCGGCGGCGGTGGGCTTCCCCCCTGTCACTCGAAATTGGCCATTGAACAGCACAGCTTGCCTCTGCCATCCTCGGCAGCACTGCTGTACAATAATGTCCTTCACCCCGGCAGCAATGCAGCGGCTCTATTTTTTGATCACTCGCGTGACTTATATATCGCATGCGATCTGTGAGTCACGTTCGACTCACAAGTCGTGTGACGTCGATTTTCCGCATTTTTGAATCGTTCGTCATCGGTGTTGCCAATCCGCCAACAACTAACAAACTCCTCCTACATTTTGCAGTGTTTCGGAGCCAGCCTATCGCAATCGCATTACAATAAATACAAATTTTATATACGAGAATGTTGATGTTTACCCGTTGCACGCTGAAAAAGTAATAAAACCGGTCAAGTGCGAGTAGGACGTCAGACCCGCACACGAACGGCTCCATATATACACACACACGCACTCGGAAAAACGTAAAACGACAGTATTTTGTACGAGTACATCTTTTTAACGTTTAATGATAAAATATTCAAATTTTTTAATATTTTATCAAGACCGGACATCGAAGCATTGAAAACTAGTTTTGTGTATTGTAGTGTTATGCTACTTACATGCTATTCTTGCTTCCTATCCCTTAGCTCCAGCTCCACCATCAGTCTTTTTTGTTTGTCCTTCAGGGTACCTTGCTCTGTCATGCATTCATGCTGTACAGTCTGATATTGGTCATCACCTTTATTTCCATAGGACCCTGTAACTTTTTAAACCATAAGAACACATTAACAAATCGTTTTCGCTCTGCATTTTCATGCTATCAGCACTTCTAATTCGATAGCGATGGGGTTTACCTTTGGTGACCTTGTATTTGGCTTTCTCCGAAACTCTGCAATCTCGGGCTTCGTGCGCGCTGGTGCGCTACTTTTTTTCCTTTCGTTGTTATGTAATTTACTGCATGGTTTTCGTATTGTTTACCGTATTACGAGCCTGAAACGAAACTTTGACATCTGTTGATGCCGTTGTTTATCTGGTTGTCATGGCAATGTCCATTCAAACTCGTTAGCGGTCTGATATGTTTGCTTTAATACTTTTACAAAAATACTTTTTCTCTCTTGGCCACTCACACAAATTACGTTTAATTTAAATAATTTTTAGAACTCTCAAAAAAGGGTATAAAAGCGGAACATTTCTTCAATTCTGGACAGTCTCACGTCAGCTTCTGAACAAGAAGTACCATTTAAAGGCCCTATCCCGGGGTCGCACTACCCCGGGATCCTGCGAGCCTTCAAACTCCTTCAAATCTTCAAATAACCATCCTTCAAACTACGGGATTCTGCGAGCCGTGCCTACGCCGCGATCCTGCGAGCCACTGCTTCATCGGTCTCCTACTCCATCCTACAACGGGATCACTCCTACAACGGTATCCAGCGAGCCGTAACTACAAGTACGCCGCTACCGTTCCTACAACGACGATTTCTACAACGGGATCCAGCGAGCCGTAATCTCAAATACGCCGCTACCGTTCCTACAATGACGATTTCTACAACGGGATCCTGCGAGCCGGGACTACAAGTACGCCCGCTACCGTTCCTACAACGACGATTTCAACAACATCTACAACAACAAATACACCTGCATCCTGGTCCCTAACTCCACCGGTCTTCTACTCTTCGTATCCTCCGCTTCCTTTTTATACTCAATTTGTCTTTTATAAAACTTGTTCTCATTTCATCCATCCTCATCTTCGCATCATCTTTTTTATAGACTTCACTGTAAATAACCAATAAACTGACACTTTAAATTTTATCCTGGTTGTTGTTTTCTGTTAGGTTCTGGTTAGGTTCGTATCCTCACACGACATTTTGGCGCCCAACGTAAAAGTTCTTCTCCACTCTTCACCTTTTCTGCGCCTTGTCTCTGTCCCTTTGATTTGCTTTCTCTTTCACTCTTAAATCTTTATCTATTCATCCTTTTCACATCTTCCAAATTCTAAAACAAAACTTCATCTAGTTTTTCAACTCATCTGGATTATATTTAGGCCTACATTTAACTTACATTACTTCACTTCACTTCACTTCACTTCTATAACACTTAACTATAACACTAGCCTAAATATTTTTCAAATTCTAGAACAAAACTTCATCTAGTTTTCCAACTCATCTGGATTATATTTAGGCCTACATTTAACTAACATTACTTCACTTCACTTCACTTCACTTCTATAACACTTAACTATACACTTAACTATAACACTTGCCTAAATATTTTCCAAATTCTAAAACAAAACTTCATCTAGTTTTTCAACTCATCTGGATTATATTTAGGCCTACATTTAACTTACATTACTTCACTTCACTTCACTTCACTTCACTTCTATAACACTTGACTCTACACTTAACTATAACAATGACTCCACCTTCAACTGCAAATGACTCTCCATCACTTGACCTTCCTGCTGATTCGACTGTCATGGAACCTCCTCTTGTTTCTCAAACTTCTGTCCTGAAGGTGATACGAATCTTTATATAAAATTTTTGCACGTAAGTAGCATAAATTTTCTTAACTTCTAACTGTTAATTTGTATATATGTATATTCTTCATTTCAGACACATCTCGTTGGTGATGTGGCTGATCTCTGGCTTCGAGCTCTACCGCTCTGTTGTATATATGTATATTCTTCATTTCAGACACATCTCGTTGGTGATGTGGCTGATCTCTGGCTTCGAGCTCTAGCGCTCTGTTGTATATATGTATATTCTTCATTTCAGACACATCTCGTTGGCGATGTGGCTGATCTCTGGCTTCGAGCTCTACCGCTCTGGCCGTTTTAATCTTAAGGCAAAGCGACTAAAGCTACCTTAGGATTAATTGGTTTCTCTTTACCTCTACTTATTATTTTTATCCACGCAGGAGCGGATGACAACTCCTTAAGTAAGCCTGAATGTCCTTTTGAAAACACACTTTTGGAGTGGTAGTCATTGAATGTGAACTCCACCCTTACCTGAATGAAGATGATGAATGTAAGAGATGGTATATCTGATTTTGCCTGGTGATGTCTGTTTCTGCAAAGCTGTGTTTTTCTGGTTTATTTTTGTACATATCAAAATTTTTGCTGAGTCAAAAATTTTCCAGGGTCGGGGGGAAAATGTAGTGTTATGCTACTTACATGCTATTCTTGCTTCCTATCCCTTAGCTCCAGCTCCACCATCAGTCTTTTTTGTTTGTCCTTCAGGGTACCTTGCTCTGTCATGCATTCATGCTGTACAGTCTGATATTGGTCATCACCTTTATTTCCATAGGACCCTGTAACGTTTTAAACCATAAGAACACATTAACAAATCGTTTTCGCTCTGCATTTTCATGCTATCAGCACTTCTAAATCGATAGCGATGGGGTTTACCTTTGGTGACCTTGTATTTGGCTTTCTCCGAAACTCTGCAATCTCGGGCTTCGTGCGCGCTGGTGCGCTACTTTTTTTCCTTTCGTTGTTATGTAATTTACTGCATGGTTTTCGTATTGTTTACCGTATTACGAGCCTGAAACGAAACTTTGACATCTGTTGATGCCGTTGTTTATCTGGTTGTCATGGCAATGTCCATTCAAACTCGTTAGCGGTCTGATATGTTTGCTTTAATACTTTTACAAAAATACTTTTTCTCTCTTGGCCACTCACACAAATTACGTTTAATTTAAATAATTTTTAGAACTCTCAAAAAAGGGTATAAAAGCGGAACATTTCTTCAATTCTGGACAGTCTCACGTCAGCTTCTGAACAAGAAGTACCATTTAAAGGCCCTATCCCGGGGTCGCACTACCCCGGGATCCTGCGAGCCTTCAAACTCCTTCAAATCTTCAAATAACCATCCTTCAAACTACGGGATTCTGCGAGCCGTGCCTACGCCGCGATCCTGCGAGCCACTGCTTCATCGGTCTCCTACTCCATCCTACAACGGGATCACTCCTACAACGGTATCCAGCGAGCCGTAACTACAAGTACGCCGCTACCGTTCCTACAACGACGATTTCTACAACGGGATCCAGCGAGCCGTAATCTCAAATACGCCGCTACCGTTCCTACAATGACGATTTCTACAACGGGATCCTGCGAGCCGGGACTACAAGTACGCCCGCTACCGTTCCTACAACGACGATTTCAACAACATCTACAACAACAAATACACCTGCATCCTGGTCCCTAACTCCACCGGTCTTCTACTCTTCGTATCCTCCGCTTCCTTTTTATACTTAATTTGTCTTTTATAAAACTTGTTCTCATTTCATCCATCCTCATCTTCGCATCATCTTTTTTATAGACTTCACTGTAAATAACCAATAAACTGACACTTTAAATTTTATCCTGGTTGTTGTTTTCTGTTAGGTTCTGTTAGGTTCTTGTCCTCACACGACAGTATGTAGTATGTAAGTATTAAACTATGTACTAAGGTTAACGAAACTCTTTGCTCATTAAAACCGGGAGTGACAGAAATGGAGTAACTTACTTACAGAAATAGTAACAAATATGATAAAAAACTTAATACATATAATTTATTATAATTCGAATGAGCCATTATTAATCGTATATTGTCAAATAACTGTCAAATACCTACAATTAAAGATCTTTTCCGATAACATCGGGAGAGTCCAATTTTCTCCAATAAACAAATAAAACAAAATGGCTAAAAAAATTGCTATAACAATAATTTATTGTATGAGTACTACTTTTAATTCTTAAAAATTGGTATGTTATTTGTTGTTATAGCGGCAATAGAAATACACCCCCTGTGAAAATTTCAGCTCTCTACTTATTTCGGTTGATCCGATAGAGCCCGGTGACGGACGGACGGACGGACAGACGAACAGCGGAGGCTTAGGGTCCGGGTCCCGTTTGGCACCCTAAAACCCGGTATATACCGTTTGGGAAACGGTATTTACCGGGTTTATAGGGTATTTATAGGCTGTATGACAGTGTCTTTTCAGGTAAGCCGCCTACTAAATCCTAGCAATATTATGAAAAAAATTGAGCTGCTCAATCTGTCGCAAATGTCACAATATTTGACGTTTTGGATTTCAATTTGAAAAAACGCGCGAAAACAGCAAATTCTTTGAATTGTGTTGTCACCGATGACATTAGCTTTGACGTATTTGAAGTTTATTCTACCATTCGACTTGCGCAGCGAGTGGTCCTGACCTGACCACTCGTTGCAGGCGAATGACTGAAAAATACGAAAATTCGGAGGCCGGAGGGAAATCAGCAGAAAAGAGCACTCGCGAGACAATTATGTCGACCCGAATGGCCGAGTCGGCAGCGACCCTGCCTATGAAGCCAATAAGGGTCCCGGGTTCCAGTCCCGGCGGGGGCAAATATTTGTTTGATGAGAACGGATGTTTGTACCCTAGTCATTGTTGTTTGTCTTCTCCCACAGTGGTCCAATGTAGAGAAGAGGCAAAAATTACGTTTGCTAAGTATATGTAAATATCTACAGTAAAAAAGTACTTTGACTTTGACTTTGACTTTGTCTATCTAAGTATAATATTTATCTATATAAGTATGTGTATCGTTGTCTAGTACCCAAGGTACAAGGAATCCTAGTTTGGAGCTAGTTCAATGTTTGTAAATAGTGTCCAAGGTATTATTATTATTATTATTATAGTGTCCAAGGTATTATTATTATCATATATTATTACAGGAGGCTTAGTAATAATAATGATTATTATTATTACTAAGCCTCCGCTGTCCTGCCGTCCGTCCGTCAGGGGACTGTACTGTGTCTCATGAACCGTAAGAGGTATACGTCGCGCCACACGTTATGAGCGGTGGCCTTTAATGCGCAGTAGTCACTTTTCAATATCTGTGCGTATGCGCAGTAATACCCGTCAACGTCGCCCAGCGCTCTTAATTCGTGGCGCGAGGTATGGAGAGTTGTATTTTTTGCGGCCTGTGATGAAAATGCTGCCCATCGTTAGAGTAAATTATTGTTATTATTATTATTAGCCAAGTTCTAGCTTGGCGAAAGCCTCGCTTCCCCCTTCCACTTTTCACGCTCCTGGGGGGTCACCCAATCTTTTTCCGATTCAAACTAGGTTCAAAACAAGAACATCACCATGGCAACCATTTCCATTCCTGTTCGCCACGATGGGCTTACGACGGTCACGGTAATTTCTCGGATCAAATTAGGTTCCTAATCTGAATCGGCATAAGACGTTGTGTTTACCCCCCTGGTCTCTTGCCCACCAGTTCTTGTCATGGCCCCAGCGCTTCCTCGTCCTCGTCTTGCATTCGATCCACAGAGACGTTAATTTGGCCCATCTAGTTTTGCAGCGCTGTTCGGTATTCTGGACTCGGTCCAACAACCGACACAGTAAATTAGTAAACAAACAAAAGTATGTAGTTATGAATTCCGCAAATGATATACCTTGCGAGATTTTTTAGTTTGGAAATTAAAATATTGAAATATGTATATGCAAAATTCTTTTTTTTAGTGCCCAATGACACCTCTACCACCCACCGGCAAAACATGTTGCGATTTGTTTTCGAAGTTTAATCTCAGAATAACGGCTTATTGTAATAATTGACTCTATCGATTGACACCGGTTTTATCTCTGGCCGCAATAATAAGGCTTTTCAACGTCTATGCCTATATATAAATCAATCAATCAATCAATCAGATCTCTTTATTACTATAGAGATTTACGGCTTATGTGTAAACAATCACCAAAAACGCACCTATTTTACCACCAATAAATTCGAAACGACCGCCAGAATTAGTAAACGATCACCAAATCGTGTTTGGGTAAATGATCACCCAACTTCTTTTTATGTTTTGTGTACTTAAGTTTATATTTTAAGTATTTTTTGTTGTTCTTACATGTTCAACCTAACACGAAGGATAAAGGGGGCTTAGCTTCGCTCACCCCCTCTACCCTTCACCTAAACTACCGCAGTATTTTGCCCTGATATTTTCTGCAACTTTTGGTGATCATTTACCCATTTTGCCTAGGAAAAAAAATATGTTGGTGGTCATTTAAAATTGTTCTCGATATTTACATATACTTAGCAATCGTCATTTTAGAACCCCTTTTCCAAGAAGCATGGTCAAGCAGGAGGGTACCGACAGTGGACTCCTTCCCGAAAACAGTTTATTTAGTCACGACGATGGCCAGGGGTTCTATTTTTGAATCACTCGCATGACTTTTATGTCACGCGAGCGATCTTTTCTTCTGATTTTCCTTCGACATCCGAAATTTCGCATTTTTCAGTCATTCGCCTGCTAGTCCGATAAACGGAGCATATGTAACCCGAAAAATTCCTCCGTCGTTGAAATTTGGCATGTGATGATGAAGTTAGGCAGAGGAATTTATCGGAATTTATTGTTAAATCTGTTCTACCATCTTTGTAAACCTATGGAGTGCAATAAATGATTGAGTATTGAGTATTGAGTATTGGAAGTCTCCATACAACAAAATCCTCAGCGCTTGGACTATGCAACGAGTGGTCAGCAGCACTCGTTGCGCAAGTCGAATACTAGAATAAACGTCAAATACGTCAAAGCTAATGTCAACAGTGTCTTTACAATTTGAAGTGTCAGAGATTGCTGTTCTCGCGCGTTTTTTCAAATTGGAATCCAAAATGTCAAATATATGACATTTGCGACAGATTGAACAGCCCGATTTGTTCCATATTATTGCTAGGATTTAGTAGTAGGCAGATATACAGCCTATAATATGAGATCATTTAACGTTCCGTTTCTTATGCTATATTTACCGGTTTTTACTTTTTCTGCGTGCAGCCACAGATACTATAATACTATACAGGTGCAACGGATAAAAATCAACATTTCCAAATTTATTGGCAACACCGATGACGAACGATACAAAAATGCAGAAAATCAACGTCATGCCACTTGTTAGTCGAACGTGACATATGTCTCATGCGTTATATTATGTCATGCGAGTGATTCAAAAATAGAGCTCCAAGTCGGCGGCGGGGTCCGCCTCTCGTCACGCCGAACCTCCCGGAAGGGCGAAAACCGAACTCGGGACGCCAGCCTTGATACGTGGGATAAACGCGGGCGGAGAGATGGATGAACAAATAAAAAGAGAGTCGACGTGAGTTGTGTGAATGAGACCAAAAGGAAAGAGTCAGGAACCAGCACCCATGGCCCCTTTACAAACTACTGGTCTGCGGTTACAGAGGCCGAGGTAGGATGTAAGAGGGTATGGATGTCCTATCCCAGCGTTTGGCAAAGGATGTTGAATGAGAATGAATCAAATGAAATCATTTATTTCCAGACATATAAAAGTATAAATCTTAACCTAGGTCTTAAGTTAGTACAAAATATCTTAATAATGTATTTATAATGTATGTATATCTGGACTAGGCTACATTTCTATTCTACTATTTGAGGTCATATAATACAAAGATATATACAACTTCTCTTATAACGCTATGTTAGACATACCTACTTGCTAGTTCTAATAAATAATCATGTTAGAGCAATAAAGTTAAAGCATACCTAATTTAATATTACGTAACTATAGTTAATAATTCCTCCGTGTCAGCATATGTCATGGTTTAAAGGAGATCGCGAAGTTTGGCTTTGCATTGCTGGATAGATCGTAGGAAATAAGTATAATTTTGCGTTTAATCTATTATATAAGAGAGGGCCCAGAAATGCGAAGAATTTCTGTGCGAATTTGTTTTTAGTATGGATGTATCTCCTACATACTCTATCTACTCTCCGCTGTAATAGGACATTTTCAGAAAAGGGAATTTGTTTATGCTGTCTCAAGATCGTGTTGAAAATAAATAGCTGTCGAACTGTTAGGACTCTACAGCATTTATATAGCTCAGAGGTGGTGAAAAGGAAAGGACGATTTGTTTGAATGTTTAGTTAGACCCAAGACTCCTCTGGATCAGACTCAGGGTGGGTGTGGCTTACACCACTATTTGTAGTAGGCGTGTATGTCCCTGATATTACAATATATACTTTTCCGACTTCTAACCTCAAAATAGCACCTTCGCCGCTTGATTTTGGGTTCTCAGGCGGAAAAATTCTGTTCGTAACTCGTTCGAAAAGGATTATTTACTCTCGCCTTCGGCTCGTGCGGTAAGCTTCTCGGTTCGTAAATATACTCGTAGCAAATCTACTATTTTTGCACGGTAAATAATGAGTAAGAATAAATGAACACTTATGCGCAAAGGCGAGCTTATCTCTTAAAGAGATTTCTCACAGCAAAGCTAGGCAGGACAGAGGATAGTCTTTTGCTAGCAAGGGCAGTCTGGTGCACAATAAATTAAATAATTACCTACTAATGTATAAAATATAATAATAGTTGCTTCAGCAGCTTTCGTATAATAAGGCCTAATTATATACAGTTGCAAACACTACTTCATCTACACACATATCATTAGTGCTCTAAAATCGGTTCAGATGCCGTTCGTAAAACCAAACTACAAACAAATAAACAAATGGCAACAGTCATGGCGGTTCCACCAAAGTCGGTAAAGCGGTTTGAATGTTTCGTGTCGGTAAAGCAGTGTCACCAACAAAACTGTTCAGTTGCCAGCGTCGCTAGCGTCTATGTCACACTAATGTCATTTCATACTGGGAGGGCAGTCGTTTAGTGTTTTAGCCCCCTGAACAGTTAAGTTGGTGGCACTGTACACACGTCGAGACAAATGTAAAATTTGACGATTCGACAACCACAGACATTTTTTTTACCTTAACGCATTATTAATCGATTAATCGATGCGTTAAAGTAAAATTTGTTTGTCTGTAAATTGCTATATCCGCATCGATGTATCATAATCATAATGCAGGTCATTGTCATATGGTTTCTGAGTCGATTTTAGAGCATTGATGATGTGTGCGTAGATAATAGTAGTTTATCTACACAAGTATCATAAACCCTCTTTACTGCGTCCAAAAACCACACGTTACGACCAGCATAACGATAAACTTCTTGGTAAAAACTCATTTCCTATCTGAATATTGATCATTATGACCTAATGTAACAAAATTTGTCAAATCATGACATTAAAATTTCGAACGCCGACGCCCGCCTGCGTGCCCCCCTGGTTTGTCTGTCAAGTTGGTACTACAGAACAAGCTAAACAACTGCAGAGCAATTATCAATGCCACAATGCCGGTCGAACATGCGGTTCCTGAACACATCAAAGAGAACTTATGATATGTGTGTAGATAAACTAGTGTATGTAACTGTACATAATTAGGCATTAAAACTCGAGAGATATTATTATGAAACTCGTAAACTACTATTATGTGACTGCTACATAATGGGGGGCATTAATACTCGAGAGTGGGTTTATGAAACGAGCCGATGGCGTCCTGTCGCGTTTGGACTTTAATGTCATCTTTATATTACGGCGCTTGTCGGGACAATTCGACCAATTTATTGACAAAATGTGTCAAAATTGTCGAATTGTCGCGTTTATTTAAGGTGATACCAAAAAAGGGAATATGAATCTAAACGAAAGTGACTTCCACATAAGAAAGAAAAGAGAGCACAAACAATGCTCTCGACTTGAACTAAAATAAAAGACGCCAAACCACATTAAAATTGTTTAAAAATAAATTACGCTATGTATTTTGTCTAAAATATTTTCAAAGAGAGTTTTAGGAATACCCAATATCCACATTTTCTACGGAGGATGCCGTCACGGACCTTCTTAAAGTTGTCAGCTCGGGGCTGGACTGGGGCAGGGATTGTGTCGGCGTCTTCCTGGACCTGGCCGAGGCATTCGACACTGTGTCTCCAACAATATTGTCGCGCAACCTGTCGGAATTGGGAGAACTGCACTTGAATGGTATTCCAGCTACCTAAATTTCAGAACCCAGTGTACCAAGGTTTGGTAACACACTAGTTTACCGAACACTTTTGGCGTGCTGCAGGGCACCGTCCTCGGCCCGACCTTATTCCTTATATACATAGACGACATCTGCAACTTATTTAGGGATAATAAAGAGTGGGACCTATTTTGTAATGCCGACGCCACTGCGCTGATCTTTTGTGGCAAATCATGTCATGGGCACAGGCTCTCGAACTAGCTACGAACTGCATGCGCGATATCACCGTTTGGCTCCAGATTTGTCTGCTTCCACAATACAGCTGCATCCCAACCATCTCCAGACCACAACACGGTTAGGCTTCACTCTTGCCCTGACGACACCCAGACTTGTGATTGTCCTGGCATGTCAAGAGTGGCACTAATCAAGTACCTGGGAATCATTCTGGATGTGAAACTATCATTTAAACCGCATATCACCAGCATGGCAAGCCGAGAACGCAAACTTATACCAACGTGTAAACTCCTGCGCCAGGGCGCCGACCCTGATGTTTTGAGGCTGGTATACTAATCCCTTTGTCAGTCTTTGCTAACGTACTGCATCATAGCATGTGGAGGCACACATAAGACCACGCTCAAAAGTCTGGAACGAGCCCCCCAGCGCCCGATCCTAAAAGTTATGATGAGGAAACTTTTCCGCTACCCCACGTACCCCGCTGTACCCCGCTGTACCCCGCTGTTAGTACGCCACCTTTATATTTTAAGGCCTCACTACGTATTATGAAAAAAACTGTTTATAGGGTTCAGTTTTTTCTCTCTTCCACACATATACAACATAACTTGTAGGTGTCACCGTAAGATAGTCAAAACCGTTAGTTGATAAACTAACGAGTTAGTTGATCAACTATCGACAGATAGTAAACGTTTAGAATTTACGTTTCTTTTGTTCTTACATGTCAACCTAACACGAAGACTATTCGGGGGCTTCGCTGCGCTCGCCCCCTCTAGTCTTCACCTATGCTACCGCAGTGTTTGCCCTGGTATTTCGTTAGCAATTCAAGTTTAAACCAGTTTACTATTTAACGGTTTTAACCGTTAGTTTATCAACTAACTCGTCATATAGTAAGCAGTACGCTACAGTTTACTATCTGTCGATAGTTGACCAACTAACGAGAAAAAACCCGTTAGTTTATCAACTAACGGTTTTGAGTATCTAACGGTAACACAGGCACAACGAAGCCAAAACCTGCACTGTCCCTAAATAAAAAATTGGACTCCAAAAATGGCTACCAAATCTACACTAGACTATGATAACACAGAAGCGCTACTGGAATAAAACTTTACAAATCGTTCTTAACTTATTTATTTATTATTTACTCATGTATGTAGTTCCACATATTATTTTTATATGTTATTTATATTTATATAATCCTATCCTGTTCATTTATTTATAATGGTTTGGTCACCCTAGTAAGTAAGTTGTTTTTAATCTGTTTTAATTTTCTGTTGTCCCTGTCCTGTACCAATTTATTTGGCTTATGTTTAAACGATTACCAAAAACGCACGTATTTTACTACCAATAAATTCGAAATGACTGCCAGAATGGATAAATGTCCACCAAATTGTGTTTGGATAAATGATTACCAAACTTCTTTTTATGTTTTGTGTACTTAAGTTTATGTTTTAAGTATTTTTGTTGTTCTTACATGTTCAACCTAACACGAACCTTCGCTTCGCTCACCCCCTTTTCCCTTCACCCAAGCTACCGCATTATTTTGCCCTGATATCTTTGCAACTTTTGGTGTTCATTTATCCATTTTGGGTAGGAAAAAAATATTTTGGTGATCATTATATTTGTTGCCAATTTATTTTTATTTAACTCTCAGCAACACGCAATGAAATTTGTCCCTAGGCCACCACGTTACAGGTTATACCTAGTGTGGACACCATTAGTATAACGACCAGCTTTGTTAAATAAATAAATTTGATTTAATTTGATTTTGAATGCAATTCCGCAAAGAAATTAGTTAGGATTTCAGATTTGTAGGAAAATTTCGAGGAAAATTTCATCTAAATGGTAAAATCTTCAGTGAGAATCTTAATCTTAAACTCAATAAACGTCAATCCAATAATCAAATCTGTATATGTATTACTATATGGTGGAGTAAATGGATTCCAAAAAAAAACGTATTTTTTAGGGTTCCGTACACAAAGGTCCGTCTGTCACCAGGCTGTATTTCATGAACCGTGATATTTAGACAGTTGAAATTTACAGAGATGATTTATTTCTATTGCCGCTATAACAACAAATGCTAAAAAACAGTATAAAATAAATATATAAGGGGGCTCCCATACAACAATTCTTTCCATACCACATACAAACTTAAGAATGCACCTGGTAACATACATGGAGTGTGAATGTAGCCGCACCAATAACTTTGCAATCAAAATTTTGGTATGTCAAATCCAAACTATTCACTCCACACCATCCCTACCATTTTACGGTGGTACAGAACCCTTCGTGCGCGAGTCCGACTCGTACATGGGCGTTTTTGTATAGCCTCAGGCGAGTGTATAGTTAAATTTTCCGAAATAATATTTTCCTTGCAGTTTTTTCCATTCGCGTTTTTTCCCACGATTTATTTATTTTATACGATTTTTTTACTGGTAGTAGTTTTTTATTTTATTTATTTACCCGCTTTACGCATGGTTCTACACGCTTTAATTTATTCTGTTTCTTTTTGCCACACATAATTTTTCTATGCACTTATTTGTGTAAATTTATGGGTGTAAATTAAATCAAGCATAAAGTGTATGAGGAAATAAACACCTGGAAAATTATTATGGCATCAAATATAATGATCACCAAAATATTTTTTTCCTACCCAAAGTGGATAAATGAACACCAAAAGTTGCAAAAAATATCAGGGCAAAATACTGCGGTAGCTTAGGTGAAGGGTAAAGGGGGTGAGCGAAGCGAAGCCCCCTTTATCCTTCGTGTTAGGTTGAACATGTAAGAACAACAAAAAATACTTAAAACATAAACTTTACACAAAACATAAAAAGAAGTTTGGTGATCATTTATCCAAACAATTTGGTGGACATTTATCCATTCTGGCAGTCATTTCGAATTTATTGGTAGTAAAATAGGTGCGATTTTGGTAATCGTTTAAACACAACACAATTATTATATCGGTAAAACAATGAACGGTATATGAAAAATATGGATTGAGAAAATAAATGCTTAGAAAAATATATGTCTGGCAAAAAGAAATAGAAGAAATTAAAGCGTGTAGAAAAATATACTACTAATAAAAAAAGTATGGAAAAAATAAATCGTGGGAAAAAACGCGAATGGAAAAAAAATACAAGGAAAATATTATTTCAGAAAATTTATCTATAACACTCCCTCAGGCCCCAGTAGTGACGCGTGCACGACAGATAGCGGCAGCATTGCTGCGGCAGCACTGCTGCGTTCTGCCAAAGTTGGGAATTATACCTTTGTGGGAATAGGCGTGCGTGACGCTGTTAAAAAAAAGTGATTGGCAAGTCTTTTGTCGACAGGTAATACTTATTACGAGTACACTCGCTTACTTCCGCGTATTTTTTGTTTAGACTAAGAATGATCTAATGCAACGGAACACGCGTTTCGAAATTTGATAAACAGGAAAATGGCCGCCATTTTGCATTTGTTACAGTTTACTAAATAAAAGCTTTTGATAGTCATATTGCAATGAGTTTGAAAGTGATAGGTGTATGTTAGGTGCCAAGTTATCAACACCCTGCCAGTTCGAATTATGCTCAACTAAGGGTCTGATGGCAGCTCAGTTATCAAAGCAGCTTGCCAGATCTACCACAGAAAAATAATGATTACAAGAGATAGAGTAATATTATGACGACCCGAATGGCTTTACACACATGGATCCAGCCCCAAACTAGGATTCCCTGTATCTTGGGTACTAGACAACTATACACATACTTATATAGCTAAATATTATACTTAGATAGATAAACAACCATGACTAGGGTACAAACATCCGTTCTCATCAAACAAATATTTGCCCCCACCGGGACTCGAACCCGGGACCCTTGGCTTCATAAGCAGGGTCACTGCCGACTCGGCCATTCGGGTCGTCTGGTTCTCACGACACAGTGTATAATATCAGTGGGGTCCGACTCTGAGGCATTATTGTATGAGCGCCTGCCTGTATAATAAAAGTACCTAGTCGGTTAATAAATACTGTCACAAGTCTATTACGACATAACATCACAACTACTAGATAGTATTTAAAAAACGGCCAAGTGCGTGTCGGACTTCGCACATTTAGCGTCCCGTAATAAATAAGGAATATAAGCTAAAAACATTAAATTAGGAAGGTACTCACTTAACATGCACCTGATACACCTAGCCAAAATATCACTATTATTCTTCACCAGCAAATAATTACTTTGTTTTTCATAGTGTTTATATGCGTGACAAAGTTATATTTGCGGTTTTTATCAAATGTTTTATATCTTACAAACTGCTTATTTTATTTTGTTCAAACCAATTTTCATTGAAAGTTGAGACACACAACATATTTTTTTTATGGTTTTCACTCTCTTACTTTAAAAGTTAGAGGGACTTTTTTCTTCTCTTTGGAAGGGTCTGTTCTCTTTAACGATTTACTTCGAGGAAAAATGGTTTCAGGAACTAAAACGTTATTTTTAAAGACCTAACTATACATATATCCACACAAATAAGTTTGATGATTTTTTTTTTTGTTTCAGTTCCATGTACGGGAAGCCGACTTAATTTTTTATTTTTTAAATTTTTGTCTAAAAATCTTAAAGCGGTTTACAGAATACATCTACATACCAAGTTTCAACTGAGTAGTCTTGATAGTTTCGGAATAGAGTCGCTGTGACATACGGACGGACACACGGAAACCTAAAAAGGATTTTTGTGTGAAATCACGATTTTATTTGTATTTAATTTACTTGAAATGACCACCGCAATTTTCGATAGCACCGCTGTAGTCTCCGTGCCCAAGCATCGACCCTTGCACGGACCATTTTCGTATCAATTTCCCTTCGAGTAGTACCACGGGTAATTTTTTTTGGCCGTGGTCCTACCAACAGCTCTGTTAGTACCACGGGAGAATTTTTATTTCCCATCGTACTACTGGCCAATGTCTTGGTTGATTTATGCGTCACTATTTTTGACAGGTGTCACTATTTTTGCCAGTAGTCACTATTTATGACATTATGCACTATGTTTGACTGTAGTCACAATATTTGACAGATGTGACTATTTTTGAGAGGTGTCACTATTTTGACAGCTTTGCCTATTGTGACCATTGTGACAAGTGTGACTATCGTGACAGGTGCAAAAATGGGATGCCGTTAATAAAAATTATAACCATATTGCATATTTATAATAAACATGAAAGAAAATTCATTTTTTCGGCCTTTTAGGCCGAAAAAATAAATTGAATGTGCTTATACTCCAGTAACAAAGAACTTAAATTACTTGCATCTATACTTACATTACATTGCACTGGCATATGCCAGTGATGACTTCAGGCTCTCCAAGTTTTTATGAGGTTTATCATAGAGTTTCCCCTCCACAATTCACCATACATTTTAATACAAAGTGCTAAAGTCAAAGTCAAAGTCAAAGTAGTTTATTACTGTAGATATTTACATATACTTAGCAAACGTCATCTTTTGCCTCTTCTCTACATTGGACCACTGTGGGAGAAGAAGGGCGTAGAAACTCCCACAGATTGATTTTTAGATCTCTTTTAAAAATAGGTTGTGCTTAACTAATACAAATATGAAAAATTTAATTTAATAATCAGGAATAAATAATTACAAAATTATTAACAGCAAGGTTATATTAGGGGTATTATAGTGGATTTTTGAAGGACCCTTTTGGAAGAGAGAGGCCAATGTAATAAGCAAAAGGGAATAAGTTTCACTTATAAGGGCGAAAGATCCAAATCCTACTTCTCTTCCTTTTTTCTTTATTGTTGACTGTAGTTGTTACCAGAGACAGAGCAATGGCTATTTTTTGTCGTTTCGAAAGTAGATGGCATGGCGTGGCGTCCGATCGCTTCAAAGTTCACTCCCACTCTATGACTGAGGTAGACGTCTAATTAGCCTAATAAGCATCCCTTACGAGGGCAAAAGTCTCCTTCCAAAAGGACTACTGTCCTTGGGGGTTTAAGGACTGGGCTAGAGGAAAGTCAATGTACATAAAGTCGATTTTCTGGCGCTGGAAGCAGGCCTGAGAGTCTTTGGCCTTGTGCGCCGGTGCGGAGTGCTGTTGAACTCCCAATACCGCTTTCGAAACAGCTTCCTCGATCTTTCACGATACTATCGTAGGCAGTGATTTGGTTCAATTGACACTGGTTTAGAGAAGATTTTCGCAAAAACTGCAATATTAATTTAGAAAAATGGTTTTTCAGAACGTGTTAGTCAAACATGCGTATTAATCCGTTTTATAATCGTTTTTATAGTCAAGGTAACCTGTTAATGTACCGTTTACTCTTTACCTCTTTACTGCGTTCAAAAACCGCACGTTACGATCAGCATTATGTTAAACTACTTGGTAAAAACTCGTTTCGTATCTGGAAAATTACACATTATGGTCATTATGTGTAGTTTTTCTATATATAATGACATTCAAATTTCGAAAGCCGACGCCCACCCGCGTGCCGTCCCTAGTTTGTCTGTGAAGTTGGTACTGACATTCAAATTTCTAACGCTGACGCCCGTCTGCGTGAAGTTGGTACTAAAGAACAAGCTAAACAATTGCAAAACCACAATGCCGGTCAAACATGCGGTTCCTGAATACATCAAAGAGAGCTTATGATATGTGTGTAGATAAACTAGTGTATGTAACTGTACATAATTAGGCATTAAAACTCTCGAGTGATATTATTATGAAACTCGCAGCAGCAGCTGTGCAGCAGTCACATAAACTACTATTATGTGACTGATACATAATGGAGGGCATGAAAACTCGAGAGTGGGTTTATGAAACGTGCCGAAGGCGAGTACCTAATTATGTACAGTTACATACACTAGTTTATCTACACACATATCATAAGCTCTCTTTGATGTGTTCAGGAACCGCATGTTTGACCGGCATTGTGGCATTGAGTTGTTTAGCTTGTTCTGTAGTACCAACTTCACAGACAAACTAGGGGCGGCACGCAGGCGGGCGTCGGCGTTCGAAATTTGAATGTCATAATATGTAGAAAATTTACACATTATGGTCATAATGTGCAATATTCAGATAAGAAATGAGTTTTTACAAAGTAGTTTATCATTATGATGATCGTAAAGTGCGGTTTTTGGACGCAGTAAAGAGGGTTTATGATACGTGTGTAGATAAAAAATATAAAATCGCTCAAAATCCGAGACTCTCAACCACATCATGAATGTTGGACACGAGGAATCGTATTACCAGCTACCACAGAACTGGCATTATTTCCTAAAATGCGTGACTTGACTGCTTCGATGACTACTGGCGTTCTAACAAAAACCGGCCAAGTGCGAGTCGAACTCGCGCACGGAGGGTTCCATACCACCGTACAATGGTTGGGATGCTGTGGAGTGAATAGTTTGGTTTTACATAGCGAACTGTTGTTTACAAAGTTAATGGTTCGGCTACTTTCACACTCCATGCACGTAATCAGGTGCATTCATATGTTTGTATGTGGTATTGAAAGAATTCCTGTATGGGAGCCCCCTTAAATATTTATTTTATTTTGTTTTTTACTATTTGTTGTTATAGCGGCAACAGAAATACATCATCTGTGAAAATTTCAACTGTCTTACTTTCACTGTTCGTGAGTTACAGCCTGGTGACAGACGGACGGACGGACAGCGGAGGCTTAGTAATAGGGTCCCGTTTGGCACCCTTCGGGTACGGAACACTAAGAAGGGGCCGCCCGTGTGATCAGAACTTGATTCTTTAAAGTAATAATCAGACCTCTTCTTGATTTGTAAGTTAAGAGCAGATATAATTGTTGTTGGCGAGAGACCAAAATGCGTCTTGGCCATCTTTGACAGTAGACTACGACGCGAAAAATAAATATCTATTCGATGGTTTTACATATTTTTAATCGTCAATCTAATTGCAATCTAATGCATTTTTACTTTTAGACTAGCGATATAAAATTGTATTTTTTTGCCATTAACTGAACTTATCGACCGACTAAAGTCGGGTCAAGATAATAGGTGCACTGGGCCAAACTAAACTCAACCTTATTACGTCAGTGACAGAGACGCTGTCATGTCACCTATTATCTTGACCCGACTTTAAGTATATGTTTAAATGATTACGTTCTAACTAAGGCTTTTCTGACAGCTCACTACAGCCCGCTAGATGGTGTTGTAGAATTTGATTGTGGTCTGTGACTCTGTGAGCTGAATCTGACATTTAATATTTGTATTATTGTCTAAATTGTGTAAATTCCTCGGCCATCGCTTACACATTTCTTCATTTCGGACCGCAGGATTGAACCTCAAATTCTCCCTCGCCCTCTGGCGTGCCATTTGGTAGCTTCAACTGTTAAGAGACTTACTCATTAAAAATATGTTATTAAATTGCAGAGCGCTTCTGTGACGTCACACTATACTGTTCGCCCAGCTTCGCCAACCAGGTGGACGGCTGCGACCTGGTGCATCCTGGGAACATCAAAGGAGTATCTCTGAGGGCGCATAGGTGAGCAACTAGTTCCGCTACTCGCCGCTAGATGGCGGTGCTCGTAGTAATGGTGACGCCTTTAAATGGCGCCACACCTAAATTGATTGCTAGGTGAACGGCTGTATTGAGGCACCATTGGAACATCAAAGGAATGTTAGAGGGCGCTTAGGTGAGTACAGAAAGTAGTTTCACTTCTAGTCGCTGGATGGCGCTGCTAATGGTATTAGAAATGACGCTTGATGGCACTTATCTATCTTATTAATTTTCGATGCCATGCATCTCATTGGCTACCGCCTTATTGGTAGACCACCGGGCCGGAACAATAAAATCATCGCCTTAGCTGGCTGGCCGTGAATGTGGGAGGGTCTGCTGGATCGTTCGCCGGCGCTCCGGTGTGTATCTGCCGAAAGACGGCTGGCGCCATCTGAACGGCACGTGAAACCCGCAGAAGTAGACATAAGTTTAATTTAACTATGTCTTGATATAAATTGCAAGACATTATTTTATCGATGTGAAACAAGAATGTACAAAAGAGTCAATGAAAATGTTTGGTTTGCTGTAAAATTTCGTCAGCGACGCTTACTTGTCTTTGGGTTTTGTCAGCCACGCCAACAGAAAAGCAGACAGCGCGTCGGCCTTCCATAATATACATAAAGGATATGTATTTGCATTACAGAGTGGTGCTGGCATCATGTTCGGAGCTGCTCGGCTCTCTGCTCGGTGCGCACGAGGCGGGCGGCGAGCCCGTGCTCGTTATCGACGGCGCCTCCCCGAGCCATGTGCGTGCGCTGCTCGCGTACATGTATACCGGGGAGATGAGCGTTCATCATGTAAGTACCAGATGACGCTGTTATGATAATAGTTCTACTATTCGCCGCTAGATGGCGATACCAGTTTGTTCATGGCAAAAGGTTTATTTGCAGATTATAGCAGTATTTTTTGTGTAAGCCCTCCGCGTTTCTGTCTTTAAACGTCTAACGACAGTTTAAAACAAGACATAGTATAAGCACGGAATAATAAATGAAAAAAAAATAACATTCATAGGTACTAAGGTACCAGCATCGAATTTGTGGGTGGTTTCGCTGCCATGTGCCTGAAATATCTGCCATAGTAGTTTCACTACCGGCCGCTAGATGGCGCCACGTGTAGATTCACCAACTTTGCATTAGATGACGCCACTAGCCTTAAGTTGCAGTTTCTTATTCTTGCTATTGTGTCCCAGTCGCAGCTGCCGAGTCTGCTGAAGACTGCCGAGGAGCTGAAGATCAAGGGTCTGACCGATATCCGGTGGAGCAATAAGGACGAGCCGCCAGACTCACAGACAGGTACATATTTTTTGGAATAGTTAAGTAAGTAGGCTTGCCTTATGGGAATCAGATAAAATAGTCACAATAGAAGACCAACAACCCGCCTGTGTTTCAACGGGCGACCCACTATCTATCTATCTTGTTATTACACCGAGTTAGAAAACCCGTCTAATCTCAGAAATGTCGATGAGGCGGCTTAGATATTATGCTTGATTTAGAATTAAGATGCCTGTAAGGGTGAGGAGACAAAATGGGGTATTGCGCTACAGCTATGGAGATATGGAGTGTTATTAAAATTATAAAAAAATTGTCGTCAAAACAAGTACAAAATACATGTCGCTTGTATGTAACCACACCGATGGGCCAAATTAACATCTCCCTGGATCCCAAATGCAAAACGAGGACGTGGTTGCCCCGGGGAGCGCTGAAGTGACGAGCTGAGAGATCACGACTAGAATTGGTGGGAAAGAGCTCAGGAGCGTGAAAAGTGGAAAAGGGGAAGAAAGGATTAATAGTGGACGAATAAGACTAGAGGACTGGCAACGTCATACAAAAAAACGTACCTTGCTAGAAAGCCAAAATCCTGTATTATTTCTAGATGTCGCTGTACCATGCAATAGATGCTGGGTGCTTAGGCTGACGACGTAGTATAATCCATCGTAATATCGACGAAAAATCAGAGATGGCGTAAGCGAAAGCCTCGTTTCTTCTTAGGAAAAGAACGCTTATACCGCCATCTTTCCTAAATTAAGCGCGCCACCACGATACTACCTATACTAGAAAGAGCTTTTGAACTAGTAGTTCTATCTAGAAATATACATTTAAACTAAAAATCTAATTGCGCTTCAAAGTACTACGGTTGTTTGTCCTTTAGTCTTATTCGTCCATGATAGTAATAATAAAATAATACAATAAAACCGGACAAGTGCGAGTAGGACGTTGGACCTGCACACTGCAATTATTAATCGCATAATGACAAATAACTAAGCACAAAACTCAATATATGCTATGAAAGATCTTTTCCGATAAGATCGGGATAGTCCAGTTTTCACCGATAAACAAATAAAACAAAAAGGCTAAGAAAATGGCCATACCAATAATTTATTGTATGGGTACTTCTTTAAATTCTTAAAAACCGGTATGTTAAAGCGACAATATAAATACACCCTCTGTGAAAATTCAAGGTCTCTACCTATTTCGGTTGATCCGGCAGAGCCCGGTGGCAGACGGACAGACGGACGGACGGATAGCGGAGGCTTAGTAATAGGGCATAATAGGGAATATTTGACACCCTTCGGATACGGAACCCTTAAAATTACCTGTTTATAAGATTGTACGGCTTATTACGGGTTATTTAATAAAGATATTTGCTTCCCCGAATTTTGACTCGCTTGAATACCTCGCTGCGCTCCGAGTACTAACTCGACGACTTTGTGGCGTTGGGGTTCGAAGCCCTGCTACCAAATTCAAAGTCAAAGTCAAAATTTATTAATTACTGTAGATATTTACATACGAGAAAACGCCATTTTTTACCTTTTCTCTACATTGGACCACTGTGGGAGATAAGGGCGAAGATACTACCAAGACACAGGGTGACTGCATGTTAATGTTTAAGTTTTGTTTTGCTAACCTCCCATTTACATCTTTAGGTTCAGTAACGGCTACTCAGACTCCGAACAGCGACAGGCCGGAGCACAACGCTGCGTGCAAAGAGAACAAGCCCGAAATGAAGACCTACTCGCGCAACAGGGAACACGTGGACAGTGCAGAGTTGAAAAGCGAAGTGAAAACTGAAGAGAAATATAGTGTTAATGGTAATTTAATTACTTTAGGGCTAACTGCACAAGGAGGGTAATATTTTTTCACACCTTTCATTCGGAAAAGTAAGTTTTGCTCCACGACGAGAGGGAGCAAAATGCTACTTTTCTGTTCAAGCTACTTTTTTTTCTTTATTAATTAGGGTGTAGCATTTACGCAATGTGCCAATTGAACATAGATCTTAATAAAATAATCGATTGTATTTTCATCGTAGTCGATTAAAAATGAACATGTTTCAAGTTTTAACTTTAACAACGTTGTATGAAAATTTATGAATATTTCGTAGTATTTAAAAAAAATGTCACAATAAATTATATGTTTTACTGAAATCAAAACTATCGATGACTGTTTGTAATATTCGATTCGATTATTTTTACACATTGATAAAAGTACACAGGAATATTTTATCTGTGGTGACCTTTCCCTAATTCTTCACAATCCACCATTATAACAATAAATGTTTTGTTTACGTTCGATTACTGTAAAAGCGGTGAAAGTATAATTCAAAGTATAGTTATTAATTTAAATTTTCCTCATAGTCGGTGTGAAAAGTTGTATGTGTCACTCAGGAGCAAAATTATTTTCGGCATGGGCGTTAACGCTTGAATCCTTCGTTACGCTCAGGATTCTAACTTAGAATCCCTCGCTACGCTCAGGATTCTATCGTAGAATCCTTCCCTACACTCTGGATTCAATGTACCGCCCTCGCCGTAAATACATCATTTTGCTCCCTTGTGACACAAATAACTATTCCAGATTATGTGTGTTTGTATGACCCAACGCGCTACAAGCCAAAAAGCTTGACGTTGTTTCTGCGTCCCACGACATAACCGGTATCCTATATTAAAGCCATGAAGGTAGTTTTAACAATGTAAACAAAGGGCTTGCAAAAGATCGTACCTTGACTATCTGATGATCTTCTATTATGACGAAAAAGGGCCTTTCGCTTGAAAACACCATGTTTCAAGCGAAAGCCCTTTCGTGCAAAAAATGCATCTACTGAATGTGAAATTGTTGCGGAATACAGCGCACGCGCGCTCGTTAATTCTTTTGTGTTAGCAGTAATTGGGTGTTTTTATATCCCTATCCATTGGATTGAAAATGGTTGGAAAATCTTTTTATGGGGCGTCATAATAATATTGAAACGAGTTCCGCGTCTGTTGGAGGTGGGGAATTGGGGACAGTGCCTATATAATAATTTGGGACAGTGCCTTAAAATAATTGGGGACAGTGCTTATAGACTAATTGGGGACAGTGCCTTACAATAATTGGGGACAGTGCCTATACAGGAATTGGGGACAGTGACTATACAATAATTTGGGACAGTGCCTATACAATAATTGGGGACAGTGCCTTTACAATAATTGGGGACAGTGCCTATACAATAATTTGAGACAGTGTCTATACAATAATTGGGGGCAGTGCCTATTCAATAATTGGGGACAATGTCTATACAATAATTTGCAATGCCCTTCGCCTTGACTTATCAAATTAAACAGAATCAGCCATTTTAAGCTAACCGCAGGCGCAGTGATGGTTGGTTTTGATATTGGTCGAATTGACTCCGTTTGTTTATATTATCTTAATACCTACATGGTTTAACTATGTTATGGGGTGTTTTATACGATTGTTTTGTTTCAGGGGGCCCGCCGCCTCTTATAAAGCTACCGACAAAAGAAAAGACAACAGATATGCCCTCACCGACACTGAAACGCGAACTAATATCAGACACGTAAGTATGGCATGGTCGAATAGTCTATTTTAACTCCCTACGAAAGAGAGGGAATTTATCGGGAAGCGTCTGAATGTCTGTGTGTCTGTTTGGCACCTTAAATGATTCGACGGATTTTAATGCGTTTTATAAAAATTGGTAGTGGAGTTCACTGCGATAGTTCTTAGCCAAGTTATATTAAAATTGGTTTAGTGGTTGGAAGTTATCAGCTTAACAAGGAGACAAATGAACCAAATTGTAGACTTTCAAGGTAAATTTTTTTCATCACAAGGCGCGAATGCTTTTTCGGGAAATGCCTAGTCTCCCCATAATATCTGTCTCAAGGAAAATTGTGCCTAAATCATATTTGGAAGGAATAAAATGACCAAAATATATTAAATAACATTATTTCCTATTTCATTTGAACCCACAAAATATTCGACCTCTTTGTTTGTACACACTTTTCGAATCGGTCGGGCCACACCTCTGTCGTAGCTCGCACTGTTTTCAAAGGTGTAGAGGCTGATGCTGCCACCGAGTCATAGGGACTTGATTTTCAGATGAGCCACAAAGGGGCTTTCTCTCCTAAAACATCCCACAGTCGGTAGTCGGGTTAAGATTGAAGCTGTCTGAGGGCCAATCTTCGGCGGCTATAAAATCGGGCAAATTTCCCTAAACCAGCGTTGCGTGGTTCGCGATTTGTGTGCTAGTGCTAGTGCTGTGATCTGTTGGAATATAAAATGCTGGTTGCAAAAATAAAGTTTAGATCAGTGGCTTGACGGTCTGATCTCTTTCTGCCATTGATTTTAAGGCTTGCTTGCAAAAATGAAGCTCAAAGACCATCACCATAAACCATCACCGAGGCCGGGTGGTGGCCTCTTTCCACTTTGACAACCTTTTCAGAGGCTTTTTGAGAGCTGTACGATTCTTCTAGAGATTTTTTTTTCATCCTAAAAAGAATTCGCGATATCCAAACTTTTCGTGATGTTGCCACCACTTCTTGGCTCGGGTCGATTTAATGATGCGCAGGGCTACTTGACTGAGGATGCGGGCACGGTCCTAGCTGGTGTTTTCTTCACATGATATTCACATGAATTCGCTCGGCATCGGCTTTGATCACTGCTGGCGTCCTGGTAATTTGCGGACGACCGCTTTTTAGTCTCTCATCGACGGAGGACATCTCTTGATAGTACAGTACACGAATTTTCATATATATCGAGATATTTTAAGAAATTCAGAAATGCCTAGTAGTATTTTGTTACTCTTGTGAAGCGCGATGATTGAGACAAGATTCTCAATCACACCCCACTCCAACTCTCCAGCTGTGATTGTTGCGATCAAGTAAGGGTTTCCCAGAAGACTGACCCCTATTTGAAAACTTTCGAATTCTAAAACTTGGGACAGAACTTATGGCCAGACACGATATTTGGTCTATTTAAATTCTGATTATAAATAGTATTTTTACCAATTTTATATAAATAAATGCTATTTATAATCATAACTTGTCTAGAATTATTCTTATAATATCTTAACTTACTCATTTTAAAAAGATAATAAGATAAAAAGAAGGGTGTCCACCTCAGGAATAAAAACTACTTTAAACTTGCGTTACGTACTTTAAATCCCTCGCTACGCTTAGGATTCACCTAAAGAATCCCTCGCTGTGCTCGGAATTCAACTCTCAAATCCTTCGCTCTTGATTCAAAAGTCACTCTCGCCTCAAAAGTAGTTCTTTGCTCCCTTGGTAAATAATCTACTATTTATTTATAGCTTTTTAGATTCCGTACTCGAAAGCCTCCGCTCTCCGTCTCCGTCCGTCCGCCTGTTCTCTATCACACCTAATGGGGGGAAATGGGGCCCCCGTGCTAGAAACGTGTTTCATTCGACATGTATTTGTCAACTTTTCTCGATCTTGCTTGATACGGTTTCTATTTTATTTTCCAGCGACACACAGAGTCCGATTCCCAAGCGGCAACGAATATCGAGCGGCGGCGTCGACAATCCTGAGGATTTTGAAGAGTATGCATCTTATCAAATTATAGTGTACAGATTTGCTCACGACCTCTGTGGTGTTCAGGTCGAGGCTGTGCTCCCAAGAGGTCCGAATTACCTCTGGGGATAAAAAAAGCCCCAGGCCTTGGGAGTTTAACATGTTTGTGACGTCGCTGTTTCTGGTTCCCACGGCACAGGGTATCCTAGTGGCCCCACATTAAACAGTATATATGTGTGTGAATGTTTGCAGATCTAATATTTTTTTTATTTTTTTTTATGCCTTGGACACCATTTACACACATTGATCTAGTTCCAAACTAGGATTCCCTGTATCTTGGGTACTAGACAACGATACACATACTTATATAGATAAATATTATACTTAGATAGATAAACAACCATGACCAGGGTACAAACATCCGTCATCTCATCAAACAAATATTTGCCCCCACCGGGACTCGAACCCGGGACCCTTGGCTTCGTAGGCAGGGTCACTGCCGACTCGGCCATTCGGGTCGTCAAATAAAACCTACGGGAGGAAGAAAAAAAGCCCCAGGTCTTGGGAGTTTTACATGTTTGTGTCGTCACTGTTTCTGATTCCCACAGGGTACCCTAGTCGCCCCACACTAAACAATGTATATGTGTGGGAATGTTTGCAGATCGCATTGTATATGTTATATAAAACATTAATATTAATTTTACAGAGCTATCGATCAAGAATGGCGGCATGGCAATATGGTACGTTAGAATTGTAATAATAATACTGTAGCCCATTAAGGTCCCCACCGAGGGGCACGGGCCTTTACCCGGGTACGAGTAAGACTGAGCCATACTCCACCACGCTGGCTCGGTGCGGGTTGATGGAGGGGTCTCGGGCTAGTCGCCAACCCGACTGTCAGAAGTTTTCAAGCTGCCCTATTAGTGCCTCTGACCAGCTTTACGACTACTACTACCGAGTGGCGATAGTAGCCGGGACCTATAGCCACTTGAAACGGACACCCATCCAGTACCCGTCTCAGCCAGATGTTGCTATCCGCACGATCGTTTCCGATGTGCGAATACCGCTAGGCCACGGACGCTTCAAGTTAAAGGTAAAATATAGTAAGTTAATAGGAGATTATGCACCAAGGGGTTAAAGCACAGTTTTATGTCACGGGCGCGATATTGAATCCTGAACGTAACTGCATATTTCACGAAATAAGATTTTAAGGCCATAGCAATAAGAACTATGAGAAGAAACAATCACATTAAACCCTGGACGGATCTAGGTTTTAAAATAATGAAATTCAGTACAACTTTTTGTCACCGCTAAAGCCTAGAGCTGTAACGAATTGCTTTAGCTAAGGTTTGCATGATATATAAAGTGTAATTTTTGAGCACTTAAATGATTTTCAACACACTTAAAGTGACCCTTATGACGTCCGTTTTAGAATAATACCGCTGCCTATTATACACGCGTGCGGTAATAAACATTACCGTACAAGTGTGGTAATGGATATAGTTTTAAATTTATCAACTATGGACAAGTAATGACAGTAGAGTTTTTTATATATCAACTATGGACAAGTTATGACAGCAGAGTTTTATGCTCGAAAAATATCACTTTAATTGACTTTAATGAATACATGTTATTGTACTATAAGATGATAAACATTTATTTTCGTCAAATTACAACAGAGATGTATTTCGTTTACGACGACCTCTGTGGCGCAGCGGTTGTGGCTCTGTCTACCATGGGAGAGGTCCCGGGTTCGATCCCCGGCTGGGGGTATAAAAAAAATACCCCAGCTCTTGGATGTTTATATGTGTGTGACGTCGCTGTTTCTGGTACCCACGACACAGGGTATCCTAGTGTGGGGCCAGAAGCCTACATGTATAATACCTGATCGACAAGTAACGTAAATAACAGTGAGCAACAAATCTAGGAATCAAATCCTATACCTAATCGCCCCCATAATGTAAATAACAGTGAGCACACAGTCTAGGAATCGACTAATAACCTAATACCTAATCGACTAGTAACGTAAATGTGAGTGAGCAACAAATCTAGGAATCCAATCCTATACCTAATCGCCCTCATAATGTAAATAACAGTGAGCACACAGTCTAGGAATCGACTAGTAACCTAATACCTAATCGACTAGTAACCTAAATGACAGTGAGCAACAAATCTAGGAATCCAATCCTCTACCTAATCGCCCCCATAATGTAAATAACAGTGAGCAAACAGTCTAGGAATCGACTAACCTAATACCTAATCGACTAGTAACGTAAATGACAGTGAGCAACAAATCTAGGAATCCAATCCTATACCTAATCGCCCCCATAATGTAAATAACAGTGAGCACACAGTCTAGGAATCGACTAGTAACCTAATACCTAATCGACTAGTAACCTAAATGGCAGTGAGCAACAAATCTAGGAATCGAAATTTCACCCACTACTAGTTCTTCTCTCATCAAGAAACTTGGTACGCGTATGTAGTTCAGATGACAATACAATAAATGGTACCAATAGAGATGGTGGTAGCATCCTGGGATGTTTGCCTGTAAACCCATCGAGTTTCGGCTCATTTAATTCTTCATCTACACACGTATCATAAACCCTCTTTACTGTTTCCAAAAACCGCACGTTACGACAAGCATAATGATAAACTTCTTGGTAAAAACTCATTTCTTATCTGAATATTGACAAATTATGACCATAATGTACCAAAATTTGACAAATTATGACATTCAAATTTCAAACGCTGACGCCCGCCCGCGTGCCGCCCCTAGTTTGTCTGTGAAGTTGGTACTACTGAACAAGCTAAACAACTACAGAGCAATGATCAATGCGACAATGCCGGTCGAACATGCGGTTCCTGAACACATCAAAAAGAGCTTATGATGTGTGTGTAGATAAACTAGTGTATGTAACTGTACATAATTAGGCATTTTGTAGCAGTCCTATAAACTATTATTTTAACAAGACCTGTTACCTTCAAAAGAGTCTTTTCTATTTGAAACCTCTACAATTATATAATTTGTCTTTACGAAACCCCCATTTCCCAGGACATATCAGCGGAGCGCGTCGCCAAGTGGGGGGACGAGAGCCGCGGCAGCTGGGAGGGGGAGGGGGAGGGGGGGCAGGACGAGGAGTGGGGAGACGCGCCCGCCGACATAGGCAGCTTCCTGCACACCCGGCTCACGGTGGACGGAGACAACAGCGGCGGTCAGTTGTGTGTGTGTGTGTGTGCGTGTGTGTGTGTGTGTGTATGTGTCAGTGGGCACGCCGACATAGGAGACAACAGCGGCGGTCAGTTGTTTGTGAGTGTGTGTGTGTGTGTGTGTGAGTGTGTGTGTGTGTGTGTGTGTGAGAGAGTGTGTGTGAGTGTGTGTGTGTGTGTGTGTGTGTGTGTGTGAGAGAGTGTGTGTGAGAGTGCGTGTGTGTGTGTGTGTGTGTGTGTGTGTGTGTGTGTGTGTGTGTGTGTGTCAGTGGGCACGCCGAAATAGGAGACAACAGCGGCGGTCAGTTGTGTCTGTGTGTGTGTGTGTGTGTGTATGTGTCAGTGGGCACGCCGACATAGGGAACAACAGCGGCGGTCAGTTGTGTGTGTGTGTGTGTGTATGTGTCAGTGGGCACGCCGACATAGGAGACAACAGCGGCGGTCAGTTGTGTGTGTGTGTGTGTGTGTGTGTGTGTGTGTGTATGTGTGTGTATGTGTCAGTGGGCACGCCGTCATACGAGACAACAGCGGCGGTAAGAGAGTAGCTGTATCTAATAATAACAATACCTTGGACTCTGTTTACACACATTGATCTAGCCCCAAACTACGATTCCCTGTATCTTGGGTGCTAGACAACGATACAGATACTTATATAGATAAATGTTATACTTAGATAGATAAACAACCATGACTGGGGTACAAACATCCTTTCTCATCAAACAAATATTTGCCCCCACCGGGACTCGAACCCGGGACCCTTGACTTCGTAGGCATTGTCACTGCAGAATCGGCCATTCGGGTCGTCTACCCATACTACACATACTACATACACCCATACACCGATTTCGGGATTCAGCTTGTGTCAACTAGTGAATCGCGAAATCGGAAATTCAAATCGAACTACATCTGAAATAAAAAATGACAATTAAACAGAGACGCAAGCAAATGGTTTATGGCAGCGATCGGAATAGCTAGTACAATACGATTAAAATCAGTTAACTATTCGGCCAATTCGGAAATTGTCGTGAATCCCTCATCTCTCTCCCTCTCTCTCATTTCTTAGGTCTACCTGTTAGTAATGTCATCTTGGCAGGTGCTATACATTGCGTTTATGATACTTCAAATTGAATGCTACCTAAAAGAAATCGCGTGTTGTATTTCGTGTCATCGCCTTAATCCGTCTCCGGATTAAGGCGATGATATCCGAGAAAAGCCGAATCTTTAACTGATTTTAATCGTATTGTACAACTTTATTTTCGGCATCACCATACATTTTGCTGCTCCATAGAAGTTAAAAATAAACCCGGTCTGATCAAACCCGTTTCAAAGTTAAAGTGAAGATAATGCTTAAATATTACGTCGCTGCCTCGTCCGTGCAAAGGTCCCTGTTACTCCAATTTAAAAACGTAGCGCTAAACCACAGAAAAATTGTTTGAAAATAAACTACGCTATTTTGTTAAAAAGTTTTTTAAGGAGATTTTGCGAATACATAATATCTACATTTTGAACGCAGTTCCACAATGAAATTAGTTAGGATTTCAGAATTACAGGAAAAAATAAAACAATTTAGAGGTGGTTTCGTAATTAAATTCTATCGATAAAATTTCATCCAATCGCGTTTTCCTTTAGTGAAAATCTTAATCAAATACTCAATAAACGTTAACCGAAAAATCAGATATGTAGATGACTTCATGGTAGAGTAAATGGATTCGAAAAAAAAAACTTTTTTTTCGTATCATCTTAATCCTGGGTCTTTTGACACGCTTTTATTAGCTTCACCTGTACTATTTATACAGATCTTGCAAGTTAAATTTGACTCACTCCCCGGTTACCGATTGAGCTAAAATTTGGAATAACTATGTAAGTGCGGTGACAATGCAGTATTATGATACCATCGAGCTGATCTGATGATGGAGCCGGATGTTGGTCACAGGAACTCTGTGATAAAATAACGCAATCCTAACGAGTTCGGGCTCTTTAGAATTGTCCCGGTGAGTAGTTGATGGATTAGTGAGGGTATCGAGCTGATCTGCTGATGGGACCAGGAGGGTTACCACAACGTCTTATGCCGATTCAGATTAGGAACCTAATTTGATCCGCAAAATTACCGTGACCGTCTTAAAACAAGTCTTGGTATTAGATAAATAAAGCCCATTATGGCGAATTGGAATGGAAATGGTTGCCATGGTGATGTTCTCGTTTTGAACCTAATTTGAATCGGAAAAAGGTTGTGGTTGGGACTCTTCAACCGCTACTCCCTCGAGTTTGGACTCTTTTGATTTGTTTCAACGTGGCAAATACATGCGCGGTTTTTTTATTTTATTTTATTTTTATTATTGAAACTTACAGCTATCAATATTCAGTAGTTTTACATTATAGTGGACGAGCTAATTCTACATGTAGTTGTCTAACTAATATCAAGTACACAATTGAAATCCAAATTATGTGGTTTTAAAAGATCTCACTGCTCACGCATGCCTCCAGCAACATTGCCCTCGACTGCGTCATCAGCATCACTGTTATGAGATGCCACAAACCTCCTGATGATAATTTTGCTCAATCATTGAACACTGCTATTGAAAATATCTATGTCGTGATCATTATCAATGCCCGGATCGAAGAGACGGTTAAAAGTTGAGCAGGCTCTGACGAAAAAGCAATTTGCTATGGACCAAGTTTAGCTGAAATAGCGGACGTCCTTGAGTACTGCGGTTAGGAACCTGCGTTTTTAGGGTTCCGTACCCGAAGTGTGCCAAACGGGACCCTATTACTAAGCCTCCGCTGTCCGTCTGTCTGTCCGTGCGTCCGTCCGTCAACTGGCTCTATCGGATCAACCAAAATAGGTAGAGTGCTGAAATTTTCACAGAATGTGCATTTCTGTTGCCGCAATAGCAACAAATAATGAACTACATGTCATTTTGAAAAGGGGGTCCCCATACAAGCGACTGTTTATTATTAAATCCCTGCCCCTGCGAAATACCTCATAGCATCATGATGCAATATCACCATAAATTTCGCTGCTATTAATAACTTTGAGATGGCTCAGTCGGCATCGTGTCGGTTTGCCAATCTTGAAGTACCGGGTTCGATTCCCAGAGAACACATATATTTTTTCTTTATGTGTTGGTTTTATTATTTAGGATTTAGTGGTTTTTTTTCTTTTACGATGGTACGGAATCCTTCGTGTGCTAGTCCGATACGCACTTGGCCGTTTTTTTTAAATGTATTGTTGTATATGAGTCTTTTTTTAAAAAATACGTACATTTGTGAGAAAAAAATCTTGTCGCAAAAGTTAAGGTGAGAAAATATAAAATAAAATAGTGTAATTTTCTTAAAACATTTAAGCGAAGTAAAGAAAATATAGGCCCTACTAGGTTTTTTGACATCAAAGACAGAAAATACTTCTTATCATAGAGTAACACATCAGATTCCCATAGACGTCATTTGCTCTTCCATACAAAATCTTTTTGTCACTGTGGGTACCAACGACATTGCTTCTTCAAAAAATACAGGGTGACATTTAATTAGCTGACCATATTTTGGGTAATGATATGAACAACTTTCCCCAAGAAACATATGGTCGGAAACGAAAAAAATATTTGGGTCTCCCATAGTAACTTGTAATCAGCTGATCGGGTCAATGTACTGAGGGACGATTTTTTTTTCATTTGCGACCATATGTTTCTTGGGGAAAGTTGTTCATATTAATGGGTACTGTCAAAAAAAGGTGATATATTTATAATGTTTGATTATTTATACTTATACAGGGTTACAGGAAAAGTCGACCTAGATCCGTTAAGGGCGTGTAGTACACATCATTTCTAAATGATTTCACTAAACTTAAGTCAAATTAATTAGATCAAATAAGCGCTATTTATTCTGGCTGCCATGTAGCCTTAGAAACTAAGTTTCACCTTTGAGGTTAATAAATACCCTAGAGTGCTATACCTCGTTGGATAGCTGATAAAATGTAGATGTTTTTAAGCACATCTGCAGAGCAAGTGCCATAATTTTTTTTTGAGATATCCAGAAAAGAAAAATATATTTTTATAATTTGTACTTATTTTCTTAAGTTTCGATCGTCTACAACGACCTATTTAGTTAACTTACGTGCAATTTTAGTCATTGAGGTCATTAAGCATCTCATTCTTCATGTAAAAAACCAAAAAAATAATCATTAGAGTCAAAAAAAATCAAAATATTCAATTCAATAGCCGAAAAATTGGGCATTTTCATAAAAAAAAAATCTCGAATATCTCGAAAACGGTTAAGTTTAGGATGGGGGGTTCCATAGTGAAATCATTTAGAAATTATGTGTACTACACGCCCTTAACGGATCTAGATCGACTTTTCCTGTAACCCTGTATATATATATATATATATAATTTATTTATAAGCATTTTACTCATGCCTTTTCCATTGCGTAATTTATTAATTGCTAAACTGTTGAAGTTGGCACCCATAAGACAAGCTTGCTTAGTTTGGGGCCACAAGAAAACAACAAATAATCTTTTAAATTCCTGAATGTAAATACTTAATGTTTGTTATTATTTTTAATGAATCTTGTAATATTTTTTTGTGATTGTTTAAGAGTATTTTGGAATAAATATTTTTGTAATTGTATTTTTATGTCATTCCCCAAAATATGGTCAGCTCATTAAATGTCACCCTGTATTATTTATCGTATGTCTCATATAAATACTCATATTCAATATCGCCTCGATTGCCTTCGCAGATGACTCGAACGAGGGCGCGCCGCCGTCCACGTCGTCTTCGGTGAGCACCGCCGCCATCGACTTGCCGAAGGCTGACTATATCAAGAAGCATGGCGCGAATAATAAGCGTGAGTTACTCGCAATGGCGGCCATGCCCGCCTTTGACCCGCCAGGTGGCGCTGGAGAGTAGACAACCCGAGCAAGTCGCAGGCCTTGATCTTGGGAACCCGATGCTCTCTTAACCTGTTACAACAACTTCAAATCGCTCCTCTAATATTTGACGGAACCGTTATCCAATACAGCGATAAAGCTAAAAATCTCGGAGTTGTATTCGATAACATGCTCCATGTCTCCGAGGTCAGCAGACGAGTCTTTGCATCGTTTCACTCTCTTCGGAGATTACAATACTTCCTTCCACGGCATACTAAAGTCACTCTAGCCCAGTCCCTTCTACTTCCTTTAATTGACTATGCCGATGCTTGCTGGGTGAGTGCGAACGAAGAACAACTGAATAAACTCGCACGACTTCAGAACCTCGGGATTCGGTTCGTCTTCGGGCTGCGCAAGTATGACCACGTCTCGCAGTATCGCAAGGAACTGGGTTGGCTCCCGGTTGATCATAGGTATTGTATATATAAGTATGTAATTGTATTTATCTGTTTATTATTATTATTTGTTTTTATTTTTATTTTATCTACTATTTCTTTTATTATATGTATTTTTATAGTAAGTATTATATTTTATTGGTATTTAGTAATTTTATGATTGCACTAGACTACCCTTTTCAGTTTATATGTATCCTATCCTGATAGGTTTGCTGGAAGAAATCTCTGTTGAGAGATAAGCTCGCCTTTGCCTTTTAATTTCTTGTAAAAATTTTTGTTGTAATGTTCTGTGCAATAAAGAATTGTGAATTGTGAATTGTGAGTAGTGGTAGACAAAGAGTTTCATGCGGCTTATGTATAAACGATTACCAAAAACGCACCTATTTTACTACCAATAAATTCGAAATGACTGCCAGAATGGATAAATATCCACCAAATTGTGTTTGGATAAATGATCACCAAACTTCTTTTTATGTTTTGTGTACTTAAGTTTATGTTTTAAGTATTTTTTGTTGATCTTACATGTTCAACCTAACACGAAGGTGCTAGGTTGAACATGTAAGAACAACAAAAAATACTTTGCTTCGCTCACCCCCTTTACCCTTCACCTAAGCTACCGCAGTATTTTGCCCTGATATTTTTTGCAACTTTTGGTGTTCATTTATCCATTTTGGGTAGGAAAAAAATATTTTGGCAATCATTATATTTGTTGCCGTTTCATTCATGTGAAGGTTCAGGGTCCGAATCAGGTCACGTGATCTTACTTTTTTGTGTTTTGTTTTATATATCCCTTCAGAAAAACGGCTACGGTGTTAGGCCATACCGCCTTGTCTGATGTGATGTCATCTTTGTAGTCTTCATAAATGTGTCTTAACTTCCAATATATTCAAGGCCACATGGCCATGTCCTCAATCTTACAAATACACTTGACACTGGCAAAATTAAGCTAAAAAGAGGTTAGGATATATATATATATATATATATGTATAGCTTCTATCGTGTGTTGCCACAATAATTTCGTCAATGTCACGTGATGCGACCTGCACAATAGGAGATCACGTGGAACAGTTAATAAAAAGAGAACTTTGAGCTGAGACTATAATTTTATATTGACTCAAATGGGGAGGCCTTTGCCCAGCAGAGAAACACTATCGTACAGACTTCATAAAAAAAAAAACGCTGTTTGATTGACTGACCCACAACGCACAGCCTAAATCTGTGGGCATAGAGTCATTGAACTTTGTACAGCGGTTCCTTATGTAGCGGGGTAGCACTTACAAGGGATTTGGCGCAATCTATCCCCCAAGGGGAGGGAAACGGGGTTACAGTTTCTATGGAAATGGAAAATATATAAACATTTTATTAACATTAATTAGGCCGAGTAAAAGTTAATAAATAAAATAATTATAATTTAATTAATGCAAGCTGTTTTGTTTTTGTTCGAAGTGCTCCAAACTGAACATTGAGTGACATTTTATGTTTTTTTTGGTCATCTGAACAGGCCCAAATCGGTCTACTTACCTTTCCTACTAAAATAACGTAGCGCCAAACCACATAAACAATGTTTAAATATAATCTACGCTATTTTGTCGAAAATATTTTCAAGGAGAGTTTGCGAATACATAATATCCACATTTTGAATGCAATTCCGCAATGGCTTTAGTTAGGATTTCAGAATTATAGGAAAAAATAAAACAATTTAGAGGTCTTTTCGTACTTAAATTCTATCGAGAAAATTTCATCGTATCGCGTTTTCCTTCAGTGAGAATCATAATCACATACTCGATAAACGTTAACACAAAAATAAAAATTGTAGACTTCATAGTGGAGTGAATGGATTTAAAAAAAACATATATTTTTTGGTATCACCTTAACCCTTAGGTTCTATATTCTGATGGAATGAAGCCGACGGTCCTGGGTTCGAATCCCGGTAAAGGTATATACTTGTGTGATGAGCATGAATATTTGTTTCTTAGTCTTGGATGTTTTCTATGTATTTACATAAGTATTTATCTCTATTAGATATATCGTCGTCTAGTACTCATAATACAAGCCTTGTTGAGCTTAGTATTGGCCTATTTCGATTTGTGTAAGATTGTCCTATAATATTTATTATTATTATTATTTTTCTTTTTTTTTTTTTATTCTTATATTTATTCTATTTTATTATTATTTTTCTTTATTATTTTACGGCCTAAGCCAAGTGCATAGTGATGAATGAATGATTAAGATGAATTTCCCATGAATTTGCGGACGATCCTGCAAGTGTTTAAAATAACGGCCTTTTGCAGTAGTGTATATGTTGATGGATGTAAATGTACTGTTAATAGTACGAGTGTAATGATTATTATTATTATTTATTGTTTATGTGGCCAGCCAATTATAAATCTCTATAAGTGTGTGTTCACACGGGGGTTTTGTTGCAGACACAGTGGGCCCCAAGTCCGGCCCGTCGGACCCGCGCTTCACTGACGTCATCAAGCTGAACGACTATCTCCGGCACGGACGCAGACCTCAGTTCTGGGAAGAAGACTATGTTAGGCGGGTGAGTTGCTGCTTGAATATCTCGCTGCACTCGGGACTCAGCTGTTATATAAAGTAGTATTAAGAACACGAAACGAAGAATTCTCAGGAGTGGTGTTGGGTTGGGAAGGAAAAATGAATGGGATAATTCACCAAGTTAAAAACCTTAAAACCGATTCCAAATTCAAGCCCTCTTTCTTCTACCCCGGCCGGGATGCGAATATCGTCTTTACACAAGAAAAGTCCTCATCAAAACTCATGCTGAAGAGAACCACAAACCAAAACGTCATGCGTATTGTTTAATAGAATTTGTTGATTTTTTCAAAAAGCGCTGAATAGATTTCAATGAAATTTATAAGGAACCACGTCCGAAGTATGACCTACCGATCAAATAAAGAATTATCAAAATCGATTCATAATTGACGAAATGATCGCTTAACAAACATACAAAAAAAATACATTTGAATTGAGAACCTTTTTTTAAATTATTTAAATGAAATCAAATTAGTATATAATCAACTTTTAAAATAATAATATTTAAGGGAAATCAATGTAATATTAAAATCAATAAATTATTGAGGATTTTATGGTTCTTATATTATAATAATTGGCCAGGGTTTACGTTCTTCAGGGATATATTTTTTAGCAAATATTAATTATGAACAATTGCACATTAACGTTATGCCTTCAACTGCATATTAACGTTTATGCCTTCTATAAGAACATGATGATTTTTATTATTATCCTCAAATATCCTCTTTGAAGTCGGTTACAAATATGGAAACAAGGCGAAATATTTCCCTATTTTCCGAGTAGGTTTTAAATGTTTTAAAAAAAAAAAAAATTGCGTTGATCGCTGATTTAGTTCCCACGGCCCAGAGTCCTAAATTAGGGCCACAAGCAATGTGTGGATATCGAAAACAACTTAAATGACCACCAAAATTTTTTTTCCTACCTAAAATGTGTACCTATAAATGATCACCAAAAGTTGCAGAAAATATCAGGGCAAAATACTGCGGTAGCTTAGGTAAAGGGTACCCTTTACCCTTCGTGTTAGATTGAACATGTAAAAACAACAAAAAATACATAAAACGTAAACTCAGGTACACAAAACATATTAAGAAGTTTGGTGATCATTTATCTAAACACAATTTGGTGACCGTTTACTAATTCTGACGGTTGTTTTGAATTTTATGGTAGTAAAATAGGTGCGTTTTTGGTGATCGTTTAAACACAAACTGTTGATATGTGCCATATATTTTAGGCACATTATTCTATGGAGCCGAAACATGGACGTTCATAAGCAAATTATACACAAAATCAAGGTGGCCCAACGAGCGATGGAGCGTTCCATGTTGTATCTCCCTCGTTGACCGCGTGACAAACGTAGACATTCGACGAAAGACGAAGGTCGAAGATGTAGGTGAGCGGATAACGAGACTGAGGTGGAGATGGGCGGGACACTTGGCTAGACGGGATGACGGGCGGTGGACCAAAGCAGTCACGGAGTGGTGGCCAAGGGAGCAACAAGGCCGGTGGGCAGACCACCTGCCCGATGGTCCGACGGTATACTAGAGTCGACAGGACCTCAATGGATGCAGTTGGCACAGGACCGTAGGGGTTGGCGCTATAGAGAAGAGGCCTGTGCCCAGCGGTGGGTTGATGTGGGCTGAGCATGATGATGATGATGGCATTATTCTGAACCACTTTTACTATGAAAACGACTTCATCAGGGCAACTTCAATTTGTCATTTTTCCTAACGTTTTGCGTGTCAGCTGATTTTCCTAACTTTTTTCGTGTCAGCTGATTTTCCTAACGTTTTACGTGTCAGCTGATTTTCCTATCGTTTTGCGCGTCAGCTGATTTTCTTAACGTTTTGCGTGTCAGCTGATTTTCCTAATGATTTGCGTGTCAGCTGATTTTCCTAACGTTTTACGTGTCAGCTCATTTTCCTAACGTTTTGCTTGTCCGCTGATTTTCCTAACGTTTTGCGTGTCAGCTGATTTATAGTGATATGCGAGACCATATGCGAGATGTCCCGGTTTTTAATCCCGACCGGGAAGAACAGTACATTGTTGTAGAGGCTGGTAAGTGAGCAATGGATGGACTAGTAAGTTTGCAGGTATTTTCATGCACCCAGACTTCACTCGCATCCCGAGCGGGGAGGAAGAAATAGGGCTTGAACTTGAAGTCGGTTTTTTTAAGTTTTTAACTTGCTGAATTATGTCCTAGATATTGGACAAAGAGCGCCGGTGCAGTGCGCTCCCACAAACACTACTAATAAAACTACTAAAATAAACTTTAACTTTGTTCGCGTTTTTAGTAAACAGCTCTTAAGAGGGTATATAATGTATGTATAGGATTATACATAAATATATGAGAGTAAATTTTGTGGGGTGCAGCAGCAGTCTTAAGTCGCCTCTGGACATTAGTGCTTTTCACGACTACTGCGAGGAAATAAAATTAATTATACTGAAAATAATTTTAAGGTAAATTAGCTCTGGTGCTCCGGCTGGCGGAGTCCATCATTTACCGCAATGGACAGCACACTTTTACCGACGCGACGGCATGACGCACGCTGTGTCGGTAAACAGTGACACGGCAGGAAGCGCCATCTGTTGACATCTGACAGAATCATATCAAAACAAGCCAACAATGTTTTTGTTGTTCCGGTTAACTATTCGTTGTTTTGAGGCCCCATTAGAGACCATCATTTGAGTGAAAAGAAAATAGTTATAAAAAAGCCCTCGGTTCATTGATGTTTATATGTTATTGACGGGATCTCCATGGTTTGTGTGGGGTCAGAAGCAATGTGCTAAGTGTATATAAATGAATAAATGTGGTCCATTAATATCCCCACCCAAGGGGCACAGGTCTCGATACTAGTAAGGTTGAGCCATACACCAGCACGTTGGCTCAGTGCGGGTTGTTGGAGGATTTTTGCGACTGCTACTGACAAATAGTGAGAGTAGCCCGGATCTACAGCTTAACGTGTCATCCGAAACACGGACCATCGAGCACACTTGGGTACTGTAGTACCCAAAAACCCATTATAGGTTTTAAATTTGATTACCATGGCATAAGGTGCAAAATCGCGAGACCACAAAAAAAACAAGGGGTTAAAATAGATTACTTATCTCATTGGTACAGGTTCAGCACAGGATTCGAACCAGCATCTCCTGCGTGAGAAGCGACCCTGAAACCCAATAGTCCACGGAGCCTATTGTGCATAAGTGTTTATGTTAATTTCCAGGTGATGGAAGCGATACGCATGAAGGAACTGGAGATGAAGCAGGCGGCAGAAATCTTGGGAGTCAGCTACGGCACGCTGTACGGCAGATACCGGGACGCGTTCGGATGTATCAACAGGCCCTTTCGGTGAGGATATTGCACCCTACTGTTGGAACACAAACGTGGAGGGGAGGTCTCCACCAAAACGTTACATTTCACTTTTTTACAAAAGAAGAAGTTATGAATGCCGATGTCACAGATACTGAATTCTATCATGGACGAATAAAACTAGAGGACAGACAACCGTAGTACTTTGAAGCGTAATTCGATTTTAGTTTAAATGTATATTGCTTGATAGAGCTACTAGTTCAAAAGTTCTTTGTAGTATAGGTAATATCGTGGTGGCGCGCTTAATTTAGGAAAGATGGCGGTACAAGCGTTAATTTCCAAAGGAGAAACAAGGCTTACGCTTACGCCATCTCTGATTTTTCGTCGATATTACTATGGATTATACTACGCCGTCACCCTAAGCACCCATCATCTATTGCGTGGTACAGCGACATCTAGAAATAATACAGGATTTTAGCTTTCTAGCAGGATACGTTATTTTATATGACGTCAGTCCTCTAGTTTTATTCGTCCATGATTCTATCGAAATCTTATTTAAAATTTCGACAGTCAAATCGCTTGTTACGCCGCCCTGAAATCAGTCGATTGCACCAAAACGTAACAGCTTTGCAAGCTGAAGTTTGAACATTTCCACCATACTCGTACATACTGCACCCTGCAGTCGCACCAAAGCGTTACATTTTTCTTTTCAAATGTTTGACTGTGTATTGGCGTGCGTGACTCTGCGTGATTAGTTTGATGGGAGTTTCGATACTAAAAGCTCCATTCGGAACGCGGTATGAGTTGGCAAGTTCTATGCAGTTTCTGAACGGTTGGTCCATCAACCTGTCAAAACAAAAAAAGAAAGTCAAAACCATAAAGTTGCACCAAAAAGTAACACAAATTTCTTTAAAACGAATGTCCTGGCTATAAGAACCAAAATTTCCGAGTTTTTATATACCCAATAGATGTATCTTTATCTAAATCTATGAATTACCCTTGTAGAATAGAACTAGCTCTAATGACCATGATGTGGTCAAACTTTGCCAATTTCTGTAAAATCACTTATGAACGTAATGTTACGTTTTGGTGTGGACCTCCACAAATGAGATTATTTTTTACTGTAGATATTTACATATACTTGGCAAATGTCACTGTCCCCGCCAAGGTGCACAGGCGTTTGCTCGGATACGAGTGGGATTGAGCCATATTCCACCAGGCTTTGTAATATCCACATTAAACCCTGCGTTTAATGTGGATATTACACTGCGAGTGGCAGTACTCGCGCCGCCGGTAACATGTCTCGAAATGTTGACGGGAATGAGTGTTTACATTATACGGACTACTCCTATACACGGTGACATTTAATTAGCCGGCCATATCTTGTGGAATGATAGTACCTACCCATCAATATGAACAATTTTCCCAAAGAAACATATGGTCACAAATGGAAACAAATAATCTTCCGTCAGTACATTGACCCGATCAGCTGATTACAAGTTACAACTTTCCCCAAGAAACATAACTTGGGGAAAGTTGTTCATAATGATGTTTACTATCATCGCCTAAATTATGGTCAGCTGATTAAATGTCACCCTGTATACTTTACGCCCGGTTTAGCCTAGCGGGTAGTGACCCCGCTTAAGAAGCTGACGGTCCTGGGTTCGAATCCCGGTAAAGGCAAATATTTGTGTGATGAGCATGGCAAGATGGCGTCACGACAACAGCTGATTTGCACAGCTTAAATCAGGGCAAAACATTGCGGTAGCTTAAGTGTTCCTGTTAGGTTGAACATGTAAGAACAACAAAAATATTTAAAACATAAACTTAAGTACACATAAAAAAATATTTATATCGCATATTTCTTGTTGCCAACGTTTAGACAACTCTTTAAACGTTTCGTTCACTCACTTATCTGACGGAATTTTAGTTATTTGGTTAAACGTCGGTATTTAATTAACGGTCTAGAGTTAGTTAAGTGTCTGATTTAACCAACTAACTGCGTCAATTGCGACATATATAGGGGCAGAACATTAAGGTCTAAAATAAATTTTACAAAATCTGTCGGGTGCCTTCAACAACTAAAAGAGATCTAACAATTAATCTGTGGGAGTTACTTCGCCCTGCTTCACCCACAGTGGTCCAATGTAGAGAAGAGACTAAAATGATGTTTGCTAAGTATATGTAAATACGAATAGTAATGAAGACATTTGAATTTCACTAACCGCGCGGGTGTTATCTATTGGATATGACTATTGACTCGATAATATAATTTCGTTCCATGCTGCTACTTTTTGCTTAGCAGAGGATTGTTATGGTAAGAGAGAGATTATAGGCTGAGTTTTTTTTTATGTATTATGGACCCTTTACAAAAAATATAGCTTTGCTAGCTAGAGACTTAAATATAGAGGAGATGCGCTCTTTAAATTAAAAAGGAACACAGCATGCAGTGCGACAATGTTAATGTTAATTATACACTTTTAAAAGTTAAGACTTTTGACATATTTTTTTAATTAATACAATTTATTTTATTTTTAAAACTAATGAATTATGAACGAGGCCTAGTCTAAAATTATTTTATTCAAACATGCTTTAACGCAGTTAAGGCTTGCAAATATGTCGAGTTCAGATTCACGGTGTTTTGTGCTGAGTTCATTGTACAGTTTGCATAATCTGTGCAACGGAGCGTTTGAGCCTAGATTGGATTTGGCAGTATCATTGAAAAAAAACCTGAAGTTCGATCGTGGTAGTCTTTTTGGTGACACGTTAGGCGACATTTGTCCCGCGACCTTGTCAGCCGACACGAATTGTACGTGTCGGGGGACATCGCCCGACATCGCAGGCCACATTTACGTGGCGCGGGACATGTCGCATGTCATCGCTCTGAGAGCGGCGACATACTGCGACCCAATCATACTTAGAAGTATTTCGAAATCAGTTTTAGACATTCTTGTGAATTTTTGGAACGTCGAAGACTGCTAACCATCCTAATGACTTTTCTCTTTGCAGTAAAAATTCCCGGAGCCACCTTCTTTTTCTTTTTCGTATTGAAATACTTTTCCGAATAGTTATATAAGTCGCACTTAGAAACACTACCTCCTCTGGCGACATCTCAACAACAACTGTGGTGTGTGGACGAGCAAAATGTCACGCGACTTTGTCTCTAGACAGTCGCACGTAGATGCCCCGCGAATGCTCTCGACATGTCGAGCGACTTTGTCCCCTAGTGAATACGAGGCTTTAGACTAGGGGACAAATGTCCCCCAACATTCCGCGGGAATAATAAATGTCGCGGTCGCACTATGGTTAAATGCCGCGGGTTATGTTTCTGGACACCGGGCAACATTGCCGCGACATGGTGGGGGATATTTTGTCCCTAGTATTGCCGAGTCAGGAAATTATTAGAAAGAGTTGGGCGTTGTACTAATGGCACCTAATCTGAAAGCTCATTGCAGATGTCGCTGGTGTAGTTGGGGCTTTATCTGTCAAAGTCGTCAAATTCTATTAATAGCTTCTTATTAGGGTTCCGCAGAGAAACAAGTAATCCTTATAGTTTCGTCTAGTCTGTCTGTCCGTCCGTCCGTCCGTCCGTATGTCCGTATGAAACCATTTTTTTTAAACCTATATGTGTGGTGTGTCTATAGATAGGCCTTTAAAAATTACGTTGAAGTCCCTGAAACCATTTATCCTCAACGTTCACATTTCTAATATAAACTGCCTTAATCTGTCCACTCGCGTATGAACACCTAATATGGACTTGCATTAACTTTTAATTTACCTACCGTCCACTCGCGCATGAACACCTAGTATATATTTATGTTTATTTTTATAAAATAATTACCCACTATACTTTTTATTACTGGCAATAATAGAATAGAATAGAATAGAATAGAATATGCGTTTATTCAAGCGTCACAATACACAACACATAGCACAACATAGGAATATACAAAAATAGGAATACACATGGACAACAACAAAAGTGGGTATATTATGTGATGTAAATGGCTTCTTAAGAAAACAGCGTAGTGTGCTGGTTGTATACGGCGACGGTGAAACGGCTCCGGCTCAGCATTATGCTACAGGGCCTACAGGAGGACCTGAAGCGCTGGTATTCTGTCGGAGCCGGTGTGACTGAGTGTGTTGTTTTGTACGGTGTTGATTAGACTACGTAATATGCATAGATAAGAGATATAAACAATAAATAGCATAATATAAATGTAGGGTATAGGAGTATAGAGTATGTAATTATGATAAATATGAATAATGTACAAACATGTTTGAAAAATGCAAGAGGTTTTGGGGGTCAGAAACGAAGGCTGCCGATGCAGACTGCAGAGATAGCTTCAGTTATCCGCTTTTTGAAGGGCTAGTAAATAGGCTTTGTATGCTGTTTTATAGCTGGTTAAAGTAATTTTTTCACGAACTGGCGGAGGGATATTATTCCAGCATTTTGTAGCCAGATATCTGAAGCTACCCCTGAAAGCAGCAGTCCGATGCCGGGGAATGGAGAGTATGACCGGAAATAGAAGATAAACGTACCTTCTCTCTGGTATCTCACACTTGATTGGTCGACTGACTCTGTAAATGACAAAAATAAAATGATCTGTATTGTGGCTGGCCGCCATGACAATTTGGCTTTTTATAGCCATTTTTTTAAATTTATGGTTAACATGTTATATGCTATATTTATAATCTTATAAATACAATAAAGTTTTAATAAGTTAAGAAGTAAAGAATCAAAATTGTCACAATCTTACGGTGACAGATATAGATAAGCCCTTTATTGGATATTACATTACATTCCATTGTATAATAATTGTTACATTTCATGGTACCCTTTTATTATTATTATCTACATCTTATCTACAAATTCAATATGTTATGTATTTTGTAAGAAATGAGAACATAGCATCAATCTACTCCTTTTACCAGCAGCGCCCTAAACCCGAGCACACGTGACTTCTGGTCAACAAAGGGCTCGGCGGAAGTGCTCTCTCGACTGAAACGAGGGGAGATACCCATGGACCTGGCGGCACAGGCCCTCGGCGTCAGCGCGAGGGACCTGTACGTGCACTATAACGAGATCCACGCGCAGGAGAAAGGTATGTAACTGTATGTAAGTTAGCCTATGCTATTCTCCAAGATACAATACATGTCTATACGAAGATTCATCAAAATCGGTTCAGCAGTTTAGGCGTTAGAACGTAACAAACACACACACACACACACACACACATACACACACACAACTTATGTGACTGAAGAAAGGGTAAAAATCCACGGACCTCGCGGCACAGGCTCTGGGCTTTAGTGCGATGGAACTGTAAGTGCATGCGCAAGTTAAAGGTAAAACTGCTTCTAGCCCCACACTACGGACCGGTACCACCGAATTCACAGACAACCAAAATCTGGCGTACGTGAATATTTTGCAGTTCCATTAATATTACATACATACATACATACTATCCGCCAAAGTATGATGACGTCATAGCGTCTGCCAATGTCTTACTGACGCGTCGAGGACGAGAGCGGGCGAGAGAGATGTTTAGATAGATAACATCACTTATTCATTGTAACTCGGTACACACAAAAACAAACACTAATTATAATTATAACTCAAAATATTGTTCAAGATTACTTAGATGGCGGGACTGTATGGGGTAAATCTAACTCAACACAGAGTTCGCTGTTATAGCCCTACCGCAATCTCATGGCAAATGGGGAAATAAAAATTTGTTGCGTGCAATACTGGGGAAATTGGATTAAACGATCTTGATACTGTAATTTTTTTATTTATGCCAAAGATTAATGAACATGAAGTATATAAGGTATGTGTATGAGGAATATTGTTATACATCGGGTTCTTCAAAGGAAAATAAGTCATGAAAAGTAAATCAATCGTACATTACTTTATGTACTAATTATTATTATTATTTACTAATTTATTATACATCATTTAAATCATACTAAAACTTAACACCTCATTCAGAACTAGAAAACGATTCCAAGAACTCCACTTGCATTTCTTGTTCTTCATCAGATGATGAAGATAAATAGGTATTTATTATAAATCGCTCTTCCAGCCTCTCAATTATTCTATCTTGCTTGATAAAATCGTTTTCAATTTTCTTTACATGTTCACAACATTTTCGCCATTCCACTCCACCAATTTGTGAGAACGCTTCTTCTGTTAATAATTTTATGTCACTTGCAGGCCTATTTACATTTTTATCAGCAACTTTTTGCTTCATTATACCCCAAATCATTTCTATGGGATTTAAGGTGCAATGATAAGGTGGGAGCCTTAAAACTTCGTGACCGTGCGATTTTAATACTTCATCTATCTCATACAAGGGCGCAGACATGTTTTGTTTCACTACTTCAAGTAATTGACATTTACGCCAAAGATCATCATAATGTAAGTCATTTGCACGAAGCCATTCCTTTATATCAGCGATACGATTGGCTTGTGTGGGTGGTTTGTTCACCCGTACGGAATGATAACTAGCATTATCCATAACAATTAGTGAAGGTCTTGTCAGATTTGGAATTAGCTTCTCTGTCACCCATTTTGTAAAATTGTCCTTATTAATGTCTTGGTGGTAATCAGCAGAGACACTTGTTGACCTGTACACCAGACAACAATTTGGTACAAAGCCATTTTCGCCACCAGCGTTTACAATGATCCACCTCGCTCCAAGTGAAATACTTTTAGATGGACCTGCCATATCTTTGCTTTGCCAGCACTTTTTTACAGAACATGAACCGTGAATGTAAGTCTCATCTAAATAAATCACATCCAATTTGTTATGCTCTTCAGCTTCTCGGTTTTCCTTCATACGCATCAAAAACTTGTATCTTTGTAGTTTTATGTCATCTCTCTCCATCAAAATGGTCCTTTTTGATTGGCATTTAACATATTCAAAACCAATCTCCTTAAGTATTAGCCTGTAAAAAATAATAACATTTATCATGTTACTCAATTGATAGCTTATCATTCATCATTATCATCATCAGTCTATCGCACTGCAGGGCACAGGCCTACTCTTAAGAGTGAGAGTGAGAGGGATTATTACTTTATATTTTTCTTACCTCAAACTTTCTCTGCCTCCGTTGAAATGAATATCTTGTCGAAGAATTTCTAACAGTTTCATTACTGTTGGAATTTCCTTCCGAACTGTATAGAATTCTTTTACTTTATTCCTAATCAACTCTAAATCGAAGCTGTCCAAGCTGATTTTCTTCTTCCCCCCTCTCCGCTTTTTACCAGGCGTGGAAAATACACCATTATTCGATGTGCCCTCACCTACAATGCGTCGTATAGTAGTACTGGAAACACCTATAAAGAAGCACAATTAAGTAAGAAAAATATAAAATAAACTAAAGTATCAAACCAACTCAGTCCAACTTACCGGTCAACTCTACGACACGCTTTAAAATCAAATATTGAGGTTGATTTTCGCCTTCTTCTTCGCTTATTTTACGATACACATTGAAAACAATATTTCTCGCTTGAGATCGAAGTGGCTTTTTCGACATTGTCACAAAAACAACAAAGTAACAAGAAGAAATCATAAAATCTCAGCAGCGGTTCACAGATCTCAGTTCACAGGTATAAACAACAACAATTGACATTGCCATATGAAAATCACATTTTTTCCTTTTTTTTTTATGCCATGAGATTGCGGTAGGGCTATAATTGTTATTATTAATTCCTGCTTATTATTTATAATAATTGCATTAATTTGTTAAAAACAACCAATGTTCAAAAGAGATCTATAAATCAATCTGTGGGAGTGTCTTCGCCCTTCTACTCCCACAGTGGTCCAATGTAGAGAAGAGGCAAATAATTACGTTTGCTAAGAATACGTAAATATCTACAGTGATAAAGAAATTTGAATTTTAATAAAGAAACAATCTACAAAAAGAAAACAACACGGTTCAAAAAACAGTGAATGAATAATAAATTTACACAAACAAATATGGTAAGGATCACTATGTGCTATTGTGACTGTACCGCGACTATGAAATGGCCCTGACTCAGCAATGTCACAGATGAATCTGTGACGCTGGCATTCTGCCAGGTACGGACGAAACAGCGGTCTGCTCAAGTACACATTTTTTAAATATGATGATTTCAATAAAAATCAATTTGATTTGATTGAATGGGGATCACGCATCACTCGCGGGTGCCGAGTTAACTTTCTCATTCATGAGAATAATATAGCTATAGCGTCTCGATCCCAAACGGGACCCTAATACTTAAGCCTCCGCTGTCCGTCACCGGGCTGTATTGTTACACTTTATGCAGACATTCAACGACAAGGAAACTAATTTGAGGGAAAAGAATATAGGAATAATAATAAGGAAAACTTTAAGTTAAATAGAGTAACTACACACACGGGGCACACACAGGCACACGTGTCTAGAATTCACGTAATACAATATATATATATATATATATGTCACCGGAAAATAACACGATCCGCAACTTCCTTCTAGATTATATTAGGCTAGGTTAGGTTAGGTTATGTTAGGTTAGGTTAGGTTAGGTTAGTATATTTATAAACATGCGGAAAAAATACTTTTTGAATGTATACTGACACAATGAGCCTATCTGACGACAGTAACCATCTTTTTTTAATCATAAGCTTTAAAATGTTGATATACAAATATATGTATATTGCCAATCACTAGGCAACCAATCTCAACTCCCTTCCATAATTACATCAAAAGGACATCCGCCGTATATTTTAAAATAATTTTTACATTATCGATTATATAACGTCCACGTGTTTATGCGACGTTGCCAAACTTCCAATAACTGCAAGCATACAAGTTTAAGCTTTACTACAAGAGACAATGGTCTGATTTGATTGCAAAGCTTAGAATGCAAAAACAATCTCAGAAACATGTGTTCGACGGACAGAAACAGAATCCCATTAAAAGCACAATAGTATCGAATGAAAGACTATGCGGGCAGTGTGGGGTGCTCTTGAAGACTGCAAGCTGGATAGATATTACGAGCCGGGTAGACGGCGTAGGCGGATGAAGGAGCCAAAACAACAAAACAATATGAAAATAACATTATTTATTGATGTTATAAGATCACTGAACTGTTAAACCTAAACAGTGAAATAGAAAAATAAACGTAGGTATTATTTAAACAAGTCCCATACATGTTCTGAAAGATTTTTGGCTCCTATGTCCCTAAAAATTCAAAACATTTAAAAATTCTACCATAATCGGACGCAAAACCAAATACGGTGTGAAATTTTTATCCCATCTGGCATCCGTATATGTGTCTCAAAAATATGCAGCCTGGAATTAACTAACACATATTTATTAGTAAGTTAGTAACATTATTTTTATAACGGAATCCCACAACTAGTGCGCTACCAAAACACAAAGATTATTGTTTACTGAAATATTAAAACAAACACATATATGGGCGCCAAACTAAACACGATATCTACGATTTTAATATATCTGGTATCCCCATATATGTATAAATCTTCTTAAAAAATAGTCCTTCTAGAATTAATAAATTCACGTTTGTCACAAAGTGACAGTAAGCACAACAAAAGCATAATTAGGGCGCTACAAAACATTACACAAAGGTTATTTTTTACTGAAATAACAAACCAAAAACATACATGGACGCCAAACTAAACACAGTATGAATAATTTTCAAATATCTGGCGTCCCAATATATATCTGTTGTTGTTTCATTCATTCTGGGTAGGCATAAAGCTTATCATCGTTTTTGTTTACTCTTGACTTCATAAGTTATCTTTAAATTCTTGCATGGCCTTGACAAATGATTACCACTACTCATTGAAATGTGAGGGTAGTTAACACATTTTAATACACAAGAGAGATAACGAGGATCAATAAATCCGGATCGTTCAGTAGAGCCCTCGGGTCGCATGAATTAAGAATTTAGCACATTGACTCCTAGTACTATCTACTTGTATCTTTCGATCGCCCGTAAATGATATCGTCTTCATGCTCACAATTGAACTGTGCGAGCGCCACTCCAATATAATTTACGCGTGAGCGAGAGAGACCAGTAGCTAGGGGTCGATGTACGAAATTCCTTCTGCTCGGCGACCGTACTTTAGTAGAGAATTTAGGATGTGATTCAGCTACTGTCGGATAAAATCATAACAATTCGTGTTACAGAAAAATTGTGGTAAATTATAATATTTTTTAAATTAAAAGTGCTGTTGACTTCATCAGCAGAAGTAATACAAAGGTGTTTCTAACTCGTTCTCACCAAATTAAAGAAATACATATTAGACACTTTCTAAATGATGACTGAAATTAATTTTACCTCACAAAGAAAACAATGATAATCCACATACCATTTTTTAATGAAAAAATGGCTTAAGAAAGCTGAGAAGAGTAGGGGTGAACTATTAATTAATAATTTTATTCAGCTGACGATCTCCCAGAGATAGATAGTAAGTTGCACAGGCATTTAAAATTTTGAACTATTTGAAAAATAAAATAAATAATATTGTGGTCTAAAGGAGAATACAGCCCTGTCTAGTCGAATAAATATAATATCTTTATTTTAATTATATTGTCATAACGACAAATCTCATTACTGTGATATATTAGTTTTCCATTCCATTCCTTTTGTGCCTTTTCCATGTCTTCCACTGATCCTGGCCGAATTTGCCTCTTGCCACCATTAACAAAAATGAATTGGATTGAAATTGTTATTATGATGTTCCAATGAAAACAATCACAAAATGATCATTATATATTGAGGTAACGCTTATTTTGACTTGATTCCCAACTTTGGCTTATCTTTTCTTTTATCCGCAAAAATTGTAAACCTTAAAAAAACGGATTTCTGCGGAAAGTCAAGATTTGATAGCTTAGCCATTTTTCAAAATTTTATTTTCCAGGCTACTATTGTGGAAGTGTGTTGATTTTAGTATGACAATGCGCTAAGGCAGACAATTTAGTAAAAGTGAGAAGTAATGGAAGGCGAATGAATGATGCGGATTGATTGTTCCTCGTAATTCCCTAGAGCATTGAAATGTGTGAACGACCTTCACATTTCAATGAGCTGTAGCAGTAGTTATGTACGAGATTATATTTGTTTTGACATATAAGTAATGTCTAAAAATATAACTGATGAAATAGATAGTAATCAAAATGTAAGCTGCACAAAACCAAACGTTTAAGAGAGCTGCAAAAGTGTCATAAGCTCTCAGTATAAATTAAAACTAATGACATTTAATATTCGTAGCATTAACAGAAACTTTGATGATGTTATTTATCATTGCACTGAAACGAATGGATATTAGTATGGACTTCATGGTATTTAACCAAATGTCATTTGAACAGTAATTATGTTATAAGGCAAATAGAGAGTTACGTCAATTTAACTCCACCAAATACATAAATAAAGCTGGTGGGGGAAGGTTATCGGGACCTATCGCACACTCTCAATATGCAACGTTGACGATGAACGTTGGCTTCATCTCATCCGTAGACATTCTACTTGAGTCGCTAAAGATGAACTCTTTTATCATATTTGCAGGGGACATACATTTCAACATAATGCCAGATGAAGACGATAGCCGCAAAATATAAAACCTGTGTCGCCTAGCCGAGCATGCACAGGGGCTGGAATAATCCAGCCAATACAAAACCAACTAGGATGGAAAACTGCCTCAATCACATATTTAAAAGACTAGGTACGGGGCGGAGTCCGCGATATTTATTGACCAGCATTACCAATCATGATATTGCCATGGTTTAAAGCACACCAAAGCATCGTGAGTATGAAATCGTCAAGAAAAAAAGTAAACTATGATGCAGTCAGAAATAACCTGGGACTAAAAGACTGGAAAGCAGTCAGTAACACTGAAAGCCGTAGAGATTTTCACATCAATTCTCCAAACATAGATGTTGCGAAAAATACTTCATAGATAAATTAGCAGATTGAAACTCAACTTGAAGCCTTGAATCACGCCCGGTCTCCTAAGATAAGCTGCACTTGGAGCAAATAAAGGATAGCAATAACAATTTACTCAGAGTCACTTACTAGAGGTACTAAAACGATCTGTTACACCGACTCAAAACAACTCACGAAGCTAAAGAGCTAGAAGACAGCCAGGGCAATCCCAAACAGTTATGGAAACTTATCAGATAATATGGTTCCAAACGCCTATACAAAAGTATTCACTGGAACTGCTCGACATTAAAAATAGTGTCAAGGCCTTTCTCAACAAATACATTGCTAAAGTGGGTCAAAATCTCGACCACATGACCCTAAACAACACTCTTTCTTTACTCTACAGACGACACAGCGGTGATCCAACTCCTGACAACTTCAATAACTTGCTCATCAAAGTCGTAGCCCATAAAATAGTAAAAGCGCTCTCACAAATTTTCAACTTGAGTCTTGTGATTATTAATATGCAAATTCAAATTCTTAATAAAATTAATCCATATGATAGGATATCACAACCTAAAATATATCTTAAGTTAAAAAATCCACTGGCATATTTCTGGAAGCATGGAAAATAGCCAACGTGTCACTTTCTCATAAAGGTGGATCTAAAACCGATGTGAGGCACTAAATACCAATCTCGCTCCTGAACACAATGTCAAAGATGCTTGAGAAGTTGGTAAATAACCGCCTTATCGACTACCTAGAGAAGCTGAGATTACTAGCTGGTAGACAATTTGGTTTCCGCAGAAACAAATCAACTGGAGATGCTACCACTCTACTCACTAACCTAGTAGCTTCGCATATAGACTTAGGTGAGAGATATCTTAGTATTTTCTGGCCTAGTGAAGGCGTTCAACACTATCTCCATACCAATCCTGTTACAAAAGTAGAACGATTGGGCATTGGAGGGTTATCACTAAAATGGTTGAGGAGTTACCTAATGGAAAGGAGACAGTGTCTTAGGATCAAGCCCTGCTCAGAGACGAAGGACTCGGCTCCAGTGAGTTTCGGAGTCCCTCAAGGCAGCATCCTGGGTCCCACGTTTTTCGTTATTTATATAAATAACCTTCTACATCTTCGCATCCTGGATGCCGAGATCTTTTGGTATGCCAATGACAAAGCCATTCTGTTCCATGGAAAATCCTGAAGTAGTGTTTACAGAACAGCCGAGTCAGGGTTAAGACAGGTGGTGATAAAAAATAAAAACATGAAACTTTTGAGACACTCGGCGAACAAAATCCCACTTATTTCAATTTATACAGCTTTGTGTCAAACCAGTGGCGGTTTTCCAGGGGAGGCAACTTAGGCTGCGCCTCACCTCTCACTATGCACCCTACCTACCACCTACATCAAAATACTCTTAGTGTACGGTACAATATTTTTTTATTAATTAATCTATAGTATAAAAACTAGCCTATTTCAAAATTGGATATCCTGCCGAAATTCCCGCGATCATCGCTGCACCGAAAACCATTTTTATTTTACCCACCCGCGGCGCGACCTTCTGTACGTAGCCATAGCACACAATTTGCTTCGCCTATTTGGACTGCTGTAGCTCACCCCGCGCCCCGCGGCGTGAGGCTGGATGTTTTAAAAATTGTCAAGCGCCTCTATAGCATTAAGCAACAGAGATTTTACAAATTTAACGGGACGAATTAGGAGAATCCTATTACCTTGTATCAGAGTCGTTTTTTGATGAGTCCGGGTTATTCATTATCTTGGTACGAGGGGCAGAGAGGCGCCTTCAGTCCAGCGCCTAACGAAGGAAGGAGATATATTCGTTGTATTGGGTAGAGTGAGAAGACATGTCACACCGACGAGTCCCGAACCCCCAACCGAGACGGTTGGGCGCTACGCCAGAATCGCCATCAGTCGCGGACCGGACACGGCTAGCTATTGACGCGTTTTTATTCTTATAATTTGTAGGTAGGCCAGTCTCGCGGCAGTTCGTGCGTAATTTGTCATGTACCCGAGATTTGATATTGTAGCTTTATTACTAATAACCCCGTTTGCATTGCGCAATGAATCGGAAAAATCTGATATCATTAAAACGTGTTTCCGCCCCTGTCCTGAATTAAAAAATTTGTATAAAAATGACTTAAAGAATGGTAGGAAAACGTTCGTCCGTTCATTTCAAAGCTCGTGGTATGATCGTTATATTTGGCTATGCGGAAGTACCTACTTGCAAAAATTGCATTGCTGGCCGTGCGTTCTTTTGAGCCGTCATAAATCTACATTATCATTAAATGGATATTCGGATTTAAAAAATATATCGCGGGCTCTAAAAATTCACGATGAATCACAAGAACACTTCGAAAATTTCAAAGCGCTCAAAATGTTAGAGAAAAATGTTTCCATCATCGATGCAATTGACATGTTACGTTTCATGAAATCGAATAATATTGACGAAGTTTTTACGGAATTTTTCAAGTTATTAAATTTAACTCTCACGTTGCCGGTGACCAGTGTTTCAGTAGAACGTCATTTTTCATGCCTAAAACGAATAAAGACCTATTTGCAAAATTCTATTGGACAAGAGAGACTTTCTGATCTAGCATTGCTATCAATAGAAAAAGAGCTTCTACGTAATTTAACAACTCAAAACGAAACTTTTTGCAACCGGGTAATAGATACATTTGCAGAAAAAAACAACGCAATATTGAATTAAAATAAAAGATGTGAAAGTTTCAATTCCAATCCACAATTATTAATCGTACTTAAGCATAGAGCAACACGGCCTTTAAGAACTATCTATATTTAAAATATCTCAATTATTATTTTTATTTAAGAACTTACTAAATATATCTATGTATATTTGTGGATTTTTATATATTTGTAATCTCGATGATGACATGAAAACATTATCTACCATAATGACTGTGATATGAATGACAAAATGTCTGACTGAGAGATTTTTATCTAATAAGTATGCTGACTATACACTTACACACACATCGTCACTTAAGTTATTAGACGTTAAGATCGGTGAAAATAGAACGTTTATTTTCAATATCTTAAACTTTCCCTAGTACGGAGCCCTAAGTCCGCAAGTATGACCCGCACTTGGCCATTTTTTCTATCGGGTGGCGCGGCGCCTCAGTAAGAATTGAGGGCCAAAGCCGCCACTGTGTCAAATATGCCTAAATAACATGCATATGTAGTGGTGTATGTTGGATCTTCACCAGGGATAGCGCTTCACCATCTAGCGTGACACTATCTTTCGTGTCACTGCCGAGGCATTGTATAAGTAGCTGTATTATAACTCTGCAGTGGAGGGCTTGGAAAGCCAACCTGGTTGCGAATTAAGTACGTACGGGTTGCGTAATTTATAGGCACAAAGGTACAAGTAAAATTATATTTTTTCTCTAGAGATCTCGAACATTCTTTCGACAACGATGAAATAGTCCTTTTACGTCGATATTTATTTTTCTCCATCTTCTTTTTTTCAAGTTATCTTAGCTTCCTTGACATAACACTTCTGTTTTCATAATCTTTTCGTTTCGGCATGGCGAAGTTTTAACTTACTTTTTGGAAATCGAAAGATACTTGCTGAGTGATCGAAACTGAAAACGTGAATGACGAACGATCGATGTCGGAGGCGCGGGAGGAAACGAAAAGAAAACACCAATACCCTCAAATACAGTGTTGAGTGATGACCGCTGGATGCGCTACTACATAGTGTTATCTCTTACTTTGGGTTACTCAATTCTTCAGATGGAGCCTTCGTATAATAATGATAGAACTTCACTTACGGGTACTTACCAGGACCATATTTGCACGCCGTTTCCCTGATTTTTCCTTTCCATCTACTTAACAGGATCCAAAATACCCATAATTTTGCCTACAACCCTTTCAGGAAACAAAATAAGAGTTTGAAAGTGTTTGTGTTGTCGCTGAACTCAATTTGAAATCATTTTCTATTATTTTATTACGCATGCTTGAGCTGCAATAATTATATTACCTACTTTTTTCCCTGCCTTCTATGTACCTATATAATAAACCGTCTTGTTTGTATAACTTTTAATGAATCATAAAGGATCCCATAGAACAAGCCCTGACTAGTTTGGGTTCCACCATTTATTATCTAATTATAAAACATCTTGTTCATAATCCAATGTTAAGTTAAATGTTCCTAGGTTACTTAATTCTTTCACACATTAAATAGTGTCTAAAGGGAGAGGCAGATGGGACTTAAAACACAGGTTTATTAAACTTAGTTTAAGGTTCCAATGTATCTTTCATCTGTATATTACTTTGGTGAATAAATTTCATTTTCATCTAGACATTGTATACAGTATCTAAACATGTATATCTTTATGTTTTTTCACAATTACTTCCAAGGCAAATAAATTATTATGAACGCAAACTTCGAAATCAACGAACACTTCAATCATATTAAACTGGGGACTATGTAGGTACGTAACTCCACACGCTCCGATAAAAAAATCAGTATGGACGAAGTTTGGCAACGTCTCATTCTTCGAGCGGACGTCAAATGCGGCCTATCATGAAAGTGTTTCTTGCGACTCTATCGCCACTTTAATTTGATGGGGAAAATAGCAGAACTATAGAAATGTACAGTCAAGGCATACTAAGGACTAAATGACGTCCGAGTAAAAAAAAAAACTTAACATTTCTGTGATGTGCTTCAACAGTAGAAGCGATTTAGACCTATTGCCGATGTGACGTCCGTATACCGGACGCCGAAAGCAGGTGGACGCCACATCATATGCAAAAAAGGCCATAGTGGACGCCAAATAGATACCAAGATGTATATATATATATATATGTCGCAGGAGGCTCGTCTGGCCCTGAATCTTGTGGGCTGTCTCGGGCATCAGACATCATGATGGATTCGGATCGTCACTCAATGATGAAATAAATTAAATTCCGTTTGTTAAACTTGAAGTAAACTTTAATATTGGCATTACAGTTCTCCACACTATCACAGCAGTCCTCACATAGATAATCCGAGGAAACCGACCTGTCTCTCAGGTCGAAAAGATCAAAAATCCTTTTTTTACTTTTTACTAGATCACCCTCTCTACTCCATCTTGTTAGGATTCCGTACCCAACGGGTAAGAACGGAACCCTATTACTAAGACTTCGCTGTCCGTCCGTCTGTCACCAGGCTGTATCTCAAGAACCTAGCTAGCTAGAGAGTTGAAATTTTCACAGATTATGTATTTCTGTAGCCGCTATAACAACAAATACTAAAAAACAGGATAAAAGAAATATTTAAGGGGGCTCCCATACAACAATTCTTTCAATACCACATACAAACTTATGGATGCACCTGGTTACGTACATGGAGTGTGAAAGTAACCGCACCAATAACTTTGTAAACAATATTTTGCTGTGTAAAATCCAAACTATTCACTCCACACCATCGCTTCCATTGAACGGTGGTACGGAACCCTTCGTGCGCGATTTAGACTCGCACTTGACCGGTTTTTTTTCTTTTCTTTCTCTCCGCCAAGAGCCATGTCCAAGCTTTTATCAATTCAGGTGTACCAATATAAATACAACCAATCAGAAATTCGTAAACTAAAAATTTCTAGTGACAACATAAATAAACTATTTAGAAACAGCACTGATTTACCGACATAACATGTCAAACATACTAGACTAGTCAGCCATTTTGAAAGCACTGCTTTACAGACGGCTCGTGCCATCTGTTGACATGTCATGTAAACATAACACAACATCTGATTCATAGCCGATTGAAAAGATTAACCGTCAAGAGGTGGCGCTACCAGTCGCAATCCGACATATATATATATATATATATATATATATATATATATATATATATATATATATGTCGGATTGCGACGAAGCACAATTGTGCCTTGCTGTAGGTCTTGCATAATACAATATATATATATATATATATATATATATATATATATATATATATATTGTATTATACATGAGAATATTGTATTATACAAGAGAATATCTGACTTAACTTTAGCACAATTGTGCCTTGCTGTAGGTCTTGCATAATACAATATATATATATATAACCCACAGCAAGGCACAATTGTGCTAAAGTTAAGTCAGATATTCGTTACACAATTTTGCGTGACCGGGGCTATCCCTTCGCCGCAACCTAACCATCTAGAAATAATAGAAACCGTTTACCATGTCAAAGCCTTTAGGTTTCCAAACTCTGCGTATGTTTACAATGGGTTTACTTTCTGCTGCCTGCTTAATCCTGTTTTATTTAAATAACCTGCCTTTAAATAATTAGTGGAGTATATAGCGTATCCATAAGTATCCATGGTATAGCCATGGCAATATTTATAGAATTAACTGAAATCATCAAATCAAACCAAAATCGTTTGTTTATGAGACATAGGTTTCAGACAGCAAATAACTACGATTTGCTATGGTCTACCTTAACGGTGTACAAATCAGTTAAATAGGTACATTATTAATACAATCAATTCAATCATAATGGTTTCAGTATTTTAAATCATAATATCAAATTTACATACATGCAAAAGTGTTTTATCTACACACGTATCTTAAACCCTCTTTACTGCGTACAAAAACCGCACGTTACGATCAGCATAATGTTAAACTACTTGGTAAAAACTCATTTCTTATCTGAAAAATTACACATTATGAACATAATGTGTAATTTTTCTACACATTATGACATTCAAATTTCGAACGCCGACGCCCGCCTGCATGCCGCCCCTAGTTTGTCTGTGAAGTTGGTACTGACATTCAAATTTCGAACGCCCGAAGTGGTGTTGATGCCGGTCAAACATGCGGTTCCTGAACACAACAAAGAGATCTTATGATATGTGTGTAGATAAACTAGTGTATGTAACTGTACATAATTAGGCATTAAAACTCTCGAGTGATATAATAAACCCACTCTCGAGTATTGATGCCCTCCATTATGTAGCAGTCACATAAACTACTATTATTTTATGAGTCAAAAACAATTATTATGTGTAAAAATTCAATTAAAGATATAATGTCAAAGGATAAGTGATTAGAAAAATTGGTACCTGATCACTGATTAAGTCATCGTGTATATAACAGGTTATTTAACATAGCGTCACGCCTTTTCCCATACGGGGTTGCAGAGGCTCAACTGTGCCACTTAACTAGTGATTCAATATTCAATTATTCGTAACAGGGGCAAGCCCATCGCCGCAGCTAATTTAATGGAGCCGGAGTAAAAGGTTTCCTCACAATGTTTTCCATCACCGTTAGAACATGCGGTTAGATAATTTTTTCAAATATTATTCTGTTGCGGCGACGGGTTAGCACTATTTCACACAAAATGGAGTGTGGAATCGAGATATTCCATAATAGGGACTATGAAATTATTGTCTATGGAATAATGTAATAAAACATGGCTTTCATTTTTACAATTTATTATATACATTTACAGTGAAGTTACCATCTTACCTACCATCTTCCTCGTTTCTACGTTTGATCTATTCATTTTTTTTAAACCGAGGCGGCTGTGAAAGTGAAACTATTATTTTTCCTAAGGTTTAGGTAATAAGCTGGACTCAAAGAACCGACATTTACATTTACCTACCAAAATGCTGTGAAATAAGATATCGATTCATAATACTAAAGAACGTCGCTAAAAAGTTACGTCAGTCGGATGATAGATTTTCCTTACTGGATTTATCGAAAACAATATTTATAAGTTTAACTATTTACAGCCAATAATAATTGTAAATTATATTAGTTACTTATGATAAGTCACTCCTTGTTTTTTTGTATTGTGCCTCCCGCATGATTTACAGCAGTAAACAACGCAGGGCACCATTTTATTCCGTCATACGTTCACGTCTATCGGATGTCACAGTCTGCGCGCGACTGAGAGAGGTTCGTGCTCACTACCAGTATGGGCACCATCTAAACGGCAACACTTTTGAGTCCCTGGTGACGGGTTCCCTATATTCAAGTCTGTGCTTCGTGTGTCCTTTTTTTTTCAATATTTACAATATTTCCTATATAATAATGCCAAATAATGACAATATTTACTTGCGTGTTTGAGAAAAAATATTTATTTATTTTTAAGAGAGACCTATCAGACGCTGTGTGTTGTGTCTTCTTGCAGAGTTCGAGCCAATTCCAATAGAGATAGATCCGTCTCTGCAGGCGAAGACTCCCTTGAAGAAGAAGGTCGGCTTCGCTGATGAGGAGCCGCAGAGCTCGCAGGCCAGGACTCCTGCGCCGCCAGGTATAAACATAAACATGTTTATATGTTAACGGTAATCTGAATAATCCGGTATTCTACACAATCCCTAGGCAATGCGCAGCCGGTAATGTATGTAAAAGCCTAAAATACTGCGGTAGCTTAGGTGAAGGGTAAATGGGGTGAGCTTAAAATATTTTATAAGTTTATGTTTTTAGTTTTTTTTGTTGTTCTTACATGTTCAACCTAACACGAAGGATAAAGGGGGTTTCGCTTCGCTCAACCACTTTACCCTTCACCTAAACTACCGCAGTGTTTTGCCCTGACATTCGCTTGCTTTACACATTGTCGGTGGCCAAGTAGGTACTCTATACAATCCCTAGGAATTGTATACATTACTTAGGTAAAGTTGCCCTGACATTCGCTTGCTTTACACATTGTCGGTGGCCAAGTAGGTACTCTATACAATCCCTAGGCATTGTATACATTACTTAGGTAAAGTATGTTATATGGATATTAATATTATTTCATACATTGCCTGAAAGCCCCAGGTACTACACACATTGCCTGGGTATTATATAGAATAGCTGCATTATACAGATGGCCGGTAACATATACACGCACATACCCTGCTACTGGCCCCACACTAGGATACCCTGTGCCGTGGGAACCAGAAACGGGGTAGCGGACGACGTAGTTGAGGTAACACCAATGACAGTAGCTTTAAATGCTAGCTCGGACACCAATAATCTAAAGCAAGCATCATTCAAAAGATCAACTTTCAACACACCTGATCGTAAACTGTTTCTTTGTAGTAAGGCATCCAGGGCCACAATAGCGCATATTACACCCTCGTGCTTTTTACTTTGCATTTTTTTTCAATCTCAGGTGCGTGTTTTTTTTTTTTTTTTTAATCTTATTTATTTTATAAGCCATACATCTTATGATTAAGTCAGCTTAAAAATAATTAACAAAGTTACAGTGCTTACAGTATTACTTTAACAAAAGAAAATAACATTAAATAAATCTAAAATTGGTTAGTTACATAAGTATTTTGTAGTGTTCCCATCTGAGATCCAAAGAGGTTATCAAGAAACTTAAGAATCTGTTACTATACTCGACAGTGAACTCTGAGCTTAGAATTCGATGGAAAAGGAAGAGAAGATCCCCCTCAGAGCACCGAGTTTCTTCGAGGAGGTCCAGCCTTGGTTGTTCATTTATTTTACACTCGAGAACTAAGTGAAGGAGGTCCTCCTCCCTCTCACATCGGGTACAATTAGGGTCGTCTCTTTTATTCATAATGAAACTAAATTTGTTAAGTGGGATGTGGTAAGTTCGGGTTCGGAAGCAAAGAACTAGTTCTCTTCTGTTGAAGCTTCGTGAGGCAAACCAAGGTACGCGAGGTGGTACGTCTACAACGGTTCTGTACCAGATGCCTCTGTTTTGAGAGCAGTCATTGAAATAGGATTTAAATCTGAAGTAGTTGTCGATTTTCAATTTTGGAAGATGGTCAGTGTGGTGCGGTACCGTGTCGAGAGGTATGCCGTTCCGAAGAGCCTCGGATGCAAGTGAGTCTGCTATCTCATTACCCTTGATGCCCACGTGTGAAGGAATCCATTGTAAACGAACTTCAACCCCGTTACGTATCATTCTATGGATACATTTAATAATAAGGTAAGTTTCGTGTCTACCGACGATACTGCCCTTAGCGCATCCCACTAAATGTTGTAGACTGCTCTTAGAATCTGTGAAAATTACAATTTTATTACTTGTGGTCGACTCAATGTAGTGTACTGTTTCTTTAATTGCTGTTAGTTCAACCCCCATTATCGGTATACATGGATCTTCAATTAGAAACTTCACCCCAAAATTCTCAGCTTCATCATAAAATGCGCAACTAGAGCCGTGTCTAGTTTTGGATCCGTCAGTATATATTTTAGAATGGTCTGAGTACTGCATGTTTATCATATCTTCGCTAAGTTGTTTAAGGTCATGAGTGGCTAGTTGAGCTTTAGGTTTAATAATAGTGTCCACTCTATGCAATATGATTTTGTCCCAAGGGAGAGTCTTAATGTCGTGAGAAAGTAAGAATTGGGGTAAAATCTCAGATTTTGACACAATTAGGTTGGAGTACTTTCTGAAACTTTCAAGCAAAAGAGGAAGTTGGTTTTTACGCCAATAGCTAGCGCCTGTATTTAATGTGTTGTCAAAAACTTCTAACTGTTTTCTCAAGGGGTCGGATGCTCTGGAAGAGAGTTTCAGAAAGTATTTGTTACTTAAATAGATTCTTCTCAAATTTAAGGTTAAGATACAAAGTTCGCTTTCCATGGCAAAAATTGGGGTGTCTCGAATGAAACTTCCACAAAGGCGAAGACATTGGTTTTGGATGACGTCTAACCTTTGCAAAAGTCTAGAGTTGGCGTTGCCATAAATAATGCATCCGTAATCGAGTCTAGATCGTACCAGTGTTAAATACAGTCTTCTTAGGTGGATCGGATGAACACCCCACTTTGAACTGCTTAATGAGCTAAGGATATTAATGAACGCAATACATTTTTCGGCAGTTTCTAAAACATGGCGAGTCCAATTCAAGCGGATATCCACCCAAACGCCTAAAAACTTTGTACAATGTATCACCTCAATTTCAATGTTTTTTATTCTTATATTTATATGAGGAACTTTGTATTTTCTAGTAAAAAGGCAAAGTTTAGTCTTTGAGAGCGATATTTCTAAACCAATTTCTTCTAACATAGTTATAAAACTGTTAAGACTTGATTGGATAGTGCTAACACAAAAATCAATATTTTGGTTAACACAATACAAAGCGAAGTCATCGGCATATTGAGAGACCTTAACTGACTTCATGAGTGTGTTGCATACATTTGTTGTGACTATATTAAATAATATAGGTGACATTGGGTCACCCTGAGCTATACCCTGTCTACTTATTCTTATTATTTCCCTCCCATCCCGAAGCCTGTATATCAAATATCTTTCTTTTAAAAATTCTCTTATATATCTACATAGAAACGGATCCACATCAAAATCAAGTAAAGAAGTAATAAGAGGTTCAATTGCCACATTGTAATAAGCGTTACTTATGTCTGCGTAAGCGCATAAAAGGTATTTTTTGTTGATAAAAGTAGTTTCGGTGTCTACGATAAATCTACTAAGATTGTCCTGGCATGAAAGTCCACGACGGAAACCCAAAGTGCTATCATTAAATAATTTGTTGCTTTCGAAATGGTACTCAAGGCGACGAGTTATCATTAAGTTAAAGGTCTTACAAATACAGTTAATAAGTGAGATGGGACGATACTTAGAAGTATCTGAATTTCTTTTTGGAATGGCAATCAGTTTGATCCTACGCCATTGTCCTGGTATCTCACCTTTTTTATAGATGGAGTTGAATATGTGTAACATATATTCTTTCGCATTATCGGGTAAATGGTTAATCATAGAGTAAGTAATGTTATCTAAACCAGCTGATGTGTCTGCTCTTTTAAGAATCAAGTTAAGTTCTGAAAGTGTGAAAGAGAGCGGACTGGAATCATTAGTATTAAACTCAAGGGGTTGGAAGTCCACGCTATCAGGAGTGAGTTCTGTTACAAAGGAGAGTGCGGCGCTTTCCGGTAAGTATTCTTTAGGACTTCGGTAACCCTTAAGCCATCTGAGTTTCCTCCAGATCTCACGACTTGGCATATTGCAGTCTATGCTATCACAAAACTGTTGCCAGGAATTTCTTTTAGCAAGTTTTATTACTTTTCGAGTATAAACAACTTTTTCTCTGTACCTTAAGTAATTTTCAACCGTGCGTGATTTCCTGAATTTTTTAAGAGATAATCTTCTCTCTGCTACTGCCTTCGATAAATCAGGAATCCACCAAGGTTTAGGCTTGAATTTGTTAGGGTTATGACTTAATTTAGTACAAGGAATATATTTGTTAGTACTTTCTTCAATTATTTCTATGAGTTTATCGTAGCTACTCTGTACATTGTCTTCAAGGTGAAGTTCTCCACAAGCAGACTTAATGTGTTGTGTATACTCTGCCCAGTTGGCCTTTTTGATGTTTCTTTTCGTTTCTTGGCAGTTTTGTGTGTTATCTAACGTTTTAATAGAAATAATAAGATGGTCGCTGCCAAAAGATTCGTTAGTAACGTTCCAGTCAAAATTGAATGCAAGATCATCACTACAAAAGGAGATATCAGGTGATGTACATATTATATCACCATTGAGCTGAGCACAGCGGGTAAAATCTCCATTGTTAAGAAAGACGTAATTATGTTCTAAGATAGTATCTGATAAGAGTCTACCCCGTGTGTCAGTTGTATATGACCAAGCCGTGTGATGAGCGTTGAAGTCTCCGACGATTAGAGTTTTCTCAGAAAAGTGGCTGAAAAGTTCTTGGTAGTCTCTAACGCTTACTGCTATGTTTGAGGGAGAGTAGACACCTATGATGTGTTGGAGTTTAAAGCTATTAAGGACTTCAAGACATAGCATGTCAATTATTATTATTATTTCTTGGAAGGGTTTTGAGTGTACAGTTTATAGATTGGTGAACCAGGATAGCTCAACCTCCGTATCCATCTGCTCGATCTTTTCTGAAGACAGAATAACCTGATAAATTAATAAGATTTTTGCATTCTAGCCAAGTTTCAGACAGAAGACATATATGAACTTTTTCATTATGTAAATATGAGTCCAACTCGCTTAATTTAGGTATTAGGCTTTGACAGTTCCATTGAATAATGTTAAACTTGAAATTTCTCATGAATGCAATAAAAAAATAAAATATATATATATTTAGCCTACAAAAAATGCATATTTTTTGTGAATATTTTAGCATTAAGTAAATATTATGTAACAATCATCTTTTTAACATTATTTCATCATATAATATATTTTTCGCTTAATTTTACCCATAATTTGCAAATTTAAAGCAATATTTCATAGGCTGTGCCTTCATCAACAACTGCGCGCGCCAGAGCGTGAAAAAAAAAGCGTGCCAATTTGCCATATCTTTGGTAGCGTTTTTGTTGATTAGCAATTCATTGTCAAAAATGTCGACAACGACAAATAGTGAAGAAGAGCAAATAGCTAGAAGTTTGGCTGCGTCTATTTATTTCCGCGCAAGTGAGTTTGGAAAACGTCGTAGGATACTTTTGTGCAGTGATTATTACACCTTTGGCTATCTTAACGCGCTCGCGTGCCGGCTCGCGCGTATAATACCGCCTCGTGTGCATCAATCAACTTTCCACACGTGTATCATAATGTACTATTGATAGGGATTGCGGCATAATTTTCTAGATGTCTGAGATAGAGAATACAGCTAGTGGGGTTTTTAAAAAAATATTGACAAAACTAATTAAAAAATGAAGCGGTATTCGCACATCGGCAACGATCGTGGGGATAGCAACATCTGGCCGAGACGGGCACTGGATGGGTGTCCGTTTCTGTCCGTGGCATTTGTTTCGGACGCTTCCGTGTTTCGGATGACATGTCAAGCTGCAGGTCCCGGCTACTGTCGCTACGTGGTATTGCTCGTAAAGCCCCTCCACCAACCCGCACTGAGCCAGCGTGGTGGAGTATGGCCTAATCTTACTCGTATCTAGGGATGCAAACGATACCTCGATGTTTTGAAAAATCGATGTATCGTTCACAAAACATCGATGTTTTAGCATCGATGTTTTTATGAACGATACATCGATGCATCGATGTTATCTAGAACGATGTTAAGACCGATAGTTTACCGATTTTTAGTTTTTTCACAACATCATTAGCTTTTAGGTGTACTTTTTGATCGATGTTGCTACTTCTGTTCCTAGTGAACGACTGTTTTCAAAAGCTGGTGCAACTATATCCCAGGAGCGCAACATACTTACCGGGAAACGTCTCTCAAAATTACTATTTCTGAACTCAGTTTCATTCAATAAAAAAATAAATTTAATAACATAATAAATAGATATATAAAACTTAAAAGATGGTGTTTCATTGATATTTATTAATAAATATAAAATGTTGAAAAACATCGTCAAAACATCGATACATCGATGTTTTTAGGACCGATGTTTTGACATCGATGTTTTTTTTTAACATCGATGTGTCGATGTATCGATGTTTTTATGAGCGATGTTTGCATCCCTACTCGTATCCGGGTAAAGGCTTGTGTCCCTCGGTGGGGACATTAATGGGCTCCGTTTATTTAAATGAATTATGTTTGACTAGCGAACAATGCTCAAAGAAGCGGATACTTCCACAGCAGGCATTTTTTAAATTCTTACTGATGTTTTATTATAAGGATCTAACTCTAGGAAGTAATGTCATATGGGAAAAGATCCTGCTCTGAAAGAATCCCAGTCTCGTGGCCGATATTTACAAAAACTATAACCGCATTATAAGATTTGAAAAAATATGTTTTTCCAAGTCGGTAATCAACCCCTAGTTGAAGAAAAAAAACCCTTGCACCATCCGATAATGTTGTAGTAAAAATCATGAAATGGGAAGTATAGCTCGATTTTGATGTAAATGTTCTCTGTTAGTTTGTGTAAGTACTCTTGTTTTTGTAAAATGTAACGGTCACACGATTTGGTCCAAGGACTGTGAGTATGGAACAGTGAGGAAATAAATATTTTTTTTTATCTACACACGTATCATAAACTCTCTTTACTGCAATAATTTTGCATCAATTTTCGACAAATTATGACATTAAAATTTCGAACGCCGACGCCCGCCGGCGTGCCGCCCCTAGTTTGTCTGTGAAGATGGTACTACTGAGCAAGCTAAACAACTGCAGAGCAATGATCAATGCCACAACGCCTGTCGAAAATGCAGTTCCTGAACACATCAAAGAGAGCTTAAGATATGTGTGTAGATGAACAAGTGTGTGTAACTTGTAGTGTTATGCTACTTACATGCCATTTTCCAGTCTGCTTTGATGGTCTGCATTTATCTCACAGCTGGATATTTCGTATCACCTTTATTTTCATAGGACCCTGTAACGTTTTAAACCATAAGAACACAATAACAAATCATTTTCACTTCGTATTTTCACACTATCAGCACTCTTAAATCGATGTCGAAGGGGTTTACCTTTGGTGACCTTGCATTTGGCTTTCTCCGAAACTCTGCAATCTCGGGCTTCGTGCGCGCTGGTGCGCTACCTTTTTATGTATCTGTAACTGTCCCAATTTTCATCGTTATCTTGTTGTTTTCTCTATTACGAGCCTGAAATCAAAATCTGAAATATTTTGATATCGTTGTTTATCTGGTTGTCATGTCAATGTCCATTCAAAGTCATTAGCGGTCCGATATGTTTACGTCAATACTTTTACAAAAATACTTTTTCCCTCTTGGCCATTCACAAAAATTGCTTTGAATTTAAATAATTTTTAGAACTCTCCGAAAAGGGTATAAGAGCGGAACATTGCTGAAATCGGGAGAGTCTCGCTTCAGCTCTTGAAAAGGAAGCATCACCTAAAGGCCTTATCCCGGGGCCGCACTGCCCCGGGATCCTGCGAGCCTCTGCTGAGTCGCCTACAGTTTGCTGCTGCTGCCTTACTGCCGTCTCCAACCACCTATACCCTGACGTGCTGCCGTCTCCAATCAACTATACCCTGACGTGCTGCCGTCTCCAACCACCTATACCCTGACGTGCTGCCTTCTCCAACCATCTATACCCTGACGTGCTGCTGCCTTCAAGCCACCTCCTATACCACCTCCGGATCTCCAACTACTCGCCACTACTCCAGGCTCCGGGCACCACCGCCGCGTGCTCCCTGTTCTGCCCTCCTACGCTCCGTGTCCTTCGCTCCCCTTTTTATATCTTTTGTACCTGTATTTTTGTAAAACCTATGTCACCTCATTCATCCTCATCCTCATATCATTTTTTTAAAAATAGTCATTGTAAATCAACATAATAAACTGTCATTTCTAAATTTTATTCTGGTTGTTGTTTCTTGTTAGGTTCTGGTTAGGTTCTTGTCGCTACACGACAAACTGTACATAATTAGGCATTAAAACTCGAGTGATATTATTATGGAACTCCCCTTCGACTCGTTTCATAAACCCGCTCTCAAGTTTTAATGCCCTCCATTATGTATCAGTCTCATAAACTACTATTTAAATAGCACATTGTTGTAGAGTGAATAAGTGTTAGGGGTGAGCCACTAAGAGACGAGTCCATCTATTGCACTTTTGGTCTAATCATTACGTAGCGCTTTTCACGACTACTTTGAGGAAATAAAATTAATTACACAGAAAATATTTTTTTAGATAAATTAGTTTTGGAACTCCATTTTCCGCAATTGACAGCACACGTCACGCTCGCTTTTACCGACGCGACGGCATGACGCACGTTTTTATCGACATGACATAACAATACAAGCTAAGAACAGGCCAGAAATTGTGATTATTTTCCTGTTCAAGTATTCGTTGTTTTGGGGCCTCGTTACACTTTCGCCACATTTCCGAGCAGTGGGCGTGAAAATGTCACTAGAAACATAGCAGAGTGTTAATTTTTATAAAGTTCAATGTGGCTTGTTTTCCCCTCAGTCGGCAGATGGCGCCTCAACCTGGAGAACATCCGGGGCTCTTCGTCGTCCACCTCACCCTCGCCAGCGGAGCCAGGTCAGTTCTCCACGCCAGAGTGCTGAGAGACATCTCTTGTTAGATATAAGCTCGGCACCCTATCGTTTTCCAAGACAAATTATAAAGAAGCTTCATTGAAGATATTTATTGCATTTGGTAATATTTTGAGACCTAAAAACATAGAAGCCATAGAATATTTTATTTTTATTGATTTTAAAAAACTTTTCGAATTTAAAGTAACCGTGAAACGGAACGCGTTTTTAAAAGGCTAGTATTTAATCGCACATCACAAATACTGATTTGCACAGCAAAAAAGGATCAACAAAAGCACTTTTTATGTTTTAAATATTTAATAAGTACTTAAGTTTATGTTTTAAGTATTTTTTGTTGTTCGTACATGTTGAACCTAACACGAAGGATAAAAGGGAGCTTCGCTTCGCTCACCCTCTTTCCACTTCACCTAAACTACCGCAGTATTTTGCCCTTATATTTGCTGTGCAAATCAGTATTTTTGATGTGTGTTTAATATTTCCCTTTTTAAAACACCCATTAGAGAGAGTGGTGTAATTTGTATCGCCTTCTCCTTTTTCGCACGGAAAATCTGTTTTCGCGCCAAACTGTCAACTATCAGTTTGAACCTGCGACTTTTGGCAATAAATTATTTCATCTTTAATAATGCTCGTGACCCAATCGACATGTACAACATATAACACAACATTTACATACGGGCACATACATTGCTTCTGACCCACACTAGGATACCATGAGCCGTGGCTGGTTCGCCCGGCTCACAGCGACGTCGCACGCACATAAACTTCCAACACCTGGGGATTTTTTCTTGTTTATCCCCAGCCGGTGATCGAACCCGGGACCTCTCGCTTGGGTCGCCACAGAGGTCGTCGTGTCACCGAGTCGTCATTTTGCTTGCGGAATCCCCTTAAGGAAACTCCTAACACAATCTCTTGGAAATTGGGAATTTTCACCTATCACAATAGCTGGAAATAGCTTCTCGTTTCAAATAATCGTGATAATAATAACTGACAAAACAATCCATTACAATAGGCCAGACATAACCATCCATGATAAAAACACAAACACAGTATATTTAATTGACGTCGCTATTCCAAACACTCATAATTTAACAACCAAAAATTTAACAACACACGCAACTAAACTAGCCAAATATACGGACTTATATATAGAACTGAAGACTCAACGGAAAGTCAACACAGTAGTAACAATACCGATCATAGTCTCAACAACTGGAATCATACCGATGACTCTCAACAATAGCCTTAAGTTGCTAAATATGAAACCATCCGCCTTCATCCCGGTGCAAAAAGCCATGATTCTTAATACGTAAAATGTTTAGGAAAGTCATAGATCCTTAGCACTTGGCTACGGCCCGTGCTCATGACTAACTGTAACCTCCTAGAAAAGGAGTGGAAAAAAAACTAAGAAACAAATAATAATAATAATAATAATTTATTCATTAAGGTATGCATTTGAATTACTTGTTAATTACATTAGTAAAGAACAAGGGATGATCACTACCCCCTAAAAAAGGGCGAACCCTTTGGTATAGTATGAGTAGTACTGCCCACCAGTAAATGACACATTTTCTAATTAGATTTTAAAACAAATATCACTGTTCATAAGATTAATAATTAATTATTAATGAAAATAATAAACTGAATTATTTTAAGACAGGATAATATCAATTAACACGAAGGTTTCTAATCTTTGAGGAGTGAATGTATGTGTTTAAAAGTATGGTCTTTCTGTGACCTTCAGACTTCAATTTTTAAATTCGTGGTGGCCGTTGCTGACGTCCGAAGGAAATACTCGGATCCTAGAGCCCTTCGCGTGCTTCCTTGTGTTAGGGAATACTCGGATCCTAGAGCCCGTCGCGTGCTTCCTTGTGTTAGGGAATACTCGGATCCTAGAGCCTTTCGCGTGCTTCCTTGTGTTAGGGAATACTCGGATCCTAGAGCCCTTCGCGTGCTTCCTTGTGTTAGGGAATACTCGGATCCTAGAGCCCTTCGCGTGCTTCCTTGTGTTAGGGAATACTCGGATCCTAGAGCCCTTCGCGTGCTTCCTTGTGTTAGGGAATACTCGGATCCTAGAGCCCTTCGCGTGCTTCCTTGTGTTAGGGAATACTCGGATCCTAGAGCCCTTCGCGTGCTTCCTTGTATTAGGGAATACTCGGATCCTAGAGCCCGTCGCGTGCTTCCTTGTGTTAGGGAATACTCGGATCCTAGAGCCTTTCGCGTGCTTCCTTGTGTTAGGGAATACTCGGATCCTAGAGCCCTTCGCGTGCTTCCTTGTGTTAGGGAATACTCGGATCCTAGAGCCCTTCGCGTGCTTCCTTGTGTTAGGGAATACTCGGATCCTAGAGCCCTTTGCGTGCTTCCTTGTGTTAGGGAATACTCGGATCCTAGAGCCCTTCGCGTGCTTCCTTGTGTTAGGGAATACTCGGATCCTAGAGCCCTTCGCGTGCTTCCTTGTGTTAGGGAATACTCGGATCCTAGAGCCCTTCGCGTGCTTCCTTGTGTTAGGGAATACTCGGATCCTAGAGCCCTTCGCGTGCTTCCTTGTATTAGGGAATACTCGGATCCTAGAGCCCGTCGCGTGCTTCCTTGTGTTGGGGAATACTCGGATCCTAGAGCCTTTCGCGTGCTTCCTTGTGTTAGGGAATACTCGGATCCTAGAGCCCTTCGCGTGCTTCCTTGTGTTAGGGAATACTCGTATCCTAGAGCCCTTCGCGTGCTTCCTTGTGTTAGGGAATACTCGGATCCTAGAGCCCTTCGCGTGCTTCCTTGTGTTAGGGAATACTCGGATCCTAGAGCCCTTCGCGTGCTTCCTTGTGTTAGGGAATACTCGGATCCTAGAGCCCTTCGCGTGCTTCCTTGTGTTAGGGAATACTCGGATCCTAGAGCCCTTCGCGTGCTTCCTTGTGTTAGGGAATACTCGGATCCTAGAGCCCTTCGCGTGCTTTCTTGTGTTAGGGAATACTCGGATCCTAGAGCCCTTCGCGTGCTTCCTTGTGTTAGGGAATACTCGGATCCTAGAGCCCTTCGCGTGCTTCCTTGTGTTAGGGAATACTCGGATCCTAGAGCCCGTCGCGTGCTTCCTTGGTAGTGACAGCGAGGAACAAATCAAGACTAAAATGTATACTGTCCAAATACAGTGAAATATATAAAAACATGTTACTTTGGCGATATTAAACTATACACTTAAGAAATTTGACTTTGACTTTGACTTTCATACACATAGCTTAGTGAAGTAGTGTGGGGTGGGTAAAATGGGTACCTACCCTCAAAGACGTTTTTGATTATCTATCGGGTAGATTATCCATCTATATAAATGCCATTGATTTTGTGCCATACTGTCCAGTTACGCATGTTTTGCTGACACATATTCATAGCCATATGATCTCCTATTTAAGGAGTAAATAAGGAAACATACCAAATTATAAATATATTTGAATAATAAGTACAAACATCAATCGACCTACCTACCCATTTTTCTAATTGAATCGATATGCCTTCGATTTTAATGAATCGATTTTAACAACACTAGGAGCATAAAGCTAGCGACATTAAAAGTAAAAAGGGCGAATCCAACTGTCACGTTGGTCTAGTTGTGTTTGACGTCCCGAATGGCCGAGTCGGCAGTGACCCTGCCTACGAAGCCAGGGGTCCCGGGTTCGAGTCCCGGTGGGAGCAAATATTTGTTTGATGAGAACGGATGTTTTTACCCTAGTCATGGTTGTTTAACTTTATAAGTATGTGTTTCGTTGTCTAGTACCCAAGATACAGTGAATCCTAGTTTGGGGCTAGATCAATGTGTGTAAATAGTGTCCAAGGTATTATTATTATAAAACATGAGTTTAAGTTGTTAAACGCCGTAAATTAAGAAAATAACAATAATTTTCCATTTCAAATGGATGGGAGATAGAGAATAAGGGCAAGCCTTATATGTAAATATCTTCGTGTATTGTATTGCAGGTTCATCGACGTCTCCGACGCTTCTCATGCGGTCTCGCCCCGACCTCACAATAGTAGCCGCGAGGAAGCAGGATGTAACGCTGACGGAGGCGGAGAACGGCACGTGATAGAACGAGATGGATACAGTGCCGAGAGTTTCGACGTGAAAGTTTTTGGTGAACTCCTTTGCTTTGCTTGCTAGGCATACTCTATAGGGACCGGAAAATAGAAAAGAAATTTGGTATTTAGTACAGTTTATAAAAAAACATTATCGACCATCGCATTTTAAAATATGTTGTTGGTACCCCTGAGAATAATTTATACCCAAGTTTGCAACCCTGGAAACCATGTGCTTGGGCAAGATGCATGGAGTTAATCTAACTCAACACAGAACTCACTCAATTATATATTCCTGCATGTTATTCATTATAATTAATATTGTAATATTTGTATTAGTTAAACACAACCAATTTTGAAAAGAGATCTACAAAACCAAGTGTGGGAGATTCTTCGCCTCCTTCTCCCACAGTGGTCCAATGTGGAGAAGATTTTAAAAACTGACGTTTACTTAGTATTATTAAAGAAATTTTTACTTTGATTTTGTTGGGACTGGGAGATGAACTTTGTATGGACATAAAAAACGACTTACCTATGAAGCTGTGATTTTGCAGATAGGTTGTTTATCGATGAGATGTCTGTTCAGTAAAGTTTTTTCGAAATTTTCTCCCCATAAGCGGAAAAGGAGCGGTTATGCCTGTTAGAGCCAGCATTTCGCATTTTTGGAACACCACGGGAGTGGCGCAGTGTTTTCAGGGTTGGGTATAAATTATTCTCAGGGTTGCTAGCTACATATTCAATACATACGCATTTGGGACGTTTGCCTTCTTTGTTTTGATATAAACTGAACTAACTGGACTAGGTAGTCTAACAAATGTAAATGCACGTCAGATGTTGAAGCACTGTTTACAAAAAGGCGCTTTGATGACAGAATTGTTTATAAATAAAAAATGTGTAAAATATATTGACGTCATATTACAATATTTACAAAGTTTACATAAAATCAAGTGTTTGAAAAGTGCATCAGAAGTATCTAAGTTGACTACCTTTGTCAAGTAGCCATGAATCTCGCGACAACTTACATTTCGTAGATGTTTTCTCGAGTTTAGTGATTTCGTTGTCTTTCGGGCCTATCTAAGCGGAAGTAAACATTTGGACTAAAATAATGAGATTTTCTAATTATGGGTAAAAAATATTCCACTGGTATGTATGTTTTGTATCATAGTATGTACTATAATATAGTCCTTGTCATGTAATATTAAAATATAGATAATATAAACTAAATCCTATATAAATATGATACATCTAGTAAAGTAAACATAAATATTTTGTTACATAGGTATTTAAATATAAGCCGACATTTTCTTTATATTAATTATTTAACTTAAGTTGAAATGAAATAAAATATATCTATTTATTTTGATGATCATGCATTACGAACACCGATATAATGTAGTAAGTAGCTTAAAGTAATATTATTAGTTTCATATTAATCGTTTTAAGTAAAAGGTCTGACTAAAAATCCGTTTGACTGAAAGTCAAACTAATTTCTTAAGGTAAGTCCATCAAGTAATGTTAATGAATTCGAAGAGACAAAAATCCACAAAATGTTATAAATCGGCAATTTTTATATAATTCTAATTAAACTTTAAAGATACGACATTTGACAAGGTAGTTTAATACATCTAGGAACGTGTTTCAAGCTGAACCTATTTCAACAAAAACGTTTGACAATATCATAATTGTATATTTCTCAATTTTGTGTTAAAAAGACAGCATTTGAAAAAGAAGTATTTTTACGTATGGTACGAGTATTTCATAGAACTCGTGAACGAAATTAACGTTTTGACAGTTCCTAAAAAGTATCTATTTTGACTGGCGGTCGAATACCGTATTATACTCCATATCTCCATAGTTGCAGCGATGGGCTAGTCCCTGTCACGCAACGAACAAACGAGTATTCAATAACTGGCTATAAGTGGGCACAATCGTGCCTCTGCCATCTGTTTATGGGAAAAGGCGTGACGCTGTGTGACTGTCTGACAATTTATTTAATTTTATGTATATATTATTTATAGATACGTATTGCTTACATTTGTTAAACATACTCATTAGTGCGGTCAAATGATTCTGTTAGCAGCTATGGCCGCCTTTGTGGATCCCGCTAGGTGGCGCTGGCGTGGTTGTTGGAGGAAAATAACCTCAAATGACGTTAGCACGCCATATTGCAAGAAGTAAATATAATTTGACAACTATGACATATAGACAACCCCCCCACTACGCTAGCGCCATCTGCAATGAGCTTTGACGTATAGACAACCCCCCCACTACGCTAGCGCCATCTGCAATGAGCTTTGACGTATAGACAACCCCCCCACTACGCTAGCGCCATCTGCAATGAGCTTTGACGTATAGACAACCCCCCCACTACGCTAGCGCCATCTGCAATGAGCTTTGACGTATAGACAACCCCCCCACTACGCTAGCGCCATCTGCAATGAGCTTTGACGTATAGACAACCCCCCCACTACGCTAGCGCCATCTGCAATGAGCTTTGACGTATAGATAACCCCCCCACTACGCTAGCGCCATCTGCAATGAGCTTTGACGTATAGACAACCCCCCCACTACGCTAGCGCCATCTGCAATGAGCTTTGACGTATAGACAACCCCCCACTACGCTAGCGCCATCTGCAATGAGCTTTTGAGATTAGGTGCCATTGGTCGCTAGGCTGGGGGTAGACTAACAAATATCTAAATCATGAGACATTAAAACCTTTTAAACAAAAAGGCTCGTAGATATCAGAAATTAATTTGCATAATTTTCAACCGGCTTCAAAAGGAGTAGGTTCTCAAATCAACTGTTTTTTTCGTATGTTATGCGATTATTCCGTCAATGATGAATCGATTTTGATGATTCTTGTCTTGATTGGTAGATCAGACTTCAGAGGTGGTCCCATATATATTTAATCAAAATCGATTTAGCGCTTTTAGAAAAAATCAACAAAACCAAAACATATATGACGTTTTGGTTTGTGGTACCGTGCAGAAAACGTTTTGTTGAGGACTTTTCATGTACAAAGACTTATTATTTTTCATAATAAGTTAAAAAATCGCGGGCCTTTTTATCTACCTACAGACGAGTGTTTATGTGTAAAAAATACCACTGCTTGACAACAATTCGTTGTGACGAACAAAAAAACATTGTCAAGTAGCCAAATGGAGTTAGCCTTAGTGATATTGGATCAGGGCTCATCCGTTAGCGCATTAAATAAAAGCCCTGACAGAAGCATTTGGACCGCACGCCATAATTTAAGATTGCGTTTAGATTTTATTGTTTAATGTTTAAAAGACACTCGTTTTTACTCTTGTAGTCCTTTATTTTCTCTATGAAAATGTTGATTGTTATATTAACTCTGTTATTTTCTACGTTATTGCAAAATCATGTTTTGATCCCAAAGAAGTGTTAACTAATTAGATATTTAACAAAAAGATGATTATTATTTCTATGGAGATTATCTCAACGTTAGTTTATTATTTATTCATTGTTTTCTTTGTCGTCGTTGGAACAACGTTTATATTTGTATCACTCGGCCAATTCATCTGTAGGATTTACCTCCCAGAAGTATGCGTATGAACAACAGATTAATCCTACAGTCTAATTGACCAAGTATAGTTAGAGAGATGGACAGCAAAGCGAGCGGTGATTGGTGCATGGAGTTTGGAATTTAAAAAAAGACACATTTTCGCTTACAAATACAGCTAAATTTCGTCGGCGAATCGGGGCGTTAATTTTACCCTCCGTTAACTTGATTCAGCTGAACTGATTCACCTAGGTGCCTTAAGTACACTTTTAGTAAACTTTAAACATCGTTACCGTTTGTCATAAAATTTAAGAGAGTGATAATTAAAAGTAAACTTTACTCACTCAAACAAAAAAGGCACGGAAACCTAAAATTTAAAAGTCTTTCTAACGCATCAGTTCTATAAAAAACAAAAGTACGAATGCTTAAAACGAGGTCTTTCTAAGATTATATGGCTCGCACTGTCAAAAAGTTATCAGATTTCATGTGGAGCCAAGCTTCTAACTCTACATCTTAGTCAAAATATGTGGCTTGGCCGTTTCGCCGCTTCGTAAAAATAAACGAAAAAGATTTGTCAACATTTTACATGAAAATGTTTTTGGCGGGTACAGTTTAATTAAAAGTTTATTTAATGCACCCAGGTGATTAAAGTTTACTAAAAGCGTGCTTAATGCACCTAGGTCAATCAGTTCAGGTGAATTAAGTTTACGAAGGGTAACTCTAACTTTCATCTCTCGTAAACTTCAATAATTGGTGGGAATTTGTTTCCTTTAGTCCCAGATAATGGGTTTAAATTTCAACACAGCACATTTGTTTCCTTGAATTTCGAAGTACCTTTTATTCTAGCCGCTTACAAAGTTAACTATAATAATAATTATAGTTAAATAGGTATAAGCTTACTTGTAAGTAGATATGTTATTATTATCGTAAGTTGTATTGTGAGAATAGTAAATGCATTGTTTAGGAATTAAAATAAAATCAATGTATCCTTATATTTTGTTTTGATTGGGAAATAATAAAACGACCGAATAAACAACTAAATAAGCGAATGACCAGGAACAGCGGAATTTCCGGAGTGAAAAACTACTGAGTTGCGCGACTCAATTACTGAATGGCTTAGCCACTTATTTGGCTAAATAAAGATTGTCAGGGTCGGTGAAGAATAAAGGTGGTGAGCGAAGCTAATCCCAACAAAATCCAACGCTCGTTTTGTATTTTATGTTATTTGAATCTATGTTTCTAGTCTAGTCTAGTAGCTGGCACTCACTTCCAAGGATAATTAGAGTGAGACTGTGTTGAAGAACTGTTTGAACGCGACCTCTTATGAATGTTTGACATGTGGCACCATCACTCTCGTGTACTACGTCTCATGTCAGTTTGTTAATGCTCCGACAAATTAAACTAAACAAATAATTCGCATAGATACCAATCCCTTGCTTTATTCCATCAGGTTATGGTACTGTTATATCCCCTCTATGTATGGTGAATTGCTGATGAACCTGCTTCATCATCATTTAACTAGGCCCTGTACTGATGAAGTCGTTGGCGAGGGGTCAGTCTCTCCCCGCCGGTCATACAGTAGACACACATATTTCTAATCCCGATCTTTGAATATATTCTATTATTATAGTAAATAAAAAGTGTTTCTTTTTTTAAAAAGAGAATTCGCGGACCCCTTATAACATTGGTGGCAGCGAGAAGGGATCTCAAAAGGTCCCCGGACGTCTCCTTCAGTTCCATATAAAAGTGTGTGAAAGTGCAAAACGAGAGACTCAAAATACCTCAACTTTATCAGCGAGTCCACTGTGCGCTAAGTGGATCAGGAGAATAACACCAGCAGCGTGTTACCTTCTGCAACCCAGCACCGACTCCAATATTCTAGTTCCAGCACAAACCCAGTTCCAGTTACATTCGAGTTCCAGGAAAGTTCCAGCATACATTCCAGTCCTTCTACGTCGTTCTGAACCAAATACCAATTCAGACCATAATTTCGTCACATCGAGTAACATCATGCCAGCTATCATCTACCTTCTAATGTGAGTACATTCCAGTTTAAAGTGAAAGTGCATACCTAAAAGTGTCCCACAAAAGTTTTATTCATTGACATTAAATTAACAAACTGTAGTGTAACCGAGTTCAAGCATTGTCTCATTCTTATCTCAATTGTGTTATTGTTTTGACTGAGTGTCGCCCACGCATCTATAATGGGAAAAGATAAAGACGAAGCAGGACCGTCTAAAGGCGTAGAGCTTAGTATTCTATTGAAATTTATAAACAAATTCGATGGCAGTCGCGACAGACTTGCTCCATTTTTAAACAATTGCCAAAACGCGATAGACCTTGCTTCGCCTTCCCAGCAAATTATATTATTTAAATATATTGTAAGCCAATTGGAAGGACGCGCGGAAATAGCGTGTTCTATCAAAGAATTTGAGACATTTGATCAGTTAGAAGATTTTCTGAAAAATCAGTTTGGCGAGAAAAAACATTATGCCGCCTTATTATCCGAGCTGCAAGATTGTCGCCAGCTTAGTAACGAAGCGGTTAATCAGTTCGGCCTCCGCGTAGAATCCTGCTTAGCAAAATTAATAACTGAAATAAATATTACTATACCAACCAAATTAAAAGGAGAACTGACTGGCCGCATCGCCGCAATGCAAGACCTCGCATTACACGCATTCGTGACCGGGTTGAACCCAAGACTGGCAACCGTTATTCGATGCCGTAATTCCTCAACCCTCAATGAGGCAATAAGCTTTGCCTCATCTGAAGAAAAAATATTACAGGCAACACTTAAGAAACATCCAACTTCACATAGCGGTGCCAACTCCTACCAGAACCGTCCACAACAATCATCGAATTTCCAAAATCAGAATCGTTACCAACATCCTAACAATTATCAAAATCCATCTCAACGGTCAGGCCAGTTCCAGCGTCCTCAGAACCGAGGATTTCAGAATCGTGCAGGGATAAACATTACCAACGAGTCCAACGACAATGGTCAAAATAATTCTAGTTCTCGTCCTGTCTGTCGATATTGCAAAAACGAGGGACACCTCATTAAAGACTGCCGTAAACGCGAATTCAACAACAAACGTTTCGGCAACTATCAAAATCAAGGCCAGTTTAGCCACCCTGTACACCATGTTGACTTACCCTCATTCGATCAGGAAAATGAAGGAGTCGACGAAATCGATAATTTAAACGAATAGGTTTTCCTGTACGGTGTCGCGCGGGAAATGAACCATCAAAAGCCGATACTTTCTCATCCCAAAATCTGACTAAACAACAGTCTACGCCACAGGGTAACCAGCCCCACCGGAAAGACAAATCCTCTGAATCTATACGCCCAGCAGCGGCTTCCAAATCCTCTGAATCTATACGCCCAGCAGCGGCTTCCAAATCCTCTGAATCTATACGCCCAGCAGCGGCTTCCAAATCCTCTGAATCTATACGCCCAGCAGCGGCTTCCAAATCCTCTGAATCTATACGCCCAGCAGCGGCTTCCAAATCCTCTGAATCTATACGCCCAGCAGCGGCTTCCAAATCCTCTGAATCTATACGTCCAGCAGCGGCTTCTAAATCCTCTGAGTCCATACCCACAGCAGCGACATCTAAAAAAATATATCAAATTAATACAGATCCATTAAAAAAGTACTTACCCTATATTGAAATACTTACCTCCGTTTCTAACCGACCCTTGACGCTTTTAGTTGATAGTGGTGCATCCGTAAGCTTGATCAAGAAAAGCTCTGTTGAAATAATGCCTGAAATTCTAAGAGATAAAATATCATTTTCAGGAATAGGACAAACTGAAAACCCGATGTCTTCTCCAGGTCGAATCGCGATTGAGTTCAATTCAATAACTCACCAGTTCTATGTCGCATCTGGAATCACAATACCATATGACGGTATTTTAGGAAATGACCTTTTTACAAAAACAGACTGTAAAATCGATTATACTAAACAAACTCTCACGATTAACAAGACACAATTACTCCTGAAATTTCAAGAACCTACATACACCATTTCTCCACGAACACAGATGGTAATCGAGTGTTCTGTACAGAATCCTGAAGTAGGAGAAGGTTTCGTATTAGACCAAAATTCAATAGAGTCTTTACTAATTGCTAACTGCATAGTTAAAGTAAAGAATAACTCTAGAATAAATATATCCGTCGTTAATGTCTCCGAATCCCCCATAGTTGTGAATTCCAATTTGAATATTAAATTAATTCCAGTGAATGAAATATTTAATGAGCACCACGAAGTTAATCATTTTTCCTCCAAAAGGAAAATAGATGCTGTTAACCGTACTACTGAAGTATTAAATCAGTTACGAATATCACATTTGAACAAAGAAGAAAAAAGGTGTCTAAATGAGCTCTGTTCTAACTATTCTGACATTTTTCACCTACCCGATGATAATTTAACTACGACGGATATCCTGAAACATGAAATAAATACGTCCTCCTCTGTTCCCGTAAATACGAAGTCTTACAGATTCCCGGAAATACATAAACAAGAAGTACAATCGCAGGTAAATAAAATGCTTCGTCAGGGTATAATAAAACCCTCAACATCCCCTTGGTCTTCCCCAATATGGGTTGTTCCAAAAAAAATTGATGCCTCAGGTGAACGTAAGTGGCGGGTCGTCATTGATTACCGCAAACTTAACGATATCACCATCGGAGATTCCTATCCGATTCCGAATATTTCTGAAATTCTTGACCAATTAGGGAAATGCAAGTACTTCAGTACTCTTGACCTTGCTTCCGGTTTTCACCAGATCCCAATGGCTGATAAGGATGCTTCAAAAACCGCGTTCTCAGTCCCTCAGGGACATTTCGAATTTACGCGAATGCTCTTTGGTCTAAAAAATGCTCCCTCAACTTTTCAGAGACTAATGAATTTAGCTCTTTCAGGCCTTCAAGGAATAGAATGTTTTGTCTATCTCGACGACATTGTCATCTATTCTTTCGATTTGGAAACTCACATCAAAAATCTATCCGAAATTTTCCAAAGGCTCCGTGACTTCAATCTGAAACTTCAGCCGGATAAGTGCGAGTTCCTCCGTAACGAAGTATCTTATCTTGGTCATATCATCACCGATCAAGGTGTCAAGCCAAATCCTGAGAAAATTAGAGCCGTTCAAGAATTTCCATTACCCAAATGTCCTAAAGACATAAAATCATTCCTTGGGCTCGTGTCTTATTACCGGAGATTTATCCCGGAATTATCTAAAATCGCCAAACCCCTAACTTCTCTCCTTAAAAAGGACACTCCATTCAATTGGGAACATGAACATCAATTATCATTTGAGACTTTAAAAAATTCATTGACATCGGCTCCCTTGTTGGCATACCCCGATTTTTCCAAACCCTTTGTACTCACCTGTGACGCATCAAATTATGCGATTTCAGCTATCCTTTCTCAAGGGCCTATTGGCAAAGATCGCCCTATTGCCTATTCGTCTCGGACTTTGAATAAAGCCGAATGTAATTACAGCGTTACTGAAAAGGAATGTTTGGCTATCATTTTTGGTACCAGAGTCTTCCGGCCATATCTCTATGGCCGCCGTTTCAAAATCGTGACCGATCACCGCCCATTAAAATGGCTTTTCAATTGTAAAGAACCCGGTTCTAAATTAGTTAGGTGGCGACTGAAATTAGAGGAATTTGACTATGAAATTGAGTATAAAAAGGGTAAAATCAATAGCAATGCCGATGCGTTGTCTCGTTACCCTGTAAATCCGATTCTCCATAATGATACTGATCCTGAAGCCTCAACCTTACAAACACAATCTAATGAGCCACAACCATCAACGTCAACTCAAGACCCTGATCTTGACTCAATTCAATTGAGTGACTTAATAGATCTCGGCGATGATAATATAAGCCCTTACGGCGATAACATAGATTTCACTCCCCCGGATCTTCCATTTTCACCACACCCTGAAACGCCAGCAGAATCACCTCAAATCATACACTCTCCCAACAACGACTACTCCCAATTTCTGAAATCATTTTCCAACAAAAACGAAACATATAACACACACATAAACGAATGTAATGAAAATTTGCTGAAAACTCAATACAAAACCATCCTTGTTCCCACATCAATAGATCTTGACGAATCAAATATGTATATCCAAGACCTATTATCTGAAATGGAAAATCCAACAGAACTTCTAAATAGCGAGAGAGAGCTACATTCGTTCAAAAAAATTGAAAACAAAGGAAAAACTTATTACTTACTATTCACAAAAGTCTATCATTTTGATTCCTGCAATTATCCAGAAATATTCCAATGTCTGAAATCGGTTAAAAATGATTTATCCGAAAATGTTACGGAAATTGCTATATCAGACTTCCAAAATCCATTCGACAAACATGCTTTCACAAAAATCTATGGCATGATTATGTATTTATTTCACAATAGCCAGATCAATGTCAACATTTGCCACAACACCATAATTTATGCCGTCCCTTCAGAAATAGCAAAGATTTTAAAAGAGAATCATGATATACCAATTGCAGGCCATTTAGGTTCCACCAGGATGTACAATAGAATCAAACAGCGTTATTACTGGAAAAATATGCGATCAGACATTGAACTGTATGTAAAAAAATGCAAGTCATGTCAATCCAACAAAGCCTTTCGTAAAATAAACAGATCTCCTATGCAAATAACCACAACATCAACTCGTCCATTTGACCGTATCAGTTTAGACATAGTTGGACCATTACCTGAAGCCGGACTTTCGAAGCTAAGATTTATTCTTACCCTCCAAGATGATTTGACAAAATACTCGATTGCTTACCCCATCTCGAATGCCACAGCAGAAGAATGCTGTGAATGCCTCGTTCATTTCATATCGCTCTTTGGAATCCCCAAAATGATTTTAACCGATCAAGGGACTAACTTCACTGCCGACCTTTTTAAACGTACTTGCGAATTCCTTAAGATAAAACAAATCTGGTCTTCACCATATCACCCTCAAACCCAAGGCGCAATTGAAAGGAGCCATTCTACGCTGAAAGAATACTTAAAATCGTATGTAAATGAAAACCAAAATAATTGGCATAAATTTGTGTACACAGCAATGCTAGCATATAATAGTAATACCCACTGCACAACCCAATTTACACCTTTCGAGCTGATGTTTGGACATAAGCCACATATCCCTGACTCTGTCTTTAATCTACGCTCAGATGTTACTTATCCAGAGTATGTAAAAATGCTTAACCACCGATTAAAACTATCCCGCGAAAAGGCTTTAGAAAATATCCGGCTCTCCAAAGAAAGATCCAAGGCTTATTATGACAGACAAACCAGAACCTCTACATACAAAGTTGGCGATATGGTATACTTAAGAAACCATCTCAGATTGCGAAAAGCCCTTTCACCAATCTGGAAAGGCCCATATAAGGTGGTTAAAATACATGGAAACAACACATTGTCATTGCTAATAAACAGACGCCATGTTAAACACCACTATGACCAAGTGAAACCAGCACATGAATGTGAATAACCCCTTAAATAGGGTTAGATATGTAGTTAAGTTCTAATTTTAATGTAGTTATTAAATTTTTCCAGATTTATTGTGAACAATCACAATCAAGTTCTGGCTACTAGCGTCGAACCGATCACCAAGGGTCCTGGGATACTCTTTAACCCAATTGGTACATTACGTGTCGTGGATGACCATTTTCACGTAGTTATTCCAATAGACGTCTCTTACATTAACCATCACCTGGAAAATATTCGTGAAACCTTTAGTACTGTCAGATTCCTATGTCAACAGAATGAACCCATTAGAGGTCAATGTCACAACATGATGCAACCACTCGATTCCCTCTTCAGCGATATTCTACGAGACCATAACTCTATTTCCCATCTCACCTCAAGTAGTCCAATTAGAAGGTCAGCCTGGTTCTCGGGCGTCGGAACTGTATTTAAACACATATTTGGCACCCTAAGTGAAGAGGATGCTGAAAAATATAATAATGCTATTCGAATACTTTACGATAACGATAGTAAACTTACAAATTCTTTGACGGACAGCATTATTGTATCTCAATCGGCAATTTCAAATCTTAACCGATCCCTGTACGAACTAAATAGAAATGAAGCCATACTGGACGCCACTCTTGAAAATTTAACCCATTCATTAAACAATGTTTCCAAAATAATGAATGAACTTGCATTCGAAAATCAAATAACTCACACATTGAACAGTTTGCAAGCCAATATGATCACATTGTCATTTAAAGTTGAAGATATTGTAAATTCTGTACTATTTACTAAAACAAATACTTTGCATCCTTCAATAATTACCCCTAAACAGCTGTATAACGATATTTTAAAACATGTCAATTTAATGCCTAAATATAAAGACTTCCCTGTTGATTTACACCTGAATAATATACATTTACTGATGAATCTTTCAGAATTGATATCATACTTCTTAGATAATAACCTATTTTTTATAGTGAAGATTCCTTTAGTTACACTCACAGAGTTTAATCTGTTTAAAAATATACCTGTGCCTACACCCTTAAATGTTAATAAATCAAACACATTTTCAATGATTTTATCTGAAAAACCATTTATTGCCTTAAGTAAAGACAAAACTGTGTATATGACTCTGGAAAACCTTCAGAAATGTAAAACTATCTTTGAGGACAAATTTATGTGTGACGAAACCGAAATCTTCAGTGTTATTGGGTATCCATCCTGTGAAACCGAAATTATGACAAAAGCTATCACTCATATGCCTAACCAGTGTAACCATAAATTTCTCTTCGGATATATAGACATTTGGCACAGATTAAGTAATGACAAATGGATTTTTATCCAATCTGAATCTACTAAGCTTTCGATAGACTGTAATAACAACCTCACGGAATTAACAATATCCGGTGCAGGCGTACTGAATATTGAACCTGAGTGTATAGCGTATTGTAGAAGCAATAAGCTATTAAGTAAATCTAACCCTAAGGTATCTATAATTAACATAAGACCTGAATATAGTATAACTGACGATAAATGCTGTAACATACAAAAATTCAAAGATTTAAACTTGGACACTTCACATCAGAGTATTTCGAATATCAACCTAGATAATCTTAAATATTTAAAATTACTCTCTGATCAAAATATCGAAAACCTAAAATCTGTAAAACCATCAGAACAATTTGTAAACCATGTCAGTTTTCCAATTTTTAGTGTATTATCAATTATCTTTTGTGTTAGTGTTATAATTTTATATTTTTGTAAAAAGTATGAGTATCTACAATCCCTTATCTGTAAAGATCAAAGTGATCCTGAAAACCCAGAAATTCAAATAGCCGATGAATCTGCTCCTGGTCCGCGACTTCGTATTGACTGAATTTCATCTGAAACTTACATGAAATTCGGTAAGTTTCATCTCACACAGGGGGCTGTTATATCCCCTCTATGTATGGTGAATTGCTGATGAACCTGCTTCATCATCATTTAACTAGGCCCTGTACTGATGAAGTCGTTGGCGAGGGGTCAGTCTCTCCCCGCCGGTCATACAGTAGACACACATATTTCTAATCCCGATCTTTGAATATATTCTATTATTATAGTAAATAAAAAGTGTTTCTTTTTTTAAAAAGAGAATTCGCGGACCCCTTATAACAGTACGTATTCCGAAAAAAAAAAAAAAAACAAATTAGAAGCCAAGGCACTTAAGATGATCTTCGTTGGTTACAGTGACTGTACCAAGGGCTATAAATTAATTGATCTGAAAACGAAAAACGGAATATTAAGTAGAGACGTTACATTCTTAGAAGCTTTAGTGCAAAGAAATAAAGTTGGTAATGTAGCTAAGAAAGAAAAACAAGTAGAAAATTACAATGATAAGGTACCTGAAAAAGAAAATAAAATAAATAAACCTGAAAAGGACAAACCAACTAAGTCACGAACAAAAGTAGTGTACTTATCTCTGGAAGCCGGAGAACCCGTTGAACCTGAAAGAGAAAATGATATTAATATTGACTTGTCAGATGTATCACTGTCATATGAAGATGTTAATGATGAAACATACTCACCGGATGAAACTGTAGATTCTTTACCTGAGTTCAATCTAGTATTGAGACCGCGACGAGCAGAAGTATATGAAAGTACTGAAGAACACACCGAAGATCCTACATCTCGGATGTAGATCAATGTGTAGGAATGGTGAGTCTACAATAAGTTTGCTAAACAATGGTCCTCAAGAGTTATGAAGACGCTCTTAATGATGAAAAGTCTAATGAATGGAAAACTGCAATGGATGAGGAATATCAATCATTGTTAAAGAATAATTTGACGATCCGAATGGCCGAGTCGGCAGTGACCATGCCTACGAAGCCAAGGGTCCCGGGTTCGAGTCCCAGTTGGGGCAATTATTTGTTTGATGAGAGCGGATGTTTGTACCCTAGTCATGGTTGTTTGTCTATCTAAGTATAATATACTTCTGGACACATCTATTGGGCCGCCTTAGAGTTTAGGTTTCGATAATCCCTACCTAAATATTATTGCAAGATCGAACAAAAACTATTGATGCAGTTTTAAACCTGACACATTTTACCATCTTTTTCGATCGTGTTGTTTTAAATTTGAATTCAGAATACCACACAACATGAAGCTACGCCTATCAAGTCGTTTATGCGCCTTGATGAATGCAGTGGATTTTTGAATAAAAAACATGTTTTATCAAAGACAAAGGTTTATTTTTGAATAAAAAAACATGTTTTATCAAAGACAAAGGTTTATTTTTGAATAAAAAAACATGTTTTATCAAAGACAAAGGTTTATTTTTGAATAAAAAAACATGTTTTATCAAAGACAAAGGTTTATTTTTGAATAAAAAAACATGTTTAATCAAAGACAAAGGTCTCATTAATAACGAGTATGGGCACGCCAGCTCGCAATCGCACGACAGCTCTCATGCGATTAGGCATAGAGTTTATCAACCGCTCTATGAAATTTTGGGGGATCATTTCCCATCCATGTTCTATTGCAGTTCTCAACTCTTGCATCAATTCGGCAACTGGCTGACGAGCCCTAACACGTCTGTTGAGCTCGTCCCACATGTGCTCAATCGGGTTCATGTCTGGGCTTTTGGCTGGCCAGTCCATAACTGGGATGTTCACATCCCGAAGATATTCCCTGACGATGCCGGCCGTATGGGCTCTTGCATTATCATGCTTAAGAAAGAAATTTGGGCCCACATAGTCCGCGTATGGCATTACGTGAGGTTCTAAGCACTCACGAATGTACCTTTGAGCATTCAATGTTGGCAGCCGTGGTCCCGTAACAACTTCAATTTGAGTTTTGCTAGTCGCGGATATACCGCCCCAGACAGTCCGTGATCCACCGCCATAAGCAACCCTCTCTTCAAAGCAGCATTGTGCAAAACGCTCTCCCTTACGTCGGTAGACCTTCTTCCTTCCATCATTGCTGTGTAACGTAATTATGCACTCATCAGTAAAGAGGACACGGCCCCAACGCTGCGGAGTCCAATTCAAATGAGTGCGCGCGAAATGAAGGCGCGCCATGCGGTGGGCTCGCGTTAGTTTGGGGCCATTAGCGAGCTTGTGTGGTACCATGTCGCGTCCCTTTAACCTTCTCCGAACAGTTCAAGCGCTCACAGCTACTCCGTGGAAGTCGCGAAGTTGGTTTTGTATCTCAATGGAGGTAAGGTGACGATGTCTCAAGCTGCTCGTAACGATGAACCGATCCTGCCTCTCAGTTGTGACCCGAGATCGTGGCCTTCCTTGGCGACGAACAAAGCCGCCAGTCTCTAGGTACCTCCGATAAACATTTCGGACCGCAGATCGACTTAAATTAAGTTGAGCACTTACATTTCTTTGGCTGTGTCCGGCCTGAATTAGTGTTACAGCTTGGGCGGCGACTTCAGGCGAAGTATCCGTAGATTATTGACAGAACCTCACCTTAATGTCAAGAATAAGTAAGTTTTGTTGCAAAACAAAAGAGAAAAATCAAACTTTCAAGAATTAAATCCAAGTAAACCAATTCCAAATCAAATTTTTCTTAGTATTCAATTGTTTGATATCAACGAACAGGCTCCAAATTGTCTTTTGTTTCTTTAAATTCTGGGTTCGGAATTCAAAAAAAGACTAAAATAAAATTATGAATGCCAGGTTCAAAACTGCATAAAAACTTTTTGCTCGACCTAGTATAATTTTTTAGCTAGGACCAAACGAAACTCAAAATGCAAGGTGGGCCAATAGATGTGTCCAGAAGAGTATTTATCTATGTAAGTATGTGTATCGTTGTCTAGTACCCAAGATACAGGCAATCCTAGTTTGGGGCTAGATCAATGTGTGTTAATAGTGCCCAAGGTATTACATGTCTTTGAACTCTTTTTTTAGCTGCTTGCATGCGCAGTGGATCGATACGTCGAGGTTTGCTGGCAAACTGTAGGTCCAGGCTTGGTCCTTATAGGATGGAGAGTACCTAGTTTTTATGGTAAGTGCATACCGGGGGGATGGGTAATCTCTGGAAACTCTCGCAGTACCTCGTGGAAATCAGACGCCTCCGTGACGGACTTGACAGATGCGAAATCCTCAGCATTGTGGCAGCTAACAACGTTGACACAAGTCGGAACCAGTGTCCACAAGGAACTGCATTTTTATGTCCGATCCCATTTGAAGAGACGGCCTGATGATGTAGGGCAGTCGTGGGCCGCTATTCCTCTCTCGTCCGAGTCTTGATCGCAAGCAGACGTGTGTCCAGTTTTAATCAAAAGTCATAAATATACTGCATCCTAAATTAACCTTTATTCAAATCAACGAAGTGGTTATAACTGTATCTAATTGCGAAAGTGAAAGGCGCTGGATGACCTTCGACGCCCCGAGAGCCCTGAGTACCGCTCTGCTCTGCACCCCGCCTCACACACCTCGGGTATCCGAGATAGCAATATTGCTGTCCTACTCACCCGTCGCAGGCGCACAAGTTCTACGCTACTGGCTGCTACGGGCAATATCTGCTACGCGGCGACACGACGTAGCACAGGTCAGTGTTCCGCGGACTATTATTTATACAAGTACTAGACGCTACGACTCACGACTCGCCTAATAACGGAAATTACAAAATGGATACCTCTCTAAATAAGTCGTACTCAGAGACAGACGTTTCATCAATGGGCATACAGAACCCATACCCCGACAAATTTTGTAGCATCAAGACAACCCAAGAGAAAAAGAAATGAAGAAAAAGACTATGGTGAATTTAAGGAGGAAATGAAAGCTATGCTCGAATCTTTCATCGAGAGAAAAGATCGAGAATCCGTAACAAAGGAAATTCGCCAGTCCATTAACAACATAGAAAACTCACTCACGATTCTTAGTGAGCAGAATGAAGACCTCAAAAAGAAGCTTGATATGATGGAATCTGAAAAAAGAAAAGACCGAGAATATATAACACTGTTGGAAGATAAACTGGAAGATATGCATAGGCAAAGTAGAAAGACATGTATTGAAATTAGAAACGTCCCATACAAGAAGGACGAAACTCAACAGGACCTACTGACAATGACACAGGAACTTTCCAAAACAATTGATGTTCATGACTTCTCAAATAAGGATGTACGAGACATATTTCGCGTGAAGAAAAAGGAGCACAACAAAACAGTGGTTGTCGAGCTGCAGTCCGCCTTGGTAAAAAAGGACATCCTGTTTGCCGCAAAAAAGTATAACTCCAAAAATAAGTCGGCCAAGCTCTGTGCTAGACACCTCGGAATCACAGAAAAATCAGACGAGCCAATTTTCATCGCTGAGCAACTAACACCGAAAGCAGCGCGACTTTATTTTCTCGCTCGAGACCTAGCAAAATCGAAAGCTTATAAATTCTGTTGGACCGCTTACGGAAAGGTGAATGTAAGGAAGGATGAGCAATCACCGTTCATTAACATCACCAGTGAGGAGCAAGTACAACGTCTTATGAACGTCACTAAATGACTAGCTTCAGTTAGATGGTATTTAATGAAGCTTAATTTCATCTTATATTTAATACTAGTTAATTACACATTGAAAAAACAAACAAACACAAATACTCATTACAACAACCACATAACAAACACACCTCCCTTAACACATACATACACACATACCCCAGAACTACCAGTTTATACTTATATCCTGAAACTATAAGTAGAACACCACCGGACCCTACAACACCTTACAAATGGCTAATTTAACGACTAGACTTCAAGATATAGATCAAATAGAAATAGCAGAGTCAATTAAATGTACCATTCAGGACCTTAATAAAATGATCAATATTAAAACTTCGGACATAACAATACTTTCTCAAAATATGAGGAGCATATATGCAAACACTAGTGACCTACAAATAAACCTGCACGAATTAAACTTCGCAGTTGATGTTATGGTCTTAACAGAATGTAGAATTGATAAACACAAAAATCTGCCTAATATTATACCATACTCATCACTTTCTACGACAAACCATTTGAATCAGAACGATGGCGTTGTCGCATACGTTAAAGATGGCTGCAGAGCCAGTGTTCGGGAAATAGTACTGGTCCATGCATCATGTTTAGAGATTACTCTTGAAAACATGGTAGTGTTAGGTATATACCGCTCACCCTCAAACGATAATATAGATCCTTTCCTAGAATCTCTAAATACACATTTAGAGACACTAAAATCAATCAAAAATATTATAATCACAGGAGACATTAACATAAATATAATACCTACATCAACTGAAACAGCAAAAGAAGGCACAAATAGACTACATTACCTGGACATATTGGCTGCCCACGGTTTACTACCAGGGCACTCACTACCGACCAGGGAAAATAGCTGTTTAGACCACTTTAACCTGAATATTGATAAAACAAAAAGTAGTGCTTTCATTGCTGTTTTGGACACGACGATAACGGATCATGCAATGATCTTATTAAAACTGTCTAAAATTCAAACGGAAAGTCGCAGTCAAAAAACTAAAACTGTTATTGATTATGATGGGGCACTTGAGACTTTAAAACATATAAACCTATCAGACTTAACACTAGAAATGGACCCTAATAAAATTACTGATAAATTAGTGAGTAACATAACTAAATCATTAGAGGACAACACAAGTATAATACAAATTACTAAGAGTAAACGTATCATTAAACCCTGGATAACACCAGGATGTATTAAAAATAGAAATAAGATCCAAAAAAAACTTCGTTCTAATCCAGATAATGAAACACTAAAAATCACATTTAGAAGATATAGGAATTTTTGTAATAATTTATATATAATCACACCAGTTTACAAAAGTGGGGACAAGGGGGAAGCTGGAAACTATCGCCCCATATCCGTTTTTACGTCTATATCGAAAATACTCGAAAAACTAATAAACTGCAGATTGATAAACTACTTACAGAAATTTGACATACTCTCAAAATCGCAATTTGGTTTTAGGGAAGGGTTATCCACAGAGGACGCTGTCACAGCACTCACATCACTTATAGTGGAAAATGTCGATAAAAACTCAAATGCATGACAGTCTTCCTTGATTTAAAAAAGGCGTTTGACACCGTGTCAGTGCCTATCCTCATCCGGAGGCTAGAAAATGTAGGTATTAGGGGAAATTCACTTTCTTTACTGTCAAGCTATCTAAAGAATAGAAAACAGAGAGTTAAGATAGGTCAAAACATCAGCAGCGACACGGATATTACTTTTGGGGTACCACAGGGCAGCGTCCTAGGCCCTACGTTGTTTTTAATATATATAAATGACTTGTGCAACATTAATATAGCAAAGGGGCAGGTCTTTTCTTATGCTGATGATACAGCGATAGTCTTTACTGGGACCTCATGGAATGATGTTCGCGAGAGTACGGAGGCAGGTCTTGCTGAGGTTAGTACCTGGTTACGGAATAACCTTCTTACGTTGAATACATCTAAAACAAACTACATATGTTTTACCCCATACGTATCCACACAACCAGAAGCAAATTTTAAAGTAAGAATACACGAATGCAGTTACCATAATCTTGCCTCTTATTGTTCGTGTCCGTTGATCGAAAAAGTGACACATACAAAATACTTAGGTGTTATGCTGGATCAACGTCTATCCTGGCACTTTCAGATTGACTTAGTTTTGAACAGAATACGTAAACTCATCTGGCTCTTTAAAACTATGAGACACATAACAACAAGAAGTTTGCTGATGTCTATATACAGATCACTGGCACAATCCATCATTGCATACTGTTTGCCAATTTGGGGTGGGGCTATTAAATCAAAAATGATTTATATTGAAATAGCTCAGAGAATGCTTCTAAAGGTTATTCACTTTAAACCACGTAGATTCCCAACTGACGAACTCTATAAACTTAGTGAAGTACTCTCCGTAAGGAAACTGTATGTTTTAAATCTAATACTAAAAACACATAAGACACTCAAAGTCGATCCTAACATACTTAAGAAGAGGAGATGGTTTATGGTTGTCCCGCATCACGTTGTAAAATCAAAGTTTGTTGAAAGACAAATCACAAAAAGAGCTTCAATCCTGTATAATCAGGCAAATAGATATATTAAAATTCATGATAAGACCCTTTATGACTGTAAGACAGCAGTAACAAGATGTGAAACTAAATAAACAAACTAAAACACTTACACCATAGTATTTCCATATAATATTTACAAAAAGCTAAATATGTTCACAGCTAAATACTTAAATAATAAAATAAACTAATCATAAACTGGTTGATAACGCAAGCACACACACACACACACACACTCACCATCTTGCACACAACACATACACCCTACACACACTCACTACACACACACACACACACACACACACACACGCACACACCCTCAAACACACACCTCCTCACACACACATTTCACACTCACATCGACACTTACATACTTACGGACGATATTTCAATCCCAAAATAAGCCAGAACTATTGATAACACTATTGTAAACTACGTCGATTTGAATTTTGGCTGAGTAAATAAAGTTGTATCACACACAAACGCATGATTAATGTTTTCACTCTTTATTTGTCATTATTTTATAAATTGTTTAACCCAACTAGATGACTTGGAATGAGAGAGCGAAGTCTTCTGGTACAGGTACTTTTACTTAAAAGAAGGCTTCAGCCTAAACAATGTCAATGATTTTCCTTGTTAAACAATAAACAGTTTTGTATTTTTGTATTATTTTTTTTGTATTTGCGACCGCCCTGGAAGTTTTCCGACTTCCTAAAGGTGCATTATTATAATACATGGACACTTGTAGATATGCCAGACAAAAGGAAAGTAATTCCCTGCAAATGGGTTTATAAAAGAAAAACAGATGAGAACGGACATGTAACACGCTATAAAGCAAGATTGGTAATAAAACGATATAAACAAGTCAAGGGTATTGATTACCATGAGATTTACGCACCTGTTGTTCGCTATTGTTCAGTCAGATATTTGATTGTCTTAGCTGCACAATACAATTTTGACATACATCAGATAGATGCGATCACAGCTTTCTTACAGGGCGAAATCAATGAAGAAATATATATGACACCTCCACTTGGTTATGAAGAAGTTAATAGGGTATGCAAGCTTAATAAGTCTTTATATGGATTAAAGCAAGTCAGCAGACAGTGGAATAAGAAATTGAATTCGCTCTAATAGAAATAGGTATGAGTCGTTCACAGAGAGACCCATGTGTACATTACCGTATCAAAAATGAAAACGAAATACTTTTTATAGCTCATGCATCATGTTGATGACCTGCTGTATTTTTTCAATAATGTAGAAACATCGCTCATGATCAAAGAAAAATTAATGAAAATATTTGCTATGAAAGATATGTCACTGTATTGGATTTAGAATCTTTCAAGACAAGAACAGAAATAAGATTTCCATAGATAAATCGTTATATATAAAAATGATACCCGGTTGGGAATGATCAACTGCAATCCAATCGCGACGCCATGTGATGCTAATGTCAAATTTAGAAGAGCGAATCACCAAAATGAGATACTCAAAGATATTCCATATCAAGAAGCTATAGGTTCTTTACTGTATCTGTCACAGGGAACCAGACCAGATTTAACTTATATTGTAAACTGTTTGAGCAGGGACAATAGTGAGCCTACAAGTGAACATTGGGCTGCAACAAAGAGAGTAGTGATATGTTTAAAGAGAATAGTGCGTTTGAAGTTGACCCATGAAAGAAACCCAGATGAAAATATTAATGGCTTTTGTGATGCCGATGATGTTGAGGATCGGAGGTCCTGCACCTGGCATGTGTTTTTGTTTCAGGGAGCAGCCCTATCCTGGAATTCAAAGAAACTAGCCTTATCCAGCACTAAGGCTGAATATATGTCTTTAGCGACTTCTATACAAGAAGACCTCTGCTTGAAACAGCTGGAAGAAGAGTTTTGGCTTATACTTAAAGGTGTACCTATTGTGCTTTATTGCGATAATCAAAGTGCCATTAGCCTTTCAGGAAATGCAATGTACCAGGCCCGCAGTAAGTACATTGAGGTGCGTTACCATTTCGAAAAATCGCGGCCAATCAAGTCTTGCCGAAATACAAAAGCACTCAAGATATGGTTGCACATGTTTTCACGAAAGGGCTGCATAAACCAAAACATGAAGGTTTTACCAATGCTATGGGCTTAAGACGTTCGCGTTCAGGAGAGGCTGTTGAAGAACTGTTTGAACGTGACCTCTTCTGAATGTTTGACATGTGGCACCATCCATGCGCCGCTAACTTTCAAATTGACCAATCGACCATTGTCATAAATTGATGTATGACAGGTTTTCCCCTTCCTTCACCATCCGCATTTCCCTCTATCGTCGTCATCGTCCGCCATGACGTTCTTGTTGTCTACTTGACGATTGTGTTTGATAGATTGAATTTATGTCAAAGTTCCGTGCATAACCTCTCCAGATTTTAAAGTAATATTACTGCCTATAATCACTTCTGCCGGCGTTACGGTATATTGCAACGCAAGTGTTATATTTGTTAGTTTTTGATCACAACACGATTAGTGTTTGATTGAGTGAAGTTACGTAAAAGTTCCGTGCATAACCTCTCCACATTTTAAAGTAATATTACTGCCTATAATCACTTCTGCTGGCGTTACGGTATATTGCAACGCAAGTGTTATATTTGTTAGTTTTTGATCACAACACGATTAGTGTTTGATTGAGTGAAGTTACGTAAAAGTTCCGTGCATAACCTCTCCACATTTTAAAGTAATATTACTGCCTATAATCACTTCTGCTGGCGTTACGGTATATTGCAACGCAAGTGTTATATTTGTTAGTTTTTTATCACAACACGATTAGTGTTTGATTGAGTGAAGTTACGTAAAAGTTCCGTGCATAACCTCTCCACATTTTAAAGTGATATTACTACCTATAATCTCTTCTGGCCGGCGTGACATTATAATGCAACGCAAGTGCTAAGTTGGTGGTTGTAGTAGTTTACTAAAGGATGTTAAATTACACTGATTCCCGGCTAACGAAGAAAGACTGCAAAGGTGGCTAATAAGTCAGGGCAGTGAATTTCTAAGTCTGAATTTATAGATTAGGGCCTAGAGTGTCACTGAGGGAAAAGTTTAAAGAAATCAATATTCTGACATTTGTGTCTCAATATATCTATGACAATCTTGTGTATGTAAAAAGAAATATAACTAATTTTCAGAAGTACAGTGATATACACAATTTTAATACTAGAAATAAAGACAAGTTGGTTGCTTATGTAAGCCGACTACATAAAATTAGTAATTCTTTTAAAGGCAATTGTGTACGCCATTACAATAAGGTCCCTACTGATATTAAAAACTTACCTTTAGACAAGTTTAAAATAATAATAAAACAGAAATTGTATAAAAAAGGTTACTATAGGATATCTGATTACTTAGAGGACAGATGTCCATGGGAATAGATTGTTTGAGTAACAGGCTGTTTCGATATATAATTAGCATTCATTTTGTAATTTGACAATATTTTATTTAAAAAAGGAAACGCAAAAGATGCGACGACTCTGGAGTTTCTTCGGTGAGCTCTTCTCCACAGATTCCGCCATTGTGTTAGTGAACTCACCCAAAAAAATGTAATGACGGATCTAAGTGATGTAACAACATCCTATGGAAATAAATGATTTTTGATTTTGATTTTTGATTTTGAGTAAAGCAGAACTTTCATAATTACATGTGTGTCAAGAGCATTTTGAAAGCCGTTTTACAACGCCGAAGTCTAGGGTGATCAGCAAAGCTTACCCAAGCTTATTTACCCCTGAAGAAATTGAATGTGGTACACCAGGAAGAGCTCTTCAAGATCTTGGTAAGTATGACGCTATGAACACTTCCTCCTGCATGCTAATGGAGTTTTAGCATTCGCTATCAATCTAGGCGACCATCATCATATCTATCATTGTATAAATTAGAGGACAATCTTACACAATTATAACTAGGCCCATAGCAAGCTCAACAAAGTTTGTGTTATGGGTTCTAGACGACAATACAGATAAATGCTTTTGTAAATACATAGAAAAAATCCAAGAAACAAATATTCATTCTCATCACACAAATATTTGCGCTTGCTGGGATTCAAACTCAGGAGCGTCAGCTTCGTAAGCAGGGTCACTACCCGCTACGCTAAACCGGTTGTCGGTGTATGAACACAAGAAATAAGTATTTTGTAACAAACATGCAGAATGCCATGCTAATCAACAATACTGATGCAAAATTGAAAGGTTGTCGTACATGTTGGATTTGTTTGTGTTGACCATTATGAGTGTTGCGGTGGTTCAGGTATATAGGTTTCCGACTGTACATAAAATCAACCTGTCGGACTCGTGGTTACCCCGTTTTGTCACCCCAGGGTGACCACGAGGTTTTTTTTTACTCGTGGTTACCCTGCGTGGTGTGACCAACAGTAAATGATAAAAACACATGACTCTTGGTCACACTGCTAGTGTCGGGAAATAATAACTATACATTTTAAGAATAAAAATATAATTTATTTTAAGAAATGTCAACTTTAACGCAAAGTTTCCAAAAAATGGCCTACAATTATTTGGTTATAAAGTAGCTGCATCTGTGCATTCAAAATAATATCGTCTTTCTTTTTCCGTTTGCTTTCTATCGTTTTGGCTGAAATTTGCTGTTCTATTATTAGTTAGGTCTACTGTTATTTCATCACGTAGAACATTGAGTAATTTATTTATTGTGACATAGTTCTTGTTAATTTTTCTGGTTATCACCGAATTATAGCTTTCTGCGACATTATTAGTGCGATGGCGTTCGTTGCTGACACACCACTCTCTTATGCATTCATCACTTTTTAGCCAAGTGCTCTTCATGTACGACATAAATGCGTTAATTTTGTTGTTATTCAGATCGGCACATTGCAATTGTATATAACCCCAACCCTCTTTTATTCGGCTCTCAGGCAACAGTGGAAGAGAGGTGCACAACCCTACAATACGTCGATAAAGCTTTGTCTTTATGCCTATAAATTTAGCTTTTCGCCACAAACTATTTGTAAAATGGTAGTAGAATTTTTTATCTCGATATTCGGGAAAATAATTCTAAGAGCATTTGAAGTTGCTATTTCGAAGTCTAAATGGATCTTTTCCGGCTTCCATTCGGGAAATTCGTGCTTTATTTTTTGTCACTCATTAAGACAAATACAAGTGGAACAACATTAGTTTTGTGCGATGAACTTCCCAAATCACCGTAAATAATAAATAACTGGTAAAATGGTTTGGGTTCACTTTTGAACGTGCCGTCACAGAAATATTCCTTCACTTCTCCTAATAACTGTTTCGCTTTATCAGAACAGAACACCAATATTCTGGTATCCTCTTAGTCATAATCAGCCACTTTGAAATTGTTAAATGGTGCAGGAACTTGAACATCGCTTGGCTTCGTAAAAACAATTTTGTCCATTTGCAGTTTACGTTTTCTTGCTGAATATAAGCTGCACTTAACTTTTCCAAAATTAGGTACTTCAGTGACTAGGTGAATGCCTTTATCATAAAGAGCATTTACATTTTTTTTGTAAATATCAGGCATTGAATCCGCTGAAGTAATCCTCCTCCATCTATCGATATCGCTAAGTCATATTTGGCGTGATTTGCTTACACTCCTCGGTATGGTCGACATGTTTTATGATTTGATCATCCTGAAAAAATCGACGAAACATAATAACATAGCTAAATATTTAATTGAACGAGCGAGCCAATATAAGTATATTGGCTCGCGAAGCCTTCCTAGTTATGCGAAGATAACTAGGAAGTATAAGTATACTTCCTAGTTATCTTCGCTACAGAATCCTACCGAATCGCTCGTGAGTTCACGTTCGGAGCGAACCACTACATATTAGTCTTAATATAACAGTCACCGACCCCGTACATATAAGTTTTCGGCGTTGGCTACAAAACCATAAAGTAGTTTGGTATAAATATTTTTTTATGTTTATGGTATTGGTATCCATCGCTTAAGAGGACTTCACCATGTTGTATTTTAATTCTTGTACTCATTTTCAATATTATTTATCAGTACAATTGTTGCTATACACTATCAGTCTTATTCATAAAAACTTATGAGATGTTTATAAGCTTGTTATAAGGATGATCATGAAAATCATTATTCATAAACGATCATTAAAATCACTAAAACTTTATTTAAACCTTCAATAAAAACTTCATAAGTTATAGATGGTCGAACCCTACTTTAAACCTCTAATAGACACTTCAAAGGCCGACTTTACGAACAGCTGATTGTAAGCTTGGCAGGTTGGTTGAACTTGACATTTTGTATTTCAAACCGCCAAAAAATAGGATATTTTCATGAGAACGTTTCTTGTGAAAAAGTGAGTTTGTGTTGTTCGTAAATAAGATAAACCATGCAAGCTTTACAAGCTATAGTCGCCATTGAACTTGTAGAAGGCGGTCGGCGTCGGATGCTGTTCCGCGAGAGATATGACCCCTTTTCTTTGCCGGACGTGGAATTCAAAGGGCGATACCGCTTCAATAAACATACAGCAACCTTTATAATTGACCTCGTCAAACAGGATTTACAACTAAACTCAAGAGGCTGTGGCACTTCACCAGAGTTGCAAGTCTTTTTTTTAACCGCCATAAGATGTTGGGTCGTCGTGAAGTAAGTAAACTTCACTTCCCTTTGAAATCCTTAACCTATGTACCTACTCATCTGTGTCCCCTTTCATAAATGTAGTTATTTTTAAATTTGTTGTTGTAGGTTCAAGATTACGGGGGAGATCTACATGGGTTGTCTCAACCAACTGTGAGTCTCATTTGTGCGAGAGTAGCTCGTGCCCATGCTCGTCACTCTGGCACTTACATCAAAATGCCACAGTCCCTAGCTGAACAGCAGAGGCTTATTAGGGAATTCTTAGAGATAAGAAATTTCCCATCTGTGCTGGGCTGCATCGACTGTACTCACATAAGAATAAAAAATATGGTGGTGATGCCGCTCAGTATTACATAAACAGAAAAGGATATTATTCATTGAATGTGCAGGAACATCCAACCTTTAGGATATGCAATTTTATATATGTAGGTAATATGTGCTCATAGTTTAACATTTTTCAGGTGACTTGCGATGTCAAGCTATAAATACACATGATTAAAGGTCATACTAATGCTTAATAGAAATGTTTTATATTTTCAGATTATGCTGTAGTGTAACGGCATAAATAGCTAAGGTCGAGCTACCGTTGTCAGAAGCTATGATCGTCTATTCTATCTACCCCAAAAAGAGATGTCCCGATTCAGCTGTAAAAATTGTAAGTTAAGAATGATAAGTCTGAATTTCTCGTTCGTTGAGAAGTTCGTTAGGCGTACAATAGTCGAACGGAAGATTGGTTCAGGAAGTCAGAGTTTCAAGTTAGACAGAGAAAGCATGTATGCCCGCAAGCCGGAGTTTCGCATCAGTTAGCGGTATTTTGCGCCAGATCGAACTTTGTTATATTTTGTGTGATGGTACCATTTATTTTTGTGTATATATGGGCGCTTGGAACTTCTTTTGGTGTGGTCGACCACAATTTATAATATTTGTTTGTGATATACGTGTTAGTGTTACGACGTGAGTAATCAATGATATTTCATGTGCTCGCTAGTAGCGGCTTGTGGTGATTCCAATTATATAATTAGTTCACGGCAATAACGATCCAAATAGACCGGGTTTACACAATTGCGATTTGACTTTCCGAAATGGGTTTGAACTAGCGGTTTCCTCAAAAGGTCCGTAACGTTTTGAAACCTTCAACTCTGCGCAATTTGAGCTGGATGTTATCGAAACGTTTTCATTAGCGCTTTTGGAGATCTAACCCACTCCACAGCAAGGTACCTACTTCGGAAAATACCGAACTAAGTATCTCACTAACCACAGCTCTTCCTCGACTGGGCCCAGCAAATAAATGCTTGACACAGTCTACACGTTAGACTCCAGCGAAATTACCATTTAATTTAATGATGCAACTTGGATCCAAACCGATCCAAGGCAAAGCAAAACATCTACACGTTCCTATACAATGAACTTTAGACTGTAATATGATCTCTTCGCGCGTCCCCGACAACACTCAAATGTCAAAATATCAACAGGATAGGTTATCTTAGTGGACAACGTTTATACTTTGTTCTGAATTTGTTATTTCCATCCGCGGAACCCCATCGATCAAACAGTCTCCCTATGCCCTGACAACCTAGGTTTAGCCGCAACTAAACTCCTGTCTAGCCTAGTCTAAAATCCTAGTGTTATACCACGTCCATCATCGACTCCACTCGAAAATGGTTGAGTATGATTTGAATGTGTTTGTATGTTTAACGACTGTGTGTGTGGGAATTTCAAAACGCGCTACACGAAGGAAATGAGGAGAGGATTAGCCCGCGAATATCCTAAGAGCCAATCCAGGAACCCTATGGTGAAGGAAAAAGGAAATTAGGGTCGCTCCAAGCCCAGACTCAGATCAATTACCTACAAGTTCTTATCTAACGACCCAAGGATAGTTTTGGAATTTGGGGTAGGTTGATTTAAAGGATAGGAACAGAGGTGTATCTCGGCGCTTCAGACACTCACGAAAATCCACTGTAACACGCAATCACAACTCTTCCAGTTCCAGACGCGTAAAACGGCAGACCGAACTGTATAGAATTCCCGAAGACGTGTGTCACAGTAGTTTGACGCGGAGACTGAATGCCTCCCCACCCACGCGCTCGTATTTATAGGCCTCACATGTCTGAAAAAAAATGGCGTCCTTTGCGTGACACACGCTGCCCAAGCGAAAGCTTCTTATCCGTAACTAAACAGGGTCTAATTTCAATCAAACATGCCATGCTCGGCTGCTGTCTACAATTTTGTGTATGCATATTTTCTAAGATCAACCGTCGGTTGTCACTCAAGTCATTTGGTATTGCCGATACACAAAATTTGTTGATCGCTGGCCATATAAGCGGTTGCGATTAATTAAAGCCTGCCCGACCGCTAGCGTCTTCGACAAAGATCACTAGAATGATATTCAAACCCGTGATGTCAAACTCGCCACATCGTACCAACCAAACGCAATTGTATATTTGCAGTCAACACATTAGCTTTCTCCGTATAGTTCCATAAGAACCTTTCATTATTTAGTTATTCATAATTTATTCAGCGCGCAACCAACTCGGCTCTGATTCCTACACATTCCGCAGGAATGCGACAAAAAAACCTGACTCGACCTTGCTTCTCCGAACCAACCACGTTCTATGGCTCTTTTTTTGTCAACTTACTTCGAACTACTCGATAACCCAGCGTTAAAGGAACTGACACAGCTAATTCCGATTCTCACTGTACACTGATTGCATTCGTTAAGCGATGTTCCATTACAGTAGATGATGCTGCATTTCCTGATGCTGAATCTCAAGTTAATGTGGCCATAGGAAGAGCAGCGAATAACGCTCTCCTACGAGCGTTTATTGATAGGCATTTCTGTTAACAGGTGTAAAAATTATTGAAATAATTTATTTTACAAGTAATATTTTTATTTTTTATTATGGTGTGTGGAACAGCGGTTTCAATGTCTGTTGCATGGCATGACAGTTCACATGCCTAATGTCAAGCCTGTGTTGCACAATATGGGGGACAGGAATGCACGGCCCAGTAATGCCCCGGAATGCCCGGCCCCGGAATGCCCGACCCCGGAATCGTGGGATTTGGGACGCAAATTCCGGGGCCGGACATTCCAAGCCGCACATTACTGGGCCGGGCTTCCGAGGCCGTGCACTGCCTGTTCGACCCCGGAATGCCCGGCCCTGGAATTGTGGGACGTCTCTCATTGGCTGGAAATACTGGCTTCTGATGGGTCGAACATTTTCGATTTAACTTAGACGAATCTAAGGCCACGGTCATAGTAGTGAGGTTATTTTGTAAGCAAGTTTAACATTCACTTGACAAATATCATAACCTAAAAATTATTCATATTTGGTTAGTTTAAAATAAAAACAAACTCAATTCTGCTATTTGTTAAAAAAAAATATCACTGTGAAGACTATGTTCAAGTGCATTATATTTATTGAGTCAAATTTGGCTAGAGTAGGTTATTGTGGCTAAATTTCAATTGGGTTATAGGTTAGGTTAGGTAGCGGAGCGAAGCGTATGCAAATTAAAAAAAACATTTAATAATATTAATAGATTTTTTTAGATAGAGACACTATGAACACACCCTAATCTCTGATGTAGCAGTTGTCTATGGTACTCGGGACGCCAATTCCGGGGCCGGGCATTCCGGGGTCGAGCACTATTTTGTACGGCCACGGAATGCTCGGCCCAGGAATGACCGACCCCGGAATCGTGGTCTTTCGGGACGCCAATTCCGGGGCCGGACATTCCTGGGCCGGACAATACTGGGCCGGGCATTACAGGGACTCGCACAATATAGCAATAGAACAACAAGATTCGGTTCCAGGTAATGTAATCATGTCACTAAAAGTGGTGCATGTATTATACGTGGGGCGCACTGTAAGTTTCCGGAATGAATATGAAAAAATACTATTAAAGGTACAAAATTAATTTATTGTTTTTCAAAATAATCTCCCTTGGCGTCTATGCACTTTTTCATTCGATGAAACCAGTTTTGAAAACTTTTGTGCCACTCCTCTGTGGTGACCTCTGAAACGTGTTTTTCATACTCCTCGACAGCCTCTTCTGGTGATGAAAATCGTTGACCGCGTAATTGGTTCTTAATTTTTGGGAACAGAAAAAAGTCACAAGGTGCCAGGTCGGGACTGTATGCAGGATGACTCATGAGTTCTACATTTTTCGTCTTCAAAAAGTCGTTTGTCTGTCTGGCCGTGTGAGAACTAGCATTGTCGTGGTGCAGGATGATACGGCGTTTACGGTTATTTTTACGGAGTTCGTCAATAACTTCCGGCAAACAAATGGTCGTGTACCAGTCACTATTCACTGTACGACGATTCTCTAAAGCAACAGTAGCCACGTGTCCAGTTTTATTAAAAAAAGAAGCAATCATCCGCTTAGATGCACTTTTCACGCGTGCCACTTTGGTTGGTTTCGGCTCATCTTGAAAGACCCATACGCTCGATTGCTGCTTTGTTTTGGGATCGTAGCAATAAATCCATGTTTCGTCACCTGTTACTATGTCCCACACCAAATTTGACGCACCTTCGTTGAATCTGGTAAGCATGGCACTGCACCAAGTGACGCGGTCCGTTTTTTGAGCCTCGGTCAAGTTGTGTGGGATCCACCGCGAGCACAGCTTTCTCACACCCAAATGTTTGTGTAGGATTAATTGTATTTGACTCATGCCTATTTCTAAGGATGCGCGAATTTCATGGTAGGTCACATGCCTGTCTGTTTCAATCATACGGCGCACAGCATCGATGTTTTTGTTGGTCACAGCGGTGGACGGCCGACCATCGCGAGATTCGTCACTGAGATTGATACGACCACGCTTGAAATCTGCAAACCAGCTATAAACAGTTGTCTTGCATGGTTCTTCATTGCCAAAAGCTGTTTCAAGCCGAGCGATGCTCTGTTGAGCTGTCAAATTACACTTAAAATCGTAGAAAATCATACTACGAAAATTTTCCCGAGTTAAATCCATGTTGATGCAGACACACAATTTTTTAAATGGCGCCACAAGGTAAAAACAAAAGGCAGTCAGATGAAACAAACTGCATTCTACAGCCAAAGAGTTCTATTTTCAAATGTTGCAATAAATTTTTAAATATTGTTTATGTAAGTGGCCAGTTCCGGAAACTTACAGTGCGCCCTATGTATTTGGTGGTATATCAAGTTCTTTCACTCACACATGATTGTGGTGATACTATCATTTAATGAAAAGTTTTATTTTATATTTTTACATAATGATGAAGGTGATGCTGACTTTCCGGATGCTGAACTATCACCTAAAGTTAATGTGGCCATAGGAAGAGGAGCAAATGCTTTCCTATGAGCATTTATTGATAGTCATTTCCGTTAACATGTTAAACATTCATGAACAAGAATTTATTTTTCAAGTATTTTTGTTTTTATAATATTCTAGTTTTTTCTTCAAAAGAGCTTCCCCCATATCCAAGTTTCTTGCTATTCTTTTTTTGTTTGAAATTTGAATTTGGTGAAGCTCCTTTCTGCACTCCCTCTCATTTAGTGCTATGCTTTCTGCATATGTCTTCGTCTGAAATTGAAAGTGTTGTATCAATTACCTATCAATTAAAGCAACTGTTGTCAGTAGTGCTATCATATATAATACATTGATAAAGCCTCTATTTACCTGGCCCTCATTTTTATCTTTTCTTGTTTTTTTTTTTGTAGGTGTTTTGGATGGTTCCGTAGGACGTTTTGCAGCAGAAGATGTGTGCTTCGGTACAATCTAAAGCAAGGAAGCCTTAGTAAAACGAATTATTAGTATGTCTAAAGCAAAGAAGCATATATGTAGTAAAACAAGTTGTTATTATTATGCCAATTTCGCAAAAATATATGTTTATATAAAATAATGCTTACAATATCTATATTTTATTTATATGGTTTATAGCAAAGAAAAGTAAAACAAGTTGTTATTATTATGCCAATTTCGCAAAAATATATGTTTAAATAAAATAATGCTTACAATATCTATATTTTATTTATATGGTTTATAGCAAAGAAAATTCAGGAAAAATCAACAGAAAAGCGGGAAAACAGGGAATTTTTTTTTTCACATACAGCGCTCTTTACCGTAAGATGGACGGTGTGGTTAAAGCTCGGTGGGCCTTATATAGGTGACTGAATGGTAATGGTAATGGTACCTGTCTCGGATAGCTTAACTGGTAAGAGCCCTTGGCGCGTAACCGAGAGATCTGGGTTCGATTCCCAGTCCGGGCTGTCCGAATTATTTTTTCGGTTACCGAAAAATTCCCACTGAGTAGCTCCTCCCCTCTCCCTTATCCTTTCTTTCCAAATTCACACAAATTTGCTGTTTAAATGGCATGTACATAGCATGTACTATAAAACAATATTTTAAGTAGATGGCGCCGGTGCGTTATACATTGTTTGACAGCTACTCTGATCTGATTTGAACTCTGCTCAGTTCAATGAAAATAATTACACTGCTCAGTTAATTTCATGGCGTTAGTTTAATTATTTTCTTTGATTTCATGTGACAAACCGGTATTGTGTTCACTGTGAAATTGTGAAAAAAAAGTAAAAAATATAAGTTATTCGTTTCCTAACATTACAGTTGGAAATGCCTCGAGGACGACGTGCGAACATCGGCCGCCGCACAAGACATGCAACCCAGCAACAAGTGTATTCACAAAACTTAAGCGAAGAAAGACAAAATATAATAAGAGAAAATGCCCGATTGAGACAACGCGTGAGCACACGAAGATCATTGGCATGATACAATCGTTTGGCATTCCAATATGATCCCACTGCGAACTACAGTGATGATGAAAATTTAGATATTGGACCAATGACGACTGTATGCCGATATTGCAATGCGTTAAAGTTCAAAAGAGAAACGGCTGGATTGTGCTGCGCAAGTGGAAAAGTCAAACTGGATCCATTACTTACACCACCACAGCCACTGAAACCATTGTTCGATGGAAGTGATCCCGATTCCAGCCATTTTCTTCAACACATCCTTGAATACAATAACTGCTTTCGCATGACTTCCTTTGGAGCTAATATCATTAGAGAAGGCGGCTTCATGCCGACTTGCAAGGTAAAAGATACAACACACACAACTAATCACTCACACCAACACAATGAATTGCAACATTCTTGCCTCACCGTGTTCCGAGGAGGCGGGAATGTTTTATAGGTTGGTTAATTTTGGGAAGTAAGTTTTGGTTATTATTAAGAAGATATAATTTGTAAGTTTTTTTTTTTTTAAATGGGGATGATATGGTCTCAAAGACAAAATCCCTGTATTTTTTTTCTTCAATAAAAACACTTAACAACTACATATACACCACACACTACACCATCACACGATTAGAAGTTACACCGTATTCTTCAACAAATGATTGTTTGCAATTACAGATACAGGGACAAATATATCATTAGCATGGTTCAATGGTGCCAACACCAGATGAACCGCATCAATTTCTGCAAATATATTTCATTTCATCGATGGTGGATCAGCTGAATGTGCGGTGCAATATACAGGGAACACAACAGTTAAAGAGACGAATTATTGAACAGTTGCAAGCATTTTTTCACGCTAATAACGCTGTGGTTAATATGTTCAAAACAGCATTGGAACGAATGCCATCGGATACGCACAAATTTGTCATAAGAGCGGATTGTACCCCAACAGGTGAACATGTGCGAAGATTCAATGCACCCACCGTTAATGATGTTGCTGCAATTATTGTTGGCGATCCAACTAAATCGCGAGACATTGTCGTTCAGCGAAGAAGCAATATCATGCATCGTGTAAACGAGACACATCGTTTGTACGATGCGTTACAATATCCAATCATTTATTGGCAAGGGCAAGACGGATACGACATCACGTTGAAGATGGTCGATCCAATTACAGGTACAATATTCACACAATAATTATTGCTATTATTGGTTTCCATTAACAGTTCATTTAATTTTGCATTTTCAGGCGTATGAACAATAAAAATCTAAGCGCAATGAATTACTATGCGTATCGATCGTATGATGAATCGTACACATGAGGAGAATGTCATTCTGAAGTGCCGTCGGCTATTCCAGCAATTCGCTGTCGACATGTATGTCAAAGTCGAGACCGAACGTTTAGCGTTCATCCGATTCAATCAGGCAAAGCTACGATCTGAGGACTATATACACTTGCGTGATGCTATTCATTCAGATGGTGATGTTCAGAATATTGGACGTCTGACGATTCTCCCATCATCTTATATCGGAAGCCCACGCCACATGCACGAATACGCTCAAGACGCTATGACGTACGTGCGAAATTATGGAACTCCGGATTTATTTATTACGTTCAAATGCAATCCGAAGTGAACGGAAATTGAACGTGAGTTGGAACCGGGTCAAAAACCGCAAGATCGCCAAGACATAATCGCCAGAGTATTTCAGCAAAAACTCAAGGTTATGATGGATGTGCTTACTAAGTATCGAGTTTTTGGTGACACACGTTGTTATATGTACTCGGTGAAATGGCAGAAGCGTGGCTACCGCATGCTCATATCCTAATTTGGTTGCTGAACAAATTACATTCAAATGAAGTGGATGACATCATATCAGCTGAAATTCCTGATCCAGTCACTGATCCCCAACTACACGACATTGTGACGACACAGATGGTGCATGGACCGTGCGGTGCATTAAATCCATTATCGCTTTGCATGGCTGATGGAAAGTGCACAAAACGATATCCGCGACCGTTAGTTGCTGAAACAGTCACAGGGAACGATGGATATCCAGTTTATCGTCGGCGTTCAAAAGAAGATAATGGTCGAACTATCAAAGTTAAACTTCAAAATCAAGAGATTGAGATCGGAAATGAATTCATTGTACCATATTGCCCGCTGCTATCACGAATTTTCGAAACACATGCAAACGTTGAGAGTTGTCATTCGGCCAAATCAATCAAATATTTGTGCAAATACGTCACTAAAGGCAGCGACATGGCTGTGTTTGGTATTGCGTCGGAAAATACGAATGACGAAATCAGCAACTTCCAAATGGGCAGATACGTCAGTACTAATGAAGCACTGTGGCGATTATTGTCATTTCAAATTCATGAAAGATATCCCACAGTTACTACATTTACATCTATCTACATTTAGCAGTGCATTTGGAAAATGGCCAAAGAGTTTACTTCACTGAGGCTAATGCGGCACAACGAGCTGAGAGACCACCATCGACAACATTGACTAGCTTCTTTGCATTGTGTGAAGCAGATCCATTTGCAGCGACGCTGATGTACGTTGACATGCCCAAGTATTACACTTGGAATCAATCAACAAAGAAATTCCAACGTCGCAAACACGGAACCCCAGTTCCAGATTGGCCACAGGTGTTTTCCACTGATGCACTAGGTCGCATGTATACTGTTCATCCTAGAAATGATGAATGTTTTTATTTGCGACTGCTGTTGGTAAATGTACGTGGACCAAAATCATTTGCGCATTTGAAAACTGTGAATGGCCACCAATGCCAAACATATCGAGAAACATGTCAACTATTGGGTTTGCTGGAGAACGATTCTCATTGGGATTTAACACTTGCGGATTCAGTTGTTTCATCAAATGCGTACCAAATACGAACGCTGTTCGCAATTATCATCACCACATGTTTTCCTTCACAGCCAATTCAGTTATGGAACAAATACAAAGACGACATATGTGAAGATATCTTGCATCGCTTGCGCATTCAAACGAATAATCCTGACATGCAAATAACCGATGAAATCTACAATGAAGGATTGATTCTGATTGAGGATCAATGCTTGACTATTGCAAACAAGCTACTGATTGAAGTAGGAATGATTGCGCCAAATCGATCGATGCACGATGCATTCAACCAAGAATTAAATCGAGAGCTGCAATACAATGTTGATACATTGCAGGAATTCGTTCGAAATAATGTGCCGTTGCTGAATGAACAGCAAAAACAAGTATACGAAACATTAATGCAAGCGGTGGACAATAATACTGGTGGTCTATTCTTCCTGGACGCACCTGGAGGAACAGGGAAAACATTTGTCATTTCATTGATTTTGGCCACTATTCGATCAAGATGTTACATAGCTTTGGCGTTAGCATCATCTGGAATTGCGGCGACTCTTCTAGATGGCGGTCGTACTGCACATTCTGCGCTTAAGTTGCCACTCAATTTAAACACAATTGATACTCCAACATGCAATATTTCCCGATCCAGTGCAATGGGAAAATTGTTGATGCAATGCAAGCTCATTGTTTGGGATGAGTGCACAATGGCACATAAGAAATCACTTGAAGCACTTAACTTCACACTGAAGGATCTTCGGCGAAATAACAACATCTTTGGCAACTTGATGATATTGTTGGCAGGCGATTTCAGGCAGACGTTGCCAGTAATTCCCCGTGGAACGCCTGCAGATGAATTGAATGCTTGCCTGAAGGCATCACCTTTATGGAATAACGTAAAAACATTATCGCTAACCACTAATATGAGAGTTCAACTTCAAAATGATCAAAGTGCTGCACAATTTTCCAAACAATTGCTAGCTGTTGGAAATGGAAAATTCCCAGTTGATGCGACATCTGGATTAATTACTCTTACCAACGACTTTTGCCGATTTGTAGACTCTCAATTAGCTCTTATTGAAAATGTTTTCCCAAACATTAGTGAGAATTATCAGAATTATGCTTGGTTAAGTCAACGAGCAATTCTTGCCGCAAAGAATAATGATGAACACGCACTGAATTTCACCATTCAATCAAAAATCGCTGGCGATTTGGGGACATACAAATCCGTTGATTCCATAACAAATCCCGATGATGTAGTAAATTATCCAACGGAGTTTTTGAACTCTCTGGAGCTACCAGGATTTCCACCACATAACTTGCAACTCAAAGTTGGTACAGTTATTATGATATTGCGTAATTTGAATCCACCGCGACTTTGCAACGGTACTCGACTTGCGGTAAAAAGACTTATGCCGAATTTGATTGAGGCAACCATTATTAACGGAAAGTACGCAGGTGAAAATGTATGTATTCCTCGAATACCAATGATTCCGACTGATCTTCCGTTTGACTTCAAACGATTGCAATTTCCAGTTCGCCTTGCGTTCGCAATGACAATTAACAAGTTGCAAGGCCAATCGCTTAGTGTTTGCGGGATTTTACAAAATCATTGTTTTTCACATGGGCAGTTATACGTTGCGTGTTCACGAGCTGGGAAACCATCCGCTTTGTTTGTATTAGCGTCAGACCAAAAAACAAAAAATGTGGTTTACCAAAGAGCACTTCAATGAAACGGATAATTTGCGGACACGTATAACGCTTCGATTCAGTATTTACTTTGGATTCACTTTCATTTACTTAGAGAAGTTCAACTAAATAACACTTCATTTTTGTAATCGAAATGAATTTATTACTGTCGTGAAATTAAATAAAAAAAATCCTTTTGAAATATAAAAACAAAAAAAAAAAATCTTCATCTTTTAATTAATCACCAAACGAAATGTTACATAAAACGAAGCCATCTGGTGGCGAAACGGAGTTAGCCGGGTTTGCTAGTAAGCTTATATTTCCATCCTGTATCTCGTATGTCTTGATCTGAAAATGATGGGAAATATGTCATGATGATTTTCTTTACCCAAACTCCAGTGTTGTGATGAAAATTAATGTCCTTAAGAAAAATCTCACTGTCATCTACCTGAACTCTAACCATATTCTCTTGTTTGAGAGGCAGAAATGCCAATCACTGGACCACCACAGCGAAAGTGGAGTTGATTTGAAGGTGTTTTAGGATTATTCTGCAGGAGTCATAGGATCACAATATGATGCTTACATTATCTGATGGCTCGTCGACTAAGCATAGAACTTCAACTTGTCTATCATCATTTGTCTCTGGAGGTTGCTCATTAATTTTGAACTGAACCTGAAAATACAATAAAGTTGAGAAATTAATAAAATCTAAGTAATGCATGCAATCAATTGTATTTTTTAGGATTCTGTACCCTCGAAAGGTACAGAATCCTAAAAATCCTACATGATATATTATTTCATAATAATATCATTTCATATTATTATGAAATAATCATTTCATAATAATATGAAATGATTATTTACCTGATGAATCTGGTCGGAATCAAATTCATTTGTATCCGTTATGAACTCGTTAGGCAGCCAGGTAGACATATCGTCTCCAAATTCTGTATCCTTCCGCCAGTCTTCATAGTTTCCTTGCGTTCATTTGCCTTTTGTTTTTTTTTGGTTATTTTAATTATCCCCCATTGTGATTTCAGCTGTGGAATGGTGCGGGGGCCACCTTTGCACATTGCGTTAAAATTGAAAACAATGTTGTAGTTATTGATCAGAATTTACACAGAGGAAAACACCTAATAAGTAAAAAAAATATTGATAGATTCGTAACTACTTTGCAAATCAACCCATGCTGCCACTTTTTTGGAGTTGGTGTTTGTCTCCGTGTTCTTGTTTTCTATGATAGAAACTCTTTCCCTCACTAAATCCAGGAATAGATGCTGTGGGAACAAAAATAAACTCGTTGTATTGTATTTATTATAACCAACGAAAGAAATATCATAATAGCTTTTGTGTATATATAAAGATTAGGTAGGCCTTTACTAACCTTGTATTCCTCCAGCCAATTTTCGCTTCTTTGCCTCTTTTTAACGAGTTTACTCTCCATTTTCATCACACAAACTCAAATAATAACAGCACTACCCACCCACACAGAACATTTGTTCTATCATTATTTTGAAAGCAACTGTCAAGTTTTTTTTTGTAGTGTGGTTCACTATGGTTTCTTCAGAACGACAATATAATAAGGCTAAAGTATCTGATAACGTCAACTTAGTTATGATAGGTTTATTCAACGCTTACCGTGAAACGCTTTTTTTCGTTATTTTAAGATATTTTGAAAAGTATACGCTGTATCGCAAAACAAACTAAACCATTATTTAATACAACAACATATCACTCTACATCATAAAACATAGCGCTCTGCACTCAATAGTATCCCGACAATTTGAGGTTAAAGAGCTGGGCAAAGTTACCTGCAAAACCGTCCAACATTGCTCAGCCTTGATATCTCCAAAAATATCAACCCTATGGCTTTGGTATTAAGATATGTTGTAGTAAATTGGGTAAGGTTGCCATTCATAATGTCACCCTAACCGAATTTGTGTTTTTTATATTATTGAGGTGGGCAATATTACACTCAACTAAAACCGTATTTTCATACAACGTGAATCAGTGGGTTAGGGTTGACGCCTTCTTGCTACATAAATAATAATACATTTTAGAAATAGATAGATATTTATTATTTGAAAATGTTATTAAAAAACAAATCGTATTATCAAAAAAATTAAGTATTATTATCAAAAAGTATTGCTTTTACACAGGTAAGGTGATTCTTTATTTTGCCGTTTTATTTTAAGTCTTAATTTCAGATATTTTTAAATCATTTCCACTCAAAATCGCGATCGCTTTTCACCCTAATTAGAGAAAAAAAATCCCATTTTTTTTTCTCTTTTTGGTACGTCTAGGTATGCCAAACGTTTTTTCCGCCTCTCTTGACGTCATTCTTTGTAGATATACATTTTCTACTGCTACAGCATCTCTGCAGAATAATTTCTATACGGCCGTGACCCAATGACTCTTCGATCTCTCTTTTTTTGATGTAGTCTTTCCCATCCTGCAATCAACAAACAAAAATCAAAGACCATTTTGGGAACAATGCAAGATAATAAAAAAAAAAATAAAGAAACCTACTTGTTTGCAAATAATACCAGAAGTATTAAAATAGGTAGGCAAGTGTCACTTACTTAAAAGTCTTTCTCTTTTTTTTTTGGATCCTTCGCTGTTCTCCTTCGAACACCTGAAATGGAGAGGTAAGTATTTAATTTAAATCGTATAGCATAATTGCTTGGACCATCCGAATGGATACAGAGTACTCGTAAGTGTACTATCGTTTAGGTAACAACCATAATTATGAACAACTTTCCCCAAGAATTACATGGTCGCAATCGAAAAATAATTCGTCCATCAGTAGGTATCAGAAATTAGGAGATCATTTTTAAAAGCAAATAGGTATTTACCATGCATTATTTTAATGTAGTTACCTATATATAGGACCCAGTGTCTGATGCAGAAAAGATCTGCCTGTGATTTTAAAGCCGACATTAAACACTAAATTCAGATTCTTTATCAGGTAGTTGGGTCGCCGCCTCAGGGACAAAGATTTTGACTACCGCTCTGGCGCATTTCTTATGCAAAAGATTTCACTGGCTGCCAGCGTCATTGAAACCTATGGCGTGGAACCATTGGGATCTTAGTGTCCATTTTTCCCTAAACTACTTTTATTTATTAAATGACTACAGTACCTTATCCAGACTCTCGTTCATATGGTGGTCTATGGAAAGACAAAGCGAGTTCACACCATTGTTCAATGCTAAAAAAAAATCCTAACCTCAAATTCTATTCCTAACTCGTTCGAAAAGGCTCCTTTACGAACCTCGCTGGCTACGACTGTCGCCTTCTCGGTTGGTAAATATAAGCCTTTGCGAACTCGTGGGAAGTCTACTATTCCCTAATGCACAACTATGCAGAAGTTTTTTTTTTTAAATAAGACCTGTGAATTTTTATGTTTAATCTTTACAGGTACCTACTGATGACTTCTAGCAGCCAAATGAATTCTGTGCTGTAAAGATTTTAAACGTAAATATTATTACTATACTAGCGTATATTTAATACCAGGCTATCAATCAGAAGTATATTTCTAATTTTTAGAACATTTCCTAAACATATAAAAAGACAAAAGTTATAGGTAATTATAACAGCAGGCGAAGTAATAATAATAATTTTTAATTTTCTTATAATGCATTTGAAAAATTACTAGAAACATAAAATGTAAATATCAAAGTCGATAACTAAAAATTAAGTAGCGTAAATAAATAATTTTGCATAATACCGATTTAAGGGTTTTATCATGTGAAACTGAAATAACATATTTAATACCAAATGTAAACCATGATATGCAAATAAAGTGTCTGTTTTCTGATTCCGATTTTTTTATTCCTTTTTACCTGACTGTTCCAGAACGAGGATGTGTATGTATGTATTACCATTTCGTTAGGATGCGCTACAGCCCAACGGCTAGACGGATTTAAACAGGAGAGTCGTCGTTGGATTCCTACAGAACGTAGGAGTGATTTACAATTAGATGCAGGAACCATCTGTAAATTTTAAAGACGGCATTAAACACTAACGTCTGACTTTAGCGACACTCTAGTCAGACTTTAGTGACACGAAAATCAGACTTTAGTGTTTAATGTCGTCCTTAAAATTTAAAATATGCCCTATATTTTAGTGAAAATTCAATAAGTGGGATTTTAGATCGCAAAGTGTGGTTTACGTAGTTATTGGTGATCTACTTTCAAATCCATGTGGGTAAACGGGTGGCATTCATAAGTTTGTATGTGGTATTGAAAGAAAATTTAGTCGGGTTATTTATATACATAATATTACCACTTGTTTAGTTATTTATCGGAATTTATTTCCTTGATTTTAACTTGTTACCAATACCAAATTATTGGTATGCTAATTAAATTTATATTTTTGTTACCTGATATATGTGCGTACATACATATTTTGGTGCTTGTTATAAAAAACAATTTCTATAAAAAGCTATACAAGTGGAAATATTATAAAAATAAATAACCCGACGACATTTTGTTTCAATACCATATACAAACTAACGAATGCAACCTGTTTACCCAATGGAGTCCATACCAAAGCGGATAAGTCCATACCCCCCCCCCACGTGAAAGCACAAACAAGGCGGTTCCATTGCTTCCACACAAAAAAAAACTGTCATACATCAATTTATCACAACACAAGTCTAAAGATTGACCATAGAGTTAGCAATCTGATACGTAGTATCTTATAGAGTCTGTGCGCATAATGGCCGACCATTCAAACATTAGTCGGAATGATTTGAATAAAAGTGTTGAAACACTTCTAGACTTACATAGTAGGATGAAATGCAAATTTATACAATGCAATTTTCCATATGCCTGTAATTTGACAGAACTACAGAACAAATCTGTGCATAGAATGAATATTCATTTATTTAATTTAAAATGTCATCACAGCGATGCTATTTTATATTTCGACATGAATAATTTTATTCATAACTACTCTGACACAGGATACATTGTACCTATCTAATAAATATAGAAAATTAGTAGCTACATTGTTAGCTTATAATATATGCGACACAGCTATAGTTGGTGTTCAGGCTTCTCAGCACCTAATGACCTCGTAGGGGCCCATCAGCTACGAGGTAGCGTGACGATCAGGTGCCAAGAAGTGATGAACGTCGGCGATTCACCGAGCTAAAGTTATGTGGGGTAGATCTAACCTGGTCTGTGCTTCGGTCCCGTCAATCTCCTGTCTCTCTGCAAGGCCCGGGCGCGCCCTAGGCTCTTCTTGGTAGACAGGTTCTTCAGCCAACCAGGTATGACTGGCGGGCCAGCGTCAATGAGCACAGTGGTCCAACACAGGTTATGTTTCTACGTGGTAAATACGAATCGGGCACGAAAATCCGAACTTTATCTGGTTCGAGAGACAACGGCACACTCAGCTATATTACTAATCCTGAGGGAATCCCGAATACATTCCAGATGCCCCTTGATTTAATTTCAACAACCTAATCAACACGCGTTTTCATTGCGAGGTTTTTTTGTCTGTCAGTTGTCAAAACTGCCAGATTGACAGCTAACGTCAAATTAAAATGACCGTTCAGAAACCATCGATCGAATATCGATTTGGAATCGAACAATCACCCGCCCGGACAGGCACCCACCTGTCCCCTAATCTACGGGCAGCCGAGACAACGTTGCTACCGCTCGTTTTAGAACCGAGCCTCCTACTAGAACCTCTGCAGAGCGGGGGGTCCCGTCCTTGCCAGGGAACAAGTTAACAATGCGCCCCCTGCGCCAACGTAGTGGCGGTAGGTTAGCATCCTTAACCAGAACGAGGTCACCAAGGGGGCTAGTTTTCTCAGTCCACTTAAGGCGCTGTTGTAAGATATGCAGATACTCGAGCGACCAACGCTTCCAGAAATTCTGAGTAAACTGCTGCAACATCTGATACCTTGACAACCGATACAATTTCACTCCCTCGAAGGGGTGCTCGGGCAACGCGTTAAGTGGCTGTCCTATCAAGAAATGGCCTGGGGTCAGAGCCTCCAGGTCATTTGGATCCGAGCTGAGCGGACACAACGGTCGCGAATTGAGAACGGCCTCGATCTTACAAAACAATGTCGCGAGCTCCTCAAAAGTCAGCGCGGTCTGACCTACTATACGCCCTAAGTGCGTCTTAGCTGACTTAACTACGGCCTCAAAAATCCCACCCCAGTGGGGGCAAATCGGTGGGCTGAAGGTCCACTGTATACCCCGACGGGAGAGGGCCGTTCCAATATCCACTTTATTTACATTCAAAAAGTTGACTATCTCTCGTAAGTATCGTTCCGCACCTATGAAGTTAGTGCCGTTATCAGAGCGGATCAAAGTTGGAAGTCCCCTTCGAGAAACAAACCTATCCAAACAAGCAATGAAAGCCTCTGTCGAGAGATCAGCAACGAGCTCGAGATGTACCGCCTTGGTGGATAAACAAACAAACACACATAGGTACGCCTTGTATAGCTTAGCGGTACGCAATCGTGAACTCTTCACCATAAACGGTCCTGCAAAATCCGTACCAACCCCTGAAAACGGTCTGACCTCATTCACACGATCAGGGGGCAAGTCCCCCATGAGAGGTTGCATCGTGGCAGCCTTAAGTCGATAACAAGGCATGCACCGAAACACGATGTTCCGTATGGCACGGCGGGCAGATAAGATCCAAAACTCCCGCTGGAGCGTGGCCAACAACGCGTTACAGCCGGCATGCGCGTTTTTAATATGACGATCAGTCACCAGCAATTCAACTAACTGTCCCCCCTTGGGGAGCAGAAGTGGGTGACGAGCCGAATACGACAGATTCGCATTGCGCAATCTTCCTCCTTCCCGAAGTAACCCGGTCGAATAAACAAAGGGGTTGAGACGCGCGACGGCTCCCTTCAATTTCGAACGTCCACTTCGTATAATCTCCAATTCTGCCCCAAACTTCGAGGACTGTACCAACCGGACCAAATTCAACAGCGACTCGTTTCGCTCTGCCGGAGTCAGAATAGGGTTCAACGTTCGCTGATCGCGAGGAGTACGACAATTTCGAGCGAATCTCCTAATCCAAGTGGACACGTTTATCAACTTGTCAAGTGAGCTATACCGGTCCAGCAGAAACCCGGCGTCAGGGTCCTCAGCCTTCTGGGTAACATGCACGGCCGCTCTGGGGCCATGATCCGAAGATACTACTACATGGCTGTGGGGCCAGTCCGATTCTCTCTTGGCAAGCCAGGGTGGTCCCCACCACAAATGCTGTCTAACGAGTTCAGGAGCCTGACATCCCCTGGATGCACAATCAGACGGGTTCAATTCTCCTGGTACATGTCTCCAGGTCAGTGGGACCTCAGACGACACAATCTGGGAGACACGGTTCGCAACAAAAACCTCTAAGTTATGGACCGAAGCCTTCAGCCACCACAAAACAATCTGGCTGTCCGTCCAAGCGTACACCGTATCCTACAGACCTCCGAGGGATGAAAAGGCCATGGCAATTGCGAAATATTTGAGAAAATTATGGAGAAGCCCTTACTCAACTATGTAATAACAGAAAAAAGTTAATTATTTGTGGCGATCTTAATGTAGATTTGCTTGTAGGAACAACAATGAAACAACGATTAACAACTTTATTCAAATAGTTTAATTTATATCTTATAATTATATTTATATTTTTATCTTTTTTAATAATAATATCATGTATTTTTAGAGCCGACTGGATTTACACTTACCAGCCCAACTTGCTTAGATAACGTTTTTTGTGACTGTGCATTCACAAGTTAAAGTGTAATTAACTGCTTACCTTCCGATCACAGTGGTCAAACAGTTTCATTCCCAATTGCTATTAAGGATAAGACTGGTCCATCATTTTATAGGCCAATTACATCCCATAGACTAGAGACATATACGAAAAACTTAGATAAATTTGCCAGAACCGGATTTTAATGAACAGAACCCAAACAAAATCTACTCAGACTTCTTCAACATTATTCAGACAGAATTCAATAAAGTTTTCAAATTAAGGAAAGTCAGTGACTACAACGGTAAATCTAAATTTAATGACTGGGCAAAGTTAGGAATTCGTAAAAGTAGAGTTATCTTGTATGACCTTTATGATCAAAAAACCTATAACTTTGATCGAAAATTTCATGACTATGTTAAAAAAAAACCAAAACTTTCAAGTTGGTTTGTAGAACTGCAAAAACTTTACACATAGAAAAATTCAAATGATAGAATGAAAACAGTTTGGCAAATAATAAACCAGCAAACTAGCAAAGTTATACCAAGGGACAATGATTTCTGCCTAAAGATAGGTGATGATGATGTTAAATCCAGCGCTGATGTTGCTCGAGCTTTTGTAACATTCTTCTCCAATAGAAGGTTCTGGCGTACATACATTATATTTTCGAAAATAAATTGACTAGCTACAGTTAGTATGTCAATTTCTTTAAAAAGTCTCTTAAGGAGTCTGTGCGTTTTAAATTATAAACTGCTCGAATAGCTCTTTTCTGTAAAATAAAAATAGTTTGAATATCCGCTGCTTTCCCCCAAAACAAGATACCATAGGACATGACACTATGAAAGTAACTAAAATATACTAGCCTAGATGTAGCCACATCCGAGTTTTGTCTGATGTTCCTAACAGCGTAAGACGCAGAACTTAATTTACCAGCCAATTTATCTATGTGGGGTCCCCACTGCAATTTGTTATCAATGGTTATTCCAAGAAACTTTGTGTCATTTACTAAATCTAACGTATTGCTGTCCAACACTAAACTGGTCCCAACTTGCCTGACATTTGGAAGTGAGAATTTGATACATTTAGTTTTACCAGCATTTAACAATAAATTGTTAACTGTGAACCAATTCAAGGTTAAAGTTAATACTCTATTGACATCATCAAAATCTTCTTTTTGTCTTTCAATATTGAAGACCAGTGAAGTATCATAAGCAAACAACACTATGTTAGTCAATTTCTCCACCATAAAAGGCAGATCGATAATATATACCAGGAATAAGAAAGGGCCTAATATGGAACCTTGTGGAACGCCAATTTTTACCCCCGATCCATCAGATTTAACGCCGTTGACTTCTGCCTTTTGAATTTTATTGCTTAGGTATGATCTTAGTAGATACAACGCTTTATTTCTAACTCCGTAATGATTTAATTTCATTAGTAGCGTATTGATGCAATTTCTGCAATTTTTAAAAGAGATCTAAAAATCAATCTGTGGGAGTTTCTAAGCCCTTTTTCTCCCACAGTGGTCCAATGTAGAGAAGTGGCAAAAATGACGATTGCTAAGTAAATGTAAATATCTACAGTAATAAAGACTTTTGGAATTTGGAATTTTGGGAATTTTGGATAGCATCCTGTGCGGCCTCCCATGCAGAATAAATATGAGATATAAGGGTAATACCTGCATCCGTAGTCGATGTACCCCTAGTGAAACCGTATTGCTTGGCATGGAGTTGTTTTGTACGGTTGAAGTGTGAGAGCATTTGATTGAGTATAATCTTTTCAAAAATTTTGCTTAGTGCTGAGAGAACCGATATTGGTCTGAAATTTGACGGATCACCCTTGTCTCCCGACTTGAACAGAGGTATAAGTTTAATGTGTTTCATGAGGTCTGGGAAAGCTCCATCATCAACATATTTATTAAATATATAAGCTAGGTGTGGGGTAATAAGTATTATTGAACCAATGACTTTGACTGATATACCCCACAGGTATATTCAGTATTTTTTAAGTTAAGTAATCTATACGTTTTGACAATATCCTGGGGATATACATGATAAAATTTTAAATCTACATTACTGATGCTAGTGCTATTTTTTAATAAAGCCTCTGCTTCATATGGAGATGAATTTATACACTCTGTTGTGAGTAAGGGTGCATTGGTGAGAATGTTTCAAAAGCTCGAGCTACCTCAGCGTTGGATTTAATAACATCATCACCTATCTTTAAGCAGAAATCATTATCCCTTGGTATAACTTTGCCAGTTTCACTGTTTATGATTTGCCAAACCGTTTTCATTCTATTATTTGAATTTTGTATTTTTCTATTAATGTGTAAAGTTTATGCAGTTCTACAAACCAACTTGAAAGTTTTGGAATATTTTTTAACATAGTCATGAAATTTTATATCAAAGTTATAGGTTTTTTGTTCATAAAGATCATACAAGATAGCTCTACTTTTACGAATTCCAAATGTTGCCCAGTCATTTAATTTAGATTTACCGTTGTTGGCACTGACTTTCTTTAATTTAAGAACTGTATTGAATTCTGTTTGAATAATGTTGAAGAAGTCAGAATAGATTTTGTTCGGGTTCTGTTCATCAAAATCCGGTACCGGCAAACCCATATCTAAGTTTTTCATATACATCTCTAGTCTATGGGACGTAATATGCCTATAAAATGATGGATCAGTCTTATTTTCACTAGTAATTTGGAATGAAACTGTTTGACCACTGTGATCGGATGGTAAACAGTTAATTACATTTTTACTTGTGAATGCTCAGTCACAAAAAACGTTATCTAAGCAAGTTTGGCTGGTAAGTGTAATTCTAGTCGGCTCTAGAAATACATGACATACATTAAATGATTTGAACAGAGTTATTAATCGTCGCTTCAGTGTTGTATCTACAAGCAGATCTACATTAAGATCGCCACAAATAATTAACTTTTTTCTGTTATTACAAAGTTTAATGAGGGCTTCCTCCATACTTTTCTCGAATATTTCAAAATTGGCATGGACTTTTTCATCTCTCGGAGGTCTGTAGACACAAACAATAATATGGCTATCCAACTCAACACAAGATACCTCTATTTGTCTTTCTACAGTAAGTGTAAGAATATCTTTCCGTTGTTTCACCTAAATATTATTTTTTACTAAGATTAAAGAACCACCTCTATCAGCAGTCTTTCTATTGTAACAACTGACAATTTTGTAATTATTTATGTTAAAAGACATCATATTTTCCTTTAACCAATGTTCTGTAATACAAATAACATCAGTGTCCGAATTATTAAGAAATAATTCTAATACAAGTTCTTTGCCAGGTAGCCCCTGCATGTTTTGATGGGTAATATTTAAGTGGGGCTTACCCTTTGTCTGAATATTATTTAATATTGGGATATTATTACACTTTTTTGACTTATTTAATTCGGGCAAGATATTACACATTTTTGATCTCCTATGCTTGCTTGATATATTTATTGGCTTATGTATGCTAGAGATTTCCTCTATTGTCTTAAAAACTAATTTAAATTACTTGGAATGTCTTCCAAAATGAGCTCAATAGAAGCATTCAGGTTAGCCAAATTCTTGGCTGTAATACTAAAAATCTGAAAGGTAGTAACTACCTTTGGTCAAATAAACATTATTACTAACATAATTGTTAGAGTCAATCAAATGAATCAAACTATTATTATATGACGTTGTATGTAATGTCATATTTAGCTTATATCTAAGATCATTTTCAGCTTGTGGCAATCTTTTACTGTATGGGAATGTAAACATAACAATTTTATAAACATTCAGTGAGTAAAGTGTTTCAAAATATTTTATTAGATCCCATTTGTTTATCTCACCCCTATTTCCAAACATGAGTATTAAGTTTGATTCAAGTGTCAGATCAAGTGTCTTTGTTATTTTTTGCATAACTTCATGAAAACTGGAGTTTGGTAAACAGTTATTTATGGCTGAGTGTCCCAACTTATTCAATAATATGCCTTAGTTTCTTCCAATTTCATCACTAAACATAACAGTTTTGCTTGTGATGCTTTTGTGCGACCCTGAAATCCTGGGTCGGATACTTATTTTAAGGCTCGTGGTTGAAGCTGGTCTCTCCGGCTGTTGCAAGGAACTTTGGCAGTCACACAAATGATTGGCCACCAAAGAGTCATAGCGTTCCTGATTACTATGAGATAGTTTAAGCAGCTCATCCATGGCCAGGGAGTACTCCTCGATGGCCTCTTGAGATTTTTCATAGCGGGCAGTAATAGATCTCAAGCAGCCATTGACAGTGGCAAGTTCAGACTCAAGATTTTGCAGGTCTTTCTCATATTTTGATTTTTTAATTTCTAACTCTGCCATACACATTTTAAACTTTTCCAAATTTTCGAGTTTTTTTTTTTGATGTTTGAGTGATGTGTTTTTTAACTTTAACATATCTTTTTGATGCGTTTTTGCTGCATGTTAAACCAGTGCCCACCACTGAGTCTTCATGAGTCAAATCAATCACTGCACTGGACACATCTCTACATGCAACAGAAACTTATCCGCTAATATCAATTCCTCAAATAAATTTTGGATTTTTGTACTGCTGAACCATGAGACTCCTCTTCTAATTGTTAGATTTGGTTGTGGGCATCAGACAGGTCCTTTTCCAGGGTAGAAATTATCTTCAAAGCAAACTCATATTCAGCAGCGCACTGATCAAAACCATGAATTATCATTTTTGACCTATTTTTTTCTTCAAGTACATTTTCATATTGTGAGTGTAAAGTAGACAGCTCGGTTTTTAGTTTAGTATTATTACCTAATGCTTCTAGCAATATCTTTTCATTGTCCTCCCGTTCACAAGTCAACTGGCTACACAATTCCCTAGATAGTTTTAATTCTTCTAAAGCCAGGTTTAGTTGAGATTCTACTTGGCGTGCTTTACGGGTCTGCATACGACTGTCCATTATAGGTATAAAAGGAAAATAGTATGTATCAGTGTCAAAAAACTACCAGAATAATTGTCAGCCAATTGAGGTTATGTCAGCTGAGCCGAGTTCGAAATGATTGCCACTTACGTGATTTATTTGGTTGAAATTAGATACCAGATGTTATGTTTTCGCTTAGAATACACAGAAAGTAGAACGAAATCACTCCGAACCGAGAATAATATGACAAAGACAAATTTCTGTAACCGAAAAACAATTGGCCAGTTTGTATCAAAAACACGTCACTCACATAAAATATTTATAGCCACACGTATTTTATGATTATCCTATTAAATACAACTAGAATTATAGTTTAATTACACAAGAAAACAATTTATATTTTAATTTTACTTAGGATAAATCTCAGTCGGTTGTTGACCTCAGTGTTGCCACAAGCTCGATCGGTGTTTTTTGCGATCTGTCGAAGGCATTTGATTGTGTTGATCATGACACGCTACTAATGAAATTAAATCATTACGGAGTTAGAAATAAAGCGTTGGATCTACTAAGATCATACCTAAGCAATAGAATTCAAAAGGCAGAGGTCAACGGCGTTAAATCTGATGGATCGGGGGTAAAAATTGGCGTTCCACAAGGTTCCATATTAGGCCCTTTCTTATTCCTGGTATATATTAACGATCTGCCTTTTATGGTGGAGAAATTGACTAACATAGTGTTGTTTGCTGATGATACTTCACTGGTCTTCAAAATTGAAAGACAAAAAGAAGATTTTGATGATGTCAATCTTTAACCTTGAATTGGTTCACAGTTAACAATTTATTGTTAAATGCTGGTAAAACCAAATGTATCAAATTCTCACTTCCAAATGTCAGGCAAGTTGGGAACAGTTTAGTGTTGGACAGCAATACGTTAGATTTAGTAAATGACACAAAGTTTCTTGGAATAACCATTGATAACAAATTGCAGTGTGGACCCCACATAGATAAATTGGCTGGTAAATTAAGTTCTGCGTCTTACGCTGTTAGGAACATCAGACAAAACACGGATGTGGCTATATCCAGGCTAGTATATTTTAGTTACTTTCATAGTGTCATGTCCTATGGTATCTTGTTGTGGGGGAAAGCAGCGGATATTCAAACTATTTTTATTTTACAGAAAAGAGCTATTCGAGCAATTTATAATTTTAAACGCACAGACTCCTTAAGGGAGCTTTTTAAAGAAATTGACATACTAACTGTAGCTAGTCAATTTATTTTCGAAAATAGAATGTATGTACGCAAGAACCTTACAAAATTTTCCAAACTTAGCGATAGCTGTAATGTTAACCTAAGAAATAATCACAGACTATGTGCGCCCCGATTTAGACTCGCGAAGGTTGGCAATTCTTTCAAGGGTCAGTGCATTCTCTACTACAATAAGATACCTCTGGAGATTTTGAAATTGCCATTTAAGCAATTTAAAAAGCATATTAAAGCGACTTTGTCGATAAAGGGATATTACAATGGTCAAGATTACTTAAATGACAGGACTGTATGGGGTTAATCTGGCTCAACACAGACCTTGCTGTTAATAATTTTGTAATTATTTATTCCTGCTTATTAATCATAACAATTAAATTTTTCATATTTGTATTAGTTAAGCACAACCTATTTTTAAAAGAGATCTAAAAATCAATCTGTGGGATTTTCTAAGCCCTTCTTCTCCCACAGTGGTCCCATGTAGAGAAGTGGCAAAAAATTACGTTTGCTAAGTATATGTAAATATCTACAGTTATAAAGTACTTTGACTTTGACTTTGACCGACTTAGCGATGTTCCGATTCAAGTAAATACTTCGTATATATTTATTGCACATAAAACGACATAAGATAATAAACAGAAAGGACATCTACAAAGGCATGCTTATCTCTAAATAGAGATCTCTTCCAGCAATCCCAAGGTTGATATGAATAATTTAATATACAGGATAGACCTATGTGCCTCATCATCATCATCAGCCATCATTACGAATAAAACTCCAAGCTTTTAACCAGTCTTCGTGTTTATTATTGTCCCCACAGTGTCCGTATTCGACAGTTTTAATCACTCACATTAAATCCTCAGCACTAATCCGGTGTAATTGCTCATTATTCCTCCTTTTCTTTACAATACCAATAATTTTACCTCCGATCTACACACGCTCAACTTCAACTTCAATTTTAGTTCATGGCAATCTGTCTTATGCCAGACCATTTCTGCCAGTGTCATGTAATGACGAAACATGTGAGACGTCGTAACATGTAACATGTATCACGTTTTAAGTGAAAAAACGACACATTAATGGTTATTTACATTCAATATATATGTTACGGCTAAAGCTAGGTGTGAAACTAAACTTAAGTGTAGCCGGCTAGTCTTAAGATTAATTTCGAGCCTCGGCTAATGTCCGAAGTCATGTTCGTTTGTGATAACGGATGTCATCTTTAATCAGCTAGACTGCACATTAGCCGATGCGTTTGGGTAAATTTTGGACATTAGTTAGCTAATGTTGAAAACGAAGTATTCGTGCGACTGCGGAGAGCGGGGCGGGGTAATTTTATTCAGATGAGAAAGCTATTTCTAATATCAGGGCAAAACACTGCGGTAGCTTAGGTGAAGGGTAAAGGGGGTGAGCGAAGCGAAGCCCCCTTTATCCTTCGTGTTAGGTTGAACATGTAAGATCAACAAAAACTATAATAAGACGAGTATAAGTATATTTTGTTGTTCTTACATGTTCAACCTAACACGAAGAATAAAGGGGGTGAGCGAAGCGAAGCGAATCTTTAATCGGCTAGACTGCACATTAGCCGATGCGTTTCGGTTAATGTTGGACATTAGTTAGCTAATGTTGAAAACGAAGTATTAGTGCGACTGCGGGGAGCGGGGCGGGGTAATTTTATTCAGATGAGAAAGCTATTTCTAATATCAGGGCGATAAAGGGGGGATAAAGGGGGCTTCGCTTCGCTCACCCCCTTTATCCTTCACCTAAGCTACCGCAATGTTTATGGCAACCGAATCATTATCATCACTTATTCCAGATTAAGACGGTAATTTTTCAACATTAGCCTAGGTATACTGAAAAATAAACTTAAGTTTAGTCGGCTAATGTCAACCATATTTTCTCCCCCATCTTTAGCCTCAACAGCGTCGAGGCTGAACTGCAGTTTAGCCGACTAATGTTGAAATGATTTATCCGACATTAGCCGAGGCTCGAAATTAATCTTAAGACTAGCCGGCTAAACTTATGTTTAGTTCACACCTAGCTTTAGCCGTAACATATACATTTACTCTCACAATCCACTTTCCTTTCCTATCTGGGTTTGCTGGTAGAAATCTCTTTTATAGAGATAAGCGCGCCTCTTGTACATATATCTTTCTTTGTATATCTCTGTATGTTTGTTTTGTGCAATAAAGTATTCATTCATTCATTCATTCATTCATTCATACATAGAACATATAGTTAATGAACGAAGGACAACTATAATTTAATTTTGTTGACATGCAAAAACTTAGCTAATTAATATACTACTTTAGGATTAGGGAACAAGGAAAGGAGGTGACAGAAGTTGATTGGAGTAGGGATACTTAGGGAGGGGATTAAGGAGTATAAGGAATCTATACCATAAATAGGACAGTCTAGGAAAATGTTGTCCACAGTACCATCTTCCACACCACAATCACAACTCGAGTCGTTTCTGATTCCAATTTTATAAATGAATACGGGTGTACTGCAATGACCCAAACGTAATCTACATAATATTGAGACCAAAGTTTTAGGTAAATTTTTTAATTTAGAAAACCGTGGTTTATTTGGTATACACGGCTGAATTGACGCATAATACCTACTTTCCTTTGGTTTTACTCGAAGCACACCATTCAACCGACCAGGTCTCCTACATTTCCGTTCCGGGTATGAATAATAGGTCATAGCACTGGTTGGTGAAGTGTTCACGGTCACTAGTACCATTATCTGAGACTGCACATTTAGCCAATTCGTCAGCACGTTCGTTCCCCACTATGCCAGAGTGGCTAGGGACCCATAGTAAATTAATTTCCAATTATTTTTGAGAGCATTCAAGAAGGCAGTTTTTAATTTCTAAAAGGATATTGCTATGTAATTTTGATTTGAATTGATTTTTCAGGAGGGCCTGCAGACAACTTTTGGAATCCGAGATGATAAGCGATTTTTTATGTTATGTGACTCTATAAATCTCAAATATCTACAAAATCTCATACACATTTTCACCGACAGAACCATAAATTAAGTGTATATTATGGCCACGGACTATGACATACCCTGTTACTTATCATTTAAGTTCTTTAGCTCTAAGGGTGTAAATGTGAGCAACCAGTGATCATGGTCGTTGGCCTGCTACCACGAAAACTGTAACTTCATGTCTATATTATGTTCTTGTAATAATTTTTCAGTACTCTTATGTTTTATGAATAATAATAATAATTATTATTATTATAAATAAACAGGCTTCCAAGAATATTCCAGTGACTACTGAACTTTGGGGAGGGCTCTGAAATTTGATTTCTATTTTCGAATTTTGAAAAAAATCTGCAAAACCAGTCATGCCAGATTGCTCCAGCTTTGAGGTATCTGTGTAAAAATATTGCCACCCTTCCCATCTCGAGTTCAGAATGGAGTTAAATGACTGATTGGACAATGGGGAGCCCTTCTCTATATCAAGGTCTAAAGTTATATTGGGGATATAATGGATGCATAGAAGGTAAAATTCATATAGAGGTAGGTTCACACTTCGTTTAATAGGGGCAGTATTCTCCAGCCTTGTGATCTTCCCAAAACTATTGAGGATCAGAGGAGTGTTTACATTTCCAGTAAGCAAATTTTCTGTTACAGATGTTACTGAGGGATTATTATGTGGAAACAATAGATGGTCAGAGAATAGATAAGCTTTATATATAAAACGGTCGGCAAGGAATTGGCGTCTCAGGTGAAGAGGAGGGTCCCCACACTCCACCTGTAAGGCATTAATAGGTGATGACTTCATAGATCCCAGGATAATTCTATGGGCCTTGGCTTGAATACTGTCTAGTTTATATAGTGCCACTTTACTGCATGGTTCCAATAGAAAAGAGCCATAGTCTAGTAAACTCCTAATGAGTGCATTGTAAAGTAATTTTAATGTGAATGGGTGTGCACCCCACCAAACGCCTGAAAGGACACGAAGAATATTTATAGTTTTTTCACATTTATTGACAATGTAGCTAGCCAATATGAACATAGCCTGACAATTTTGAGTCCAGGTATACACCTAGAAACTTAACACAGTTGCGAAAGGGGATAGAGGAACCATTTATTTCTAAGTTAATATCTGGAATGTTCCGTTTCCTAGTAAATACAACCACAGTGCTCTTAGAGGCGGATAGCTCTAACCCATGCAATGCTAACCAGTTGTACAATGAGTTAAGGGATAATTGCATAGATTCTACAGCATCGTCAACTGAGGAACTAGGAAAGTATAGCGCTAAGTCATCAGCATATTGGAGAATTTGACAGTCAGTATTTAGAGAAGTGTGAAGAGATGAGGTGTATATGTTGTAGAGCAGGGGGCTGAGAACCGACCCCTGTGGTAGGCCTCTCCACACCATGCGGGACTCGAATTCCTCCCCAGGAACACGTAGCGTGATTGACCTAGACATGAGCAGGCTGCATATGCAGCGTCTCATCCTTACAGGGATATTCAGCTGTTGTAATTTAAACCTGAGTACCAAAAGGAGGACACTGTCATACGCAGAAGAAATATCCAAGAAGACGGCTAAGACTTAGTCATTCTTGGAGAAAGCCGACCGAACATCCGTGGTGAAGATACTGAGACTATCAGCAGTACTACATCCCTTGCGAAACCCAAACTGGGACTTTGCTAAGATACCCTTAGATTCTACAAACCACTCCAGTCTGTTTTTTGATAATTTGCTCTAGCTTTTTTAGGTTTTAGCCATTACAGAAGAAACAGCTATTGGTCTGTAGTGATTTGGGTTGTCAGGAGATTTGCCGGGCTTTAGAAGGGGAATAACCACTTGGTTCTTCCAGGGTCCCGGTACTGAACCAGAATTATAGAAGATGTTAACACAGATGTATTATACTTATATACTTTTTACTATACTATAAAAAATTATACTACATAATCTACATTCCAAATACTTTAATGTTATTAAAACAATATTATGATATCATAAAATAGGCGTAAGAACATTAACTGACTACTTTTAATATTTTTTTCTCTTTTTCATAAGTGTTATTTTTTATAAAATTGTATTTCTCGTAAGTGTAAGTTTAATTGCTTTTGTTTTATAAAATTGTGTGCGAATTTGAACAAACTACCAATCAAATGATAATTCTGCCTACAAGCGCCCACGACACAGCCTGCGCCTAATGTGGGTGCTACCGTAAAAACTACTGTACAATTGTGTTTTTGGACATATATATATTTTTTGACAGATTGTTAACATCTTCTAGACAAGAAATACTCTAACGCTGGTAAGCCAGCGTTGGACAAAAAGGAGTAAGGGAATCCATCCAACCCAGGAGCTGAGTCTCGCACATGGGATAACACTGTTTGAAGCTCGACAATGGAAAAAGGAGCGTCTAACGGATCATGAACTTGGGTTGGTTCAGAAGTGTGGTTGGAATACTCCCCTTGATGGGGAACAAAATAGGGAGCCAGCTTATTGAAAATATTTCTCAGCAATAGGACGAGACATGCGAGGAGACGATTGAGCCACACAGCCCCGCCTAAACCTGTTTATCTGCCGCCAATGATTCTATGCAAAATAAAGCGGCGACCCATGCGCGTCATCGTCGGGTTCTTGATCGATGAATGGTCAGAGAAAAAATGCTGGCAACTGACTTTAACTCATTACTAGAAATTGACTGTCCGATAAAATTGTATAATGAATTTAGGTTAATATTTTCTAATATCTATAAAGAATGTTACAAAGTTGTAATATCCACAGATAATTCATAATGTAGTAAGTTTTGGGTGAGCGAAAACTTAAAAAATATGATGAAAAAGAGGGATGATCTTTTTAATATTTGGTAAAGACCCTAAAAACATATTATAACGGTTAACTTTTACTAGTTATAGAAATAAAGTAACTAATAAATGTAGTAATAATTATGATAAACAGTGTATATTAGATTGTAATAATAACATTAAAAAAATATGGGATAGAATAAATATTCTGTTGGGGAATAATAAACAATGTTTGGATAGTCTTCTTATTTCAAACTTAGCTAAAAAGGGATCTGTGATAAATTCGCTGCTACTTTTTCTTAAGAAGTTATACAAATTAAACATATTTGCAATGATATTTGGCTCAATAGGGACTCATATGTAAACAGGTCTGATATGTGTATGAGATGGCAACCTGTCTCAAACAATTACGTAAAAAAGGTGATTAAAAAAAATGAGCTCGAAAAAATCACCGGGCAGTGATCTCATTCGCATGTCTGACTTGAAAGATATTGTAGATAAAGTTAGTCCTATTATTGCAAAGTTAATTAATCTGTCTGTAAGTAAACACAAGTTTCCAGGTAAATTAAAGGAGGCAATTGTACGACCTATACATAAAAGAGGTAGCAAAAAAGATTATAAAAAATACAGACCCATAGCGATATTGTCTAGTATTGATAAAATTATGGAGAGATGTGTGGTGGATCAACTTGGTAATTATTTTAAAAATAATAATATTATAAATGACTGTCAGTCAACAAGGATTTCAAAAAGATAAAAGTACTGGCACTTTACTAAGAAATTTTACTGATGAAATTAATAATTATTTGGAGGACAAAAAATTCGTGTTGGCAGTATTTTTCGATACGCTTCGGACGCACACTTTATTAAATGCTATGGAGGAATGTGGTGTGAGTCACCCGCTCCATGAGTGGTTCTGCGACTATCTCACATCGCGATCCTACAGAGTCAAGGTGGGAGATGAGCTCAGTGACGAGCAGACGGTCCAATGCGGCGTGCCACAGGGCTCGGGCTGTGGCCCGGTGTGCTATCTGCTGCATGTCAACAGTCTCTGTGGTGTGCTGCAGCACTGCTCCGCACATATGTTCGCGGACGACCTGTGCGTACTGCGTGCTGGCACCGACCTCGCCGAGACGTGCTGCTTAGTACAGCAAGATGTAGACGCGGTTGTGAAGTGGTCCCACGATAACGGGATTATTTTGAATGCTGATAAGACTAAATTTTTAATAACTCGTTCCCCATATTTACCTCTGAAGGAGGATCCTTCTGCCATATTCACCCACTCGTTTGAATGTTTTCATAATTACCTTATTAATTGTAAATGTGAACCTATAGTAAGGGTCAAAAGTGTAACTTATCTTGGAATGAAGGTCGATGATCATTTTTCTTGGAGTAGTGACGTGGATTTTGTTTGAACTAAATTAAAAATACTGTTGAGTAAATTTTATCATTTAAGTTATAGAGTACCCACTAGCACATTGAAATGCATTTACTTGTCTTTGGTGGACTCTGTCTTGAGTTACGCCCTTAATTGTTACGGTCTTACTTTTAAAACAAAGATAGACAAATTAGAAAATATTCAGATAAGGTTTTTAAAACTATTAGTGGACAAAAAACAAGAAATAAGTGTAAAACCGACTATAATAAATTATTTAAAATATGTTCTTCCAGTTAGATTAAAACAAAAATATCTTCTTGCCGTTAATAATTATGACAATCAAAAGCGCAACTCATTCCTAGTTAAGGTTATCAATTAGCATAACACAAGAAACATAACATAACATTACCCCGCCCCGCTCCCCGCAGTCGCACTAATACTTCGTTTTCAACATTAGCTAACTAATGTCCAACATTAACCGCAACGCATCGGCTAATGTGCAGTCTAGCTGATTAAAGATGACATCCGTTATCACAAACGAACATGACTTCGGACATTAGCCGAGGCTCGGAATTAATCTTAAGCATAGCCGGCTAAACTTAAGTTTAGTTTCACACCTAGCTTTAGCCGTAACATATATATGTCCATAAAAACCCCTTGCTTCAACACTCCTCCTCAACTTTGACTTCATACAACTTCCATACAAAATCATACAACTTTCACTTATTGTCATACAACGCCCATGCTCAATCTTCTCCACGTAAACTTTTGTTTCAGCAAAGGTTTAGTCAATGAGTCAGCAACCATAAGCTCTGTCTGAACATACTCAAACTCAATATGCCCACATTCAACTCTCACAAAACCACTTATTCAAAAAAAAAGCGAAGCATGACAATACGAAAACTCGTATCCGCCCGTTTGCCACTTTTTGGTCACACATTGCGTTCACTGGCTCACTTTAATAAATAATAATTAAAGGAGTTGCAGAGCAGTAAGGTGAAAAGAAAACTATTCTTACTCTGTAACTGGTCTTCTTCTTTTCGAGTCGACGGTCATCTCAGATACGGGCGGCCCAAAAGGCCGCAACCGCAATAGCTCGCTCGGTAGCCTTATACAGCTCCACGTCCGTGCAGGTTGTCGGGCACGCAGGGCACCCAGTCATGTGCGCAATCGTCTGTCTCGGGTATCCACAGACGCACGCCGTGTCTAGTTCCGAGATGATGCCCCACCTCGCCAGGTTAGCTCTGGACCTCCCCACTCCAGCTCTGAGACGGTTGAGAGATTTCCAGATCGGCCAGCTGAGCTTGTATCCTTCAGCTAGTTTCTCTTTCACGCAGTTGCTCGGGTCTGTAGGGTTCAGTCGTGACTGCCACTTGGCGAGGCGTGTAGTTTGAGCTGGTTGACTTAGCGGCTGCACTGAGTGCAGGAAGCTTTTTCTGGAACGCAGCCTGGGCCTGGCTGGTACATGGTTGAACAGGGGATGCCGTCTGTCATGTGTCTGCTTTGACCTTTCAACCGAGCTAGAGACAGATCTCCGAACCTCCTGGGGGGCTATTCCTGCTAGCTGGTACAGCTTGTCGTTTAGTGTGGGTTTCAGACAGCCCGTTATGAATCGACATGACTCGTTCAATGCCACGTCGACCAGCTTTGCGAGCGTTGAACGTTCCCACACAGGGCAGGCGTACTCAGCCGCAGAGTAGCACAGCGCCAGAGCTGTGGTGCGCAGGACGGTTGGCTTTGCTCCCCAGGATGTCGTGGTCAGCCTCTTGAGCAGGTTGTTGCGTGTGCAAACTTTTTGTTGGGTCTTCGTGCAATGCTGCTTCATTGTCAGGCTTCTGTATAGGGTTACGCCGAGGTACTTAGGGAAACTGTTGTGGGACAGTTTTACGTCTCTCCATATGATGTTAAGTTCCCTTTTAGCATCCCTATTGCGGAGATGGTATGCACAGACCTCGGTTTTGGCTGGGTTTGGCTTCAGACCGTTAGCAGCATAGTATTCGCCAATTGTTCAGGGAAGAGGAAATTATTCCCTCCACGCTCTCGAAGGTGTCCGATTGAGCCGCAAGTGCTAGGTCGTCAGCGTATATGAAGCTTCTGGTATCCTGTGTCCTAGGCTGGTCATTTGTATATATGTTGAACAGACTTGGCGCCAGGACACTACCCTGTGGCAATCCATTACGCTGATTTCTCCAACGGCTCTTCTGGGTTTGCAGGTTAACTTGAAACCGGCGGTTACTGAGGAGCTGTCCTACGATCTGGCAGAAGTCATAATCGCCCGTGATCTCATACAGCTTTTTAATCATTACGCTGGTGTTCACAGTGTCGTAGGCCGCCGATAAATCCACGAAAGCGACACCCGTGATTTTCCCTTTCTCAAATCCATCTTCAATGTGCTGGGTCAGGTTGAGAACTTGCGATGTGCAAGACTTGCAGGGTCGGAAACCTGCCTGTTCTGGGATCAGTTTATCGTCGATGTATGGAGTAAGACGGCCAAGAAGGATCCTTTCGAACAGCTTGTATAGGTGGCATAGTAGGGAGATTGGACGAAAACTTTTGGGGTCATCAACTGGTTTTCCCGGCTTGAGTAGCGCGATGACACGGGCCTTGCGCCATTCTTTTGGGATCTTCTTGGTTTCCAGACAGTTTTTGAAAAGCCTCAGAACCCAATCCACCGTCACAGGGCCGAAATGCTTTATCTGTTCGACAGTGAGGTCGTCGAGTCCACACGCCTTCCCGATTTTCAGCCTTCTAATCGCGGCAATCATCTCTTCGCGGCTGAAAGCATTACTCAGGGTGTCAGTCTCGGTGGCCGGGTTCCTAAGGATCTTCCTAGCTCCTGGGAGGGGTTTAGTCTTGCCATTCAGCAGCAGTTGGTGGGCGACCTGGTTTGCAGTAACATTTGTATATTCTCCAGAAGAGTTCTGGGTACCAGTTAGTTTCTTGATTGTAGACCAGACTTTCTTACTGTTGTGCGTCATGTCAACCGACTCGACCAGGTCTTGCCATTTTTTCCGTCGGGTTTCACCGATACACTGCATTAGAGCTTCACCGAGGGCGGTAGTGTTTTCGGAAAAAGGGTCTCTTTCAAAGGCAGTCTGGTATTCCTGCAGAAGTCCGGCAGTGTCGCCAGTTAGTCCTGGGACATAAGATGTGGCACAGCCCCTCGGAATAGTCCTGCGCGATATTTCCTTAATCACGTCAATGAATGAGCTGTAGTTATTTGGCGTGGCCTCGATGGTGTGAATCCTGCTATCTAAAGTAGTTGCGAACTTCTCCCAATCCGCTTTGTTGAAGTTGAAACGCCTCCGGAACGGGACTATAGTAGGTTCGATTGCAGCGTTTACTTCACAGAAGATGGGTCTGTGTTGGGTGCGTGGGATCGGCCGTGCAACTCGTTTTCGGCATTGGGAGCTAATGTTTGAGCTAGCGAAGATTAAGTCTGGGTTGTATCCCCTTTTCCATCTGCCACTGTTGAAGGATGCCGGTAGCTTTGGGTCGTGGATCAGTGCAAGGTTATTGGCCTCGCTCCAGTCCTCAACGGCTTCTCCATTTCCGTCCGTTTCCTTGTACCCCCATGCGACGCTATGACTATTGAAATCTCCAGTGACAATTCTGGTTATCGTGTTGCCGAAATTGGGTGTCGCTGTGAATTGGAACGGGTTGTTGGGGGGTTTGTATACGGATGTTACAGTGGCGTCCGACAACTCCACGGTCAGTATCTCCACATTATTGTCGTCTGTTAGGTGGGCGGACTTCACGTGCGTACCAGGTTTGGTGTAGATCGCGCTTCCGTACTTGAGATGAGGTCTTTTCTTTTTAAAAATATTACCTCTCTTACAGCTTCTGACATTGCAACATATTCAGCTTCTGCTGTAGATAATGCTATTGTCGTCTGCTTCTTGCTTTCCCAGCTGACAGCAGCTCTCATGTGCAAGAATACTGCTCCCGAATATGATCTCTTATCATAGCAGGAGGCATGACTTGCATCTGCATAGCAATGAATTTCATTTGATGTTCCTTTTTTAAACATCAACCCAAATTCGATTGTTCGTTTAAGGTACCTTAGTACACGTTTGGCAGCAATCCAATGCTCTTCACCGTAGTTGCTATTAAACTGGCTTAAATAATTAACAGCATACGCAATATCTGGTCTCGTGCACACAGCCAAATACATCAAGGAACCTATCATTATTTTACTAACCCTGCCTCGTACTCTTGAAGTCATAACTGTTCTGGACCATGTCCTGAACGAGACGTCTTTCTGTTTATGACATTCGATAGGGACGGTATACAACCGGTTCAGTATCTTTTAGTTTTATCACCATTTCTGCGGCTGTTGTGAATCCCAAATCGTTTACACCCTTTGAGAAACCATCGTGGGACTCGTCTAACAACGTTTTTAATTCGCCAACTTGTGCCGATGTTAAGCTGTCACCATAATTAAACCCTTCCTCATTCTCGACATGAGTTTTCGTGACGTTAAATACGTTTTGCAAATCGTTCAGAGGTGCCGCGCGCGTCACTAGAGTCTATTTTTGGGAAATTGGGAATGATATCGGTTTATCAGACATACTTTGTACCAAAAGATACGCATTATTAGTAGTAGGCATTGCTTTCAGCTGTGGCTTTAGCCGAATCTCTCATACGCTACTGTATCTCTAGCTGGGGCGGTGCCCATAAGACTACACTTTTACGCGTCGAAAGAGCCCAGCGTGCTGTGTTGAAGGTTTGCACATTCAAACCGTACCTTTTCCCTACATCAGAACTCTACAATTATTGTGATGTTCTGACTGTCAGACAGATTTTCATTCAGATCACTATACTTAGACAACATAATATACTCTCATCAAGTAATTATAATAACTATACAATTTATTCAAAAAGACGAAAAGATAAAGTATGCCCACTTATAAAGGTTCGTACTAATTTTATGCAAAGGTTTTTCAAGTTTCTGGGACCCTTTTTATACAATAAATTGAGTAAAGCAAGCGAAATTTACAATAAAACTAAATTTGAAACAAAAAGAAACAATATACCAATGGCTTAGATCCCAATCATATGAAGATACTGAAAAATGCGTAACTATTTTATCCTAATAAAACTCATATTATTAAGCACATACGTAATAAAGTAATACTGGTAATTCCAAATATTATTTTTTAAATATGGACATACTCATACGACTCTCACACACACACACCCTCACTCATACACACACACCCACACACACCCACCCACACACCCACATACCCACACACACACACACACACGCACACACACAGACACACACACACACTATACATTTTATTATATTTTTCTAAATAAGTTAGTAATCACGATGTCTAGATAAAAAACATACTACCTGTATTGTATACATTTAATCACTTAACTATTTACTGCTAGAAAACTGTTCTTTTTACTCTGTTCATTTTGTAAAATTGTTAAGTGTCACTTACTGGAGGGAAGTGCTACTACTTAACCTATACCACAGGGTTCGCCCTATTTTAGGGAGTAGTGATCATCCCTTGTTACTTACCTAATGTAATAACAAGATTTATGTTGTAAATTTTTTAAGAATAAACGATTATTATTATATTATTATTATTATGTGTATCTATTTACCTTGGATTAGCGTAGGTCGATTAACAAAATCAAATATTCTAGAGCCAGGCAAGCTGATACTCAGCCAAATCCCAATCCCTGTTAGAAAACAAAACTAAAGTTACTAAATAAAACATAATGTAAATATAAAAAGCCATAAATAGCTACACCAACTTTTTGAACCTATTTAATGTGCAGTGAAACGGCACACTAGGTATATGCTTATTTACTAGTAACTTGGATGAAAATACAAAAATAAACTTATTTCAGTTGCAACTTACATGACTTTGTTGTTGAATTACTGATTCCTTAGGTAGGTAGGTACCTACTTTTTTAATATTTTAAAACTTATGTAAATACAACATTTACTTGCCAAGTATTGTTAGCAATACACTGTACAAACTGTTTACAGCAATCACTTGTGAAATTAATATAAATAATACTCTATCCCTTATCGTGGCGGGCGCCATTTTGAAAAAAGGCTATCAAACCCAACCAAAGTTGAATCACAATACAAACAAAACACGTTAAATGATCACAGACTATAAAGAGCGTTAATACTACGCGCAATGATCGATTCGCTGCTAGCTAGTAGCTAGTCACCACTCGCTTGCTCGCTCGACTCGAATAAGTAAGCGGAATGGAAGATTTAGAAATACACGCGAGTGAGTGAAATGCGGTACGACAAACGAAGTGACAGATTTTCGCTTGGATGTCGCATTCCAACAGGCCACAAAATCAAATGCGCCAACATGACGACCAGAAAAAATATATTTGGATGCGTTCCATTTCACGATATTTTTTTGTTTGCTGGAATATAATTAATTATATAGTTTATTTATATTGACCTAAAAGTAACACGAAAGTAACATATTGAGTCTTGTAACACGGAGGTAACATGAGAGGCTCAAAAGTAACGAAAAATGTTACAAAAGTAACATTCTGGCAACGCTGGTCGTTCCGTTCTTTTCGCTGCTTATTTTTTAATCGTGTTTGATAAAAGTACTAAAATGAACGGTTTTTCCACACAAAATAGTAGTTTATGTGACTGCTACATAATGGAGGGCATTAATACTCGAGAGTGGGTTTACGAAACGAGCCGAAGGCGAGTTTCATAATAATTTCACTCGAGAGTTTTAATTTTAATTTAATTATGTACAGTTACATACACTAGTTTATCTACACATATATCATACGCTCTCTTTGTTGTGTTCAGGAACCGCATGTTTGACCGTGGGTTTACGAAACTAGCCGAAAGCGAGTTTCATAATAATTTCACTCGAGAGTTTTAATTTAAATTTAATTATGAAAGTCAAAGTCAAAGTACTTTATTACTGTAGATATTTACATATACTTAGCAAACGTCAATTTTGCCACTTCTCTACATTGGACCACTGTGGGAGAAGAAGGGCTTAGAAAATCCCAGATTGATTTTTAGATATCTTTTAAAATAGGTTGTGCTTAACTATTACAAATATGAAATTTTTTATTATTATGATTAATAAGCAGGAATAAATAATTGCAAAATTATTAACAGCAAGGCCTGTGTTGAGCTAGATTAACCCCATACAGTCCTGTCATTTAAGTAATCTTGAACATTGTAATATCCCTTTTTTGACAAAGTCGCTTTAACATGCTTTTGAAATTGCTCAAATGGCAATTTCAAAATCTCCAGAGGTATCTTATTATAGTAGAGAATACTGACCCTTGAAAGAATTGCTAACCTTCGCGAGTCTAAATCGGCGCGCACACAGTCTGTGATTATTTCTTAGGTTAACATTACAGCTATCGCTAATTTTGGAAAATTTTGTAAGGTTCTTGCGTACATACATTATATTTTCGAAAATAAATTGACTAGCTACTGTTAGTATGTCAATTTCTTTAAAAAGCTCTCTTTAGGAGTCTGTTCGTTTTAAATTATAAATTGCTCGAATAGCTCTTTTCTGTAAAATAAAAATAGTTTGAATATCCGCTGCATCCCCCCACAACAAGATACCATAGGACATCACACTATGAAAGTAACTAAAATATACTAGCCTAGATGTAGCCACATCCGTGCTTTGTCTGATGTTCCTAACAGCGTAAGCCGCAGAACTTAATTTACCAGCCAATTTATCTATGTGGGGTCCCCACTATGTTCAGTTACATACACTAGTTTATCTACACATATATCATAAGCTCTCTTTGATGTGTTCAGGAACCGCATGTTTGACCGGCATTGTGGCTCTGCAGTTGTTTAGCTTGTTCTGTAGCACCAACTTCGGGCGTTCGAAATTTGAATGTCAGTACCAACTTCACAGACAAACTAGGGGCGGCATGCAGGCAGGCGTCGGCGTTCGAAATTTGAATGTCATAATGTGTAGAAAAATTACACATTATGGTCATAATGTGTAATTTTACAGATAAGAAATGAAATTTACCAAGTAGTTTAACATTATGCTGACCGTAACGTGCGGTTTTTGTACGCAGTAAAGTGGGTTTATGATAAGTGTGTAGATAAATAAGGATTTACTACTACTTTACCTAACCATGTTCTATTACTAAGTTTGGAATTACATTAAGCATACAATTTTCCATCGAATTATGAAATAATTCTTAGGTTATTCGCGTAAAATGAAACTATGAACTTTTTTTTTTCATATTGTGTTTTATTAGCATAAAAGGGCTGAATTTCCAGAAATTCAGTCCTTTTATGCTAATTGCTGAACGTACGAAATTATCTGAATGATCTGGCCGTTCTTCAGTAAGATACTCACAAAACACTTTTTTGTGGTAACGAAATTTAGAAGCTTGCTTAACATTTGTTTAATGATAGATGTAAACTGAGTAGATTTAAGCGGTCATAGTAGGCCTCCTGGTCGAATCAAACCACTGGCTTGTGGCAAGCGACAGCATGAGTGTGCTGACGGCCCTACAAAATCACATGCTAGATACAGCAACCAACTATATCATATATAATATGAAGAGTTTATGGCACAATTTACAATTGAAAAACAAGGCAGTAGTTTTCATATGGATTCCGGCACACAAGGGCGTAATTGGAAACGAAAATGCCGAGTTCCTTGCAAGAACAATAACCTCTCTTCCGTCGTGTTGCCAAATCAGATTTTTAAAGGAAGCCAGATCATCTCTGAAATAAAGCTAAAAAAGAGCTATTTTTTAATAAAAAAGAGCCAAATTTTTTGTATGCATTATTTATTATAACTTCAATAAAAATAAGGTATTAATTAATTAGTCACTTTAATTCAATCAATTAATCAATTATAAGATAAGTTTCTTCTTCAAAATCAATCATTTCCGACTCCGATTCATGTGTTTGTAGGCCACTACAACCAGCTCCATCGACAGTACTTTCTCTGTACATTAAAACGGTTCCAATTCTGTTAAGGACATCTTTGGGAAGCTCGTATTCATGGCAGCATTTTTTAATTCTCCACAATCCCGACCTGATTGTTAATATTGCATTAGCCATAGCTATGCTCAATCTGTTTCTGGATTTAATTTTTACTAAATTTAACTGACTGAAGACTCTTTCCACCTCACCGTTGGACCATGGCAATGAAAGTATAGAAATGGCAAAGGAACTAATTTCTTCAAAGGGATTTTCGTCAGCAGCGTTTAAATATTTCAGTAACTCTGCCCAGAACATCAATGTTTTTGTTTTATTTCCCCAAGGTATTAATGTTATCTTTGCCATTGGATTTCAACTTTAACTGCAAATTCTGCTTTGTGACCCATTCCAATAAGTAATAAATTGATATTATTTTTTGATTGCTTGAGGGTATTTATTGGTCACTGACAGCTCGTCTACTTTTTGCAAAATCTCGTAGTTCTCCGGCAATCTTTGCTTTAGTTGTTTTATTAGTGACACGACGAACCCTGAGCATTTATTCTTAAAATTTATCTAATTTTCTTCTAAAAATGTGCCCATCTCTTTTATTTCTCTAAGCTTGTTTTCCACCAGATAACCCAGATATGGCCTAGGGTCTAAATAGTCCTGCAGATTACTCGTTTCCAAAACATTTATGTTGCGTGTGGGAATCAATACTCGTTTTCCCAGAGATTGTATACCTACAACCAGATTATGTAACAATTTGCAGTGATCAATATTGTTAGATTGAAATATCTTTGCTAGCGCTTGCAGTTCTTCTAAGATCGATTGAATGTACATTAAGTAAGCTTCGTTGGTCGGATTCTGATAAAGACTATATAGAGTCTCAGCCGCATAGCACTTTTCGCTATTTATTACTACGCTAAAATGCAATCTTAGTTCAATCCACTGTTCTAAAATCTTCTTCACTGCCCTTTCTTTCAACTGACAACCATCTGGTAGCGCATGCTTGTGTTATCTTTAATGATCCATTATCATTGATGGTCATGTAGAGGGCTTGATATTCATTTTGCCTATTTGATGATTTGGAGAACCAGTTATAAGTCTCATGGAATACTCCAAATGACTACGAAGATCTTCGGCAGAAGCGTGAAGGACAGACAATTGGATGGAATGACATGTGCATCTTAGCATGATGAGATGAGGTACTTCTATTTTTAACTTTTGCTGTACACCATTATGTATTCCATCCAACCATAACGTTAGCGTTATCCAGACCAATACCTCGTAGCTGCTTTATGCTGCAACCGAAGAAGTTGAGAGTTTCTTTTACAGCTTTTGTAATGGATTCGGCATCACCTTCGGCTTCATCTCGGCCAATGTCAGAAAGGTCGTAACAATTTCAAATCTTGTTTTGCTGTAATACTGCACTACGATACCTAGCAGTTTGGTAACGCTGATATCAGTACTCTCATCTAATAGTAAACTGAATGGTCCAGCACCTATATCTTTTTTTAATTTGGTTACAAAATGCGGACTAAGTACATTCTTTACATTTAGTTCTGTGTAGTTTTAGGTTTTCGGCATCTTTAAATTGTTTTTTACATATTTTACCAAGGTAATCACCTGACAGGTAATATTGAAGTATGAGCGCTTATAAAAAGGGCCAAAGATCCTTCAGCGGCATTTGCCCCAGTATCAATTTTAGGTCTTGGCGAAAATTTTATCTTCGATTGCCCTGCAGAAAATGGCTGCGCTGCTTTTAAGTGTTTCTTTTTTGTGTGCGTCTTTTTTTTAGTAAAGCTTGCATTATTTATGAATATACGAAAAAGAGCTAAAACTTGTAGAAAGTAGAGCTAAGAAGCTAAACCGACTTTTTTGAAGCTGACCAAGTTCATTTAGAGCTGAATCTAGCTCTTAAAACTCCGTGTTGGCAACACTCATCATCTGTCATCTGTCAATATCAGTAGTGATGCCATACCGTTTACAGATCTTGTTAGAATATTAAAAGACAATATGAAGACAATATTAGACGACCCGAATGGCCGAGTTGGCAGTAACCCTGCCTATGAAGCCATGGGTCCCGGGTTCGGGTCCCAGTGGGGGCAAATATTTGTTTGATGAGAACTGATGTTTGTACTGTAGTCATGGTTGTTTAACTATCTATGTTTAATATTTATCTATATAAGTATGTGTATCGTTGTCTAGTACCCAAGATACAGGGAATCCTAGTTTGGGGCTAGATCAATGTGTGTAAATTGTGTCCAAGGTATAATTATTATCATAGATGGATTGGCAGAAGTTGTGGAACCACTCAACGACGGTAGTTCAGAAAGGACAATGGTATGCAGGCATAAATGGGACAGCTATAAATAAGACACCATGGTTTTCCGAAATAAAATTCATCAACAGTCTATTTTATGGGTAAGGCCGACTACGATTGTACCATAACACAACCGACATGGTAACACACCTTGCTCAAGGTAACACAACAGACAATAGGTAACACAACAGATCGATTATAAGGCTAAGGCTACATTGCTAACAATTTTGTCATTCAGTGATTGCTTATGTAAATAAATAAAACACATTGCACAAGTGATATAGAATTTATATTACTTTTTTATATGAATTCTTATTAATACCGGATTCGGTAGATACCTGAAAGTAGACAGTTACTTTTCTAAAACATCTAACTCCGGTACAGAAAATAATCCTCTTTTTGATATAAGTTTTGGTGACCCTATGCAGCCTTATACATCGTCCCATGAATATAACAATTCATCTTTCTTTTCCGGCCATTTCCATAACCTCAGAGACTTTTTCATTGCACTTATTAGAGCCCCTTCTTCATTTACTGATACTATAATGCCGGGATATAAATTTTCGTCGTATTTAAATATCACATGTGAACCCGGGGTCTTTTTTGTAGGTTTCAATAAGGATAAAGTAGGTTCAGTTATACTTTTGTTACTTTCTTTAACATTATCTTTCCACTGTTCATATGACTCATCATCTGATGTATCACGCACTGAGTAGTCAGACTCACAATAGCTTTCGTCTTCAAATTCAACCTTTGCTTTTTTCGTTTCTTTTTCAGATTCTTCCGAAATAATTTTTCTTTTATTTATTTTTTGTTTTCCTCTAAGATTATGATTCTTCACACTTAAACATTGGCAGTACCCCTTCAGAGATCCTGATTCGCAAAAGCAACTTAAATCGCGATATGCTATAGTATTGTTAATTGGTGTGTTTCTGATCTGGTGGACCTTTATTGTTCCATGTATTGGCGTTAGTTCGACACATTTTTCTTTGCCGTCAGTTTCAGGGTTTATGGCGCTTTCTGGTATATAAAATACTTTGATTTTTGTCGCTGATTGGCTGAGCACTGCGAACGCCGTTTCTGCATCAGGTATGCTCTGGCCGTAAGCCACTTTTTCGTCTAATTTTCTTTTAATGGCCCCACCAATACCATCAGCAGCACCTTTACCATGGGCTGCCTCAAAAAAATTCCATGTCGAATTTGGGAGTTGCATCTCTTTTGAGATTTTCTGAAAAAAGAAAAAATTCTTCTTTTGTCTATACTGAGATGTCGGGCCATCTGAGTAGAAATGAATTCCCGTGACTTTTGGAAACTCCTCCTTAATAAGTTTTAGGATAGGATCTAAGTGGGCCCATATGGCCTACGGACTGTGGTTGTTGCACGGCGATATTGTACAGAATGAAATCGGTTCATTTCCTTTAGAATAAACAAGTCTAGTATGCAATGATATTTGCACCTTTGAGGCACCAAAATGCATCGCCTGTACTTCTGTCGAAAGTTTACAGCCGTAATTCTCAGAGAAGTCTACATGGACAATGAGTGAATCATCATCCAACTTCTCTAGGCATTTTCTATACATTCCGTACTGGTGCGAAATGTTGAAGCAATGCTTTTTGAATGTGATCACTTCAATTTCGAAATTTTGTACTAATACAGTTAGCGACTCAGTGGTTTCTTTTCTGATCATTCTCTTAGTCTTTATTTTCTTAGACTCTTTATTTGTGTATTCTAGATTTTGTAAAGTCCATTCATTCCAACAAACATTATCATTCATATTGACGTCGCAATGTTTTAATTCAATGGATTTGTTCTTGCATGTAACACAGTCATTGTATGCACAGTCTTTGGATTTCACATCACACATGATTGCGTTTAACAGATCCTCTGTGTGTTTAATATCAGTCAAACCCAGAGAATTCAGTTTCGTCAGTTTCATTGCCATATTCTCATGTTTTACACAGGCGCAGGTTTCACGATTGTTCAATTTCGGTGGCAGAATATAAAAGGGTCGGTACTTTTTAAACGTAGAAAACGAAAATCTTCCATTTTCGGATTTATATTTTTTGTATAACTGTTTCAAAGACTGTAGTAGGTATCTTCTTTGTCGCTTATCTCTCTTGAATGTTTTCACTTCTTTTTTTCCCGCTGTCGCCCTACTTATATCGTCTCTCTCGTAGAACTCTTTTAGTGACCTCAATACAGCACTCCTTTTCTTTTTAATGTCATGGCTACGTCTTACTTTTCCTTTTAGTCCCAAATAACCAGCCATCTTACTTTTTAATTTGTATTTTTTTACAACATCACTTTCAGCGACACTTTTTAGGACGTCTTTTTCGTTATTTGAGCCGTTACTGTATTTTTGTGTAAGAGAATGTTTGAATGAACCAACACATTATGCTGAAAAATCTGTTTTTTAACCATTTGTTTTTCTGCGTCAGGTATATTTGACAATGTTTCTTTTATGTATAAATCAGTTTTGGTCTGTGGCGTTAGTTCATGTTTAGCTTTTGTTTGTGGCGTTGGGTCATGTTCAATTTGTTCATATTTTTGTTTGAGTTTTTCATCGACAAGCGCAGCGATATCTTTGGTCAAACGCTCACACTTTGCTTTGTATCGGTTGAGCTGCTTTTGCAATCTTTTTATGTGTTTTTTCTGTAAAGCTATGGTGTTTTGAAATTTGATATTTTTTCGATACACTCTTTGGTATTTGCGCTTTTCCTCACGTTTACTACTTTGTTGTGCGTCGTCTTTCACAGTTTCATTTACTCTGATTTTTCTTTTCTCGGATATCCACCTTTCACGTTTCGCCTTTTTTTCTTCTTCACTACAGTCTGCGATCTTCTTCTTTTTATTTTTGGTCCTCTCAGCGTTATTTTTTTTTATCGTTTCATATTTTTCTGGGTTATTAATTTTCAGTCTCTCCCTATATTTTCGCTGCTTCTCTGCAGCAGTCAGAGGCATCTGTAACAAAAAAGGTAGGTGCCTACGTGGCTAATTGAAATTAAAAAAAATCGACCCCTAATTTGTTTTGTTTGGATTTGGACGTTTGAATTGGTTTGGGTGGATTTCTTGTTTGGGTAAAAAAAAATACTTTTGAGTTCATTTGAAGTAAGCTGTTTATTCATATATTTTAATATCTTCGGCTACAACACGTTCAAAGCAGAAAACCTTTAGCAATTTATTTTGACTTCAGTACACTTTTATATTCTGGAGTTGTTCTGTAGCCAGCAGACGTAAATTATTTGTGAACGATCTATTGGCCTTGACATTGAATTAGGAGTAGGGTCGCTGCTATTATTTGTATGCACAAAGCTTTACGTAACACAACCGAGATTACTTGGTTGTGTTACTACGATAGTAACACAACCGAAGCTTTATTCGGTTGTGTTACTGGTGTCACGCGGCAACAAAACATGGAAATTACGTACCTAAATACTAGATTACTCCATGTTTTTGCCAATAGCCACTAGATATGAACGCTTATGGGTGAAAACAATAAAGAGACGTAAAGATATATCTGCTTACCTTGACAAAAGAGCAACTGTAGATTCAGTAATTTGAAATTTACGCTGCGACCTTAGTTCACCAAACACGATGAGACGCGAGGAAAAAATGGCGGAACCTCATTTGCTCTGTTATTATTAACGATCAGTAGCACCAACCATACAAAAGCAAATAATGTTGCCAGCTAGACAGATAAAAACAACTAAATATTGGTAACGTTATATTCGGTAACACAACCGATACAAAAGTGAAGACACAATATTTTGATAAGATTTTGGAATGAAATAGGTGTATTGGAAGAATACACGTTGTTTTTATTCTGTGCTAATGTAATTGTAAGTGATAAAAATATGAATTAAATTCTGAATCTGAATGTTTTGGAATTTATAGCCTGAACTGCAAGGGGATGCGTGCTAGAGACAAGAGATTTTAGTATGAAGTTGAATATTACCGACTTTTGTTTTTTTTTCAATTTCTTAACTAAGATGTGCTGTAGTGTAATTTTATTGCTGTAGTTTTGTTACTAGATGACTAGAGTCTGACTTGTAAGACTAATTTTGAATCCTACACTAAGTATGATCAACACTTTTGACAAATTACGTTAGGAGACATAATATTTTTATAAAAAGTACATCCATTCCCGGCCTTACCCATACAATTATTAACCGATTAAAACTGGGACACGGTCGATTTAATGCTCATCTTTACAGGATGAGGATGATTGATTCGCCTGTATGTGATAGGTTCAGTGCAGAAGACCAGATCCTAGATTACATTATATTCAGATGTGTGTCCTTTAGCATACAACGCCTTTTGCTAATGGACAAGTTATTGGAAATCTTCATGAAGGCTGAGTATATCCCGCGCTCTACTCAGCACTTCCTACAATTTGAAGAAAAATACATGCGTTTATTTGAGTTCGTACAAAATACGTGGAAGAGGATCGGAAATTATAAGGATTGGACGGTTTTGGACTGTAACCTGTAACAAAGATATTTTTTCCCAATGGAAAACACCCGGACCGAAACTAGAAATGAAACAAAGACATTTTTCCCAATGTAAAACACCCGGACTGAAACATGAATGAATATAAAAACCCAAGATTGGTCTTTTAAGACCACGCGAGAGTTTTAAATATGAATGGACAAGATTTTATTGAACATCTGGAGGCCTACTATGACCTCTTAAATCTATTCAGTTTAAGGCCTTAAACTGAACTGCATTGCTAATTCGTACCATGACCTCTAAAAAGCAAGGCAGTTTAAGCCCTTATTACGTCCAGCGTTTTCATGCAGTTCGCTTCCGTGACAGCCACAGCACGACGCTCCAGTTAGCGAGAGTCCTACACTACCTGGCGTCGGAGCTGAACAGGGGCCGATACACCGTCGGGGTCTTTCTTGACATCGAGAAGGCCTTTGACCGAGTGTGGCACGAGGGGCTCCTCTTCAAGCTCCTGGACGCAGGTGTGCCCCCAATGATCGGGCAGATCGTGGCCTCCTTCCTGGAAGACCGGCGGTTCTTCGTCTCAGTCGAGAATGCACACTCCCAGACGAAGGCCATCAGCGCAGGAGTCCCGCAAGGCAGCTGCCTTTCGCCGGTGCTCTACGCACTCTACACCAACGACATCCCCACACTCGAGGGCCATCTCGAGGAGGGGGTGGAAGACGTTGTGCTCGCCCTCTACGCAGACGACAGCGCCTACTTCGCGTCGTCGCGCAAAATTGAGCTCGCCTGCAGGAAGATGCAGCGACTCCTGGACCTGCTGCCGCCCTGGCTGGACAAGTGGCGGACCGCGGTGAACGTCGGGAAGACAACAGCCCTGTTGACCACCCGCTCCCGCCGTCCGACCCCGCTACAGCTGAGGGGCCGGGACATCGAGTGGCAATCGACGGTAAAATACCTCGGTTGCAACATCGACTGCTCGCTGCGCATGGTCCCGATGGTGCAACACTGCATCAACCGGGCCAAAGCTGCGCGGGCAATGCTCCGGCCTGTCCTGTCGTCCAGCCTGCCTCTGAGAGCCAAGCTGCGGGTGTACAAGGCCTATGTGCGCTCGCGGCTCACCTACGCGGCTCCAGCATGGTACGCCCTGCTGTCGAAGACCCAGAAGGCACGGCTGCAGCGGTTCCAGAACATCTCCCTGCGGGTGATCATAGGAGCCGGGCGGTACGTGCGCAACACCACCATCATGAGGGATACCCGGATGCCCACCGTGGAGAAATTCGTCGCGCGGCTGGCACGGCGCATGTACGACTGCGCCGACAACAGCCGCCACGCACATCTCCACGACATTGCTCCGCATCACGCACGTCCGCCTGAAGGCAGACCACTCCCAAGAGAGTTGCTGCTCATCCCACTGTCGCCAGTGTAAGCCCGCAGAAGAGGGCGAAAGCACGGCACAGTGAAGAAGAAGAAGCTCCCGCACCGTTGTCGCCAGTGTATGCCAATAGACGGCGAACGCACAGCACAACGAAGACCACGCAAGGCCCCTGACAAGTAGGGGCCACCCAAGACCGGGGGGGACGTTACCCCCCGAGTTGACGCCGCGGGCATGAGGCAACCATAAGTCCTCGACCCCGCAACCGTTCACACGGCTTCATGCAGTTCACCTTTTTTTTCCTCCTAAAATCGTACCATGACGTGCCATTTGACAAGCGCTCGGCGATTACTGAAACGCTCAACTGTCAAAGTAAGCAATGTTTAAAAAGTTGCTCTGAGATTAACTTTATGTGAATTGTTGTCTTGTTGTTGATAGTTTAGTAGACGATTTTCGATTGTTCAAGTGCTTTTTAGTTATTTTCTTTATAATAATGGCAAGTGAGTTTATTATATTTATAAGTATTATTGAATTTTTTGAAACGGACAATAACTTGAATGACAATTTAAAAAGAAATCGCCACCGCCTTACAAGGGAAATGTATGATCCCTTTCATTTAACTGACGACAAATTCGTCGAACTGTCGGCTTGCTCCCGACTTGGCTCAAAGTTTGTGCAAGGAACTGGCGACGAGTTGTAAACCACAGCCAAGTAACTCGTCGGATTCCACCATAGAAACAAAAGTAAGAGTTTATGGAAATACATTAGTTCTTTGTCAAGAGACTTAGGTAATTTCTAGTCAAGAGATCTAGACAGTGTACATCTAAATACCTTGAAATACCTACTCTTTTCTGTTGCAGGGTCTTACAGCTTTATCATTTTATGACTATGGAACATATCAAATGCCAACAGGTAAGATCCGTGGCTTTATTGCGTAACAAACCATATCGGCAGTATAAGGGCATAGGTCGCTGCAGCAATGAACTCATTAGAAATGGGAAATACCTATAAAGAATGCACACAAACTGTAGAAGAATGTTGTACCTATGAATAGAATAAGGTGAATTTTTAATTGATACCATAGCTTTAATTATGAAGCTGTCAGACACCGGTTCTAAATAGTCGCTAATTTGAAAAGGTTATTTATAATTAACACTTTTTTAATTTCAGGTGTAATGAAAAATTTGGTGTTATGTTATTGGCTGCATTGATGGGACACAGGTAGCTATTGTAAACCAAAAAGGAGAGGAGAGGTATATCTGTCGGAAGGGCTATTCTCTAAATGTTCAATTGGTAAGATTAATCAATGATAATTATTATGACCTCTGTGGCACTGCGGTTATTATGACTCTGCCTACCATGCGAGAGGTCCCGGGTTCGATTCCCCGGCTGGGGATAAATTAATAAAAAATTGGAAAAAGGTCTTGGATGTTTATGTGTGTGTAATGTCGCTGTTGCTGGTTACCAAACACAACAGTGTGGGGCCAAGCAATGTAAGTGCCTGTACATAAATGTTAATATTTATTTAGTAGTATGTTGATGCCAGTTATGGTGGATCCACACATGACTCATTTAGATGATCAGTCCATCCACTTCAAGACTATTTCAAAGACCTCAGTAATAATAAAGGCTTTTAGGTAAGCTGTTCTAAATGTATTTCTAAGAATGGATTATTTTGATAGGATATGGATGGCCTACAGTACACCGACTATCAAAATAAAACTGGAATCCATGTTAATCAGATTTATTTTATTTAGTAAACAAACAGAAATTTACAAATAAGTATGCTACTTATTTCTGAATTATTATAATAATAGTTTATAAAGTTAAAAAATGCCATTTCTTACAATCATACAAACCTAATAAGAATGCCCCTATCTCCCGCACTAGTACTAGCAGTAGGTTACGAGATGCAGATAAGTAGCATTCTTATTTGTGTTGTCAAGTAACACTAAGAACTAGAGTATGTATAACTGTAAGGCAGTGGATGCGGCAGGCTCAGGACCGGAGTAGAGGGAGTGGTAAAGAATGTGTGCCGATTGATGATGATGTTTAGCTAACTTAACATAGCAACAAAATTAATAATAAAACATTCTCTATTCACATAAATATTTTATCTATTTAATAAAGTAAGTTTTAAAGAGGAGGTCTGTGGCGCACTCAGTCAGAAAGCCAAGCAGTGAGCTGTTATAGGCTGCTATGATGATTAATAAAGTATAATAGTTTTAATTACAATTGTGTCTAATATAATATTTTACTTGCAGGTGACTCTGGTTATCCTTTGAGGAAAACTATGATGACTGCTTTATTGGATGCAACAGAAGGCTCATCTGAAGCCTACTACACTAATTGCCATGTCAAAACTAGAAATGTTATTACACAGTTATTGCAAGCATCAAACAGTCTTCATTTAAGTTTTATGTTAAAATTGTGTTTTTTTGTGTTGTTTAGTTTTTGTTGTTTTTTAAGTTACAATGTTTTTGTTTTATAAAGATTTAATGTAATAAGATAAATATGCATGTATTTAAATATCTATCCCTTTCGCACCTGAATGAAACGATCGTGAGTTTCTTCTTTGAAAAATTATAAGTTCGCGCCAAATCCGTTTCTCCGCGTTAAACCGACATCGCGTGATCGTGCGCTCATCAATCTATCCAATAGGGAACAGTTTAAGAGGCTAGTACGATCAGTAGCAGCGAGCGCACCGGCGAGATGGCTGCGTTTCTTGACCCCGTCACTGGACGCCGTAAGTTATATTAGTTTTTTTACAAATTTCGTAAGAATTCATTGATATTTTGATTGTATTACATCATTAAGTGTATGATACATCTGAATGACTATAACGTTCGTCTATATTTTTAGTAATTACCGACTGAATTTGCGACAAAATTGTCAGCTCACTGTCGTGATATCTGGGTTGCAATTGTACCAACGCATGATCGTGAGTTTATTCATTTTTAAGTTATGTTTCAATTTATTTCATTATCTACAGGCATGGAATTGACCAGCGACCTCGTCTTGGGCATCCTCAATGATGGTAACAGTTCCGAGTTGGACTTAGACGACAACGACGAAGAGTTTATTCCTCTGCAGCTGGAAAATGACGAAGAAGGTGAAGTTGAGCTATCCTCTCCGCCTCGCCCATCTGTGGCAGCTGAGAAATCGAAAAATAACAAAGGTAAAGCATCTAAAAGGAAGTCTACGTCTGATGACATGAATGATAGTGAAGCAGGCCCATCTTGTTCTCAAAAGTCAAAGCAGACACCTTGTTCAAAAGTAACAAAAAAATCAAAGTCTGTTAAAGCGAAATTGCCTGCTCGTAAAAGGTTATGGAAGAAAACTGATTACGTTGATAAATCACATAACTTCTCAGGTCATCCACAACCAAATGAAATAAGATCGCCAGTGGAATATTATAATGATTATTATGACGATATTTTTTACGAGCGCATGGCACTGTGTACAAACTTGTACTATTTAAGAAAAACTGGGCGAGTTTTAAATACCACCAAACAGGAAATAAAAAAACTGATTGGTATCCATCTACTGATGGGTATACTTTCATATCCCAGGATCGCAATGTACTGGCGAAGAAATATTAAAGTTGAGATGATTGTATCTACAATGACAAGAGATAGACTGACAACTTTAAGAAACAGTTTGCACGTCGTGGATTCCGACTCTCCACCCGTCTCGGAAGCAATAAATCCTCTCTGGAAAGTTCAGCCAATGATCGACATTGTGAGAGAAGGCTGCAACAAAATTCTAAGGGCACCGGGCAGGTATTCGATTGATGAACAAATGATACCTTTCACTGGCAAGTGTCATCTTCGCCAGCTAGTAAAGAACAAGCCTCGCCCAGTGGGTCTGAAGAATTTCGTGGTTACTACCAGTGAAGGGCTAATGGTGGATTTTGAAATTTATTACGGCAACAATCCCGCCCTTTCCCATACTTTGGGACTTGGACCGGCTGTAGTTCTTCGCTTGAGTCAAAGTGTTCCACGCGGGAGCTGCATGTTTTTTGACCGATATTTCACAACGATTCCCTTGTTGGAAGAATTGACGAAAATGGATCATCATGGCACAGGGACAATTATGCTTAACCGGGTACCAGATCGACAGCAGCTTAAGTTCAAAGATGACAAAAAAATGACACGAGGAGAAATTGAACAAAGAGTGTCAAACGACGTAGTTTTGGTCAAATGGAAGGACAGCAAGGCGGTATTGATAACATCAAATTGTACTGGGGGCACGGCAATTGACATAGTAAAGCGGTACAATAAAACAGAAAAATGCTACGTTGATTTTGATGCTCCAAAAATTGTAACATCCTACAACTCTTTCATGGGCGGGGTGGATGTTCTAGACCAATCTATGGAATATTACAGGACATTCATGAAGACCCGAAAATGGACTCTCAAGGTCATATTACACTTTATAGACCTAGCAATGGTAAATTCGTGGCGTCTCTGCAGATCTGACTCATTGGCTAAAGGCATTCCTAAAAATCGAATTCAAGATCTCCTTTCATTCAGATTTGAAGTAGCTGAGACTCTCATCTGCACTCCTGACAGAGATCGTCGCGATTCATCCCCATTACTTGAAACGCAGGCACAAACTTCGGGCAGATATAAACCCGCTAATCATCCGTCTGTGGGAAAGAGGTTTGATGGATATGGACATTTGCCTATATTTGACAAATTGAAGGATCCTCGCAAATGCCGCTCAGAGATTTGTTCATCTCGCTCTAAAATTAGGTGCCGTAAATGTGATGTTTACTTGTGCTTGAGTCGTGATAATGATTGCTTTTTTTTGTATCACCAAAGAAACTAGTCTTATTAACGTTTCCTATGATAATACTGTGATTTAGAAAGATATTTCAAAAGATTATCTAAGTTAAGTTTTATGTTATTTTTGTACAGCCAGAAAGGCTTTTGAGTTGATTTCTATGTTTTTGTGTTAAGTTTTTTTTCCTAAGAAGCATGAGCTTATCTCATTGTTTATTTCGTAAAAATATTTTTGTTTCTTTTCTTTTAATTTCTAAGTTGTCTGCTGAAAGAGCATTTGTATTACAATGAAAACAAAAGACTGAAATTTTGTACCTAAACTATAATGTTGGAAATAATTAAATAAGTCTTTTCTAATAGCCAGATGCGTTTTATTTCATTATAAATAGTTTTTCAGGTAAGCTGACACCGTCATTGCATTAAAATCTCATCAAAACTTATAAACGCACGATCGTGAGTTGGAAGAAGTCAGCCCTAGAGCTCACTATCGTGCTATCGACTTTCCAGAGTCCTGGTATACGCTGGATTTTTTTTACTATTTTTTACATGAATATTACCACTTCTTTGCCAAAATATTATAGTTTTCATTTCAAATCAAAGGAACGAAAATCGAAAGGGCTATACATACATATTTAGACAGTCATAATTTAGAAGCACCACAGATACTATAATACTGTAGCACTGTTTTTTTTTGTCACTTTTTAAAGACATCATCATACATGTAATTTTGAATAAAAAATCTAACTTTGACTTAACTATTGAGTATACTTGTGTATGTAATTATTTTGATTTTAAACTCCAAACTCAAATAAAGAAAGTAGTTAAAAATAATGCACTTTTGTACAAGTGAAACACTAGATAAAATAAATCAAATATGATCAACAAAACTAATGAGTACATACTGAATCTCGCACAGACAAAGGAGACTCCATAAACTGTGCCAGTGCTTCGGATATACGCCCATCAGAGAAGATAGCCTATTTCAATTGATTCTATCAGGCAGTACACGCAAAAGAGTAACAAACATCCATCCTCTCAACCACAAACATTCGAGTCTATATTATTAGTTAGATAAATAACCGATGAACCATCCTTTCCTATCTTTAAATGCACCATCACCCATCTAGTTACATTGCTGGGCAACTCTCTGCCACATTCTTAGGGTACAGATGGCTGAGTGGACTTATTATAGCCCAAGACTATGTCTCTGTGTGAATTTAGAGCAATTCAACCAAATTACTGCAAGCAAATATAAATTGGTTGGAGGCCCCCTTATCGACACTCTGACCTATAAATTTAAAACACCTATGTAATTTATGAAAAGGAGTATCAATAATTATATGTTAAGCATACGACATATTTTAAAATTACACGGAGTCAGATTTTAATTAGAAATTATATGTAAAATATTATTTTACAGTTTCGACCCGCCATCCAGCGAGGCCAATGCTATGTTTGTTAAATGAGTATGCCTTGTTGTTTGTAGCGTAGCGAACGAGAAAGAATGTATATTACTTAATAATATGTAATTAAATCAACACACAAAAGTACCTCCTAAAATAAATCGTTAAATATTGTAAACAAACACATGAACCACTTGACAGTTATGAGTTGCGTTCAAAATACTCAATATAATTTGAACGATCAATAAAAAACAAAGCATAAGTTACTAAGTTTTATCACAAATTGCATTAAATAGTAATATGCGCGTATTACTTTTAAGCTTTCATTTTTTCAAAGTACCATTCGTAAATAATAAAACAAATTATAATATAAGATATCCTTATAATAAAAAAAACCGGTAAATACCGTATAAACAATAAACGTTGGTTAGGAACGGTCCTCTAGACAATGCGATGTGTAGTTCTTTCTTATGGAATCCTGTATATTCCCTTCTCGTTCTTACATGGATGTAAGTTAACTAGCCAGAGACAATAAACTATTCACCTTATCAAATAAGCAGCTCAGAACTCGTTCACCTTTTATGAGGTCATGGTACGAAATTAAGTCTGCCTGGATTAAGAGCAGTTTCTTAAAAGGTCATGGTAGGCCTCCAGACTTATGAAATGGACGAAAGACTTAAGAATTGGACACAGCCTGCATGGTCAACAGACCTTTGCCTGAACCCTTGAGGTTGAGTGAGGTGCAAACCTAAAAAAAAATAAAAAAAAATGGCGTTATGTTCTCACCTCACGCTCACGACACGTCCTTTCAGTTCTCTTTTTCTTTCTTTCTGCTGGCTGACTGACGACGGCTGCTGTGCTGTGTCCTTCGTAGTCCTGTCTCTGTGTCTGTTCTGTATTCAGTGAATAAGTATCGTGGCGATAGGTAATAGATTTGTTGGTTTGGTCTTCTTGCTTTGCTTGTTTTGTAGACGGCGTCTGTTTCCGATTTTAAAAATTTTACTTTATCCACGGCCACGTTTTCTGTAGCCACGGCTAAAATAAGTTTTCTGATCTGAACAAGAATATGGGGTCTCACAAGCGATGGTTCATCAGGACTCGCCATCAGAGGTTTACTGAAATAACCATGGAACGCATAACGACACGAGTTGACGCTCAATCCTGAGAATGTGAGGTGAGATCAGGGTGTCAATAAGGGGGCGGAACCTGCCCCGTCTTTTTTCCCTTGGCGCCCCTTTATCTACATACCAACCGAATGTGACAAAACATGGTGATTCTTCAGGGTCAGCATTGCGTCGCTTTACCTAAGTACAACATCTATTTTCAAGTAAAGTGATTCGGTCTTTTGTCAGATCGCAAATGTCAGGGGTTGGGTTTGTCAACCTATTTAATAATTGAGATTGGGAAATTCATCTCTGGTATGCTATTGTGTCTGAAAGATGTGAATACAGCTTGACAAATAGGTTTTTTTGGTCAAATAGCACTTCTTACATATCTGTAATAACCTTTCTGGGAATTTCGTGCTGGGCATTTCTTATCTGGGCTAGGACTGTTCTTCACTGTTGTTGTTATTTCTGGAGTTAGGTGCCAGTATGTGGCTCTCATGTGTGGGGGTGGTTGTCATTGGTTCATCCAGGATATTATAGCCTATTCAGATTCCCACTGCTAGGAAAAAGCCTCCCCGTTTCGAGCCTACACATCTTATTGAGGAATAATGACTATCAGATACTATGGTCGCTGTACTCTATTTTCACGATAGAGATAATTACATCAATCAGTTCCTTTCATTCACATGCATATATAAGAGTTTGTTAGTGAAAGTCACTAATGATTGCTGTATTTAATTCTGTCCGGTCAATAGTGTAGGTGTCTTGCCAGATCTAATCAAAGAAGTTATTCACGGTTTAACTTATTCAGTGTTTTGTCTTAGTTTGACATATGTCAATTTCTCGACGTATGAAAATATCTGGGTAACATTGGTTTATGTTTTACAGACCTCTAAGAAGTATTTTCGAAAAAAAAACAGAGTTACAGTTTATTACAGTACAGAAATGTATACTCTAAAAAAGAATGAAATTATTCATCAGTATATTTTAATATTCCCTTGACAACACTTAGAAGGAGTTAAAAAATTAGAGATGCAACAAATATTCGGCAACTATACGGTATATGGCCGAATACTTCCTACTATTCGGCCGAATACTGAATATCTGAATCATCACCTTTAGTCTTAATATTGAGGATGGTAGAGATTTTAATACTTAAAATTAATCAAAGGCAGATTATGGTGAATAAAAACAAGTTTTTCAGCATTTGTTGGTAACAGACGGTTGCGCTTTTCTTCATATACAATACCTGCTTCTAAGGTACTCTTTCACTGTTAACACTATTGCAAGGCGAAGTAACGTATTTTTTGACAAAATCCATAATCTTTGGGTACTGTTTTGAGCTGGTTGACCACCAGTTATAAGGATCTGCCATTCATCTCAGTTCTTAGTGAAGATCTCATTGGGACATGCAGAAAGGCCCCGCTCAAGTAGGCCAGGTGCAGGCACTACAACCCCCTTGTAGAAGATAGATAGAAGAAGATCTCATTCTTAATAAATCTGGTACGCTAACTTCAGTCTCTTCCTTACTGAGGTATTTCAATAATGTGGTAACATGCGGTATCACTTCAGAAATGCAGGAAAGGCCCGAGCTGGTAATTTTAGTTATTTATTCGAATGGCTTGAGGAGTTTAATGCATTGCTGCATTAGTTCCCACTGCTTCGGTGTCAAATGATTAATATAAGCATGCTCAGTTATGTACAAATCCACAGCTCGTTTCTATTTTATTAATCGCCCCATGAAATATTAAGTTGAGTTCCAGCGTGTTGCATCATCTTGCACTAGCTGTTGGTTTGGCAGGTTAAGCTCTTGACGGATATGTTTATGCTTTTGTTGGGCTACACCAGAATGGTTGAAATGGGTGACAATCTGCCTTGCAGTCCCTATCATTTCCAAAACATCATCTTGAGCCTTCAGAGATTCCTCGACACATTGAGCAAATGAATAAAACACTTAGCAGAATCATATTGTGCCACTCGTACGCCTTTTATCATATTGGCTCCACTGTCATGGACAATCAAATGAATCTTGCTATGAGGAATTTCCCACAATTCTGCGATGGCATGGTGCTCTTTTGCAAAAGGACGATGGGCAAAAATGTTTGGGAGTTGGGACCACCCTCCAATAGCAGTATGATATATGTCGTTGGATAGGTCTTGTCAATAGGAATTACTTTTGCTTTGACAGCTTTGATGTCCCACTTGTCCGTTCAGAGATATATGACATATAAGGTCCGATAAGGGGTTAATTACATTAATATTTTCTTGGGAAAAAAAATAATAGCACAGGTCATTCTTTAACTATTTATTATTACAATTACTAATTACAGGATCTTAAGTCTGCTATTTAGGCTACGCTTTACTTAGGGTTCATCTACTATGACGTCATTTAAAAATATTGCTGGTGCATTAAACCCTTCATGAAGCGCATACCCTAAATACCAGATTATTGATATAATGTGTGCACATGTGCCCATCGTTCTCCTTCCTGATAAACATGTGCAATAATGTTCAACAATATTATTGCCTTCATTTGCAATCAAAATATAACAATAATATATTTTTTGCCTAACATGACGAGATTGGATACGTCCACGCAGAAGCCACGCATTTTCTTGTAAACCGTAATCGGGCAAATCATCTAACCGATTTTCTCTATATGTTTCTATAAGATATAAACCATTCTGTAGATGTTCGCTGCAATAACTTTTCGCAAGTTTTAACTGATAGGTACCCAAGGCAAGCACGATTATTTGATCCACGGTGACCCTTGGGAAGTTCTCTATTAGATTTGCTTCGATTCGTTGAAAATCTGCCCTTCGGTTGTTTAATCGTTTTCTATCTACATAGGTATACAAAAGATTTGGCGTATCAACTTTCCGTCTTATGTGATTTAAAAAATCTTCTGCGTGGGCGTTCTCTTCAATGGGCACGTGGAAGTGGTTTATAATAGATGCAGCGATTCTAAAATCGACGAACATGTTAGGCAGCGCCCTATTAAAATATTTTTGCCGCAAGAGTTTAAAGTCTCTTTTAAATCGGCCGTTTACCACTTCCACTACCCATCGGCACATTGTTACGGCGCGAGCTTCATTGGCCTGTTCAGTTGTAAGTTGTGTCTCTCGACGATCTTTAGTTGGTGGCACATACCAATCGTAGCCCCAAGCTTCAATGGACCCCAACCCATCCCTAAATCCACGGTCCAAGATGAATGCATCATTTTCGCGTAATAACAGATGTAAAGGGTTTTCTTCATTCGTCATTATATCACTCATGATTTGCGCGTCTGTTTTGGTAGCAGCGAATGGTCCCATAACATCAATTATGTAGCCATCTGTGGCAACGACCAAAAAGGGTTTTAATAAGTTTTGAAACTTATGTAAACTGTATGACAGTCGTTGGAACAAAAAGTTGCTGCTTTTTTGTATATACAGGGTGTTCGGCAGAACGTTTTTCACAGAAAAATGGGGGGTAGGTGGGGTCATTTGCTATCTCCTCAGCCCAAAAGATTTGGCCTAGGCCCAAATTTTTTTTTTATATGATTATTTTTAATTTTTTTAGAATTTTGTCACTTTCATAACTTTAAACTCCTAAGAACTTTTTTTTTATGAGTAGACCTTATTTTGTTTCTTTTTATTATAATCTCAATAATTGGTAGGTCCTGTTAAAATTAATATTTGTTGCAGGTTATTGCTAGAAAGAAAGTAAAAAAAAAACAAACATGAAAAAAGAGTTTTTCTTTTTTTTTAAGCTTGACTTCGTGTTGAATTTAAAAAAAAACTAAAAGTGATGGAAGACTTCTGATTTTTTTAAAACATCTCTAAAGTGTGAGCTTTCTAGCAGTATGACGTTTGTTTTGATATCTGTGTCCTAACCAGAGTTATTCATTGTTATGTACCTAGACGCACCATTTCAACGAAATTCCACTTATGTGGGAAGTTAAGATTTTACGAAATGGATCAATGCAAACGTGAAAATAATGAAACGATTAATTAAATTTCGTAATCTTTATTTTAAAACATAAGAAAAAAACAACATTTTTAACGTTTAGTGCAAATCTTGTTCAAATTGACGTCCGTTATTCGCTATACAAGCTCTGCATCTGTTTCTAATTTCAACTGTTGTTGTTCGCAGAAGCATTTCCTGTTTCATCGTCTCGAACGCAGCATCAATACGATTTATTAAATCTTCCTGACTGAGAACTTCAGTGGTGTAAACCAAATCCTTGGCTCTTCCCCAGACGTAAAAGTCGAGAGGCGTGATGTCTGGCGATCGAGGGGGCCAGGGAATTGGAGCTGGATGCCGACCAATTCATGCGTTAGGGAAAGCATTATTAAGCCAATCCCTTGCATCTAAGCTCCAATGGGCTGGACAGCCGTCATGCTGAAAGACAATGGCAGCATCTTCTTGGAAAACTTCTTCTAATAATTCGGGTAAATCATTCGTTAAAAATTGTAAATAGTTAGGCCCATCGAGGATGTCTGGCAAATAAAATGGCCCTATTAACCTATTGCCGATCACTCCTGCCCAAACATTTACACTGAATCTTCTTTGAAACTTCCTTTGTCTCTTTACGCGGGGGTTTGCTCCTTTTTTTTCCCAGTGATGTAAGTTGTGATAGTTAACTATTCCTTCCCTGTCAAATTTGGATTCGTCGGTCCAAAGAATTCTCCTTAAAAAGTTTACATCGTCCACATCGGTATGCAGCAAAAAACGGCAAAAGTTGATACGTCTCCCAAAATCAGTATCTTCAAGACCTGGAACAAACAAAACAAGAATTGAATTCACTACTAGTGACTACCTTATTGTTACTCGAATGCAGTCTAACACACATTAACTTTCGTATTTGAACAGATTGAAATGATGAAATTACATACGAGACTGATTATTGATTAATCAATCAGGAAACAAAATCATAAAGTCAAGTGTATCTAGGTACATACCCTGGACTGGTGTGTAGTGGAAAGGATGCCTTTCATCGTGCCGGAGAACAGACCACACTTTCCATATTCCTAGGCCAAGCATTGCAGCTACCTGTCTAACACTTTTGGTAGGGTCCGCATCAAACTCGGCAAGAATTTGCTCATCAATGGCAACATTGTGTGCTCTGACGTTGACCCTCGGCTCTTGAAACTGTAAGTGGCCGGTTTCCCGTAAACGCCTGTAGGTATTCGCAAACGTCGGATAACTGGGTACTCGTCGGTTGGGATAACGTTCCTGATAAATTCTACGGGCTTCGTGTGAATTGCTGTTAGCGCTGCCATACGCTAATAACATGTCTGCATATTCCTCGTTGGTAAATTGAGCCATTGCACTAGCAAACGAACTTATCAAGAATAACAAAAACTTCACTTAATGATTGATAACAATAACAAAACGAATTCAACAAAAACAAGCGCAAGCGCAGAGAGAACGTCAGATCGTAGAGGCAGCTAAGTCTCGACTAAAATTGGCTGAAAAGTTGAGTAGCCGCCAGCGATGCTCCGAAAGAGAGAGAAGATATGACATGAGTGAGCTAGAGTGAAACATTATCATTGTTACCTCCTTTGTGAAGCTACGCGCCGCCGGCGTCAACGCCGCGTCGGGCGCTTCCTTTAGAGAGTGAAGCCCTTGTGACTATGCAAGAATGAAAATAATTATTTTTTGCTTTGTGTAACATTTTAGTAATAGCCGTTTCATTATTTTGTCTATTGCATTGATAAATATCGCAAAACCTTTAACTTTCCACATAAATAGAATTTCGTTGAAATGGTGCGTCTAGGTACATAACAATGAATAACTCTGGTTAGGACACAGATATCAAAACAAACGTCATACTGCTAGAAAGCTCACACTTTAGAGATGTTTTAAAAAAATCAGAAGTCTTCCATCACTTTTAGTTTTTTTTTAAATTCAACACGAAGTCAAGCTTAAAAAAAAAGAAAAACTCTTTTTTCATGTTTGTTTTTTTTTTACTTTCTTTCTAGCAATAACCTGCAACAAATATTAATTTTAACAGGACCTACCAATCATTGAAATTATAATAAAAAGAAACAAAATAAGGTCTACTCATAAAAAAAAAGTTCTTAGGAGTTTAAAGGTATGAAAGTGACAAAATTCTAAAAAAATTAAAAATAATCATATAAAAAAAATATTTGGGCCTAGGCCAAATCTTTTGGGCTGAGGAGATAGCAAATGACCCCACCTACCCCCCATTTTTCTGTGAAAAACGTTCTGCCGAACACCCTGTATATGTAAGTTCCATCACAAATCAATATTGTTTTGCTATTTTCTTCATTCCCAAAGAGGTTTTTTGGAATTGTTAGGTTTCTCGCCAGAATGTTTTGTCTGGTCACGTGATCAATACCCAAGTGTTGTGGGACATATTCATTCGTTAGGCATTCCCGTGTTATTTTTAAACACCGTTCAAACTTTCTTCTCGACATTTTAAATAATGTCGAAAGCCTTTCATTTGAATCTCCCGTGCGAAGTTTTATTAATAATGTGGCTAACGCAGTTCTTGAATCACTACATCTCTCACCCAGTGATGGAGTTTGTGCCAAAATGGTATCGAATTGGTCGTTGTTAAGACCAATCCAAAAATGCATTTCTTCATTCGTTAGGGTTCCGCGAACTCTAAAATCGAATCTCAAACCACGTTGGACTGCTGCTCGTAGCATGTCACAAACATGATTAAACTGGGCTGCAGTAAAATCATGACTAATATTGCAAAAATCAGGCAGATCATCCCAGTTATTGCCTTCAATGTGTTCTCTACATACTCTAGCTTCCTCTGGTATATACAGTTTGTGTTCACAGAAGACGTGGAGTTTAATGGCCTCTGGTATTCTGAGTCGGGTATCATTAGGGCAATTGTTGAAAATACAATGCCTGTGGCTATTTGGTGCTCTCATGTACTCAGGAACATGAAGTACCTGAACATTTTGTTCATTCTCTTCGGGAGCCTCGGGTACTTCTGCTGCAACAGGCGGTCCAGCAGCATTCACTGCTCTCTGCCAGCATCTATGGCAGACGCTCCTGGTGTTGTTAAATATCACCTGGAAATAATAAAAAAACATTATTTTTATTTCGTTCAATCAACAAAAATCCACAGCCGTACTTACATCTAATCTTAAAATGTGGCCAATAAAGGATTTCATTAATGTCATGTGTGTGTATGGGTAGGTTGTGTGTTTGTATCTAGTATTGTATAGATTAATAAATAGTATACAGGGTGGCGCATTCAAATCGGTCAGTATGGGAAAGTCTGAAACTATAATACATACGAAGATTTGTTCTTAGGAACCATGTCATCGATATGAAGAAAAACGCAAGAGTCGCTATTTAGTTAAATGGTTTTGCACAGTGTCCTTTCTGTACTAGTACTATTATTTATTCTGTGCGTCTAGCCTCAAAATAAACACAAATAAATAAATATACATACACCTACTTCCTTACAAAAAAGAAACAAGAAGACACTCACCTCCAACACTGCATGTTGTTGTATGAACGCAGCGATCTCTGGTTGCGCTCCTGGGAGATTATCTGTCAGAGCATGTCTTTGATATCTGCCACGATAAAGGCCTCGCCGACACATAACACAGTTGCGGAAATCTTCCATAACTATTATCCGATCTTGATGCAATTCAAAAGTCCAGTGTAGTAGCCGATTCAATAATTAGAGCAGGTTTGCGAGGATAAATCAGTGTCCAAAAATAATGCCAAGGTCAAAGTCGTTGGAAGATCGAGTGACTGATAAGATAACAACAATTCACGCACAATAGCAACGAACGACTGAGTGTTTTTTACCTGCAGCGCCGCTAGCGCACCGCACCGGCGCGGCCGCCCGGCAACCGGTTTGGAGGGGGGGGGGGGGGGGGGGGCATACCGCACGGTTCCGTCCAAACCGGCGAGTTCGGGCTTACGCGCAGGCACGAGGAATTGGCGAAATAAAGTTATGATCACAAAATAAAAGTACTAAGCACAACAAAAAAAAGCTTTTTTAATATATTTTATCGTAACCTATATGCAAGATATCTCTGAACGGACAACTGTGACAATAAAGCTGTCATAACAAATATTGTTCCTATTGAAAATACCTATACAATGACATACATCTTAACGCTATTGGAGGGTGGTCCCAATCTGCCCATTCTCTTTTGGCAAAAATGGCTTCATTGACAAAACACCATGTTCAAGAATCAGCTCTGGAGACAGCCAATGTCCAGTGAAGCTCAAAAGTCACAGAGATGGCTGGGGTTGGGTCTTGATCACGGACACCTGATTTTAATCACGTGAGTTATTTAGGAGGATAGTTGACTATATTCTTGAACCTTTTATCCTACTCTTAATTGTCGGAAACTTGTTTTGGATTTATAATACCTAAAACAAAATATTATTTTGTATGCCTGAAACGGAACGCAAATTGTACTATTTCCGTATGTATTTTATGATAGACTAGCTGACCCGGCGAACTTCGTACCGCCTAACAGTCAAATAAATATCGTGTTAACTTTAGCTGAACTTAATTGAGGATTACAATAAGGTGATAACATTAATACAATTTTTTATTACAAATGTTTTATTGCTTGCCATTGCAAAACTTAGATGTTAAATATTCACAGTTTTAAATGGCAATACCTGGTATGTGTGCTACATAAAATACAATAAATAAAATAAAATAAATGTGTACTAAGTATACAATAATCTTATTTAAACATCCTAAGCTTAATAGTTAGGTACCTGTACAGTAACAATAAAAATTAAGTAAATGGTGGTCATTTTTACATTTTTTTACATTTTTTGAAGCTAGGGACTTATTTTTGACGCCTTTAACTAAAACATCAGATCCCAAGTTGCTTTTTTGGAAAGCTAATTACGAATTAATTAACTCTGAGATACACAATATTAACTGGAATAATATCTTAACAACGGGTACGATTAACGATGCGGTCTCTGTTTTTTATGAATATATTAATAATATAATTAAACTCCACGTACCCATCTCATACAACAACTACAAAAATAATCAAAAATATCCTATATGGTACACGTCAGCCTTAATAAAACGAATTAAAAAGAAAAGTAAAGTACATGCGAAGTGGAAGAAGTATAATAATAGTAGAGATTATGATGAATTTTCACTTCTAAGAGCAAGACAAAAACAGTTACAGGATATATGTTATAATAACTTCATAAAAACTTCTCAAACAAACATACAAGGTTGTATGACTTAGGTCTTCTTTTACGAGCGGAGAGGGAGATTTGTTTAAGTTAATGAAAAAATTGGCAAAAACTAAATCAATCGTGTTACCGTAAATATTTGGGAAAAAATTATACTGACTGAGGTTATGTACATTACATACATTAATAAGCTCGGTTGCGGCTTGCTGAGTCTCTGCGAGGCCTTCGTGCTCAACAGTAGCGCAAGTTTTGCACCATTTAATACAAGGCAAGTTAAAGTCACCGGCAATCAAAATAAAATCGCTAGGACAGGATGAACCAACAAATGAAACAGAGTCAGTAACATTCTGAACATGTTGTGCTTGCTCACTACCGCCACCCACAACATATACAACACATATATGTAGGTCACCTGACAGATCTTTGAGTGAACGTTTAGGAATAGTTATCCATAAGAGTTCGGTGGGAGGGCACGACCATTCGGGGCGTGATTTTGCCATTAGGGTTTTATTAGTGCAGATCATAACACCGCCTCCCTTAGTAGTTGTGGGCCTATCATTGCGAAAAATGTCATATCTATGGTCGCATATTTCCGAGTCTAATATTCCCGGGTGCAGCCATGTTTCATTAATAATCACAATATCTAAGTCATAATTCAAAAGGTTTCTATAGAATTGCAATGTTTTCGTTCTCAACCCCCTCACATTTTGATAATAGATGTTTAATTTGTTGTTTGTCATCTTATATGTATAGTTAGCACCATAATGATTAGTTGTGATATGTATAGATGAGGGAAAATATGAGGGTTTCGAATAGCAAGTAGTGGCTTATCTAAGTTCGTGCAAAACAGCAGTTGTTTAATTTTATTGAACTGATTATTAGTAATGCAATTGCAATTATTAGTAATTTTCCTGGTAAGCAGGAGGTAATTTTGGGATGTTATATTAATCATGAAATTTAATACGGAATCGATCGTACATAAATGAATAATTATAATCGTTATTGTTTTGTCTCGTGAAAGTGATATCGTTACATATAACAATTGAGCTGTCTTATAGGTTAAGGAAATAATTATGAGTTGCCTTTTTAAAACAGGGAGAAAGTGAGTGACTATAAGTAAAATTATTATATAATATGACATGTTCATGGGAAGGTTTTTTTTTTTTATACCGTGACACATTACTGTCTGTCTTCCAGTTTCTTGAGAAAGTCAATGTTCTTCACGCGAATAGCCGGGGTATCAATGTCCTTTCTTAAATATATTTGACCGTATTTAACCCATTTAAATTTATACCCTTTCTCTCCGGCAAAATCTCTTACAGCTTTGTACAACATCTTGCCTTCAGGTGAGAGATGTTCGTTCACATATATACTGCGAGAGTCACCGTCGATGCCAATGTGTTTCGAGTTTAGTTTGTCGTTGGGGTGTTGCTTGTTGTAACGTAGACACGCCGAAAGTATATCGTCGCGACGACGAGATGATTCCAGGGTTATTATAATGTTGCGGGGTCTCTTTGAAGAAGCATCCACTTTAGCCACACGCCGACAGGCCTTAATTTCAGACTCCGAGATAAGCACGTTTACGGTTTCACAGAGCTTATTAAAGATATTCATCAGATTTTCGTTGTTTTTTTCTGGGACAGCCTGTATCTCCACATTGCACGCGCGAGACAGCTTGTCAATTGAAGCAAGTTGGTTGCGTAGTTCGGTACAATCCTTTTCCAATTTCATTTGTTTTTCCTCTAAGGTTTTGAGGGCGGTGTCCCGTGCTTTAATTTTTGATTTTAGATCATCTACATCCTCCATGATAAAGTCCGTTGTCGCTGTAAAGTCTTCCTTGACCTTCTCAAGAGCGGAGTTGATTTCCGCTGAGATCATGGATTTGACATCCTCCTTCCATGCTGCGCGTAAATTTATCATAGCAACCGAAGTAGGTGCCAGCTTCGAATCCAAAAGAGAGCTGATGTCAGCTATGGTCAGATTCGTAGATAACTCTTTTTGATTGTTAGACCCTGATGGCATGCAAAAACTTGAGTTACCTTTGGGCGAACCTACGGGTGTATTATCGCTTCGGTTTCTCTTAATTGCATTGACGTTAATGCATGATGGGCATTTTAGATTCGATAATTGCTTTTGATTCAAGTGATTAGGATCAATTTTGGAGTCTATCAATTTTATTCATATATTTTAATATCTTCGGCTACACCACGTTCAAAGCAGAAAACCTTTAGCAATTTATTTTGACTTCAGTACACTTGTATATTCTGGAGTTGTTCTGTAGCCAGCAGACGTAAATTATTTGTGAACGATCTATTGGCCTTGACATTGAATTAGGAGTAGGGTCGCTGCTATTATTTGTATGCACAAAGCTTTACGTAACACAACCGAGATTACTTGGTTGTGTTACTACGATAGTAACACAACCGAAGCTTTATTCGGTTGTGTTACTGGTGTCACGCGGCAACAAAACATGGAAATTACGTACCTAAATACTAGATTACTTCATGTTTTTGCCAATAGCCACTAGATATGAACGCTTATGGGTGAAAACAATAAAGAGACGTAAAGATATATCTGCTTACCTTGACAAAAGAGCAACTGTAGATTCAGTAATTTGAAATTTACGCTGCGACCTTAGTTCACCAAACACGATGAGACGCGAGGAAAAAATGGCGGAACCGCATTTTCTCTGTTATTATTAACGATCAGTAGCACCAACCATACAAAATCAAATAATGTTGCCAGCTAGACAGATAAAAACAACTAAATATTGGTAACGTTATATTCGGTAACACAACCGATACAAAAGTGAAGACACAATATTTTGATAAGATTTTGGAATGAAATAGGTGTATTGGAAGAATACACGTTGTTTTTATTCTGTGCTAATGTAATTGTAAGTGATAAAAATATGAATTAAATTCTGAATCTGAATGTTTTGGAATTTATAGCCTGAACTGCAAGGGGATGCGTGCTAGAGACAAGATATTTTAGTATGAAGTTGAATATTACCGACTTTTGTTTTTTTTCAATTTCTTAACTAAGATGTGCTGTAGTGTAATTTTATTGCTGTAGTTTTGTTACTAGATGACTAGAGTCTGACTTGTAAGACTAATTTTGAATCCTACACTAAGTATGATCAACACTTTTGACAAATAACGTTAGGAGACATAATATTTTTATAAAAAGTACATCCATTCCCGGCCTTACCCATATATGGGACATTTTTTTACATTTTACACATTAGGCCTCTTCTCTGTACCGCCAATATTACGATACTGCATTTTAAAGCATTTTCTGATATACAACATTTTTTGTTTTATTATCCGGCGCAAGAACAAATAATGCAGATGGTTTGCCGACACGTGAACATGCCACATACAATTGACCATGAGAAAAACATGCATTTTCTAGATTTAGACCACAAACACTCAAGGATTGTCCTTGTGCCTTGTTAATCGTCATGGCGAATGCAAGACGGATCGGAAATTGAATTGCTTGAACTCAAAGGGTAAATCGGTTGGGATCATCGGAATCTTCGGAATGAGAACTTCCTCACCTTTGAATTTTCCTTTGAGTATCGTCGCGTGTATCACATTCACCATCAGTTTTCCAATCACCAAACGCGTACCGTTGCATAATTTCGGTTGGTTTAGATTTCGTAGCATGATGACTACTGAGCCAACCTTAAGTCGTAGATTATGCGGTGGTAAGCCAGGCACATCCAAGGAGTTTAAAAATTCAGTTGGGTAGTTGGTAGCTTCGTCTACATTTGTTACACTGTCAATAGATTTAAATGAATGCAGCGTACCAACGATTTGATTCTGAATTTCGACATTTAAGTTATCTACATCTTTGTTCTTAGCCGCCAAAATGGCTCGCTCACTCAACCATTTGTTGTTTTTGTGGTTAGCAATGATGTTAGGGAACACTTGGTAGATGAGCTCGTCTTTTGATGACACGAAATTGCAAACATTTGGAGGAAACGAAATCAATCCGCTCGATTGGTTGACAGGAACACAACCATTACCGATAGCCAGCAATTGCTTGGAGAATTCTTCAGCAGATGGATCGTTCAGCAATGCAACTCTCATGTTTTCTGTGAGCTGAAGTTTCTTCACATAGCGCCACAGATTTGAGGCTTTGAGGCAAGCGTTTATTTCATCGGCAGCAGTCGATCTCGGAATGACTGGCAGTGTTTGGCGGAAATCGCCTGACAGTAAAATCATTGCGCCTCCAAAACATCTCAAGTCATTGCGCAGATCTTTCAATGTTCGGTCAAGTGCTTCCAATGCGCGTTTGTGCGCCATCGTGCATTCATCCCAGATGATGATTTTAGATGCTACTAAAACTTTGGCCATTGCAGAGTGTTTCGCAATGTTACATGTCGGTTGTTCAGTAGTTTGAAGGTTTAACGGCAATTTTAACGCTGAATGAGCCGTACGCCACCCTTCTTACAATGTGGCCGCTATTCCAGAAGAAGCAACTGCTACCGCAATGTCGGATCTCGCACGAACAGTGGCCAAAATCAATGATATGAGGAATGTCTTCCCAGTTCCACCAGGGGCATCTAGGAAAAATAAGCCACATTTTCCATCATCTATTGACTTCATTAATGTATCATACACTTGCTTCTGTTGGTAGTTCAACAGGGGTACATTCGTTAGAACTGATTGGTTTAATTCATGTCGATCATATTCACGTTCACGTTCCAATTCTCGATTAAATACGTCATTCGCTCCACGATCTGGCGCTGTCATTCCCAACTTGACTAACATACTGCTGCACATGAGGTAACACATGTCTTCGATCAAGATCAAAGCCTGGTTATGCATCTCCTCATTCACCTCAAGATCGGAATTTCTTGAACTGACACGAATTCGATGTAAAATGTCTTCTGACATGTTATCCTTGTATTTATTCCACAGGTCTTGTGGGTTCGATGGGAAGCATGTCGAAATGATGATAGCAAATAATGTGCGTATCTGACTTGGAGATGCAGAAATAATTGCTTCAGCGATTGTCGTGTCCCAATGAGTATCGTTTTCAAGCAAATTGAGCTCCAGACATGCAGCACGAAATGTTGGGCACACTATACCATTAACAGTTCGCAAGTGATTGAAATGATGTTGGCCCACGAACATTCACCAGCAACAACCGCAAATAGAAGCATTCATCATTCTTTGGATGAACTGTGTAAATACGACCAAGAGCATCAGTAGAACGCACATCTGGATGACCAGGAACTGCATCGCCTTGCTTCCGACGTTGAAATGTCTTCGATGAAGAGTTCCAAGTGTAGTAACGTGGCATCTCAGAGTACAGCAACGTTCGTGCAAACGGATCGTTTTGGCAAATCGCAAAGAAGCTGGTCAATGTTGTCGCTGGAGGAGGTGCCACAGCACGTTGAGCAGCATTTGACGCAGTGAAATATACTCGTTGACCATTCTCCAGATGCACTGCCAAATGTACTACAGTGGGATGACGTTCATGAATGGGGAATGCGAATATACGCCAAATTGCCTCATTGCAGTTCACGTATCGACCAACTTGATACCGCGTAATTTCATCGTTGGCATTAGAGGTTTGGATTCCAAAAACCGCCATATCGCTCCCTTTCGTGACATATTTGCAGATATATTTGATGGACTTCACCGAATTGCAATATTCCACATTGCAATGTGTTTTAAAGGTTTGGAAAGAAGTGGTGAATATGGAACAATCCAACTGTTGTCGACCACGACATCATTTCCTTTCACCTTCGCTGTGATAGTTCTACCGTTATCATCGGGGGAACGACGCCGATATAATGGATATCCATCGTTGCCAGTGATGGTCTCCGTCGTCAATTTTCGTGGATAACGTTTGGAACACTTGCCTTCGACTATGCATGGTGATCGGGGGTTGATGGCGCCACACGGTCCATGAATCATATTCGTAGTTATAACATCATGTAGGTCTGGATCGGTGTCTGGATCAGGAATCTCGGCACATATGATATCATCAATTTGTTCTGGTCGAATTCTTTCGACTAACCAAATAAGAATGTGTGCATGCGGCAAGCCTCTTTTTTGCCATTCGATTGAATACATCCAGCATCGAGTGTCCCCAAATACTCGTTGCTTAACAATGTAGTTCATCAACGACCGGATTTTTTGCTTGAATACACGTGCGGTGATGTCGTGCCGATCACTTGAAGTTTGTCCGGGAAGCAGCATTTGAACAATTTCTATCCATTTCGGGTTACACGTAAATGTAATAAATAGATCTGGCCGACCGTAATGGCGGACATATGTCATTGCATCTTGGGCATATTCAAGCATATGACGTGGACTACCAGTGTACGTCGCCGGTAAAATAGTCAATCGTCCAACATTAGCTGCATCTCCTTCAGTGCTTACTGCATCTCGTAAATGGATATACTCCTCCGAACGCAGTTTGGCTTGGTTCAACCGAATGAAAGTTAGGCGCTCTGTTTCGATTTTGACATACATGTCGACACAGTATTGCTGAAGCAATCGACGAAATCTCAGCAAATAGTTGTCAGTATTTTGACGAATCATCAAACAGTATGCGTAATAATTCATTGAGCTAACCTTTTTGGTAGTTTCCTCACCTGAAATTAAAAAAGTAAAATTAGTATCATAAAAGGAAAACTTACGTCCGTCCTGAATGTGTGGTGGGTGGGTGGTGGGGTGGCCAGAATCATGTGACCAGTAAATCTCCGAAACTCACATAAGCAAGGAGTAGGAAGGAGGAGGAGCAAGATCAAAATTAAGGAGTATTTCAAAACTATGATATTGATTCTCACCATTCTGTGGATTTACCATCTTGATATTGAAGTGATATCCATCATCTCCTTGCCAAAACATCAGTGGGTATTGCAACGCGTCATAAGAAGGGTGTGTTTCAGATATTTGTTGCAGTTCCCCAGTATCGCGACGTGTAAGCACAATATCGCGAGATTGTAAGTTTTCACCAACAATCACAATTGCAACTTCATCTATTATTGGAGCGTTAAATGTGCGTTCGTGTGTTCCAGCTGGACGTTTATCTGCTCTGATCACAACCTTGTAGTCATCGCTTGGCATGCGCTCCAATGCAGTCTTTAACTTCTTGACCAATACATGATGTTCATGAATTAGCTGCTGCAGATCTCGAAGAATTGCTCTTTTCATTTCTGCGTTGATCTCTTGACGCCGATCAAGTTGCTCCTCCATATTTCCCATGAAGTATATTTGTAAGAATATATGCTGCGCATCTTCAAGAGGTAGCAATGATCCCATTCGATGGTGAATTTGGCCTTGAATCTGTAAAGTCGAAATAGAAGATAGCACACATTTTAAATGCCATGCCTTATATATTCTAGGCGACCGAATGTATCATGCCTCAATACCTGTACATCATTGTGTGCTGTTGCTGCTTCCCTTGCTTCTTCAAGAGATCCAACTTTCTTTTTCCATCGATCACGTGCGCTCAGCATCTTGTCTGAAATCTATTTGTCTGCTTATGAAATTGCTATAAAATTAATGATCAATATACTAGAGTGCACTCCTTTTTTTCAATAGAGCTCTCATCCGTTTGCCTTGTCATAAGATATTCTGCACTACCTCTACATCAGCCAAGAAGTTGTCGTCCCTTCTTAAAGATAAGAACTCATCCCCTTTGAAAGTCGCTTCAGACACATTACTTTCAAAATTGTACACAACCGACATATTGCTTACGCTATCAGTTATACTATTTCTCAAGTGGAATGCTTCTAGATTGGATGGATTTTGACTGCCTTTTGAACCTTCTGCAAGAGATTCTAACTTAGTCTTACTTTGTTTTCTGGCCTGGGTTAGACTTTTCTTGGATGTACTTGGAACGCACTCAGGATCAATGTTTAGGAGTCGCCTAGATCTTCTTAACCGATTGGATGTCCGGGAACATTGAATTTCTCAGAGGCTATAATGTCCAGGATTTTCGCGGGTAACAATTTGCAATTGACTTGCGTTAGATATTTGTTTTTTCGGTTAGGTTATTATAAATGTTTTCTAACATATTATACACCAGAATAATCCTCATGAAATTTCCTATCATATAATGTAAAATACTTACCTATGATAATACAAATGATTAGCTTTTTCTTCGATTATGTTTGCAGAATTTATTATTTTCACAGCAACTTCTAATGATATTTCGTCCATAGAGCCCACTTACACAAAACTGACACTATTTACTGCTTTCCACATGACCACCATTATTTTCCGCGGCGATTACATCTATTATTGTATCACAAAACATAGTAATTACTTCACAGTAAACAAAAATAGACAATCACGAAATATCATGGCTCGTGCCGGTCGCCTTTCATTCAGTAACTGAACCAACCGAGGTAGCGTTCGCAAAGGAAGTTGAAACACGTTCGTAATTTTATATAGAATATTACGAACTTTATGAATAAATGGGTAATTGTTGCTCAATTCATTTTGGACTGGCTTGTTTGTTAATAATTATTATTTTTACTAATTCAGTACCTAGTAACTATCATAATTTTTTAGTAGGTATAAAAACTGAGTCATAAGCTGATATGGCAGAATAAAAATGTACAAAGTGAAGTCCTAGGAGCAAACAGGTGGTTTTATTTATTACTACTAATTTACTCCCTCACTACAAAAACTCCCACGTCAAACCACCTGGCCAAAAATAGTGATAAATACCTATTATGACTCCGTTTTCTGATTGATTAATATGAGAAATGCGGTCTCGGCCTCGCCGCCATTATGCGGCTTCAAAGTCAGGCTGTTATTGACTACGGCTCACTACTATATCTGTCCAATGATCTTTTCGCGTGTGAGTGACGTTTTCAGGGGGGCGCTAGTTCTACGCAACCTAATGCAATGATCCTGTCAAAAAGCGATAGTTTCTATATACCCTGTGTGTGTGTGATTTTAACCCACATAAATTGATTAACCTGCCTATGTTATTGTCATTTTGTGAGGATATTCTGGTGGGATTCGAACCCACCTATTTGATCACCTATGCTATTGCCATTTTTTGACGATTATTTTATCGGGATTAACACCGTTATTTGATTACTTGCCTAGCTGTGTGAGGATTATTCTAGTGGGATTTGAACCGACATTTGATTACCTGCTAATTTATCTGATTTTTATACATGACTATGGGGGGATCTGATATTCTGATCCCACGTATTTGGTCACATGAGCTGCGGGGTTTGAAAAGAAAACGAGGAAGAAATACACAGGAAAAATATTTTATTAAAAAAGTAATTATTTTACAACTATAAAAACCACGTAGGCCACATGAGCTGCGGGGTAAAAGAAGACGAAATACACAGACATAATTATTTTTTTATAAAAAAGACCACTTGAAATTACAATAAAAAACAAATGTACTAGGTATTTACAACAAAAAATAAACACATATGTATTCATATATAGTATATTTATACCATACATATGGATGTATGGTATAAATATACTATATATATAATGATCACTTATATCTGTAATAAACTAGATGGTTAGGTTGCCCAAGAAGCTATATGTACATACTTTGCAAAATAATAAATTCGAATGTCAGGGCAATGAGAGAAATGTATGAGAGAAACAGGAAAAAAGGCACTTGTATATTTTGATGAGACTAGTGAAACGAACATCTTACATGAATACTAAGACATATAACAAGCACGAGCTTGTTGATCAAGCCAAGAATTCCGCCTAGTACAACTTACACCATAAGAAAAATATCTGGTTTTTACAATACGGTGTCCCTGATAATTGCCCTATTTATTGAAAGAACATTATGTGAGTACGTTACATGCAATTGCAAAAAATACCAGCTAGGCACATTCAAATCCCGCTAATAAAAACCTTATATTCATCAACTACCACGCTCAAGTATTCGTAAAAGGGTACATTCTAAACGCGCTTCCGTGACTGGACTCTGATTTATTTATCCCTGCCAGGCAATTGTTGAGAACAGTGCCAATATGTCCAACAAGGTTCAAAGCACATAAACTGGTCGCAAGTGACGCATTTTGAAGCTACCGCTTTACGAATATCTGTACTGTAGTACTGTTCCTCCCGGAGAAACTTCCACACCCAGAGCGACGGTGGGTAGGTGATGAGGTCGTGGAGGTGGTCGAGCACTGGAAGATATAAAAAAAACAACATATAAGGACTAATGAAAAAATATACCATTACATTACTGATGATGAGGCATAGATTAAGTGATATAAAATACTGATTTTAAATAAAATACTCACGGAATCACCGGTCTCCAAATTCTCGGTTCTATTTGAACTTCGGCCTCCCTCTCAGTGAAGGCTGTCGCGGCTAACACCATATCCAGGCAACGCCTGGCCCGTAGCTCATCGGATACTCGCTGAGGCACAGGCGTCGCCGACCTCGACCTCGAAGTGGATCGCGAAGATCGACTGAACTTACTATAAATACAAAAAATAAGATACAGAAAAAAGACAGTTTAAGAAAGAGTTTGTTTTTCAAGATACATGTACGCAAACAATTTCTAAACATTTTTCCTCAATATACATCTGATACATATTTTTTCGTTTCAAATGTTTTTTTTCTTTATTTATTTATTTAATTATTTACGCTTTTTTTCATCATCGTAAGGAAACCTTCATTACTCCATAGCTGCAGCGATGGGCAAGCCCCTCTGTCACGCAAAATGGAGTATTGGATCACTGGCTGAAAGTAGGCACAGTTGTGCCTCTGCTACCCCGTATGGGAAAAAAGGCGTGACGCTATATTATTTATTTATTTAGATTTGTTGATGTTGCACAGCATATTATTTTAGCTAGACTCAATCAGTCAAATACAAGCATCGAAACAAGTGCTCATACTGAACCAAAAAAAAAAAATGTAGGTATATAAAAAAAATCTCCTGTGGTTACTATAATATTTGTGAGTCGATTCCCTTTGACACTATTTGTGAGACAAATACCAAATACCATAACCCAATTTTAGAAAACAAAACATTTTTTTGCCTACGGTACTTACATCGAAGATTTGGACTTATTTGTTTGGAATTGCGATATTACATCTTATACGATAAGTTACGTAAAAACAAACATGGAAAACGTTATCCTGGTAAAATTACGACAAAACGGATATATTTATTTTATCAAACTAACATGGAAATATACCATAAAGCTACAATGGACGCCGGCCGTGCGGAAGTCGAATGCCGACGGAAAAAGTTTTGAGCCTTTTTCCTCAAACATATTTTCCGAAATGGCTAAAACTAATACTTGAAACATATTCAACACAAAATTATCAGTAATTAGGTACATAATACATAACACAAACACTTACCGTTTCAATCCTCTAGGCATATTTATTCCGTAGCGCACAACACAAAAAACCAATCACAGCAGTATGACAACAATGGCTGAATTTTGGTGCCAACATTTCGTATTTTTATCATCTGAGTCGTGATTGGCTATCTAATGTCAATTTCGTTCATTCTACAGTATAGCCAACGTAACAACTGATAATATGAGTCCCATTTCCGGCTGCGTTTCAAAATCTAGTTATTAGTTATGATACCTCGAAGTTTGCAACTCCCGTTAGGCACAACTGTCGTGCGCGGGACATTACCCGCCAAATAAAATTCGGCACAACTGTCGTGCTTAGGACATCGAAGAGGTTAAATCAATTTTGGGAACTTGCTTGTGTATTTTTTTAAAACTTCTAGGCATAAAATTTATTCTAGGCATAAATTTAATGGATAGGATGAAACATATTACCTTGAATGTCGGATTAAAACCATGTTCTCTGATAGTGTCAGCCCCAAAGGAAGTCATTTGAAAACATCCATTGTATTTTTGAGTGTTCGCCAGAAAATGTCGTGATTCTGTTATTTCGCCATGCAGCAATGAATTCAATGGCTCAGGTGGCGGAGTCAATGACGGCAATTTCACTTTACCATTAAGGCAGCACAATCCAGGTCTTTCTGCAGCAAACTTCAATGCGCCACAATGCTCACAATGAATATTCATTGGACCTATGCTGACGAAAGGATGCGAGCTGTAATCAATTGTGCAATCGTATAGAAATGCTGCACGATTCAAATCAACACCTGAAGCACTTCTTCTTGCGCGTCGAACAATATCTCGTTGTTGATCTATGCGATAAGCTCGACGATTTCTCATCTCCAACCGAGCCGTTTCACGAATTGCTGCTCTTTGCTCTTCTGTTTGAGAAGCGCGAACTCGGGCCATACTAACGCGCCTCTGTTCTCGTGCGATTTCTTGGTCTTCTTCAGTAGATTCATTCGCCCTGTTCCGCAGCCTCACTGCATTACGGCTTTGTTGGGAAAGGTTAGATCTTCTGGGTCTCGGCATTGATAATTAAGAACTTTCCCAAAACAACAAAACAAACCGACCGACCGGTACATAGGTAACCTCCACAGAGAAAGTAATCACTACGTGTAACCCACAGAGCAATATAAGTAGTAATATGAAATAGAGTGCCCTCTCCCGGGACTTTTATGCATGACAAGGTTGAAGCGCCATCTCGTTTTTAAAGTAAAAACGATTTTATATATCCATACGTATAGATAGGTATGTATCCATATCTCGTTACCTACCTAGGTATTTTCCAGTACTACGCGACCATTACAATTAGGCGCACCTTGCAGTACGTATAGTACTGCAAGGTGCGCCTAATTGTAATGGTCGCGTAGTATAGTTATTTTGTGTTATTTTGTTGCACAATTAACATAATAATCACATTGTTGCAACCAAAAACAACACAAGCAAGAAGTGGAAGCCATCTTGTGTGTGACTTGTGATTATTTTCAAGTGTCAGGATATTGTTGCCAGCAAAAATAATAAAGTGTATTTTGGGGTTACCATATGAAAAAATATATACTGCCTTTTGCCCAAACCACGATTTTAAACCACCTCGGCCCCCCTGGAAATATTTATTGTTCATAATTATATGTAAATAAATATATCCGCGCTTCTTTACAACACCACAATCTTAAAATAATTATTTAAATTTCTGTACAGAGGCATCTGTTGACTAGAGAAAGAAACTGGCTTTTACTTTAACTAACAGATGGCGCCTCTTTCTTTTTATATTTCCCTTTCTGAAGGACTGTCCCCCCTCTGGTGTAACCTAACCTCAAGCAAGGATCCATACCTCAGAAGAATGAAAAAACTCTTTATACCGTAAAACGGGGTGGATAGACACAGTTTTTAACTTTGACTAAATATTTGTATATGTTACGATTGTCGAATGTATCTTAGATATATGTATTATATTGTTTCTTAGCCTGCTTAATATTTCTAAATCTTCAAAAACAAGTGATTTTCTATAATTACAGTACAAATCGTAAAAAAGTGAGTGGTTTCTATTTACCCGGCTTATGGGGTCAAAAGAAACGACCCATGGGGTTAATAGAAAAATATACCAGGGTTGTCACTTTTCATTCTAAATTACATAGGTAGCTCGATTTTATATCTGATGGCGTCTTCAGGAGAGTTTTGGAGATCCGGAGAGAGAGAGATTGCGAGGAGTGATTGCGATTGGGACTGTTCTTGGACGGATTTCTTTGAACTGCCTTACAAGTTTGAATCATTCAATTTCGAAATTGCAATTGAAATTCCAAGTCCAACTTATTAAACCTTTTATTTTATTATAAATAATTGCACAGAAAATAACGAGATCAATCAGTAAATATTTTTAACCGCTCCTTCTTTAACTTCTTAACTTGAACTTCACTTCAATGGGCACTTATTATTTATTAATCACTTCTTATTTTTCATCACGTTTTCTTCGTTCAAGTTAGTTTGCACAAAATGTAGTTATTATGATTAGGTATTATGGAGTCTATATTAACATTTTTAACTTTTACTTTACTAACTTTAAAAAAATATTTGCATAGAAAATTATGAGATCAATCAATAAATATTTTTGGAACTAGGTACTTCAATACCTATACCCACTTATTATCCTTAAACACTCCTTCTTTCACTTTGCAGTTGAACTTTACTTATATATTTTCATCCATTAAGTCTTGTAAAATGTCGTCGTCTTTGTAGTGGTATGAAGATCGTCTCTTACTCGTACTTGCTTCTTGGTCATAGGCATTTTTATTTAGCTTTCTTTTACTCTTTTCGTTGGTATTTTGAGGCATATCTGCTATAGTATCATTTTGTTCCTGAATATATTCAAAACAGTTGTCTATTTCGTTAATTTCGTCTATAATGACTTCATTTCCATACAACAAACCGTCTTCAAAAAATATGGGCATTTTGTGAATGTCATCTTGTCGCAAGTCCAGTTCGTCGTGGTCCAGGTCTAAATCATGCAGAGTTATGCTATCCATTGGGCATATTTCAGAAACAATAACGTTGTTATTTTTTTCTTTACTTATTTTTTGGTGTTCTTCTTTATTTGTTATTTGTTGTTGGCTTTCATTCTTCTTTCCTTTCTCTTTTCCTTTACTTTTCTTATTTTCGTTTTCTTCATTATTGGTAGAATCGAGTGATTTTTCACAAATCTGTCTTTGTTTATTTTTATTTGTTATTTGTTGTTGGCTTTCATTCTTCTTTCCTTTCTCTTTTCCCTTACTTTTCTTATTTTCGTTTTCTTCTTTATTGGTATAATCGGGTGATTTTTCACAAATCTGTCTTTGTTTATTTTTATTTGTTATTTGTTGTTGGTTTTCATTCTTCTTTCCTTTCCCTTTCCCTTTTCCCTTACTTTTCTTATTTTCTTTTTTAACTTCTCTTGAGAAGTTATTATAATAGGTCTGAAAATTGAAATAGGTAATTTTGTGTTTTCTTTACGTTTTAAGACCTGGAGAATCATTTGCAATCATTTTTAGAGTGATGTCTGTGTGTGTGTGTGTGTGTGTGTGTGTGTGTACGTACGTATGTACGTGATCAAAATTATGGAATTCGTTTTCTCAATAACTACTGGACCGAATCGCTTTGATGACCATATCAATCGATACGCCACGTCATGACTTAGATCTGAAAGGAGTCTAGAAAAAATCGGTCCAGCGGTTCGTTTTTTATTTGTAAAAAACTGACTTTTTTGAACACGCAACGTTAATTTTGTATGTAATTCCAAGTATTGAGGGGTAGATGTGGGTTTTTGAGGGTGCTGGTTTCGAATCTTTCATCAGTTTTTTAAAATTCAAAATGGCGGACCCACTATGACGTCATCTTTTTCGTGAAAATTCTTTAAATTCGACAAGAGAAGTTGCTTGTACGGTACTTGCTGCCGAACCGATTTTCTTCATTATTGGTAGAATCGAGTGTTTTTTCACAAATCTGTCTTTGTTCATTTATTTGTTGCGGATATTCTTCTGATTCCACATAACTCAAACTGTCAGTGCCAACGCTTCGTCCAGCAATTATCTCTAATTTCTTTTTTCTCTTCGGTTCTGTAATATTCATAGTCCCATATCTCATCTCCTTAAGTAGATCCAGAACTGATTTATCCACGGCATCTTTGTCAATTTCAATATTATTCTGTTCATTTTCAGGTAATCTGGTTAAAACTTGATTTTCGTCAATGGGATTTATCCCTGTTTTCCGAAATCCCGATTTTACATTATTCTCACAGTTTTCATTGAGCTCTTCCATCAATTTCTTTAATAATCTAGGGAAGCATCCTTTTGGAACACATGAATGTGCTTTTCCGTCAGTTTTTTTCCATTGTAGCATTATTTTTCGCCAGCCAATTTTCATGGGGCGAAAAAATGCAACATCAAGCGGCTGTGTAAGATGGGTGCTATTGGCTGGCAAAAACACAAAGTTGATATTCTGCTCGCTACACAGTTTTATAACGTCGATAGATAAATGTGATGATAGATTATCGCCTATTAGACACTTCTTTCCTTCTTTGTTTTTGAAGTAAGGCAATACGATGGTTTTTATCCAGTCTTCAAACATCACACTATCAAACCACCCTGACAGAGTGCGATTGTATCGTGCTCCAATTGGCCCGTTTAGAGTCCACGTATCGTACAGGTTTAGGGCCTTGTACACTACATACGGTGGCAACAAATCACCACCGGCTGTTGCGGATATCATTATTGATGTGGATGCCTTGGAGTGGTTCATAACCCGTTCAGGATACTTTGTTCCTCGTTTAACAATAATTTTCTTTCGTCCTGGGTCATCCGTCAAATTTGTTTCGTCGTAATTTAAGATGTTGGTCGGATCGACTCCAATTAATGATGTTTCTAACTCTTTAAAGTATTCTTTGATTGTTTGTGGAGAAACTTCCGCTCTGTTTTTCTTAACGTTTTCTGCAATTCTCTGTGAAATTTTTTCTTTGTGGCGCTTGAGAAAACAGGTAGCAAAATCTGGTCCTGGTAAATTGTTTTTAAATCTCAGTACTGTCCTACCTATTTTGTCGAGATATCCCTTTACTATATATCTTAAATCAAGGGCGTCAAAAGGATAGCCCCACTCTGCACATGTATTTATATATTTTATCATGTATGCTTCGGTTTCTTCCGACAAAATCGTTTGACCTCCATGTTTTTTTAATGTTCTTGTACAGTGTCTGTACAGAACTGACTTATCTATATCATATTTTTCGGCTACAGCTTTAAGCGATGCGTTGCCAGACTTGTATGCGGCAACAGCTTCATTTATTGTGTCTTCGCTATAAACTCTGTATTTTTTACTCCGAGGATCAGGTTTATACACACGCGGCATGTTGATTTTTACCTACAATAACAAATAATAAAGGTTAATAGGTATTTCATTAAATCCTTATAATTCTCATCTCGATCCTGATATTTAACTTTTTTGTTTAATTTAATAAGAACGCTTTGTTGACAGCCCTAGCACCTATATTTCTATTGACCCCTTCTTCATTTCTATTAAACCATTCCCGTTTCTAATCACCCCGTATGGCGTATCTATACACCCCGTGTACGTATCTTTTCACCCCATTCCCGTTTCTATTAACCTCAATATTGAAACAAAAAAACCTCGGTTACATTTTTTACATAAATCTCTGAAACTAAATTGTAATTATACTTACTTTAACATTTATCTGAATCCGCAAGAACAGCCTAATACCACTAAGTACTCGTATTAAAGAAAAACCGCTTTGCTGTCTAGTAATCACAAAGTTTTGACGAGCTAAAATTTGACCCAACCGACAGAGCAACTACTAAACCTTTTTTTTTAAACTGCGCCTAACTTCACTGCTAATCAGTGTTGCCACTTCAAGAGAAAAAATGTTGCTCTAACAGAAAAAAACAGAACTTGGTAGATTTTTCTTTGAAAATTTTTTAGGATAATCGCTAAAAGAACTTTCCTGAGGTTGTGTCTATTCCCCCCTGAATTTCTATACACCCCGTTTTACGGTACGTTTTTTTTTTTTTCAATTTGACGGCTGCAGGGCTGATTTCAGAAACATCGCACCGAGTGCGATTATCGTCGGGCGAAAGTCACCCGATGACAGTTGCCCATACATATCTATGATCGCACTGGCTTTCTGACCGGGCTGGTGCGTCGGCGGGCGTGATCGGGCGATGTTTCTGAACTACTTTGAGCTATCAAATTGCATTGCGACTGTGGCGCCACCGGTTGATAGTAGTAGGTTTCTTTTATAAAAATATGCGTAGTTTTGTCAACAGATGGCATCACATGCTGTTTGCAATCGTAAAATTAATTAATTTATTTATTGTTATTCGATAACTTATCCGATATTTTATTACTTATTCTGCTATTCGGAGCGCAGTAGAATCCACCAAAAAAGAGAAATCTAACATCGGTCCAGCCGATCTTGAGTTATAAGTGGTGTAACTAACACGACTTTGTTTTATATACAGGGTGTTTTATATATAGGTGCAATCCTTTAAGGGGGTGATAGCTGACATCATTTCGAACATTTTAAGCTTAACATGTATATGGCAATAATCGTTTAATTTTTTTTTATTTAATTTTTTAGTGTTTTTTTCAAAAATACCCAAATCTCATACATAGCCGGTTCTACCACGCCAGTTAGAATTAATGTCAAAGGTGTAAAGCTGTTTTTGTATTGTCTAACGTTTATTTAACCAAATAGTATGAATTCTAAGCATCTATGTTGACTTTGAGAAAAAATAGAGACATTGAAACATGAAAAATAATTGTACAGTTTGATTTAAATACTTTGATTTGAGGTTAAATAAAATTAAATAAAATACTTTTCATCGTTCAAACCTTTTTTAAAACACGTCTGGTTTCTGCTCTTTATTTTAAGCTATTGTTCATGCAGGTAACTGGCTTAATAGCTGAGTTATGTCGAATTATTTATCTGCGTCGAACGAAGGAAAGTATTTTGATTTCAAAGTTTAATATTTAAAAAAAAACACAATTGTTGGTAAAATAATTTTATTCATTTTCAAAATGTGATCCACCATTTCTAATACAAGCACGGGCCCTATTCCTTACGGTGGTGGTGGTCACCTTCAGCATCATCTCTTCCTTCATAGTGGTAAATGCATCATTGATTCTCTGCACCAACTCGTCCTTTGTTCTTATTTCTGTCGTGTAGACAAGTTCTTTGGCCCGGCCCCAGACGAAAAAATCCATGGGTGTAAGGTCCGGCGATCGAGGGGGCCAAGGCCAAGGTCCGTCTCTGCCGATCCAACGCTCCGGGAAACAGTCGCTTAAATAGTCTCTTACATTCCGAGTCCAATGCGCTGGACAACCATCTTGTTGGAAAATCAATGGCCTCTCTAGGTCCAATAGTCCAGCTTCTTCTAAAAGTCCAGGTATGTCGTTCTGTAGGAATGATAAGTATTTTGGTCCATCCAATTTGTCGGGTAGATAGTGTGGCCCAATAAGAGTTCTACCGATTACTCCAGCCCACACGTTGACAGAGAATTTTCTCTGGAATGATATTTGTTTTTTCCAGTGTGGATTTGCGCCCTTGTCACCCCATTTATGGAGGTTATGGAAATTATTGATTCCCTCCCTCGAAAACTTGGACTCGTCCGTCCACAGTATACTTTTCAAAAAGTGACGGTCTTCTATGTCCATATCTAATAAGAAGCGGCAAAACTGGACTCTTCTTATGGGGTCATCTTCTTCTAAGCCCTGTACTCCAGTACCATGAAAGGGATATTTTCCTTCTTTATGCATCGTCGTCCACACCTTCCATCTCGAAAAGCCCAGGTCAGCAGCTACTTTTCTGACGCTCGTAGTGGGATCCGCAGCAAAAGCTGCCAGTATTTGTTCTTCTACATCTACATCAGCACCAGGGTTGACTCCACGTACCGGATTGTTTCCAACGCCATTTTCGATAAGCCGACGAAAGGTGTTTTGAAACACCCTGAAATTGGGTACTCTCCGATCTGGATAACGCTCCTGGTACAAGCGGCGCGCCAAAGCACCGTTTCCGTCAGCTCGTCCGTACATAAAAACAATATCGGCGTACTCTGCATTGGTAAACGCCATGTCACAAAGTGTTCAATAAAAATCCAATGTAATTCAACACGTGAAGGAACTCAACGCCGGAGCGGACTCAACTTGACACGGTGATTTAATTAAATAATAACTCAACACGACGAACGTAGAAACCACACACAACCAGTCACGAGAGCAGATGCTAAGCAACTATACTCTATCCACCGAAACGAGTTAATAGAGCATTGTCTCTGTCGCACAATCCCTTACAAAAGATAAGGACACAAAAAGGTGAGTGGGCGTCAACTATACTGATAAAAAGTTAAGGTGTGTTCATATGCGATGATTTTGTGCGCTCAATAGTAAGCACTAAAACCACTTAAGTATTTTGTATTGAACTTAGAGAAAGAAAGAAAAATATTAAGACAATGTTTTAAAATAAAATTATGTATATTTAAATAGTTTAACATATACAATTAATTAAATTATTCCGACGTATCACTACTGTCGCTGTCACTTCCCACGTTTATTATGAATGTTTCGGTCATTGTTTCCACATTTCTGTCCATGGCATTCATTTTCGGTTCTACTATCTCTTCGACATGTTTTATGCATTTTTTCCATTTTGCAGCGTCAATATTTTGAATTGAGTTGTTTAATAAAATTTTTAATTCTGCCATCTTGTATGTTTTGTTGCGGGATGCGACATGTCCTTTAACTTGAGCCCAGATCAACTCTATCGGATTTAATTCGCAGTGATACGGCGGAAGTCGTACCACAGTTTTATTTTTAGCTTTCGCCATTTCGTCTACGACACGCGCCTCGTACTGCTCCTTATGATTTTTTACGATATTCAGTAGCTCTCGTTTTAATAAATCATCCTGAAAGGGGATTTGTTTTTCTTTCAACCAATTAATTATCTCTTGTTTTTTATTTTTTTCAGTCGGAATTTGCTCTACTTTTCTTGAGTGGTACGAAGCGTTGTCCATTACAATAATACAATTATCATGTAACTTTTCAAGAATATTTTTGAACCAATTCTCAAACACTTCGGCATTCATATCTTGATGGTAATCTCCTTGCTTTTTTGACTCGAACACGTGTAAGCCCCCTTCTACAAATCCATCATCACTTCCAATATGAGTAATTATTAACCTTTTTCCTTTTCCTGGAACAATAAAAAATTGTATTGAATGATCTGATACAAAGTTAACGCTCACACAGTTTAAGATAACATAACAAACAATAAGTGCCGCCAATTAAGGATCGCTCAGGTACATTCAAACCTTTTCAAAGAATTGCATTAATGACAAAGACAGTTTTAACAATGGAATTATGTTAAAGAACTTACCGGAAGGATTTTTTAATCCAGTTGTCAGGCCATCAAGGAATGCGTCGCGTTTATTTTTCACATTTGTATCAGTCCATACGTTTGTAGTAGTATGGCCTTCATTGAGCCAAGTCTCATCCAAGTAATATATTTTTTTCTTTTCTTCTCTTGCCATTTTCATTGTCCGCAAATAATTCCTCCGCCAAAAAAATATGTCGTCACGATCAATCAATAAGCTGTTCCTGCATCTTTTAATGTACCTAAATCCAATCATTTTAAGGATTTTATGAAGTGTTGATCTTTTGAATGTCCCCAAAGTACCATCTTCATTTATTGAATTCATTATTTTGTCCAATGTCGGTATCTCATTTCGGGAAAATAAATCGTGAACTTTTCTTCTTATAGCACATTTAGTTAAGTCGTCGATTGTGTCTACAATGAAAGTACGTTTTCTTGTTTTTTTGGGTGAATTTAAAACATTTTTAGTTTCTTTCTCTTTCAGAATTCTATAGATGGACATCCAATGAACACCCATAGATGATGCAACAGCTTTCATGACGTCATTGTTTGAAGGGGATTCCATGGAACTCCTCATAGATTGATACATGTTCCATATCATTGTTTTTTCAGTCGAGGAAAAGGCTCGTCGTCGCCTTTTTTCCACAGAGTTACCTCCATGTAAACTGTCGGCCATCTCACTTAGGCAAATCGACAGTAAACTCAAAAAGTCCGTTATACAAGCGCCAAGTCTTTAGGAATGCAATCAATCACAAAGCCGGGTCACACGTAACAAAATTATCCAGAGTCCAAATAACAAGCCGAGTCAAAAAATAAAATAATAGATTGCACTAGCACAGTGAGCACGTCTGAACAGTACGAGTCGCACGAACAAACTAAAAAAACTCGCGCTGTGAACACAGCCTTAACGTCATTGTTCGACCAATCACATGCCAGTTCATTTTTCCCCTATTAACTCGTTTCGGTGGATATAGTATAGCTAGATAAAGCTGATAAAGAGAGATAGACAAAGGGCAGATTCCGGTTACGAATCGTAACCTACGATGCCAGCTCTGGTAACAAAGCAGCCCGACGCTCGGCGCTCCACAATGGATATTTCAGTAATTCTGAGAATTGGCCAGTCACCTGCATGAACAATAGCTTAAAATAAAGAGCAGAAACCAGACGTGTTTTTAAAAAGGTTTGAACGATGAAAAGTATTTTATTTTATTTTATTTAACCTCAAATCAAAGTGTTACATTGCAACTGTACAATTATTTTTCATGTATCAATGTCTCTATTTTTTCTCAAAGTCAACACAGATGCTTAGAATTCTTACTATTTGGTTAAATAAACGTTAGACAATACAAAAACAGCTTTACACCTTTGACATTAATTCTAACTGGCGCGGTAGAACCGACTATGTATAAAATTTGGGTATTTTTGAAAAAAATACTAAAAAAATAAATTTAAAAAAAATAAACGATAATCGCCATATACATGTTAAGCTTAAAATGTTCGAAATGATGTCGGCTATCACCCCCTTAAAGGATTGCACCTACCTTCCGGACACCCGGTATATAGATGTCAAAAACGTATTGTAAAGTTGGGTGAAATGGAACGTAAAGTGATGTGACATCCCGCCAATTTTCAAATGTCATTCATTCCGTTTCCCGAGTGTTTACGTCAATGTGCCCTTTCCTGTTTTCATTTAATTCTTTCATATTTAATTAAATATCAGGGCAAAATACTGCGGTAGCTTAGGTGAAGGATAAAGGGGGCTTCGCTTCGCTCATCCCCTTTATCCTTCGTATTAGGTTGAACATGTAAGGACAACAAAAATTACTTAAAACGTAAAAAGTGATTTTGCTGTGAAAATCAGTATTTTTTATGTGCGATTAAATACATGCCTTTTTTATGAGCCCTAGTAGCCGAAGCTAAGGCGATTTCGAACATAAATACTACAAACAATGCCTTTTTGTAAAAATCCCTTAGTAGAAAATAACCTCAAAATGCGATTTTTTAAATTCATAACAAAACCCCTAGTTTCCGACAATTGAGACTTAGGGGGGAGATCCCCCTCCTCCCGACGACGATGACGGACCTGGCACGATGACTGCTACGGAATCAGAAGATTGAGCTTCTTTTTCTACTTCCACCAGTGTTGCTGTTCGAGGGAAAAGAAAACCACCAAACTCTTGTCAAAAAAGCGCTATATTTTGGAAAGCGCTAGATTCCACTAATATATACATATAATTAGTGGTTTTATAATAATTTTATTTAGTTATCAAAATTAACTATGTTTAATAACTCCGTCAGATTTTCGTGGATAGTTTCGTCATCATTTTCAGGTGTCTGTATTTGTGATGTACCTTCGCCAGCTGATGATGTTCCTTTTTTAATAGTTTTTGTAATTTTGTTGAGTACATTTTCAGGTAGCTCGTAGGTGTGGCAAGTTTTCTTTAATAGTCTCATTTGGTGCCGTATCAGTAAAATAGAATTCAAGAGCCGACATTCTGTTGCGTATATTGCTTTTAACAATGTTCATTACGCTGAATACACGCTCCACCTCGGCATTGGAATGTGGAAGCGACAAAGCAGTAATAGCCAAGTCCACTAATTCTGGAAAGGCATTTAGTCCAGCTGCATTTTTGTATCTGGAGACTTGAGCCCAAAACTTAACTGTATCCTCGTTACTATCTTCCCATTGGATAAATTGAATAACATGCCACTGCGTCAGTATTTTATCAATCTTCTCGTGGTCAAATCCCAATTCCTCAGCCAGGATAGTTTTGCCAACGTTGTGGCAACCTACGGGAGACGGAATAAAAGGCTTGGAATATGCGCTATTACTGTCTAGTTTTATTTAACAATAACTTTCCTTATATAATAAATCGTCTTCGATAATCATCATGTACCAAAACCGGTACGTGATGTCGATTTTCTGTGTCAGCCAATAACTTATCTCAACGATACTTTAGTCCGTGATGATATGGCTGGCACAGATACTCCCCCCTTTAAAAAAAGCAATAGTAAGTAAATTACGATAAATGGCTACTAAACTAGCTAGGCTGAGGTAATCCCCCTCTTCCGGAGTGCGGCGCCAACTCTTTCGTTAAAAAAACGGTTGGCCACCATGAAGAACACGATGGCCGCTATTATGATGAGGATCCCGAGCGTCCGCAAGGATCATCTCCCGATGACCGTTGAATTCTTTTATCACCTCTGGCGAATCCGTTCGGCGATATTTTCCGTTAATTTGGTGGCGTCTTGTATCCCGTTGTTTTGGGTCATGTTCAGTTGTTCCTTGGAGTTATATCCGCCCATGGTGGTTTCGTTGCGTTTCCTGCTGGTTTACTGAATAGCGAATGATACTCTATGATTTACACCATTCGCTATTTATACCAAAACGAGCGTCGTCATCAAAGTTGGAATCTCAACGTTTGTTTGTCTTTCGACCAAAACTTGGACGTTGTTGGGCGTGCTGACTCGACAACTGAGTCTCCGCTTTGCTCGTTGGTTGCGGGAACGTGATGGAACTCGGCTGATCTGCTGGTAGGAAAGCTGGCTTCAATCTATCAATTGAAAATGTGTCGACGGTGTTGTTCTTTTTGATGACGAAATATTTCGCCGTTTGTCGTAGAACTTCGTAAGGCCCTTCATAAGGAAGAATCAGACCGATCTGCTGGTAGAAAGCTGGCTTCAATCTATCAATTGAAAATGTGTCGACGGTGTTGTTCTTTTTGATGACGAATTATTTCGCCGTTTGTCGTAGAACTTCGTAAGGCCCCTTCATAAGGAGGAATCAGACCTTTGGCGACACCTTCTCTCTTGATGAAAACGTGAGAGCAGGATTTTAACTCGGGGGTGGACGAAATACTTGTTTTGGTGATTCTCTCTCCTCGGAACGGGGCAGTTTTTTCGATATTCGTTGTTTCAAATCTTGCACGTAGTCGTGATACGTTGATCGCAAACCAGATTCACGAAAGAATTCCGGCAAGCCTTATTGTTTTCTCCATAAACCATTTCCGCGGTGCTCAAACCCGTGTCGTCTGGTAAACAACTTCTTAGGCCAAGAAGGACGATGGTAATTCTTTTACCCAATTTTCCTTACTGTTCCTTGCCATGAGAGACGCCTTCAGCGAAGATGCCATCTCTCCACATTCCATTGGATTGCGGGTGGTAGGCTGTTGTTCGTAATTTTTCCGTTTCCACTAACCTCGCCAAGGATTTAATAAGCTCAGATTCGAACTGTTTTCCACGGTCCGAGGAAAGCCTGGGAGGGGGGGGGGGGGGGGGAGGGCAAATCTGTAGATCCACCCTTGGAATAAACATGAAGCGACTTTTTCCGCAGTAATCTCCTTCAAAGGAAATGCTTCAGGCCAAGAAGAGCAACGGTCAATCATAGTCAGCAGAAATCTGTAACCTTGGCTTGTAGGTAGGGGACCGACGATATCTATCTGCACGTGCTCAAAACGCTGAGCGGGCATGAATGTGCCGATAGGTGAAATAGTGTGCCTAGTAACCTTGCATTTCTGGCATGATAGGCATGTTTTACAATACTCGTTATATCCTTGTTCATGTTTATCCCAAACAAATCTTTTTGAAATCATTAACCTTGCATTTCTGGCATGATAGGCATGTTTTACACCACTCGTTTATTTCCTTGTTCATGTTATCCCAACAAATCTTTTTGAAATCATTTTTTGTGTGGTTCGTTTTCCTGGATGACTCAAAACCATGAATCGCGTCGAAATTTTCTTCCGATATCCTGCAGGAACATACGGTCTCGGTTGCCCGGTTGAGGTATCGCAATATAGCTGGGAATAATGCCGGGCACACTAAACTTGGATAATTTCAGATTTGATTTCTTGAAAAGCTCTTTAAGATTTCTTGAGGTTGGTGATCGATTGTGCCCTCTCTGGGCTCTTCAATTGTGCCACAGAGTTGGCCACGAATCTTCTGACTGTCTCTGGGATCGTCCCATTGGCAGATTTGATCATCTTGCACCATAGGGATGCGTCTCGGGACTTCAAAACTAATTTGGTGACATCATCGTCTTCCTCAATTCCATCATACTCGTCATCTGATTCTGCCTCGTCTTTCGCCTCATGTAAAGCCACACTTTCGTGAACCCGAATGTGTTGGCATGAGCGAACGCCATACAAGCTGCATTGGCGAGAATTTCCAACGCCCGAGAGTCGCTGATGTGTCTGGCATTCATCGATCGTTGGGATCTGAGTAGTGCTCCTGCGACATGGACCCACTTAAAGATGTGTGGGTTAGCAGAGGCAGAGAAGGCGGACTTTGATACAATTCCGAGATCGACATGATACGGGAAATATGAGTGTGAATCATCAATCTCATCATTAGTCAACATCATCCGGTCAATGTCTGTCCCTATCTGTTCTATGAACACCCAGTCCATCAGCTCAGTAAGTTTAGTCATCCCAACCAAGTCGGTGAAGTATCCATATGAGATCAAGGCTGCGCAGTCCCTGAATCTGGACCCTGTCGTTCCAATCCTTAATCTGGCCAGACTATGGAGCGGAAATTTATGGAAGTACATATCATAGGCCGCGACGAGGGTATTATATCCGCGATCATTGGCCCAGCCTGAATACAAGTCATCTTCTGTGCGGTGGCGCAGAGCGATTTCATTTATCTCAACGGTACTTTAGACCGTGATGATAAAGGATGGCTGGCACAATAGTAATTGCATTATCCTTGACTTGTTTCAGTGTATTTTCTTTAGATAGCTGAGCCATTTTTTCTAGAGCAGCGTAATTGGTCGGTAGTCTATTCTGAATTTGTGCCGCTAATTGAACTGTAAATTCAATGCAGCTTTTTTTGACTGCAGCTAATTTTTCTGGTAAGTGGTTCAAATGAATATCCAAGATAAGGAACAGGATTCAGATGGTTGCGCACATTAATGACTAAGAAATCTTTATAAGTAACAGCTGCATTAAGTATTAAGATCCTGGTAACAACAGATCTAAACAGATTCATTAAAGATGATAATAATTTGACGGGATCTGTGTTTTCTCCTTCAAAAATTTTGATTCCAGTTTGTACTTCTATATGTCGATATGTTTGTTCCAGTCAGTTTGTATGTATAGGAAATTTTGTTCGAAGACGCGCTCGAGTAACTCGACACTCGTGGGGTCGCCTTCCACATTGCTGAGAGCGACCAGCGGTTTCCGCGGCTCCGGCTCAGTGGCGCGTAGCGTCGAGGGAAGCGCCTTTTTCAGTTTGTCCGCAGCCTCCCTGCTGGTTGTCTGCACGGCCACCCCCGCTCTTCCCATGCGACGTACGCCTGCGATCTGGATATTTTGCTTTGCCGGGTCGATGGCTAATTTTAGCGCGGTCTTAGTAGCCTCGGCGCTCTTCATCGTTTCTTCTTGCCCCTCGGCCGGGTACACTGTCACCACTGGGCCAGTCTGGACTGGGATGGGCGTCGACGTGTGGCGCCCTGTCCTCACTGCCGACGCAAACGACAGTCGCTGCTCCGGCTGATGCTGCTGCGTGGCGGGCAGACCCGGCCCATGTTTCGCCTGAGCTTTGAGGGCCTCTAACTCCCCCCTCAAAGTCGCCAACTCTATTTCTTTCTCGGCCAGCCTCACTGACAGAGTCCCAACAACCGCCAGTATTCTGTTGCCGTAGCCACCAATGGCGATGCCGTCTTCCTTGTTCAGTTTATTGCTGCGGTTGTTGGACGGGGCAATCGTCATTTGAATGCCTTCCACTGCCAGTGTCGCCTCCTGGATGAGGTGGGCCTTGCTGGCGAACACCAGGTCCACCGATGCCAACTGCAGGGCAGAGAGTTTGGCCGCCTTGCCGGCAGCTCCCGCGGTGCCTGGCGACTCTCGCCCCCATTTTTGTGCCTTCTGGGCCCCCTCCACGTCGCCTGTCGCTGGAGTCTCCATCGTGAGGCAAGGCGGCCCTGTCGTCCCCGGTGCCGGCGTCTGAGGTGGCGTGCGCGCCAGACTCCTGCGCCCAGGCGCAAAAGGCGAAGCCCCTTCGCCCGACGTCTCACCGCCGTCCCACTCTTGGCCCGGCGTCGTCATCACTCGTAAATCGGTTGTCTCGCCACCAATGACCCGCCGGCAACGCACAATCGTCCTATGAAGTGTCAACGGCAATGACCCGCCGACACCGCACAATTGTCCGTCCTATTTAGATGTCAGACCAACACCGCTAATCGGCAATGGCCCGCCGGCAACGCACAGTCGTCCGTCTTAATAAAACGTCAAAGTAAAAAAGAGCGTAACACCAGCACCGTAGCACTGATGTACGCTCAAAAATACACAAAACAGTTAAAAGTACACACACACACACAGCAACAGTACAGACTTCGGACAGTCACAGACAAGACAAACAATTTAAGTGTCATTATCACGGGGTCCCTGTCCCACACTGCACCAAGTGTCACTATCACAAAAAGGGGTCTTTATCCCACACTGCACCAAGTGTCACTGTCACCACGAGTACCTTGTAGGTCTCCACGGGTCCCTGTCCCAACACAAAACACCACTTACCAACCTCGCCGGACGCACTTACGGTACCGCGATGTCCCACGCAGAGCAACCGGCGCCGCCGCACAACTGAAGCAGTAGCCGCGGCCGCGCGGGCTCGATGCCCGGAGCTCGCGGCACGATGCGCAGTGCGTCCCTCTCGCACGCGGAAGATGGCCGCCGCCTCTTACGGAGATTCCCACGTGCGAGAACGAGAATTGGATTTTGCGCTCTCGACCAATCACAATTGAGTTCGCTAAAATGCGGAGCGCGGAGCGGACACGTCTGCACTCAACGACGCGAGTCGAGCGAGTCAGTTGCTCCCGTGCTTTATGACGGTACCATTGTCAAGTACAGCGAGAAAGCCAAAAATCTTGGGGTTGTTTTTGATACTCTTTTATCCTGGTCGCCCCACGTTTGTGAGGTCAGCAGACGAGTCTTTGCATCCTTTCATTCCCTTCGGCGTTTGCAGTACTTCTTGCCTAGGCAGACTAAAATCATGCTAGTTCAGACCCTTCTTCTGCCTTTAATTGACTACGCCGATGTTTGCTGGGCCAGCGCGAACGAAGATCTACTGAACAAACTCGAGCGACTTCAAAATCTCGGGATTCGGTTTATCTTCGGTCTCCGCAAGTACGATTACGTGTCCCAATATCGCAGGGAATTAGGCTGGCTCCCGATCCGACTTCGTCGTGATATGCACATTCTCTCCTTTCTCTTCAATATTTTGAGAAATCCGCGCTATCCCGCATATCTTCGTGAAAATTTTGAGTTTCTTTTCTCTGGGGATAGACTTCGGAGATCTCACACGGTGTCACTTTTGTCAATTCCTCAGCACAACACTGTTGCTTACGAGCACTCGTTTAGGTTAAGGGCAATACGTTTGTGGAATGCACTTCCTTGCGCTATTAGGGATTGCACATCCTTGTTCTCTTTTAAGAAAAAGTTGAAACAGCATCTCCTCTCTTCCGCATAGTGGGTATCTTATAGTATGTATGTGTATCTATGTATTTATTGTATTCTATTAATTTATTTTATAGTATGTGTAGGATGTATTGTGATTTATCTGATAGTATATTGACTTTATTTCTTTCTTTATTGTGATTTATCTGATAGTATATTGACTTTATTTCTTTCTTGTTTATTCAAAAAAAAATACAAGTATCATGCACTATTACAAATTAATAATAATATTCTATCAACAATAAAATAACATATCTATATGCCAAAAACTAACTAAACAATCCGCCCCAGGACATCTCCCTGCCAAAGGTTCCCAAGACACTGGTAGCGTTACCCCGCTGCACAGCCAAGGAAATCCTCTGCATGAGAAATGCCCCGGAGCGGTGGTCAAAACCTCTGTCTCTGAGGCGTCGGCCCAACTCTTTCACAAATAGTCTGCCTTGTATCCCCCACACCCCAGTCGTCTCGACAGCAAGCGGCACGAAAATGTAGCTGTTAGCTAGAGCGGCATACTTTTGATACTTCAGCCTAGCGGCTGATTCAGCCGCAGCACCTGCAGTGGCTGTTGTGGAAACCACATGGGAGGCTGCGAACGTGCAGACACAAGTTGCATCCCACAAAAGAGACCGCCCTCTCTCCCATGGCACCAATGTCAGTCCGTCAGGACGCTTCCCATCCGAACGGCACAGACCAGGCGGCTCCAGCACACTGGGAACGTTGGCCGAAATCAAAGCCCTACGGACAATGTCATTAATTGCGTGGTGCCGAGAAAACCTGCCAGCGCTCCTGACGCAGTGAAGGCCATGGCGACCCAAACCATCCACCCATGCCCCACAAACGCACTGATGCGGCTGACAGATTGTGCATCCCAAACGCAAGGCAACTGCCACACGCAATGAATCATTGTCCAAGAGAGTGCCTAGCTGTGGAGAAGGTAATGCGTGCAGCCACATGCCCGAGTCGGGCTGAGAAACCGCGCGCAACCGCGCCAACTCAGGTCCCACAGACTGAGCAAGCAGCTCGTCCCGAGTCACCTCACACATGGCCTCGTCCCACGCGCGCTGACTATCCAACCTCTCCGGCAGATCCCTTCCAGGACAACGAGCCTTCCATAAGCCCTCCGCCTCCTCCGCAAAAGGGATGCAAAACCCGTCACCATTAATACCCAAGATATGAGTTACGAGTTCCACAACACCATGCGAAGAAGCCAAAAAGGCTGGAAGCTCGGTGTCCTGTAAGCGTCGCACACCTAAACCCCCATGCCGGATCGGCAGCGCAGCCTGCGCCCACTGAGTCGAGGACATTTCCACATTAATGATGCACTCCAGTAAATCCTTTAGTACCGCATCATAACTTAGAGTTGCCTGTCTATGCAACCAAACCGGAGCAGTCCTAACGGAATAAGTTAGTCTCGGAAAAGAGAGACAACTTTTTAAAATAGTCAGGGCAACATGGGCGGAGAGCTGCTTGAGGTGCTTTTTGGAAGCCGCGAAAATATCTATCTTTGTCTTAATAACCCGCGGTATACCCTCCGGGAAAATAGGGGCTCCCAGAAGTGTAAAATCCTCCCTGGCTACATGGACAACACCCGGCACAACCGCATGGATGTCAGCGCTCAACTCCTGCGTGAATTGCCCAGAACAGGAGTACACCTCACACTTCTGAGTATTAAGACTAAGTCCCAGGTTAGAAAATCCCTGTATTAGCCTTCCCAAATCCTCCATGACCACTTCCGGACTTCCACCAATCGTGCCGTCGTCCAGGTACCACACGTTCAGCGAAGAACGCAACGAGGCCACAACCTCCTGAATTGCCAGGCTAAAAAGCATGGGACCCAAAGGATCACCCTGTTGTACACCAACCCGCGATTGGATCAAATTTCCACCATAAAACAAATTAGTTGGGTCACTATAGCACTGGTGCAGGAAAGGGTACAAAGACGGACAGCAGGCCAACACCTTGCTCAAAATGACATCTCGCTCAACGGTATTAAAAGCGTTTTTCACGTCAACTTTTATTATGATGTCGTCTGAGGCGTCTCTACTCATAGCAAAAGTCCTGGTTGCATGAATGGCAGCCTCACAACTAAGAGCTACACCAAACCCCAACTGCACGGGTTGAAACAGCGATGCCAGGGCATCCCTCGCCGCACCACAGCTCAATTTCGCCACCAAACGGCGAATAACGCTCCCCACAGCAATAGGGCGAATGCCCCCATCCTTCTTCTTTAAGGCACACAGAGAGGCACCGTAAAGAAAAGGGCACACCTCCCTATTAACCATGCCCTTTAACATAAAGTTTGCCAGGCTGCATAACGAACCCAGAAGTGCAACCCCACCGTCACCAGCCCCCACCGAAGTCAACTCCTTTAGGTGCTCCGGACGCAAGCCATCCAAACCACCAGCAGATCCGTTCTTAAAAGAGGCTATGGCCTGCGCCACTTCACCCACCTCCACAGAAAGGCACTCTGACGAAAGATCTGGCCCCCGAGGAGAGTCCAAAGGTCGGCCAGGTAAGGGATGTTTATCTCTTAAGGCACACAACGTTTCGTCATTATCGTCTGCAATGGTGCAGTCCGACAATAGTCGTGACTCCCTGTTTGCGCGTCATTAGCGATCGGTCTTTAACATCCGTCTGATGATTGATTCGGTTCGATTTTTCATCGAGTCTGTAAGACTCGTGAATCGCCGTTCATCTAGTCGTGATGGGATAGCTCTTCGGTCGTTGACGTTTGCAATCCAATCTGGTGGGACTGGAGTAGCGGCTGTAGCACGTAGACAACACCAATTCTGATGTGACCCGCCTACTGCGCCCTTCCGTAACTGGAATTCCATGTAAAATGATGATCCCAATGCGGTGTCTGTCTCTCGATTTGCACTGAATGGTGTGACTACCAACTCTGTCCACTTAGCGTTCGCGTTAACGTTCTCGGCCGTGGGTTCAGTTATAATTAGCAGTGACGACTCACCTTCTAGTGTCAATTTATCAATCGACATCTTCTCAACTCTAAAGGTTGGAAGTGTGCCTAGATAAGCACTGATTGCATCTAGTAGACCTGTGTTAAGTCTAGTGTTAGTCACGTTTTCGAAGAAAGCGTCTCCTGTAATTCCTTGAGAATTCAGTAGAACTACTATCTCTTCCTTGCGTGCTATGCACTGACCCAAGTATCCACTTAGTGCCCTCGTTGCTGCTCTGGCTGCTGGTACTGGTCCGAATGTCGGGACTGGTACCGGTACGACTCCTCCTGCAATAGCCATTAGCGTGTCCCCTACAATTCCTAAACTCGGGATTTCCTCGTATAGATTGTGGGATGCAACGTCTATAGCTGCTGAAAAGTAGCCTGTTTTGTTTACCGCCGTTGTGACTGGTAAAACATGGTCACTCAAGAACACAGATTTTCCTGTTTTGTCTTTGTAGTTACCAATGCTGCTGATGTACGCAGCGATGGGATAGGGTACGTTGTACTCCTTATCCTTGAACGATCCTAGAAAGTCAACTTCTGTTTGAGTAAGTTGCGTTCTGGCGTTCTTGCCTTTCACATCGATCAGTCGTGCCCATAGCAATGATGTTGAGTAATACATCAGCATCTCCTTGGTCATCGTCTTGTTCAATTGTGTGGCATCGGGAACATAGTTTGCATAGACTCTCTCGACTATATCGGGTAATCTTGCAAAACTTGGCGTAATCTGCTCGTGCACCGTGAGCTCTCTACATGGTGATTCCGGGCTGAAAATCGCATCGTCTAGTAAAGACGTGTTCTTTTGAGCGGTCGGTTTATTACCTGCTTCGATGTCTCTTGGTGGTGGAAGCGAATTCGCTTTCGGTCCTCGTTGTTTGTCCGGCTTTGGTTGGTCTTTCTGAATCTTCCTATCTCCTTTCTTAGTCTTTCCAACTAGATCGGGATTGAATAGTTCTGATGGACCTTTGTAGCCTGGTGAGATCTTCTTGATCTCTTCTGGGGTCATAACTCTTCTGTTATCCGCCATTTTGTTGTTGTTGTCAGTTTTCCTCGATAGCATACAGCGTAGGTTAAAACTTAATTGTACACTAGGACTACCTCTCTATAAATATTTTTTCCTTTCCTCACAGGTTAGCTGTAAGAAATTTCTTTTTAGAAATAAGCTCACCTTTGCATATTGTTCGTTGTATTTTTTCCATTGTGTTTTCTGTGCAATAAAGAATTATTATTATTATGTCATTCAAAATGGTTTTCAAATATATTAAATGTAATCGGTTGGCTTTGTCTGCGTACATACGCGATAACCCATCTGAAGTATAACACTTGTCTTTTGCGAGTTGGAAGTGGACCTTTAACTCTTCCCATGGACTTAAAATTCTAACCACCGCCGGCTCAATAGACAACCATCGCGTGTCACATAATTTTAAGATTTTCAGGGGTTGCTCTCCGCAATTGATGAGATTATATATTTCTTTAAATTCTTTCTGGCGCTTCGCGGAAAGTGCGATCCATTTATATGTTTCTCTAATAAGAAATTCAATGTGTTTTGGAATTGTTTGTTCCGATGCACGACTAACAGCAAACGAATGGCAAACACATCTTATTAATATTATGTTCGGCAAGTTATATTGTGTTCGCAGAATTTCATATACACTGTTGTGCTGTCCTGTCATCACAGCAGCATTGTCTATACCAATACCAACCAAATTTGCAATTGGGAGATTATTGGAACTGAGGCATTTCACTAGACTTGTCACGAGTCCATTGGCGTCAGCCTTCTCCACAGGCTAAAATATCGCACAATAATCCCCATAAACTTTGTCACACTAATATCGGTGGATTCATCAAGAATAATGCTGTATTTTTGTGTTCCGATATCTTTCAAAAGTTCTTCTTTAAAATGTGGTGCCAACACTTGATTAATCACTTGAGTACATTTCGTTCTGTGTAGTTTTAGATCTATTACAGCTTTCGAATCAGAAAATATATCTACATAGATCTGTTAAATGGTCAATTGTAGAAATCGAACTGTGTTCCGTGATAAATAATGCCAATTTTCCTTCTGCTTTTCGGCATCTACTAAAGTTTTCATTTGGTACAGCATCAAAACATATTTGCCGATTTTTTGATACAACTTCACATTTATTCTTATGTTTTTTAGTTTCGGCGTGCCTACGCAAATCGCCAATTTTTGCAAACATTTCTGTATGGCATAGTGAACAGAAGGCCTTATTTTGATCATTACTCACGGGTCTCAGCCAATTTTTGAACTCTTCCATTATCTCCCATTCCGGACGATATTTCTGGCTATAAGCCTTCTTCTTCAGTGGAACTTCCTTTTAAGTTTTTACGATAACACATTAAATAAACTAAAATTCTACTAGGAAAGGAACTCCGCCCCGTATTAGTAAGATAAACCAGTTCTTTTGTGTTTGTAATGCGGCCGAGACAGCCATAGTAAAATCCTTTACTGTTAAAAGAGACAAAACAATAAACTAAAGTAAACATTATGGTTGTGGAATTCCCGAATGGGAATTGATACGCTTATAGCCTTATAAGCTAGGACCAGTGTTGCCAGTGGCAAATTTTTTACTGCCTTGTTTGTTTTGGTAGAGGCATATTTTTTACTTTTTTTGTTGGAATTTTATGGCCTGGTTTCTAGACCTTTAAGCCAAATCTTTATTTTTACATGTTTTATTCAGTTGGACTGAATTTGTGTTTTGACACATGTTTGACACTTCACTTCACTGTTAGATTTTACCACAAGTGATTTTAATGTATTTGTAAATTGGTTTAACGTAACTGTTTCAGATTAGCCAATATATTTTTAAATTTTCCACCAGATTCCACTAAAATGTTTTTTAGCGCGTTGTTTTATGAAAAAAGCGCTGAAGAGCCTAGAAATGCCCTAGTTCTAGCGCGAAAAGCGCTAAAACGGCAACACTGACTTCCACTTGTCGTGGGTTCTTCGAAGAGAGATGTGTACTCCTCAGCATGTTTGCTTTTAAGATGGTTTTTCATGGCAGTTGTAGCTAGGGTTGCAAAGTTACGGAATTTTACCGAAAACGCTCGTTAAATACGGTAATATTACGGTAATTTTCATAGATTACGGTAAAATTACCGTCGTGTTATGACATTCCCGCGCGCGTGTTGTTGCAAGTAAACATGCAACGTTGCCGCTTAGGCCATTGCCACACTAGACGGAAATTCCGTCGCCGAACTTCCGCGGCGGTCAATCCGTCATATACGGTACCAGCCACACTGAATATTCAGTGGCAGACCATCAGTCGGCTGCCTGCGCTTATACGGTGTGGTCGGAATTCGTGATGGATCCGATAGAAGTGATAGCTATTTATGAGGCATTAGAAGAAGAAAGAAGAAGAGAGCGTAAATATTGGGTTCATCCCTTAAATACTCTTCGACTACAAATTGGGCAATTTCATACCCTGTATGTGCAAATAAGACTTAATCCAGATAAAGCATTCGAATATTATCGTACGTCCATACAATCATTTGATGTATTGCTGAATTTAACTAAGGTCTATATTACAAAGCAAAATACAAAACTTAGAACAGCTATACCTCCCGAAGAAAGGCTGACCGTTACATTAAGGTAAGATAAATATTAAGTAAGTATATGAAATGAAACAAATCATTGATTAATTATTTAAGTATATTAACTTTTTATTGAATAAAATTGCTGCAACATTTCCTCTATTATCTCAATTAAGTTGACCTATTCTGAAATATTTCGTCTATTTCTTCAATTGAGTGTGCTGTTTCAGTTTCAGCTGATTGGTTTGGACGTACTCGAGTTTCATTAGATTCGGGTGACTGTATGTTCGAATAGGAGCTTGCACTGTTTGTATTCGTAGTATATCCTTGGTACACCGGCGGTGACACATCTCCTGTATGTATACTATATGTTGTAGGTGATTGTTCGTATGTGCTATAGCCAGGATGGTTGTAAGAATACGTTTGATTATGTGAGGTGTTAAATGAGTTACGATATTTGATTTTATAAATCAAATTCATCACTTCGATTCTGAACTCACAATTTTGTCTTTCATTTAGGCTCTGAATTTGAGGAAGTAAAGAAAGTAAAAATTTCGTGTCGGCATCTTCTTCGGCTGCTTTAGGTGATTGCTTGTTTTTATTCATTGCTGTAATTAAACTCTGTTGAAAGGCTGTCATTTTAGGTTTTTTTTTCATTTGAGAGGCCCCTGAAACTTCTTTAGTTTGAGGTGGAATAAAATTCTCAGTTACAGTTTCTTGTGCGTTTGCCTTTCTTGGTTGAGTGTTTGTATTAGTTGATATTTCATCACAAGAATTCTCATTTTGGTCATTATCACCTGCCGGAGCGCTTATGTTCCCCGATGAGACCCGAGACTCTTTCACCACATCCAAGAATCGCAGCAATTCAATGTACGAGTTTTTACGTTTCTTAGGTGCAGAACTTCCACTTCTTGTATTATCTTGTTTTTTTTCTTTTACGTAATAATCTCTTAAGTGCTTCCATTTCTTTTGAAGTGCATCCACTGTAAAATTAAATAATATAAGTATTAACAAAATGTTGAAATAACTTAGCTTAGGATGATATAGCTCCGATAGTGGCGCCCCCAATAGAAAATAATTAAGTATAAGTACAATTACTATAATTTATCTATACCACATACGGGAAATCCGCTTCGTTGACCCTCTCAAGACTACACATTTAACTATGTTTTCACATAGTGTATTAGCGATTCAAACTCTTAACTTCGAATTTTGAAGGCAAAGGCTACGAACAAAAAGGTGCCATTTTTCTATTTATACGCCGAAGGTGAGGGTTGGCATCACTAGTAAATTTTGTGAATCGATGCGAAACATTGTTAAATGTAGTATTGAGGGATTGACCGAAGCAAATTTTACATTAGTTCGTTTATAAATGTTTAATTAATTATTTTAGCTGCTGATTTTAAATGCTGAACGTTTTTTGTTTCAGGTATTTGTCTACCGGAATAAATTTTAAAAGTTTATCTCACGATTTTTTGATGGGACGATCGACTATTGCAGAAATAATAAAAGGAACTTGTGAAGTAATTTGGAAAGTACTGCAACCACTTGAAATGCCCGAGCCAAATAAGGAATCGTTTTTAAAAGTGGCAGAAGAATTCTATAAATACGCAAATTTCCCAAACTGTTTAGGAGCTGTGGACGGTAAACATATAAGAATAATCAATCCTTACAACAGCGGATCTAACTATTTTAACTATAAAAAGTTTTTTTCAATTGTTTTTATCTGCTCAAGTGACCTACCGCTTGCCGCGTAAACATCTGTCATCTGCCCGTCACTTGACACCTACCTACTCGGTCGATAAGTGGGCGTCGGATCGTCTTACATAAACATTTTTTATGACTTGGTTTCTCGAGACTTCGGCTTCAAGTTTTTTTTTTTTAAGAGATCGTAAACTAACAATGTTATTGGACAGGCGTTGATTTTTGTTACGACTCTTTGTGCAGTCATACGTAGAAGTAAACACAGACTTTGAGCTTTAAGTGGATATGGGTCCATATATTGTTTTTTAATTAAAAAAGTAAAGCGACAACCTACTTTTTTTCTATATTTAAAAGATTTCTGTATTACATTAGCACACGATAAAAAAAAAAACATCCATGTTGTAGATAAAAAATATTTAGTTAAAAGCTTACAAACATTCGTTAGCATTTGCCAGCGCGCCGCGCCGCAACACACAAATGAAAAAAAATATCTCTCAGTTTCTATTAGACTTACACTTTAAATATAAGTATCTACTGGAAGCGTATTTCATACATAAGCTTATTTAGCAAAATCTAGGCAATATCATGCCTTCATCCAGAAAATTTGTACTAAAGCAAAAAATATTACTATTTTTTAAATACCTTCCTTTTGAATCTGAGTAGTTTTTTGCTAAGTAAATATGACGTACAAATAATGATATTTATAAAGAACAATTGTGTATAAAACACCCTTTCCAGTGATATATTACACTTGTTTCTATGATATCAGAGAAAAGAGTTATTCACATTTTTATTGGGCTACCCCCAAAATAAGCTCAGAAATGCCGACTCATTAGACACGGTTCACACTGGGCTCGCCGGGTGATCGGAGCGGAACCGGAATTTTACCGGATTTTTACGAAAATTACATGAATCATCATGACAAGTTCAAGGGTGGATATATACACGATACTAATGCAAAAAAAAATATATTAAAAAAATATATTAAAAAAATATATTAAAAAAAATAGTTTCAGTAAAAAAAAAACAAAATTATTTTAAAAACATGGAAATGATAATGGGAGTCTGTTAGCACTCGCACGCGGTGGCTAGCGGGTTATCCACATTTTTAGGTAATTCCAGAAAAAGGACATCATTCAATTTGGGCCAAAAGTGAAAGTGCCGGCCAGAAAAAAAAGTGGAATTTTCGGATAGAACACAAAAATCCCAGTTTTTTTACTAAGACTCTTAACCTGTTCGCTCAATGGTTTTGATTGTATAGGCTATTGAAATTCAATAAAAGCCAGTACAAAAAAATATATCTAATCGAAATAGCCTATAAAATCAAAACCATGGAATAAAATTCTGCACTTATTGCTGTATTATTTTGAAAACAAAGCAATATTCCGCACTTCAATTTGGGTTTGTTTATGTATACAACTTTATTAAATAAAAACACATATAGTCTTCATACATTTATTTATCGACAAACGTATGTATTTTAAGCATATAAAATTAGGTAGCCTGTTTTCTCATATCAAAAAGGTTAGTTTTAAAGCTTTCAAATAGGTTAGAAAGAGACTAGTTTAAAGCCTTACAAATAGGTTAGAATGAGACTAGTTTAAAGTCTTTCAAATAGGTAAGAAACAGATTAGATCAACATGACTGCAGCTGTGAAGGCAAAATATTCACATACAAAGCTCAATACCGGAGCGGAAACGCCACGCACGCGCTAGAGTGACCAGTACCGGAGCGGGAATCTGAGAGGTTATGCGAGAGAAAATGAAAACATTGTTTTTTTTAGGTAAACTGACCCTGAATCGGGCGTCACTTTACAAATCAACACCCTGTGTATCCACTCAACTGTGTAGCCATCCTTAGTTGATGATTTCCATTTCATAGGTTTTGAATTTTATAACCAAGTATTAAGGTTGAAAATCGCGGGCCATTTTTACAACTACCCACAATTGAACGGATAATGAAACGACATCCCATCAAGTTTGGGCTCGTTTGATTCGTCTTGACAAGTACTTTGGTCCTGTACAATAGTATAGGACCAAACTACTTGTCAAGACAAATCATCTTGACAAGTACTTTGGTCCTATACAATAGTATAGAACCAAAGTACTTGTCAAGATGAATCAAACGAGATAAGTACTTTGGTCCTGTACAAAAGTATAGGACCAAACTACTTGTCAAGACAAATCATCTTGACAAGTACTTTGGGCCTATACAATAGTATAGGACCAAAGTACTTGTCAAGATGAATCTAACGAGTCCAAACTTGATGCCGACATTAGACACATTGAGTTAGCCGGGCGATCGGAAAAGAATCGGAATTGTACCGGATTCTGACGAAATTGACAAAATTAACAAATATGCGCACGCTTGTAGAATAGAAGATTAATTTATTAACTGTTACTTCACACAACACAAGTTAACGTAATATAACGCGGTTGTATGGTGTACAATAGAATAGAATATTCATTTATTAACTGTTACTTCACAGCACACAAAATCGCAACAGCGATTTAGAATAGAATATAATATTCATTTATTAACTGTTACTTCACAGCACACAAAATCGCAACAGCGATTTAGAATAGAATAGAATATTCATTTATTAACTGTTACTTCACCCAACACAATGCACACGCTTGTCTTTGATATCCACTTATCATACAAATGGCGGATTTAGAATAGAATATTCATTTATTAACTGTTACTTCACAGCAAACAAAATCGCAACAGCGATTTAGAATAGAATAGAATATTCATTTATTAACTGTTACTTCACCCAACACAATGCACACGCTTGTCTTTGATATCCACTTATCATAGAAATGGCGGATTTAGAATAGAATATTCATTTATTAACTGTTACTTCACAGCAAACAAAATCGCAACAGCGATTTAGAATAGAATAGAATATTCATTTATTAACTGTTACTTCACCCAACACAGTGCACACGCTTGTCTTTGATATCCACTTATCATACAAATGGCGGATTTAGAATAGAATGTTCATTTATTAACTGTTACTTCACAGCAAACAAAATCGCAACAGCGATTTAGAATAGAATAGAATATTCATTTATTAACTGTTACTTCACAGCACACAAAATCGCAACAGCGATTTAGAATAGAATAGAATATTCATTTATTAACTGTTACTTCACAGCACACAAAATCGCAACAGCGATTTAGAATAGAATAGAATATTCATTTATTAACTGTTACTGAATCTGAAGGTGGGCATAGGAACTCTGTAGTAAAACGACGCAATCCCTTCAAGTTTGGGCTAGTGTGATTTATCTTGACAAGAACTTTGGCCTATACTATTGTACAGGACCAAAGTGCTTGTCAAGATGAATCAAACGAGCTCAAACTTGATGGGGGTTCTCACCATTAACTCGTATCTTATTAGATACAAATTAATGATGAGAACTTATCTGGGAAAGGTGATACGCCTTAAAACAATGTATAATACATAAGGCGGTCAGGCATGTATCACATCTCCATACGGTGCGGGTAGCTATATTAGACTTAACGCACCATTTGCAACGTGCCTTAGTTTTGTCACTTTTTTCCGCAAAGTGGCCACTTTTCGCAGCTGCCCCGGGTCCGGTGAAAATTTCAGGGACATATTTTTTTATTATTTGATCCGCCAGAGAAGTTCTGTACTGCCGCTGTGAACTTTTAGTTTTATGCGTGTATATAACATACGCGTTGAAAATAGACACGTTGAGGAGCCGACGGAAGAGTTTCTTATACCAAACCGCATTTCTGATCCTTTCCACGGGGAATGCCTGGAGCATCTGGTCCTTTTTGTCGACACCCCCCATGGAAAGGTTGTAGTCGAGTACAACTTTTGGTTTATATTTATAGTAACCGTATTTTTCCTTTCCGCCGACTCCTACGTCATGATAGGTGGATATCAAAGACACCACGTTTGTGTCCTTCCACGTGACAATCGTCATGTCTTCAGTCTGACTGAAGACTACTTCGCCCGTATGCATATTTGCTTTGGTCTTATTCTTCAGACTGTCCGGTACGAATTCGCGATTTAGCCGCGTACCCATACTGTCCGTTTTGAGGGCTTTCAGAGTCCGGGAGAGCAACGGCGAATTGTAGAAATTGTCCATAACAAAGGTATGCCCCTTGTTCAGCAGAGGGCGGACCAAATTGAATACAATTTTCGCCGTTGCTCCCCCAGGCTCAGAGGAATTTGGGTCTTCATCCACAGGTTCTTGTTGTTGAGAAGCACCTTTCCCCGTATAAATGATCATTCTCCACAAGTAACCCGTTCGCGACTCGCACAGCTCATAGCTCTTTATACCCACTGAAGCAGCTTTTGTAGCGATCAACTGCGCGAAAGACAACCTGCCTTTCCACAGTAACAGCGATTCGTCGATCGCTATATTCTGCTCCGGTAGGTATAAAGAGCTAAACTTTATATTGAGATGGTCAATAATTGGCTGTATTTTGGCCAGCTTGTTGCGATCGGTTGAGGTTACTTGTGGAAGACTGTCATTGTCTACGAAGTGAAGACATCTTTTCAACAACAAGAACCTTTTGTATGGCATAATGTCATTAAATTGCCCTACCTGTAGGTACGGCAGACTGGGGTACCAGAATTCCCGCTCTACAGGTAGGGGAATAATGCTTTGTAGCATAGTTATGCTAAAGAAGACCCAAAGTTCCTCTTTAGTCACGTCCTTCCACTTTCTCAGACGTGACTGCGCCTTCAGAATCGGATCATGGAGCAAGTTATTTGCGTATTTGTTCGTTTCGCGAACAATTAGCTCCACGATGGAGTCGTCCCAAATTTTTTCGAATACTTCCAATGCTGATAAGCCCTCAGTTGAAAATGTAGGACCGGCTTGGCCTTCAAAACGTTCCCGGCGCCCTTTAAAAACGTTTTCACAAGTCCAATTGAAATATAACAGATTCTCGTCGCACATTGCCCTTAGAGCCGCGTTATCACGGGCGTCAATCTCCTCTAGCTGCGCACGTGTCACCTCCGGTAAGTCGTCCAGGTCAGAAGGGAGCCCACGAGATGCGGTTGTGATGACTGGCCACCCTGCCGAATCAATATCAGGCTCATCTTCTTCAATGTCACTGCCAGCGTTAGCCGGCAGCTCATCGAATATTCTTGGATCTAAAACAAAATACTAATATTATAGCATAATATTAGATAACCTGATATCCAACCTAAACCTAGAAAATACATGTATTTAAAATGTAAAGCGTATCATCCACCCTCTGTAGCCGAGCGGTAAGCGCTGCAACTTCCTTCTGGTCCTGGGTCCTAGTGTGGGGTCAGAAGCAATGTATGTGACTGACCGTGAATGTTATATCTTATATTATTTATGCTATGTCTTACTTACAATGCTGTCAACTGACGACCAGATTAGAGACTAGACAAAAATAGAAGGTAACAAAATTTTCAACTGACCATATATTTCAGCGATCGATCCTCCCGATCCAGGATCTTCTAGTCTCCTTTGTGGAGACTGGATCGGGGTTGATCCTGCGCCAGATGCTGAAAATTTTGAAGTTGTAGTTAGTTACTCAGGAAACTTAGTTTAAAAGCTAAAAGTTTAATTCAAAAATCATTTTTTATTTAATTATACTCACAAGATGGTGAAAACCCAATCAACTCAATGTCAAAGTTTTGTTTGGTCGAGGGCGTGAAGGTAAAGGTTTTCCTGTGAAACAATAACAAAAAATAAACAAGACGAAATAAAAAAATAATACTTTCAAGTAAGAACACTTACACCTAAAACTTACTTCTTCATTTCCGTAGCCCTCGACAGGTCCAACTCGACATCTCCAAAGGGGTCTAAAAATATGAGATAATTAAGTTTTCCATAAATTAAAAATAAATGCGACAATGTAAACAAACAAACTTACTATTCATGCCTGATGGCCCAGCCACAGGCGACTGCGATAGAATGAGCCGGGAAGGGCCTGATGCTTCTTCAGTGAGGACAACTGGTGCTAGAAATAAAATTATTGTTTTAGTTTCGATAAAAAAAACCCTACAGAAAGTACGAGCATATAACAATAGCCTTTAAAATATTCAATTATTAAACCAACTTTTAAACCTAAAAAAACTTACTATTCATGCCACCAGGCAGTTGAAAAAATAAATGCGACAATGTAAACAAACAAACTTACTATTCATGCCTGATGGCCCAGCCACAGGCGACTGCGATAGAATGAGCCGGGAAGGGCCTGCTGCGTCGTCAGTGGGGACAACTGGTACAAGAAATAAAAATATTGTTTAGGATTCAATAAATATAGCCCTACGGAAAGTACGAGCATAGAACAATAGATTTTAAATTAATAATTGATTAAACCAACCTTTAGTCCTCTTGGCTAGCTGCCATGGCTGGGGAACACGCGGGGGAGGTATAGAAGGCGTACCCTCCACTAAGGGACATGGTACACGATGTGGAGAGGTGGCTTTTCTGTAAAATTATTATTGTATATCTATATATTATAATAACAAAATCCATTTGCATTACATATTTATAAAAAGTCATGTCTTACCTTTTTTTAGTCCTCGGGCAGCATGAACCTTCCAACTTGTTTTTGTTCCTTTAGGAGGGCCAGGCGTTTGCGTTCATCGGGTGTCAATATATTTATGTGTTTTTTTTCCTGCGCCTTTTGTTTCTTGAAAGCCTTCAGTTGCTCCGAGAGACTAAAAATAAAAATAAATAAGTTATTGGTATTCTTATCTGTGATAATTATAATTCCACAACAAAAGTTTACTGACGTAGGCATATGTGACGCTGCAGTTGAAACAGCCTGTTGTAGTTGCTGTTGTCCGGTTCGGACTTGACTCTTTTTTTTAGCTTACCCTTTCCGATCACTGATGATGATGAAATACTAATTAGTCAGAAAAAGCATTAAATATAATTACATGTTAAAAAGAAGCGAGCGCCTTGCTCCACGTCCACGACCACGTGCACGGCCCCCACCACGTGCACGGCCACGCGCACGGTTCCCATCTTGGCCACGAGGCATGATGCACACGGGGTATGTTTAAGATAATAACTGTACAGAAAAGCAAAACAAAATCCACTTATACCCACATAACAAAAAACGCAGATCAGCAAATAAATAAATTATTTTTATTCAAAATAAAATAAAAATATAGTATAACCATTCATATGTATGCACAATCTTAAACATACAATCAAACCTCTTTTTTACCGCCTGCATTATCATCGCGCTATATTTCCGGATTTCCGGCCTCCAAATATCTGCCCAGTGTGAACCATCACTAACGGTTTACTGCCGGCAGTGAAGTTTGAAATTTCGACCTTGGGCAAACAATGTCGGTTTTCAACAATTACAGGGGGTATATCAATATTGTTTTTGCAGAAAACGAGTGTTAGATAATCGTTCTTCAACATTATTACCTTTTAAGTGGCATAAAACATAAAAGTTTCACCAGAAACAAAGGAAATATCTATGACCTACCTATTGACCGCGAGGTTATTTACGAAACTCGTGAATTATCGCACAAAATCAGTTTTCTGTCTAAATCCTTTTGTACATGTAGTCAGAAGGGGTGAATAAACAAGAATAATAACAATTATCAGCTAAAAACACACAATACTTACCACAAAACACAATTTAATTGCTCCGCGAAACCGCCCGTAGAACGAATTCACACGACTGCGATTTGTTTTTTTTTTCAGTGATTCCATTCGTTCAATATAGTGATGTCATATGAAAAAACTAAAGATTAGTTCAAGTAGAACGAAATAGAAAACGGTTCATACAGATAAAGTGATTAGTGTAAAAGAAACAAGACGATCTTGTCACTTAGACGTCACTCAAAACTTTTGGTAACTAGAGTTACCAGGGGCAATCTACGGAAGAAAAAATCTGGTAACTAAAGTTACCAGGGGCAATTGACGGGTTATGGCAGCCGCTGATTCTAATTATTGCTTCATTTCTATCGATGTTGGATCTTTTGGAAAAGAAGCTAGTAATGTATTTAGAAGTTCAAATTTCGGACAGAAACTTTACCATGACATGTTAGACCTACCCGAGGATAAAATACTCCCCGGTACTACCGGCCCAGCACTACCATTTGTACTGGTAGCTGACGAGGCTTTCGCTTTACATAAACATGTTATGCGACCCTACCCCAATAAAACATTAGACATAGAAAAACGTACGTTTAACTACCGCCTATCTCGTGCAAGGCGTTATGTGGAATGTACTTTCGGAATATTGAGCAACAAGTGGAGAGTTCTTCATACGGCCATACTTGTTAACCCGGATTTTGCTACAGAGATAGTAAAAACAACATGTGTCCTTCATAACTTTGTACGGAGACGAGACGGTTTGAACTACAACGACGAATTGTTAACTTCTGATCTACCTACATTACCAAACTGTAATACATCTAGACCCTCTAATGCCATAAATACGTGAGATTTATTTAAAAAATATTTTATGGAAGAAGGTAAACTAGAGTGGCAACACAACTTCATTTAGTTAATGTGACTGATACAATCATTGTTAGGGCCAGCGCAGACGACAGATTTTTGAGCTAGGACCGACCGTTTTCGAGATATGGCAACATTTAGTGGTAAATACCTACTTATTTCAAAATAAAAAATAGAATCCTATTCCTTATTTTATTTCAGAGGGGGGTTTCTAGGGGATTCAAAAATTCACTTATTTTTGAGCTAGGACCGACCGTTTTCGAGATATGGCAACATTTAGTGGTAGATACCTATTTATTGTAAAATCCTTCGTCTGCGCTGGCCTTTAAGCAGGTTTATATGAATGATAGTTTCAATTAGTACCTAAATGCATACGAGTACTTATAATTAGATATGCCTAGGTAAAGAAAATTAATAAAGTGATAAGCTCACCAAGTTCTCGCTGTTTTGTTTCTATTTCACTATCCCAATTGTCGTACAATATTTTCGCAATCTCTTCCCATGCTCGTTTCTTTGCAGTTCTACCCGGCTTTTTACTAGAGTCCCAAAGGCAAACTCTATTTTGCACTTCTATAATAAATCGTTCAGTGTACATCATGTGCGTGCGTCGTCACTGCGAGTTATCCGCTGAATGTGGCGCGATGCATACAAATACCTGTAATGCGACGTTGCCGATCTTACGCTGACGGAAGATCGGTGCGCGGACGACCGAGCAGACGCGAGCGAGTGGCGGTCCGCTCTGAGCGACGGATTGTCCGCGACGGAACGACCGATCTTCCGCGTAGTGTGCCCGCTATTTGTATTTTATAAGCAATAACATGTATTGGCGTTCCGCCGCGGAAGTTCGGCGACGGAATTTCCGTCTAGTGTGGCAATGGCCTTAGTGTCAATCGGTGTTCATCGTATTAGGTACTCGTAGTCCATTTTGCGCCGTTGCCGTTCCGCTCCCGCTCTCGACGCTCCGCCGCGCAGTGGTCTAGGATTCGGCCTCCATACTCATAGGAACTGAATGTCTGGAATAATTATAAAAATAGTAGTTTATGTGACTGCTACATAATGGAGGGCTTTAATACTCGAGAGTAGAAGTGCGCGCCGAGTAAAAAAAAGCCAGCGGCGGCGCGCCGTCAAAATACCTTCAGCAGCGGCGTGACGCCGGCGGCGTCAAACATTCGATATAATTTTCGAGAATATGAAATTAGGTTGATAAAGACAAACAAAGTAAATTAATAGGTAAAGTTTTTAATCAATAAACAAGAGCTCAAGAATCATTCCCTGGTATTTTCTTTACAACTATTGTAATTGTCATGAACGAAAACTATTTTGTTCAGTCTATGAGGACTTAGACGAGATCTTTTTGCCGTAATAACAAGCCCAGCTACGGAAAATACTCTTTCGCTGGGAGTACTAGTAGCAGGTATACATAGTACTGCCCGTGCTAAAGATGACATATACGGATATGCAAATTTTTTTATTTCCATTAGCCTAGGAGATCTCCATCTTCAAGTTCCCCAGGATCTGCAGTTGCTATATATTTCCAGACCTCTTGGTCGATATCATCATTATTCACTGAGTCACGGTATGTGTAGCTATGTTTGCGAGAAAGTTGAGTTAGTAAAGAAACTTGCTTGTTTGTACTGGCAGTTGGGGTTGTCTCTTGAAGATCTCCATCTCTACCTTGAGCAACACCTTTTATTTCATTGACACACTCTGCTAAATAGGACGCAGGTGTCTTCTGGTGAGCATCAAGGTAGGTTTCTATTTCTTTAAGCCTCATAAAGCGACAGTCTAACAGTGCCGCAGTGACAACAGTTTTCGTTGTGGGGAATCTTTTATCCAGGCTAGCTAACATATTATCTTTTAGGGTTAAGATAATCAAAGTTTAATCGTCTTCCCCAAATGAATTGAGCACATCTTTTATTTCTGTTTTGAAAACGAGAGCGAGGTTGATTGTGCATTTCTTCTGTGACGATAGAACCTCAACAACATCTCGGAACTTCCTTAAGAATTTAATTTTTAGGTCTTCTAACAGGTTCCACTCCGTCTGAATGATTTTTAAATCATCTTGTTCGATCTTCTTTAAAATGTTATTATTGGGATTTCGGTTGCAGCAATGTGCCAATACTCTCCAACATTTCTAAAATACTATGCCAACGTGTTTTTGTGGACGTTTTAATGCCGCTGGGAATGTGCTCTAAATTACCAAATAGAGGACGATCTTCTCTTTCTTGGCCCTCCTCGTTTTCGCAAATAGGATCATTTTCGTCGTCTTCGATCGCTTGAGCAGCTGACTCTAGTGAAATTAGTAATTGCTTTTGTTCAGTATCTGCTTCTTTCTCTAACTGTGGTAATCGGTACCTGACAGCTTTTACAATTTTTTTGCACTTAATACGAGACTCCATATCTGAGGAGTATTTTTTATTCCGTCAATGGTCACTAGGTTATGGAGTCCATGACCTAAGCAAAGATGTCCATCGATTTTTGCTAGTCTAACAGCTCGTTTTACATTCGCTCCTGCATCAGTTACACTGCAAATCTTTTTGTCGATTAGTGCAAACTCCTTTTTAGTTTCGTCTATAACTTTTTGAATCTTCTCTCCACTTTTTGTTCCTTCGATGAGTTCAGTTTTGAGAGTGAACGTTTTCAGTTCGAAGTCTGAGAAAAAATGTGTGAGATAAATTGTGAATGTAGAAAAAAAAGCAAACGTTACACATACATAATAATCTCTGAAATCTCGCCCATCCCTTTTCCGACTCTCTTAGTATGGATGGGAAGAGAAGCTGCTTTCTTTTTTTCCCAGCCCAGCATGGAAGCGAAATAACTATCTCAATACCAAATTTCATCCAAATCGGTTCAGCAGTCTAAGCATGAAGAGGTAACAGACAGACAGACAGAGTTACTTGCCCATTTGTAATATTAATATGGATTCTTTTCATAATGTTTTATGAAAAAAAAGATAAATGAATAAGCTACAATAACCCCATAGTTACAATAGCCCCGGGTCACCTTATACAAAAGCATAATGCTACGTACCAAGAAGATAGTATTGTTATGAAAAATATTTACCCTTAGTGAGATATAGAAGCGTAAACGTGATATAATTGAGCCGCCTATAGCCATCTGTCCACAAATCAAATGTGAGTGCTAGTTGATATGCTTTGTCACATATTATTTGCTTCTTCACGTTGTCAAGCATACTTTCATAAATATCATCCAATCCAGCACGACTGATAGAATCGCGTGAGGGAAAATCTGAACTAGAAACTATAAGGCCATATTTCTGAAATACATATGCATACATAGCAAAATGTTAGTAATGAACTAAGGAAAGGAAGCAAAGAACATATATTTATTGACAAAAATAAAATAAAAAACACCTTGAAAAAGTCGATCATCCCTTCGTCAGCAATAGAATCAAACGGCATCAAAGATTTGCACATCCACAAAGCTAAATCTCTCGTCAATAGCCATTTGTCGATAGTGGGTTTGGGTGCATTTTCCGTGCGACCAACACCAGGCAAAGTTGATTTAGAAATGCGGCCCACATTAAAAAATTGTTTAATATTTGTTTTCGCCTTTTCTACGTCAATATCTGAACGAATTTTATGCTCATCTCGAAGGTGTCGCATTAGATTACCTGTGCTCACCGTTTTGCTATATTTTTTAATATTTGCTCTGTAACAAAGCAATAAGCTCATCACACCTTCAAGTCACATCAATAGCAATCAAATATGTAGGTATACCTTGTTTTTTTATGAATGGAGTAAATTATAACCTCAAAAGTTTTTTATCTCATATTTTGGCAAGATTGACTGTAACGTCTGCAACATACCTTCATGTAACGTACATATTTATCTTTATTCACATTTACGTACGTAGATACATACGTATCTTACAGTTAAACTTGCAAAACAATTAAATCAATAACTTAGAATCTGACGTTTTATACATAAACACAAGGTATAGGTACTTACGATCCCAATGAGATGTCCTCGCCACACTCATCCTTCTTCGAAGTTAAACAAACATTGCAGAACACAAGGTCTTCCAAAACTTTCTTTTTCTTGTTCTCATTTTCATCGTGGAGAACCAAATCCCCGAAATATTTCCAGCATGAACTACTTTTTGTTTTAGCATTGAAAAGAATTGAAACCGTAAACCTTTTTAATTTATAAGTTTCAATATCTTTATCTGAAGCCATATTTGAAATCAAAATCACTTTAGTTAAGTATTTGTCGCCTACCTAATCAATCAAAAATAAAGGTTAGATACACTCGCTGGTCGCTGGCTGAGTGAGCTAGTGAGCTTCGATGCGAGTTTGCCGTAGAAAAGCCCCGCGCCGCCCCCGCCGCGCTCCTCGCTTGTTCTTGTCCCGCGCGCCCGCGTTGACATTTCACTCTCGGCGCGAAATTTCAAACGGTCGGCGGCGGCGGCGGCGCGCTGATGTAGATGGCGGCGTGTTATGTGGTGGCTCTTGAAAAGCTTGTTTTAAAAACTATCTTTATTTCAGAAGACTTATTTATTACAGAGTTGTTACTAGATCAAAGTTTGGAATTAGAGTGAATATAACAATGAAAGGGTCCAACTTAAATAGGGTGCATATCTCTTCGTGAATAGTCATTGTGGAAGTGATAAAAGGGATGACAAACTCCAGGAAGCGATATAGGGATGACTTTTCAACAAATTCCAGAGGAAGTGAAAAAAATAACTGATAGTAGAAGGCACAGTAACAATTGTAAATAAGGGTAGGTTAATGTCCAAAGCTCTGCTAATAGTACACGAGTCACAATCATAGATGAGGTTATACAGAGTATGCAAAGAATGTAGAGTAAGTAACTTAGATACAGAGTATGTTAAAGGTACAGAGTATGTAACACCTCCCCCCTTAGAATAAAGATTGGGCATTAGTGCCTAAACTTTTTGGTGAAGGTGATGTTGAAAGTGCTGGGTCGTCTTCATCTTCGGAAATGCAGGTTGTGTTTCTTGCTGTCATTGGTATGGCAACTATATAAGAGTTACGTGATCTTCTTGATCCGAAGCAATTATTAAATATTTGTATTGCGGCGGCGTTGACGGATGTCTATGTAGGGACACAATGTTTGACAGCGTCAGCAGTTTTGTAAAGACATCAGTCCCATGTAAGAGCTAGACTAGACGGTCGTGTCATTCTGCCAACATAACATCTGTGCATATCTGTATTGTGACTAAGTATAAAATAAAAAACTGACTTTATTACCATTAAAGTGTTTAATTAATACAGCAGGCATACGAACATTAAAGTGGTGACCCCGACGTGATGAACATTTTTAAATTTAACAGTGACATGGCGAACAACCAGCCGCAGCAGCAAAAAATCCGCAGTAAAACTTGGCTGCCTATTTTATAATCAGCAACATTTTTCCCTTTGCCTTTTCTTTCATCCTTTCGCATTGTTTTAAAGCAGAATCTCTAGCTACCCTAAGGCGTTCGTTGAGATCTCTGAGGTAATCGCAAGGCCTATATTCAGGGATGATTTTCATTGAATAGAACGGTCGTGGTTTGTAACCAAACAGGAGTTCATGGGGTGTATACCCGGTAGAGCTGTTTACTGAGGTATTATGGCACATGATCGCAAAGGGTATTATTTCATCCCAGTTTTTCAGTCTACGGCTGTGATACATTCGGATGTGATCTCGGAGTGTCGCGTGGAATCGTTCGAGTGCTCCATTTGTCTGAGGATGATATGCTGTATTGAATGTCTGATTCGCACCTAGAAATTTTATTAGCTGTTTTATGACATTATTCAAGAATTCTGTGCCCTGATCGGAGTGGAAACGATTGGGTATGCCGTAATGTTGGCAGAAGTGAAGTAATTGTTTAGCAACAGTTGTTGCTTCCTTGTCGGGGATTGGATAAGCTTGGACGTACCTCGTAAGTTCGTCTTGTAGAGTCAATACGTATTTATTATTATTGTCGCTTATATCTGAGTATGAGACTTAATCCATAGAAACTCTTTCGAATGGTTCGGTGGATTGAGACGTTATCACCATTGGGGCTTGGTATGTTTTTGAATTTTGTTGCGTTGGCAAATAAGACATGACTCAACGTAGTTTTTGATGTCGTAGGTCATTCCTTTCCAAAAATACTCGTCACGTATTTTTCTGGTGGTCTCTACGATACCACGATGTCCTGATAGAGGTTCATCGTGAAAGGTTTTCAGTATATTTGGGATTTCGTCGGGCTTGGGATATTTGACTTTATTTTCGCATATCATTATTTCGCAATCGAAGATTTCTGCTAGATATGCAGTGATTCGAAGTTGATCGTTACCTTGGAGTTTACAAGTTGTGTCTTATATCTCTGTAGGCAAGAGAAGAGAGATTTAAAGTAACTTTCTGAGTCCCAGGGATCAAGGTATGTTGGTCTTGTGCAGCAGAAATAGAGATTTTGTATTTTGTTAGAAACGAGAAGATCGGAATCATACAGGGATTTGGTCTTCTCTAGATACGGTTCAACTTGGGAACAAGCATTTATGGCTTCATTGAAAATATTGTTTTGATCTGTGTTTGAACAAGAAGTGGGGATAAAGACATTTTTATGTCGCGAATCGAGAAGTCTATCTGGGATCGTCTTGATTTTTGGTGAATCGATGGATGTATTTTGGGAAAGGTAGTGTTCATAGTTAAGTTGCAATGGCTCATCATAATAATCATCAACGAGATCATTATTGAGATTAGTGTTCATAGTTAAGTTGCAATGGCTCATCATAATAATCATCAACGAGATCATTATTGAGATTTGGAATAGAATTGTTTACAGTGGGGTCGATTATATTAGAGCAATGGCGGCGTAGCATGGGTTGGCACCCGGGGCGACAATCTATTGAGCACCCTCAAAATAAAACGACAAATACTAAACGTGCTTACGTAAGCACGTTTAGTATTTAGGACTTTATTTGACTGAATTTTTCGATCACATTATCAAAATTTACTTTCCTGTCCTTTTCAATAGACAAAATCGAAAGACTGGTAAGTCGCGTTTGACTCATTGTTGATCTTAAGTATGATTTAATCAATTTTAATTTTGAAAAACTTCTTTCACAAGAAACCACCGAAACACAAATAGTTAAAAACAATCTCATACACAGCGCTAAACTTGGAACAGACTCAGAATAGTCCCACTTCACAATGAATTTTAGAAGTTCCAGGGTAGTACATTGGACCGCTTCTTGGAGAGAAAAGCTGGCGGCTTCCAAGTGACGCCTCAGTCGTAAAATCTCCATAATAATATCATCTGCAGAAAGTTCGTCATATATTTTTGTTAGATGTAAAACTGTACCACGAAGTTCTTCTTCTGTTGACGTGAGCAGAGTATTAGGTTGAACAACGCCAAATGTTATCAGAATGTTATCCATTGCTATGTAACGATGGTCTAGCTCTTCGTAAAACCTGTCAAGACATTCTAACATAGCTCTCTGCAACTCTTCTGGCAATGTTAGTCCAGCGTCATGGGCCATTTCTCCTGGCATTCGTTTCGTTTTCGGAATCTCCTCCTTCCTCTTCTTTCAACAGAAATATCCAAGTCCTCACATTTTTCAGTTGCGTAGGAAATAGCTCTTTCTACTATTTGGGTACGTTGACTTTGAAGGAAAATTTTTAGGGCTTTGATTTTTATGACACACTTTTCCAGCGATAGCCCAGATGTTTGCATATACTTTTGTGTCTGATTAACTTCTTCTAGGACTTCACACCAAAAAGAGAGGTAGCATAAAAAACTGAAGTCACACAAAGCTGGTAAGAGTGTGGATGCTGCTCCTCTTGTATCGACATTTTCTCTGCTGCTGCTGGGATCACACATGTCTTCGAGTGTTGAAACAAGTTTCTCAAAATTATTCTTTAGTGATTTAACAGTATCGTGATGAGCACTCCATCTTGTCTCTACTAGTCTTTTGACCGATACCCCTACACTTTTCATTAGAATTTCCCATCGATGTGTGGATGATGAAAAGAACGTGTAAATTCTTTCTACTGTTCCGAAAAATGTTACACTTGAACTAACACTCCCTAAAGAGTGCACTCCACATAGATTTAGCGGATGATTAGCACAAGGCATGAACAACGCTTTAGGATTATGTTCTTTAATTATTGCTTGTACACCTCCATGAACTCCTGCCATGGTTGCAGCATTATCATATCCTTGTGCCCGACATAGATGGATGTCCAAGTTATTACTCTCTAACTGCGTAAGGATATTTTCAGTAAGTTCGACTGATGTCTTTCCAGCTATAGGGAAGAAACCTAGAAATGATTCCTTCACTTCAACTTGATCGCCTTCAATATGAACATATCTGATTACATAACTCATCTGATCAACATGTGATATGTCTGGAGTACTATCGAAAATATTTCCGAAATATTTAGCTTTTTTTATATCGTCCAAAATGTTATTCTTCACCTCTTTCCCCAAAAGACTGATGAACTCATTTTGAATGTCTTTGGACAAACAAGAATGTACCCGTTTAGTTTTTGTACAGGCGATAGCATGTTCAATTCTTAGCATGTGTTCTTTTAGCACTGGGTCATATTTTGACAATAGATTAACTAATTCTAAGAAATTCCCTTTATTGTCTGATGAAATATCCTCTCTATGTACTCTTAGAGGAAGATTTTGGCGTGCCAGGAAAAGAATTACATCTAAAAGGCGACTCAAAATATCACGCCACTTCTTTTTTTCTTGGTCTAAGACCATTTGATGTTCATGATCGATAGTTTTTTGCAGCGTCAATCCATTCTCCAAGATTTTCCATTTTTCAAAACAGGAGAGATGGCCCTCAGAATTTTCGTGTTCAGACACTTTAGGATTTAGTTTCCACCATGAATTAAATCCGTTGACGAAACTCTGTTTTGTTTCATGGTGCGTTAACAGTTTGCAGCAAAAACAGTATAAACTTTTTTTTTGTTGGAGAGTATACCATCCATTTTCTGAGTACTTTTTCTCCATTTGGTAACGCTTTATAAAACCATTCTGAATGGAAATGTCGGCTCTTTCCTTTTATTTTATCTCCAGATCTTTGGAAAGTATCTACAAACGGGCCATTTCTGTTTTGATAAGGTTCACTTCCCGCTTTAACAATTCCAACTCTCAAATCATCAGGCATAGGTGTTGGCCAAGTAGCAACATCGAAACGAGTAGTGTCATGCAGCTCCTCTTCATCGTTTTCAATTTGCTGGGATTCTTCTTCATTGTCGCTATTCCGTCCTTTTTCTTGGTGATATTCTTCTCGATGCTGATCTCCACCTTGCCTTTCGCTTTGTGTGTCAGGGTTGTCAGGCTCTCTTCCCAGCGTCCCTTCATCTAATTCATTTTGGCCCCGTGTTTCTAAATCATCTGTTTTATCAAGATGGTCGCTTTCAACACTTTGCTGTGGTGTATTTGGTACCAGAGAAGCAGAATTAACAGGCTCTCTTCCCAGCGTCCCTACATCTAATGCATCTTAGCCCCGTGTTTCTACAACATCTGTTTTATCAAGAAGGTCGCTATCAACACTTGGCTGTGGTGTATTCGGTACCAGAGAAGCCGAAGGTGCTACATACTTCAAAATCGACCCAGATAACGATTCGCGTGCATGTTCTTTTGATTTTTTTATTTTTCTCTGTTGAAATCCACTAGGTTTATTTCGCTTCATGTTAAAGTTTTGTTCTGTAAAGATCGATAAAGGAATACTTGTTAATTTTGACAGCTTTTTTCTCGCTTAATTTTGCATTATGTAAGTAAGTTTAAAGGTGAAAATAGACTACTATAACGTAACATGAACGGAGCATTTCATCAGTTTGTACGAAGAGCGCGCTGCGGGCGTTCCGCAGTACAGAGACACAACAACCATCCTGACTGGCGCGCCCGAGCACACTGCGACTGCGCTGCGAGCCTCTTTGTGTTCGGGCGAAAAAGCCGACACTCGGCGGATCGCGCCCCGCACGAGTTATAATATAATGCTCAGTTCGCGATCGGAGCGTGCTCAGTTCGTGCGCGCAACGCGTCCTAACTATGGAAATTAAGTTACGTTACATGATACATTGCGACAATTTATACAGCAAATTCATTCATTGCGTGTTACATTACATGTTACGTACCGAAGTCTATTTTCACCTTAAGGTCTCGGCAATGTATTTTTCTTTTCATTAGATAGTATTAGTGCAAATTACGTATATTTACGTCGGATGAATTTGAATTCATTAATCTGTGGTTCAAGTAAAAAAATATTTACGAAAAACAATTTTAAATCATTGGTTTTAGTATCATTGGACCTGAATTTGATTATAATAAGGTTTTTTATGGATAGCTGGCAGTCACTTTTCATACCAAAGTGCTTTTCTTTTTGTTAGGAAATGCATAGTTTTCCCGAAAATTCAAAGATAAAATTGCGAAATTTCGGTGATCAAAACGTAATTTGCAACGAAAATCGGCAAAACGAAACGTCAAAAGTACAATTCACAGATAAAATTATGACGTTTTGTCTATGGTATTGTCATTATTGTTCGTCTGTGGTCGAAAAATGACGGAAAAATGAAATTCGGAAAAGATACCTTATCAAAGGTAAGTCACAATCACAACACACAGAAATAAACATGTTGTTAGGAGTTGAGCTGTGAGCGAGGCCGCCCCATGTAGTTTCACTAAACCGAAATGTTGATTTAGGTCACTTTCTGTGCAAATACTAAAGATAGGTTGTATTAGGTCACAACGTTATGAACCACCCAGAGCCGAGCGAAGCGGAGCGGAGCGAGGCGACTGTATGATCAAGTGCTTAGTCGACGGCACTTTCCACACAGTTGTATAAAGTTCTAGTAGTGAGTTGTTACGAATGAAGTAGTAAAGTAGTGGTAGTAATGAAACACGTCATTTTGTCTTCACTGTAAGTGGTCAACTAAATTTAAGAATAAGTTGTTCTTTTTCTGGGTCATCCTATGGAAATGCCATCTTGTGTATTGTACAAATTCAAATGGGTTAATATTGTTATCCTCTAGCAGATGCGCTAGATTTTCCGATCCTGTTTTTATTGTACTTATTGTATTTGCTTCTGGGTCGCGTTTAAATTGGACGGCTTTTGCTCTTTCAATGCATTGTTGCGCTGATTTTGAAAATACCAGTGTCTTGGAAATTGATAATGCTGTGCCAAGTCGCTCGACAAAGTGTCTGTTATATTGGACGGTAATCCCTTCAGGCGTTTCGCATAATAGCTTCTGTGCTTCTCCTTCTGAAAAAGCCTGGTTTTCAAGAAGGAACAGCACCAGTTGTTGATTTTGGCGGTTAACGAACGTACTTCTTGCAGTGTTGTTTGATTCTCGCCTTGAAAGGCCAAACGATTCCACTCCAACTGCATCGTTGCCCTGTTCACCGACAATATGTTGGCTCCCTTCACTATGTAGACTTTCATTGGTTCAAGTAGGGCTTGTAACCATTCTTCGCTCATTGTTGGTTGATGCTGCGCCTTGTATTCTAGATATAAGATCTCCCCTTTGGGCACCTGCATTAGCACCGTCAATTGGTCAATTGGTCGGTTAGCGCCACCTTGAAATGCGTGAGTGGCGCATTTTGCAATGTTTTCATCGTTTGCGGTGAGAACTTGTCGTAGTGTTGTACGATCATCGCCGGAAGTAATGTACTCCAACAAGCAACGAATGCATGCAATTGCAGAACATTTGTATTGTCCTGCCCGTATAGCTTGCCCAAGTTTGCTATTAAACCCCCAGTTTTTTGCTGTTGAGATGTAAATGATATGGTAATGGATTCGGCGTGTTCCTCTGTGCTTAACGATGGCCTTCCAAGGAGTTGATTTATTTCTCCTTGCGTGATGTTTGATGCGTCCCACCGAGCAATCCATCCCATCGTCATCTTCGTCGCTTTCCCGTTCGATAATGATGGTGTCGACGCTGCTCCTATGGTTGTCGTTAATGCTTGCCTCGTCATTCGCAGCGATGTCTGTCGTTTCGCTTTCTTCGGTGCCATTGGTGTCTTCGCGTCGGATGTTACTTGGTCCGGCGACGGGTTCGTCTTGGGATGCTCTTTCGTCCGAATTTTCTGTGATGACGATTGCTCCGTTATGTCGATGTGGTCCGACGACTGCGCGAGGCTTTCGTTGATTGCCTCTAATTCCGTATCCTCGGCCTCGCTTAGACAAATCGGTGATTGCTGCTGGGAATTCGGCAACTCGTCGTCTTCCATGTCGTCGCTGTTGCTCCCCCAGTGAGGGCGATCGGACGTTACTGACTGTGACGTTTTGAATGACATTTTTTTCCAAAGGAGGTTATGACATTTTTTTCCAAAGGAGGCATGGAGGTTAATTAACCTTATCGTTTAAACTCGTAGTAGTAGTAGTGGCAGCAAACCTAACCTAACCTTACCTAACATAACCTAACCTAACCTAACATAACCTAACTCAACCTAACCTAACCTAACTAAACCTAACTTAACTTTTTTTTTTTTTTTTTTATGCCTTGGGGAAAACCCCTGACGGATACCGCCGAGGCGCGGGGGCGCCAGGGCGGTTATGTGGGGCTTGCACCCACCAAAAACCCCCGGGGTGGCCGTCATGGTGCATGGTGAGGGCAGCTCCGGGACCGCTGGTGACACGCACCGGAACTGTCCCCAGCACCCAGGGAGGAAGCATCTCAACTTCCTCCCACTTCACGACGGGAACGGCCACAACCAATCCCGTCGTAAACTCCTCGCGGCGCACTGTTGCGATCAAGGGCCCCCGCCCCGACCGCTTGCGACCGCCAGCGACTGCCCTGGGAGAGCTTCAGGTGCCCTCCCAGTCGTCGTCTTGGAGTCATAGGCGTTCAAAGTTGGAAGTCTGAACGCCCATAACTCCGGCTCCCTTTTAGGGGCCTCTTACGCCAAGCAGGGATTACTGTAGATGTATTCTTTCTCCCGACCTACAGGGATAGCCATAAGGCTCAAGGGCGGCCCACGCCACCGCCCCTGCGTCGTCTGCGCCTACGAGCGGGATCAGCCCTCTCCCGATCCCGCTCCGCGTCCTCCTTCTGGAGCATTACTGCTTCGCAGAAGGAGACCACTGCGCTCCACGACTCTTGATCCACCAGCATAGCCGCAACTACTGCTGGCGGAGAGAGGTCTCGCCCGATCCGGGTCACCAGGACTTCTCGCTCGGAGGCCCACGCGGGGCATTCCTCCAGCGTGTGCTGGGCTGAGTCCTGGTCGCTCTCGCAACGGTGACACTGCGCCGTCGGTTCGCGTCCGATCCGATACAGGTACTCACCGAAACAACCGTGTCCGGTAAGCACCTGCGTCAGCCGGAAGGTGACGTACGTCTTTCTTTCGAGCCAGGCTTCGAGGTTCGGCAGGATAGCGCCTACGGCGCGCTGGCGCGAGATCCATGGCTCAGAAAGCCTCTCGCGCCACTTCGCTATTGCGGCTCGCCGCTCTTCCTGCCGAATTTCCGTCGGCGTTCTATCCTCCGCCTCCTCCCGGTGGAGACGCGCATACACCCGCGCGTCCATCTCTGCCAGGAGGTCCAGCGGAAGAAAGCGCGCCAGGATAGTGGCCGCCTCAAGGGATACCGTCCGGTAACCTCTTGCGATCCGAATGGCCATCTTACGTTGGACGCTACAGAGAGGTGCTCTGTTGCGCCGGACGCCCGTCAGTCGAGGTGACCAGACGGGCGCCCCGTAAAGGGCCATGGACCGCAGTACGCCCCCGTAGAGGCGGCGGACTCCCTCCTCAGGGCCCCCAAGGTTTGGCAGCAGTCGGTGTAGAGCACCAGCTGTCCGCTCAAGCCGGGGGACCAGGCGACGGAAATGTTCCTCGAAGCCCCATCGACTGTCCAGGATGAGGCCCAAGTACTTCATGTACTGCCCCACCTGGACCAGTACGTCACCCACGCGAATCGAGGAGCTGGGCGGTTCCCTCCCTCGCGGGAGTTTGTGGAACCAGATCGCCTCAGTCTTCTGAGGCGCCACACGCAATCCCAGCCCCTCGATCTCCTCGACGACGCGAGACACTCCGGTTTCGGCGAGCCTGATGGTACTCTGGAAGTCGTCACCCTCGGCGAGCACCAGGGTATCGTCTGCATAGCAGACCAGGTGCACGCCGACCGTGACCTCAACCCGCAGTACTTTATCGTATGCGAGATTCCACAGGAGTGGGCCTAGAACCGACCCCTGGGGAACCCCGCACTCGACCTCTCTCTGATGACTTTCGCCATCCCGACCCGGGAACGTAATGTTCCTGTTGCACAGGTATGCTCCGACAACTTGCTTCAGGTATGGGGGCACTCGGTGATAGTTGAGCGCCTCCCTGATGCTCGACCAAGGCAGGGAGTTAAAGGCGTTAACAATATCGAGCGATACCGCTAACGCCACCCTACCCTGTGAGACGAACTGGGTCGACAGTGTTCGGACGCGTAGTATCGCGTCCACCGTCGACCGTGCACGGCGGAAGCCGAACTGGGCTTCCGACAGGTCGGGACCTATGCAAGCTAGATGCCCGTTGAGTGGCTCGGCAACGATTCTCTCAAAGAGTTTGCCGACTTCACTCAACAGGCATATGGGTCGGTAGGCAGAGGGCGAGTCTGCGGGTCGACCTGACTTCCATATGAGTACCAACTTCGCCAGCTTCCAGCCGGAAGGGAAGACGCCATTTTGGAGGCAGCTGGTGAACAGCTGCCTCAGGTAGTCACCCAATCCAGCGGCGAGAGCTAAACCCAGCGCCTTGCCGGGAACTCCATCTGGCCCGGGCGCTGTGTTCTTCGCCATGAGACGCTTCACGGCTCGGTCCAACTCCTCGACCGTCACCCCCAACCTGTCGGAATCAAATTCAATCGAATCCGCTTCGGTTAGAGGTGGCGGATGATCCTGGAGCCTGGGGAAGAGCGTGTCTACCACCCTCCCCACGAAGCCGGGCTGCAGGGTCATCGTCAATGGAGGGACCCATGGTCTGAGCTTGCTCGTCGAGGAGTTCATTCCAGGACCGAGACCTTGCACTAGCGATAGCATCGCTGAGTGCTTTGGAAGCGTCTCGATAGACCACGTAGCTCTCGTCTCGTTCGCTGGCGGTGGCTCGCCGTCGTCTTCGGGATCTTTGGTACTGGCGGCGGGTACGCAGGCATGCCTCGCGCAGCTGCGCAATCTCCTCCGACCACCAGTACGCCCCTTTTCCATCGGAGTGTCTGATTCGGGGCATCGAGGCGTCGCAAATAGACGCCAACGTTTCCCCGAATCTACCCGCCTCCCTTTCAGGATCGGGCGAGACCTCTTCGTGTCCTAACGACCACGAAGCAACGATGGCAGCAGACTCGAGCAGATCTCTGTCAAGCCGCTTGAGGGACCACCGTTGCGGTGGGCCGCTCCGTCGATCAGGTCGCAGGGCCCTGTTGTGGCGGCGGATTTCCACATTAATTATAATGTGGCGGTGGTCAGAGAGCGTGACCATCTCCTCCGCCACTCTCCAACCTGTCACCAAGCGCAGTGCAGAAGGAGACGCCCATGATAGATCGACTATCGACTCCCCCTGCACGCGCACGCACGTGTTTGTTGACCCCCGATTTAACAAACGGAGGTCGAGTCCTGCCGCCCATTCCAGCACCGTATGTCCCCTAACATTGTCCCGGGCATCCCCCCACGCGCTAGACCGCGCGTTAAAGTCGCCCAGGACAATGACCGGCTGTGTTGACCAGCGACGGGCGGAGGCCGCTAGCTGGTCAAGGAACCCTTCGAACTGTGCGAGGGGTATGTTTGGGGAGATATAGCAGCCGATAATGGCAAGGGGGCCCCACTCCACTGCGATGAATCCCTGTCCTTGCTCAAGCAAGGCGCAGTGAGGGTCCCCCTCACCACCCCTCCAGTGGATTGCGACTGAGTCCGTCGAGTCACCGAACCATCGAGGATGGTCCGGGACCTGGTAGGGATCTGCCGCGACGGCCAGAGTAACCCGATGTTCTGCAAGGGTGTGCAGTAGCAAGTCCTGCGCACTCCTGCAGTGATTCAGGTTGCATTGGAGGACGTAGCTGTTGAATTTTACGTCTCCATGGCCGCCTCCGCTAGAGCAGGGCTTGCGCCCTGTCCAATTGGTGCTCCTGACGGCACCGCCTCATTGGTGGGGGTTGCAGAGCCGGGGCCTTGCTTGCCCCTCCGCTTTCTCCTTGGAGGATTGCACGCCTTTGCACCCATCCTGTGGTTTGCGCGCCTGTTCAGATCTGCACAGACTGGGCACCTTGGAACAGCCGCTTTGCAGTCCCTGGCCTTGTGACCTCTTTGGCCACAGGCAAAGCAGCATCCCGAGCGGTCAACCCCCGTGGAGCAGTTCCTGCTTACGTGGCCGACCTCAAGGCATAGGAAGCATCGCATTGGACGCTTCTCTAATGCCTCTACCTTGACGGAGGCCCATCCCACGTCAATGCGCTTTGCTGTGGCCAGCTTGCGCATCGCCACGATAGGGCCATTCACTACTGTGGTACCGAGCCCGCCAGTAGAGCGTCGGATCTCACCAGCCTTGATGTCTGCAGCTTCGCAGCCCCCAACTGCAGCTATCGCCGCAATCAGCTCTTCTTGGGTGATGGAGTCATCGAGATCCATCACCCGAACGTCTGCCGTCGCGATGGGTCGTGCCACGCGCACTGGCATGTCAGCTAGTGCTACCCGCACACGTCCGCAGAGCGCCTCTGCTTTTGTAGAGCTGTCCGGGCCGGGAACCTCTAAAATGAGGCCCCCCGTTTGGGCCTGGCGCATACGCAAGCCCGTCACAATGCCACAGTCTGGGAGGTTTACCCGCTCCTTAGCGGCTCTCATAACTGTGGCATACGTCACCTTAGCGCCTTCGTCTATGGTGACGGTGACAACGGCACTTGTAGGCGGCCTCGGCAGCTTAACTGCAGCTGATGCAGGCATTCGGGGTCGATGCGAAGCCGGTGGCGCAGACGCAGTCTGTGGCAGCGCTTTGCGCCTCACAACCTGCGTCCAGGTGTCCTCCGCCTCGGCTGCAGCCTCCCTTTGGGTGGCTGCCTGCGGGGATTGCGTAGACTGCAGCTGCTGTCGGTTTACATCGACAGGCGGTGCCTGGCTCCCATCACTGGTTTCCCCATTTTTCTTCTTCCTCCTTTTTAACCTCTTCTGTTTGGTTTGTGTCGAGGTTTCCGGGGCTATCCGAGCTTGCGTCGTCGATCTCTTCCCGAGTCTTTCATCAATTAAGGCGCCGATGCGCCCCATCAGCCGGGCTTCCCAGGCCGCTGCCGGGGTCCTCGGTTCGGTCAGCATTGCCACCGTCGCCGGAGCTGGCACAACAGATGACAGTGTTTCTGCGGGTCTCCGCAACGCAGCCGCTGGGCTCTTGCCTTTGGAGGGCAGGGGACGCATTGGCTCAGGCTGTGCCATACCGGATGGTGGATTGGCAGCACGGCTAGGTCCTGGCTGAGAGGTGGAGGTCTGAGAGAAGGCTGCAAGCTCTTTCCTCAGCCCCTCGACCGTTGCGGTGAGAGAAGCGAGCTGTGAGCGCAGTTCTGCGTTTTCCCGCTCCAGCCTCTCAATGTTGGCATCGGAGTTAGTCCTCCGAGCCAATTCCTCGCTTCCGGCCTGAACCTTCCTCGCTGCCATCCTAAGGCTCCGGACGTAGTTGCCCTTAAGATGGCTAGAGGTGTCAGAGACCTTTTCCACCGTCTCAAGGTTGCTCCGCATCAAACTCTGAATTTCCGCGGTAGACATATTCGCCATAGATGCAGCCAGCTCCTCTACGCTAGGGAGTGACCGCTTCGCCCGCGTCTTTTTCGGAGCAGCGGACGGGTCCAGGTCTCCGTCTGCATAGTCCATTGAAGTGGATAGCGTCCGCTTTCTACTCTTGCCTCCCATCGATGCTGCTGATGGGGGCCTTGACAGTGACATTGCTGAGGAAACATCAGACTCCTCGCCGTCCGTCGACACCAGCCTGGTGTTAATGACTGGTGTTGGTGTGGGTGGACGCCTGAAGCGCCCTTTTGCGTCTCGCGGGGGAGCTGCAGCCGGCTCAGCCCGCATCGGGGGCGTGCTTAAAGCACCACCATCCCCATCGCCACCTCCGCCTCTCAGCCTGAGAGGACTCAGCGCTATTTCCAGGCGACTGCCCGGAACAGCAGATCTCCGACCTTCTCGGTCCTCTTCAAAATGGGTGTTGCCCTCCCCAGAGAACGAGGGGCAGCCTGTGCCCGAAGGCACAGGGAGGGATTCTCCACCGACGGAGCCGGTGGTACCCTCCTGGGGTATACATGTAGTTTTTGCACTCATTTCATGGTTTTGCTGATCCACAGCTTCGTCCGCTTGGGACGGGACTCCCTCCCGCCATTCATCCCCTCAGCACGTCAGACTTTGGGATTAGGGATTTTTTATAGTGGTGTTCTCCACTCCACTCCTCTGCCCTCCGCAATTTTCTCTGATGAGCAGAGGAAATGCAGGAGGGCCTCCTCGTGCACCCCGACTAACTCCTCTGCAACGAGCAGGGTGAAAATCAGGGAGCCATGTCAGACTCTTAGCCACTGGGACAGAACCAGTGTTTCCAGGGTACACCACGGGGAGGTGATCTGACTTCGTACCCCAAACCTAACTTAACCTAACTCAACCTAACCTAATGCGAGTCCAGCTCCGCGGAGTTTTTGAGCTAATGTGACCTTTAACGACCTCTAAAACGGCCAAGTTACCCTAACTCGACCTAACTTTTTTCCTAAAATTCTCGACTCAACCTAACATTTTTGAAAACATTTTTTACATGTTCTAACCTAACCTAACCTTTTTTTTAAAAAAAGGTCCACATTGACCTAAACAGCCATGTTTAAGAAATATTATTAAGTTAACTTATTCAATTTCTTAAACTACCAAGTAAGCGCACCCAGTGCGCATGGCCTGGGGCTGCCAGGGGCAACCCGTTTCACTCCTACCTACCTACCTACCCAACCTAACCTAACTTAACCAATAGTAGTTGAGAAAGATCCGGTTGTTGTGAAGCCTAATCAGCTATTCCACCGCATAGCTTGTGTTTCAAGAAGCGACGAAGAAATTGAGGGTTGTCTTCGTTACGAATTGGCACCGTACCCTCAGTCCTTGTTCGACGGCATTGGTCTTCGCGCGGGAGCAAAATCGAAGATTATTCAAGTAATTGACAAGACTTGCAAGATTAAGAATAGTTTGCCAGATAACCCCTTCTTTGTTCTTGACGGCGGAGACCTTTTACACCGAGTATTTTGGCCCCGTCCAGCAACGTATGGAGAAATCTGCACTTCATATTTGACTTACGTCATTCGTAATTACGGGAGAAACGCCGCCATAGTATTCGACGGATATCAGCCGAGCACAAAAGATGCTGTGCACAAGCGACGAGGAGCGGGAAAGTCAGCTGCGAGGGTAGATGTTACTCCTTCCAACGCCGTAACAACTCCGCAAGAACAATTTTTGTCTAGCGTTGACAATAAGCAAAGTTTTTTGAAGCTTCTGATCACGGAGTTTAAGAACGCAGGGTTCTCCGTTTCCCAGACCCCCAGTGATGCGGATGTGCTAATTGTCGAAACTGCGAAAGCAGAAGCGGCATTGGGTCGATTAGCCGTAGTAGTTGGTGCAGATTCAGACCTCAAAAGAGCCAGCAATGTCACAAACGAGTGCGTAAAACGTAAAAGGGTTGGATAAAAAATATATAGCCTGGTTTCTAGTTGTATCTAATCGTTACTTTCGTTAGTAAAAGCATAAATTAACTTTATAGTTTTTTCAAAAGATTTCATGTAGTGTTTCTTTTTTTGTAGGTTATCTCATTAAAGGCCGTAGCAGCCTTGGGAACAAAAAGTGCCCCCAGAGCTATCGACTCCTAAATTGGATCAGTGGTTACCTAAGTAGAGTTTGTCAAGTATGCCAAGTATTAGTCCAAAATCATTTAGGGTTCCGTATAAAATGAAACAAGTAAATGTAAATAGATTTTTATTTTTTCTCCGAAAGTTCTTTGTTATAATGCTTGATTTTTTGGGGAGGTACTAAAGCGATTATTGTGCAAAATCTGGCAATTAAATCATAAAACTTCTTCTTTGATATTTCCAAGAAAACTTAAAATAAAATCTTTGAAACTTTTTTTTTGACACTTCTAAAATAACGACCACTCTAAATTACAACTTGATATTTGCCTTTAATCGCTATAATTAACCTTGAAAAAAATCAGGTATTTAACAAACCAGTAACACTGTCAAAATTCAAAATTTACATAACAACATCGTCGAAATAAGGCATATTAATTGGTAATATACGATTTGAAGAGTATCGTTCAAAAATAGCAGTGGTATTAATCTTCATCGCTGTTATCGTTGATTACGACAACGGTCGCTTGATCTGAAAACACCTTACTTAATATTTCAGCGGGTCTTATAAGTTTTGCCAAAAATCTGGCATGCGATAAGTAGTAAATGACAGCGGCGACGTGTGAACAGCATCCTACCGTCCGCAATCCGTTAGCACACTCGCAATAGTACCTTTCGATCCCAGCAATGCCAACAATATGCGGATTGTAATGAATAAAACATTTATAAATCTTTTTAGAAATATGCCGCGACTGAATTTGAATTTTCAAAATGTTTGTTTTATCTTTCACGTATTGTATGTTCAAAGTGCCGTCGTCGTTTATCACTTCTGCTAAGTACGATACGGCTTGGTGGAATTGATAAGTGCCTGAAAGAAAAAGAAACTATTAACGATCAGAAAATCAACTAACTGTATGAAAAACATATTGTCCCGTACTGGCAGATATGCGTAACGAAGAAAATATGCCGAAATAGTCTTGAAGGGCTACCTACCCGTAAAAAGAATAATCATTTCACGTTCCGTTAGTTCAGGAAAGTCCAGAATAGCACTTGAGTCTACAGCTTCAAAGGGGAGTTTTTTTCGGAGCCAACCATTTTTTTCGACTTCGTTTTCTAATGTATTGTCAATATTTCTCATACTATGAAAACGGTTAAGAACCTCTTCGGTTGTGGTTGCATCTGATGTTAACCTTTTCCCGAAACCATTAAGTAAGTAGGAGGCTATTCTGTATAAACTACCGGTTTTAGGTAGAATTTTGTTGTTAATAACATTGTCTAAAAGCTTATTTTTTGTTTTATCATGCCATGCACCGCTTCCACAGGCCATCGAATTTTTGTTACAAATCGAGACTCATTAGCCTCTTGGCAAGTTAATTGTTTCCGGTTGCCCTTAAGAGCTGGCATCAACACTTTAAATCCTTTTGTTTCCAAGTATGGCACAATATCGCGAAAACCCCTATCAAGAACAAAAATATCTCCTGGGCACATTAAAGAACTCAAACCCGTTGATGGATCGTCCATTATTTTTCTCAGTATACTTGCATCATTTTCATTTGCAGTATAAGGGCCCAACATGTCAATAACGAAGCCATCCGTTGCACATATTGTAAAAGGTTTGCATAAGTGCTTTTTCTTTTGACCAGAATATGACTTTCTTTGATAGTTGTTGGTTTTACTTTTTTGGTGGCTCGCATATGTACCATCACAAATAACAATCAACGTATCATTAGTGCCACATAGCTCATTTGCAATAATTGTGGTGTGGTTCACAATCAAGTCTTGTCTTATGCAACTTTTGATGCCAAATCGTAAAGGTAAAATGATTTCAAAAGCATTGATCACACTTCCCACATATTCTGAAACGGCTTGTTCATACGGCAGTTGTAAAATAGTTTTAATCATTACGTTAGAGTTGCCAGTTCTCAGTTTCATGAGAAAAACTACAACTGCTTGAACAACACTCCTTGTCTTCGTGTCTCGCAACGATGATGACAGCAAGTTCGTTACTGCAGTTATGTTTTCCCAAGTCAGACCAGTAAATACTTTTATATCATTATCTGATAGAGAAAAATTACCTATTGATGTAAACATAGTATTTTTGGCGTCATTTCCCAGAAGTCCTAAAATCGTTGTTAAATCCGTTAAATCAAAAACCGATGAAGGAGAATAAGCTCTTAAATCATTTAAACAATTATCAAAAAATCTGTTTTTAATTAGGTGATCTCTGCAACACCTATTTCCCTTTGGAATAAAGATTTTCCGCATTGTGTATGCTTGCACTCTAGCAATTTGTGGTACAGTAGTTATGTTAGTTTTTTTTTAACATAAGCAACAGTATTTATGAGTCGATACAGTTCTCGAGATCATAAGCTCAATGTGTTCGGAGATGTTATCATTGCATTGAGGCTGTAAGTGCTTTGTACAATGCTTTGGTTAGAAGCAAACTGGAAAGTAGTGCAATTATCTGGCACCCACATGAAGCAAAATATAGCGTCATGGTGGAGAAAGTGCAAAATCGATTTATTAGGTACCTATATCTCAAGCGGTACGGGGTCTATCCTTTCTTTCCGCTTATGTATCCAACCCTGTTCGTTTTGGGCATGGTTGGTTACAATGAGCTGGAAGTCAGGAGGGGCCTCGCACTTGCTACATATGTGTTTAAGGTGTTCCGGGGCATGCTTGAAAACCCGTTAGTATTGGCACGGTTGGGACTCTATGTGCCGAACAACTACCTCCGGGCGAGGACGCACAAGCTGTTCCACATCCCGCTGGCGAGGACGGCGATGCTGCGGGAGGCGCCGGTGACGCGGGCGCTCGCTCTCTTTAATGTCATATCAGAGAGGACTGAGGTGGACTTGTTCCAGTGTTCTTTGACGGGATTCGCAAAAGTCGCCACTTTTTGTCTATGTTATAAGTAAGTAAGTAACGTCTGTGTTCTTTATAACCTGTTTCTTTGTACTCTAAATTAATGTCTGTTTGTGTCAATTTGGTTTTTGTTAACTGTTAGGTCACAAGCACGTATGTAAATAAATAAATAAATAAATAAATAAATAAATAAATAAAAAAATCATTATTTGTATTCACTGCGTGAATCACAAAATCATCATCGGATTCGTAACCAGGGTTAATATCATCGGAGTCGTAACCAGGGTTAATATCATCAGGGTTAGTGGCAAAACTACTATTGCTCGGCGTGTTATTATTATTGATGGAGCTTTGCGCTTGCAGAACTTGTAAATCGCGATATTTTTTGAGTCGACATTTATTACACAATATATCTCCGATAGAAAATAGTTGCCCAGTAATATTATAAAAGTATTCAACATCCTTATCTGTGGATAATTTTCTTTTTCTTCCAGGAACATTTTTTAGTAAACGATTACAAGCAGCACAACTCACTTCCCTTTTATCAGCCATCGCGTTTGCAGACCACTTAAAAATAAAGATTGTGTATAATATCTAGATAACAGTACGTATGTACATATTATGATGTTGTTTGATTATTGTGTGTCATGTTTTCCTACTGATATCAAGAATGACGAGTGCTACCTATGTTGACATCTACACATTCTTACTACATTCAAAGATTCAAAGTCAATAAATCCAAAGAGTATATTCACAAAACTATTAGCTACATATAATAAGTTTCCTGCAAAAATAATTCACCACCGCAACGTTCACAATAGAGATTATGTACATTAACGAGTTCTTGATTATTGTATACAGGATATGAAATATTTTCGCAGTCTTGGCACTGGCCCGTGGACACCATTCCTTCTTCAGAGAGATAGACCTCATATGGCGGAAGTGCTATAAAAAATATTTCTACCAATATCACTCTCGGCAATGGTAACGAAAAAATAACAGATTGTATGTTTGAAATTATTTCAAACACACATTCACCTGAATTAACAAAATCAGCAATTTTCGCTTCATTCAAGCAATCGATAATTTTATTTATACATAATTCATATAATCGTTTATTTCTTTTTGCAGAAAATATATTTTTAATTATAATTTCTATATCCATTTTTTCAAAGAGAGGATTGCGTCTTTTGTGAGAAGCTCAAAAACAAGTCGATTTCTAGCTTTGACCATAAAGGAGCTTTGACTAGATAGTCAAAGATTTCCAGTAATCTGTCAAAGAGACATTTCTTTAATTCAAAATAGTTTTGTAGTTCTCCCCCATGTAGTTCACACGTCGCCGCTGTCATTTACTACTTATCGCATGCCAGATTTTTGGCAAAACTTATAAGACCCGCTGAAATATTAAGTAAGGTGTTTTCAGATCAAGCGACCGTTGTCGTAATCAACGATAACAGCGATGAAGATTAATACCACTGCTATTTTTGAACGATACTCTTCAAATCGTATATTACCAATTAATATGCCTTATTTCGACGATGTTGTTATGTAAATTTTGAATTTTGACAGTGTTACTGGTTTGTTAAATACCTGATTTTTTTCAAGGTTAATTATAGCGATTAAAGGCAAATATCAAGTTGTAATTTAGAGTGGTCGTTATTTTAGAAGTGTCAAAAAAAAAAGTTTCAAAGATTTTATTTTAAGTTTTCTTGGAAATATCAAAGAAGAAGTTTTATGATTTAATTGCCAGATTTTGCACAATAATCGCTTTAGTACCTCCCCAAAAAATCAAGCATTATAACAAAGAACTTTCGGAGAAAAAATAAAAATCTATTTACATTTACTTGTTTCATTTTATACGGAACCCTAAATGATTTTGGACTAATACTTGGCATACTTGACAAACTCTACTTAGGTAACCACTGATCCAATTTAGGAGTCGATAGCTCTAGGGGCACTTTTTGTTCCCAAGGCTGCTACGGCCTTTAACTTACAAGTTTAAATTTTCTTTTTTTAAATAAATATTTTGTACATTTTCTTGAAAAACAAACACGCATTTACGTTTTATTTCAAATAGATTAATGTAATAATTTTTAAATAAACGTTTTGAAAATGTAATTTCAAAATATAAAATTATAGACATTTCAAATACCGAAAGTAGTAATTTTTGGCTTGTCCGGTTGCTAGGCAGCTTTGAAAAAAACAATATTACGGACAGTATTTCTTAAAGATCCCTGTCTAATTTTTGGTGTCCACGTACTTGAATAGTTTTGTCAGAAAACATCATTAACACTTTAAAGAATAGTCTATCAAAACAAGCGTAAAACTAATTTGAATAAAATACTCAAAATTGATGCCCGCCGGACATGTCGGCTTTGTCACTGGCCAAACGGGTATAAGGATTTTACTAAACTACCTTTATTTATTATGAATGGCAACATTATATTCAAAGGATCATTGTCAAGCCATTTGCAATCAGTCATTTCGATCAAGTTCTTGGAGAAAAGTGGGTGTGTTTATCGTGTCGGCGGTGGGTCGAGTATTTTCGTGTCAGGTTTGTTGACATTTTTCTACCTATACGTGTGTGTTTAAAGTTTTCAACTGTTTTTAAACTATTTAGCTGTTGTTAGGGAGAGAGTTATTTCAAGGAATTATCTTAACAAAGTAATTATAATGATTTTTTGTTTTAATTTCGGCGGTCAATGTCACGGTCAGTTTGGTCACATTTATCCCGTGACATATAGGGCTGACAAATAAAGTGACCAAACTGACGCATAAAGCTGGGTCTACATAGCGCAGTTGTAAATTATCCAAGTAAACATAAAAATAATAAAAGCATTATTCTGGTCTTAGTTTGCGGTTTTGAAAAGCTTTTATAATTAATTTTACCAGTCCAGGCCTCTGTGAGATGTGGTTTTATTTGTAAAACTTATTGTTAATATTTAAAGTTTATTGATTTTGATTGATACAAAACTTACTGGCGTTTCAAAACTAATTATTATTATCTACAAGTGGTGTGGTGTGGGGGTACGAATTTCGGCTGTGGTGGTGTGTGCGTACGAATTTCGGCTGTGGTGGTGTGTGCGTACGAATTTCGGTTGTGGTGGTGCGGCGGGATGCATTTCGACTGTGGTGGTGCGGCGGGATGAATTTCGGTTGTGGTGGAGTGGTGGTGTTGGTAAGCAAGTAGAGAAAGGTGGATAGAACATGGATGAAAAGTGTATTTTCTGCGGTGAGGGGATGGTGGAAGGTGATAGTGTCAACGTGACCAGAGGTTTAGAGACTCTTAGGAATCTCAGCGCACAAAGGAACGATGGGATTGCGGAAAAACTTGAGGGCGTGAGTAATATTCTAGTGCATCAAAATTGTAGAAAAGCCTATAAACGCCATCAAAATCGACCTACAGCGTTACCGGTATCAAGTGAAAGAACAGAATCGCCAAAAATCCTGTTGAGACGTGACCTACAACCTTTCGATTTTAAAACGTGCTGCCTCTTTTGCGGTGAGAAGGTTGATAATGAAGCTTACAAGAAACACCCTGATCGCAATCAAAAAATTTGCACCGTAGAGTATGTCCCAAAAATAGTTAGTCTTCGAAGTATGTGCGCAAAGAGAAATGACAAATGGGGCGAAATAGTTCTTAATCGCATTAATAGTTCAATAGACCTTATTGCTGCCGATGCCCAATATCATAAAAACTGTAATGCGCGATTTTCAAAGATAGGTTCTAGTATGCCAGGCGAGCTTTCTGAAAATGTCGGAAGGCCTGCAAACAAGTCGAAGTTAGAAGCTTTCAATAAATTGTGCAAGTTTCTTGATGAAAACGATGACTGCCAGTACCTTCTGTCTGACCTCATGGAGAAGCTCTCAGAGTTCAGTGACGAAGCCGAAAGCAATTTGTACAGCGAAAAGCGACTGCGAGATCTTCTGTCAAAGCGCTACGCCAATACCGTCCTTCTGTCGGCCAGCATGAAGATTTTCGGGACCGTGGTTTCTTTCCGGCCTGTTGCAGCAAGGATTTTGACGGACACGTGGTACACCAGCCGAAAGAAAACCATCGAGGAAGAAAAGAAGCGGATTCTAGACGCGGCTATCACCATTCTTCAAGAAGAGATAAGATCCGAAGTATATGACTGCTCGACATGTCCAACCTGTGAGGAAATATCTAAAGGGGGAGAAAATCAAGTTGGAGAGATGCTCACCTATCTGCTTTCTGGTTTGATGGAACCCGTCCAAGGTTCAGCATGCAAGAAGAAGGTGCTGAGTGTTGCGCACACCATCATTTCTTCGGTACGTCCACGTTCATTTTTATCGGCTGCACTGGTAGGAATTGGAGTATTTCTTCACAGACGCTTTCGATCTAGACATCTGATTAACCTTTTGCACAAGATAGGCTGCTCAGCTTCCTACAGCGAGATCAGCAAGTATGAAGCTTCTTTGACCGTCAACACTTCGCGTGAAGTTCAGGACAACGGATTTGTGCAGTATGTCTTTGATAATGCTGATCACAACACTCGAACTGTGGACGGCCATGGAACTTTTCATGTGATGGGAGGAGTTCAGTGCGTGACGCCAGCTTCAGCCGTTCAGACAAATTTTCGGGTTCCACGACCAAAGATTCAACCAGCGGCAAATATCGTCGGAAAGTTTGGTTTCATCCCGATTGTCAGTCACGACCAGCCCAAAAACAAAGGACTGAATCGCGTGGTCATGGAAGACGTCCTCGCCCTCAAGTTGCGCCCAATAGATTTCGAGATCGGGACCAAATACCAATGGATTTGGATGGCGGGTCCGAAGTCTTTCGACGAACCTCACCCCGGATGGAGTGGATTTATGGAGATTGCTTCAGGGGAAAAGAACTACCAAACGTCGGCAGTGGTAGCTTTGCCGTTCGTCAACCTTCAACCGTCAAACCCCACCGCAATCAAATCCTGTCTTCGTTTTGCAGCCGAAGAATGCAAGAAGCGGCAACAACGGTGCATCACGACGTTCGATCAACCGCTTTTTATTAAAGCCATTGACATCGTCGAAGAAGCGGAAGAAGATGACGAGCTGTCAAAGATTATAGTTCGATTAGGCGGATTCCATCTACATATGAGTTACATGGGCGCGGTGGGCAAAATTATGGGTGGCAGTGGTCTGGAAGAAATGTGGGAAGAGGTATTTGCCAAGAACTCTATTGTCCATATGGTTAATGGACATGCTTACGCAAGAGCATTACGGGCTCATTCACTCTCCATAGCAGCAATCGCCCATAAGCTTTTGGAGTGGTGCGAGGAAGAAGGATTTTTGTCGTCTTCCGACATCCAAGCTCTCCGCAAAATCCACAGCGACGTGTTCAACGGTTCCACCACTGACGATTCTTTCCTGTTTACTTTGGAGCTTGTACTGAATGCGATATCCAGCGCGATGAAGAAGAAAGAAGCCGGACTGCGAAATTATGGTTGCAGTACTGCAATCACGTTTCGATCATGCTAGACTTCGTGAGAGCGGAAAGGACAGGTGACTGGGAACTTCATCTCTTCTGCGTCCTATCCATGTTATGTGTCCTGCATGCAGCTGGCCATATTCATTACGCCAAGTCAGCCCACATATATCTCCAGAAAGTGTGTAAACTGAAGAGTATTTTGTCGGAAGAAGAATGGGTACGTTTTGTTCGTCTCGGGTTTTTTACGATTCGACGAACGGATAAGCCTTTCAATGGCGTTTGGACAGACATGACGATAGAGCAAGTTTTAATGCGGGCAATGAAGGTTAGCGGTGGGTTGACGCAGGGTAGACACATGTCTGATAGCGTCATTGCACGTTGGATTTGCACCATGCCGGGAAGTCTCCAGGTGACAGAAGCAGTGGAAGCTTTCGCAGAGGTGACACCTGAATCTTCCGACCAGCACATTTCTTTGTCAAGATCGTGGCAGGCTCGAGATAGCAGAGATCTGCAGAAATTTGTACATTGGCTGAATCAAAATTCACCGTTCAACAAATCCGAAGAGCTCGTTTCTCTATCTTCGGGAATCGTCGCCGATAGCAGAGTTAATTGTGACTCAGCCCAAAAGGTGGGGGAAGATGCTGTGAAAGCACTCACAGGGAAAACTTTTGGAAATATCACTTTGAAGAGGAAGACGCAAGTGTTCACCCTGGCCGCTATGGGAAAGACAATATGTGTCAATATGTGTCGTTATTTTATGCAATTCATTTTGCATTATGTTGTCGGATGTGGCAATTTCTACAAGTTTCTTTTCCATTGAGCTTAGTATATTTTCTTGTTTTGTTGTTTATCCTTGGTTTGGATACAACCGCGGTGTTGGAACATTTGTTTCTCCTTCTGATGCTGCTACACGTACCATTCCGGTTCTTTCATATTTATCTGTACTCAATGAGCGACGTCGTCTTCTCGATGCCACCTCGACTGCTACCGCCGTGGGTTCTGGTTGATTTTCTAATGCTGCGGCGATCGGCTACGTCGTGGTGACTCGATATAAGATGTGGTTTTTGGACAATGGGTTTCTTTATAGGTGTAATATGTAAGTAATTTTTAATAATTGTCGATTTAAAATCACGCTAGGCTGATTTTTTTCATAATTTCATAATTTCTTTATTGCACACAACTAATAATGGACAACAAGACTTACATAAAAATAGTGTACAAAGGCGAGCTTATCTCTAATAAGAGATCTCTTCCAGCAAACCAAATTAGGATGGGAATGGTCGATTGCTGAGCAGGGGTGACAATGTGTACAACAATATAATTTAGTACATATCTAAATAACTAACATATGGTTAGATATATGTTATATCTAAATAACTAATATAAAACAATATTAACTAAATATACGAGGGCTTACATAAATATCATATAATATACTCGTACATGCTAAACATAAATACTATATAAATATATATAATTTTTAAATAAATATACTAATAAATACATACATACTACCTATATTTCTAAAGAGAAAGGTAATGCTTCTTCACGCGACTTTTAAATATATTAAGAGAAGGACTGTCTCTGATAGTGCAGGGGAGTGCATTCCACAATTGAATGGCCCGGAATCTAAACCCATGCTCATAGGACGCGGTGTTATGCTGTGGGGTTGTGAGCATCGAAAGCGCGTGAGTTCTCCGAGGCCTGCTGGAAGAAAGAAATGGAAAACGGTCTCGTAAGAAGGTTGGATAGCGTGGATTGCGTAAAATGTTGTAGAGGATGTTGAGGATGTGAGAATCCCGACGAAGACGTATTGGCAGCCACTTCAGCTCTTTGCGATGCTGTGATACATGGTCGTATTTGCGCAGCCCAAAGATAAACCGAATCCCGAGATTTTGAAGTCGTTCGAGTTTGTTCAGTAATTCTTCGTTAGCACTGACCCAGCAGACATCAGCATAATCGATGAGAGGTAGAAGGAGAGACTGAGCGAGAGTGATTTTGGTCTGTCGAGGCAAAAAGTACTGAAGTTTCCTGAGAGAGTGAAAAGTAGCAAATACTCGTCGACTGACCTCATTGACATGCGATGACCAGGACAGCTGGTTGTCGAAGATAAGACCCAGGTTTTTAGCTTTATCGCTATACACGATTGTGGTACCATTAAAAGTGACAGGTGGAATGGGCTGTTGCTGCAACAAGTTAAGAGATTGTCTGGTGCCTATAATCATGGCCTGGGACTTGCTCGGGTTAACCAGGAGTCCGAAGGATGAAGCCCAGCTTCTCACCCCCTCCAGATCAGCGTTCAATGCCTCCACAGCAGAGTTTACATCGTTATGAGAGAAGTGGCGATAAATCTGGAGATCATCAGCATAAAGATGATATGAAGAAGACAGGATGTCCGAGATGGAGTTTATGAAAATCGAGAATAGAAGAGGAGAAAGAATACCACCTTGAGGGACGCCTGACAGGAGGTCACACCATTCAGTGGATGTCTCTTCCGTCCTGATTCGCTGTTGCCGATCCCTCAAATAAGAGTCGAACCAGCTGGCAGAGAAGGAAGAGACGTTCAGGGATCTGAGAAGCTCAACGAGAATGTCGAAATCTACGCTGTTGAAGGCACTACTGAAATCAAGTAAAGCCAACACGGAAAGCTGTTTGCGGTCCATGGCTAGCTGGATGTCATCTGTGACTTTCAGCAGAGCCGTGACGGTGCTATGACCCGGTCGGAATCCTGACTGGAACGTGTTTAGCAGGTTGTTTGAGGAGAGGTAGTAGGAAAGCTGGTTATGGACAATGGTCTCAATGACTTTGGAGAGGATGGGCAGGATTGAAATGGGACGGTACTCTTTAAAGGAGGTGGGACTGGAGGTTTTGGGTAGTGGGATGACTAGAGCTTTCTTCCACACTGTGGGGAAGACACCATTAGCTAAAGAAAAGTTTATAACGTGTGTTATTGCTGGTAATAGTTCGTCAAGGATTGTCAGTAGCATTTTAAGGCAAATTTTGTCATCGCCTACAGCTTTCGAATTGACTGCCAATAGCGCCTTCTTGACCGCATCGATTCCAACATTACTCAAGTTGAATGGTGTGGTGTTGGGTAAGGACTTAGAGCGCAGGCTCTGAAGCGTGGCTTGTTTGACAGTGGGATCCATCACAACAGGCGGGGTAGAAAGAAACTGGTTGAGACCGTTGAGATCTACATTACCAGCATTCCCGGGCCTTACCTACACCAAGCGTTCTCAGGAATTTCCACACCTGAGCTGGAGTGTAGTTCTCAATGCAATCGTGTATGTGCCGACGTTTAGCATCGCGACAGAGACGGTTGCAACGGTTGCGAAGACATTTGTAAGAGAGGAAATTATCATCTGTCGGATTCTTGCGGTATCTACACTTGGCTCTATTCCTCTTGGCCATTAGGCACTTAATAGTGTCTGTTAGCCAAGGGGCAGGGTGGTGTTTAACCCTCACTTTTTTTGAAGGTGCGTGCTTGTCATAGAGACCCAGGACTATAGAATTAAAATTGGCGATTTTATTATCAACAGTCTTACTGGTAGTGACAGGGGACCAGTCAATAGACATGGCATCAGACAAAAGGGACTCATGGTTGATATCCTTAAAGTTCCGGATATAAAGGAATTTCGCTCTGCTCTTGAGAGGCCTTATCTTATAAGAGAGATAAATGAGGTCATGATAAGAGAAAGGAGAACTTAGCTGACCGTGTATTGCGACCTTGTCCAAATTGGAGATGATCATAATGTCGAGAAGCGAGGGAGAGCAATGAGGTTGGAAATGGGTGGCATCAAGCGGCAGAATATGCAGATTAAAGGAGTCGACCATGGACTTGAGTCTGGCAGACCGTGGATTGTGTTTAAGGAGACAGGTGTTGAAATCACCAAGAATGAGGGAATCATTATAAAGTGGTGTCAGTTCATTGAGGAGTGATTCAAAGGAATCGAAATAATCGATGCGAAGAGAGGGACTATAAAGAACACCGAGGAGGACCTTGTTGTGGTGAAGAATGATTTCGAGAAAGAGATGTTCAGCAGACTCGGAGTATTGACTAGGGGACGCACTGATCACCTTGCACGGAATTTCCGCACGTAGATAGATAGCGACGCCCCCATCGGCCTTCCCGACTCTGTCGTTCCTGTACAGCCTGTAACCTGGAAGGGAATACAATGAGGATGGCAGCGAGGGCTTGAGAAACGACTCGGAGACAAGAATGCCGTCCACGCATTGTTCACTAAAAGCATCGAGCAGGTCCGGATAGCTGGAATGGATGCTTTGTGCATTTATATGTACGATGTTTAGATTTTTCTCCACACCACCAAAGACAGTCTTAATTTTGACAGATAGGGGTTCCTCTATAGAGGAGTCATTGCTTTCCGCACTCAAAAAATCATCGTCGCTAGAAGAACACGAAAGGAAACTTTGATTAATAAGATCAGGTAGAATATCCATATATATAAATATACTTATCAATATAAAATATTATATATACCTATTAAGTTATAAATATTCTAAAATCAAAAGTAAACTAATTAAAATTTCTAATCAATAAGCTTCATGCTTAGACCCAGACCCACCCTAGGATTGAGGAAAGAGATTGTTTGTTATATCATCTCACAAGTAACAAATAACAATAACTACTACAGATAGACGAATACAGAGATTTAAATCACACATATAAGTTCTGGATTCTGACTTCTACTTATCACGAACACAGCATGGCAAAAATATATATATTAATTTAACAAACAAACAAGACCAAGAATGGAACCGAAACGCAACCAATGGCCGCGGCTGTCCGGTCCGTACATCCGAAAATGAAAAGACACAAACCACGAACCATACGTCTTTGCTTCAAATTGACAGATGACAGCTGATGAAATAAAAACCACTTAAGCACTACACGTTTAGTCAGAGTGTCGAAACAAAAACTTTACACACACCGATAGAAATGGATTGGTTGGACAATGGATATTGCGGACTACCTCACAGTTGTCGGATAAAATAGTCGCCTCGTGGAATGATACCTGTGATATAAGTGGTCTTGTGAAGATGCGACCACCTCACTTAGCTTGAGCACCCTTCCTGGTCGTGACGGTCTTGATGGCGCTGGAGTTCACGCTCGCTGCAGGCTTCTTTGCCGAGTCGGATGATGGCGGCAGGACGTCCTTACTCGGATACCTAGACGTCAGCGGCTGTAGGTCACCCATGCACTCAACTTTGTGACGTGACTTGTCTGGCAGCGCAACGATGATCCTGCCTTCGGAGGTCCAGACGCTGCTCATCCCGAAGTGCCTGCGCGCCGCTGCGAAGACTTGGTGGCGCGTTTTTGTCAGAAATTCGGTCACAGTTGTGCCCGAACACTTGAGCGCCTTTTTCAGTCCCCACACCTTGCTACGGGCTGCCACTGTTGAGAAGCGAACAAGCAGGGGTCTGGTTTTCGCCCCCTTAGCACCTAGCCGGTGGACCACACTGACAGCACCAATGCACTCGTCCGACACCTTAAGTTGGTCAGTGAGTAATAACCTCAAAACAGCTCCTGGCTCTTCATCAGCTACTTCAGGCACACCATGCACCAGCAGCACCTTCCGCCTGGAGGCTGTCTCATGCCGGTCCAATCCCAGTGTCAAGAGCGTCAACTGTGATTTTAGCATGGCAAGGCACTTCCATATGAGGACTTTGAAATTTGAAAACTCACTTGCCAGGCTAGCCATGTTCTTCGGGGCAGGAGCAGGTGTAGCTGCATGCAGCTCATTTTCATATCTGTCCATCCGCTCTCCGAAGGACTTAACAATGTTTTCCATGTTTTTTGCCAGCTCAGCATGCAGATCCATTGTTGCAAGGATGTTTGTGTTATTTAAGCGTTAATGTAAGATAAATAATTGAAAATGTGATTGGTGAGAGTCAAGGTCAGTATTCTATTAATAAATATTCATACAGATTACTTATTGTATTTTTAATGAATTTAAAATTAGGGAGCTACTAAATATGACTTGTAGTTAGGACTACCCTCCAAGAATTTTTTTTTTGTATTTTTGACATAGGGTTGACGATTCAAAACAATATCAATAGATATACCAATTTTTTTCCGAGGATGATTGCATAAAGTAAAGAATATTATGTACAATGAAAAGTTAGTAGGTAGTACAGTACAGTTAGCAAGAGAAGTATGAATAAATGTTTGATGACTGTTATTTTTTTGGGAATGGAGATATTTATGACGACCATAAAGTAAATTGAATTAGTTTGACACGAGTTATTTTGGATGGGGATTTTGATAGTAGTATAAGAAAAGAAGTGAAATATCAATTAAAAAAAACATTTATTTATAACCTAAAAGCTAATTTCAGTTTTCAAACTAACAAATAATTTAACAAAAGAGTAATAAGAGATACAGAGGTACCGAATATTTGTAGCAGTTCACACCGATCAGCTGCCCGGTAGCGCTTCCGCACGCAACGAAGTCTCAGAAAAAGTGAGTCACGCTAGTTCGTGCGCTGCTTATATAGGCACCGGGCCTCCCTCGTCCCTGGGTAAGGTGGTGTATCCTAACACGGCCATCCTGATCATGCGTCGTCCTCGACATCATCACTGAGGTCTGGCAGGCTCTGCATAGGTGCCCCTGGAGTTGTGTCTTGACAAGAAGGCCCCGCGACTGGCTCTGATTGTTGGTGGGCTGTGGTAAAGTTTGACCAGCGAGTGGCTGCACAAAAAAAAAGCGGCAAATTCAAAATATCTTTAGCTGGTAACACGAAGCATAGTGCAAAAAAAGTAATTTGATACTTGGTCATCATCATCTGTGGCCGCTATAACAACAAATATTATAAATAGAAAATTAAATAAGTAAAAATAAATAAATAAATAAGTATATAAAAAAATACCCATACAAAAAATCTAATTTCTTCGTTGTTTTTTGCGATAGTGTCTAAACCGTTATAACTAGTCAGTTTAAATTTTCACAGATGATGTATTTCAAGTGACTGAATTTCTTTTTTTGGTAACTTGTATATATGTATAGTATAACACGACAATTACTTTTTTAGCATAAGACAGGAAATTATCCCTTGCCCTAACAAAGTTTTACTAGTAATCAGAATAAAGTGACATATGTATATATATTATTTCCACTTGGAAATGTCATCTAAAGGGTAAAGTGCTACACATACCTGTAGATACATTTAATGGAGCTGAATGTAGTAAGGTGAAAGAAAACAATAATATTTTAAACTAATTTTAATATTATATTTTCTATAATCATAAATTTATAAAGAAGGTACAGATTTATTCAAGATTCATAGTCAAAATCAGATTCCAGAAATTCAACGCCTGAAAGAGAACTATCAGTATCACTTTCATTATCACTTTCACGAACTTCTATAATGAATGGAGCCAGTTCGTTATCCAGAATGTTGTCCTTAGGCTTGTATTGTTGTTCAACATTGATTACATGGTCTGTACATTTTTTCCAATCTTCTGCTGTAATCATTGAAAAACATTCCCGGATCAAATTTTCAGTTTCTGAACCATGTAACCCCACATTTCTGCTAGCTACTTTTCGCTTTGCGAGGCTCCATATGAGCTCTATAGCATTTAGGTCACAATGATATGGAGGCAATTTAAGGACCTCATGCCCATGCTGCTTCAATATCTCCTCTGCTGCATATACAGGACCAATTTTGTTTTCCTGAACAAGGCACATCAATTCCTCTTTTTTATAACAGTCTTCATATGGTATATTATTTTCCCTTAGCCATTTTTGAATATCGGCCTTTAAGCTGTGAATGGTTGGAGGCTTATTTATTTGTGTTACATGGTAACTTGCATTGTCCATTACAATTACACTAGGCTCGGTCAAATTTGGGATCAACATTTCTCGTAACCACTTTAAAAAATTTACACTGTTCATATCGTCATGATAATCAGCTGCTTTGGATTTTGTGCTAAAAACAAGCAAAGCGTTGGGCACAAATCCTTGCTCCGAACCAGCATGCACTATGATATGCCTTTTACCCGAAGAAATTTTTTCAACTACACCGGAAGTCGAAGGCCCTTGCCATGACTTCTTCGGTCTATAATTTTGGTGGACATATGTCTCATCAAGATACACAATCATTTTTCCTTCTTGTCGTTTTTTATGTATAGTTCTTAGAAATCTTTGTCTCCATCCAGATATTTCAAAATTTTCCATGAGAATGGAGCGTTCTTCTTTATTTTTTTAAAACTGAAATCCATTCCGATGCAGTATTTTCCTCAGTGTTTCACGACATCCTGAGAATCCTATAGATTCTTTCAATTCCGCATGTAAGGTTCTTAGAGTAGGACCTGCTTTTTGACACAATAAAATTCGTTAATTTTATTACGGATGGCTGTCACATCAAAATTATCTAAATTTGACACAGTTGGTGGGCGGGGACGTTTTTTTCCTGGCGTATTCCATTCGCCTTGGTTAATAGAGCCCTCTTTTTTAATTGTGCGTAACGTTCGAATGCTTACACCTGAAAAAAAAAACAAGTGTTAACTAAAGGAAATCGACACATTAAAATATTAAGAAATCGAGATGTGTAAATATAGTTTATTATTTATATTACCTGTCATAGTGGACACTTTCTCCAAATAACCTGATTCTGATTCGTTATTATCAATAACCTTCTTTAGTTCTCTTGCTAGCTTTTCAATAGTTTGTTTGACATTTTCGTCATCCACGCCAGCTGTAATAAAAATTATTCATAAGTAATACAAACACTAACGTTCCTACTTCGTGAATTAAAGATTTATATTCAGGGAAGTATCAACATTGTTTGACAATAACTTACCGGTCGCCTGAATGATTTCGTCCAACATTCGTTTCTTTTTCAGTAATCTCTCATTTTCGTCGCGTCTAACCTGATTATAGCTAGAGATTATCGTAAATAACATGCTTCTAACACTGCTTTTGATCGGTTTAGCCATTATAATACGATGTAATCTTCCGTAACAAATGCACTGAGACGCTATTCTAGGTTATGTGCGAACAGAGGTTGACAATTAGTTTGACACTTTTGACAGATAAAATTGTTGCCATATATAGAATTCTGTAAAAATGCTTGTGCAGCGACTCGCTGGTCAAACTCTAGTGGTATCGTCAGCCAGATCGTCCTCTGTGCTACCGACAAAGGAAAGTTAGTGCATCTATCTGAGGCGAAGAATTTGCCTATTCTGCACTTGCTCTCAAAGCTTCTCACAAGGCCCCCTGCATTCGTCACCAAATTGTAGTGTATGAATGTGGGGTATCACAGAGAATATAATATTATGTGGGTATGTGGATTTTGTTATGTAAATCAGTTTGTGTTTGAGCATTAAACGTGTGCCAGGCTACTCCTTGGTTTTATTCTAATATATCCGTAAATACACAATATTTGGCGACGAGAAAGTAACTTACGCGGTAATTAAGTGATTAACAACATAATAGTATTGGTGTTTACGAAGAAAACAATCATGTTGAGTAGTAGTGCAAATGTAATGTTCGGCGACTCGCTGACCTTCGACCATCGCACAAAAGAATGGGGCATTTTTAAAAGTCGTTTTGTCCAGTTTTGCACCGCAAATAATATTGATAATGAGACGGACAAGCTGGGAGTGAAGCGACGAGCTCTGTTGTTGACGGCTTTAGTGGAGGATACCTACCGTGTCGTAAGAGATTTGGCATTCCCATCAGACTTGGAAAGTATAACCTACGTGGCGCTTTTAACGTTGTTAGACGCACAATTTGTACCAAAGAAGAGCACTTTTGCCGAGAGGTACAAATTCTACAAAGCGGAGCAACGAGTTGGTGAGGATCTGGCTGAATGGGCGCCGCGGGTGCGTAATTTGGCGCAATACTGCGGTTTCCGTGGAGATTTTGATGCTGCTTTGCGAGACCGGTTCGTGTTGGGTCTCGAGAACATCAAGGAAAAGGAGAAGCTGTTCGCGGAGAGTGTGGACACCCTCACGTTCACCCGAGCCTTGGAGCTAGCGCAGGGCGTGAGATGTGCCCGGCAGGCGCTGCAGGCCACGCAGGCGGAGCAGTCCGCTGCTGCGGCGCCGGCGGCGCTGTATGCCCTTCGTGCGAGCTCAAGGGCGACGGCCGCGACCAAGGGCACTCGTGTTAATGATAAGAGTGATAATAGTGAAAAGCATTGTGAAGTGTGTGGTTATAAAAACCACTCAAAAGAGAAGTGTCGGTTCAGTAATTATAGCTGCAAAGTGTGTAACCAAAAAGGTCATTTGAGACGTATGTGCAAGTCTCGTAAGCAAAACAACAATTATTTAGCTGCGGCTGATAGCGACACTGTTGAAGGTATTTATGATTTGTTTAATATAAAATCGATTAACGGTAATCCTATGCGACAGATGGTCACGATAGCAAACAATGATATAGTTTGCGAAATAGATAGCGGCAGCGCAGTTTCAGTTTTGCCTCAAAAGATTTATCAAACACATTTGTCTCAATACGAATTAAAAACATGCAAAATTGTGTTGAATTGCTATAACGGGACTAAGATTACACCGCTAGGATGTTTGTTATTACCGGTGACCTATGAAGGCATGACAAGATCGATAAACATTTTTGTCATTGCTACGCACTACAATCAACCGGCATTACTGGGTCGCGATTTTATAAGTTCGTTCAACATACAGTTATGCAGTGCTGATGCTGACTGTAATAATTTACAACAGGACAATTGCACAACAATCATCAGAGAATAAGTTCGCAAAGCTATTTTCCAATGAATTAGGTACATTCAATAAATACAAGATTCATTTAAAAGTGAAACCTGGCGTTGAGTTGAGATTTTTTAAGCCACGCCCGGTACCGTTAGCATTAAAATCTAAAGTGGAGGAAGAACTTAAGCGACAAGTAGATTTAGGTATTTTGGAAAAGGTTGAGCATGCCGAGATAGCTACACCGATTGTGCCCGTGTTACGTCCCGACGGAAATGTGAGAATTTGTGGTGACTACTCCGTCACATTAAATAAGGTGTTATTTATGGACAACTACCCTCTTCTCCGTATTGAAGATTTATTTGCAAAGCTGCATGGTGGGGAAGAATTTTCAAAATTGGATCTTTCGCGGGCTTACAATCAACTGGAATTAGATGACTCAATCAAACCTCACTTGCATCAACACACATAAGGGTTTGTTCCGTTACAATAGATTGGTATTTGGATTGTGTAATGCGCCTTTTATTTTTCAACAAACAATGGAAAACACAACTTTTGCCCGTAGATTTGGTAACTTCATCAGCGCACATATCTACAACAATTTATTAAAACACTGCGATATTAAAACAAACACAATCACGGAAGCTAAAAAAACCATAACAAAGTTTCTTCTCACACTGGATTACCAAAGTACAGAGCAGTTTCTAATCTAGAATAGTATGCTGTTAATAATTGTAATTTTTATTGTTTTTGTCTTGAAGCCTAGAAGCTGTTCCTTTTAAATTTTATAACCTTGTTATTCTCTTTATACCACAGATACTAATATTATACTAATACTTTATACCCAGAAGCTGTTTCCTTTTGTTATTGTGAAGCAGTTTCTTTTAAATAGTATAACCCTATTTCGCTCACTACCCAAAAGCTGCTTCGTTTTGTTTTGTTTATCTTTGTTTATTTTAGTAAAGTTTATGCCAAAGCTTATAAATTTTCACATGTTTAAATAGTAATTGGTTCCCCAAGATACAGGCCTAGCCTAGTTTGGGGACCCCTGGAAATTTGTTTATTTTGTTTAAGCTATGCACTGAATGTTAGATGCTAAGTTCCATTACGCCGTACCTTTTTGTGCTAAATAAATATTTTTTCATTTTCATTTTCATCTAATTGGTGATATTGAGGGCACTTGTATATTTTTAGATGACATACTGGTGACAGGGGAAAATAGACAAATTCATATAGAGAGGTTAGAGAAAGTATTACAGAGATTAGAAGAAGCAGGACTGCGACTAAAACAAGATAAATGTGAACTATTTAAGGATTCTGTCGAATATCTGGGATTTATTATAGATAAAAATGGCCTACGTAAATCACAACAAAAGGTGAAAGCTATTTTGAATTGCAAAAGCCCAAAAACAATCAGCGAGCTAAAATCTTTTTTGGGCATGGTAAACTACTATCGGTGTTTCGTACCCAATACGTCTAGTGTGCTTAGCCCGCTACATCTGTTACTACAAAAAGGGGTGAAGTGGGAGTGGGGAGATGATCAGGAAAAGGCGTTCCATAAAATTAAAGAGGAGTTAACATCCGATAGAGTGTTAGCGCACTATAACCCCGAGTTACCGATCGTGGTGACGTCAGACGCAGGGCCTGAGGGCCTCGGCGCGGTGCTGGCGCAGAAGCAGGCGGACGGCACAGAGCGGGCGATCGCATACGAGTCGCGTTCCTTGTCAAAGGCGGAACGCAACTACGCACAAATTCAAAAAGAAGCAACTTCTATTGTGTTCGCGATAAAAAAGTTTCACCATTATTTGTATGGACGCTCGGTCCCATTTATTTTAAGGACCGACCATAAGCCACTTATTACTATATTTGGAAATAAAAAAGGTGTTCCGGAATTGGCAGCAAATCGCTTACAACGGTACGCTTTATTTTTATCAGCGTACAATTTTAATATAGAGTACGTTAAGGGTGAGGACAATGTTGCAGATTTCTTATCTCTGTCAAATAGTGACAAAGAAATCATCGAAACAGTGAAACAGGGTGAAGATAGGAGTTTGTATATAAAATACATGTCAGACTCAATGCTAACACCAATCACAATGAAAGATGTGGAAGTCGAAACGGAACGAGACCCGATCTTAAACAAGATAGTAACATTTTTAAAAACTCGCATGCCTGCTAAATGTAATGAAGATAATTTAAAACCGTATTTTGCATGTCGTTCGGAACTATCACTAGAAAATGGGTGTATTTTGCGGGGTCATAAATTGGTGATTCCATCAAAATTTCGAGAACAATTGTTAGAAGAACTGCACAGTTCACATTTCGGAGTGGTAAAAACAAAGGCAGAGGCCCGGTCACGAATGTGGTGGCCCAATATTGATAAGCAAATAGAAGAAAAGATAGGCTCCTGCAGCGTTTGCAATACGTTACGTACGGCCCCGCCCCGCTCGCCGCTCGCTCCGTGGCCCCACCCAGAGCGACCGTGGGAGCGCGTGCATATTGACATGTTTACGCTATTTAGTATTCAATTCTTGGTGATGGTTGATGCCCATTCAAAATGGACTGAATGCAATCTGATGCAAAAGATAGATAGTGCGGCGATTTTAGAAAAAATAGGAGAAATTTTCAGTAGATTTGGTTTAGTGCGTACGTTAATTTCAGACAATGCATCGAGTTTTGTGTCCAATGAATTTCAGGAATTCTGCAGAATTAATGGAATAAAACACTTAACTAGCGCACCTTATCATCCAGCAACGAATGGGCAAGCTGAGAATAGCGTCAAAACTATAAAAAAGGGTTGAAAGTTACATTAAAAGCGAATGATAGTCATAGCACAATTCAGAAGAAAATAAATAAATTCTTGTTCGATTATAGGAATTCGATACATTGTACAACCGGTTTTTCACCAGCACAACTAATGTTTGGCCGCCCGTTGCGCTGTCGTTTCGATCTGTTGCGGAACCAAGTATCGAATAATCATAATGATAGTGTTATGAACAATCCGTCAACAGTGCCGTTGTCAACACAAGCTAATAGAAATGTTTCTTCCAAACAGATCTCACAATGTGAACAGTACGGCGGGAAGCGGAACACAAGTTTCTCAGTAGGAGATAGAGTACTGGTCAAACATTTTTATAACAACGGTAACAAGAATACATGGAAAACTGGCTTAATTAAGAAAAAAGTAGGTACAAGAATGTTTGAAGTTTATATACCAGAAATCAACATAAATGTAAAAAAAAACATGTAGATCATTTGTTAGCATATAAGGGTTCAGATCAATTGGCACATGAATGTGATGATGATTTAACCTTTTATGATTGTACTGATGTAATAACAGCCTCAACTGCATCATCAGAACTACAAGAAGCACGTTTCGAGAGAGAAGGGGATAGTGGTGAACAAATCGTTCGTGATGATGCATTGGTAGACTGTTCCTCGGATGGCGGCACTGGCACAGCCGAGTCTGAGTCAGCTGAGCAAACGGAAGGCCGCCGTTATCCATTACGTTCCACAAGGAATCCTAATCCTTTCTATGTAGCATAGTCTAGATGTAGGTTTAGGTAATTGTGTTAGTTAAGTTAGATATATTTCTTAGATACGGTGGGGGGATTGTAGTGTATGAATGTGGGGTATCACAGAGAATATAATATTATGTGGGTATGTGGATTTTGTTATGTAAATCAGTTTGTGTTTGAGCATTAAACGTGTACCAGGCTACTCCTTGGTTTTATTCTAATATATCCGTAAATACACAATATTTATACCACACAAACCTAGCTAGTTTTTTTTTATGCAGTACCAAAACGACATTTTAGTACTTCATAAAGTTCCATTCATCACACAGAAATATTGTGATTCATTACGTCTACAATCATACAACTTGCAACACACATGGATCCATACACATTCGCTGTCATGTAGGGCCTTTATAGCCGGTAGAATCGTCTCGCAGTCCGTCCTCTACAATGTAGAGTCTACATGACCAAACGTGTAGGGCAATTTACCAAAATTACCAAAAGGAACTTCTCGCAGTCCGTCCTCTACACGATAAAAACACGCGTTATGCAGGAACTACATCAGCTATACGCTCGTAAGACCGGTCAGGTACCTCGCAGTTTACCTGACGGTAGACGTCTCGCAGTCCGTCTTCTGTCTTACATCGAGATTCACACATGGTCGGATATGTAGGTCTCTCAGCATATAAGCCCAAAGCACACGGAGAGAAAATCTGACAAAAAATACAGTAATTATTACTAAAGTATTTCTAAATCCGAGGACAACAAATGCCCTGTAATAATAAGTAACCGATTTTTGTAAATGCAGTTAGTAAATATTACATGTAACGTTTTTGTAATTCCAAGTGTTTCGTATTTAGTATTTACTATTTCATGATGACGTCATAAAAAAATACTAACTGTTTTGTAATTTTAAGAGTTCAATTGTTATATCGGAAATGATCACGTCATAGACAAATACTAAGTGTTTTGTAATTTTAAGAATTTACTAGTAATATCGGAAATGATGACGTCATAGACAATACTAAATGTTTTGTAATTTCAAGAATTTATAAGTAAAATCGGAAATGATGATGTCATATGTAAATACTATTTTTTAGTGAATTTTAGTGCTGTAGTTTTAGTAATGTATCTAGTTTAGTACCTAGTTATAAGTAAAGACCTATACAGGATGTTATAACAGAGACATCGCGAGAGTCTTTAGGGGTGATTCTATCGGTCATTGTAAGTAATTTTTGTGCAAAATTACGTATAGATTCACCTTTTAAATTAAATATAAAATAAATATATATCTCGATACCTCTGTTAGCACATCAAGTATAGGTCTTTACTTATAATAAGGTACTAAACTAGATAAATTACTAAAACTACAGCACTAAAATTCACTAAAAATTAGTATTGACATATACAACACTAGGTATAGGTGTTTACTACTACAATGTTTAAAGCAATGAAATACTGATTTAACTTTTATTATTTTATTTCTATATAAACCATAATTAATTAACATATTTGTTAATTTATATATTTGTCTGCATATTAGATGTCAACTTCTTAACATAATAGCTATCGTTAAATAAAAAGGGCACTTCATTTCTTTCATCAATACTCATCGGGGTTTACAGGGCGTAACAAAAGGGTCCAGTCCTATTTTAGAAGGTGAACCAGGAATAACTTTTTCTATGGTTTCGACTTTGATATCGCGAAAATAATCAGCTGAGTTCAATAACTTAAATATTTACTCGGATATGACTATACGCGATTTGATAAGAGTTGGTCATATTAATAGGTAGATTCACCTAATAAAATATTAGTGGATCTTTTTGTTACATCCTGCGTAAATTTGAGCGTCTCTTGCCAGGGTCCCTTTTTATTTAGACGACACAAATTACACAAAACACTAAAAAATACAAATTGTCACAATTCCTAAATATGATCTAGTCAACACACCAACGAGATGTTACATAAGAAGTCATGTTCGATAGAACGTTTATGTTGTTTGGCACTGGTGCAATTAAATTATCAAACGATACATAAATAACGTTACTCGTCCTTTCCACTTCAAAAGCATAATATGCTCGTCAAAATTTAGAGTATTTAAGGAAATACACTCAAATAGTACACAATTAACACTATCAAGATAAATTTTATCAACAATTGCAAACGAAGGCAAAAATGTTTCATTAGACAAACTTACAGTTAAAACATGCGATTTCTTAAATTCTATACCATTTATATTTGCCCAAGGGATAGAATATGTGACAGCTCTATCATTGGGCAGATTAAACTTTTTATTTAAGTCTGAATAAGGAGAAACAGCTTTTTTTTTACCATGCAGTAAGCCTGTGTTAATCTCTTTCGTGATCAGAATGTCATTTAACTGGGGTTGATTTTTTATTGCTATTGTTTTACATATGAGGGGTATAAAAGCAAACACGCCACTGTCCATAATTTGTATCGAAGTCATTTAAAGGAATTGTTGTAGTACAATATTGCATGAGAATGTGAAAAGCAATGTATCTTTTTAATGTCAAGGAAGGTATTTCAATAGGAAATCAATAGACAAACCAACATGATCTATTAAATTAAGCTGAAAATCCAATAAAATCAACACGACAGTGGTGACTTTGCATCTGACATTGGACAGTGGTGAATTTGCATCGAACATCTGTTGGGCATTGGTGAATTTGCGTCTAAGTCAAAGGACAGTAGCGCATTTGCTTGTGATCATATTGATTAATAGATATGTACAGTCGAGTTCATAAATATCTCCACAAACCAGCGTTTATATACATCGGCGTCAATAAATGAAAATTGGGAAGTTTTGTATCACATCAAGCTGGTTTTGTTCATATATTTATAAACAAGACTGTACAGACAGCAGCAAAAGTAGAAAGATGGTTCAAGGTTTTATGAATACTATTTATTAATAAAATTAAAAATATATAGGTATATTAATTAAAATTTAATAATTATATTATTTAATTAAATCGTAAATTAAACACGTAAGTCCGAATCAGGCACTGCCACTCCACATTCTTCTTCTTCATACTCTTCAGTCTCGTTATTTTCATTTTCAGCTCGTAGCATTACTTGTTTGTAGAATTCCAAATCATCTCTAGATGTCCAATCTTCGCCACAATGTTTTTTGAGTAGCCCGTCAACATCCTTAATTTTCTCTTTTTTTACTACAACTTTGTGTTTCTCTATCGAATCCGGGTTTAGGCCAACAAGTGATTTTCCTCTCTTCAAAATTGACTTGTAACTTCCGACCTCAGCGCAGTAGTTAGGCTCACCCCTTACAAAAACATCATTGCTTCTGTTTTGTTTTAAGAAAAATCTTTTACTTTGATTGAACTGGAAATGCCAGTTTCCTGGTGGACGAATTAAATTTCCGAGAGCAGTTTTCCAATCTTGTACACTACTTAATGAGACGACAGTGCCATATTTTTCAAAGACTTCTATATATTCCGCTGGCTTTAAAATAGTCTCCACACGCTTTATTTCTTTCTCAATAAGACCAAAAACCCGATCAGGTGGAATAAACGAATGACCGGGTATTGGGAAAACTAGCTCGACTGTTTTAATGTGATGTGGTGCCTGAGTCAACCATTGTGCGCACATACCTATCATTACGCTGTTTTTGTTTTGGGCCCCGCATCCATCTGCCACCAGTCTAACAGTTTTGACATTTTCATTGAAAATCGCATTTTGAAGCGTGTTAAAGACGGCTGATGCTATTTCGTTTGCTCCTTTACGATATTCATCTTCCGTCCATATATACAGCTTCACATTGTCTCTGTTCAAGGTATTTTCTGGCACCGACCTAACGACTCCAAAATTATATATATAAAGTTGGCGACTGTAATACGCCGCCTGATCAGATATTTTAGGTAGTACCTGATTTTTCTGGCAGTCAAAAGAAAACACAACCAAATCGTCCCTTTTTTCCTTAAGCAGTCGATAAAATGCTCTGGCCTTCAGCATGTGTATTCTTTTTTCCGTCATTAAATTTGTTTTTTCTTCTACATCTGTTGATTTCTTTATACGTTCAAGTAGCTCATTGCACTTGGAACAAGTGTCAGTACGAGGGCTCCCAAATCCCAGATTGTAACATTTGTTGAAAACTGATCGAAAGTAGCATTGATGTACTTTGAGATCTTCGTTGCTCTGTGTATTGTACATTCTCCACATCTTCTTCGTGTTTAGAGTAAATTTTTTTAAATTTTTTTTTTTTTTTTTTTAAATTCAAAGTTTTTTATTCTTAATAAACACAAAATATTTCAGATTACAATGCACCGCCAAACTGCAAGACAGTTTATTGGCAGTTGGGCTCTCACTCTAAAAATAGAACTACATATATACAATAGAATAGAACAGGAACCGGTTCCTGCAATCCACAAACAAACTACGCCGGAACGCATTGGTATGTATTATATTTCCTCAACTATATCCACTTAAATACCTATCGGGGTGTTAGATTGTTGATCGCAGCAACCGTTCTCTTCTTATATAGCTAGGTATAGGCACTACTTGTTATATAATTTTAAAGACAACTAGGTATTTCGACAGAGGCACACATGTGCATGTATAGGTATAAGTTTAACATAATACACAGTCTTAATTTTTCTTTGCTACAAAATAATCCAATAAGGATACTATAACTTTTTTCTTAAATACAGGTTTAGTAAAGGTATTGTTTCTGACGTCGTCCGGGAGATCATTAAGAATCTTTGGTACTAAATACTTTCTGGTCCGTGAACCATAGAAATTACATATTTTGGGTACATACAACTTTTTGTTGACTACTTTTCTTGTACTAATGCAATGTGAAACGGGGGTTTTAAACTCATTGTTATTGTATTCCTCTAACATAATTAACAACTTAACTTTTTCTTGAACAGGTAATATTTTACACGTACCATATAATTGATCATAATCAGGGCGGCATTTTTTCCTTGTTTTTTTATCAACCAATAATTTTATAAGCCTTTTCTGTATAGTATTTATTTGATCTAAGTAACTTTGGAAGGTGCACCCATAACTACTCAAACCATAAGATATTATCGAGTCTGCGAGTGCGTAGTAAACAGAGTACATAGTAGCTCTGTTTACTACGCCCCGCAGATGATACAACTTACATAATACAGATCTTAGCTTTGAACAGACATTATTTATATGTGATTTCCATGACATATTTTTATCTATTGTGAGTCCCAGGTACTTGTACTGATTTACAAATTCAATTTCTGAACAGTTACAATTTGGGCTGTTTCGATGTAAACATTCATAAGAATGCCCAATTATTTGTAGTTTATTTATTTTAGGTTTATTATATGGGGAGCAGATGTGCATACATTTAGTTTTAGATAGATTAATAATAATGCCATTATCGTGTGACCATTTGACAATGTTATCAAGGTCCGTCTGTATACAATTTTGGATAGACGGCAGATATTTTCTCCCAACGGTGGATCTGCAATAATGCGACTCTAAGCACTTAACCTCTCCTTTCCCGGGAGTTCGAGACGTGAAAAACGACAAATACCGGAGTGTTTTTGAGCGTGCGGGCTGCGCGGCACTTGACTAATATATCAAGTGATTCTGTTGGAATGGTAACACTTAGAATTATGGGAGTTGTATATCTGAGTAGCTAATGAAACCCTCTTTTACACAATGTGTAGAAAATGTCACTGTGACCTTAGTTTATTTTTGTACTGGCATGAGAAACACAGACTTCTATGAAAATGCTCCCTCTCGACACAAATCTAGCCGACATCAGAAAATTATCAACAACATGTACATGTTGTTTGATACCTACGTAATCTACACAAAATAACCTTTTCAAAACAATAAAAACATTAGGGTGTTCTTATAGAAACTTTCGAATATTTCAGCGTTTCAAATTTTCATAAAATACGGAAAGTAAACTGACGCATCGCGCGAATTATGCAAATCTTGTGAAATTATTTGTGAAGAGACTAGACTACCTAGCGTTATATTTCTTAGTTCCTAGGATAGGTAATTTATTCAATAAGAGGAAAACAAGTGGTATTTGCCACTAAATCATAAATGATAAGTGTGAGGACGCCATATCTCGCAAGGAAAGTATAAAATAGGTAGAAATCAACACTTTGTACTATTATTGAATTTATAGGCAATAGGTGATACTTATCATTCTAGAATTAGTGGTTCTAAGTAGAAGACAAACTAGGCTTTCTAACAGTGTATCGTACTATGTACCTTTTCATACAAAAATAATTCAAAATCATGCATGTTATTTCGTGTCACGGTGTGTTGTTTCTGGGCTTTCTCAAGGTCTCGGCAGGTGTACGATATGCGTTTATACAGAGTGTGCAAAGATGGAACGAAGAAAATGTTTCGCCGTGATTTGATTCTAGGTAAAATAGCTAAACTGGTGTTTCGTTCGTGTAGGTATGGTGTAAGTTTGAGTTAACTAGTATTTAGTTGTTATGTGTATATGAAGTGTTTCCACGCGGCTCCGTTCACGCGCAAGTACAGATACCTACTGTTCTTACAAAGTGTAATATTGTGTAATATTGTGTTAACTAGAGTTATGCGAGATCAGATATGTACTTTTGACAATTTAGTGTAAGATTACTCAAATTTGTAAAAAATAAACAATTATTTGAAATGTGTAATTAGTAATTAGCTACCACCTACCTAATGTGTAATTGTGTAATTAGGTTTTGGAAAAATAAAAAAGAACAAAAATTTATATAGTTATATATTCACATTCTTTATTGCCCTGTGCATAAAAATGTACTTAAAAGAAATTTTATAACAACAGGCGAGCTTATCTCTAAAAAGATATTTCTTCCAGCAAAATTTATATAGTTATATATTCATATTCTTTATTGCCCTGTGCATAAAAATGTACTTAAAAGAAATTTTATAACAACAGGCGAGCTTATCTCTAAAAAGATATTTCTTCCAGCAAACCTGGGCGAGACATAATTGTTTAAAAAACAGGACAGTACTAATGCACAATGAAACTGTATACATTATATTTACACACGCACGAGTACACAATTATGGAAAAGTAGTAAACAGTAAGTAAGTAGGTAAACAATTCTATACAAGTTCTTAGATAGTTGTTTGACTGATATTTGTAACTTTTACCGTATAAAAAATGGAATAAAGTACACAATTACGGAAAAATGAAAAAGAATTTTGTTGCAACTGTTAAAGTAAACAATTTCTATACAAGTTATAAGATAGTTAGGTAGTTGGCCACAAATAGAAATTGTTATTTACACAAACGCATAAATATTAGACACATAAAAATTCCACACAAAAAGATAGAAACATTGCAACTGTTAAAGTAAACAATTTCTATACAAGTTATAAGATAGTTAGGTAGTTGGCCACAAATAGAAATTGTTATTTACACAAACACATAAACATTAGACACATACACACATAAAAATTACACACAAAAAGATAGAAACATCCGGATCGCTAACGCTATGAAGGAGGAGAATTACAATCACACACTGATGGCTGATTTAGATGTGTCTAGCAAGACATAAATGCCCTCAGGAGTCATTGAGCGATTTTATCTCAGCAGGGACGTGTGCCCTTTTGCGATTCATCGTCCCAATGACATCAGTAGCACGGGGTTTGAGGTACCTCGTCAAGGGCATTTGGTTATATCAATTGTCCATGAAAGCGATTGCGACTCATCAACTTCCTGAAGGCAGGCATTCCCAACACACCAGTCTTCCACCAGTTTGATGCTGCAACGTGGAAGTTATATGATATGGCATATTTTAGTAGTTTTAGTTACCCACTCAAGCAAGCGATACACCCGACCGAAACCGGTCCAAAGCGAGGTGTGCGTAGTTTTAAAACCCCTATTACAGAGACATATTAACCAGCCATCAGTACACAGTCAGATATCAGTCAGTAGGCATGCTAGAATAAGAGGAAAGCTAACATTACAACAATACCGTTTCGAGCTTCTTGCACAATTTAAAGTTACATAACACTTTCAATGGAAGACGAAGAGGAACAGATAAACTGTAGAAACGAGAATGGGTACCCATAACATTAAAAGTGCTATGGCCCCAAATTGGCCAACGTGTGATACTCCAACCAACACTGTCCGAGGCAGAGTCTGACGTTGCACCTACGGCAGAAACTGTTCACGGACGTGCGCTTTCCAAGGGCCGAGCACCTGCAACATCTCCCCTGCTTCTTCTTCTTGGAATTGCTATAAGTCGGAGCAGGAATCGGGAAATGTTGCGGGTGGTTGTCCAGACGGTGGAAAGCGGTGTTGCTTGGAGGATTCTCTCGTTGCATCGGTCCCGGACAGAAGAACCGATCAACAAGCCCCTGAGCCACGCTAACCCTTGTTTCCCGGTGCGTAAGGTTCCGGAATGTTGGGTTACGCGAGAGAATGATGTATGTATTCAACAGGCTGCTGTTAAGCAGCCTGTGGAATACTTTGACATACCACTTCTTCTTACGCTTCCTCTCAATCAAGTACATGGACAGCATTTGGTCCTTACGATCCACACCGCCCATGTACTGATTGTAGTAGTTTACAAGAAGTGGCTTCACGACATCCACCCCAGCTCGGCGGCCAGGAACTTGTTCATCGGTGTGGAATGTAGAAATTGTGGTGACAAGTTTGACATCCATCCAGGAAATCAAAGTGATGTCACCACAATGTCTCGCCACCTGCTGTCCCCGCGGCAACACGCGGTCATTGAGCGATTTAATCTCAGCAGGGACGTGTGCCCTATTGCGATTCATCGTCCCAATGACATCAGTTGCACGGGATTTGAGGTACCTCGTCAAGGGCAGTTGGTTATACCAATTGTCCATGAAAAGGCAATGCCCCAAATCGAGATACCCATCCATGACTTCAAGAACGACCTTCGCGGTAACGTTGCTGAACCCATGAATGGACGTCTGGTGCATCGAAGAATCTTTACCCGCGTACAAGAGAGTCTTCAGCAAGTAACCAGTCGTTGCTTCGCACAGGTCGTAGGACTTGATCCCGAACCTGGCCGCTTTGGTGCGTATGGATTGGACCCAAGAAAGGCGTCCCTTCCATAGAAGCAACGACTCGTCCAAACTGAGTTCTCTTCGTGGCGTATACAAACTCGGAAATATATCGTTGCAATGTGTCAAAATGGGGGTAATTTTGAAGATTTTTTTGTGATACGAAGACACACCAGTAGGTTGTTCTTCGTTGTTCACAAAATGGAGAAAACGCGTGAGCATGAAGAAGCGATTGCGACTCATCAACTTCCTGAAGTTTGCCATTTCCAACATACCAGACTTCCAGTATTCATGGACATTCGTCCTCAAGCACAGCGACATATAGATCAGCACGGCAAATAATACATAAATTTCGTCGACTGTGGTCTCTCGCCAGTCGTCCAGACTGGCGGGAATATGACCTGTCTCGGATAATTTACTTATTATTTGCCATGCGTATCTATTTGTCTCGGTGACAATCATCTCAATGATTGACCGAGGCCACATTCTCAAAAAGATATCCGTAGGATCCTGGGATATAGACTGCGGGCCCGGTGAACGCAGATATGTTTCTGCTTGGCCAATGAAATTCGAAAAATCACTCGACCAAGAAAAAACATTCGCGTCCGGGCTAGCAGGCGGGCTGACAGCACGCGGGCGCACAGCGGCCGGGCTGTCAGGCGCACTGACCACAGTTTCCGCCCCAACATCCGGCAGAGATACTTCATCACCTTCCATATCGACAGCCACCTCATGCTCTCCTTGCAATTGTCCTCTCAAAAATCCGATTAATTCTTCTGCTTGAACATTCTGCATCTCGGCATACTCTCCTAGAACAGGCAGCGGGCTAACATTCAAATCAAACAAACTTTCTGGTCGCATGCATTCTATTTCCTCCGCCTCCGCTACAGCGAAACTCCGCTCTAATTTGCCCGTATCAGACGAAGTTGCAATGACCGCGTCGAAATCGTCAACGTCACTATCAGAGATATCCAGTTCACTTCCGGAGTCCTCAATGAAATGTTCATTTACAATATTTTCTATCTCACTTTCATTGAGAACCCGGGAGTGAACTGGCATTCTCGACGATGACGATGACGACCCAGGCATTGGAGCTGCAGCGCGTTTACGCGCTCCGGATGTTTCTCTAACAATATTTAATGCAGTGGTTGTTGTTGCGGTGGACACGGAGGCCGCCGTGGCTGTGGCAGCCGTGCCCAACTGTTATGAAAAAAAAAACACACGATTTTAGCAACAAATGAAACAACAGAGGGGGATTGTAAAGTTTTTTTAATTAAAAGTACTGGATCAAAATACGTACCAGCTCACTCCCACTGCGTTGCTGGAGGTTGCTGGCTGCCGGCTCCTCCCCGCTTCCCGACGTCGGCGGCCGCTGCCAGCTGCTGCCAGCTGCTGATGACTGTGAAAATAGAAAAATACATTATTGTATATGGTATGGTACTAGAAAGCATGGAAGGATAGCTGGAATAGAAGAGTAGGTGCAGGAGAAATGCACAAAGGCCCCGCTCAAATGGGCCAGCTGCAGGCAGGCCACACCCTGTTGGAGGAGAAGAATGGTATGATACCACCGGTGATCTATCTGCTTGCTAATCAGAATACCTACCACCATTTCTTCAGCCAGCGAGCGCCGGCAGCGCCTTGATGTCGACGGCTGCGGGGAGGAGTCGCCCTCGCTCCCGCTCCGGCCCAGAGAAGCTGGTTGCTTCACCATCTATAACATAAATAAAATAGGCAAATTAAATATAAACAAAATACCAGACTGGCAGTCAGTGACATTTGCAGTATAATTATTTGTGTCCTTTTAGTATAAAACTTCACATTTCCCAGGTAAATATTTAATTATACTTGGTAAAACTATATTCAGACCGTTTAGGCTGCTGAATGGAACAAATTAATGGATATGTATATATATAAATATAAAAGGAAACGAAGCAAAAACGATGCGAGTGAAATTTCAATTATTTACCTTCATCCGACCGGAGCGGGAGCGCACATACACCAGCTTCTCATCAAGCTGGGCATGGTAGTCATGATCCATTCTGAAAAAAGTAGCAAAGGCATTAGGATCAAAACGTACACTCTGTGCACTTTTACAAATTTGTGTAATTTTGCATTTTTTTGTCATTTTACACTAAATTGTCAAAAGTACATATCTGAACTTGCAGGCAAACGAATCCGCCTAAAAAGACAAGTTAACACAATATGACACAAATTTGTTATTTTTTTATTTTATTTTTATTTTTATTTTTTTTATTTTGATATTTCCACTTGGGCATCGTGTAGGGTGTCTTACGAGCATAATTTTATGTCATATGCATGTTTTCCCTAGGACCAATATTTATAGAGATATCGATATTACAAACATAATATGACGTATATCTCGAAATCGGTGAGGTGCACGAGGAAAATGTTTATAACCAAAAGTGATAGCAAAAAGCAGCACTACACGATTCCGAAGCAAAAAATAACAGTCAAAAAATATATTTTTTAACACAATTTTTCTAAGTCGCTGGATGCTGGATTTTTCCATTGATAAAAAAAAGGGGCTTCCGCCCCCTTATCGACACTGAACTCCAATCATAAAGCCGCGGAACCTTTGATATGGAAACCCCAATCATCACATCACCCCGAAACCTATGATATGGAGTTTCACCGAATATGACTGAAAACACCCGCACCCTGTAGTGAGATTCTGTCTGTGTGTGAGTAAAATGGCGTCGCGGAATGCTTATGTGTGCGGGTGAAGCATGTGAATTGGATGCCTGATCACGTTTCTGACGGAAAATCAGCAAATTGGTACATTATTTTGATAAAGAAACCTATAAAAATGGATTCCTTATAAGATTTCCAATAAGATATGTGTATTTTTTATTGAAATCTAACTGTATTTCTCATTGGAATTACAAATAGCATTGGGGGGAATCCGTCTGGTTGCATGACGTATCATGTAAATTTGCCGATTTTCTGGACATCTTGATGAATTTTACTATGATTTGTGGTTTGTTTATCGCAAATAGAGTTGTAAATATGAATAAAACAAATACTTACCTCAATTCACCAAAAAAACTACAATTTTCTCCCAATAAAATTTCACCACCAAATACGTTGGGAGCGTCCGGAAGAAAGTGATTTTCAAAACGCGGTTGAATTATTTTTTTCTACGGAAAAGCATAAACTAGCACACAGACCATAAAGTTTGTCTAATTGGGTGTCCACACATGATCGAACCGTAAAAATTGGTCCAACCGTTGGATAAAAAATACCGGTTTCAAAAATATTAGTCATCCCGCTGCTTATGCTGACAGCGGTACATGGAGTGACCGGGGCCGCGCTGCTTATGCTGACGGCGGAAAAGGAGAGGTTAAAGCGTTCGATGAATGTTTTGACGGCTCTCAATTTATGAGCATTTTTAGCCGATGTGTGATCTCCACCTCTTTTCTCGACAACGACAGATCCTGTGCTGGCAAATGTTTGAGAAACTCTTCTTACTCTGTGTTCGGTAATCCCTAAAATCTTTATAAAAGTTTTTTGGCATACCCGTATTAACTTCACTGAATTCCTCTTTCGAGCAAATAATTTTGTGACATTTTGTGTTGGTTTCCGCTGAACAACTCTCGGCCGGCGTCTTTTTGTTGTTGTCACTTTGCAGTATTTCATTAAAAATGCATCTTGGTCCTTTTTATTTTTTGTGTGATAAAATTCATCATGTAATTTTTGGATATCCAACATATTTAATTTGCAACACTTGAATAGTTTGTTGTCAGTATCATGATTACAGCTAGGCAATCCTGGCGGAGCTTTTGCCGAGTATCTGCAAAAAAGGTAAGTATTAAAAATACAATTATATAGTACCTACAGTATTGTTATTAGTAGTCAAAAATAAAATAACCTAACCATTGATTACTAGCAAAAGATACCCGACTGAGGATACTGTTTATCCATTTGACTCAAATCGAGCTAGTAAAACACTGTTACACGTCTTAATATGTATTAATATCTTAGAATAAAGCATTAAATTGTATATAATTGCGTAAATTCATTTTAACACTAATTTCGACAATCGTATAAAAATGATTGCTTTTTTTTAGGATATTGATACATATTAAGACGTGTAACAGTGTTTTACTAGCGCGATTTGAGTTAAATGGATAAACAGTATCACGGTTTAATCACAAAGTTGAGAAAACAGCCAAAATTTATAATTCCCGCCAAGACCGTTACGTTTCACCTTAATACTCGAAATTTGGGCTTATGCCCAGCAGGAATAAAAAATATTAAGAAGGTTAACTAAAAACATAAAAGTATCAACTCCGTTAATTCGGTGTATGGTCAATGTGGTACATGTAGATTTTTAAAATTTGCCGCCGTTTTCTATGTTCGTTTTTCGCTAGCCAGACTACATATAAACCGCGCGAAAACGCGCCAAAAACGCGTGACGTCACCCGCCACTTAAGATTCGAATCGATTTTTCAGCTTAGTTCAATCCCAGCGAGATGAAATATGGTTCTTACGGCAAAAGCATTATAGCTATGATGATACAACAAGATTTTCTCGAGTAGAGTTGCCCCCGTTTTGTTTCCCGCATGCGGACTGAATACTCTGGCTACCCAAGAGCAATCTACCGCAAAAAAATCTTGGGTAGTCAGGGTATCCAAGGGCAATCTACAGTGGAAAATTGCTTGGGTACACAGGGTACCCAGGGGACATCTTACGGTTTAAGAATTATATACCTGCTTGATCCATTCCAGTTGCACACTTTACATACTAACAGTACAAACACGGTACAGGTTAAGAAAAAACGCTTACCTTTCAACCTTCGCTTTCGCTCGTTTCCAGGTGCTTGGCGCACTTTTTCTTTTGCGAGCCTTTTCTGGAGGCACTTCTGCTACAGATTCTTCCATTGTTTTAAGGTTTTCGCACGAATTGCAATTAAAAAACACGATTTAATCACCCACAGATTCTCAAAGAAAACACAACCGCGGCCATCTTAGCCACGCCTTTTGTAGCGGTCTCGGATTGGCTGAAATGGACAGTGGCGCTTTTGCACTGTATGAGTACAGGACAGTGGCATTTTTGCTTCTGACTTCACTTTTTGATCGCCATTTTCTATGGGATAGTGTGAACATTGCATCTAAACTGTTACAAACACTAAAATCGTTTTTACTCGCTCCACTAGATGGCATTCATAGTTTAGTTTTGGTCCAAAATGGACAGTGGCGTGTTTGCTTTTATTCCCCTCATATATTGACTCTGCTTGAACTAGAACGAGCAATTTTTTTAGAAACAATGTGCTTAGCCTCAAATCTCATAGTCCACAGATGAACAACTGGTCCAAACTTTTGTAACATTTTTGGGTAATGAATAAGAAAATGGAATTTGGTTTTTAATGATTTCTTACTTAATCTCATATATGACTCATTGAATTCAGATATCAAACCAGCCAGTAAGACTTCGTAGAATTTTAAGGAGTTTTATTTCCCTACAAACGATCGAATAACACGTTTTCGTTAGAAGGAAAAAGTCTACTGGGGACGCAACTTGGGGTACGAAGGTAAGTTACGATCGCGAGTATAGGGAGCGACTGCTACTCAGAGTGGTTGGTGCTTCTCTCTAACGAAAGGGCCTGTGCGTACAGTTTATATACGCAAAAGATAACGATGTTTTTCGGGGGAGAACAATGGGGTCTTTAAGGACGTAGTTTAGGCGACGTGATAGGGGACATCAAAGCAAAATTTGGGTATCATGTTCATGACCCGAGATTTCCTTATTGGTCTTGTACAAAGGGACTTCTATACTACATTGTAGTAATCAGTATTCTAACTCTTATCTGAGTTGCCAAATTCAAATATTAATTGGTCGGTGCGGCTTTATAAAAGGAGTGATAATAGCATACTATGTTGCTAATAAAGGGCCATTGAGAGCTTGAATGAGCGCGTAATAAGAACACGGCACGTGTAAGTGCGTAAGTAATAGGGTTGAGACATAATGTTAGGGCTGGTATATAACACCTCCCAGGCGAGAACTAAACAATAGCTAAAAGGGTTTGTTTAGTCAATTCCTTTTCCTTCTTTACAAAAGTATAAAGTTTAAATAAAAATTAAAGTAGAGTAAATTAAACAGTAACAGTATTATTAAACAGTATTAAAGTAAATGGTAGATGAACTAGTCTAAAAGATTATACAAGAAAAATAGTTGATTATACAAAGTTATACAATTATAGCTTATAATTATAAGGTTAGTTATTTACTAATATTTACCTTAACCCTTACCTGCATGACATTTTAAGAAATCATGAAAAAAAAGGTTTTTCGTTTGTTATGGGCCACCTAAGCTGGGAAAAATAATAAAAAAAATCTTATATGTATTTTACTATTTATTTTAGGAAAAAATAGAACAATATCAAAAATGAGACACTATGCAAGTAAGTCTTAAAAATAACATTCAACAGTACATATATACTTAGAGCAGAAAAGAATGGAAATCTTTATTTGTTGTGAAAATTATTGAAGCAATCAAGGTTTTTTTTTGAACATAGTTATACATTACACTTTTTGCATATTATATAGCTCAATAACTTACACCCTGGCATCTGGCATCGTCGCCTATCCGTCATCCGTACCTGGTCATGGCCTGACTTATCCATCCGCACCTCTTTTGTTGGCATTGTGGGAGCTGGACCTTTCCTTTTTCTAGAGATTTGCTCTTCAATGCTAGAACTGGGTCTGCCCTTACGATTTTCCGTAGAGCCCAGATTAGTCAGTGTTTCAGCCAACTCTGATCTGAAGTCCATCAAGCTCATAAGATCCTTGTCGCTGAATCCTTGTTTGTGGTGGACCTTCCTGTATAAAATCCACGAATTTATTATTGTTATATCTAGTAGATGGTAAAAGATTCGAAGGTACCATTTTTTTGTCTTGACACGAATTTTGTACCTTCCCAGGTGGCTGTCCATCAAGTCCACTCCTCCCATATGAGCGTTATACTCTCTTATTATTTTTGGACAAGTAACAGGCACTCTCTTCTTCATCTTCTTGTCAAATCGCTCTATGACCCCAACTGGGTCAGCACCAACGTAAGTGGAAAGCAGAACTACTTGCTTATTATCTTTCCAGCTGATGGCAGTCATGTCCACACCACCATAATCTACCATCTGTTCTTCATATGTTCCTCTGGGAATCGTGCTTTTCATCACATCTATTTTAGTAGGCAACTTGCAGTCCTTTCCCAAACGGTTTCTTTGGATAGTGCCTAGGCAATGAATGCCTTCTTTGGAGAAGTAGTACAGCAGCGGCAGGGACGTGTAAAAATTGTCAAAATAAATGACATGATTTACGTTCCGGGGTACATCGCGAGTCAATCTTATGACAGTATTGCCAATCACTCCTATCTCTGGTTCATTTGTTTTTCTTTCCGTAGCTTGTTTACCTGAATATACTTCAAATTTGTATGCATAGCCGAGTAAGCAACACAAGACAAACAATTTGAACCCCCATTTGTGTGGCTTGTTCGGTAGGTACTGTTTGAGAAAATGACCCATCTTGGTTGCGCGCATTTGCTCATCCAGTGACAATCTCTGTTCGTAAGGCACACTACTGAATCGTTCGTTCAAATGGTCTAAAACTGGTCTCAACTTATGTAGTCTGTCGTGTTTGGGGTGATCAGTGGGTAGATGCTGGCGATTGTCATTGAAATGTATGAACCTCCTAAGTTTTTCGAATCTATTGACAGGCATACAATTAGCAATATGTGAAAATCCGAACTTGTTTGACCAGTATGATCGGATGCTTGGGTAATGGTACACAGACATGAAAATGAGTATTCCCAAATATTTTCTAAGCTCAACCATCGTCATTTGATCTGGTCGTGCGGGATTCATTTGCGTACTATATGTATTGCTTTCTGACACAATTTTCTCCATCAGCTCTGGTGTAAAGAAATATGTGAAAAACTCATATGACGTTTCTAGTTTCATGACCTCGGCTGGAAAGTCAGTTTTGCCTCCAAAGTTAAGTTTTTCTTCACTCCATGCCATACCTTGTCTTCTCCAAAGCAACCTTCGTCCAACAAAAGGAATTGATGAGCTATTTGTACCATCATCGGTGTTAGACTCGGGCGTTACATCAACTTCTTCTGTTATGATAGGTGGGTCGATGTTATTTGCCACTCGCGGTTCTTCCGTAACAAGCGGGGGATCCTCTAAGTCCAGTCTATCATCATCTTCAAGTGTTTCTTGGTCCTCCAAGTCTGCTTGCAACTCTTCACGCGTCGGGTAATGAAACAAGTCATCTCCATCAGAATCCAACTCATCGTCGGAAATGTCCCCCCTTTCTAAAGCTTCAAACAATCTTTCAATGTCTTGGTTTGAGTAGATCTTTTTAGCCATTCTGAAAAAGCATAAAAAGAAACTTAGCTAAGTGTGTTTGCATGCTTATCTGTACCTTTGCCACTCCATATGGGGTAGGATACGATAGTAATCATAAAATAAACATGTCTTTAGCAACATAGAAACAGTAGGCAGGAGACAGATTTTTTTATGTACTATTTGCATACTGTCTCATTTCTGAGACCGTATGAAATGTGGAATAAAATGCACTAAAACCACATTATTTATAGTAAAATCCAATCACCAAGTAAAATAAAGACACTTACCTGTCCCTAAACACTTTTTCCGTGGAAAAGAAGATGCTAATCACGGAGATATAGATAATTCAATTTTAATATTTTATGCATGCCGCCAACTCGTCGCACAGTAAAAGGTTACCAACATGAAAAAAGTAAAATATAATGGCTGACCGGATATCAGCTGTCATTTTTTAAACAATATTAGGCATAGATTGTCGCCATGCAGCCTTATGAAATAAAACACCTATGAAAGACCTTTTTTGAATCGATTAAACTTACTGTTTCAATACTGAGACACTATGCAGGTAAGGGTTAAAGTTGGGGTAGTGAAAAACAATAATATTAAATCCTTTAATTGATTACAATCTTAGTCTAAAATCTCTAAGGGTGAGTAAAATAATCTCATTTTCAATATTATATTTTCTTATTCTAGTCATAATCTAGTCAATTTATTCTAGTGTAAATGAGGTGAGATTAAAATCTATGTGAAGTTATTACATAAATTAACCTTATACACAATGAATTTAATGTCTCGGTTTAGTTAATTAGTCATGTTATACGTATATTTGGCCTTTGATTCCATACAAGGAGTTCTTTTAACTATTAATGGTGAAGGTTTTGGAGTATCTTCGTCATCTGATATTAAATCTGAACGGTTAACTCTATGGAATTCTACCGCTGGTTCAATACGGTTGTTAGTTCTCCTAGTGTTGCATTGATTAAATATTTGGACACAACAACATCCTCTTCCATCTCCGGGATTATGTGAGGATCGTAATAAATTAAAGAGTTGGAAAATCTTGCAGAAGCTCCATAAAAGGTAAAACAATACAAAGGCACATATCGTGTAAAGTAAGTATGGTATATGAACTCCAGATTTGAAATTGAATTTAGAGTTTTGCTCTTGTTGAGTAGTAATTTGTTCTTCTATTGAATGCAACTTTACAGAAGCTAGATTTAGATCATCCAGTTGGATGTTACCTATATTGTTTGGGGTAAAAAGGTATTGAGTCTTATTTAATTTTAGATCATTACAACATTCGTCCAGTACTAAGTCAATGTTAATATCTGGCGAAGTATAATTGGTGATGATGTCACCTGTAGCCATTAATTGAATAAGATTTGCATATGCTTTGCAATCTTTATCTAAGCTCAGTATTCCAGTATTAGTTAAGCTAAAATCTGTTATTTGTTTCGGTGGGCAATCTACGGTTAATTTCGTAGGATTGGAATAGATATAAATCCATCTATTATTTGTTAGTTTTTGCCAAATTTCAACTTCTCCATACATAAATTTGGTAATACATTCTTTTGGGAGAGAATCTAAGATTTTAGTTAACAATTGAGATTCGCAAGAAGGGTTAGAGTGAGAAGAATATTCATTTATTCCATCACATATAAAATGTTCTGGGGAAAGCTTTTTACATTGTTCTAGATAGTTAAATTGGGCATAAGATTGTCTGTTGGTGGTAATAGCCAATTATCTTTTAGAAGGTTGTACTAGGGCGAAAGTTAAATCCTTGAATTTATGAGGAACAGGTAATGGATAAACATGGTATAATTCAAATTCCTGTGGTGTTACTAGAGGTATATTGAGGATGAAGATTAATTTAGAATTTACATAGAACACATTAAGAGGGGATATATCGATTAAAAGGTGAATATCTTCTACCGTAAGGGTTAAAGGAAATTGTTTTCCTGTTTTCAGTGATTTTAGATTAGTGGTCAATTCAGTATAAATCTGAGTAGGGGAAATTATTTTGGGATGCAGAACATTTTGTTTTGCAAATAGTATAGCTTCTACAATCGTATTTACTTCTGTTGTTAAGTCCTCTATCATTCATAATTTCTTTATTGCACACAAATCATACAAAAAACAAGAGTTACATAAAAAAGTGTACAAAGGCGAGCTTATCTCTAATAAGAGATCTCTTCCAGCAAACCAGGCAAACAAGGGAAAGGTTGATGGTTGAGCAGGGGTAGACCTATGTGTACAATATATAAAATAATAAATAAAATAAATTAAATAATAACTATAATAATATACTAAATACTTATTATATACTACAAATACTATTTTATACACTATAATAATACATACTTACATGCATACTACCTATAACTCTGAAACAGTAAGACTCTAACCTGACCAAAAGAGATTATTGGCAGGCTCAAGATACATTTATTAATCACAGGGTCGTGAGTTGAATATTGGTGATATAGTTGAAACGCTGGATAGGGACTCGCCGGGAATTTGTAGATTTCAGCTCCTTGGTAGACTCAATCCAACTGGTCCACTTCTCCAGACGTCAACAAGTGATTATGCGGTAGCGCCAGGAGGATATTATTCCTCGGCGTGGAACCCTGGAAAGAGACCAGTGTTAATGATAGGAATACAAAAGCGCTACAGCGCCCAGCTATCAGGCGACGGCTCCCCACACGGAGACTTCCGACGAGGGCCCTAGGGTAATTAGGATCTAAGAGTGCCGCAGTCCAATAGACACTGTATAGAAAAGGGAAATACATAGAGAGTATAAAATACACGAAAATAAGAAAGACTAACTACGAACCAATGCTTACCCATGGATTGGGGATAGTAGGGAAGTTTCAAATCAACTACTGCACTTTACAGCAACTAAACATTCAGCTTCATTACAGTACTAAAGGGACTAGCCCATCGCCGCAACTAAAGGCGTGACTTAAAAATTATTGATGCAGAAGATACAACCTCACGTTTCAGAGCTCAAACAATGTCTGCCAAAAAAAAACAATCAGCTGCCAGACGAGATTCCAGACCCGAATTTCCGAATTTTTATAGTTTTAGTTTTTAACTGGCTAATCCGCCAGTAGCCAATATGGTCAAGGAGGTAGTACGTTACATACCCGTCTTGTTTGGGTAGGATTTTACCTGATAAAATCCTCTAAGATACTAACTAAACTAAACTAACTTACCAAATTAACTACTTAAGATAAAAATATCTAAAGCTCGCCATCTACAATGTCAGAGAAATATATAACTAACAGTCTAGCTCAACTACATACCAACATCACACATTCGTACCAACAATCAGACATCAGAATTCATACTAAGTTCATACAAGAGTTCACACTAACATCGTGTAAACACAGCCTTACACACAGGGTGCCATTATTATAGCCAAATGCACACCCAGACTAACTGTCAGAAGTTGAAAAATAAGCAAGATCCCTTGAACTAAAATAAGAACCTTAGTACATAAACGCCCCGATAGCTTAGCTACTATCGTAACGCAGAATAACGCAGAATAACACCATGAGGGGCAGCTCCCTCAAGTGTTCAAGACTTCCTGCACCGTTAGTGGGTACAGAAAATAATAATAGAGTAGAATATCTATTCTACAACAAAGAGTAAAAAAGTAGAGAATTATAGTTCAAGAGGCCATAAGCTAAAGTAACAGACATTGCAGAGTAACGTTACACAATAAAGAACTTTTACATAGCTGTAGACATAGATGGTTTTTAGAATACAAGGGTCAAAATACTTATTACATACATAAAGGAATCGTTAACTACTATTGAATAAGACAGAACGCTGTCGCAGCCTATCTTCAGACAGAAGGTGCTCTCAGACAGACACAGATCGCTCGGCACAAGTACAAGCGCTAAAGAGTTAGTATTTAGTTAAAAACGCCCAGTTTCTGGTACAAAATCAAGCCATTGATCTACCGTTTTGACAGCTGAAATTGATAAAGGACTGTCAACAACATTAAATGTACGAGAAATCGGCCGTTAAACACTAACCTTATTTATTATTTAATAGTCCGAAAAGTTTCCCTACAAAATCTTCACAATTTATTAATTTATTTTTCGTACTGAGGATTGGGAGGAAAATATTTATCAACAATTATAATATGACAACAGCCGTCAGACTGCGACCATAAATAATGTAGAAATGAGGTAGGTACCCAGATAAACGATCAAATATACTCCTGTCAGACAAAAATAAACACAACAAAATATACAAGCTACGAAAGAAATCTAGCGTTCTACGGCGCTCTTATGGCCTAACTACTCTGACCAGACATAAAACTCTATCACCAATATTCCCTTAATCCGGGCGCCATTGAAACAGTAAGACTCTAACCTGACCAAAAGAGATTATTGGCAGGCTCAAGATACATTTATTAATCACAGGGTCGTGAGTTGAATATTGGTGATATAGTTGAAACGCTGGATAGGGACTCGCCGGGAATTTGTAGATTTCAGCTCCTTGGTAGACTCAATCCAACTGGTCCACTTCTCCAGACGTCAACAAGTGATTATGCGGTAGCGCCAGGAGGATATTATTCCTCGGCGTGGAACCCTGGAAAGAGACCAGTGTTAATGATAGGAATACAAAAGCGCTACAGCGCCCAGCTATCAGGCGACGGCTCCCCACACGGAGACTTCCGACGAGGGCCCTAGGGTAATTAGGATCTAAGAGTGCCGCAGTCCAATAGACACTGTATAGAAAAGGGAAATACATAGAGAGTATAAAATACACGAAAATAAGAAAGACTAACTACGAACCAATGCTTACCCATGGATTGGGGATAGTAGGGAAGTTTCAAATCAACTACTGCACTTTACAGCAACTAAACATTCAGCTCCATTACAGTACTAAAGGGACTAGCCCATCGCCGCAACTAAAGGCGTGACTTAAAAATTATTGATGCAGAAGATACAACCTCACGTTTCAGAGCTCAAACAATGTCGGCCAAAAAAAAACAATCAGCTGCCAGACGAGATTCCAGACCCGAATTTCCGAATTTTTATAGTTTTAGTTTTTAACTGGCTAATCCGCCAGTAAACAAAATGTGGTCAAGGAGGTAGTAACGTTACAACTCTAAAGGGAGAGGTAATGCTTCTTCACACGACTTTTAAAGATATTCAGATTAGGACTGTCCCTGATGGTGCAGGGGAGTGCATTCCACAACCGAATGGCCCGGGCTCTAAACCCGTTCTCATAGAAAGCGGTGTTATGCTGTGGAGTTGTGAGCATGGAAACTGCGTGAGTTCTCCGAGGTCTGCTGGAAGAAAGAAATTGAAAACTGTCTCGTAAGAAAGTTGGGTAGCGTGGATTACGTAAAATGTTGTAGAGGAAATTGAGGATGTGTGAATCCCGACGAAGACGAATCGGCAGCCACTTCAACTCCCTGCGATGTTGTGACACATGGTCGTATTTGCGCAGCCCGAAGATAAACCGAATCACGAGATTTTGAAGTCGTTCGAGTTTGTTCAGTAGTTATTCGTTAGCACTGACCCAGCAGACATCAGCGTAATCGATGAGGGGTAGAATGAGAGATTGAGCAAGAGTGATTTTGGTATGTCGAGGCAAAAAGTACTGAAGTCTCCTGAGAGAGTGAAAGGTAGAAAATACTCGGCGACTTACCTCATTGACATGCGATGACCATGACAACTGGTTGTCAAAGATTAGACCCAGGTTTTTAACTTTATCGCTATATACGATTGTGGTACCATTAAAAGTGACAGATGGAATGGGATGTTGCTGCAACAAGTTAAGAGAATGTCTAGTACCTATTATCATGGCCTGGGACTTGCTCGGGTTAACCAGGAGTCCGAAGGATGAAGCCCAACTTCTTATTCCCTCAAGATCAGCGTTGAGTGCCTCCACAGCAGAGTGTGCATCGTTGAGAGAGAAGTGGCGATAAATCTTGAGATCATCAGCGTAAAGATGATATGAGGAGGACAGGACGTCCGAGATGGTGTTGATAAAGATCGAGAATAGAAGAGGAGAAAGAATACCACCTTGAGGGACGCCTGTAAAGAGGTCATACCATTCAGTGGATATCTCTTCCGACCTGATACGCTGTTGCCGATCCCTCAAATAAGAGTCGAACCAGCTGGCAGAGAAGGAGGAGACGTTCAGAGATCTGAGAAGCTCAACGAGAATGTCAAAATCTACGCAGTTGAAGGCACTACTGAAGTCAAGTAAAGCGAGCACGGAAAGCTGTTTGCGGTCCATGGCTACCTGGATATCATCTGTGACTTTCATGAGAGCCGTGACGGTGCTATGACCCGGTCTGAATCCTGACTGGTACATGTTGAGCAGATTGTTTGAGAGAAGGTAAGAAGAGAGCTGGGTATGGACAATGGATTCAAGGACTTTGGAGAGGATGGGTAGGATTGAGATAGGTCAATACTCTTTAAAAGAGGTGGGACTGGAAGTTTTAGGGAGCGGGATGACTAATGCTTTTTTCCACATGGTGGGGAAGATGCCATTCGATAGGGAAAAATTTATAACATGTGTAATAGCTGGCAGTAGTTCATCCAGGATTGTTAAAAGCATTTTAAGGCAGATTTTATCATCACCTACGGCTTTCGAGCTCATTGCTAGTACCGCCTTCTTGACCGCATAGATTCCAACATTGCTCAAGTTGAATGGTGTGGTGTCGGGTAAGGACTTAGAGCGCAGGCTCTGAAGAGTGGCTTGTTTAACAATGGGATCCATCACAACAGGTGGGGCAGAAAGGAACTGGTTGAGACCGTTGAGATCTACATTACCAGCATGAAAGTCCTGAGTCTTACCTATGCCAAGTGTTATTAGAAACTTCCCCACCTGAGCTGGTGTGTAACTTTCAATACTCTCGTGGATGTGCCGACGCTTAGCATCACGACAGAGACGGTTGCAGCGGTTGCGAAGAAATTTGTAAGAAAGAAAATTGTCATCTATCGGATTCTTACGGTATTTATACTTGGCTCTGTTCCTCTTGGCCATTAGACGCTTAATAGTATCTGTTAGCCAAGGGGCGGGTAGGTGTTTCACTCTCACTTTTTTTATAGGTGCATGCTTGTCGTAGAGACCTAGGACTATGATATTGAACTTGTTGATTTTCTCGTCCATTGTCTCGCTGGATATTACAGGGGACCAGTCGATCGACAAGGCATCCGACCTAAGAGACTCTAGGTTAATATCCCTAAAGTTACGAATATTAAGAAATTTTGCTCTGCTCTTGAGAGGCCTGATCTTATACGAAAGATAGATAAGGTCGTGGAACGAGAAAGGAGAGTTGAGTTGACCATGTACAGCGACCTTATCCAAGTTAGAGACGATCATAATATCGAGGAGAGAGGGAGAGCAGTGAGGTTGGAAATGCGTGGCATCAAGAGGCAGAATATGCAGATTGAAAGAGTCGAAATTCCGTCAATAACGCCAAAATGCGTATTCATGATCGATCTAATATCAGTTATGGATAGGTTAGTATTCAGGTCGTTAACGAATTTTTTCATAGTTAAAAGTTCTGATTTAAAGCTTTCTCGTTTGAATTGAGTTTGGATATGGTATTATTAAAATTTGTTATGGCGGATTGAGTCACTTGTACTTGACTTTTCATAATTCTGTACAATTCTTTGTCGTCTTCTACTACCTTGTTAATGACATTGTCATAGTAAACTGCATCGTCTGAATCCATCGTTCCGAAGACTGTTTTAAGAACAGTTCCAATTCCATCAAACCATCCACGTCGGCTTCTACGATGTGTCCCAGTTAGATGGGCTAACGATTCAAATGACTCTGTTACCTTCAGTAGGTTTTTCTGACTGGTTTTCAATTTACGAGTGCAGATTTTAAAGCTTCCGCTATACTCTTCTAAGTCATTACAATGTACTTTAGTATATTTACATTGTGTTTGTAAGAATCCAATGGACTTGGGTATATTGTCAATGCTCTTGAACGTTACTAATTTCCAATCGTCTACATGAGTCTTCATTGCTCCGATTCTGTCGAAGTATAGTCCGGGGCTTTTGTTTATAGGTTTTATTTCAACCGATTTCGCGAGCGCAAGGAGTAACCTGAAATCACTCGTTTTTCTTTAGGTTTTGATGTCGGTTTCATTCTATTAAAATGGACTTTAGTAAATTTTCCGTTCTGTCCTCTGATGGTAGCATTGTTTATATTCTTATTGATTGAAATTATTTCATATGGGCCTTTCCAAATGGATTTAAGTTTATTTGTTGATATTGAGGATAGTAAAACATAATCTCCTATTTTATAATTAGGTACTTTTATTTTGGTATCATATCTGAGTTTTGATTTTTCTTTGTTACCTGTCAAATTTTCTCGAGCAATTTTCTGAATTTTATTTAATTTGTATTTAAGGTTGTTGACATAAGTATCATAATCGTTTTCGTTTTCCTTTTCAACAACTGAAGTTGGTAATGTGGGTTTTTGTCCAAATACTAATTCATGAGGGGTGAAGTTACTACTTGAATGTGTGCTGGTGTTATAGCAGAACTTAGCTAAGGGTACGTATTTGTCCCAATCGTTCTGATCTTTGCTAACATACTGTTTAAGGTAGTCTTTAAGAGTTGCATGACTCCTTTCTAAAGCACCATTAGTTTGTGGATGATATGCTGTTGAATTTAATTGTTTGATCTTAAAAGCTCTTGCTAATTCTTTCATTGTTTTTGACATGAATTCAGAACCTTGGTCTGTAAGAATGGATTTTGGTAATCCGAAGTATGAGATAAACAATGATAATTTTTCTGCGACCGTTTCAGCATCATGGTTCTGTATGCAGAAGGCTTGAGAGAATTTAGTTAAGTCATCTTGGATGGTAAGTATGAACCTATTTCCGTCTTCAGTGACAGGTAAGGGTCCTACTATATCCATTGCTACTCTTTCAAATGCAGCTACAGAAGTCGTCGTAATAATCATAGGGGATTTATTTTTCTTCCGAACAGTTTTGTTCAATTGACATGATTTACAGTTATTTACAAAATCGATTATGTCCCTCTTCATATTGGGCCAGGTGTGTTTAGATTTGATTCTAAGGTACATCTTAACAATGCCGTTATGTCCAGAAGCAGTACCATTATGTTTTTCTTTAAGTATGGTAGGGATAAGCGAGATATCTGGTGTGGTAATTTTGTTATGGCATAGTCTGATTTTAATTTTCAAGTTTCTGAATAAGAAGAAAATTATTTGTTTTACTTTGTCAATGTGGAAAGAGCTTTAACCACTCACCGAGACAGAGTCAGCTGACCGGCGCTGTGAAACGCCCACTGTTTTTTTCCGTCCGCACCGCGCGCGACTTTGGGGGCGACCGACTCGGCAAAAACCATAATTGAGGGCCAACTACTAATGCTATCACAAAATAAAATGTATTGCTAGAAAGATCAAGAAATGAAGAATGTAATTTAATTAATAGTTAATTACCTGTTTGTTAGAGAAAGCGCCAAAAACGATTAAAAGTTGGCGATAACTACAACTTTTCAGTATTTTTATTTTCATCTCGATGTATAGTAGTTTTGCTGCTAGTATTTGTTGTAAACTATTTTACTACTATAAAGTAGATTATGTAAGCTTTCAAACGATACTAACATTGTTATATAACTCATACATCTAGCATGTAGATAAAATCGATAAGTCTGAGTACTACTCAAAAAGTTGCATGGTCTCAGGGAATGCCCGGGCGCCCTCGAAAATCGACAAGATGGCCGCCCGTCTAATGGTAGATTTGCACGGGTACGAGTATGCGTAATACCGGTATTGATATCAGATGGTATTATGTTATAATTGGTATTATATTTTAATGAAACTCATACTGTAATCATTTTATTGTTTATTGAGGATAAATTTACTCATTAACCATTCTGTCACCTGTTTGAAATCGGGAATCTGGTATCGAGAAACTAGGTATTTTATCAATACTGATTAATTGCGTACAAATAATATGCTATGCTTGAATATCAAATAAAACAATATATGAGCAGCATAAAGAGAGAGCGAGATAAAGGGAACTATTCACATTTTTATAGGAAAATTTAAGTTCATATCATGCCTGGCAGGAAATGCTAGGAAAATACCACCAATATTTTACCAATATTTCGGTTAAAATACCACGCAGTAGTCTGTAAATACTAGCAGTATTTATTTTATAGTTTCTCCTGCCAAGATATAAATGCGACAGTCGGTATAGCGAAAGCGAAGAAAGTTATGAAATGGTAAATGTCAATTCAAGGTTACTGCTAGATCGCCTTTTCTGTCGAAACATAACTTGACTGTGTGGGAAGAAATGTAATTGGTAATAAATAAAAAATCTTATTTCATAATCGTAATGTTTTTATTTTATCATGACCCTTCAAATGCTCTTCATTCCTGCTCAGGAAAACACAAAGACATAAAAATAAGCTTACAAGACATAAGCTCTTTACAAGGCACAGAAAAAGACAAACAGATGCATAAATAATTAAAAAATATATATTAATACCGACTTCAGTAGCCACATCACAAAATAAAGTTAATTGTACTCCGGCTGGGATTCGAACCTGAGCTCTAACTTTTTTGTATGATAACGTCTAGGTAATCAGACCAAATTTTTATATTTTTTTAAGTATTTTCAAGATCTACTGGATGGATTTCCAAATTTCAAGAAATGGGACCAAACTGGAAGCATTCTCTATCTCATATAATTATTTTTTTTTCAAATCGTCTATATTTACTACCAAATTTGAGGTAAAAAACACAAAAAAGAAAATACAACCGAATTGAGAACCCCCTCTTTTTGTGAAGTCGGTTAAAAGTAAGCTTACAAGGAAGGAAAACAGACCAACACACAGTTAGTAAATACAGACAGAAAAGTGTAAGGTTTGAGTACTTGTACATGAACGATGCAAAGAAAACATGCTCTCAAAAGGCACAGGAAAACACACATATTAAAATAAGCTTCCAAGACAGAAAAACACACCAACAGACAGTTAGTAAATATGTACAGACAATAAAGTATAAGGTTTTTAGTACTTGGTCATGCACAAAAAATAAGAATGTCCTGAACGTCATTTCCATGTGGTTTCCACCGGTCTCTCCGCTAAGTGGTCTGTGTCAGCGCTCGTCGGTAGTCGCTCGTCAAAGTCTGTTAAGTCATGACATGTCACTAAGTCTATCAAGTCATGTCATGTCAGGGTGATATCCAGAAAAACATAGAATACAAAGTGGTACTTTGCAATGCATGCACTGATATATAGTTCTCGAAGTCCTTTGATTGTTCTTGCAGTGGACGCAACGGGGCTTTTTTTTCAAGTTCAATTCCGGGAAGTGCCTTTCTTTTTGAGGCGTGGGTTTGGTCATGTTGGGTCGTTTGGTCATCTGTCCTATGTTCGTCATATAGAGTCGTGGTTCATCTCTGATGACGATGTGGCGGTGTCGTAACAGAAGGTCTTCAGCAAGCCGGGTGCGAAATTGTCTGTGGCTTATTTTAGGATCTTTGTTATGATATAGCACAAATGCATTAAAAATGGCGGTGCTATACAGCCTGCTAAAGGCCTTCTTATACCATTCCTTGTTTCTAATTCGTTCCACGGGATGCGCGGACAGAAATTGGTCCTTTCTGTCCACGCCACCCATAGAGTTGTTGTAATCGAGTACAACCTGAGGTTTATATGTCAGTCTGTTGTGTTTGTGATGCTCTCCGATTAGAAGTGCATGATATGTCGAGATCAAACTCACCAAGTTTTGATCTCGCCATACCATTGCACACAAATCGTGAGTGTAGCTAGCCGCCACTTCACCTTGTCGAAGTTCACTCTTTTGTAAAGTTTTCAGAGAATCTGGAACAAACTCTCTGTTGAGTCGCAACGTTCCATAACAATCGGTTTTTCGTCTTTTAAGGCACCTCAGTAACAATGGAGAATTATAGAAATTGTCCATTATTACTGTGTGACCTCGGTCAAGTAGCGGCTCAATCAAGTCGTAAACTATTTTTGCAGTAGCGTTTGTCGGTCGGTCTTCGTTAGGTTGGTTTGCGTCGTTTTGGGTCAGTGTCTCGTCATTGGCAACGTCGGGTCGGTCAAAAGGTGTCGGTGGGTGAGTTTGCGTCCCGTCATCGTCGTGCGTCTCGTCGTCGTCGTCGTTGTCAGGTTGGTCGGGAACGTCGGTCGGTTGGTCGGTCTTTTTACCAGTATAAACAAAAAAATTCCAGAGGTACCCCGTGCTGGACTCACACAGCTCATAGGTTTTGATACTGACCTGAGCCGCTTTTGTGGCGATTTTTTGAGCGAAGCTCAATCGCCCATGCCATTTCAAAAGCGACTCATCGATAGCAATCTCTTCAGCTGGTGTGTAGAGCTCTGAATTTTTTTTGTTTAAATGGTCAAGAACAGGTCGTATTTTGCCCAGTCGCGTCCTGTCGTTCGTCAAAGTTGTATTGTCGACGAAATGGTACACCGCTTTTAGCATAGCAAAACGGTTATATGACATTATCCTGCTGAAGTAGGGCATTGTACCGTAGCCATTGTACCTGAAGTACTTTTCTTCTTCGGGCATTGGGTACAAGCCCTGTAGGATGAGCAGTGCTAAAAACGAGACCATTTCGTCACTGTCCGTTGCAGTCCACCTTCTAATTCGTGCCGATGGTTTAAGGCTATTATCGAGTTTTTGTTGGGCATATCTGTTTGTTTCTGTCACCAAGTTGTCTATGAAGTTGTAGTCAAACATAAGGTCAAATATGTCTATGGGCGTCATTTCACACAAGTCGAAAGTCGGTCCTGAACGTCCAGTAAATGTCTCTCTTTGTCCCCTAAAATGTTCCCTGGTGCTACGCCAGTCAAAAAAATACGTCTCTCCGTCCTGTGTCGTGTCTGTAACTATCTCCCGCGTTGCCATGTCGTTAAGTCGGTCTTCTGCCTCTAGTACTCTCAACTCCGTCTCTCGCATGTCAAAGTCAAATGCTGGTTGCGGCACCAGCTCCGGCGCAAAAACCTCGTCAGAATCAGAGTCAGGGTCAGAGACCACGTCAGCGAACCAGTCCGTCACGACGCCTTCAAAGTTAGCGTCGAGAACACCTGGAACAAAAAGAACACGTGGGTTAATTCCGATGAATAACAAGGTGATCACTCGTGCCTGAAAAATGTACTCTTAGTGTAGATATTTTGTTTTATTTATTTGCAAAACCAACAGTTAACTTTATTTAAAGTAACATAATATATTGACAGACTTACAATTTAATCTAGAAAATAGCCAATTATTGGTCTCAATCGGGCCCATACTTAAATTTTCCTTATACTATCGTTCACAATAGAGGACCGATCACCCGCCTGTGGTTCAACGGGCGTCCCAACTCACATCTATATAACTATACTGTCGTTGGTAGGTATTCAAAACTTACCGATGGAAACCATGCTTTGACGCCTTTTCGCTGACGCCACCACCTCTGCCTCCACTTCCTCCACAGCGCCCACCTCAGGCGCCACTTCCTGCGCCAGCACTATTTCCAAGCCGTTGATGTCTCATATAAAAACAAAAAATTTTTTTTTTTTTTTCATAAATACACTAATTTGTACACAAATAATAACAATTAACAGACATAACAATATCTACATACCCAGGTCGTCTAAAACATCGGCTAAAGATGCATCGACCGCCACTTCAGGCGCCTCATCCGGCCCCCTCTCCTTCTGCGCCGGCACCATCTCCAATGCGTCGATGTCTAATAAAAATAAAACAAGAAAAACATATATAGTTTCATAAATACAATACGCATTTAAACACAAATAATAACAATTAACAGACAACACTATCTACATACCCAGGCCATCGGCTAAAGATGGTGGCCGCAAAATGTTTGGTAAATCACGGCACTCATACAGCATCATCTCGTCGCACAACAACGCGTTGATGTCTAATAAAAATAAAACAAGAAAAATTTATATTGTTTCATAGATACACTACTAATCTGTACACACATAATAGTTAAAGGGCTTTGAGAACTTTAAACAGACATAACAATATCTACATACCCATGTTAGCATCGGCCGTTGCCTGCGCTGGAGATGGTCGTGGCACCATTATTGGGATTTCTCGTTGGGGCGAAGGAAACCTGCAAGATAAGAACAATACAAATTTACATTTATTTAAGGTAGCGATGAGACAAACAACTTTTACAACAAGAAAGATAATAAGTTATTAATTACCTGGTATTCCTCTTCCTTGGTGGGGCGTCGGGAAGAAGAACACGGACCATTTCCTTCGCCCTTTTTAGAGACTTATATTCGGCCCGGACTTCAGGCGTTAACTTTTTTAGCCTTCTGGTAGTTAGGGCTGCCGCTGCCTTAACTTTCATATGTTCGCTTATTGAGCTGAAAGAAATATTAAAAATATATTTTAATACAATAGATAAATGAAACCCATTTAAATGTTACATGATTAATACTTACGGTTGAGGCTCGAGCCCTCCGCGACCATCAGCAGCACCGCGAGCATCACCTCGGCTGCTGAGTCCACTTGTCGACCTGAAATAATCATAAAAATAAATAGCCATACAAAAAATAAGTGAAGCCAGTTTTAATTTTACATGAGTACGCTTACGGTTGAGGCTCTGAGCCCTTCGCGACCATCACAAGTACCCCGAGCATCATTGAGTCCACTTGTCGACCTGAAATAAATTAAAAAAATAAATAGCCATAGAAAAAATAAGTGAGTTTTAATTTTACATGAGTACACTTACGATTGAGGCTCGAGCCCTCCGCGACCTCTTCCGCCTCCGCGCCTACGACCACGCCCACGTCCACGCCCTCGTCCGCGCCCGCGCACACGTCCGCACTCAGGTACCCCACTGAAATAAACGCAATAAATAAAAAACAAATTCACCGACACAACTACAATACAAACAACAGAAATTATAAACACAGATATATACAAAAAAAGCAGAGTGTGGGTCAGACTCGCGCACAAAGGGTTCCGTACCATTAACTATTAAAACGCAAAAAAAAACACATTTTTTGTATGGGAGCTCCCTTAAATATTTTTTTTCTGATTTTTAGTTTGTTTTTATAGCGGCAACAGAAATAAATCATCTGTAAAAAATTCAACTGTCTAACTATCACGGTTCATGAGATACAGCCTGGTGACAGACAGACAGACGGACAGACAGACGGACAGGCAGACAGCGAAATCTTAATAATAGGGTCCCGTTTGGCACCCTTCGGGTACGGAACCCTAGAAACGTATATAATAAATAAAACATTGCCCTATTTCTAGCGCAGTCGAATAAAAATTAGTAATACTTACGACTGAAGCTCTCCAGGTTCCATGTCTGCAGTAATCTGCACAAATTTTATTATATTACATTTCAATTTGAATGAATATAAAAAAAAAGTATCACAAAATATCCTCACAAGATACTGCATGTAAACAGGCCATTTGTTACTGTAGATTTCGTTAGGTCTAGTTTGAGTATCGAAAAGTATTGAAAAATACCGGTACACCATACTGCACCGTGATAGTGTAAATGAACCTTAGCCACGCCCCAATGGAGACGAAACGAATTTACGAATTGGTAATTTATGCTAAATCTAAGCTAACCTCCATAGATTACTATTGTGAATGGATGTAAATATGAAGATAAGTACATATTCTACCCCATTTGAGCATTATTGGCAGGTTTTTGTGAAATAATTACTCGATACACACAAATTACCGCCAAAAAACCAACCGCTACAACGGCTTTCTCCATTTCCAGGGAGGATATTGGTTAAAAACCCTATTGTAATGACAAACCTATGCTTGTATCTTGTAGGAAATATCATTAAAATATATTTTATGTGTTATTATCATAGAATTATGTAGTAAAACTTACCTCAAACACAATTTTCACGAAACCACAACACGCAAAACATTCACCAAACTTGGAGCAAACGAACAGTGAACTTTGAAGACCGTATTTTTACTATTGTTGCCACATTGAAAATAAAAAAGGTATTGTACGAGTGCAACTATTATTTATATTGACGCCGAGTAGACATAGGAGGTAAACTTCACTACTTTTCATTCAAGACAATCGAAAATAGTCGCGCTCTACACAAACCTTCGCGCGCGCTAAAAAATCCGTACTCGGGTGCAGTCGGACATAACGGTATATTGTAAATTTGGTACTCGGGTCGAGTCGGACGTTTCAATGGTTAAGCATCTTTAAAGTTTGGTAAAAAGATTGATTTGACTTTATTTTTTATCCATTCGTTTCGTAAGTTTCTTAATGTCAAGAATAATTCTTTCAAAGAAATCTTATCATAATGGTTTTGTTTAGCAATACAATGATATATTGTTTGATTTTCCGTTCCGGATACTAATATTTGGTAAAGTTCCTTTTTCGATGACGTCAACTGGTCAATATTTGGGCTTAAATTAAATGCTTCGATTGCATATAAATTTTCTTCGTCCAATGTAATATTTTTTAAGTAAGTAAGTAAGCAATATGATCGTGTTTTTTATTAAATAACAATTCATCTATCTCGAGGAAGTCTTCAATAACAAATTCTTGCTGTGAATCTAGGAATGTTTGTAAGTCGTTATAGGTTTCCATATTCGATGTTTCAAGTGAAGTGATAGTATTAATTGCTATACGCGATAGACAATCAACATTTGAATTTATTTTCCCGGCTTTGTGGATTATTTCATACTCATATTCTTCGAGTTGAAGTCTCCAGCGTATTAATTTACTTCCTGGGTCTTTAACGTTGAACAACCAGGTAAGTGGTCTATGATCAGTAACAATCTTAAATTTTCTTCCGTATAAGTATGGGCGGAAATCCTGTACAGCCCATTTAATGGCTAGTAGTTCCTTTTCCGTCGTGTTATAGTTTCCTTCGTCACTATTTAAAGTTCTAGAAGCATAAGCTATTGGCAGGTCCTTTCCTATCTCTCCTTGACTAAGTATTGCTCCAATGGCAAAATTGCTTGCGTCCGTGGTTAATACAAATTCTTTTGAAAAGTCTGGATATTTAAGTATCTGTGGTGAGATTAGCAATTTTCTAAGGGTATCAAATGATTCTTGTTGCTCATTTGTCCAAATAAAAGGGTTATCCTTTTTTAATAGCCTTGTTAGAGGTTTAGTAAGTTTAGAGAAGTTCTCTATGAATCTACGGTAGTATCCAACTAAACCTAGAAATGATTTTATATCCTTTTGTTTCTTAGGTACTGGAAATTGCTCTATTGTTTTTGTTTTTTCTGGATCTGGCAATACGCCTTGGTTAGTGATGACGTGACCTAAATAGGCTACTTCTTTTCGCATGAACTCGCACTTGTCAGGTTGCAGTTTAAGATTGTTTTCTTGCAATCTTTTGAAAACTGATTCAAGCTTGAGGGTGTGATCCTCAACGGAATTCGCGTAGATTACTATGTCATCTAGATAAACAAAGCAGTATAATCCGTGTATTCCACTTAGAACTGTGTTCATAAGTCTTTGGAATGTTGCTGGTGCATTCTTTAATCCGAAAGGCATCCTTACGTATTCGTAAAGGCCTTGTGGGGTTGAAAATGCAGTTTTAGGGATATCTTCTTGATCTAATTTAATTTGATGGAACCCATTCGCTGAATCGAGGTTTGTAAAATATTTAGAGTGTCCTAACTGATCTAGTATATCAGTGATGTTAGGGAGGAGATATGCGTCACCTACAGTTACGTCATTCAGTTTTCTGTAGTCAATTACTATTCGCCATTTTACTTTTCCGGATGCATCTTTCTTTTTGGGGACTACCCAAAGGGGTGAAGACCATGGACTAGTTGAAGGTCTTATTATGCCTTGTTGCAACATTTTACTTATTTGAGTATTAACCTCTTGTTTATGTACTTCGGGGTACCTATAAGTTTTAGTTTGAATGGGAGCATTCGATTCTGTTATAATTTGATAGCACAAAACATTAGTGCTCGTTAATTTATCTCCCTCTAAATGAAATATTTGATTATAATTTTTGCACAACTCGAGTAAGGAACGTTTCTCTTCTTCGTTCAAATGATCAGTCCTTAGCTGATTTTTTAATTCTTGAATTCGATCGGAGTGATTATAATTAAAAATATTAATATTTTCGATAAAGAAGTCACTAGGTCCGACACGCGAAGAATCGGCCTCATGAGTGAAGTCTTTAGAATCACTAGGTTCCGGAATACGTGAAGCATCCATTTCCTGAGTGATAGGGCTCATAGGCACCAAAACAATATCCAATTGTTTAATCATTACTTCCTTTTCTAAGGTATTTAAAATAGAAACATATGCTTGATTTTGCTCATCAACCTTCGTGATGGCATTAGATAAGTAAACTCCGTCTAAAACTTTTACATCTTCAACAAGACCTTCCCTACATTCGGGGTTTAAAATATTAGCTTTCAAAATAGTTTCACTCCGTGCATTTAATTTATATACCACCTTGGGTCTCAATTTGTCCTTTGTTAATAGGGGTAAGCTCGGTCCTATATCCATAAATAACTTCATAATATAAAAAAATATTATACACCCATGTGTTGTAAAGAAATCATTTCCAAGTATACCATCATATTCTAGTAGAATATTCGCGGGATCGTGAATCACGTGAAATGTATGTGGCACGACAATAAATGGGTCTGCAACTAAACGTACTTTAGCGGCTCCAATTGTTTTTACCGTATTAGCGGACTTCGTAATGCCAGTAATAGTAACAGTTTTTTTAGTAAATACTTCTATTTTTTTTATTTAAACATTCCGCTTGTATAATAGACATGCTGGCTCCAGTATCTATTAATAATCTCAATTTAGGTCCCGTAGCTGAATCGATACAGCGTATTTCAATATGCAAGCTTCCGTTTCCGTTTACAAAGATAGTGCCTGAATCGCATTTTCCAGACTCGTCGGAGCGGCACTCTCCGAGAGTTCTTGGGAGTTTAAAGTATTTACGTTAGGTCTTTGTCCCGATTGATTTCTATTATGTCGCGGGGAATTATTGGGAGTTCTAGGAGCATTGCTCGTACTTTGTCTATTTTGTAATTTAAAACATGTCTCTACGAGATGCCCTTCCTTTTTGCAATATTTACATACTTTAACTTGTGGATTCAGATTGTAAATAGGTCTATTTCGGTTGGGAAAGTTATTTGGGAAGCGGCGACAATTAAACGAGGTGTGGCCTGGTTTGTTGCATTTATTGCAAACTTTATTCCTCGAATTTACTAGGATATTAAATTTCTCCTCCTCAAGAGCAATATTGAAAGCTTCATTGAGGCTTTCAGGTTCGCGAGAACGCAATATGTTTGATATTTGTGAATTAACACCGATTATGAAGGTATGCAAGGCTAGTTGGTTTGTACTCTCCACTTGTCCAGCTAGCAGAGCGTTATTAGTGCACGATTGTTTTATTGATGAAAGTAATTTCTTTAAACAAGATTCAATTTTAAAAATGTATTGTGCAACAGTCTCATTCGGGGACTGTCTGCAGTTTTGCAGTTCTAATAGCAGATGAGTTTGATGTTTCCGGTTGCCGAACCGTGTTTTTAAAAATTCCTTAAGGTCTTTCCATTCACCGAATACAGTGTTAGCACAGGTGTACTGCGCTTTATCGGTTAGTTTATTTTATATGTATGCGAAAATTACTGGTTTTTGATCCTCTTGGGCGAGAGAGAATGCTCTATCGCAATTCGTGAGGTAAGAGCTCAAATCATCAGGGTTCCCATCGTAGGAATTGATGAATTTCAATAATGTGCCAATGTTAAGCACGTTATGGTTGCTTTGGATATCGTTACTGCTTTGGGCCATTTTAAAGGTGAGACAAAAATTCGCAGGTAAATTACAATTAATTACAATAACAATTAATAGATAAAAAAAATCGCTAGCAGACTATTGTAACTAGAGAACAGATGCGCAGGGCAGCACGCTGAAGTGGAGAGAGAAGACTTGAAATCACTTACAGCAATGCAGCTACGTGGATCATCGTTGGCTGGTTACAGGTAGTTGTCGTAGTGCTCGGGCGGTGGCGGCAGCAGGTTTCCCAGTCGAAGCAGCTCGTCCCAGTGTCTCGAATCCGGCTCTCCTAGGGCAGGTAAGTCGTCCTGTTGTTCCAGGTATACGTACCTCCTGGAGGATTCTAGGAACAAGGATTCCTTTATGTCGTCGTTGTCCGTTATAGGAGACGAAAGTATCTCTTCTATTTCTGAAAAACGGTTGGTGGATTAGTACTCACAAGGACTTAGAAGTCGCCTAGACTCATCGAGGAGTTCTAGTTGAGTATCCCACTTCTGACACCAAAAATCTTGTAATATCCTTCGACTGTCAGGGTTCGACGAGGACAAGATAATAAAGACTTCGTTGAATTTTAAGGAGTTTTATTTCCTTACAACCTATCTAGTCTATAACACGTTTTCGTTAGAAGGAAAAAGTCTACTGGGGACGCGACTTGGGCTACGAAGGTAAGTTACGATCGTGAGTATAGGGAGCGACTGCTACTCAGAGTGGTTGGTGCTTCTCTCTAACGAAAGGGCCTGTGCGTACAGTTTATATACGCAAAAGATAACGATGTTTTTCGGGGGAGAACAATGGGGTCTTTAAGGACGTAGTTTAGGCGACGTGATAGGGGACATCAAAGCAAAATTTGGGTATCATGTTCATGACCCGAGATTTCCTTATTGGTCTTGTACAAAGGGACTTCTATACTACATTGTAGTAATCAGTATTCTAACTCTTATCTGAGTTGCCAAATTCAAATATTAATTGGTCGGTGCGGCTTTATAAAAGGAGTGATAATAGCATACTATGTTGCTAATAAAGGGTCATTGAGAGCTTGAATGAGCGCTTGATAAGAACACGGCACGTGTAAGTGCATAAGTATTAGGGTTGAGACATAATGTTAGGGCTGGTATATAACACTTACAATCTCACACCAAAACATACGGTCATTAGACAAGAAAACACAGCGTTTAGAAGTTCTTCTTAAAAGTGACCTTGCATGTGACATTCTTGCTATAACGGAGCATTGGCTGACGAATGAAAATTTAGAAAGTGTTAATATAGATGGATACGCGCTCATATCTAAATATAGTAGGTCTAAGTTATCACACGGCGGGTCTTGTATTTACGTCAAGTCCACTTTGAAAGTAGTTGAAAATATTGATTTCACCACACTGTCAGTGGAAGAATACTTTGAAGTCCCGGCTATAAATGTAACAGACAATAATTTAATGATTGTATGTATCTACTCTAATGGTAGTAAAACCAATGACTTCCTAAGGTGCTTAGATGATTTGCTCGACAAGCTATGTGACATCGAATTAGATTGCATTATTGTCGGGGACGTAAACATAGACTGGATTGAGGATTCGTCCGAGAAGGATCGGCTCCACGATATACTGTCGGCCCACGGCATGAGGAACGAGGTAGACTTCGCCACGCGAGTGACGGCCACTACCGCCACCAGCCTCGACCACCTGTACAGCAACCTTGCCGAGGGCGCGCGGCGCCTGCCAGCACGCACCCCAGCGACCACCTCGCCGTGCGCGCGCGCGTCACGCGCCGCCCCCGCGCGCTTGTGCCGCCCGTCCGCACCGTGCGCCAGCGCACGCAGGCTAACTGCCGCAATTTCGTCGCGTCTATTGCGAGTGTGGACTGGCAGCACATTTGGTGCCAAAAAGGTGAGTCGATCGAGGATTTGGCCGCGTCTGTGATTTCTGTAATTAGCAACAAGTACGACATTTGCTTTCCAATCACACGAAAACCACACCCAACACGCCAATCATGGGTTACACATGAAACATTCAATCATTGCTCTTCGACGTTCTGGAGCTCTCGTCTGCTCATCCTGATGATACCATTGTTACGGAACTCATTGACAAATTAAAAAACCAATACGACAACCTGGTCAAAAATAAAAGAGCACACTTTTACACGAGCGCAATCACGTCCAGCACGAACGTGAGTAAAGCCATGTGGAACGTGATTAACAAAGAACGAGGGAACAGCAAACCGTACTTGTGTAGACTTCACGGATGTGGCCGTAGACTCAAACGGCATTAAAATTAGCAGCAAGCAAGCCGTGGTGGACGCGATGAACGCTCGGTTCGCCGGTGCCGCCGCCGCGGGCGGAGCCCTGGCTGCCAACGTGCCGCGCGCCTGTCGTGCCCTGCACGCTGCCCGCCCACCTGCCGACCGCTCCCTGAGACTGCGCCTGTTTACAGCGGACGAGGTACATCGCATCATATCCTTTCGGATTCCGCATAAGCCTACCAAGGATATCTACGAGACCTCGATGGAACTCGTCCACCTAGTTGTTAAACCGTTGGCACCAGTTCTCACTGAATTATTCAACGAGTGCATTAGACGAGCCGTGTACCCAACAGCGCTAAAGAGGAGCAAAATCGCTCCGATATTCAAGGGGAAAGGAAAGAGGGAGAATATTGATGGATACAGACCAGTGGCCGTAGTACCCACGGTATCGAAGATCCTCGAAAATGGTCTTAGCGCCCGACTTCTTGAATTCCTCGCGTCGACTGATGCGCTGTCGGAGCGACAGTATGCGTACCGCGCGGGCCACTCGACGACTGCACTGGCGCGGAAGGTGGTGCGCCGAGTGCTCGAGGCAAGAGAGAGGAAGTTCCAGGTCGCAATTCTCTGCTGTGACCTCTCGAAAGCATTTGATGTTGCCGATCACGGCGTGATCGCCGCTAAGCTCCGTCACTACGGTATAGTCGAGGGGCCTTTATGTCTACTAACAGACTTCCTGCGAAAACGCTCGCAGATCGTCGTTGGTGATGGAGGGAGAACGAGATCAGAACCGGTGATGACACATATGGGGGTTGCTCAAGGCTCTTCGGTATCCAACATACTATTCTCACTACTTCTGAATGACCTGCCACAAGCGATGACCTCCAGCGAATTAGTCATGTACGCAGATGACGTGGCAGGAATCATCACTGACAGGACAATTGGAGGCCTTGAACAAAGCCTAAACCATACTATCACTGAACTGTCTCACTGGTTCCGTAACAACGGTCTCGTTCCCAACATAAAGAAAACTCACTTCCTCCACTTCGACCTATCAGGTCGCCGTCTCGTCCCACTGAACGTCCAAGTGGACGGAATGCGGGTCGAGCAGGTGGAAGCGACAACGTTCCTAGGCTTCGAGCTGGACCGTGGACTCACATGGCGCGCTCACGTGGCGCGACTGTGCGCGCGACTCAGCGGCTCATGCTTTGCGCTGCGGCTGCTGGTGCGCACGGTGGCGCACGCGTGCTACTTCGCCACGGTACACTCGCTGCTGCAGTACGGAGCCGAGCTGTGGGGGCGCGCGGCCGACTGGGAGAGAGCATTCAGGATGCAAAAGCGAGCCGTGAGAGCGATAGTCCAGGTCCGCCGGGACGTGTCGGTAAAACCTCATTTTAAAGCGCTGCACATCTTGACGCTCCCGTCCATCGTCATACTCCAGGTGGCCGTGTATATGCACGAGAACATCCACTCTTTCCGCAGGCATCACGACATCCACGGACATGCGACCCGCAACGGTCACAGGCTCAGGACGGTTTCACACACCCTGGCCAAGTCATCGAAGTTGACTCACGTCATGGGTCCGACAGTATACAACCGCATACCAGAATATATAAAATCTGCGCCTAATTCCGCATGCTTCAAAAAGCGACTGAAACACTGGCTTGTCGAGCAAACCTTCTACTCATTCGCTGAGTTCGAAGCGACCAATATAAAATGTGATTCCAATTTAATGAAATGAAAAACTAATTTAATTTAATACAATTCAAATTTAATGTAATACTTTATGGCAATCTTAATTTTAAATAATGGTATCTTAATTTATGGAATGCATTTTTATGTGTCTGACATTTTTTATACAGATGTATACTAATCAATTTTTTATTTATAATCTGACATGTAATTGACACTTACCAATAAATATGTTTCAATGTTTCAATGTTTCAGTATGCACCTACTATCCACCAACACCAATACACTCACTCACTCACTCACTCCTTTATTAGTACACAGTAGGTATTTAGTACTTGTTGGCTTTCGTTTTCTATTAATTAATGTGACGCAACGCGAACAATTTTAAACTACACTGACTGATGCGTGAAAAAGAGTTTGCGTTCTGATTGGTCAACGTTTTGAGGTTGGCAGTACTGACGTAAAACCATTTTTTTTTCATTCATCTGAGGGGTGCGTTCGCAAAACGTTCCGATTTGTGATTTCGCAAAAATTTTGGAATCGTTTCGTTTTTTGATCGCCGAATTGTCGCATTATAACGTACGGTAGTTGGCATTCCGTTGTCACCCCTTGGTACTTGGCACCCGGGGCGGACCGCCCCCACCGCCCCCCCTTTACGCCGCCACTGTATTAGAGTGCATTATAGGCGGACTAGAGAGAGCGTCTGCGTTTGTATTAATTTTTCCTGCTTTATACACAATTTCGTAGTCATATTCTTCTAATTTTAACCGCCATCTAACCAGCCTACTACCAGGGTCTTTGATTGAAAAAAAGCCATGTTAAGGGTTTATGATCTGTGACGATTCTGAACTTCCTTCCATAGAGATATGGTCGGAAATGTTTGACTGCCCACACAATGGCAAGTAATTCGCGCTCTATAGTGGAATAATTTGATTCAGCTTTATTTAAGGTTCGTGAAGCAAAGGCGATAGGTAGATCTCTTCCAATTTCACCTTGAGAGAGGATCGCTCATACAGCATGAATGGACGCGTCAGTGGTTAGTGCAAATTCTTTGTTGAAATCTGGGTATTGCAATAACGGAACATTTGTAAGTATGTTTTTACAAGTATCAAAGGCGTTTTGTTGACTGTCACTCCAAATGAATGGAACATATTTCTTTAGAAGTCCCGTGAGTGGTTTTGTGATTTTACTGAAGTTAGGGATAAATCTACGGTAATAACCGGCGAGGCCTAGGAACGATTTGATATCTTTACAAGATTTAGGCGTGGGAAATTCTTTGACAACTTTTACCTTGTCTGGATTGGGTTTGACACCTTCGCTAGAGATAATATGGCCAAGATATGCAACTTCTTTCCTCAAAAATTCGCATTTGTCTGGTTGGACTTTGAGACCATGTTTGCGTAAACGACTAAACACTTCATGAAACTTTTCTTCGTGTTCTTGAAGACGGGACGCGAAGATGACTATATCGTCAAGAAAAACAAAACATCTTTCTCCTTGTAATCCGCAAAGGACACCGTCCATTGCACGTTGAAATGTAGCGGGCGCATTTTTTAAGCCGAATGGCATTCTGAGAAATTCGTAATGACCGTAAGGGGTATTAAACGCGGTTTTGGGGATATCTGCTGGATTTAGTTCAATCTGGTGGAAACCCGATGCTAAATCTAGGGTAGTGATATAGATTGAATGTCCTAACTTATATAGAATATCAGTTATGTTAGGCAATGGGTAGCTATCTCCAATAGTGATATCATTAAGTTTGCGGTAGTCTATTACTACTCGCCATTTTTGTTTACCAGAGGCGTCTTGCTTCTTGGGTACTACCCAGATGATTAGACTACTCCAAGGAGATGTACTTGCTTGAATGATATTATTATCGAGCATTTTTTGAACTTGTGTTTTGACTTCTTGTTGGTGTACAAAAGGGAATCTATACGTTTTGGTATTGATTGGAGTTTGTGAAGTCGTTGGGATTGCATGTTTGGTATGATTAGTGAAGGTTAAGGGTTCGTCTTCCGTATAGAATATATCTGCAAATAATAATAATAATAATAAAGTTTATTTCAGGTAAAGTACCCATATCACAGAAAATGTACAGTACACAATCATTAAAATGCAATAAAATTAAAATGCAATGACATAAAAATAAAGCAGATATATATATCATTTAAAATTGTAAAACTGTAAAAAAAAAATTATAATAAAAAAAGAAATATTAATAATTGAATAATAATTATTATAAATGACTTACTATTTTCTATTAGCACTCATATGTACAGAGAGCCAGTGTCTATGCAATGAACTGCAGATATCATCACAAACGGCACGCACGATTGCATTTCCCGAGCCTCTCAGTCTCCCCCACGCGGAGGCGACCCTGGATCTTAAGACAGCGAAGAAGTCAGGCACTTCCGCGTCTGCAAACATGCTCGACGCACTACAGAAACGCGGCCGCCTGAGGAGGATACGGAACGCATCATTGTACTGAATCCTCAGGGCACTATAGGATTTTCTCGTGTAGTTGATCCACAGGTGACATGTGTAAAGGTTTTGACAGAATGCCTTGAACAGAAGGACTTTAACATCTTGGTTACACCTGTGGAACTTGCGAGCGAGCATGTTGCATCTGACAGATAGCGCCCTTCTTTCCCTCTCCATGTCACAATCGTCACGAAGGTCCTCCGTCAGTATGTGACCTAGGTACTTAAAACGATCTACAACCCGAACCGGCGAGCCATTCAGTACTATCTTGGGCACCCTCTCCGGACCTCTGCCTTCCCTGAATACCATCATCTCAGTTTTTTGGACATTGTACTTCAGTCCGTGTTCATCGGCATAATGCTCACAAACTGAAAGTAGTTTCCCTAAACCTTCGATAGAGGGGCTTAGGAGCACCATGTCGTCCGCATAGCTGAGGTTGTTTACACAAACACCCCCAACATGACAACCGACCTTGGTGCCCCTCAACCTCACAATTAGGTCATTGATGTAGAGATTGAAGAGATCCGGAGAGGTAAGCCCCCCCTGGCGAACTCCGCATTCTAGCTTGTATTCGCTAGACGTCGCGTCGCCCCACCTCACACAGTTCGTTTGGCCCCCGTACCAGTATCTCAAGAGACCCACCAACTCCTTGGGAACGTTTGAGCTCAGCAGTTTGTTCCAGAGAATTTTATAATTCACTAAATCAAACGCCTTGCTTAAATCTAGGAAGCATGCATAAACTGACGTACCCCTATCCTTGTAGTAGTTTACTGCATGCTTCAGACTCATTATTGCTGAGTCTGTCGAAAGACCAGGACGGAAGCCAAACTGCGCGTCATCTATCTCTAGCTTGCTCACCACTTCGGGCTGCAGAAGTCGTTCCAGTATTTTACCTATAACGGTCCCCAGGGAGATCGGACGATAGTTGGCCGCAGATGCAAGGTCACCCGTTTTGTTCTTTGCTATTGGGACCACAATAGTTTTCATTAGGGCAACAGGGAGGTAGCAAAACCTGACACACATGTTGTAAAATGCTGACAACTTTACAAAAACCTTATCTCCCGCACATAGTAAGTGCTCCACACTTAAACCATCGTGGCCCGGCGACTTTCCTCTCTTTATCTTCCGTACTGCACGTGCCACATCAGCAGCTGTGAATTGAATCAGCTGACCAGAGGCAGCGGTAGACTGAGAGGCAGTCTCCGGCTGTGTATCAGTCCGAACTGGTTGCGGGACAACCTTGAACCTGCGGCCAAACATATCGGCAATCTGAAAGGGGTCCTGTAGACCCTCCACAGACACTGGTAAACTCTGCTTAAAATTCAACTTCTTGGTTGAGTTCCAAAATTTAACAAAGTTTTTATCTTTCTTATGCAACGCCAAAATATTCATTTTAATTTGCTCTTCATTTTTTTGACACCATTTAAGCTTATTCTTAAACAGTTTTCGACTTTCAGCCATTTGCTCATATATTGTACCTGTGGAGGGTCTTCCTGCCCCCACCCAGCACTGGAAATGCAACCTTGCCACCTTGTGGCTGCCACTAACGTGATAGTTCCACCCAGGAACTTTCTTCCTAGCTCTCTGTGCATTCGAATACTCCCTAGCACTTTCTATGGCCGCTGTCTGCATTACATTAACTATATTAGAATAAACTTCGTCAATAAAAGTAAAATGATCACTCACCCGTTCACACAATCCATCCACACATCCAGCACAAGGCATCTCCACGTTAATACTATTTAAATTAATATCACAGTACAAGTTATAAGCTTTCGTTTGACTAGCATCTCTTTCACCCCACCTAATTTTGCTTAGTACATTCTGAGCTGTGCTTAAAGTTACAGATGGCGCACATAAAATATCACAAATAATACAAAGGGGGAAATGATCAGACCAGGTGACGTCGTACATAACATGTGTCGAGACAACAGTAGTCCAAGCCGCTTGTGTCGTGAGACAGTGGTCTAAACACCGTCGGGCGCCGTTAATCTCACTCACATAGGTATAGGTATCGCTACCCACGCCCAGTATATTGTGATCGGCGCACTCCCATAGTTGATCCTCACAGAAGCTCACCATCTCATCACCGAAGCTGGAGTTCGGGTGGGCGTTGAAGTCTCCGAGCATGAACACTGCCGGAATGTCACTATCTTCGATTATAGCATTTAGGCGGGATAAACAGCTTGTAAAGTCGATAAGGTTCTCCGCACTATCCGTAGGCATATACACAGAGCACACTAGAAACGAATAATCATAATTAGTTACCTTTACACACGCGATCCTATCACAGTTGGTATCTATTATAGACACATTAGGGAACTTGGATTTACGCCACAGCAACGCCACTCCTCCAAAGGGCCGCCCCCGCAGCACACCAGCCGAAGCATCCACCGACGACTTTGCGAAGAAGCTGAAGTTATCATCTATCGTACTCACAAAGTTAATATCGTGAGGTAACAGCCACGTCTCTTGAAGGGCTATAATATCATACGAACGACATAGTTTTCGGATATGATGGACCGATCTTTTAATATTTTTACAATTAAAAGATACCATGGTGGTTTTGGTACTTTTCTTAAGCTGACTATCCATTACGAAGAAATATTAGTCACATCATTGGTTTCCCTTCCTCAAAAGCGACGATATTTTATACCTTTAGGCCAGAAGTCCACAGACAGAAATGTTTTTAATTTTTCTGTAGGAATGACAGCTTTAAACGAGTTAAAGTTTGTCCGGTATCTCTGCTCAAGAAGCTGCACACTATGACATTCCACATCTTGACTTTGAATGTGCTCCTTGATTTTATCAGCCTGTATGTGTTTCTTCAGTCTTGAGATGTAAACAGCTGTAGTTGACTCCGCTACTTCCAAAACACTCGCCTTTTGCGACATCCCGATCATATTTTTATTATATTTCGGCCGTTTATTTTTCTTGTACTCCACGCGAATTAAGCTATCATCGTGTCTATTTACATTTGTCCTAGGTTCGACTTTCCGATGCGTTAACGCCGCCGTTTCTAATGATGCAAGTGAAGGTCTTAGTGTAATATCACGGTAGGTAGGTGTGTGGAATGCCGGTTCCGATATTGTGTTCGCACTCGAACTTGCACCGGCCTGCGGTTGTGACGAAAACAACTGAATTGGCCACTTACTCTTACTGCTATTCTCTCCCGATAACGGGGTATTCTTATCAGTACACAGATCAGCTAACTTGCTCACATGATTTTTCTTGTTTAGGTTCGTATATTTATTCTCAGCTAAATGATTTTTAGGAGTATTATTCTGCCTATTGTCCGTAGCACGGATGGTCGAGCTAAGTGAGGCTATTTCTGAGGTAATTTTCGTCTCGAAAGTTGTCAGCTCCGTTTTAGAGACCGCGTCATGTCGTAGGTTTTCCAGCTCAGACTTCATGCAGGCTAAATCCCTTAATAAACGGGACACGTCAACATGTTCAAACGTCACCGGTGGGAGTTTGTCAAGATCCTGGGCTACGAATATCGGATGATCTTTATGATCCGCTTCCTTAAAGAGCTTGAGCACATCTTTTATGTTCTTCTTACTCTTGTCTTCTCCTTTTCTCGTCACAAGTCGGCCACCGCGGCAGTCTTCCGGAAGGGCGTTGAATAACTTCGCCTTTCCCTCTTCTATTTCACCGTCCGAGAAACTCGTAGAACATATCTGTACGATGCTTAGCTCGTCCAATTTGTTGTACTTATTTTGCACAAAGGTCAAGAACTCGTCAATAATTAGGTTCCTAGGCATTGTAGGTATGTTTACTAGGAATAGTTGCTAAACAATAACATCGCGTTATGTTAATAAGTCGCTTAGAGGCGTGCGCAACGTACGACTGTCCGTATCGACGGCGCTCCGCTGACTGACTCTATTGTGAGACGATATTGTCAAGTGAGTCACACTCTTCCTTGTTGAGATGGTCGCGCCTAGTGAGTTTATCTACTTTGTCTTTCTTATCCTGCGTAGGGACATTAGAAAATGTGTTCACCGAGTTATTAGGACACAAAGGGAAACATTCTGTTGTTTCCGCGAATTCGGTTGTTTTAATTATGGGTACAGAAATAGAGACATCATGATCGCTTGAATTTATGCATGTGATCAGGAATTTATTGTCGTTTATATTCACAAGAGCGTTAGGAATGGTGAGATTTTCGCTAATCATCTGTTTATCTACAATAGCAGCACCGTTTTGCATGCCATGAGTTATACACGTGATTACTGTTTCGGAGCGACCGTCTAAAATTAGTTTGTCGTTGACGTGTTTCCTGTCTTCACTCAAAAATAATAGTTTATATGATCGGTCACGAACTCGCATGGTATTTGATTGACAATAGACATTGGCATGAAATTTAAGCATAGAATCGTTACCTAAAATTCCATCTGCACATATGTTCAGGTTTGCAATGTGGAATTTGTGATTTGGGCGTTGGTCGAGGGAAGCAAGAATAGTACCTTGAGTTTCCACGGTAGATGTACCATTCGTAACTCCAACTATGGAAACAGTGTTAGATTTTTCTACGGACCCATTGACGATTTTGTCAGGTTTTAACACGGAAATGGCAGCACCTGTGTCGATTAGAAGGGTTATTGGATGACCGTCAATATGAAATTTGCAATATAAAAGATTTTCTGGCGGTGTATCGAGTGACGAGATTTTGTAGGTTTTGATTTTGGAATTAGGAGTTGATTTCGTAGACGATTTTGAACTAGATTTCGAGGTTTTGTTTTTGAATGATTTTGATTTCGATTTAGATTTAGTTTTTGATCTAGATTTTGATTCGGATTTTGGATTTTTGTTTGATTCAGGATTTAGACTTGCGTTATCGAACTCATATTGCGTGTAAGCGTCGCAGGACTGTCTCCGATAGACTGGTTTGGTCTGCGAGGTTACCAGAGTCGGTGTTATAATTTCAGTTTGGGTATAAGCATCGCGAAAATGTTTTTGATAAACAGTTTCACATGGCAAATTTATTTCTTCGTTGCCTTTGATGTTTGATTGTCCCCGATGGACTGGTTTCAAAGGCCTGGATGGACTCATTTGCTTATTTACCATTGAATGAGATCTGGTGTCTGGACATCCGAGCAATGGGGAGAAACGGTTTCCGGGGAGTTGTCCACCTCCACGGCCGCGGGGAAGTTTAAATGGTTCACTCTGCGTTCGCTTGTTGTTGGTTGTTGATCTCTTTGTTTGTTATTATTGAACATTCTTTTCCTACACTCTTGAATCAGATGTCCCTGTTTTTTGCAGTAATTGCAAGTACGTTCAGGGTTTGAAGGTTGAGAATTTACAAAAGTGCGATTGGGAGTTGTTGATTGGGGAGGACGCTTTGTTTGCTGATGAGGTACTGGAGTGCGGAATAGGTGTTGTCTGGCCCTATTCATGTTCCTAATTTTGTCCTCTTGGACCGCGAAGTTGCCTGCGTCCACTGGGGCAAGATTATTAAAATGTGTCGTTAATTCATAATGCTATTTTCGAGTGTACATTTCGATATGACAAGATAGGTTTAGCAAAAATAAAATAGGCAGATATGTAAGTAATCAGTTTTATTTACATAATGTTAGGTAAGTATACAGGGTGGCTCATTCAAATCGGTCAGTATGGGAAAGTCTGAAACTATAAGACATACGAAGATTTGTTCTTAGCCGGTTCACCGCTTTCGCGCGCGCGCGAAAACCTCTGCCGGTCGGACCCTAATTCCGGTTATCGCCGCTCGCTAAGTGGCGTCGCGCGGCGCCTTACAAAAACATTATTTATGACTTAGGTACTTAAGAATACCGCTCGAAGTTTTGTTTTTGTTAGAGATCGTAAACAAACCATTGTAATGGACTGGCGTTGTTTATTTTAAAGACTCTTTGTACAGTCATACATTGATGTAAACACAGACTTCGAGCGAAAAATGGACTAAGGTCAATATAAACATTTTTTATTAAAAAAAGTAAATTGACAACCTATGTTTTTTATGTATTTAAAAGATTTCTGTATTACATTTACACATGAAAAAATAATAAACATGCATTTCGTAGATAAAAAATATTTATTTAAAATCTTACAAACTTTCGCAAGCATTTGCCAGCGTGCCGTGGTTAAACACACAGATACAAAAAATAATCTCTCAGTTTCTATTAAACATAAACTTTAAATATAAGTGTCTACTGAAAGCGTATTTCATACATAAGCTTATTTAGCAAAATCTAGGCATTATCATACCTTCATCCAGAAAATGATTGCAAAGCAAAATATATTCCTATTTTTTAAATACCTACACCTTTCAATCTGGGTATTTTTTGCTAAGTAAATATGACGTACAAATAATCATATTTATAAATAACAATTATGTATAAAACGCCCTTTCCAGTGACGTATTACACTTGTTTCTATGACATCAGCGAAATGAGTTATTTACATTTACATTGGGCTACCCCCAAAATAAGCTCAGAAATGCCGACTTATTAGACAGGGTTCACACTGGGCTCGCCGGGTGATCGGAGCGGAATCGGACTTTTACAATTTTACCGGATTCTTACGAAAATGACATGAATCATCTTGACAAGTACTTTGGTCCTACTATACAATATTTTTATGGCATGGAGCTGATCTGATGATGGAGCCGGAAGGTGGGCATAGGAACTCTACAGGATGTTGATTTGTAAAGTTACGCCAACCTCAAAGGTGGATATAAACACAATACTAAATCTAAATAATATATATATATATATATATTATTTCGTTTTAGTATAATATATATATATATATTCAATTCAAATTCATATATATATATATATATATGTTTTTTTTTTTCAAAATTATAAAAAAAATGGAAATCGTAATGGGAGTCTATTAGCACTCGGACGTGGTGGCTGCCGGGGTATCCACATTTTTAGCTAATTTTAGAAATAAATGAGATGGTAAGATATGAATGAAAATTAAGCGAGGTAAAATAAAAAAATCGTGTTTTTGTCATCAGCGATACGTAATCGACCCTGAGTAACTTTACAAATCAACACCTTGTATAATGAAACGACATCCCATCAAGTTTGGGCTCGTCTTATTCATCTTGACAAGTACTTTGGTCCTGTACAATAGTATAGGAACAAAGTTATTGTCAAGACAAATCGTCTTGACAAGTACTTTGGTCTTATACAATAGTATAGAACCGAAGTACTTGTCAAGATGAATCAAACGAGACAAGTACTTTGGTCCTGTACAATAGTATAGGATCAAACTACTTGTCAAGATAAGTCATCTTGACAAGTACTTTGGTCCTATACAACTTGTCAAGACGAATCTAACGAGTCCAAACTTGATGCCGACTTATTAGACACAGTGGGTTAGCCGGGCTATCGGAGAGGAATCGGAATTTTACCGGACTCTGACGAAATTGACAAAATTAACAAATATGTACACGCTTGTAGTATTAACTGTTACTTCACACAACACAAGTTAACGTAAAAAAACGCGGTTGCATGGTGTACAATAGAATATAATATTCATTTATTAACTGTTACTTCACAAACTCAAGTTAAAGTAAAAAATCGCGGTTGCATGGTGCACAATAGAATAGAATAGAATATTCATTTATTAACTGTTACTTCACACAACTCAAGTTAAAGTAAAAAATCGCGGTTGCATGGTGTACAATAGAATAGAATATTCATTTATTAATTGTTACTTCACACAATAATCAATCATTAATTCACACATCAATGAGCACGCTTGTCTTTGATATCAACTTATCATACAAATGGCAGATTTAGAATAGAATATAATATTCATTTATTAACCTCTTACATACCCGAGCATCATATGATGCTCGCGGACGGTGATAAACGCAACGATGATTCATCGTCAGGTATAGCAAAGGTAACTGTTACTTGTTAGAATAGAATAAAATATTCATTTATTAACTGTTACTTACTGTTACAGCATATAAAATCGCAACAGCGATGCAATCGGATGACAATATAATTTTTGTCATGACATGGTGCTGATATAACCACAAAACAAACTCCACTGAATATGGGCCAGAAGAAGGTAGGCACGACGTATTCCATCAAGTTTGGGCTTGTTTGATTCATCTTGACAAGCAATTTGGTCCTGTACAATAGTATAGGACCAAAGTACTTGTCAAGATAAATCAAACTAGCTCAAACTTGATGGGAGTTCTCATAATTAATTCATATCTTATTCGATACAAATTAATGGTGAGAACTTATCTGTGCAAGTGATACGCCTTGAAGCAATGTAAAATGCACAGATCGGTCAGACACGTATCGCACCTCCACACTGTGCGGGCGCAGATGTTTTTTTTTGCGCACCATTTACAGCGTGCCTGTTTTTTATTATTTTTCTCGATAAAGTGGCCGGTTCGTGGAGTTTGTTTTGTGGCTATATCAGGAACATATTTTTTAATTATCTGGTCCGCCAGAAGCGTCCTGAACCGCCGCTGATTATCTTTGACCTTGTGGGTATATATAACATAGCTGTTATATATTGCCACGTTGAGGAGCCGGCGGAAGAGTTTCTTGTACCAGACTGTATTTCTTACCCTTTCCACGGGGAATGCCTGGAGCATCTGGTCCTTTTTGTCGACCCCCCCCATGGAAAGGTTGTAGTCCAGAACCACTTTTGGCTTGTACTTGTACACACCATATTTTTCCTTTCCGCCGACTCCTACGGCATGGTAAGTTGATATCAAAGACACAACGTTAGTGTCCTTCCATGTGACTATGGTCAGATCTTCCGTTTGGCTGAAGGCCACCTCGCCTGTGTGCATATTCGTCTTCGTCTTTGTCTTCAGACTGTCCGGCACGAACTCACGATTTAGCCGCAGCGTCCCCATTGTGTCTGTTTTGAGGGCTTTCAGAGTCCGGGAGAGCAACGGCGAATTGTAGAAATTATCCATGACCAGTGTGTGTCCCTTATTTAACAATGGCCGGACCAGACTAAATACAATCTTCGACGTTGCTCCAACCGGCTCATCTGTCTGTCTGTCGGTCTGTCTGTCTGTCTGTCTGTCTGTCTGTCTGTCTGTCTGAGAGGAATTTGGGTCAGCATCATCATCCACAGGTTCTTGCTGTTGAGAACTACTTTTCCCTGTGTAAATGACCATCTTCCACAAGTAGCCCGTTCTCGATTCACACAGTTCATAGCTCTTTATCCCTACCGTTGCAGCTTTTGTAGCAATAAACTGCGCAAAAGACAATCTGCCTTTCCACAATAACAGCGACTCGTCGATTGCTACATTCTGCTCCGGTAGGTATAAAGAGCTAAACTTATCATTGAGGTGGTCAATGATTGGCTGGATCTTAGCTAGCTTGTTGTGATCGTTGGAGCGGACTTGTGGAAGGGTGGCGTTGTCCACAAAGTGAAGGCATTTCTTCAACAACGAGAACCTGTGGTATGGCATTATCTCGCTGAAGTTCCCGATCTGTAGGTAGGGAAGGCTCGGTTGCCAGAACTCCTTTTCAACGGGTAGTGGGACAATGCTTTGTAGCATAATAACGCCAAAGAAAACCCAAAGTTCCTCTTTAGTCACGTCCTTCCATTTCCTCAGGCGTGACTTTGCCTTCAAAGTCGGGTCATGGAGCAAATTATTCGCGTATCTGTTTGTCTCGCGAACAATTTTCTCCATGATGGAGTCGTCCCAAATTTTTTCGAATATATCCAATTGGGATAGGCCGTCCGTGCTAAATGTAGGACCAGCTTGGCCTATAAACTGTTCCCGTTGCCCTTTAAAAACATTCTGATGTGTCCAATTAAAATAGAGCACATCTTTATTGGACATCGCTCTCAGAGCCGCGTTGTCACGCGCGTCAATTTCATCCAACTGCGCACGTGTTGAAGGTGGTACGTCGTCCAAGTCGGCAGGACATTGACTGATCCCCCGAGATGTGATGGCTGGCCAACCTGCCATATCAACCTCTGGTTCATCCTGTTCGATGTCGCTGCCAGGGTTCATCGGCAGATCAGCCATCTCATCATATATTTTTGGATCTAAAACAAAATATTAATATATAGCATGGTACTAGATAACCTGAAGTCGTGAATTAGTAGAGCGGTACGCGCTGCAACGTCCTTGCTGGAGGTCCTGGGCCCTAGTGTGGGGTCAAAAGCGATGTATGTGACTGACCGTGAATGTTATGTTAAGTCGTACTTAATGCTACAAAAATAGAAGGTAACACAATTTTCAACTAACCATATAGATCGGAGGTTGATCCTCCCGATCCAGGATCTTCTAGTCTCCTTTGCGGAGACTGGATCGGGGTTGCTGAGGCGCCAGGAGCTGAAAATTTTGAAGTTGTAGTGTTTCAGGAATCTTAGCATAAAAGCTAAAAGTTAGAAAAAAATAACATTTTTTTATTTATTTATACTCACAAATTGACCAGTCACCGACCATTTCGATCTCTACATTTTCGACGAAAACAGCGTTCGCGGGAACTTCCATTTTACGATCTGACAATATAAGATTATAAATATAAGATTTCCATATATTAAAAATAAATCCGGGGAGGTTGGCGCTTTAGAAAAGAGGCCTATGCCCAGCAGTGGGTCGATGTGGGCTGAATATGATGATGATGAAAATAAATGGGAGAATATAAACAAACAAACTTACCATACGCGCCTGATGTGCCTGCTTCAGGCAGCGGCAACCAGTGTTCGCCGGAAGCCGCAGCTTCTTCGCGCTTCGCGGGAACTTCCATTTTACGATCTGACAATATAAGATTATAAATATAAGATTTCCATATATTAAAAATAAATCCGGGGAGGTTGGCGCTTTAGAAAAGAGACCTATGCCTAGCAGTGGGTCGATGTGGGCTGAATATAATGATGATGGATGATGATGATAAAAATAAATGCGAGAATCTAAACAAACAAACTCACTCCTCATCCCTGATGGGTCCGGTTCAGGCGACGGCGAGAGGGTGAAGCGGGAGAGGCCTGCTGCCTCACAAGGGTTGCGTTCTGGTTCTAGAAATAAAAATATTGTTTAAGATTCAATAAAGATAATCCTAAAGAAAGTACGACCATAGAACAATAAATTTTAAAATATACAATTATTAAACTAACCTTTCGTCCTCTTGGGCATCTGCCATGGCTGGGGCACACGAGGGGGAGGTATGGGTGGAGTACCTTCCACTAAGGGGCAGGTTACTCGATGCGGAGAGGTGGCTTTTCTGTAAAATGATTTATGTAATATATATAATAATCACAAAATCCATTTGCATTTAATATTTATAAAATCATGTCTTACCTTTTTTTAGTCCTCTCCGGGGCATCGGGCAACATGAACCTGCCCACTTGTTTTACCTCTTTTAGAGCCGCCAGCTGCTGCCGCTGTTGAGGAGAAAGAACTTCTAGATGCTTTCTCTCTTGAACTCTTTTTTTTTTAATGGCTTTTAGCTGCTGCGAGAGACTAAAAATAAAAATAAAACGGATGGAAAAAATGGACGGCCACGCGCACGGCCACGCGCACGGCTCCCACCTCGAGGCATGATGGTGGGATCTCAAATGAGATGAAAACTGTACAAAAAACAAAACAAATCCATTTATACCCACGTAACAAAAAAGGCATATCAGCAAATAAACTAGTGGCGTACTTGAAGTTTATCGGAAGAACAGAAGGAATTATTATAAGACAAATTACCCGGCTGCATTTTCTTTCAATAATACATACAAACTTATGAAAGTACCTAGTTACGTACATGGAGTATGAAAGTAGCCGCACCAATAACTTTGTAAACTACATTTTGCTATTTGAAATACAATCTATTGACTTTTCACTAAAAGAATATAGTCTGTGTCACTCTCACGATCTCCACAAATCTAACGACACCTCATTTGTTAAAATCCGTCAAACCAATTGGGCTATAGCGTTTTTTTTACATTTTCAAACCCCATAACTCCGCCATTTTGGAAAAAATCTTAAAACTGGCTCTAGTAAAAAAATGTATTTATTTTTCCAACCTGCTCACAAAATTTAACGAGAATCGGTTCATAAATGCGACATGTAGAGAACAACTGGACAGACAGACCGAAAGCATTTTTGCCCAAACCTGAAACGGATACGCTTCGCTCGCTCGGTCAATAAATAATTTTGGGTTGATTTTTGAAACGTGATACACGATTTTGATTATAATGATACACTTTATGGATAGAACAATGGATGATGGATGGATGGACACAACACTCAAAAAACATGTTGTTAGGGTCGAGCCGAACTGAACTGAAAAATATACCTAAAATTTTAATAAAATAAATATAAATATAGTATAACCATTCATATGTATGCACAATCATACTTAATTACTTACTTACTTTATACAATCTTTTCAAACCTGAAAAGGAGACGCTTCGCTCGCTTCGCTCGCTCGGTCAATAAATAATTTTGGGTTGGTTTTTGAAACATGATGCACGATTTTGATTATAATGATACAATTTATGGATAGAACAACGGATGATGGGTGGATGGACACAACACTCAAAAACATGTTGTTAGGGCCGAGCCGAACTGAACTGAAAAATTTACCTAAAATTTTAATTAAATAAATATAAATGTAGTATAACCATTCATATGTATGCACAATCATACTTAATTACTTACTTACTTTATACAATCTTATTATTATTGCGAAATTATTTCCGGATATCCGGCCTCGAAAAATTTGCCCAGTGTGAACCATGACTATCGGTGTACGACCGACAGTAACGGTTGAAATTTCGACCTTGGGCAAACAATGTCGGTTTTTAACTTTTACATGAGGCATTTCAATATTGTTTTTGTTTAAAACGAGTGTTAGATAATCGTTCTTCAACTTATAGATTGTAATTGGAATAAAACATGAAAGTTTCACCAGAAATAGAGGAAACATTTCTGACTTACCTATTGACCGCGAGCGTGTTTACGAAACTCGTAAATTATGGCACAAAAACACTTTTCTACCTAAATCCTTTTGTACAAGTAGTCAGAAGGGGTGAATAAACAGTTATATACAAGAATATTAACAGTTATCAGCTAAAACACACAATACTTACCACAAAACACAATTTTTATCACAATTTGTCGAACACAAACACGCGAGGTCATGCGACTGAGTTTTGTTTTTTTTTTCAATCCTTCCACTCGTTGAATGTAGTGATGTCACATCAAAAAATAAAGACCAGTTCACTGAGAAAGAGATAGAATACAGTCCATACGGATAAAGTGACTGGTGTAAAAGAAATAGCATGTTTTTGTCACTGCGTCGTCAAATAAATCCTTTGGATAGTATACTATCCAAGTGCGATCTACGGAAGAAAATTTCTGGATGGTATAGTATCAAAGTCCGATCAAGCGGCTAGGAACCATGTCACTGATCTTGATAAAAAGAAAAACTGCATTCATACATTTGAAAAAAAAGTGTACCCAGCTGGGCAATCGAACCCGGTTGTTTTGAAAAAAAAAACTTAGTTTTTCTGTTTAAATAACGATTGTGAAGGTCTTAAGCAGCAAATGTCTCTATGAAACACGATGTCTAAAATGAATAAAATGCATTGTTTTTACATAAGTACTTTAATTTATCATAGTAGGTGTTCGAAGTGACCACCGTCTTTTTCACGTTTAGGTAACGATCTTACTATGGCATTTTGTATCTTCATGTGGTGAATTTGCGTTAAAATGGACTCTATGGCTGCTTTTAGGTCTTCAACGGTGTCATAGCTTGTTTTGTACACTTCATCCTTAACGTAACCCCACAAAAAATAGTCTAGAGGAGTTAAATCGGGCGACCTCGCGGGCCATTTGATAGGGCCGTTCGTGCCAATCCATTTTCGCGGAAAGTTTTCATTTAAAAAGTCTTTTGCTATGCGACTATTGTGGGCTGGTGCTCCGTCCTGTTGAAAATAAACTTGTTCTCTTACTTCTGCTGGCATTTCTCCTACGGCCCCTAAAAGATCTTCTAAGATTGCAAGGTATTTGAATCGGTCCAAATGCCCATCATAAATTTTAAACAGGAGTACCTTACTGTGAAGTAGGCCGACCCAGCAGTTAAACGAGAATCTAACTTGACGGCGTCCTTCGTGTATTCTTAAGGGATTTTCTCGACTCCAATAGTGACGATTTTTACGATTGTACATTCCATTGTTGGAAAATTGAGTTTCATCAGAAATATTACATACTTTAAAAAATGTCTGTCTAGACCCATTGTTTCTTTTATCCAATTGCAAAATTCCAGCCGTCTAATATCATCTCCTGCATGTAAGGCCTGCACCCAATTGTCCATTCTTGTAGCACTTGTATTTGTATTTCTTTAGGGTTCTTTGAATAGTCGGACGTGAAATTTCAGGAATATCACTACTTGCATTACGGGTGGAGGCATCTGGTGTTGCTTCAAAATAGGTTAAAATATTCATTTCCATGTTTTCATCACATTTTCTTGGTTTTACTTTTTTTGGCTTTTTAGAACTTCCATGGGTCTTCAAATTGTGAACAATTTTGATGAATATCTTACGTGTAGGTAAAATACGTGCTGGATATTTGATATGGTACCAATGTAGTGCACGGGAGCAATTTCTGTCGTTTTTAAAGTAGGCTTCCAATAAATCAAAGTGCTCGGAGTTTGTAAAACGCATTTTCCCAACCACACAGCGATAAACACAAAAATACCGAAGCATTAATTTTCAGTTCCCGCCAAAATATTTGACACTCGAGTTTTCTTTTTTTTTTCTTTTTTTATTGCTATTCGGCCAGTCACACCTAGACGTTCCATTTTCAAATGAGGTTTGACATGTCTGCAATATCTACACACTTACTTTAAGTGGGCTTTTCAATTGATTGTTAGTGTTTAATTGATAAATAGATAATAATATGACTGTAGATAACAAAACTACCTTAAAGGTTTAATGCAATGTCAATGCCAGATGATATGTTGAACGGTGTATGTAACAAGTAGAGAGGTACAAACAACCATAAACACAATTTTACATGCCTGAACTTGTTGAATATTGTAACGGTGGTGGTCACTTCGAACACCTACTATGATAAATTAAAGTATGTAAAAACAATGCATTTTATTCATTTTAGACATCGTGTTTCATAGAGACATTTGCTGCTTATGACCTACACAATTGTTATTTAAACAGAAAAACTGTAAGTTTTTTTTCAAAACAACCGGGTTCGATTCCCCAGCTGGGTACACTTTTTTTTCAAATGTATGAATGCAGTTTTTCTTTTTATCAAGATCGGTGACATGGTTCCTAAGAACAAATCTTCGTATGTCTTATAGTTTCAGACTTTCCCATACTGACCGATTTGAATGAGCCACCCTGTATACAATATGACATTTATATGTCTATTACAAGGCATCTTATATTATAACCACCCTAATCACTTTCGTCGCCGTCGCTATAATCAGTATCCTCATCATGAATTTGGGTATCATCATTCGTAGAATCTTCACTTGGCTGTATTGGTGGAGCAATTAGAAGATTTAGAACTTCTTTGGGAAGTGAAGTTAACTTTTTTTTTGGCAGTTTCCTTTTACATGTTATTACAGGGTCTGATGACAAAAGCAAGAGGTTGAAAATATCAATGTTAGATTTCTCGCGACTGCATTGTCGAGAATGGTGTTCCCTACATTTTTTTAAATCTTTGTTACGGGCTTCTTGGGCCTCTTCAGTTAATTGGCCTATTGGCAACAGCGCATGTTTTACTATTTCTGGCCCGTGAATAAAAAACTTGTGAACAGTGGGCGGCATATCATACCACGGGTACTTTTGCACAAAGTATTTGGCAGTTTCAATTGCATATGTGCGGTATTTTTCTACATCAATCTCATAGCCAGATGACATGGCAATTAATATATTGTGCATTTTCTGTATTAATTGTAAATCCAGGTTTGCAATTTCTGCAGACACAGCGGCGTTTAAAAAAAATCTCCTCACTGTGTTTCCGTCATTCGAATTTCCATATCCTGGCTTGGGCTTGTCCACTATCAAGCCTAGCCTTTCTCTGAACTGAGTCTGTATTTTTGTCTTGGTTTCTTCAACCTTCTCTTTATCTGAGACTCCTGCGGCATCGTTCTTGTTTTTCCGAGCCTGTTTTTTTTTCGATGGGAAGTCTGTATGCCAGATGCAGGAGACATTCAAAAAATCGTATCCATCCGTGTAAGACCGAAATGCCGAATTCTAAATTTTCTGTTTTGTTTGGTCTAGAAAGTACTTTGGCTATATCATTAAAGTCTTTAATTGTAGCTCCACATATATAGCACTTCTGTGTTGAAGTTGTGTTCGTGACCGCATTGCACACTTTGCCGTCAATCATGGCAAAAATCAAGCTATGATTAACTTTTATATTGTGCCCATCTAGTTGTACGATACTGGTTTGAAGATCTTTTATTTGGTCGTCTATCCTTTTCTTTTCTTCCACAGAAACTGTGGTGCTTTCTTTGATAAATTCTATTTTTAAAGGTCTGCAATACCTCGTCGAACTTGGTCTAGGGTTTTGCTAAATGACCTTCGACCCAGATGTCAAACGAAGGGGTACAAAACATGTTATAAAAACAGCTGCATCACTGGCTCCGGACCCATAAAAAGCTTGTTTGTAAGAGCTATGGCCGCTACTGCCATCAAAACCCCATTTTGAAATTAAGCACATATTTTCTAACTCGTCACTGTTCAGTGTCAGCAACACTTCTCTCTGAGCGAAGATCAAACGTTCAGTAGTAAGGTCAAGCATTATCTGCAGATCAGCGTGTACGGAAGTTTCACTTACACTGATTTTATTTGGCTCTGGATAACATTGTTTTTTTGCTTCCTGTACGACTTTATAAGATGGGTAGATTTTTGGAGATTTTGATCTCAATATATTATATTGATGACGAGATAAATTCGCTTCTACTAAAACAGCTACAGCATCCTCTCCTGACATCATCGTAACTGTTTCAAGTGACTATTGTTGATAGGCTTTTAAATAGTCACTAGGTTTTGACGGATCAGACAAAATATCTTTAATTATTTTGGAAGCTGCGCCTTGTCCCGAAGCTTTCAATTTCATTTGTGTAGCATAAACGAGCTCAGGCAGAGGCGTAGATTTTCTCAAATCTCCAGTCCTTTGTCGCTTCATCCTCTCTGTGCTTTCCTCAAAAGGTATATCTGGACGACCGGGAATGCTTCGTTTTATATTATGTGTAGAAAATGAAACTGACGAATCTAGCCACGTGGTATTTTTGTCGCAATATCTTCTTTCCATACGATTCGCTGCTTCCCATCGTGACTTATGTTCAGATTTAAAACGATTTATTGTTTGCGAAATAGTTGTCCGAAACTCACTGACATCGACACATCCCGTCCTTTTTTCTATTTCCTTTTTAAGCGAGTCTATCTGATCTTGAAGTTTATAATGTCCAGAGTTCTTCATAATCATAAACAACTCATATCTTGTCACAAATAATGTATTGGAGTCCGTACCTGTGTAAAAACGTAATGATAAGTATTTTATAATAAAAACGATTATTTTCTAGTATTAGTAGAAGTAGTAGTGACCAACTGACATTTATTTTAGTTAGGGCAAACATGGACAAAAACTTAAAATGCAGTCGTAAACTGTTATAGTTACAAGTGCTAAAAACATTCAAAGGTAACCCCGATCAGCCACGGAACATAACTATTTATCTAGTAGAATCTATCTATTACTAATGTACCGATCCATAATCTTTCTATTTCGTAACAAAAGTTATCACATCCTATTGCAATTTATTTACTCGCATACTCTCTAAATTGACATATTACCACTTGACCTGCATATTATTCCGCAGTTTGCAACTTTGAATGCATTGTATTAGCAATACCTAAACTCTTATGCTGTTTTTAGACTTTACTTTACGTATGATAATGATTAGAACTTGAATTGAATCTTGATTTGAATTTACTAATTATTTCCTTTTATTTTGATTTTAAATTATTATGAAAGTACTAAATATTTACTCATTACTGTGACACTAGATATTACAAGCATAATTATATGTTACATTAAACTTTGATAACATAACCTATGTTCCTAATACTGTCTGAAATAATTAATTAATTTACCTCACAGTAATAACGTGGTAGTCGAAGTGGGTCACCCGTAGCTAGTCACCGTCGCGTGGATGGTGATGACGACAGCTGGGCGGACGTGACGCACGATGATACTGGATATTGCACGAAGATGCACGTGGTTGGTCATCTTCTTGAGTTGGACCGGGATAGACATGGGCAAAGTAACTCACTTCAAAGAAAAGAGTGATATGTATCTTTTGTACTTTGGGATATATATCTCTCTTTCATATCTCTATATCCGAATGTATCCCGCGCTTACGCGACACGCGGCGACATTCGTCTTTCTTTCTCTCTCTAGTTTATATCTCTCATAACTCTATATCCATATCTGTCTGAATGAGAAGCTCACTCGTGCTGTGTATCTGAGAGAGATGGAGATGTTGATTAGTGGAGTGATTGATATAGGTGAAGGGAATGAATGTCTACTACACAAAAATATGTAACTAATTAACAAATACACTCGTAATAATTATAATACTTTATTGTCAACTAATATAGTTCTAAATATATAAGTAAAGATAGATAAGTAAACTTCCGATTTCCCTTCATACTTTACAGGCTTAGGACTGTCAACCTATTCGCAATAAAAGCAGTGAGTGTAATTTTTCAGATTGATGGTATTGCATTATAATTTATTTTTATGAATTTTTATTGTATTCTATAGATTGGCGTATTTAGAAATCGGTAGTTATATCCAATGATTTTTGATTTTTATTTACAACCTTATTTACATATTTACAATACTCATTTTGAGCCTGAGTGGCAGCTGATAAACAGTAATTGTGATATCTTTTTTGTTGTCAGTCGTCTTCTACGCTCATTTAAAGTGTACCCCGCTTTAGACAAAACCCGCTCACACGGCACGGATGTGGCTACGAGGTGGAGCCTTTTAAGAGCGTAATTAAATAAAAGGGGGTAGACATCTTCGGGCGTGCCACCATTTTAGAGGGTCTTCAGTACGCTTTATGATTGGTTCTTGTAGATATTTGTCCACCTCTATGATACCTGCCGCTGTAGGGTTTTCAGGTGCTTGTTTGGATACATCCAGGTCAAATTCATGCCAAATTGAAGATGTTCCAGGCTGGGGTTCTACCGGTGCAGGCGTAACGGTTGGTGTTGCGTCTATCCTGGAATTTCTCCCTAATTTGACTTTAAGGTCCCTTACACATTTTTACAAATGTTTGGACTCTTGAAACCCCTTATGCTTGAACCTAGGGTCCAATAAGGTGGCCTCAGCATTCAGCTCGGTGGCTTCTGAGTTTTTAAACCGATTCCTCAGCTCTTTATAGAGGTTCTCAGTGAGTTTTTTTATTTCCGGGAGGATGGGTCGACATCTGCGACTGGTGTATTTGACCCCAGACATGATACATTATCCTGCATAGGGGGATAAATTTGGCCAATGAAACATTTTTTTCTGCACTTCGACTGTGACGTCGTAAAAAGTTTTTAATATTGGAAGAGCCGCTTCAATGACCGTCCAGTCGTGTGTAGACAGTGACAGGTCAGGTCGTAGGAGAGCCACCGTAGAAATTGTCGCATCTTTCGCCGAACAAAGCCGTTGCAACATATCGTACGTCGAGTTCCAGCGAGTTGGGACATCTTGCTTCAGCTTGAGCGTAGGTAAGTTAAGTGTCTTTTGCATGCTGACTAACTTGTCATTAGCCTGACAGCTACGCTTGAAGAACTCTACGATATTTTTAGCTTTTGTCAATACAGGTTTTAAGGCTTCTAACAATGATTGGACGCAGAGGTTCAGCGTGTGGGCAAAGCACGGAATTTGCCGCCAGTCGCCCACCCTTAATGCTGCTGTGATGTTGGCGGCGTTGTCACTAGCGATCGCAGTAACTTTATTTTCTATGTCCCAGTCGCGCATAACATCTTTCAAAAATCTTGCTAAATTCTCGCTCGTGTGCCTTTCATTGTACTCCACACAACCGAGTAAGTTGGACTGTATTTTCGTTTCCTCGGAAGTCGTGCGAAGATAATGTGCTGTTACAGCTAAAAAACTGTCATTGTTATCAGAAGTCCAGCCGTCAGTGGTATGGCATGTCGCACTTGCGTTAGCAATATTTTCCCTCACCTTTTCCTCCTGTTTTTGGTACATCTTAGGCAATAACGATTGGGACAATGGTTTTCGCGTAGGAAGGGACACAGTAGGTTCACAAATTTTTTGAACTCCTCGTCCTCCACCATGCTAAATGGGTAATAGCCATTTGCAATCATACGCACCAGTTGCTCGTCAATAACTTCTGTGCGACGAGGTGGCAGAAGTATTCCAACATTTCCAGGGTTAGCAGGATCATCTGCAGCGGCGTTCGAAGGCGCTGGTGCCACGCCCGTATCCTGCGTCATTTCCAGACATGGTTGTCTGGTCGTTGTGAGAGGCACTGTGGGATGTTTATTTCGTATATGTCTCCCCAAGTTTCCAACATTTCCATTTGGTATTGTTAAAATGTGGGCACAATAGGAACAGTTCGCTTTCTTCGGCTCTATTTGATCGAAGTGGTTCAACAATGCACTTCGTTTTCTGTTACCTGACGACATTTTTGTCAAGTAAAGTTAATTGTCCACTGCACTGTGTCTATGTCTATTTATATTTTTAAATGTTATTTACACTGTTTTATTCACAATACACACAACTAAACAACTAACAAATATTTACAAAAAGTTCTGAACAACGGCAACGTGATGAAAATAAATTAAACTGTACAAAACTATAAAAACTAATTTACAATTACAATTAAAGTTCCCGGTGCCAACTTTCTCAAATAATATTGTAGAATAGGAGTGGGTCGTCTTCGTTTTTTTCAAAGACGAGACGAAACCGGTTTTCCTGTTTCAAAAACAGGTTTTTAAAACGGTTTCGTTGGCGACTGGATTTATTTGATGCAATGTTCAACGTTTCGTGAGATGTAGAGCATTGATTCGAAGCCCTCGACTATATGCTTTTGAATAATCGCGAGTCACTTCATTTCACGAGGAGGCGAGTTTAGGCGAAGAACGTCTCTTTGCGATTCGCCTACTTAACCTAGCCCGTTTTTCTACGTTCAGTGGCACCCTTAGTTATGGGCGCGACTTCGTAAGCCATGTTAGTGTATTTCGCAATGAATGATCAAAAACATGGAATGCACTTTCCTTCATCATACTTTTCCAGGCTTAGGACTGGCTGCTGGGTGACAAATATGCCTCCAAGCTACAGGCGTATTTAAAAGTGATTCCATGTACATTAAATTATAATCAGATGTATTTTTTTTATATTTTCTTTTGTTTTTTTTTGTTTTTGTTTTTGTTTTTTTTTTGTTTTAGCATTTTTTATTCTTTTAACGATTAATTACAAGTGTGTACAGTACAGTAAGTACAGTGTGTACATTATTTACATAAATCTATCATCTGGCATATTTACATTTAGAAACATAATTTTTTCGACTTTTGAGGTTGTCAGCCTTGTTCTTCTCTGATTTATTAATAGTCCAGTCTTCGAAAACATCCGCTCGCATGGCACGGACGTTGCGACAATATTACAGTGCCGAATAAATAATTTCGTTAAATTTGGGTAAACGGCACGGTAGCTCTTCCACCACTTCAGAGGGCAGTTCCAAGCTCCGGCTTGGTTTTTCCTTGGCAGCCGGTCAGCTGCCAAATACATATCCACTTCTTTGATTGCCTTGCTCGTTGGCGTGCCTTGGTGGCCTGTTGTTTGACCGACCAATTTGTCAAAAATAGACCATGGATTCAGCTCATTTTCCGCCTCCATTTTCTCCACCATAGGTACTGCCGGCTGTTGAGTTATTTCCTCTTCGGCGATAATATTTGCCACGAGCCGGCGAACACGCTCTTTCGTTTTCTGCGCTTCTTCTGGGTTCGAAAACGCCTGCATCTTAAAACGGGGATCCAAGAAAGTACAAAGCGAAAATGTACCGCTCTGCTCTATTCCTTTGAGTCGCTCAGAGATCCCCATTTTTAAAGACAGTGCCACCTCATTGACTGTCGGCTGGTCGGTCTTCTCCATCATCGTTTTGCAAGCCTCATGTAGACATCGTGTCATAACAATGACGGAGCTTGCTGTGACATATTTTTCGCCGCTCATACAGCTCGTGAGATCCTCAAACGGACGGAGAACCTGGACCAGTTCTTTGAACACTTTCCAGTCCTCCATGGATATTCGTGGTAAGTCTCTGTCCACCAAGGCCATTGTCGACCGCAGCGCTTCTTGTAGTTCGACGAATCTCCTCAACATATAATAGGTCGAGTTCCATCGGGTCTCAACATCCTGTATTAGTCGTAACGGTTGGCAGCTTTGGTCTTGTTGTAGTTGGTATTTGGCCAACCGCTCCGAAGACACCGTGCTTTTTTTATAGTGACCTACAACTCGTTTTACTTTGTCAATTACGTCTCTGCATGGTTTTATGGCATCTTCGACAATAAGATTTAACGTGTGAGCAAAACAGCCGAAATGCTTCCACCCTGAGTCTTTTACGGCTTTCACCACGTTCGCCGCATTGTCACTGACGACGAAATTCACCTTCCCTGTTAGGCCCCAAATCTCAACTAGACCACGTAACTCAGATGCAATGTTAGCCGCAGTGTGGTTACCAGAAAAATGGCAACATCCCAGTAAAACAGTTTTGAACTGCAGATCCTCTGTGAGATAATGCCCAGTGACAGCAATGTAACTCTCCGTTATCCGAGATGTCCACAAGTCCGTCGTGATGCAAATAGTTTGCACATCTCTATCAATCTGCAATTTCATATCTTCTTTGACTTTATTGTAAGTCATGTCGAGTAATGAGTTTGATAGAGTCTTTCTACTGGGAGGACCGTATCCGGGTATCCACCGGCAAAACTTCCTAAATCCTCTTTCTTCCACAATACTAAATGGATGAAATCCATCAACGCATAAGTCCAGCAAGTCCAGGTCAATTTGTTTTTTTTGTTCCGCACTAATTTTCTTATGTACGTATGTATCTATTATTTTTTGACGTTTGGGTGGTGGTGGATTGGTAGGTGTTGGGACAGGTTGATTCTGGTAAATGCCAGAGCCAGATGCTTGGGGAACAGATGATGATAGGAGAACAGATGATGCTTGGGAAACAGATTCTTCATTCTCGATCCGCTGAGTCCGAGATTCGCTCACAATCTGTTCAGCCCGAGCTGGCTGTGGCTGGACCTGACGTTCTTCTTCAATTAATAAAGTGTATGTTCCAATGTGTCTACTTTTTAGATGGTTTCTTAAGCTTGCTGTTGTTGATTTATAACTTATTAAGTCTCGACACGCATTGCACTTCGCTTTTTTTGTTACATTATCTGGCTCATAATAACGCCACAAAAGACTGGCGTTTTTCCGTGGCACCATTTTTATTTTATTGTCAATCACTATATCTACCTAACCTACACAAAAATATTTACAGTTATTTACACAATTTTATACGAATTCTGAATTATAATTACATATAAGCACTATCACACAGTTCACACACTCTATTGTCAGTCACTTAGTAGTTATTTAATACACTCAACTCAACTCAGGAATTAACAAGCTTATTTTGAAGCAATTTAGTTGCAAACGCGCCAATATAATTTTGCGTAATGAAATGCATCAACAATAAAATAAAACAAACAAACCGATGGCACGCGTCGCGCTCACATCACATAGGGAAAGAGACAGTTTGATCGTAACCGCAAATCACCTTTAACTCCTTAGCAATTAAGGTAATTTTCGATGCAAACGCAATAAATATTGTCTTTTGTCTCTAGATAAAGACGATTATTTTTTCATTGCATTACTACCTTTATTAATATGTGATAAAGTTCGTATTTCTATGACGGACGGCTAGGATTCTAGGAATGCGGAAACACATTTGCTAATCTATTACAGCACGACCACGACGGATTTTTACGTTTTCATTGCACATGATCATGACCGCATGAATTGCATGATCAAGTACTAAAGCTACATAAATATAAATAGTCATGTTCGATCTAAGAGCATTATGTTTTATGTAGTTAAATACACTGTTTTATTAAGTCTCAATATCTTTTAATTTTATGTGCTTTCTTTCCGGCAAACACGACCAATAAGTTTTATTAAATCTCATTATCGTTTTAGCACAATATTACAATATAAGATGTCAAGAACTCAAGAGAGGAGTATAACAAAGTTTTGTTTTATTGAATTTGTACTTCAATAAAAAAGTGAAAATCAGCCGTAGTCGTGCTGTAATGCATAGTATCACACAACGCAGAGAGTGCGTGTGAAATAGATGAGTTTGCGTGTGTGAGTGTATGCCCGCGCCCCGCTCTATCAGTACACGGCTATTGCATTACCGCCTTTATGATTTTCTAATAAAGCTTGTATTTCTATTCACTTATGTAACAATGTAATGGAAAATGATAAAGGATAAAAGCTTATGTGATGAAAAACATCGTGAGGAATAGGAAACCATCATTACTTACTCCATAGCTGCTGTGATGAGCTAGTCCCCTATCACGCAAAATGGAGTATTGAATAACAGGCTAAAAGTGGGCACGATACAGTTGTGCCTCGGCCACGCCATATGGGAAAAGGCGTGACGCGATGTTGTTGTTTGTAATAAATAAGGTATAGTAAAGTAAGTGTAGTATCACATAAACGCGGAGAGAGAAGTGAAATATGTATGTGTGAGTGAGGTGAGTGTGTGTGTGGTGGTGGGGAACTGCTTGTGTTGTGACAAATACGAACTAAAACCGGTCGGTGCCGACTGCCAGCCGACGAGAAGAACGAACTCAAAGCGGTCGGCCTAAACCGGTCGGAGGGAAAACAGTCGGTGTGCGGACGAGACGAAAGTAGTCGGCGTTAAACCTGTTGGTGCCAAAAGGGTCGGCGCGGAAATAGTCGGCGTGCGGACGAGCGAGACGAATGAATTCAAAGCAGTCGGCGTTAAACCAGTCGGTGCTCCCGACCGGTTTAGAAGAGTACTGCTTTTCCTGAGAACGAAAAACGAGTCTGTCGTTCCTGGCACCTAAACGGTATTTTTAAACGGTGCGTCTTAGAAACGCTCACTCCTACTAGAAACCGATAGCACGTAGATGAAGCTCTAACAAAGCAAAGCCAACTAGAATTTTCTGTGAATTTCAAAATTATTATTACTTTCAACACATTTTTTTTCGTAACTTTTTATAAATCTTTAAGTACTGAAAATATGACCGAAATTGCAATGCACTTTCCATCCATTTCCAAAAACAACGAATGACCAAACTAATACATGTAAACTAACTTAATTTCGCGCTAATTTAGGGCTTAAGTCAAAGCAAAAGAATCTAAAAGATAACGTTTCTCGTGTACGGATGTCAAGCTACGCTGGCCTGGTCTATGTCCTAGAGAGAGATAAAACAGTACAGGCGACATAGGGAATGGTATGAGTGCGAAAGAGATGTATATATAGTCTACCATGCTTCTAACTAGCGACTGCAACGCGCACGTATTTACTTCAGAAAGGCCATTTTATTTTGACCCCTATTTTCAGGAAATGTTTGTCCACCTCGGGGTCATGTTATAATAGTGGGTCCAATGAGTGGAAGGGTGAGTTCGGGAATGTATCACTGGTATGAACTATGAAGTTGTTCACAATGTCCGCAGTGAAGTTAGTAACCCTTGCCTCGCTTGACGACCGAAAGCGTGATATCGATACAAATATCGCCAGGCGTGAGTGAGAAGAATAGAGATATATTCAGAATAAGAGGGATATGGAGAGTGATTGGTTGAAACGGAAAGATATAGTTATTTTATATCACTCACTCAGGAGTTACCCATGTCTAGACCGGGATAACCCTGATTCCTCTTGTCCGAGCCGGGATACCCTGACTCCTCGTCCGGTCGCAGTAATTCTTCTTACAAAAAAAATCTGGATCTACTCGTACATGTTGTTGAATTTTGTGACTGTGCTACTTAATGATTAGTTGTAGCCCAGTCGACCTCGTCCTCTTCCTCGCAGGTACTGTGGTTGTCGCAGCTGCAGGGTCGGCTGATAGTAATAGCGGGGGGTTGCTGGTGCCACCCTCGGCCTTACCACCATTGAAGGCACTCCCGGCGGCCGAGGTGCTAGCATTGGTCTGGCTGCCGGCGGGCTGGTCGGGTATGCTGACGTCGTCGGTTTGGCTAGCGCTGGTGTTGACGTGTCTTGTGGGGCTGGTGTGGTTGTTGCGGGGGGCGCTGGCGCTGGTGAGGCCTGGCATGTTGTTGTCCGACTTGCTGCTCTCTGCTTCTGCCTGATGGCCTCTTCCGTCGTCCCTATTGTGATTACGGCGTTTCTGGATTCTTCCACCCTTCGTTGCCCTCCGCTGATTGTGATCCTCAGACTTCTAACAATCTTCACTGGTCCCGCAATCTCCACGTCGACTCCCTCAATGGTTAGCCGGATTGTTGCCATTATAATCTTTCTTCGTGTTTCTTAGCTTGGAGGTTCACGTCGCGGTCTACTTCGCAGTGATCAGAAGATTTCTTGAAGTTCAAAGCAAGGTCGCCATGTAATATCGTAGGTAATGAAAGTCAGAAGTTCGGTATTAGAAGATCTCTTTATTCATTGTGTGCGTACTTATATACCTGTATTAATGCTAACACAGCACTACATACTTAATGTTGTAGTTAAATCTATCATTTAGCCTATTTACACGTACCACCACACTACATTAATGATGATGATGTAATCCTGTAATCCCTCATCAGGGACATAGGGCTCGAAGAAGAGATTTCCACTTCTCACGATCTTGTGCGGCAGTTTCCAGGTCCTTCCAGTCGAGCCCAGTTGATGCAGCCTCTTTTTCAACTGAGCGCCTCCAGGTGATACGGGGGCGGCCCGGCCTTCTTTTCCCATACGCTTGCCACGTTAACCCTTGTTTGGACAGACGATTATCTGGTCTTCTCAAGGCATGTCTAATCCAGCGCCATTTCCTCATTAGAATCTCCTTGTCGATGGGTTTTTGGTCAGTCATCTCCCACAGCCTTGCATTTGAGATGGTTCGTGGCCAGCAAATCCCTAGTATCCGCCGTAAACATTTGTTCATGAAGACCTGTAGCTTGCTGGTTACTTCATTTTTGACGAGCCATGTCTCGCATCCGTATAGGAGGACTGACTTGACATTGGAGTTGAATACTCTGATCTTTGTACGCCGAGTGATTATGGAAGACGTCCAAACAGGTTTCAACTGCGCATACGCGGCTCTAGCCTTTTTGATGCGCGCCTCTACATCCGCCTCCGCTCCCCCCAGTGGGTCCACGACGCTCCCCAGGTAGGTAAAGCGCTGCACTTGTTCGACCACCTCGCCATTGACATAAATGGGTGCTGCATCAGAGGTGTTTAGGCGCATGTCTTTGGTCTTGCTACAGTTGATGCGCAGCCCTTCTTTAGCAGCTTCGTTTGTGAGGTCGTCGGTCTTGAACTGTAGTTGGTCACGGGATGTGGCGAGCAGACAGAGATTGTCTGCGAAGTCTATGTCCTCGAGGGACTTACTTTGCAACCATGGCAGACCTCTCCCTTCTTTACTGGTTACTCTACGCATCACATCATCCAAGACAATCAGGAACAGCAGCGGCGACAAAAAACAGCCTTGTTTGACTCCGGCGGTGACTGTTATCGGGTCGGTTAGCAGGCCCTGGTGCAACACTCGGCAAGAGGAACCCTCATAAAGGCACTTGATAATATCTATAACCTTGACCGGCCTACATTACGAATCAAATATACTAGAATCTGGCTCATTATAAAAATATTTTCTATGGTTTTAGGAACGTAATTAAATAAAAATAATCACATAAGTAATAAATATTACTCACCAAGATATGATGCTTTCACTACGAAATCGTAATTTCAAATGAAGCGATCCGGGACACAAAGAACCTACACCATAAATAAAGTAATAGTGAGGCCCATTAATCTAAAACTTAAATGTGACACTTAACACAAGGTAATCATTGTATTAGAGTAACCCAAACAATTTTCAGTGTTTGTTGACAGCACAAACCTTTGATATAAGAAACGCCGGGCATAAAGCCGCCTTTACACTATGCCAATGACTTGCATACAAGTTGAAACTTGCATGCAATTAGGTTTAAACTTTACGCACAACACTCAAGTCAGCTCATTTGCACGCAAGTTGCAAGCCCAATCCCATAATGTCCAACATTAAAGTATCGAAAGTTTATGTTAACTATCGCATAATGCAAACAAGACTATGCTAAAATGTCCCTTATAGTCATAATACAAAGAAACACTCCCATTTGGACATCTCAAGATGACATGCTTTCCATCAATTGCTCCAATGCATTGTGGAAAATTGCAACGTTCTTCGAATCCTTTAATAATTTCATTCCACTATTCACTACTGTTTGGAAACCGAAACAAATACAAAACATTATTTTTATGTTTCAGGTTGAACTATTTGAGTATGCTACTAAAAACTTGCATGCAAGCTGCAAGTTGAACAAAATCGTGTTTCCAATTCAAATCACCTGTACACCAGTGTGACGTCATACATGCATGCAGGTTTAAAACTACGCAACGGATTTTGATGCGTTTTTTTTAATAGACAGAGTGATTCAAGAGGAAGGTTTATATGTATAATTTAGCGCGTGCGAAGCCGCGGGCGTCTGCTAGTGTTAGATATTGCAAAATCCAGTGGGTAGAATAATTGTGCCTATCTGCCACCCTATATGGGAAACGGCGTGACTCTATGTTGATTCTCTTGATTTTATTAAACTAAAAAGGTCTCGCTTGTAAATGTTTCTTTTAATACTGAAGTGTGAAAGTAAAAAACCTGGAATTATAAGTGGATACACTTGAATAATCTAAGAGTATTTCGGATATTTAGTTGAATTTGGGCGATAGTTCAGTCGCATTTTGTGAATTCTTAAAAAACAGCAAAGTGCGAGTTAGACTCGCGCACGAAGGGTTCCGTACCACCGTACAATGGTAGGTATTGTGTTGACTGAACAGTTTAGATTTTACATAGCAAAATGTTGTTTACAAAGTTATAAGTGCGGCTACTTGTACACTCTATGGTGGAAAAAATTACTCAGATTGTTCTATTTGCTGATGACATCTATTATTTTCAAGGTGAAAAGACAAGAAGAAATTCTAGACGACGCAAATAGTTCACTCTCTCATGTGTTAAGTTGGTTCAATGTAAACAACCTGTTATTAAACTCAAAGAAGACTAAATGTATCAAATTTTGTTTGCCTAATGTACGACAGGTTGAAAGCAGTGTTAGAATAGGATCTGAAAGATTGGACCTCGTTGAAGACACAATCTTTCTCGGAATCACTATAGATTCGATACTTCAATGGGGTCCTCACATAACTAATCTCGCACGAAGACTTAGCTCAGCCGCTTTTGCGGTCAGACAAATCAGATATCTTACAGATGTTGAAACTGCCAGATCGGTTTACTTTAGTTATTTTCACAGTATTATGTCTTATGGAATATTGCTCTGGGGGAGAGCAGCAGATATAAATACGATATTTGTCTTACAAAAAACCGGTCAAGTGCGAGTCTAAATCGCGCACGAAGGGTTCCGTACCACCGTTCAATGGAAGCGATGGTGTGGAGTGAATAGTTTCCGTTTTCCGTTTCCAGAGTTTCTGATGAAATTCAAGAAGAAGTGATTGAAATACAACACGACACGAATTTAAAAGATACATTTGAATCAGGAATAAATCTTGAAGATTATTGGAGCCAAAAAGCAATTTCTTTTCCAAAGCTTCGAGACATTGCTATACGTTACCTAACTTTATTTTCATCGACGTATCTATGCGAGCAGTGGTTTTCGGCGCTTCTGATTATTAAAAACAAGCACCGAAATCGGTTGGATGCCACTGCCGACATGCGTTTAGCTTTGAGTAGCACTGAACCAAGAATTCAGAAGTTAGTAAAGAGTATGCAGTCACAAAAATCACATTAAATTAAAATTTGTAACTTTTAGATTTTCGCCAAATAATAAATAAATTAGTGCTAATTATAAAATTGTGCTTGCTTTCTTTCAAACAAACAACCCTTAATTTAGGACAATTCAGGTAAACCAACTGGGTGGTCCCCGGCAAGACAAACATTTGGTAAAATGGTCCCTCATGACTAAAAGGTTAAGAACCACTGCTCTAAAATATGACTACACCTTTCTGTATCACTCTATTAAAGAGAAATAAATATTCCTATTTTAGAATTAAAACTTTTTAATAATATCAATAAAAATAAAAAATCTAACCTAACTTAACCTAACCTTAATTATCACTCTTAACTAAATTAAATAAAAAAAATGATTGCGTGCCGTGCAGGGCACACACGGCAGCGGCAACTCCGTGACCCGCCTCTGCTGGATGGTGCTGGCGACGGCAGTGGAGCGGGCGGCGGCGACCCTGCCCGCCGGCTTGACATCGGCGACGGCGCTGGTGCCAGCGGCAGCGACACCCACGACCGATCAGACAACGGAGGCGTTGACGAAGACGACTCCGAAGACGCCACCGAAGTCGCCTCCGGCGACTCCCAGAGGGTGTAAAATGTCGGCGATGGCGGCGAGGGTGAAGGAGGTGCCGTCGTAGCCGTCCAGCAGCACAACTTTTTCCTGAAAAAGTAATCATAACACAAGATCAGTGATTTGCTACTAAATTAGGTGGTGTTAGCGCACCATCAAACAGACGACTAAAATAATAGTTCTTAATGGACCAATGTGCCACTTCTTCATAGAAAAGTATAAAATAATATAACACAAAGTATTATAAGTAGGTAGATAATGACAGTTTAAATTCACTTCACGATCGTTCGGGCCTACGGGCTCGACAGATGGATCGAAAAACCTATCGACAGATGGATCGAAAAACCTATTGACAGTTCAAATTTAGGTAGATAATGACAGATCAAATTCATTCAAGAACCTTTAGGTCTACGGACTCAACAGATGTGTTGAACGCTAGATATTTTCAGATCGCAATGTATTAGTGTTTGTTAACCTCAATATATTATGTTTAGGTCCAAAATATTCATTAGTCTAACACTGATTCTCGATTGCAGCATACCTACAGCAGCATGAAGTTTTTAAAACAGAAAAGTTCATTACATGTAGACAATCTCTGTTCTTTAGAAGCGTCAAATAAAATATTTCGCCACGGAAACCTTTTGCCAAATTCAATAAGATGCCTTATTTGCGGACCATCAAACTGTGGGAAAACTAACCTTATGATCGGTCTTCTATTGCATGAAAATGGACTACACTTTCAGAATGTTTATGTTTATTCAAAAACGTTACATCAACCAAAATACGTTTTTCTTGAAAAAGTTTTGGGTTTAGTGCCAGGCGTATCCTTCCATAAATTTAACGCAAACCAGCAAGTACTTAGTCCAGAAGAAGCAAAGTCAAATTCAGTGATGATTTTTGATGACGTCGCATGTGAAAATCAAAACAACATACGTGACTATTTTGCAATGGGCAGACACAATAATATTGATAGTTTTTATTTGAACCAGACTTACAGTAAAATTCCAAAACAACTTGTGAGAGACAACGCAAATCTAATTGTACTTTTCAAACAGGATGATATTAATTTGCGTCATGTATATGATGAACATGTTAATACAGACATGACTTGGTACGAATTCAGAAAAATGTGCTCTAAAATATGGACCGATCCTTACAGCTACTTGGTCATAAACAAAGACTGTGAAAAAAATAAAGGTTGCTATCGAAAACAATTTGACACATTCGTTGTGTTTACTTCGTAAATCTATATAAGTCTGGGTGAATGCAAAAACACTGCATTTGACCGTGCAAAGGAAGAGCATACAATACAAAGTCTAGCTATGGAAAAAAACTTAAAGCAAATTGTCACTGTCGCTGAAGCTGTAAAGAAAAAGTTTAAAAAAATGCGCAACGTTGAATCAGAATACGATAAAGCTCTAGGAAATGTTTTCAAGCCAGTTATCAGTCCACTTAATCAACTCACATATACAATAAAACGAACAGAAAATAAAGAAGTACTGACACCTATCAAGAAAGAAGAAATGAAGTTTGACAAAGACGATGAACCTATTAAATGGGATGCAGGAAATGTTACTACAAAAAATAAGCGAAAAAGTGATAATTTTATGACACCTACTGCGTCTGCTATAAATACAGAAGAAGACATTTCTGAAAATGAATCTGATGATGAAAGTGACACGTCAGAAAAGTCGACTACACACACTCCAGATTATTCTTCATGGTCAATGTCAGAATATCGCTTAAAAGATACTCCTTTTGGAATAAGACATGATGGACGAAAGCTTATGATGGGGTCAGCTAATGTTACTATCACTGAAAATAAAATTACGGTGGGCAGTCGTCAATACAATAAAACTCCTGGTTTGATGGAGCTAATAAGCAAAGGATCGCCTGACTTAAAAGTTATAACCGAGGAAGACATCGCGAACTACAAGTTGATGCTGTTAGAGACGAATGCGCATAGACGAGAATATGATCCAAGCAAACCAATAAAGAGCAATAAAGGAAGAAAGTACTTAAATATAATTAAACCTCTTTTTAATAAACATGACGATCGAAGCAGTGAAGTTCAAGGTTCGGGATTACCGCTATTAAAAAAATGGAAGAAAAATGTAGACTATATCTACTGGGATGATCCAAACGAGCTTGTGGATAGGTTGAAATTACTAATAGCATCTCGAGATGCTGGAAACACTGGACTTGATAATGAAATTATATCCATTATAGAAGAACTGCGGGAAAGTGACTTGATTGATTAGAATAAATAAAACTGCTTGAAATGTTTTTATTTATTTCATTGTTAACCTCTAAACCAATAACTTGAGTAACCTAGCTCAGTGCTATGAATATTGATAAATTCGGTCATCATGTTCATAAGCGTTTACGTTTATCTGAATTGTTTGATTTTACTGACAATGCGCTGACCAAAAACGAAGAGGGACATTTTGATCTTCAATCGTCACGATTAAAAGGTTTAAAGGCGCCTCAAGAGTCAGACGATGCCGTCAACAAGGAGTACGTTGATATGAAGAGTAATGATTTACGGGAATATGCTAAATTTCTACTGAATGAAGCAATGAATGATGTACAAAGAGTGATGAATGACTTTATAAAGGATGTTTATACGAAGAGAGAATTAGATATTATCATAAGGTCGTTGGCGAAAGATGAAGCAGCAGGTGGTAAACGAAATCCATAAAAATGCAAGAAAAAATTTTGTTCGTCGTTCAGTGGTTCTCAAGGGAATTGATGATTTGTGGCAGGCAGATTTGATCGACTTTATATCATTGAAAATTTACAATAAAGGTTATAAGTTTATTCTTGTCGTAATTGATTGCTTCTCTAAATATGCATGGGCTATACCTCTTAAAACGAAGTCAAAAGTAGAAGTTTGTCAAGCCTTAGCTAACATTCTGAAGAAAAGTAGAAGACGACCGCACAATTTACAAACAGATATGGGCACCGAATTTTATAATGATGAATTCAAAAAACTTTTAAAGCAATACAATATCAATCATTATTCTACATATTCGGTTAAAAAAGCTTCTATGGTAGAAAGATTAATCAGAACATTAAAAACAAATCTATATAAGTATTTCAATCTCAAAGGTAGTTATAAGTGGGTGGCGGAACCGTTGGAATATGTTGTTAATTCTTACAATCAAACAAAACATCGTGTAACGCAGCACGAGCCCGTAAAAGTAAATAAGTTAAATGAAAGTAACGTATCAGATAATATAAAGAAATTTCAGACTAAAAGTATTATTTCAAGGAAACCAAAATTTCGTGTGGGTGATCATGTAAGAATAAGTAAGTACAAAGGATGTTTTAAAAAAGGCTATACTCCTAATTGGTCAACAGAAATATTTGTTATCAAGAAGGTGAACAGAACTATTCCTACAACTTATTTGATAGAAGATTATCGCAGACAACCGATTTTAGGATGCTTCTATGATCAAGAACTCCAGATGACTAAATACCCTAATGTTTATTTAATCGAAAAAATTATCAGGAAAAAAGGAAATAAATTATATGTAAAATGGCTGGGTTTGAATGAAACTGAAAATAGCTGGATCGATAAAAAGGCACTTGTGTAAAATATATCATTAGTCTTCAAACAGTTATGCAAGGTGGAGGTATAGTTAACAGTTTCATAAATAATTTACCGTTTGAGTTACATCTACCTGGCTATAATTACTGTGGGCCTGGAACGAAGCTGGTGAAACGATTAGCCCGCGGGGATAGAGGCATCAACCCATTGGACGACGCGTGTATGGTTCACGACATAGCATATACAAAGTTCCAGGACTTGGATAATAGGCATAAAGCTGATTTGGATTTATTAAATATGGCGAAACAAAGACTTCGATCGAAAGAAGCCAAAAGTGGTGAAAAGATTGCATCATGGCTGGTCAATAAAGTGATGAAGAGGAAACTGAAAACAGGCGCAGGAATGAAACATTTTAAAGCTATGGTATCAAAAATAAAGGGTGACCTTAAAAAGCTAAAACCAAAAAGTAATAACAGAGCTATTAAATTAGCATATTCTGCTGCCAAGAAAATAGTTTCTGCTGGTACCAAACACGATATAAAGATACCGCGAATTATTCCTCTACCTAAAAGTGGAGGGATTCTTCCATTGCTACCAATATTTGCTGGGCTGTCCGCTTTAGGAACTCTTGCTGGAGGAGCTGCTGGAATAGCGAAAAGTGTTAATGATTATAAAGCAGCCCAAGAAAGTTTACGAGAATCTCAACATCATAACAAAGCGATGGAATCAATTGCATTGGGTAAAGGTTTATACATAAAACCTTACAAAAAGGGTAGTGGGTTATTTATAACACCTTCAAAAAACTGTTAAAGAGGCTACCTAAGCGTGCTCTAACGAATGTGGATTTAATGAAATATGCAAAAGTAATACCTTACTTTCGTGGGGTCTACATGAAAGATGCTCTGCCAAGAAAACCAAGAAGTATAGAATGTGGCATAATAAATTTGGACGATTCTTACAAGGAAGGAACGCACTGGGTAGCCTACATAAAATTTAATGACTATTATGAATACTTTGATAGTTTCGGAGACTTGAAACCACCCGTTGAAGTTGTAAAATATCTAAATACTCCTAACTTATATTATAACTATACCCGTTATCAAACTTACAATAGCACAAACTGTGGACATTTATGTTTAAAGTTTTTGTTCGATTTTTGGAATAAACATGATGTATAAAAAAGATGTCAGCGTTTATTTTACACCATTGTTACAATGTCCTTCACCCTATCCATAACTGGCAATGAGTCACTTTTGACGACTACATATTCCCCTACGCTAGAACTAGATGGTGAATATGAGTGCGCTCTGCTATATTTATCTACATTTAACTCCATCCCAAACATTGATACCAAAAATAACAAGTTTTACTATGGTGAAAATGGTAGTATAGAAATTCCTGAAGGGGTTTACGAGTTGCAGGATATAAACGATTTTTTGAAAGGAAAACTGAACGATGTAAACTTTAATTTAACGTGCAATAATAATACATTAAGAACACATATTATTGGCACGAAAGATATTCATTTTGAGAAAAAAAATAGTTTAGGTAATTTATTAGGATTCGGTAGACAGTTGCTCAAAGCGAATGTACTACATGAATCACAACATCCTGTCAACATTCTTTCAACTACTGTGGTCAGGGTAGAGTGTGATGTAGTGAGCGGATCATATATAAATGGCATGTCAAGTCACATTATACATGAGTTTGCACCTAACGTCCCTCCAGGTTATAGATTAATTGAAATACCTAAGAATATTATTTATTTCCCAGTGAATCAAAATAACATAAGCAGCATAAATATAAGATTATTGGATATAAATAATAACTTGATTAATTTACGTGGTGAAGAAATTCAGTTGTATTTACATATTAAAAGAAAATGATCGAATTTAATAAAACCTTACCACCGCAATCCAAAATCATTAGTCACACTCCAATCGCTCCCAAGGAAAGAACTTTAAAGAAGAAAAGACTAACATCAAAAAATAAAAAATTCCTGAAACTAATCGGACTGTTAAAATGAGTAATATACTAGATATTTTGAGTACACCTGTTTATGATAATACCATCGACGGTGTCGAGATTCATTCGTATAAGCCATACGTGACTAGTTTTAACAGGAATGACGAAATTCGTATACCGATCAATCAACAAGATCTGTATGTACTCCCGTCAGCTAGCACTTTATATTTGGAAGGCGCTGTTAATGTGTTCAAGAAAGACCCAAGGCAGCAGGCTGCCAGTGTACATTTTACAAATAATCCACTGCTGTTCTTTTTTCAAGATATACGATATGAACTAAATGGAGTCGAAATAGACAAAATTAAAAACGCTGGCATAACTACCACTATGAAATCATTGCTATCTATGAATGAGAGTGAGTCGAAAATGTCAAAAGTTTGGGGTTGGGATATTAATGGAACAAAAAATAGTCAGTCAGGAAAATTTTCAGCATCTATACCACTAAGTAATATTCTCGGATTCGCGGAGGACTACAAAAAAGTCATAATCAACTGTAAACATGAACTTGTTCTGCTGCGCAGTAACACTAACCTCAATGCATTGAAATTAAGTACAGGAGAAGTCGTGGAAGATGTAGTAATTCATAAAATTGTATGGAGAGTTCCTCATATAAAAGTTTCTGATGTAGAAAGAATCAACCTTCTTCGGTTGTTAGAAAAAGACAGATCCATTCAAGTAGCATTTAGAAATTGGGATTTATATGAATATCCATTGTTGCCAAGAACTACGAAGCATACATGGTCCATCAAAACATCATCTCAAATAGAAAAACCTCGATACGTCATTCTAGGTTTACAAACGAACAGGAAAAATAATGCTACTACTGACATGTCGCAATTTGATCACTGCAATTTACGTGACGTCAAAGTGTATCTGAACTCTACTTACTTTCCTTACGACAATATGAATGCGAGCTTTTCGAACGACAATATTGCTATATTATACGAACAATACACTCGATTTCAACAGTCTTATTACGGCAGAAGAACTGAACCATTGTTGAATGCAAAAGAGTTCAAGGAATTAACACCACTGTTTGTGATAGACTGTTCGAGGCAAAGCGATAATCTTAAATCTGGGCCGGTAGTCAATGTGCGGCTTGAACTGGAGAGTGAAGCAGAAATACCTGATCAAACCTCAGCTTATTGTCTCATACTGAACGACTGTTTGTTTGAATATAAACCGCTGAGCAATATTGTTCGAAAATTATCATGAATAGCACAAATGCATTGTTCGTGGATTTACAAGGATTTAAAAACGATAATAATGGCTTCATTGTTAAAGAACTTGCGTTAGCAACGAATGAGTACACTCAAATTTTTCTCATAAAACCTCCATTCCCATATCGATGTTTAACTAGTTCTGAAAAAAAATGCGTCAAATGGATTGAGAATAACCTTGGATATAGATGGGCTGATGGACACATTGATTTCATACAGTTCAAGAGGATAATAGTACCATACCTAGAAAATAAACTTGTATTCGTTAAAGGTTTAGAAAAATCGAAGTGGATTAAAGACCTCTGTGACATTTGTACTGTAAAGAATATAGAAGATATCGGATGTCCAAGTTTAATGCAGCTATTTAAAACTTACAACTCGCAGTTTATTGATTTTAGTTGTGTAACGCATAAGACTAATTACTGTGCTTTGAGGAACGTTTTGTGTATCAAAAAATGGTTCAAAAATAATCAGCATCCAAATGTATGATAGTATTCCTACCAATTAATAATTAACTGATTGACTTAGCGAGATTAAAGAATATTTTCAATACTTTTTTGTTTTATTTCACTTTTTGATAGATTACACAAGAGAAATGAATCTGGGTCGCTTATAAAAGTCGGAAACTTAAGAATGCTAGCTTAAAGAAATGAATGAATGAATGAATGAATGAAATATTTATATATTTCGTAGTTTGATTAAGACAATTAATTACTCCTTAAAGGAAGGTATTGTATTTTATTATATTGTCTATTAAACAAAATTAGTTTTCAAGATTTATATTTAACTGACTCGAATCCATTACTCTCGAGTGTATTATATGAATAGATTACCTTCACCAGTACCGAAATCACTTTACCAAACCATAATTATTTTATTTAAGTAAGTAACTAAATTTCATGTTTTTATTTTACTTTATGCAGGACATAAATGAAGTAATAAAAATACCAAATAATATCCATGTAAGAAAATTTATTTTAAACACTTGAATCATCACAGATTTTTTTACAAATTTTCTTTATTAGGTTTTCGGACATGTCCATTATTTCGTCCACTACATCACACACAATATACTGCGCACTGACCGCTACATCATTCGACGGGGTTGATGATCCAGTCTGTGCGTTCAAATCAATTATTTCAATTTTAATCTTGTGATGTCCCTTTCTCGGCACTTTCGTAATTATAAATGATGATGTAGCTTTTCGTTTTTTCTGGAATTTTCTTCTGTTGCTAGCTTGTCTTGCTTCCACTGAAGCGGCAACCTCATCAAAGTCCTCCAATTGTTGTTGGGCATGCGGAAACCACAGGTCCGAAGGGTCCATTATCTGTAAACCAAATAGCAATGATTAGAACAAAATAATAATAATAATAATACTACAAAACACTAAATCATATTATGTAGTAGGTAGCGTAATACTCACGTAATAATTTGATTGAGAGCGGTACTGGTCCTATAGTGCGCTCGCCTGCTGGCCTAATGAATAATTAACATTTTCTTTGAGTCTATTTAAGCAAAAGCGAAAATGCAAGTATCATTGTATTTCAATTTGAATTCCTTGAACGCGACACGTGTTATATTCACGTTGCGACAGGTCATCGTAATTGTTTCATGGTCATCACTTTCATGCAATATGATCTATCTTTTCGAAAACCTTTCTAAAATAAACTCTATATACAAATCCATTCTGGCTGGTATCTGACGAATATACAGTCAGCTGCAGAAAAATTTAACCCTCAGTGGGGTGATTGATATACGGGTGATACTTTTATGGTGAGGATATTTTTCTCTGCAGCTGGCTGTACCTAGGTACATTTAGTAGGGTATGTTGTAAAATAAGCTTAAAAGAAACACGAAAAATAGTCCGACAACACATTACTTTATTTCAATATACCAATATTCGCTTACAAGCTATAGTTTAAAGACTAATTATATTATATTATTTACATCTCAAAACGCTGATTTATGGCCCCATGAAAGAGTTGATATGTTATCTTTAAGGATGATGCGTTTGTCGTCCTTACATGATAGAGCTATTTTATTAAGCGATTGTGTAAACATTTCATGTTTTAATGACCTAAATACCGTATTTCTTTTCCTAACTAAATTATTATCTAATAACACACGTTTATAGTCCTTAAAACTCATTGTTTTTACAACAGGTTTTTTGGTACCTTTAGCTTTTTTTATTTCAGTATTTTCGGTTTTTATACAATAAAGTTTAGATCGTAGGCCTACAAACTCAACTATGAGCTGACCTCCTAACTCATCTTTAAATAACCCAGGCACTTTTTTATTTTGCCTCCTTATACCGTATATATTATTAACAGCGTAGTTACTAGTATCGAAGTATTGAGCAAAATTGTATTTTATATCTTTATAAACATCTTTCGTTGCTATGGAATACAGAAAACTGTCAGTGTCTGTGTAACACATTTTTATATTAGGACCATAAAAAGGTTTCATAACAGAATAGTGAAAATCGTACATGTGACTCTTAGATATTTCCAAAACAGAAAAACCAATGTAAATCGGTTTATCGAGAGTAATTTTTTCAGGATTCATCTGGACCGCTACAAAGTTTTCTGTAAATACAGTTGAGCTGTGGTAATTAGGTCTGGCTATTAGTTGCTCTGCGCCTAGACGTTTTTTCGTTTTGTTGTTTTTATCGGACCACTGATTTACTAACTTAACGCTTAACCTTTTTTCGGTATCCTCTAAGGTTTTGCCAAAAATGCTATTATTCAATAATTTAAAAAAGTCTTGTTCAAATTGAGATTTCGCTTTTTGCCTCAATCTCGTATTTAAATCAATATATTGTTTTAAATATGGACCTTGCTTAAATTTAATAACTCTGTGTATGCTTCTTAATTTCAGTCCATGTTTGAGACACGTTTTCAAATGAATATAGTGTATAACATAATTATATTTATCATACAAATTCGGTATCAGTTTACATGTTTTCGATCCAGGCGGTACATATTTTTGCGGGCAGAAAGGTAAATCGTTATGATGATCATGCAGGGATTCCGGATATTCTAGATCGACTTCTAAAATGTAACCTACATCTGAATTGTCTTGTAAAGAGAGAATGTCAGAAACTTGAAACATAGGATTTTCGATCATTTCAAAGTCAGAATGCGGTAAATAACTACTTAAACCGAAACCATAAAGATTGTTCGCGTCAGCATAAATCAAGTATCTATCAGGCTCCGAGGGATTGTAGTCCGAGAGGTACTTATTATTAGCACTGGCATAGCGGGTAGAACATAAACAGACGCCTCCGCGAATACCTTTTTGTATCATCCGAATAATTTCCAAATCATGTATTAGTTCTAATTTCACTTCTGTTTTCAACAGCATTGCATCAAAACTTAAACTGGGAGCCGTTATGTAAAAAGCTGGGTCTAACCTATAATTATTTTTACACGTCTTTCTAAAACTCTCAAAAATATCCGTCAACAGCATTACATCTGATTTCAAGTATAGATCGGTATATTGACCAAGGTTCGACAAACGGAATACACGCCAAACACAATGAGCATGAGCATAATCTGACTCTGAAACATTCTCATCAGTTAAGCTGCTGTAGAAACACTCAGGCGGCGGTAATTTATTTTCATCATAACGTTTCCACTTATTCATGTACTCGTAAGGATAAACACCTTTACGTCTCAATAAGTCGAATTCCTGTTTATCTGGGTAGCAACGAGAGAGATGAATAAAATCTTCAACTATTAAATTTTCTGCAATTTTTTCTAAACTAGTACCTAAAAATGCAAACGAGTCAACAAAACGAACAGCCATATACTTATTATTGCTAACAGGAAAGAACTTTGTAAAAGACACATAATTTTCTTTTGTTTTTGCTATAACATTTATGTTTCCATGCATTTCACCTAGCTCTCGTATAAACAAATGACAGTCATAGCCTGACAGATTATGGAAAAAAATAGGGACAAATGATTTGGGGAGCTTAAATCGAAGGTTACAATACTCATGTGCTGCTCCGCGGTAGCGCCCAGTCAAATGGCAATGATCTCTCACCTTTCCTTCGAATATTAACTTATTACAGAGGTAACAATATTTGGACTCCAAAAAGTTTTTCAGCTCATTTTCAGTGAGGGGTAACATGTCGATTGGATCGTTAAGAATTTTACTTATCATTTCAACATCATCGCCTAATATTTTCAAAAACTGTTGAACACAATCAGGACCTCGGTACGATCGATACCGATTTAAAGACGTATCATAGGAGCAAACAATATAATATCCGAACGCTACTGGAATATGTTTTTGAATCGTTTCCGTAAAATTCGAGTTTTTCTCCGACCGAGGTTGTAGCATAGACTCAAAATCTGCGTAAATGACAAATGGCATATCATGCATGCGTTCAAAATGTTTGAACTGTATCAATGTCCCTTTATCAGGCAACGATGTTTTCACACCACTGCACACGTGATCATTACGTTTTTTGTCACTAGAAAAAAATAACAAGCAATCATCACAGAAAAAAATTCTACCATCATGTTTAGTTATCTGAGATCTTACAAGCCTACTCAAATCCTTAATAAGACAATAATGTGTTAGCGCACCCGATTCCAAAAACAATAAATTTATACGATGCTTCCGCCCCTTGTGAACAGATTTGTACAAAGGTCCTACAACATCAGACTTTTCACTGAGACCATAAATATTAATACTTATGGTATCATTGTTCTTTTCAAAGATCTTAACATCCCTGAAACCTGCCGGAAACGTCATGTTTTTCGTGTTAAGCACAGTATCGAAATGAGGATATGAACTCGTTCGGTGTGAATTTTGCTGTGCGGGAAATAAAGCTGCCATTATGCACCATAGAAAACAAAAGTTATCTGTATTCTGAATGTTGATACATGCACGTTTATATTTAATAGGTCTAGGAAGATCGATAAACCCTGAACCTCGCAGAGGATTATATTTGTTGATATTGACCTCCAGATATGAATTTGCTACAAAACTCCAACCACTGTCTCTCTCCTGAAATTCATCGATTTTTGCAAGTATTAAACTTACAGCGTTATTGTAAATATCTTTAAAATCATAATTTTTGCGGATGACTATATTGGGCGTAGCGAACGATTTAATCTCCCTCTCATCATTCTTAGGTAACGAAAACTCTGCAAACAGTTCAAAATTTACTTTGACGCTATTAAAGGAGCCGATCCGCGCCTCTATCAGGTCACGTACGCGTGACCGCAGCGAGCGCAGGTAGATGCTCGGAAGGCAAGCGTTAGAGCCCGCGCCGTCCGCCGCCGCGACCATATCCGACGCTGCGCCTGGGTTGCTTATTCTGTACGATGCGATCCGACTGCGGAAAGCACTAGAAATCTTCTCAAGACCGTCACCCTTAATAACAACATTGTTGTTTTTATGTACAGTGCTACGCAAATGAGCTGAAAAACTTTTACTTTTTACAGACACATCACATGATGTACAATATACTAATCTATTATTATTATTCAACATCTTAATTATATGTAAGGATCAATCAAACCTGACAAATGATAATTAAACCTATCTACCTAAGTTACACCTAATTTTTTACTACCTGCCTATATGAAAAATAATACCTACCTACGAATTAAACTTATGAAACAAAATTAATACCTATATGAAATCAGCCTATATAAATCTACAAGCACAGTAACGCTCAATACAAGTCACCTCAGTTCAATACTTTAAAATTTTTATAAAGGTGACTAGACGTGAGCGCGACTGTACTTGTCTACCTAACACCTAAAATAATAAAAATACTCTTTCATGGGACACCACACCACCTAACAGCAAAACATGAAATGAAAAGCAAAATATCTAGTTATTTTATTATAGTTGTAAATTTTGGCTCACACGGTCGTTAAAAAACATCCCCTCCTCTGGGAACTTCAACTTCGAACGTTTCAGCAGCTGCCTCAAAGCTGCAAATTCTGGCGATTCGTGATCGCCTTGGAGCTTAAGCGCCAACACAGCCTTCTCCCAGCGCTTCAACGGGTGAACGTTTTTTATATCAGCCACCTGATAAATCTTGAGGTCTAAATATAGCTCTCCTGGAAGATATCCTGAGCGACGCACGACTCCGTCCGCGACCCTCTTAGAATAACTGGACAACAAGCGCAGTGGTTGTTTTGCGACGTCCCCGTCGCTCTCCGAGTCTAGCGTCCTCCACTCTTCTGACTTCGGAGGCTGCTTTCGCTTGGCTTGCGTCGCTTTGCGTCTGTAAATAAAACGAATTAGTTATATTACACTGTGAATGATATCGAAAATACATGGATTACGGGGACTTGTATACACAAGATAAGTGAATTAAGTCATTTTTTTTTTTTTTTGTTTTGCGATGAATAGAATCGTAAAACATATTTACCTAGACACCGATTCCTCGTCGTCCGACTCCTGACGACGTCGCTTCGACGGTGGCGGTGGCTTGGCGGACGTGGCCTTGGGCTTGGGCGATGCGGTCTTCTTGTTGAGAACTGATTTCGGTGTTGGCACGTACCCGGGTGGTTGAGCACTTTTCAAACTGAAACAGGAAAAAACATTTAGACACACATATTATAAATACACACTCCTGTATAATTATAATAAGGCATAATGAAAAGAAACTTCCAAATAAAGGAAACATACTTCTCAAAATATTCCTCTTCAGAATCTCCGAAGAGCTCCTGCTGTCGTCGTTTTGCCGCTGTCACCTTGGCGGTGTGAGTGGTAGATTCGTTGTCAGACCTGAAATATCACAACACTTATTAATGATGAAGTCCATCAATATAGAAATTGATAGTCGATCAAAATGAAGATTAAGATTCATTCACGAAGGCACATGACGTAGTTAAAAATTAGCCTCTTTGTCTTTCATACGACAGCCGGTGACAACTCTGAATGGAAAGGAAAGACGCATATCGACGTTTCAAAGGTAAAAGGGCATAAGCAACACTTGTTGGCGGTATTGAGTAAGAGCCAGTAAGTAAGTGCCATCGTGGAGAGTGAAACACTTACGTACATTATTTCCAGATTCCTCGTTGGCTGGCGATGGCGATGGCAAGTAGAGGTGCTGGTGAAGTAGTAGGCGTAGTAGCTTCCAAAGAGAAGTGATAATTTTTAATTGCATTTCCGTCGTTTATAAATAAAAATACTGATGACTCTGAAAAAAGGATGTGTATGTGTGGTCGTATGATCACAAGCCCTGACAACGTACACTTACATAGGTTCAGCGGAAACAACTCAGTGTGCAAAATAATATCGCAAAAATAAAATTACCGAATGCAACCCAATACGCTTGACCTCATTAAGAAAACTTACACGTGTTTTTACTTTCCTAGATGGGATGCCAGAAACACAAATACTTATATGAATGTACGTGGGCATAGTTTTGCCACCCCGTATGGGAACGCTGTGATGCTATGTTAGTTTTTGTTTTTAATATCTTGCGAGACGAGATGACCGATGCACACAGTTTGCATCTTTTAGCCATTGAGTTTATTTTTTCTTAGAGAGAAGAGACAAGCTCATCGCCGCTCAGGACAAACATCAGCCGCATTAACACCCATATTGTAGGTATCATGGGGAAAGTCTATCGCCGAACTATCATAAGCCCAACAAATACGTACAACGTCCCCACCGAAGGATCAGGCCTTTACTCGAAATAGTACTAAGTAATGATTTAATGGGTATATACTCGTACATAGATGTTTTTTCCTAGCTAGAACGAGGTGAGCTATTTATCAATTCCATTTAAAAGTAGTACCTATACATGAATTGATTTGTAGGTACAGTTTATAGTGGCTCGATCCCGAGCGGCGATGGGCTAGTCCCTCTCCGCAAAACGGAGTATAAATACCAGCTGCATGCAGGCAAAGTTCTGTCCCGTATGGAAAAGTCATGATGCTGTGTACACAATTTACACACATTGGTCTAGATATTGAGGGAAACTAGGATTCCCTGTATCTTGGGTACTAGGCAACTGAATACATACTTTTGTAGGGATAAATATTATACTTAGATAAAAAACCATGACTCGGAAACAAACATCCACGCTCATCACGCAAATATTTGTCCCACCGGGACTCGAACCCAGGACCTCTGGCGTTGTAGGCAGGGTACTACCGACTCGACCATTCGGATGGTCAATTTGGTTATAACATTAATCCAATGTAATTCATGCTTACTAGGGAGCAATCTCATCGCCGAACTATGTTATGTTATGATATCATCAACCGAAATAGAGTACCTAGATCGGTTTTATTTATTAATGTTAGCAGTTAGTGGCAGAAACACAATTGAAAGTGTGTGTGTGTGTGTGTTCACGCGCTGCGGCAATGTAGGTATTGAAAACACAACTATGCAAGAAATAAAATTAAATTGAACACGCGTGACCTGATTAGAATGCTACTTATACTTACGATGGGTTTTG